>JAQPPZ010000602.1:0-2400000 GCA_028583015.1 Wollemia nobilis | reverse complement strand
AGCCTAAGGGATATAGGAAATATCAGTATTGCCCATATCATAGATAGCAAGGGAATGATATCAAGGCATGCATTAGTTTCAAGCATGTCCAAAAAATGATTGAAAAGGGTGAGCTAAAAACTGACAATCCATTAGCACCTAATAATAGAGACATGGGTATATTCAAAAACCCACTGCCAAATCATGAGGCCCCAGGGATCAGGATGCCCAAGTTAACCAAGTGTGAGTTGAACTTCCCACTTAGGGTTGCATCAAAATATTTAAGATAGTCAATGTGGTAACTAGGAGTCAGTGATACAGTCAACCAGAGCTTCCAATAGCTCCTATTCATATTCCAATTGCACCTCGATAGAGACAGGTGCAAAATAATTCTCTAGGTCTACCAATGCAACCTGTGGTAACTATCAAGAGTAGATTGGAACAAAATCTAAAAATGAATCCAGCAAAGTTTTCAATTTATGATATCATACAAAAATATCCTAGGCACAGGGAGACTTTTATGGAGATCTTAAGATTGATCAAACTCCAACCCCAGAACCCATATGCATTCACACACTTTTTGGGGCAAGTAAAATAGTGCCAAGAGCCTGTGATCCACTTCTATGATCATAAAATCAAGGTAGTACCTACTACCATAATAGACCCGCATTTTCATATCATTGCATCAATCAATGACTTACCCTTCACGTGGGTTCTAATCTACATAGGCTCGATTAATATTATCACAACAAATGCTATAGGGAACTTGAATATCCCTAGGTCCAAAATTGTCCTAACCTCCTACACGTTAAGGGCATTCAATGACGCACTATGATCCATAGTGGGTACAGTTGTTCTACCTATAAAGTTAGGGCATAAGACCATCTCCATGATGTGTCACACATTGAAGGGGTAAATGCAATACAACATCCTTCTAGGGTGTCTCTAGATAAGGGTGTACCCATGTAGAAAGCATTCACCTAACTAATGCATCAACTGATATCAAACATTAAAGCATAAAATATTGATAACAATGAATTTAACAAGAAATAGAGCTTCCTTTTATTAAAAATTTGCCAAATTTGATTACAATTACATCCCTCTTAGGGATACTCAATGTTGATACAATCAATACAATTTTGAAAACCCTCTAAACGAGGGGGTGGTGTAATTCGTAGACTTTCCAATAGGACACAAAATGCTCAAGATAAATAGTGAAATTATTCTCCATTATTAGAGGCATATGATACCTTGAATGTATTACAAATGGATGGATCCAGTAACCCCTGCATTCAAGAAATAACAAGAAATGAAAAGCAAAGGTGGCCTCTCTTGATGAGGCTTTTGGAGGAATATTGCATAAAGAATGATAAAGAAAGCAAATGAAGCATGTAATCTATGAAACTATAACTTGCAGTAAAGCATTAAAGAAAGACATGAATCTAATTATGAAAGATCCTAATTATCCATTAGAAACTTGAATTGCATGAAATGAACATAAACTAGTCTAGAATTGACAAATGCTAGGAATAAAGAAAATCTATCCTCAAATCCTAAATTTGACTATGCAAAAGCATCAAAGAAGATTAATCTAACTCAAATCTACTTAGATAAATGCATAAAAATGGAAATTTATTGCTAAAAGAGGGGGAAATAGGGATCAAATCCTTACTACATGTCTGTGGCGTAGTTGGCACTATTAACTGCATCTGACAGCTGCGATTGCCATGAAACACTTCTTGCTCTCCAAATACAGGCTTGGATCTCCAATTCTCCTTATGAAATTGATGGTTAAGGGGCGCCTCAGTGTCCTTTAACATATTGGTGGTGTTAATTGTCTAAATTCATGATTAAAGGGGGTCAATTACAGTTTCTTGATTTTCCTAGACCTCTAGGATCTCCATGGCTTTGAATGCCATTATGGTTTCCAATTGGGGCAGCAAGAATGTTCCTCTTGAAGGTAGCAAATGGGTCTACAATTTGATAGGGCTTAACTACATTCAATTGAAACTCTTCCTAGATAGTCTCCTCCATTTTGAGGGGGGTCTTATAGCACATTGAAGGCCTTGCTCTAGCTTCATGGAGAAGCCAAGAACAAGAAACCTGTAGTTGGAGTAGTTGGAGGGAAAGTTCTAGAGGCTTCCCCACCCAAAAGTCGTTTGGATTTATCACCCTGGACATTGTAACTAATTCTGGATCCAAAACTACTTTGATGCTAGTTACAGCTCTAAGGCACAACTAGCTCTGTTAGCCATAGGTGTTAGTCATGGCTAAGGCTGAGTTAAGCAACTCTGCCCAAATTGAGTGGTTAAAACCACTGCTTCACCTTGGAGCTATCCAAGATCATTCATATGGTCTATTAGCATGTCCCATATGAGTAGTCACCTCGACATGATGTATTTTAGGTGTCTACAGATGCCCCTTTTGGGATGCATTTTGAGAACAAACAATGCTGAGTCAAAATAGACCTCCTAAAATGATGCCATAGGTTAAATGATGATGATTTATCTGATCAACATTAGATGCCCAACCCTGCCAAAGGACATACATCTTAGAATCATTGCTTCCAACTATGGGAAGGCTTAAATTTTAAATCTTTGGCAAGCTCTAGAAGCGATCACGTAGCTTTAGTGCTACTATAGGCTTCCATGCCATATAGATCCGAAAGGAGGAGAGCTATTAACTTAATTGACATAGTTGCTTTTTGCCCCAGAAAAAGGTAAGCTTATGATAGTCTTTGGCAATGATTTGTAAGATGAACACAATTTGACAATATCGAGTGATCTCCTATTGAATTTGATTATGATAATTGATATAATGACTACCCCATAAAGCAACATGTCGATGAGGGTAGGATAATTGACTAAAGTGATGAGTCACTTGACCAATATGAGTGATTTGAAAATTTTAATATTTTAGCACTTTGATATTACTTGGAAAGGCTTAATTAAACCATGATTACAACTGTTAATAGTAATTGTACATATCTATCCCATGGAGCAGTCCAACCGAAATGGCCTTCTTAGGGAATAAAAATGATAGCAATTACAATTAGGTTCATGTTGAATCATATTGTTCTATGATCTACTAAAAATATCATAGAATAATTGAGATGAATACCTCATTCTCATGGAGCAATTTGACCACTATGGCCTTCTTAGGGATTGAAATGAAGCATATCAATTCAGTTATGACTAATTTACCCCAAATGGCCTTATGATAATTTACTCATCTTGCTAGATTGCATGGATCACAAGTCACTACAACCGCCAAGTGTATAGGGTAAATAACTTGATACGAGGCACATTTAAATTTTGCATTATATGAATGTTTTTGTTATTTTTGATAATTTTTGAGGGTTTTGGCCCATTAGATATTTTTAATTTTGCATTTTGAAGCCCCTCATGATTGAATTTTTAGGGTATTTATTGCTGGATGCTAGTTGTGCTTGTTGGTCGTAGCTATTTTTTTTAATTTCCTTAGCTGCAGCTCTGAATTGCAGTTAGAAAACCCTAATACTGCACCTTTGGGTGTCATCCACGATCAAGGACAAAATTGAAGATATAAAAGAAAATATGTCATTTTTAAAGTTATTATTTTCAATTGCAAACTTGCAAATCTGAGAGCTTTGAAAGGTGATTTTGAACTTGTGATATAGAATGCTCCCACAAACCTTACAAAACACACATATGGCAGACCCAATGGACACATCCACTAGTGGTGGAGTCGGTGCACCTAAGGTAGCACTGCAACTCTCTCATTTGATTTACCCAATAAAATAAACCTCTTTAATTAATGGGTTAATTGAACCACACTAAACTACCGGTAAAGAACCTCACCCTATCGTAGGATTTATCATAGGCTAGTGTAGGGGAGGGTTATTTAATTTTTTTGTCTTTTTTAGGATGGGACATGACCCCAAAAAGGTCACTGCTCTTAGCCATGGGTGGCAACCATGGTTCCCAATTGGCCAATTGAGGGCTACAATTTTTAGCCATGTCTAGGTTTAAATATCAATGATCAAAAATTTGATCGTTGCTGCTAGTCACGGGTCCCAGCTGCAGTTAGCCTACTTTAGAAAAAATTTCAAATTTTTTAATTTTTTTTTAGTTTTTGTCTGATTTAATTGATTTTATTTTAATGTTTTTGAAATGCAATTTTGTGAATATTTTTATCTTTTTGAAGATTTTAAAATTTATTTGACTTTTTAAGGTCATTTTTTGATGTTTTTGATTGATTTTATTATCATGCGTCCTTCTAACTGACATTCTGAGTGAGAGAGTATAAGCCCTATCGGGATATTCTCCATGATATTAGCGATGTCAACTGGGTGTTGTTTAGCACCATAGGCTTGGGATATGTTATCTACCTCTCAACTATCAGTCATGATTAGGCCTATTTGACTACCTTGGCCCATCGCTGGGATGCACATATCAATACTTTTCACCTACTGACCGAAGAGATCATGGTCACCCTAGAGGATGTGTACCATATCTTCTGCATCCCCATTGATGGGGAGTCCATCACCTCTTTACCTACCATGGTGAAGCTTGCAGTGTTATAGCGAGTCTTTGGTGCCTAGCATGATGAGACACTAGATGATATTGACCATGGAGGTATGCCTATTGAGAATTGGTTTGATGTGTAGGTATTCTCTGAGTAGCAGGCCATATTGATGTACCTATACATTCATATCCTATTGCTCAACACTTCAGGAGTGAGGTTCCCCTGGAACCTCCTATATTGAATGTAGGATCTTCTAGAGAGCACTGTGGAGTAGTCATTGATTCTATCATGGGGCAGCACCCTCCTAGCCCAGTTCTATTATGATCTATACATGATTACATAGTGGGGTCACGTTAGAGTTGCTTGTAGCATGCTGATCTAGATATGGGTATGGTAGCACATCACCATCGACTATCCAGGGGGCCTTCCTCATTATATTGGAGACATAACAAAGGCTTCATAGTGCTACACTACTTGCTAGCCTAGATAGGCAAAGGGGTTCCAAAGTAGGACTCAAGTGGGAGACTTGTATCATTATCTAGACCAGCTAACTCAACTTTGATCGGATCATATCGTATGGTGGCCCTACATGGATTGTCCTGCATGGCCAAAGGCAGACATGTGCTTGAGGTATACTAGACGAGATAGGTGGCTTATTAGGTGTAAGCTTGATATGCATGAGTTTTTCCACTTCTCGCACATCTTGAGGTAGTTTAATATCCTCCAGGATATTCCACTAGTGCCTACTCTTTACCATCTCCTCAAGGTAGATAAGGATTTGACTTGGCCCTAGGTGACCCCTCTAGGTGATGAGGATGATGAATGGTAGCATTTAGGCCTAGAAAACATAGGGATGACTACAGATTTTGATGCCTAGTGGACTACCAAGATTTTGCAGGGTGATAGCCCCATAGGCAGGAATGGGGATGGAGAGGCAACTGAGGCCTACCTAGAGGGAGCATATCCTCATGGGTGTAGGGTTCTCCAGTGGATAAAGGGCAAGTGGGGAGAGGGTGCAGCTGCTAAGGATGAGCCTTAGGTTGAGGATGAGGAAGAGGAGGAGCTTGATGATGAGGCTGCATAGCTTCGAGCCTAGGTTTCTAGCCTACATATATAGTTGGGGACTTCTCAGCTGTAGATTTTATAGAGAGATACCATTGTGATGACTTTACAAGTATAGTTGAAGGCCGTAAAGGATCAGTTGAGATAGGGATATAAGTAGTGGTGAGGCTACGAGGAGGAAAGGACAACCCATCTGGCACAGATTGCTAGTGCCACTACAACTCTGGAAAAGATGATACCGAAGTGAGATCTTGCACAGTCTTAGCTATAGCTCAGGACTCATGAGAGGGATCTAGTGAGGAGTGTGAGAGGGAAGCCCTCGACTCCATAGGATTCTCCTACCACTCTAGCTATACCAAGATTATTAGGTTTAGATCCAAGTATAAATATTCATAGAATACATACCCTCATATAGGAGGGTAATGCATAGCATTCAAAAGATGCAACTTACATCTCTATCATGGTAGAAGATATCAAACTACTAGGTGGTGATATGCCAGAGCGACCCATAGATATAGATTCTCAATGGACCAGGACATGGGAGATAGGGTACTCCTCAGCTTGGTCCAACAATAGGACTCATATGATAGAGAGATCTTCTAGCACTAGTTCTAGGTAGACTCATAGGGAGGGTGGCACTGGTGGAGGAGCTTCACAAGCAGGAAGTACAGGGTCTGCTTAGTACATATTTTTTGACATATATTTGTACCATTTTTTAGTGTAATTTCGAGGACCTACATAGTTGTAGCCTATGAGTATTTTTGGACATATGTCTATGTACTCTTTTTGACACACACACACACACACACTCTTTATATATATATATATATATATATATATATATATATATATATATATATATATATATATATATATATATATATATATATATATATATATATATATATATGATCTGAATTTTATGAGACTCATTATATGTGTAGATTTATTTATTTTATGTTTATGAGATGCATATGGATGCAATGCTTATACATTATATTGATTTTATGCTATATGATGTGATGTATGGATGACATGCACTAACTAGATGATGGATGTATGACTAGATATTGTGATCTATATGTAGATGGACTACTATGATGTATGCATATGTGGATGCACTGTTTGATGTTAAATGCATGTTTAATTTGATTTTCTTGTATGCATTTAATTTATGATGTTATGATATGGTAAATGCAGTGTATGTAATGCATTATTTACATGATGATGTTCTAATGTAAATGAACTTGTATGCTTTAATCACTTAAAACATAATGTATGAATGCAATATGTGCTTAAAAATCTAATGGATGACACCACTGAATGTATAAAAATCATGAATGTAATTGATATATCTTATCATAAGAATTAATCAATTAGACACCCATATGTGCTATGAAATGATGTACTGTTTCTGTTCATAATATTTTTGTAAATTGAAAAATATGCATAACATAGTCAGTGGTCGTCTAAATATCATTGTTGATATCCATCTGGTATCTAACCTATATTATGAACACATCACAATAATTTTTTTTTATAAATTTATTTATTAAAATGAGTTGTTGCTATTTGGAAATTTTGGAGGTTTTCCATGAGATTCAAATACCCTAGTTGACTTATCAAAAGTTGTATAATGACTATATTGGAATTCTAAAAAATAAAGTTTTCACTCTGAAAGACCAAGCTATTCATTACCCTGTGTGTGAAAATGAATATATTAGATGAGACATAAGCATACCCCAATGCCATGCGGGATTCATTCAACCCAATGTTGTACTGGGGATCCTCAAATGTCCACCCGATCCTAGGTTTGGACTTAGATTATACTCCTAGGTAATATCAGCCACCTAAAGGTAGATCATTTGTAAATTGCTTAGACCTACCCCAATGTCAGGTAGGATTCATTCAGCCCATTGTTGTATTGGGGATCACCCTATGATTTTTGAGTATTGACCATTCTAGGGATTCAAGCTCACCCACTTATTTTATTCAATTTATTGGGATACTTGCTCATGTATAGTGACAAAAATCATTGTTTATTTTATATTTTGTTTTTATTTTGTTTTGAGCAAGGGATTTGATTTTATTTTGGGATTTTACTCATTTATTTGTAAGCAAGGGATTTATTCGAGTAGGGGGGATGCTTGTCCTTTTTACAATGACCACTACCCTAAACCATTTCATGTCACAAAATGAGAAAGTAACAAAACCTTTTGCCTAAGGTGACCAAGACCACTTCATAGTGTTTTTCCTTGCCCTAATTAGGATTGTTAATATGTTAATTAGTGATTGGATCCTGATATGCTAAGTGCTATCAAGACTAGACCTCATCTAAAAAAGCAAAGCAAGCTTTCTACTAAATCTGAGAAGACCACTAGGTATGACTGAATGATCAAAAAACCCTAGTATATTCTATATAGCAATGAGAGGAGTTGTGTTGACAAACACAATTACTCAAAAGGATGATGGATGATGAATAGATGCATGATTAAGATACAAATGTGGTGTCATTTGTAATATTGCAAACACAACCTATCCTAATACAAGTGCGACAGATGGAAATACCTAATGCAATGCAATGAAATGAAATGCATGTGCAAAATAAAAATGCATGATGTAAATGAAATGCAATATTTTTTAGATTTTATTGCTTTTTGATTTTTATGGACTTTATAAATTTTCCATATTTTTAGGTTTTTGTATTATTTTGTATGTAATTCTTTAAGATGAAGGATCTTGAGAGGTTTAGGCTCTTCAGTACCTTCAAACGATGTCAAGCGATATGTTCTAGGTCCAATCTACTCTGAGATAATGTAAGGACCTAACCAGTCAGCCGTGAATTTGTCTCACAAGTGTGACAATAGGTTTGAGTTATGTTTATTCTCTTTCAGCACACAATCACCAACCTTAAAGTCCCTCAAATGGAATTTACTATTGTAAGCTCATTTTAAGCACTCTTGGTAAACACAAAGATGCTCAAGGGCATTCACACAATGTTCATCAAGAAGTGTCAATTGATCAAGTTGAGCTTGCCAAGTGGTGTTATCATCAATGAACTCTTTCAATGCAATGCGCAGCATTGGAATTTCCAACTCTAGGGGCATAATGGCCTCAATGCCACATACTAGTGAAAATGGGGTTGCCCCAATGGACATCCGAATGATAGTCCTATAATCCCATAATGTAAGGGGTAGTTGGATGTGCCAATCTTTGTGGTTTTCTTGTACCATATTTTTCAAGATGGCTACCACTGTATTTTTTGAAGCCTCAGCTTGCCCATTTGCCTACGGATAGTATGGAGTCACAAAAATGTGTTGTATATTGTACTTAGATATTAAAACCTTCACATTTTTGTTCTTAAATGATGTTCCATTATCCAAGATTATCTTGGATGGTATTCCAAAACAACTAATGGTATTGTGAAGTAAAAACTCTGCAATACGTGCTCCAGTCATTGTTGTTAAGGGAATTGCTTCCACCCACTTAGTAAAATACTCACTAGCCATTATAATAAATGTATGCTAGCCCGATGACAGGGGATAAATCTTATCAATTAGATATAAAACCCACTAAGAAAATGACCAAGCCTCTAGAATGGGCTATAAGGCTTGTGATGGCAAGTGCATAATATTAACATGATGGTAACATTTAATGCATTTCTTGACATGCACGGTGCAATACTTCTCCATAGTGGGCCAATAATAAGCCATTTGAAGGATGTGCTTGACAATGGCCATGCTGCTCAAATGGCCATCATAGGTACCATCATGAGCTTGTGAAATTTGTTGGAAATTTTGAGTCCCTAAGCTAAAATGTTGTCATTGATGTCAAAAGGTTATTTGATGTCAAAAGGATCTATGATGGCATGCACTATGTTTTGTGAAAAGTGCAAGGAAAGTCTTTTTGTGAAAACCAAGGTAGGAAAAATAAAAGATTTTATTTAAAACCATGGATGGAATATTTGAAATGGGTTTTTCTTAAAACCCAAGTTGGAATTTCGTTTCATCGAAAAATATGCCCCGATGATGGAGATATTTAATTTTAAATATTTAGTTTAAATTTTAAATTATTTAAAATTAAAATTTTAATTTTAAAATTAAAATTTTAATTTTAAAATTAAAATAAAAGTAATCGGTCGACGTCGTCAAATATGAGGGAGAAGACTATATAAAATTATGACTAAGGTTTATTATTCCTCATCCTTTCTCTTGTGGTTAATGCGATTATTAGAAAGTGAAAAGAGGTCATGTGAAAAATGTTTAAAGGTAGAGGTAGCGAATAAGTTGAGGTGTGGTCGATTCCAAGATATCATGGGTAGTGTGTCCTGTTGGCAACTTGAGTAGCACAAAGGCATTGGGAGGCAAGTGGTTGAGTGTTTGAATCACGTGCACTTCATTTTACTTGAGAAATGAATATTTTTTGTGTTGGCTTTTGCATGGAGGATAAATGAGAGTGATGCACTTTTGGTCTTGTGTGGAGAACTAGCTCACATGGTGCGCAAGTGTCTATTAGGACGTAGGAGCCGTACGACTCAGGTTTGAATCCTGGGAACTCCCTTTTTCTATGTAAAATGGAAATAGTGTGTTGGTTGTGGTTTTTCGTGTGCATGCTGCCAAGGTTTATATGTTGTGTTTGATATTCTGAAATTCATGCCAAGGTATGCATTAAAGTTGTAAAAGAAAATTAAAATAAATTTTTGTTTTATTGGGTGCTAAAAGTTAGTTTAAAATCTGTGCATAAATTTTATAGTAAAAGTGGTTTTTGGAGAGATAATTAGGTAGGCATATTAATTTCTTTAGGGTATAAGTGGTTTGAGGAGTAATAAGGATTATTACTTATTTGGCACATTGTTGAGATGTTATTTGGAGAGTGCTTTTAATTATTGAAACATTGTTGAGAAAAATATTTTTCTTGAGGGTTATTGAATATATCTTTGGTGGATGTGATTATTGAGTTGGAGTAAAAAGGTGTAAATTAGGTTATGCTTTTTTTGTGATGATTATTTTTAAGTCCACTAACCCTCATTGATATTGGAAAGGAAAGTTGTGTTGAGTGTGGCAGATTTTATGGACAACTTCTTGGCATTAATAAGGTATGGGCAATATTCTCTATTGATTTTTTATGGTGGTTGATTTCTAAAATATCATTGGAGAGAAAAGGATTGATTGTGGTTTCCTTTTCGAAAGTGTTGGTTTAATGTTTCAAGGTTTTCTTGTTTGAGATTTGTGATTAAACCTTTTTTTATAGGCAATGTTGTTGAAGCCCATTGGTTATGCAAAGAACTTGAACTTGAGTTAGAAAAGAACATGAGTATCATTGCTATGTGAAATTTGTGGTTGAGCATTGTTAGAAATATTTTGAGTTGATTGATTCATGCTTGGACAAGGGTTTGTGAGAAATAGTTGTTCCTTGAGGTGATTGGTTGAGTAGAGTTGTTTAAGCCTAGTAAAGTGAATGTGTGAAGTGGTTGTTCAAGTTCCATAAAAAAAACTATTCTATATTCTTATTTGAGTTGAGATTGAGTTGAGAAAGAAATTGAGTTTGTGAATAGAACATATTGAGTCTCTAACAATTCTCTTTATGCTTCTATAAGATTGAGTTGAGTTGATATTGATTTGAGTTGAGTTGAGATTAATTTGAGTTAAGATTGGGATTTGAGTATAGAACATATTGAGTCTCTAAAAATTCTATTTATGCTTCTATGAGATTGAATTGAGATATTGATTGAGCATTGAGCTTAGAACATATAGAGTCTCTAAAAATTCTCTTTATGATTCTATGTGATTGGACAAGTTCTGTGTGAGCTTTTTAAGTAGATTTGAGACAAGTCTTTGAGAAGGCTTGTGGACTGACTTGAGTAAACTTTTGTGAAAGCTTGCTATGTAGATTTGAGCAAGTCCTAGAGAGGACTTATTGAGCATATTTGGACAAGTTTTGTGTGAGATTGTTGAGCATATTTGGACATGTTCTATGAGGATCTGTTGAGCAGATTTGGATAGGTTATGTATGGACCTATTGAGCAGATTTGGATAGGTTTTGTGTGGACCTGTTGAGAAGATTTGAGTAGGTTTTGTGTGGACCTGTTGACCAAATTTGAGCAGGTTTGATGTGGACCTATTGAGCAGATTTGAGTAGGTTTTTTGTGGACCTATTGATAATATTTTAGAAAGTTCTGAGTGGACCTATTGAACAAGTTTGTGCTAGACCGAATGAACTATGTTTAGTGCATATTTGAGTGGACTTGTGCTAGATCGAATGTACTATGTTTAGTACAAGAGATTGATCAAATTTGTGCTAGACCAAATAAACTACATTTAGTGCAAGATATTGAGCAGATCTATGCTAGGTCGACTGAACTGTGTTGAGTACATTATTGAGATATAGCTTTGGAGGTGACAGAGTACGTAGGATAGAGTCTTAGTGGATAGAGATCCAGAAGCAAGGAAAATTGAATACAATTATGAGTGAGGAGTCTTCAAGTGGAGAGAGATCCATAAGTCATAGCAGTATAGATATAGAGTCTTCTAGAATATCACTACCTAGAGCATAAGGGGAAAGAGTTCTCCTGTGGAAGAGATCCATGAAATTGATATTAGGGGATCAACATCTCCTTTGGACAGAGTTTCATAAATATTGTAATTGGGAAGGATTCCCATGAGATTATTTTAGAAATATTTAGAAGAAATATTTTCTCTATGGAGGTACCCCACATTGGGTGAACCACGTTAAAATTGGTGTTTCTATTGTGTGTGATGATTTGTGCATTGCTTTGGTTATTGCTATTGATATTGCCATTGATTATATTGATTAATACTATTTGGGAAAAGAAAATAAAACGTGGTCTTATACTATTCACCCACTCCTCGTAGTATAAGCTTGTGTTCTTCAATTGGCATCAGATTTGGTTCCTTCGGGAGAAGTTTAATAACTTGAAGGAAGATTATACAAGAACACAAATGGCAAAGAAAGGCAAGAGTAGAAGCATGAGACACAAGAAGAAAAGAACACCTATGGTCATGAAAGAAAAGGAAGATGAGTTTAATATTGTTGTGTTGGGAGGACACATGGAAATAGATTCAAAAGATGAATCAAGTAATGGATAAATATCTATACTGATAAAGTTTTGTACCAGATGTAGGAACACAGGTCACCATGTAGCTTATTTTCCACAAAAATGTTTTGTTTGTGGTCAACTTGGCCATGATGTAAGATATTGTAATGGGTTTAGTAGCAGTGAAGATGAAGACGATATTCTTGGAAATAAAATCTTAGAGATTGGTTCAAAAAGGGATAACAGGGACAATCAAAACATGTCTGAAGAAGAAACTCTACTTTTAGTAATAGAAGAAAAGAATATGATTTAGAAAAATAAAAAGGAGAATCCACTCTTAAGGAGCTTATTTAATTGAAAAGAGAGAATTTAGAATTGAAGGCTCAAATACAAGAATATGAGAAATGTAAGACAAAGCTTCCACATGATATCTTTGACTTGAGAGATAAGGTTGAAGAAGCAAGAAGAGTTGAAGAAGGTATGATTAAACAGTCAAAGGCAAAAGAGATAGAATATGAAAGGCTTATGATTACTATTTAAGAAATAAAAAGGGAGAACTCAGGATTAAGGGTTAAATATCAAGAAGATGAGAAATACAAAGCAAGGTTTCTATAGTGTTGAGTGGTATTTTCACCCAGTTGTGAAAACACACTCTCCGATAGGATTTGGGTTCTAAATCCTCTGCTTGCAAAGAAATTAAACAAGTAACTTCTCCAAGGTCTCTGCTATGTTAGCATTTTACATCTGTGTATTAATAATCTCAAATAAAGATATTCAATTTAAAATCCTTGGAACACCTTAGTGGTTGCAAGTAACTGAAAACAAGGGGCAATGTTGGTTTATTTTATTGTGAAACTTTAATGATTGTTCATTGAACCCGAATAAAGCAAATGTGATTTAGTCCCTATATGACCATGTTGTACCTTCAAAGTGGAAATTGAAAAAATGCCATAAATGGTGGAACTATTTTTGGATTTTAAAGTTTTTTAATTTTATTTTATTTTAATGCCTGAGAATTAAAATAAAGTTAGAACTTCTAAAAAATAAAGTGCAAAAAAAAGAAATAAAATGAAAAAGGAAAATAAAAAATGAAATTGCATTCAGTTTGATGCTGTCCTATTCTGAAAAAATTGAAGATATGAGTTTCCATGCATGCAACCTAACCTATTGGACCTGCATGACATGCATAATCCCCATAGACTAAGTGCTAGTTCCTAGGGTACGAAGTAAAGTTTAGATTTTAAATATTAGCCTAATGTAACCCACAAAGGTGGTATTTAACATTATCTACAAATCCAAAATCTAAAAGAAAGTGAAATAATAAACATTAAATCCATAGCATGCACAGAAGATCTCCTTCTTTCTTGCCAATGAGATAAAAATTTATGAATACTTCTGCATTAAAAATATGTTATGTTACAATAGCAGAATGTCTCTAGTTTTCTCAAAACTAGAAAAAGGGGAAGAAAAACACTCCACAACAGGCCCAGAACGGCTAATCACCCTCAACTCTGCAACCCTGCTTGCAGTGATTTCTGACCCTTGTACCAATCTGTGTTTTTGCTTTTATACTTTCTAGAAATGCTCTCTGTTTCACCCTGTGATGCTTCACTTCATCTCCCAAATCACTTCGTTTCACCTTCCCTGCCTTTTCGTTGTTTTTGACTTTATGTTCGACATCGAGACGCTTGATCTTCTCTGTGACTTGTAACGCTTTTGTAGCCCTTACACCTTTATGCCATGTGTTCTACACTTTTTTGCATGTTCCATAATGGCCCCCTATAAATCATGACCAAAAATAGCATGTCGCGATATTGCGACATTTTTATGTATGCATCTTTGCCCCTCTACCTGTATCGTGAAAACAAGACATGTCGCGATATCGCGACCTTTTTCTATTAGTAGCCTTGTTTGTCATCATGCATCACAAAAATGATACATGTCACGAGATCGCGACATTTTTATGTCAACAACCGAGAAAATGCAACCTGTCACGAAATCACAAAATTTTTCTTTTTTGGGTTGTACAGATGCAACCTGTCGCGAAAAAGTGACATGTCACGAAATCGTGACACTTTTTCATTCTGTTCACTTTGGTAGCTTTCTGTCATGAAATCATGATGCCTTTTCATTCCTTTCACTTTGGCAGCTTTCTGTCATGAAATCATGACCATTTTCATCTTCGTACCCCTTGGATGCTTCTTGTCGCGAAATCACGACGCTTTCTCTTTTCGTACCACTTGGCTGCTTTCTGTCGTGAAATCGCGACGCTTTTCATATTTGTACCACTTGGCTGCTTTTTATCACAAAATCACGACATATTTTCATTTGGCATGTCTTCCTGCTTTAGGTCACGAAAATGTGACATGTCACGATATTGCGACAACTTTAGTGCCTTGCCCTGTTTGAATGGTTTGATCGTGATTTTATGACATGTCACGATTTCACGATAATTTTCCATTATGTCTTTCTCTCTCTTCTATGACCCGTGATTTCACAACATGTCATGATATTGCGACATTTTCTCTTCATGATGCATTCTACTGCTCCTAGCCGTGAAAACGCGACATGTTGCAAAATCATGACACCTTTTTCGTTCCACTGCATTTTGCTTGTCTGGGCCGTGAAAACACGACATGTCACGATATCGTGACAACTTTTCATTTTCAGCCACGACGGAGCAACATGTTGCAATATCGTGAAAACTTTTAATTTTCGGTCGCGATGGAGCAACATGTCGCGATATTGCGACAACTTTTCATTTTCGGCCGCGATGGAGCAACATGTCACGATATCACGACAACTTTTCATTTCTAGTCGCGACGGAGCAACATGTCGCGATATCGTGACACTTCTTCTCTTTTGTGATATTCTTCTTTTTTCCTTGATTTTTAGCATCTGGGCCACTGTGGTCTTCTTTGAAAGCATGCAAAAAAGGTGGGTCCCCAATTTTGGGGTGTGTTGTGGATCAACCACAACAAATGTCGACTCTACTGTCAAATGCTCCTGAGCATTTTGGTGAGAACCCAACCTGAAATATACAAGCTTAGAAACAGGCATTAGCACATAAGAGATTAAAATACTGATAGATCAGAAATACATGAAATATCAGAATCATTAAGTATCAGCTCGTTGTGTGCAATGTGTTTCATTCCCTATCATTTGAACTTGATCAACATTCCATTGTCAGTTTCACTTATGATTTGTATGCAAGGCTATGAATGATTTATGCAGGATTTGATGTATGATGAAGATGCTAGAGATATAACAACTTGCTTTGCAAAGGCTCAAACCTTCTAATATCATGTACAAAAAATTAAAAGCTGTCAAACCCGCTTAGGACCAAATATATGTATACTTGAATTAATTTACTAGATCCCAAAGTTGGTTATGTGTCACTACCATCTTGAACCCATGTGCGGGTGTAAGTGAGATCGAGCTTTGGGGAATTGGATTCCCAACCTAAGCGAGATGGGAATTTAATCCTATCCTTACTACTCTAATCTAGAGTTCATTACCTCATCTTGAACAAAATGATTTAACCTGTTATGGATGAAATTGTCAGGCTAGCCTGTTCGTTTGAGCAATCAGTGGTCTTGCTTTTAGACAAGACATGTTACCATGCATGAGCATACTTAACCCCATAATCCATGATTTGGATTCATTCATTCTTTTTTTTTTTTCTTGGACCTTTGGGATGACTACCCATCCTTTCCAGGGACATGTAGTACGATCCCTCCAATCCAATATTAAGATGAAATGGAAAATATTATCTTTTATTTCTTGGATCTTGGGGATGACTACCCATCCTTTGCAGAGGACATGTAGTACGATCCTTCCAATCCAAGATTTATGATGAAATGGGAAAAATGGAAGCTTTAGGGAATCTAATTCTCAACCTAAGCGAAATGAGAATTATGTCCTATCCTTACTACTCCATGTAGGTTAAATCAGAGCTTTGGGGAATTGGATCCTCAACCTAAGTGAGATGAGGATTTAACCCTATCCTTACTACTTTGATTTTAGGCTTTAAGCATTATGGGAGTGGTAAAAACCACTATTTTAAGGATAATGTTGCATGATAGGACAGACATTAAATATTATTTTCACCTCACCTTTTCTTCCAATCATGGTTTTGATCATTTTTCCTGAGATATTCTTTAATGTGCATAGAATGTGCTTGGTTCAAGATAGCTTGGGCAACAGTTCCCAACCTTAGGATCCTTTTAATATATGTTATGTAGTAATCCTAAGAGGATTCGACACCTTCTCAATGATTGCACATGAAATGAAAATGTAAGCTGAGATGACATGTATATGCAATGTGGAATGTGACATGAGATGTGAATGCACTGCTTCTTTTGGAATATATCATCTACTTTCCCATAATGTGCAAAACTGACAACTTCATGCATCACAAGATTCAAATGATATTATTTAAATGTTTGTGTTACTTGTGGAGCTTCTACAACACAATTCCAATGTTTCATATTTCCCTGATCTAAAGCATAAATTAACATCTCAAAAACAACTTTTTCATCATTTTTTTTTTAGACAAACCAAACATGTCAAATAAACACACAACTTTAAATCATGATTAAACTAACAATCCCAAAAATGAAACTTGAAAAAACACAAACCCAAAACCAAAACCAAAATCTATATACAAATGTACAATATGGTACAAGATGAAGCAAAGCTTGGATTATCACTTTCCTGGATCCCAAACATGATTAGAACATTTCAACAAAAATATAACATGATATGCATGCCAAATGTTGTGGGAATCCAACAAAAACAAGACTAGACCAAACAATGCAACCCACTTCAACTTTCCTCTCTCACCCCACCAATTAAATTTAGTTCCATTAGTATTCTCATAGGTGAGATTCAAATTTTCAAATTGATTAGACAATGATTTATTTTCAATTTTATCATGTCTATTCTTGAAAGTATCCATTTCACAATTCGATTCATGTTTTAAAACTAGGCTCTCTTTATCCAAAATGATACTTTGTAAGCAAGAGCCTATTTCTAAAAATTTTAAAGCCAAATCATTTTCCAAATTTGTAGGCCAATCAAATTTGTGTAACAGTTTGCAAGCATCTAGGATATTTACTAAATTAGGATCATTAATAGTTTTTACCCTAGATTCAATTAGTAATTGTTGATGAATTTGATTTAACAATTCAAGTGCATCAACTTCTTTTCCATTCATTAAAACAATGTTATTAAAGGTGTGATTAGAAATTATGCCTTGCTTTTCATTCACCTTTAACGACATTTCATCATAAGCATAATTCAAATTCAAAATATGGTCATGTACCAAGCTGGTGGAGAACAGATCTACCACTTGGTGGAGAACAGATCTTACACAAGACAGAAAAACCAGAGAAACAAGAGCCCAAAATTTGTTATTCAATACTTCGAAAGAATTTTACAAGAATATACAGCCAAACTACCATTTTTCCAACCCCCTCTCATTACAATCCATGGGTTTTTATCGAGGTCCCGATCCTCTGTGCTTTCAAACTTCCCACGATCTACAATTGCCACCTGGAACAATTCTGGAAAGTTGCATTGATGAGACTCTAGGTGAGGTGCGTGACTGGCTGCCATACCCAACGAAATCTTCTTCTCGATCTGCTGCTTGTTGTTAGTTGCTATAAACGCGTCTCCAGATATCCTGTGCGAGTGGCCAACATGCCCATTGAAATCCTCCTTTGAAACTGCTTCACTGCTGCTAACTTGCCGCGCACGAAGGGACGTCTTTATGAAAGCTGGGAGTGCGTGTTTTTCTGTTTGGTCGCGATATCGCGACATGTCGCGATATCATGACCATTTCCTTTCTGCGCCTTCTCTCTCCGTTTTGGCCGCGATATCGCGACATGTCGCGATATCATGCCATTTTTTCTATCGGCCTCCGTTCTCCCGTTTCGATCACGAAATCGTGACATGTCACGATTTCGTGACCTTTTGTCTTTCGCGCCTTTGCTCCCTGCTTCGGTCACGAAATCGCGACATGTCACGATTTCGTGACCTTTTGTCTTCCGTGCCTTTGCTCCTTGCTTTGGTCACGAAATCGCGACATGTCACGATTTCGTGACCTTTTGTCTTCCGCGCCTTTGCTCCCTGCTTTGGTCACGATTTCATGACCTTTGTTCCTCCGCGCCTTTGTTCCCCTGCTTTGGTCATGATTTCGTGACCTTTGGTCCTCCGCACCTTTGTTTCCCCTACGGTGGTCACGATTTCGTGACCTTGTGTCTTCCGGCCTTGCTTTCCCTGCCTTGGGTCGCGATTTCGTGACATGTCACGAAATCGTGACATGTCTCTCCGCTGCTCCCCTATCTTCTATTTTGGTCGCGATATCGTGACACTTTTTGTGTCATGATATCGTGACACATATTTTTCTTTGCAACACTTAGAAAAAAATAACTTTGCAACACTTAGAAAAAAATAACAACAAAAAGTTTGGTTGATGCTCGATTGCTTTGCTGCCCTCGGATGCTCCTGCATCAGACACCCGGGGTGGATTGAGAAGTGATCCTCACTTCTGATCTTTGAGAGGAAGACCCAGGCGGTCAACCTCTATTTTTGACAACCAAGTTGCATCTTCTACAGGTCTGCCCTTCCACTTGATCAAATACTCAAAATATTGTTTGTTCCTTGTGCTTCCGCCTTCACGAGTATCTAATATTTCCTCGATCTCGTCTTTGGTTGGGTTAGACGCTGGAATGCTCCACAATTCTGTGCTTGGTGCCTCTGTACTATCTCCTTCATGGTATTCCACTAAATCTGATATGTTAAAAATAGGTGAAATGTCAAGCCCACTTGGCAATTCCACTTCATATGCATTGCTTGAATCCCGTTTTTCCAGTATTCTGCATGGCCCAAACTTCTTCATCTTCAACTTGTTATAAGTTTTGGCTGGAAATATTTCTTTTCTGAGATGGACCATGACTTCATCTCCCACTTCGAACTCTTTGAACCGCCGCTTTTGGTCTGCTCTTGCTTTATACTGAGTATTCATTTTTGTAATTTGTTTCTTCACTTCTTCATGCAGGCTTTTCATCTGTTTCACGAATTCCTCAGCCTCTGCACTGCACTTTTCTCCTTTATCTAATTTCCTCAGCTCAAAAATGTTTCTTGGACTATTTCCATATATTATTTGGAATGGAGATTTGTTTGTACTTTTATTGATAGAATTGTTGTATGCAAATTCTGCCTGTGGCAAAACCAAATCCCATCCCTTGGGTTTATCTGCTATTAAGCATCTTAATAAATTACCCAGACTTCTATTTACCACCTCTGTCTATCCATCAGTCTGTGGGTGGTATGCAGAACTGAACTTCAGATCTGTCTTCAGCTTCTTCCATAATGTTCTCCAGAAATACCCAACAAACTTTGTATCTCTGTCAGAAACTATGCTTTTTGGTAGACCGTGAAGTCGTACCACTTCCTTGAAAAATAACCCTGCAATGTGAACCGCATCACTTGTTTTCTGGCAAGGAATAAAATGTGCCATCTTGGAGAATCTGTCAACCACCACAAATACAGAGTCATTTCCCCTCTGTGTTCTCGGCAACCCAAGAATAAAATCCATGCTGATGTCCTCCCATGGCCTCTCAGGTATAGGTAACGGCTGGTATAATCCTATGTTCTGCCTCACGCCTTTTGCCATCTGGCATATTCTGCAACTTTGCACAAACCTTTTCACATCTTGCTGAAGTTGCGGCCAGTAGTAATTTTCATTCACCAGGGCAATGGTCTTATCCCGACCAAAATGCCCAACCAGTCCCCCGCTGTGCTTTTCCTTGATTAAGTTCTCCCGCATGGAACTCCTTGGAATGCATAATTTACTTCCCTTGAACAACATTCCATCTTGGATTAGAAAATCCAACCATTTTGTCCTGTCCACAGTAACAGGTGCCAAGCAAGCCGTCCAGGCTTCTACAAAATCAGGATCTTCAGGATAAAGACCCTTCAGTTCTTCGAATCCTACCACTTCCACTATCATTTCAATCAGTAGATTCTGCCTTCTACTTAAGGCATCTGCAACTCTATTTGATTTTCCGCTTCTGTGCTTTAACACAAAGGTATAGCTTTGGAGAAACTCAACCCACTTCATGTGCCTCTGATTCAGTTTTGTTTGGCTATTGATGTACTGCAATGCCTGATGATCCGTAAATAGAACAAACTCTTTTGGCAACAAATAATGCCTCCACTTCTTCAGAGCCTGAACTATAGCATAAAATTCTTGGTCATAAACTGAATACTTTTTTCGAGCATCATTGAGCTTTTCACTAAAATAAGCAACAGGTCTGCCTTCTTGACTCAGTACAGCCCCTATTGCACTGCCACTGGCATCACAGTCTACCTGAAATACTTTGTTAAAGTCTGGGAGTGCCAAAATAGGCTATTCTATGACCTTTTTCTTTAATGCATCAAAGCTCCTTTCAGCCCCTAAGGTCCACTTGAATTCTTTCTTATCCCCTCTCATTGTTTCTGTGAGGGGTGCACAAATGCTGCTGAAGTTTCTTATGAACTTTCTGTAAAAGCTGGCTAGACCATGAAATGATCTTACCTCTGTTGTGCTTCTTGGGGTAGGCCATTCGATGATAGCTCTCACCTTCTCTGGGTCCATTTTTAGACCTTCTACTGAGATTACAAATCCCAGGTATACTAACTCTTTCTTGACAAAATTACACTTTTTCAGATTTATTAATAATTGCTCCTCCCGCAGCTTTTCAAAAACCCTCCTGATGTGCATCAGGTGTTCCTCCAGGGTTCTGCTGAATATTAATATATCATCTAAATAAACAATGACAAATTTTCCTAAAAACTCTTTCAGTACCTCATTCATCAGCCGCATGAAGGTACTTGGTGCATTGGACAGTCCAAATGGCATGACCAGCCATTCATACAAACCTTCTCTGGTCTTGAAGGCTGTCTTCCACTCATCTCCTTCCCTGACACGGATCTGGTGGTAACCACTCTTGAGGTCAATTTTGGTGAAGTACTTGGCTCCACTCAAACAGTCCATTATGTCATCCATCCTTGGCAATGGAAATCTGTATTTAATTGTGATCTTGTTGATGGCTCGAGAGTCTGTGCACATTCTCCACTCTCCATATTTCTTTGGTGCTAGCACTGTAGGTACTGCGCATGGACTTAAGCTTTCCCAAATCAGCCCCTTCTCCAGCAACTCCTGGACCTGCCTGTTTAGTTCTTCAGTTTCTACAGGCGTCATTCTATGTGCAGCTTTATTGGGCAAGCTTGATCCTGGCACCAAATCAATATGGTGACTGATCTTCCTTAATGGGGGTAAACCCTCAGGCACATTATCAGATATGATATCTAGAAATTCCTTCAACAGATCTTGGACTTCTGTTGGGGCATCTTTGCATTCTGTATCCCTGACTCTAGGAATTAATGCATAACACATATGTTCATGCTTTAAATCATCTAAAAATTTTCTTTCGTCAACCAAGCAAATTCTTGCACTGCCACATACCTTTTCTTCCACCTCCTTCAGGGGTTTCAACTTATGACGCATTCCATTCTTGGTCACGGAATAGGTGTTGGCACGGCCATCATGAACCGCACACCTGTCAAACTGCCATGGCCTTCCCAACAGCAAATGGCACGCATCCATGGGCAGAATGTCGCACAGAACCTCATCACGGTAATTCCCAATACTAAATTTTACCAGGCACTGTTCATTGACCAAAACCTTATGGTCTTTCTGCAACCACGTGATCCGATATGGATGCGGGTGTTTCTTTCTCTCCAGTTGTAGCTTTGTAACCATTCCCTCTGAAACTAGGTTATCTGTGCTACCGTTGTCAATGATAATGTTGCAAATCTTACCCGTGCATTTACACCTTGTGCGGAATAAGCTTTTCCTCTGATCTATAGCTCCCTCTTCATTCAGTAGGACTCTCCTTGCAATCATTACTTCTCCTCTCTCAGCTTCTTTAGAATGCTCAGATCCAACATCTTCATCAGCGACTGCTACTCTGGCATTTCCTTTCGGCCTCCGATTATTTCTTTCTCGTTGCTGTGGGCACTCATATTGGTGATGTCCCTCTTCCCCACACTGGAAGCAAGTCCCTCGAAATCTTCCTCTTCCCTGGCCACGTCCAGCTCTGCCTCTTCCCCCTCGGTAACCATTATTCTGATTACGGGGGCGGTCTGTATTTTCTCTCCTTTGTTCTTGATTGCTGCTACCTTCTCCATTTTTTTGAGAATCTTCATTTCTTCTTCCACTGTTCCTTCCGCCGGTTCTTCCGCCATGACCTCTTCCTCTTTGCTTGTTTTCAAACCTCCTATTGAGCTTTTCTTCAACCTTTAAGGCAAATTGGTAAGCGTCCTCTATGGTGGTCATCCGGACTAGACTTAATTCTTCCTGAATACTTGCTCGTAACCCATTAATGTAACGGGCTACCTTCTCCTTGTTGGCCTCTGAGTGGCCTGTTCTAATCATTATTTTGTGAAATTCTTCTGTGTATTCTTTTACAGACTTGCTTGATTGCCTCAATCCTTGCATTTTCTTTAGCAGGTCTAACTCATAGTCACCAGGGATGAACTGCCTCTTTAGCTTTTCTGCCATCCGTTCCCACTTTGTTATTCTCTCTTTTCCTCTTTTATTTTGCTCCAGCTGCACTCCCTTCCACCAAATGCTGGCATGACCTTTCAGTTTGGTCTTTGCGAATCTGACCCTATCAGGATCCTCAACCTCCTCGTACTCAAAGTACTCTTTCGGGTCGTTGATCCAGTCGATCAATTCCTCTAGATCAAGGTTCCCGAAATATGTGGAAACCTCCATCTTCGACCTCTTCCCAATCTGGGATATGGCTTTGTATAGTCCGGCTCGAGCAGGATCTACTACTTCTTCTTCTTCCTCAAGTTGGTCTTCTTCTTCATCATCTTCCTCTTCACTACCTTCGTCTCTTCTTGGCTCCAATCTTCTACGCATTTCTTCTTGCAGGGCTTGCATTTGCCACTGCAAAGCTCGAACATCTTTCGCTACTGCCATGCCTCTCCCACCAATAGGGTTTCTCCTTGGAGGCATTCTGCTCACCCAATTCCAAGCCCTTCCATAGATCCTGGTGTAACTGCCTCTCCTCCGACGATCTGTTACACACTCAGGAACTACTGGCTCTGATACCACTTGGTGGAGAACAGATCTTACACAAGACAAAAAACCAGAGAAACAAGAGCCCAAAATTTGTTATTCAATACTTCGAAAGAATTTTACAAGAATATACAGCCAAACTGCCATTTTGCCAACCCCCTCTCATTACAATCCATGGGTTTTTATCGAGGTCCCGATCCTCTGTGCTTTCAAACTTCCCACGATCTACAATTGCCACCTGGAACAATTCTGGAAAGTTGCATTGATGAGACTCTAGGTGAGGTGCGCGACTGGCTGCCATACCCAACGGAATCTTCTTCTCGATCTGCTGCTTGCTGTTAGTTGCTATAAATGCATCTCCAGATATCCTACGCGAGTGGCCAACATGCCCGTTGAAATCCTCCTTTGAAACTGCTGCTTCACTACTGCTAACTTGCCGCGCACGAAGGGACGTCTTTATGAAAGCTGGGAGTGCATGTTTTTCTGTTTGGTCGCGATATCGCGACATGTCACGATATCGCGACCATTTCCTTTCTACGCCTTCTCTCTCTGTTTTGGCCGCGATATCACGACATGTCGCGATATCATGCCATTTTTTCTATCGGCCTCCGTTCTCCCGTTTCGGTCACGAAATCATGACATGTCACGATTTCGTGACCTTTTGTCTTTCGCGCCTTTGCTCCCTGCTTCGGTCGCGAAATCGTGACATGTCACGATTTCGTGACCTTTTGTCTTCCGCGCCTTTGCTCCCTGCTTTGGTCGCAAAATCGTGACACGTCACGATTTCGTGACCTTTTGTCTTCCACGCCTTTGCTCCCTGCTTTGGTCACGATTTCGTGACCTTTGTTCCTCTGCGCCTTTGTTCCCCTACTTTGGTCACGATTTCGTGACCTTTGGTCCTCCGCACCTTTGTTTCCCCTACGGTGGTCACGATTTCGTCACGAAATCGACATGTCACGATTTCATGACCTTGTGTCTTCCGGCCTTGCTTTCCCTGCCTTGGGTCACGATTTCGTGACATGTCACGAAATCGTGACATGTCGTGAAATCGCGACATTCTGTCTGCTCCCCTATCTTCTATTTTGGTCGCGATATCGCGACACTTTTTGTGTCGCGATATCGCGACACATTTTTTTTTGCAACACTTAGAAAAAAATAACTTTGCAACACTTAGAAAAAAATAACAACAAAAAGTTTGGTTGATGCTCGATTGCTTTGTTGCCCTCGGATGCTCCTGCATCACAAGCTGAAAATATGCCCATACTTTTCAACCTTCAAATATTCTTGGTCAAAGTGTATGTCCAATGACTCATCTTGATGATCCTTCATTTGAGTTGTTTCCAATTGACCCATCTCTTCATCATTTAGTTCCCATTCTTTGTTCACTATCCATGGTATCTCTTCATGTGAGATAGAAGTTTCAATATCTTGTATATCCAGTGCAATATGAGTTTCATCTATAGGGATGTGAGAAAAGAATACATTATCATACCTCCCCCAACCATTGTGAAAGTTGTCATCCAAGTCCATGGCATGAAATTCCATGATGTTTGTGGCATGATCTTTTGATTCATTCATAAATTCCTTTTCTTCTTTGTCCTTGGCAATAGAATCATTATAATCTTTCAAAATTTGATGAGACTTGAAACCTTCTTCCAAAACATCCTCAAATTGTACAGGAGTCGTAATATCTTCCTTTGAGTAGGCGATTATGTCATCCTGCATATCAATTGGCACACAAGTTTTGTTAGCAGTTTTGGAGTGAGTGTAGTCTTCCCACTTCTTCCAAGCATTGTAATAATCATCTTCCAAAATCAAGTGGTGATGTTCAACTACTTCTTCAACATCCTCCAATTCATCAATGTGTTTCTCATCAAATTCATCTTCACCTTCCTTAGATGGTTCAATTATTTCCAAAAGTGGGTCGTTTCTTGAATTCAAATTTGTAAGGCCATCATAATCCAAATTAGTAACCCATGATTCAATTTTATCATAATTTGGAGGGTGAAGAATTTCTTGATTGTTAATTTTACACATCTCATCAATAGTATCTTCCAAGAACAAGTGGTGAAATTCTATCATATCTTCAAATTTATTTATTGATTTTCTTTCCATTTCACTTTCAACCACTTCATTCAATTCTATGGTGGGTTCCGTCCTATCACATATATCAAACATTGTTGAATTTAGAACCCCTTCATCCGGATAATCGTGTATCTCTATGAATGAGATCATTTCTGCATAATCCTCACTAGCGGATGTTGGCTTAGCAATTTGCACCTCCTCGTGGACTACATCTAAGGTGGTTGTAAAATTTGGATATTCAAATTCATCCCTTTGATCATTTACCTTAGGTATCATTGGAGTGGAGGGTGCTATTTTTAATGGTTGGTGTAGGTTGGCATCAATATTTTTATAAGGAAAATATCTTATGTGAACATGTTGTGCCTTTTCTTATTCAAGACCTTGTCGTTCTATCTCTTCTAAGATCTCATGGATTTTCTCTAGAGACAAACCACTCAATTTTTCCTCAATGAGTGAAGCAAGTGTGGGGTGTATGGATCCCAAGTATACTTCTATGGATTCCTCTTCTAATGTGTTAAAATTTTCCCACATTTGGGAGTGCAACTCACGAAATCTTCCATTGAATTGACTCAAGGATTCATTAGGCTCTTTACATATGGAGATAAACTGATTTTTCAGGATTTCTAAGTCAACTTTGATTACCAAAATGATAAAGATAGGCTGCTTCTAGTTGTATCCAAGAAGTCCTAACCTCCATGGGTAGTTGGCTATACCAAAAGAATGGTTTATCATCCAAAATGTATGCAAATAACTTACAAGCCACCTCCTCATAGAAAATTTGGAATTGACACAATGTATTCTTGTAGACATGCAGTCTTTGCAAGTATTCTAGTGGCACCTCTTGATTAAAACACCGTAAAAAATCCAATAACATTTTAGGAATATGATAGGGTATCACATGTATAGACAAACCCTTATAATGATCCTCCATTGTAGATACCATTCTTTCTCTTAGAGATGCTATTTCAGCTCTTAGGGATACAATTTGTTCCTCAAATGTTGCCATTAGTGAACTCAGAATGTAACTTTAGAACCAAATCTGTTGAATATTCAACCTGCAATGTATAAAAATCAAGTTAGCATCAACTAAGAGATGTATTCATTAAAATCAAATGAAAAGTAAATGCATGAAACAACACTTTGTTAGTCAAAACCAAAATTTTCAAAATTAAATCAAATCACATTGTTTCTGTATGAACAATCAGAAAAATATACAGCATACCTGAATTGCTTAAAATAGAATAAAGTAAACCAATTCAGGCCGTCCTTTTAACAATCTGCCGAGTGTTAGAGGACTAAAGATAACAATCAATATAGCATGAAATATACAAAAATTTTAAATCTCACTAAAATAAACCCGTTCAGGCCCTCCTTCTAGCACCAATCTATTGAGTGGTGTTAGAGGAGGCCGAAGATGCTAATCAAATGGACTTGAAATATTTAGCAATGTAAAGCTCTTAAACAATTATAAACCTATAGCATCTAAAATCATGATAAAATAAACCTCATCCGGCCCTCCTTCTAGCGCCAATCTGTTGAGTGGTGTTAGAAGACTAAAGATAACAATCAGTAGGGCATGAAATATACAAAAAATTTAAATCTCACTAAAATAAACCCATCTAGCCCTCCTTCTAGCGCCAATCTGTTGAGTGGTATTTTCACCCGATTGTGAAAACACACTCTCCGATAGGATTTGGGTTCTAAATCCTCTGCTTGCAAAGAAATTAAACAACTAACTTCTCGAAGGTCTCCGCTATGTTAGCATTTTACATCTGTTTATTAATAATCTCGAATAAAGATATTCAATTAAAATGCTTGGAACACCTTAGTGGTTGCAAGTAACTGAAAACAAGGGGCAATGTTGGTTTATTTTACTGTGAAACTTTAATGATTGTTCGTTGAACCCAAATAAAGCAAATGTGATTTAGTCCCTATATGACCATGTTGTACCTTCAAAGTAGAAATTGGCAAAATGCGATAAATGGTGGAACTATTTTTCGATTTTGAAGTTTTTTAATTTTATTTTATTTTAATGCCTAAGAATTAAAATAAAGTTAGAACTTCTAAAAAATAAAGTGCAGAAAAAATAAATAAAATGCAAAAGGAAAATAAAAAATGAAATTGCATTCAGTTTGATGCTGTCCTATTCTGACAAAACCGAAGATATGAGTTTCCATGCATGCAACCTAACCTATTGGACCTGCATGACATGCATAATCCCCATAGACTAAGTGCTAGTTCCTAGGGTATGAAGTAAAGTTTAGATTTCAAATATTAGCCTAATGTAACCCACAAAGGTGGTATTTAACATTATCTACAAATCCGAAATCTAAAAGAAAGTGAAAGAATAAACATTAAATCCATAGCATGCATAGAAGATCTCCTTCTTTCTTGCCAATGAGATGCAAATTTTTGAATACTTTTGCATTAAAAATATGTCATGTTACAATAGCAGAATGTCTCTAGTTTTCTCAAAACCAAAAAAGGGGAAGAAAAACACTCCACAGCAGGCCCAGAACGGCTAATCACCCTCAACTCTGCAACCCTGATCGCAGCGGTTTCTGACCCTTGTACCAATTTGTGCTTCTACTTTTATACTTTCTAGCAATGCTCTCTGTTTCACCTTGTGACGCTTCGCTTCATCTCCTAGATCGCTTCGTTTCACCTTCCCTGCCTTTTCATTATTTTTGACTTTATGTTCGACATCGAGACGCTTGATCTTCTCTATGACCTGTAATGCTTTTGTAGCCCTTACACCTTTATGTCATGTGTTCCGCGCTTTTCTACATGTTTCGTAATGGCCCCCTATAAATCGTGACCAAAAATAGCATGTCGCGATATCGTGACATTTTTATGTATGCAACTTTGCTCCTCTACCTGTATCACGAAAACAAGACATGTTGTGATATCATGACATTTTTCAATCAATAGCCTTGTTTTTCATCATGCATCACAAAAATGATACATGTCGCGATATCATGACATTTTTATGTCAACAGCAGAGCAAATACAACTCGCGAAATTGCGATGTTTTTCTCTTTCGGGTTGTGCAGATGCAACCTGTCATGAAAAAGCAACATGTCACAAAATCGTGACACTCTTTCATTCTGTTCACTTTGGCAGCTTTCTGTCGCAAAATCATGACGCCTTTTCATTCCTTTCACTTTGGCAGCTTTTTGTTGTGAAATCATGACCGTTTTCATCTTCGTACCCCTTGGCTGCTTCCTGTCGCAAAATCGCGACGCTTTCTCTTTTCGTACCACTTGGCTACTTTCTGTCACAAAATCGTGACGCTTTTCATCTTTGTACCACTTGGTTGCTTTCTATCGTGAAATCATGATATCTTTTCATTTGGCATGTCTTGTTGCTTTAGGTCATGAAAATGTGACATGTCACAATATCGCGACAACTTTAGTGCCTTGCCCTGTTTGACTGGTTTGACAGCGATTTTGTGACATGTCACGATTTCACGACAATTTTCCATTCTGTCTTTCTCTCTCTTCTATGACCCGTGATTTCACAACACGTTGCGATATCGTGACATTTTCTCTTCATGATGCATTCTACTGCTCCTAGCCGTGAAAATGTGACATGTCACGAAATCGTGACACCTTTTTCGTTCCACTGCATTTCGCTTGTCTGGGCCGTGAAAACGTGACATGTTGCGATATCGCGACAACTTTTCATTTTTGGCCACGACGGAGCAACATGTCGCGATATCGCGACAACTTTTCATTTTTGGCCACGACGGAGCAACATGTCGCGATATCGTGACAACTTTTCATTTTCGGCCGCGATGGAGCAACATGTCGCGATATCACGACAACTTTTCATTTTCGGTCATGACGGAGCAACATGTCGCGATATCGTGACAACTTTTCATTTTTGGTCGCGATGGAGCAACATGTCGCGATATTGCGACACTTCTCTTTTGTGATATTCTTCTTTTTTCCTTGATTTTTAGCATCTGGGCCACTGTGGTCTTCTTTGAAAGCATGCAAAAAATGTGGGTCCCCAATTTTGGGGTGTGTTGTGGATCAGCCACAACATATAGGAACTCACTAACTTCAAAATCAAGGTTGAAGAGACAAGAAAAATTAAAGAAGGTATGGCCAAAAAATTAAAAATAAAAGATCTAGAGTGTGAAATATTAGAGCATGAGATAGTTTCACTAAGGATGGAAGTAAAAGGTTCTAAGGACAAGCTACACAAGTTTGAGAAAAATTCAAGGACCTTGGAAAGGACTATAAATGCACAAAGGTCATGAGTCATCATAATAGTACTTAGTTCTAAAGAAGAACAAGGGAAACATGAAGCAGAAAAGGAGAGTCAAGCTCAAATACTAGAAAAGAAGAAGAGTTGAAATAAGTAAGTAAAATAGAGAGTGATGCTTCTAAGGATAATTTGGATAATAGAAAGTTCAACAATGAAAGGAACAATGCACAAGTAAGGACCAAATAGAACAGGAAAAAGGTAGAAGAGACTAAGAGACAAATGGGGTATAGGCAAGGTTTCTTCAATGGAAGATGTTTTTCATATCATAGGTTTGGGCACATGGCTTCATATTGTAGGTCATATCAAAGCTAGGAATATGGTAAAGGAGAACTTTTCCATGGGTATTGCTACTCATGTAATGAGTTTGATCACAAGGCAATGGATTGCAAGTTTCATGACAAAATAAGACATGGCTTCACTAGGATAAATCCTATGAAATTTGCACCTCCAAGGAATAATAACATTAAGTGTTATAAGTGCAATAATTATGGTCACATAGCAATATGGTGTAGAGCAAATATTCTAGAATCAATCATGAACAAAAATAGGAACAGGAACATGGATGAGAATAGGAACAGAAGTAGGAACATGAACATAGATGAGAACAGGAACATGAACAAGAACATGGATGAGAATAGGAACAGGAACATGGATGAAAAAAATAACAGGAATATGAATAGAAGTGATGACAAGAATAGGGATGATGACTTGGAAAGAAACAGTGAGAGGTTTCAGTAAACTTAGAAAAGAAGAGGGAAAGATAAAAGCAGAGAATAGTGCTTTCGAGGAGTAGAAATACTCCCACCCCAAAATTAACCACCTCAGATGGAGGTGGGGGAGGGGCTAGGCTAAGAGGCTCATTCTTATCCCTGAGCCCCAAATGTGACCCTTTACCATTGATATCAAATAAGGAGAGATTTGTGTATATTAAGGAAATTTTTGATATGGGGAGAGATTTGATTTTTGAGAGAGCATTGAGCCAGGGGGAGCAGAAAAGAAGGTTGGATTTTAGTAAGTGAATATGCGTTGCCATCAATGAAAAAGGGTGATTTTGTTGGACATTTTGAGTCCCTAAGATAAAATGTTGTCATTGATGTCAAAATGTTATTTGATGTCAAAAGGATCTATGATGGCATGCACTATGTTTTATGAAAAGTGCAAGGAAAGTCTTTTTGTGAAAACCAATGTAGGCAAAATAAAATTTTTTATTCAAAACTATGGATGGTAGATTTGAAATGGGTTTCTCTTAAAACCCAATTTGGATTTTCATTTCATCGAAAAAGGTGCCCCGGTGATGGAGATATTTAATTTTAAATATTTAGTTTAAATTTTAAAATTAAAATAAAAGTAATCCGTCAACGTTGTCGAATATGAGGGAGAAGACTATATAAAAGGATTACTAAGGTTTATTATTCCTCATCCTTGCTATTATGGTTAATGTGATTATTAGAAAGTGAAAATATCTTGTGTGAAAAATGTTTAAATGCAGAGGCAACGAATAATTTGAGGTGTGGTCGATTCCAAGAAATCATGGGCAGTGTGGCCTATTGGCAACTCAAGTAGTGCAAAGGCAATTGGAGGCAAGTGGTTGAGTGTTAGAATCACGTGCACTTCATTTTTCTTGAGAAATGAGGAATATATTTTGCATTGGTTGTTGTGTGGAGGATAAAGGAGAGTGAGGTGTTTTGGTCTTGTGTGGAGTGCTAGCTCACGTGGTGCGCAAGCGTCTATTAGGATGCAGGAGCCGCAGAACTCAGGTTCGAATCCTGGAAATTCCCTTTTGCTATGTAAAAGGGAAATAGTGCACTGGTTGTGGTTTTTTGTGCACATGCTACCAAGGTTTATATGTTGTGTTTGATATTTCAAAATTCGTGCCAAGGTATGCATTAAAGTTGTAAAAGAAAATTAAAACAAATTTTTGTTTTATTGGGTGCTAAAAGTTAGTTTAAAATCTGTGCATAAATTTTATAGTAAAAGTGGTTTTTGGAGAGATAAGTAGGTAGGCATAGATTTTAATTTCTTTAGGGTATAAGTGGTTTGAGGAATAATAAGGATTATTACTTATTTGGCATATTGTTGAGATGTTATTTGGAGAGTGCTTTTAATTATTGAAACATTGTTGAGAAAAATATTTTGCTTGAGGGTTATTGAATATAACTTTGGTGGATGTGATTATTGAGTTGGAGTAAAAAGGTGTAAATTGGTTTATGCTTTATTTTGTGATTATTATTTTGAAGTCCACTAACCCTCATTGAGATTGGAAAGGAAAGTTGTGTTGAGTGTGGCAGATTTTGTGGACAACTTCTTGGAATTAATAAGGTATGGGCAATATTCTCTATTGATTGTTTATGGTGGTTGATTTCTAAAATATCATTGGAGAGAAAATGATTGATTGTGGTTTCCTTTTCGAAAGTATTGGTTTAATGCTTCAAGGTTTTTTGGTTTGAGAGTTGTGATTAAACCTTGTTTTATAAGCATTGTTGTTGAAGCCCATTGGTTATGCAAAAAAATTGAACTTGAGTTAGAAAAGAACATGAGTATCATCGTTATGTGAAATTTGTGGTTGAGCACTGTTGGAAACATTTTGAGTTGATTAATTCATGCTTGGACTAGGGTTTGTGAGAAAGAGTTATTCCTTGTGGTGATTGGTTGAGTAGAGTTGTTTGAGCCTAGTCAAGTGAATGTGTGAAGTGGTTGTTCAGGTTCCATAAAACAAACTCTTCTATATTATGATTTGAGTTGAGATCGAGTTGAGAAAGAAATTGAGTATGTGAATAGAACATATTGAGTCTCTAACAATTCTCTTTATGCTTCTATAATATTGAGTTGAGTTGATTTGAGTTGAGATTGATTTGAGTTGAGTTGAGATTGATTTGAGTTAATATTGGGATTTGAGTATAGAACATATTGAGTCTCTAAAAATTCTCTTTATGCTTCTATGATATTGAATTGAGATATTGATTGAGCATTGAGCTTAGAACATATAGAGTGTCTAACAATTATCTTTATGATTCTATGTGATTGGACAAGTTCTGTGTGATCTTGTTAAGCAGATTTGAGAAAAGTATTTGAGAAGGCTTGTGGATTGATTTGAGTAAGCTTTTGTGAAATCTTACTATGTATATTTGAGCATGTCCTAGAGAGGACTTATTGAACATATTTGGACAAGTTATGTGTGAGATTTTTGAGTAGATTTGGACAGGTTTTGTGTGGACATGTTGAGCAGATTTGGATAGGTTCTATGTGGACCTATTGAGCAGATTTGGATAGGTTCTGTGTGGACATGTTGATCAAATTTGAGCAGGTTCTGTGGAGCTATTGAGCAGATTTTAGCAGGTTCTATGTGGACCTGTTGAGCATATTTGAGTAGGTTTTGTGTGGACCTATTAAGAAAATTTGATAAGGTTCTGAGTGGACCTATTGAGCAAGTTTGTGCTAGATCAAATGAACTATGTTTAGTGCATATTTGAGTGGATTTGCACTATATCAAATGTATTGTGTTTAGTATAAGATATTGAGTAGATTTGTGCTATACCGAATGAACTATGTTTAGTGCAAGAGATTGATCAGAGCTGTGATAGATTGACTGAACTATGTTTAGTATAGTATTGAGACAGAGCTTTGGAGGTGATAGAGTACAGAGGATAGAGTCTCAGTGGATAGAGATCCAATAGCTAGGACAATTGAAGATAGATTTGAGTGAGGAGTCTTCAAGTGGAGAGAGATCCACAAGTCGGAGCAGTAGAGAGATAGAGTCTTCTAAAAGATCACTATCCAGAGTAGAAGGGGAAAGAGTTCTTCTGTGGAAGAGATCCACGAACTTGAGATTAGGGGATCAACATCTCATTTGGGCAGAGGTCCATAAATATTGTAATTGGGAAGGATTCCCATGAGATTATTTGATAAATATTTAGAAGAAATAATTTCTCTATGGAGGTAGCCCATATTGGGTGAACCACATTAAAATTGGTGTCTCTATTGTGTGTGATGATTTGTGCATTGCTTTGGTTATTGCTATTACCATTGATTATATTGATTAATAATATTTGGTAAAGGAAAGTAAAAGGTGGTCTTATACTGTTCACCCCCCCCTCTTTGTATAATATTATGTTCTTCAAAATTACCCAAGCTGATTCTTGGGGCTCAAGAAAATGAAGGAGAATTCCATTGTAGCTTCTACGGTATAAGATGTATCCTAACAAGACATACTTTATCACTTTCTATCTAAATGTGTATTTCACGACACATGATAATCCTTGTAGGATTAAACCAAGCTTGAGTAAGTCATGTAATTGTGACATCCAATTATGATAAGCTTCTGCATCGACTTTCAAGATGACTTATTCCTTTGGTGTTTCATTGTACATGAATGCAGACTAGGATACAACCTTGTGGTGAATGGTGGTTCCATTCCATGTAGGACCTTGCGATATCAAAGACCTCCAAGATGTCTTCTTGAGAATGTCTCTAGATTTATAAAACCACTCATGGTTTTGTTCTATATGAATCATGTTGGATTGATTCCTTATTATCAAAAGCTACATGTTACATCACAACATGCTATAGTGTCTTGCATGAATGGTAGTAAAGTTAGCAAATCAATTCTAAGGGATTAAGGAGCCTAAATATGGCATAGCGTATATGAATCTATTTGATGAATGAGAGACTGCATCGATGTTGTACCACTCTTTCTAGGCTAGATATGTGTTAGTAAGATCCTTGTAAGCTTTCAATATGGGACACCTACATTGAAAAAGTCCCTTCACTTGATTGACTATGAGAAGGGAATCACCAAAGATGTTTAACCATTTAATCTTCATGGTGATGGCTATTTGGAGACCCAAGATTAGGGCCTCGTATTCAACATTATTGTTGGTACAAGGAAAGTCTAGCTTAAATGACAAAAGCATTGGAGCATCTTGTGGTGTGAAGAAGATAATTCCTACACCACCCCCTTACTCACACTTCTAACCATCAAAGAACATAGTCATATTAGCTTTATTTATGATCTAGTTTTTCGTGTTCAGGTGATTTTAATAATGCGAAGAATTCATTATCAGGAAGATATATGGTGAGGGGCCTACTATTCTTGAGAGGCCATTCAACCAGTTGATCAGCTATGACCTGTTCCTTGATGGAATTTTGGATGATGAATTCCAAATTGAATTCTATCAATAGAATGATCCACTTTGTAGTACATATATTATGATATGTCTTGCTCATCATATACTACAAAGGATTTTGTTTGGATATCATGTACATCATATGACTTAGCATATAATGACATAACTTCTTTGTTGCAAACACTACTGCTAAATACTCCTCCAAGGTGTGACTTATGTAATATATAGCTTGCTCTTTTCCTTGCATGTTATTTTGGGCTAACATGATTCCCAATGCAAATTTAGTCACTCATATATATAGCAAAAAAGGCACATATGGTCTTGGTGGAGCTAGCACTGGTGGCGTTACCAAGTATTTCTTGATTTCAGTGAAGGTTGCTTAACAGTCCTGTTGGTCACGAATCTGCCACAGGAAAGGATTTTCTAAAAACTATGCACCCTAGACCCGGCCAACATTGAAATGCTGGGAGAAAGAGATGTCTTCCAAAAAAATATCCAGAGAGGGATAGTTCCCTTACTATTTCTAAGTTAATTTCAGATTAAAGTTTTTGGAAAGGAATTATAAATGTGCAAAAAGAAACAGGAAATTATGGAAAGAGATGGGAAATATAGTCGTAGGCCAAATTTGTTAGATCGGGGAAAAGAAACTCAGCAAGATGGACCTTCAAGTGTATGAACAACATATAATAATAGAAAATAGCATAATTCATCCATGACCTTGTGCAAACTACCTCCAAAATTGCATTCCAGAACTTACTTCCTTACGAGTAGTATTTAAATTCAAATGCAGAATTTAAATCTAACAGCAGATCAGAAAGATGAGCTTAACAAGAAATACATGGAAATAGAAGGAAATCATTACGCATAAAGACGCTTGCAAAATAAAAGGCCGAATATTTCTTATTTACACAAAAACTTGAATTTTTCCAGCAAATGTCTCTCCAACTCTCGACCCTATTTTTGAGATTTACATTGATTTATATAGAAGTCTTGCTTCTTTGCAGCATTAAAAATATGAAATGGACCTCCTCGAGATCTACAAATTATGCAACGGAAACAAGGAAATGATATCCTTAAATAGCCTCAGAGAAACCAAAAATTAAATGCAATAAGGAGTCGGTCGTCTTCATTAAATTGTTGTTCTTGAAAATATGCTTGAAATCGTTAGAAAAATCGTGAACAGCAGCTTCGAATAATGCAAATATTCAATTCTGGTAGCTTGGGCGCGTTCTTCTACCTTGACTGCATTGGAAAGTAATGACACATTTAATTTTGTTGTGCTTTGAATCATCAAAAATCACAAAACTGCATCGGACCGTTTAAACTGCGTTCTGGCATGAAACTGTAATAGGTCACGAAAACGTGATAGGTCATGAAATCGTGACGTCTTTCTGCTCCGTACGCTTTTGCACTTTGAACCTGCAAAAATCATCCATGTCACGAAATCATGATGTATTCGGCTTCCATATCTCTTTTGCAACCTCAAACCGCAAAAACACGACGCTGCGCGATTTCACGATGTCCGTACAATTATGCTCTTTCTCTGCCTTGTTGTCGCGAAAATGTGACAATGTGTGATTTCATGATGTTCTTCATATTTTGTTCTATTCACTGCTTCAAATCATGAAAACATGACACTCTTGCCTCTGTGCTTCTTCAAATTCCACCATGTCGCGATTTTGCTACAGGTTTTGTTTCCTTGGACTTTGCTATTCGTCAACCGTGAAAATGTGACACTGCGTGATTTCGCTACAATTCCCTGCACTTATTTTTTCTTCAAAAATGTGTCACGAAATCTTGACATTTCCTTGCTGCTAGCCTTTATCTCCATGAATGTCGTGAAATCGTGACGCCAACTTCTTTCTTGCCTTTAGCCTCAACAATGTTGCAATATCGCGACAAGTTCTGTCTTGCTCGACTCCATCCTGTAAATGTCGTGAAATCGCTACCATTTCTTGCCTTAAGCATTTCTTGCTCACTGTGTCATGAAATCATGACGTTTGCTTGCATTCTCCATTGTTCCCACTGCCTGCCATGATTTTGTGATGTCTTCGTGCCTTCAACCTTTCTATCCACCTAAACCGCGACCAGACAACACGTAGCGATTTTGCTACATCCTTCGCTTCGCTTGGCTTCATCCCACAAATGTCATGAAATCATGACGTATTTACGCCTTATGTCTTTCTGCCCACCCATGCCATGAAAATGCGACGCATCACGATTTCGTGACGTCTTTTGCTTTGTGTGCCTTGCTCGTTATTCTGTCATGATTTCCCTACAACTTTTCCGCCATCACCCTCTGCTGAGTTATGTCATAATTTTGTGACAGTTTCTAATGTTATGCTCCCTGGCCATCGCAAGTCACGAAAACGTGACATATCATGATTTCGTGACTAGTTTGCTGCGCTGCTGCCGTTGACTGCGTTGACCACAATTTTCTGACACATCATGAAATCATGATGAATTTGCATTTGTTTTCTCTCTCCTCATCCGACCCGTGATAACGCGACATGTCATGATATCACGATGGTTTTTAACTTTGGCTCTCCATGCTATTTTTTGTCACGATTTCGCGACAGTCTTCGGACTTAGGCATTTTTTGCATCAAAACCTATAGAGGAGTTAGAATTTCAACAACTTATGCATGAATAATCAATAATCAACATAATGTGGCAAAAATGCCAACATTCTTGGTGGCTCATGGGGTATACAGTTCTGTTGTATGCACGAATCCCAGGCCTGAATCCATTGGGCAACAGAGTCAAGAAAAACTAAGAACAGAAAGCTGGCTGATGGGATACATCTCGACGGACTGCTGCAACAACTCTTGCTGAATAACTAAAACTTCAAGGAATTATGTATTTGGCTGAACTGACCATGGAATGGAAATGATGAATGATGGAATAATGGAATGGAGGGAGTGATGCGGTAGATACAATAACAGAGTGCTTCGATGCTACCAGCTGCTATGAAAGGAAAACAGAGGTGGATAGAATGGAAGGTGGGAATGAAAGGAGTGAAGTGATGGAATGGGGAACTGAATGGATAAATGCTAAAACAACAATGAAGTTAGAAGAAAAGGAAAAGAAGAACCGAGAATATTAGAAAAGGGGAAAAGAAACAACAGCAGTGGCTTGATTACTGCAGAAGAAAAAATGAGTAGGAGAAGGAGGGAAATGAAGAGGGGAAGGGAAGAAATAGTGAGGAAGCCACTAACTAATGGGAAAGAAGAAGAAAAAAGAAAGAAACACGTACCTGCGGGCTCGCATGCAAAAAGAGCCGAAGTTAACAAAGGAAAACAATACTTTTTTTTTTTATATATACAAGGTAACTCCCAAATTAGATGTGAACTTTCGGGAAAGACACGAACCCAAACACGGTTCTGTCTCCTAGATCCCAGATCCTTGACAAACACTCAGTAGACTTCTGGTTCTTGATTAGCTCAGAATCACCAAGGGTCTGTAACTGCTGCACTCCAAGTGTCCCAGCCATCTTGAGACCTAGGCATGATCATTCAGTCCCAGTGTTAGCACCATTTTTGTATTGTGTTCCATCAAAATAGAGCTGATCTAGCAGAGAATCTTGTTCAACTTGATCAGGTGGCAACTTGACTTCAACCTCTTCAGGCTGCATAATGGAATAACAGCCAATTTTGGTCTAGATCATAGCATTGAAATTGAGCATTGAAAACTCATCCTCCAAATCTTTAGTTATCATATGAACAACATGTTCTTCTTCTATCTTCTCAATATGAAAAGTAGAAGGTTTCTAATTGTAGACCTAGACTCGTCTTCCTTTGAATGGAATCTCCAAGTGAGAATAATCCAGTGCAAGGTAACCGCCCAACTTTGCGGTAAACTCTCTAGATAAGCACATACTAAAATACGGTTCTAGATCTACCACAACTATCTCCTGGATGACTGTAATCTGGGGCATATTATGCAAAACAATCGGGACATCCTTGATTACACCCACTATTTTCATTGGAGTACCATCTAACTGCAAAACTCTGGGGCTACTTCGTGTGAATTCCATTCCCATTGCTTCATAGACTACCTTAGGCATGACAGTTGTAGCGGCACCAGAATCGATCAGGCAATTATGTATGATCCAACCCTCTATTTGCAGTGACAGATAAAATAGGGGTGGTCTATTCCTTCCATTGGCTACAAAAGTTAATGTTTGAGCCATAACTACCTGGGCTGGAGCTTTCCCCTTACTTTGTATGGTCTTCAGGGATTCTTGTAAGAGATTTACCTGTTTAGGCAACTGTAAGGTGTCATACAGACTTACCTTAGCTAGTATCCATTTAAGTTCTTCAACAATGTTGTACTCCATGGAGGTCTGTTCCTTCCTGCCACTAGCAGCTTCAAATGTGCTCTTATATTGCTGGGTGGCCTCCACTCGTTGCCGTTTGGTCAATGATGGATACCGCAACGTTTCTTTGGCTTGCTCCTTTGTTTCTACTTGCGGCTGGGAAGTAGAAGCTTGTTCCTTGTCTTTTACTGGTGGTGGAAGTGGATCCTTTGACAAAATAGGTGATTGTCATTGCGTTGGGAATCATGAGCCTTTGTTGGCATTTGCTGCTTCGTTGCTTGTACAGGAGGCACTTTCAATGGCTCCATCTTAGCCGGATCTACCAACATTGGTTTCTTGCCGCTGCATGTCAGTATTGCTATATGTTCCTCCAGAGACTCCACGAAAGTAAGATCCACCTCTCGAATCATATTTACATGGCTCCCTGTAAGAACTTGCAAATAATTTTGGTGGACCATGCAAGTGGACTCATCATGTGGGTCATTACAGGAAGAACACCAATAAGATGGCTCATGTGAAACTTCAAAAGGGCCAGCCTCTTCACTTACCAGAACTGTTGAGTTCCTTTCAGGTGCTTTCTCCATAGCCTTGCTTGGAGTAGGTTGTTCTCTAGTTACTACCAGCATAAATCTTCGTGGCTGATAGCTTCTTTCCGCCTCTCTCCATTCCATAGATGTCACCTTGTCAGTGAGAGATCTCATAGTCGACTGAATTTCTTGTAACATAACCAATTGAGGATCTGGGCTTGAGGACACAGGCGGTGCTGGTAAAGGTAATGGAAACTGTGGGGAAGATACTGCAGGAGTTGGAAGTGGAGGGACTAACCATGGAATGCTCGGTGTAGGCAACTAGGGAACAGTTGGAGCAGGAAGCTAGGGAACTGGAATAGGTGTGATTTGAGGTGCATTGGAGCTCCATGATGGGGTAGGATACATAGATGGCATGGGCTGTGGAAGCGAACCAGAATATAAATACTTAGGCAAATCAGGTATAATAGGCATAGTTACCTTTGGAGGAAGTCTACCTATAGCAATCAGATCAGCTTTCGCCTTTAACGCTTGTTCAAACAACTCTGGAAATGTCATCATGTTGGACTATCGGACAGCCCAACCGATGTCCGTGTTGAATGCTTTGAGGTAGTAAAATGCAGCCAACTCATCAGTAGGCCGAAGACCATCAGGAATTCTCTGCCAGGTTCTTGTGAATCGAACATTAAAATTAGCTATCTCTTCTTGTGGGTGCCTCTGGATCGTGTTAAACTGATGCAACAATGAAAATGGATCAGCTTGTTCATGAAAATTCTTAACTAGCAGTTCTCCTAGCTGATCCCATGACGTAATGGTGCCTGGTTGCAATGTTCGGTACCAGTACAACAATTTTCCTCTCAGTGATAACACCAATAACTTCACCATCACATCCTCATCAGTTATATCATGAATGGCTGCCAGAGAAGCTACATCATTAATATGTTCATATGCGGTCTTACCCATACCATCATAGGTTGGCAAAACCTTCAAAGTGGCTTGAGGAACTGGATTTTGAGCCTGCAAATTCAAGGCTCCCGAACTGTTCCATGCCAAGAACTTCCTAGGTGGAGGATACTAAGCCATTGGGACTAATGGATGTGACTAAGAAGGTGGAAAACTAGTAACAATACCAAGGATTTGTGTAGATATGGCAGATGATGCAAGCGATGGGGAAACCAACCTAGATTGTTCACCTCTTTTTGTGATGTCAAGTTCAAAAAACTCAACAAGATCTTCAACTTTTTTAGACTGTGATCTCGTGATCATGAAGTACAGCTTTCACTGCATCCATGTTCAGAGATTTTTGGGTACTACAGAGTCACCAAATGCTCTAACTTCATAGCATGAAGGTGAACATTAAACCTTCAATACTATGGGATCTTTCTGAGACAGAAGAAGTCTGTCCCACCGGGTGTGCCAAAAACTGTTGGTCACGAATCTGCCACAGGAAAGGATTTTCTAAAAACTATGCACCCTAGACCCGGCCAACATTGAAAGGCTAGGAGAAAGAGATGTCTCCCAGACCAATCTCCAGAGAGGGCTGGTTCCCTTACTATTTCTAAGTTTGATTTTAGATTAAAGTTGCTGGAAAGGAATTATAAATGTGCAGAAAGAAATAGGAAATTATGGAAAGAGATGGGAAATATAGCCATAGGCCAAATTTGTTAGATCGGGAAAAGAAACTCAGCAAGATGAAACTTCAAGTGTATAAACAGCATATAATAACAGAAAACAGCATAATTCATCTATGACCTTGCACAAACTACCTCCAATATGGCATTCCAGAACTCACTTCCTTATAAGCAATATTCAAATTCAAATGCAGAATTTAAATCTAACAACAGATTGGAAAGACGAGCTTAACAAGAAATACATGGAAATAGAAGGAAATCATTACACATAAAGACGCTTGCAAAATCAGAGGCCGAATATTTCTTATTTACGCAAAAACTTGAATGTTTCCAGCAAATGTCTCTCAAACTCCCGACCCTTGTTCTTGAGATTTACATTGATTTATATAGAGGTCTTGCCTCTTTGCAGCATTAAAAATATGAAACGGACCTCCTCGAGATCTACAAATTATGCAATGGAAACAAGGAAATGATATCCTTAAACAACCTCGGAGAAACCAAAAATTAAATGCCATAAGGAGGATTCGGTCGTCTTCATTAAATTGTTGTTCTTGAAAATATGCTTGAAACCGTTAGAAAAATCATGAACAACAGCTTCGAATAATGGAAATCTTCAATTTTGGTAGCTTGGGCATGTTCTTCTACCTTGACCGCATTGGAAAGCAATGACACATTTAATTTTGGAGTGCTTTGAATCATCGAAAATCGCAAAACTGCATCGGACCGTTTGAACTGCGTTCTGGCAAGAAACTATAACAGGTCATGAAATCGCGACGTATTTTTGCTCCATACGTTTTTGCACTTTGAACCTGCGAAAATCATCCATGTCACAAAATCACAACGTATTCAGATTCCATATCTCTTTTGCAACCTCAAACCATGAAAACGTGATGCTGCATGATTTCGCGACATCCGTACAATTATGCTCTTTCTCTGCCCTGTTGCCGCGAAAATGTGACAATGCGTGATTTCATGACGTTCTTCATCTTTTGTTCTCTTCACTGCTTCAAATCGCGAAAACGTGACACTCTTGCCTCTATGCTTCTTCAACTTCCACCATGTCACGATTTCGCTACAGGTTCTGTTTCCTTGGACTTTGTTGTTCGTCAACCGCGAAAATGTGACACTGCATGATTTCGCTACAATTCTCTGCACTTAGTCTTTCTTCAACAATGTGTCATGAAATCGTGTCATTTCCTTGCTGCTAGCCTTTATCTCCATGAATGTCGCGAAATCGCAATGCCAACTTCTTTCTTGCCCTTAGCCTCAACAATGTCACAAAATCACGACAATTTCTGTCTTGCTCGACTCCATCCTGCAAATGTCATGAAATCGCTACCATTTCCTGCCTTAAGCCTTTCTTGCTCACTGTGTCATGAAATCGTGACATTTGCTTGCATTCTCCACTGTTCCCACTACCTATCGCGATTTCGTGACGTCTTCGTACCTTCAACCTTTCTGTCCACCTAAACCGTGACCACAAAACACGTAGCGATTTCGCTACATCCTTTGCTTCACTTGGCTTCATCCCACAAATGTCACAAAATCATGACGTATTTATGCCTTATGTCTTTCTGTCCACCCACACCGTGAAAATGCGATGCATCGTGATTTCATGATGTCTTTTTCTTTGTGTGCCTTGCTCGTTATTTCATCACGATTTTGCTACAACTTTGTCGCCATCACCCTCTGCTGAGTTATGTCGCGATTTCATGACAGTTTCTAACATTATGCTCCCTGGCCATCGCAAGTCATGAAAACGTGACATGTCACGATTTTGCGACTAGTTTGCTGTACTGCTACCATTGACTGTGTTGACCACAATTTTTTGACACGTTGCAAAATCATGACGACTTTGCATTTTTTTTCTCTCTCCTCATTCGACCCGCGATAATGTGACATGTTGCGATATTGCGACGATTTTTAGCTTTGGCTCTCCATGCTGTTTTTTGTCGCGATTTCGTGACAGTCTTCGGACTTAAGAGTTTTTTGCATCAAAACCTGTAGAGGAGTTAGAATTTCAATAGTTTATGCATGAATAATCAATAATCAACACAATGTGGCAAAAATGCCAACAAGTCCTCATCCCAATTGAATGGGACCCCCTTGTGTAGCAGTCGATTCATGTATCAACATCTTTTTGATAATTGTGTGATAAATCACTTTATGAATTCTACTTTGCCCTAAAGGCTTCTTAACTCTTTGATATTTGTGGGAGGATTCATTTCTAATATGGCCTTGACCTTCACTGGGTCAAATTAAATGTCTCATTTTTAAATTATGAATCCCAAGATATTTCATAAAGTTATGTCAAATATGCACTTCTTGGGATTCAACCTAAAATTATGCTCTATCAGGTGATCAAAGACCTTCCTTAGGACCTCTGCATGCTCAGAATATAGCAATGACTTTATCAATAAGTCATCAATATAATATTCCAAGATTTTATGCATGTAGTCATGAAAAATGTATGTCATGGCCCATTGATATGTGACACCAGCATTTTTAAGGCCAAATGGCATAACTTTATAACAAAATGTTCTCCATGGTATTGTAAATATGGTTTGATGCTGGTCTTTGGCTTTAATATGAATTTGATTATAACCAAAAAAACTATCCATAAGGGAAAGCATATCATGACCTGCAGTTGCATCTACAAGAGCATCTATGTTGGGCAATGAAAATGAATCCTTTGGTGTTGCCTTATTGAGGTCTTTGAAATCCATACAAATATGGATCCTTCCATCAGGTTTTTCTACGGGTACCATGTTTGATACCCATTTTGGATAGTCGATGGAGATAATGAACTCTACATCCAAAATATTTTGTAGCTCATATTTAACCATTAAAGTGACTATCAGATGTATCTTTCTGAGATTCTACTTGACAGGTTTATTAGTGGGATCTAGCTAAAGGTTATGAGTAACTAGTTTCAAATCTAGACTAGGCATATCCTTGTATGTCCAAGCGAAAATGTTAGATCTCTCTTTCAGTAGAGGGATGAGTGTGGCATGCTCATCAGGAGATAGAATCTCTCTGAAATTGACCTTCTTAGTATTAGTAGGATCATTATTGATATCCACATTGAAGGTTTCCTCTACTAACATGTGTGATCCCTCCTCAAGCTGGTGAGGTGTAGGAATCAAGTGGATATCATCAACTAGGTTTAAAGGTCCTACATCAGAATTTTCCTTAGCATGATAAACATCATGTGTAGAACTTGGTGCAAAATAATAAAGGTTGCAACATTTATTTGTTAGGAAATAAATCTTCAGGATCTAGTGGTGAGTCAACATGATCCCAATCAATAGCATCTATGTTCAGATATAATGGTTTAGAGGGTTTGGCTAGATTGTGAAGTGGATCAATAAAATAAATGGAGATCATATTGATGGAATGGATTATATCTCTAGGACCACACGCGTGTGACTCTACATTGATATAAGTTCCATCCCTAAGATGTGGCTCTAGGGGTATGGAGATCTCTGGATATGGTCTATGAATAGACTCAAAAAAAGGATCACTGGGCTCAATGATCTCCATGTATGTCAATGTATTAGGGAAGACTATATGATAAATCATATCCAAATTGGGAGGTCTCCTTATGAGATGTAGGCTAGGATAGACTCGCTGATACATCTCATTGATGTTAATTTGCTCATAATGATTGTGCAAATAGTGATGCCTGATATAAGATCTCTTAGTCTCATCCTCATCATTTCTATCATATATGATTCCTTCACCTATACCCATTGGGATTGGGTGATTAGCAAGATGGGGTCCAAGATAGGCCTACTCTTTTTCATCCTCATAGTCACTATTGACCATGAAGTATTCCTCAGTCTCGCCCATTTGTTCCATTGGTAATAGATGATGAAAATTTAGAGGACCTAAGTAGGCCAACTTAGTTTCATCCTCATATCATTTTTTGTTGTAGGATAACTCATTATCATATGTTATAGAATCGCAATTTGGTCTATCACTTTCAATAATGGACACTGCTTGCACATCCTTAGAAGCAACTTCTAATTCAGTGTCAATTAATATAAATTTATTCTAGATTTGCATGCCTGTGTCATTGGTAGCTTCATGAATTTTATTGTCCAAGTTGGCTCTTGGATTGTCTCATTGATTTACCTCTACCACAATGTGCTCATGATAGATCTCTAGTGGCACTTCTGATACATAGGTTACCATCCTATTACCCCTTCTTGTGTAGGAAGGGTTAGGGTGATAAGGATTCTAGTCCACATCATCCCCCAAAGTGAGGTTTAGATGATCTAAAGATGTTGCTAGGAGCTCATCTCATCCTTGGATATGATAGCCTAACCCAAACCTATCAATTGGTAGATGATACTATGGTTCGATGGTAACCGAGCACCCTTGCTCAAATAATCCCAAGTCGTAACCTTGCCAATGGTAATGTTCAAAGTAGCGCAAGGCAACTTTAGCGCTAGAAAGATAATGAAAATTCACCATGAATGGTTCATCATCATCCTCATATATGGGCATACGATTTTCATATTGGTCTAGCCCTCCACAAATAAAGTTTGTTTGGTTGGGCGACACCCCCAGTGGTACCACCATCCCTACGCTAAGCGATGGGCTTGTGGTCAGCCCATATCTTGTGTAGTTTTGATAATTAGTGTGAACATCACATTCTACACAATGTACTATACTAACCTAAAATTAACCCAATGTATGGTCACTGACGGTGCCGATGACCTTGTTGAAGATGTAGGTAGGCAATGCAGGCTAGATTTTGAGCATATTCTTCTTCCATGGGACTAGGATATTTGACAGTTGCTCCTTTAGGTGCTTGTTTTGTCTCTTTTTCACCCAGTTTCACCTTGAGCTTCTTATTATTTCTAAGCATGGTGGATGTCATAGGTTTAGTCAAAGTTGTTGTAGTGTGCTTTGATATATGCGATGCTACCATGGACATTCATGTGCACACTCCTTTGAGTTTACATTATATATGTTTTATTGGCGATGTTAGCCGTATATCCAGATCCATTAAGGGGAGAATGAAATACCTCAAAAAATTTGCTGAGTTCACATATTTAAATGGCTCGTCATTAGAAGGTACCATGTAAAATTATCCCTCATGTATATATTTTATACACTGATGTAAGATCGAGGGAACACTATGCATTTCTCTAATCCAAGGTCTCTTGAGAAGGATGTTATACTTCATGGCACCTTCTATCACATGACACATCATAGGGATGGTCTTTAGCCCAATCTATATTGGAAGGACTATGGTACCTACCGTTGAGCATAGCGCATCATTGAATGCTCTCAAGGTGAAAGAGGAAGGTACAATATGTGACTTCAACAAATTTAGATATGTTAATGCCTTTGTAGTAATTATATTGATTGATGACCCTGTATCAATAAAAATCCATTTTAATGGTGTGTGATTAACACATGCAATGATATGTAGTGGTGGGTCCACTATAATAGTGGAAATCGTTTTAATCTCATAATTGTAAAATTGTATTACCGGTTCACTACACTGTTGCACATGTCCCACAAAGTTCATAAATACCTCAGGGTCTTGGGACTGAACTTCGATCGATCTTAGAATATTCCATAAGTATTTATTTTTTCTTGGGAGATTGCTAAATCAGTTCATAAGTTGATAACTTAGTTGGAGTTATCTGCAATATTTGAACTAACCTACTCCTAATGGTCACCACCAGTCTTGTTTGTGGGCCCATAATATTTTGTGTTGGCCTTTGCTGAGGTGCAACATGCACCCTAATGGGATTCATATGTGGATTTGGTTGTTCATAGCTCCCTTGTCTCGTGACAATGTTAACCATGTCAATGAATCCTTGAGTTGGCGGTTCGACCCATACTTGATTCACATGACCAACATTGTTCCTTGGTGGCTCATGATTTGGTAAGGGGTTCTTGAAGATCCCCATATTCTATTTTTGGGAACCTAAGGGTTATCCATAGGTAGCTCACCTCTTTCGATCATGTTTTGTACAAAGTGTTTGAAACTCCAACATACTTCGATGTCATGTCCTTTTACCTTGTGGAAAGCATAGTACATATAATCCCTATAGTCCTTTAGCTTGGGTTGATTAGGCTCTATCAATTTGATCTCTAGTAAGTTTATGGTCTTGGCCTTGCATAGTTGATGGAATAACTATGTCATCGATTTAGAAAAAGGTGTGAACTTGTGAGGTGGGCACTGCTCCTTTTTCTTACCCTTCTTGTTGTTGTTGCATTTATCATCTCGTCCTTGGATATGATAGCCTAACCCAATCCTATCAGTTGGTAGCTTATACTATGGTTCGATGGGAAATGAGTGCCCCTACTCAAATAAGCCCAACCCGTAACCATGCCAATGGTAATTTTCTAAGTAGTGCAAGGCAAATTTAGGGTTAGATAGATAATAAAAATTCATCATGAATGGTTCATAATCATCGTCATCTATGGGCATACGATTTGCATATTGGTCTAGCCCTCCATAAATGAAGTTTATTTGGTTGGAAGGCACCCCAGTGGTACCACCATGATGGAGGGGGCCGAATTTCAAACTCCAATCTTCTATTTTCTTCACCAAAAATCAATTTACAACACTAGCCCGTAGGCGTAGTTTTCTTTACAACACTAGCCCGCAGGCGTAGTTTCCTTATCCTGATGCAAGCTGCCTCACGTTCGATGATCTGCCTATGCTCCCAGGAAGAATACAATCTCCCAATCACAAAAACTCGGCTCCTCCCCCCCTTCTAATTGAACCTTTCATATTTTATTTTCACTGGCAACTGACACTGGGTTAGCCATGGAAACACACATTCATGAGCCATCTGAACATATCTAACCTCTGGGCATAGCAGTTGAGTGGCCGCCATGCTCAAAAAACTTATCAAGAAAGCAATCATGTGTTAATGAGGCCTTTAACCACCTCGAGAAACACCATCTAGTAACGCGTGCCTTCTCGAATCGTGAACTAGCAGTATGTCATGATATCGTGACATGTCATGATATCGTGATATCATGACATTTCTCTTCCTTGTTGCCTCCTTTTCCTTTGGGTCATGAAATCGTGACATGTCATGATATCATGACATTTTCCTCCCTGCTACCTTTCCTCTTAGTCGGGTCGTGATATCGTGACATTTTCCTCCTCACTGCTTCTCCTTTCCTTCGGGTCACGATTTCATGACATGTCATGATATCGTGACATATTCCCCCTTCGCTACCTTTCCTTTTCTTCGGGTCATGAAATCACTACATGTCGTGATATCGTGACAATTTTCTTTCTTGCTATCTTTCCTTTCCTTTGGGTCACGATTTTGCGACATGTCGCGATATCGCGACATCGTCCTTTTCGACCCTTCTTTCTTTCTTTCGATCGTGAAATTATGACATGTCGTGATATCGTGACATCTTTCCTTTCTACCTTCTCCTCGCCTCTCGGGTCGTGAAATCATGACATGTCATGATATCACGACATTCTTCCTTTCTTATTTCTCTCTCCGCTTCGGGTCGTGATATTGTGACATTTCACTATATCACGACAGCTTAGCCTTCTGCCTTTGCTCTCTGCTTCGGGTCATGAAATTGTGACATGTCATGATATCACGATAGCTTTGACTTCCATCTTCGCTCTCTGCTTCGGGTCATGAAATCATGACATGTCGCGATATCGCGATAGTTTCCTTCCTTGGTTTCTTTTTGCTCCTTCGGTCACGATTTCGTGACATATCACAAAATCATGACATTTTCTTCTCTGTCCTTCCCTGTCTGCCTTCGGTCGCGATTTCGTGACATGTCACGAAATCATGACATTTTCTCCTCTGGCCGTCTCCTATCTTCTTCGGTCGCGATTTCGTTACATGTCGTGAAATCATGACATTTTCTTTGGATGCCCTGTCTCCCCTATTTCGGTTGCGATTTCGTGACATGTCACGAAATTGTGACATTTTTCTTGGACACCTTCTCCCTCCTTCCTGAGTCATGAAAATGTGACATGTCACGATATCGCGACATTTTTCTCCTCTGCGCCTCCTCTTGTCTTCTGGTCGCGAAAATGCGACATGTCGCGATATCACGACACTTTTCCTCCTTTGCGCTTTCTCTCATCCTCTGGTCACGATAATGCGACATGTCGCGATATCGTGACACTTTTCTCTCTTGCGCTTCCTCTCGCATTCTGGTCACGATTTCACATGTCATGAAATTGTGACATTTTTGCTTCGCATCTTCTCTCTCCTAATTTGGTCATGATTTCGCGACATGTCACAAAATCGTGACATTTTCTTCGGGCACCTTCCCTCACTTGCTTCGGTCGTGATTTCGTGACATGTCATGAAATCATGACATTTCTCCTCTACACCTTCTCTCTCCTCCCTGAGTCACGAAAATACGACATGTCATGATATCATGACACTTTTTCCTGTCGTGATATCGTGACACCAAGGCAAACACTTAGAAATTTTTTTGTTGATGCGCGATTGCTCTACTGCCACCGGATGCTCCTGCATCAGACAATCGAGGTGGATTGAGAAGTGACCTTCACTTCTGTACTATTCTGTCACCTTCTCACAACTTGCAAAGTCTTCAACCTCTTCAACCTCCACCCTCATTGTTGTCAGCAACCTCTTTTCATCCATCCCCTTCAGCAAATAGATTCTAGTGCTGCTACATACCCCTTCGCCTGCCTCCTTCAAGGGCTTCAGCTTATGGTGCACTCCATTCTTCATCACTGAGTAAGTGTTGGCATGACCATCATGCACTACACACCGATCAAACTACCATGGCCTTCCCAACAACAAATGGCAAGCATCCATAGGTAGGATGTCACATAGGACCTCATCACAGTAATTCCCAATATTAAATTTGACCAAGGACTGTTCACTGACCAATGTCCTATGGTCCTTCTACAATCACACAATATGGAATGGATGCGGGTGTCTCCTCCTCTCTAGCTATAACTTAGTAACCATTTCTTCAGAGACCAAGTTATCAGTACTACCATTATCTATAATCACATTACAGACCTTACCCAAACTCTTGCACCTTGTGCGGAATAGGCTCCTCCTCTGGTCTGATCCTTTCTCTTCATTCAACAAGGTTCTCCTTGTGAACATCACTTCTCCTCTCTCTGCCTCCTTAGAATGTTCTGATTCAGCACCTTCATCTGCTACAGCAGCTCTTGCAGGACCCTTAGGTCTCTTATCCATATTTTCTTGGTGTTGTGGACACTCGAATGCTTGATGTCCTTCTTCTCCATAGTGGAAACAGGTTCCACGAAATCCTCCTCTTCCATACCCACGTCCAGATCTACCTCTTCCTCTTTGGTAGTTGTTCTGACCATGGGATCTACAATCATTATCTCCCTTCTGATCCTGACTATAGCTAGCTTCTTCTTTCCTCTCATCTCGTCCTCCATCTATTCTTCCACCAGCTCTTTCTCCATGACCTCTTCCTCTTTTCTTATCCTCAAACCTTATGTTCAGCTTCTCTTCAACCTTCAGAGCAAACTGGTAAGCATCCTCAATGGTGCTAATCCTAACCAGAATAAAATCTTCTTGAATACTGGTTCTCAATCCATTGATGTAATGGGCTACCTTCTCCTTGTTAGCCTCTGAATGGCCAGTTCTGATGGAGATCTTATAGAACTCCTCTGTGTATTCTTTGACAGTTTTGCTTGACTATCTCAAACTCTACATTTTCCTTAGCAGATCCAATTCGTAATCTGCAGGGATAAACTGTCTCTTCAGCTTATCTACCATTCTCTCCCATATTGTTATTCTCTCTTTTCCTCTTCTATTTCTTTCTAGTTGTACTCCCTTCCACCATATGCTGGCATGACCCTTCAGCTTGGTCTTGGCAAACCTGACCCTATCAGGATCTTCAACTTCTTCATACTCAAAGTATTCCTCTAGGTCATTGATCTAGTCAATCAACTCCTCTGGATCTAGATTTCTAGAGTACACAAAAACCTCCATCTTTGGTTTCTTTCCAATCTAAGAGATGGCTCTGTATAACCTGGCTTGTGTAGGATCTACAACCTCTTCTTCTTCCTCAAACTGGTCCTCTTCTTCATCAACTTCATCTTCACTACCTTCTTCTCCTCTGGGCTCAAGCCCTCTACGTAGCTCCTCTTGCAGGGCTTGAACTTGCCTCTGCAAAGCTCTGAAATCTTTTGCTGGCACCATGTTTCTTCCACCACCATAGTTTCTTCATGGAGGCATATTGCTTTCCTTTCTTCTCACAACCCTTCCACAGATCCTGGTGCAAACTGCCTCACTTTCGACGATCTGTTCACACACTCAGGAACTCTTGCTCTAATACCACTTGATGGAGGGGGCCAAATTTCAAACTCCAATATTCTATTTTCTTCATCAAAAATCAATTTACAACACTAGCCCGCAGGCGTAGTTTTCTTTACAACACTAGCCCGTAGGCATAGTTTCCTTATCCTGATGCAAGCTGCCTCACGTTCGGCGATCTGCCTACGCTCCCAGGAAGAATACAATCTCCCAATCCCAAAACTCAGCTCCTCCACCCCCTTCTAACTAAACCTTTCATATTTTATCTTCACTGGAAACTGACACCGGGTCAGCCATGGAAACATGCATTCATGAGCCATCTAAACATCTCTGACCTTTGGGCATAGCAGTCGAGTGGCCGCCATGCTCAACAAACTTATCGGGCAAGCAATCATGCATTAATGAGGCCTTTGACCGCCTCGGGAAACACTATTTGGTAATGCATGCCTTCTCGAATCATGAATCAGTAGTATGTCGTGATATCGTGACATGTCATGATATCATGATATCGTGACATGTCACGATATCATGATATCGTGACTCTTCCCTATTGCCTCCTTTTCCTTCGGGTCACAAAATCATGACATGTCATGATATGGCAACATTTTCCTCCCTGCTGCCTTTCCTCTGAGTCAGGTCGCAATATCGTGACATGTCGCAATATCATGACATTTTCCTCCTCGCTGCCTCTCCTTTCCTTCGGGTCGTGATTTCGCGACATGTCACGATATCGTGACATCTTCCCCCTTCGCTACCTTTCCTTTCCTTCGGGTCACAAAATCGTGACATGTTGCAATATCACAATAGTTTTCTTTCTCACTGTCTTTCCTTTCCTTCGGGTCACGATTTCGCGACATGTCATGATATCACAACATCTTCCTTTTTGGCCCTTCTTTCTTTCTTTCGGTCACAAAATTGTGACATGTCACGATATCACGACATCTTTCCTTTTTGCCTTCTCCTCGCCTCTCGGGTCACAAAATTGTGACATGTCGTGATATCGCGACATTCTTCCATTTTTCTTTCTCTCTCCACTTCGGGTCATGAAATCATGACATGTTGCGATATCACGATAGCTTTGACTTCCATCTTCGCTCTCTGCTTCGGGTTGCGAAATCGTGACATGTCACGATATCACGACAGTTTCCTTCCTTGGTTTCTTTCTACTCCTTCGGTCATGATTTCACGACATGTCGTGAAATCGTGACATTTTCTTCTCTGTCCTTCCCTGTTTGCCTTCGGTCGTGATTTTGTGACATGTCACGAAATCATGAAATTTTCTCCTCTAGCCGTTTCCTATATTCTTCGATCGCGATTTCGTGACATGTCGCAAAATCATGATATTTTCTTCGGACGCCCTGTCTCCCTTGTTTCGGTCATGATTTCGCGACATGTCACGAAATCATGAAATTTTTCTTGGACACCTTCTCCCTCCTTCTTGAGTCACAAAAATGCGACATGTCGCGATATCGCGACATTTTTCTCCTCTGTGCCTCCTCTTGTCTTCTGGTCGCGAAAATGCGACATGTCGCGATATCGTGACACTTTTCCTCCTTTGCACTTTCTCTCGTCCTATGGTCATGATAATGCGACATGTCGCAATATCATGACACTTTTCTCTCTTGCGCTTCCTCTCGCCTTCTGGTCATGATTTCACGACATGTTGCAAAATCATGACATTTTTGCTCCATGTCTTCTCTCTCCTGATTTGGTCATGATTTTGTGACATGTCGTGAAATCATGACATTTTCTTCGGGAACCTTCCCTCACCTACTTCGATCGTGATTTCGTGACATGTCACGAAATCATGACATTTCTCCTCTATGCCTTCTCTCTCCTCCCTAAGTCGTGAAAACGTGACATGTCATGATATCGCGACACTTTTTCCTGTCGCGATATCGCGACACCAAGGCAAACACTTAGAAATTTTTTTGTTGATGCGCGATTGCTCTACTACCACCGGATGCTCCTGCATCACACCATCCGTACGGGTAATAAATGGGCTTGTGATCGGTCCATATCTTGTGTATTTTTGATAATTAGTGTAAACATCATGTTCTACATAATGTACTCTTCTAACCTAGGATTAATACAATGCATGGTCACTTACGGTTTCGATGACCCTACTGAAGATGCAGGTGAGGTAGGCTAAGGTGCCTCGACTAGATTTTGAGCATCTTCTTCTTCCATGGGAGTAGAAACTTCAATAGTTGCTACTTCAGGTGCTTGATTTGTCTCTTTTTCATCTAGTTTCACCTTGAGCTTCTTATCATTTCTAAGCATGGTGGATGTCGTAGACTTATTGAAGATGTTGTAGTGTGCTCTGATATATGCGGTGCTACCATAGATAGTCTTGTGCACACTCCTTTGAGTTTATCTTCTATATGTTTGATTAGCAATGCCAACCGCATATCTAGATGCATTGAGGGGAGAATGAAATCCCTTGACAAATTTGCTGAGTTCACATATTTAAATGGATCTTCGTTAGAAGATACCATGTGAAATTGTCCCTCGTGTATATAGTTTATACACTTATGTAAGATCAAGGGAACATAATGCATTTCTCTAATCTGAGGCCTATTGATAAGGAAATTATACTACATGGCACCTTCTATCACATGACACATAATAGGGATGGTCTTTAGCCCAACCTGGATTGGAAGGACTATGGTACCTACCGTTGAGCATAGCGTATCATTGAATGCTCTCAAGGTGAAAGAGGAAGGTACAATATGTGACTTCAAAAACTTTAGATATGTTAATGCCTTGGTAGTAATTATGTTGATTGATGACCCTATATCAATCAAAATCTATTTGAATTGTGTGTGATTAACACACGCAATGATATGTAGCGGTGGGTCCGCTATAACAGTGGAAACCATTTTAATCTCATAATTGTGAAATTGTATTTGTAACATAGCCATGGAGTATTCCCAGTGGGGAGGTTATTTCCCAGAGGCAAGAATTATTTCTAGAATAAGCTTATCTCAATGACCAAATCAGACAGTCTTCTAGTCACCCAAACTACCCTTGTACGAGTTATCAATTCCTTGTACGTACCCAAGTTACATACACTGTACAATATCAGATTATAGAGTGATCAAGATGGCATGATATTACACTCAGTAAAACTAATATATGCTATTTTGGAGGCTAACGTACATAGTTTTGTAGTCATTCAAGTCGATTCACCAAAACTGCCAAATCGGGTAAAATTCTTTTCAATCACTTGTTTTACCAAATCGGGTAACAACTGTTTGTATGATTTGTACAATGTATGATGTATTATCTATATGATATACATGTACAAAAATGTGTTAATTTTTATGCTCTTATGCTCCAATCTCTCTCCGAGATTTTTTGTAAAGGTTTAACAGCCTAAACAAGACAATCTCTTTCACCAAAAAAGCATTCAAACCAGGCTGAGGAGAGATTCCATACAAGCAATACCATCCAAGAATATACAGTCTGCTTCCACATGCCTTAACCAACATCACTAAGCTCCTAAATAATTCCCTATGATTCACCAGTGATCATCTTCTCCACAAAGCTACAACAAAGCTAAACTAACATATAACAATAAGGTAGAAACTCAATTACACAATGTTAATCTACAATGTGTTGAGCAAGGTACAACAAAAGTATTGTCATTGTTGTCAACACAGTCAGATAGATCTGTTGATGCAGTGGACAGGAAGTTCAAAAGCTAGTCAGATGCAGAAGACAGGAGTTCAAAGGTTACTCAGAGTATGTACAATGATTTTCCAAGAAGACCGAAGTGGACCACTTGCAAAAGATCAAAGAAAAAGACAAGTAAGAAAAGTGTCGCGATATCACGACATATACAGCAGGCAAGAAAAACTGTCACGATTTCGCGACATGTTGGAAGAGAGAGAAGAAGAAAGAAAAATTGTCGCGATTTCACGACATGTTGGAAGAGAGAGAAGAAGAAAGAAAAACTATCACGATTTCGCGACATGTTGGAAGAGAGAGAAGAAGAAAGAAAAACTGTCATGATTTCGTGACATGTTGGAAGAGAAAGAAGAAGAAAGAAAAACTGTCACGATTTTGCGACATGTTGGAAGAGAGAGAAGAAGAAAGAAAAACTATCGCGATTTCGCGACATGTTGGAAAGAAAAAGGCAAGTGGAAAAACTGTCACGATTTCGCGACATGTTGGAAGAGAAAAAGACAAGTGGAAAAACTATCACGATTTCGCGACATGTTGGAAGAGAAAAAGGCAAGTAGAAAAAGTGTCACGATTTCGCGACATGTTGGAAGAGAAAAAGGCAAGTAGAAAAAGTGTCACGATTTCGTGACATATTGCAGGAGAGAGAGTCCGAAAGAAAAAGTGTCACGATTTCGTGACATATTGCAAGAGAGATTGTATGGAAGAAAAGTGTCACGATTTCGCGACATATTGCAGGAAAGAGAGTCCGAAAGAAAAAGTGTCACGATTTCATGACATATTGCAAGAGAGATTGTACAGAAGAAAAAGTGTCACGATTTCATGACATATTGCAGGAGAGAGAGTCCAAAAGAAAAAGTGTCGCAATATCGCGACATGTCGCGTTTTCATGACCCGAAGGCAAGAAAAAGCGCTAAGGAGAAAAAGTGTCGCGATATCGCGACATGTCTCATTTTCACGACCCGAAGGCAAGAGAAAGCGCTAAGGAGAAAAAGTGTCACGATATCGCGACATGTCACGTTTTCGCGACCCGAAGGCAAGAGAAAGCGCTAAGGAGAAAAAGTGTCACGATATCGCGACATGTCACGTTTTCATGACCCGAAGGCAAGAGAAAGCGCTAAGGAGAAAAAGTGTCACGATATCGTGACATGTCACATTTTCGTGACTCAAAGGCAAGAGAAAGCGCTAAGGAGAAAAAGTGTCGCGATATCGTGACATGTCGCATTTTCACGACCCAAAGGCAAGAGAAAGTGCTAAGGAGAAAAAGTGTCGCGATATCGCGACATGTCACATTTTCGCAACTAAAGGAGGAGAGAGAAAGTAAGAAGGCAAAAGTGTCACGATTTCATGACAAAAGTAAAGGAGGAGAGTACAAAGAAAAAGTGTCGTGATATCGCTACATGTTGTATTCTCACGGGCCAAAGCTAAGAGAAAGCGTACAAACGAAAAAGTGTCGCAATATCGCTACATGTTGTATTCTCATGGGCCAAAGCTAAGAGAAAGCGTACGAATGAAAAAGTGTCGCGATATCGCTACATGTTGTATTCTCATGGGCCAAAGCTAAGAGTAAGCGTACGGAGGCGAAAGTGTCATGATATCATGACATGTGTTTTCGCGGCAACAACAATAGAAGAGTTACAGGGGCAGTTGAAGCCGACGAAGACCGATGTAAGCCGACGAAGATTAGGGTTTGCAACCGATGAAGACTAGGGTTTGCAGCCGACTAAGAGTAGGGTTTACAGCCGACTGAGATTAGAGTTTTCATCTTGAAAATATTGTTATAAAAGGAGGGTTATTTGGAGAAGTTGTTGTAGTGTTGAACAGATTGTTGAATGTGGTCGATGTGCATGAAGTTCGGTCACAGAGCACGTAGAGTGCAAGTCGTATCGAATCGTGCTAAGTGCAAAATTCATAAAGGAAGAGGGTGAAGGAGTGCGCAAAAAGGGAGAAGACGATCGTTATTTGACCATGACGAAGCAAAGTGTGCGAAGTAATTTTTCATAGAGAGAGCAGAGTGCATAGAGAGCACAAAGGTGAAGTAGTCCGTTCCGGGATCTTGTAAAAGTGAGGTATCTTTATGTTAATCTTCTAGATTCATAATTCAAGTCTAGGTTGCAGCTTGGCATCAGGGGTTGGTGCTCCTTCCAGTAGGTGCTAGTAAATCAGGGGTTGGTGCTCCTTTCTATTGGTGTAGATAAATAAGGGGTTGGTGCTCCTTCTAGTGGGTGCTGGTAAAGTGATTGTAAAGTTGTTGCTTTGCAAAGGCTGGATTTGGATGGTAGTCCAAGCAGTCATTCTTGAGGAGTAGCCACATTGGTGAACCTCATTAAATCTTGTGTTGTGTGATGCTCTTCTGTTATTCTTGTTGTATCTTGTTATAAGTTTTAATTGCTTCTATTTTAAGAGCTATAAATTCAAGCTTAAAAGAGCTACACTGATTCACCCCCCTCTCAGTGTCATTGTAAGACTAACAATTGGTATCAGAGCCAAGTTCCTATACAAGCTTAATCGGCTAGGGTGATCTTGGAAGTAACACAATGGCAGGTGGTGAAGGTTTCTCATCAAACAAAGCACCATTGTTTGATGGATCTAATTACGCGTTCTGGAGAATCAGGATGTAGACATATCTTTGTGCTTTGGGTTACGACATCTGGGATTCAGTAGTTAGTGGATACACAATTCCCATCACTCCTCCAAAAGAGGCTGACGAAAAGAAACTATTTGAAAACAACTCAAAAGCAAAAAATGCTCTCATGTGCGGATTAGCAGACAATGAACTAGTGAAGATCATGAACTATAATACGACAAAAGAGATATGGGACAAACTAAGGAGTATTCATGAAGGAGATGATAAGATCAAGGAGGCCAAGTTACAGACACATCGAGCTTAGTTCGAAGCATTGAAAATGAATGATGATGAAAACATTGAGGCATATATGTTGAGAGTCAATGGAATCATTAATGCGATCAGAGGACTCGGCGAGGATATTGGAGACTCTGCCATCATGAAAAAGGTACTAAGATCTCTTCCTCAAAGGTTTGATTCCAAAGTCTCAGCAATAGAAGAAGCTAAAAATCTAAATTATTTTAGTATAGATGAGATGTATGGTTCTTTAACTGCATATGAGATGAGGATAGGAAGATCTAAACCCATAGACAGAGAAGCGGCTTTTAAAGCCCTTAAAAATAAAAACACTAAACAAGAGTCCGAGGAAGAAGGGACATCAGATGAAATGGAAGCAAACTTTGTTAGAAAGCTAAAAAAGGGAAAAGGAAAATACAGAGGGAAGCTACCATTTAAATGTTTCAACTGTGGAGGCATCGGGCATTTTGCAACTAAATGTCCACTTAAAGAGCAGAACAAAAATGATGAAGGATCGCACCATGAAAGAAGTGACTGGAAGAAAGTGAACTTCAGAAAAGGCAACTTCAAGAAGAGAAGTTTCATCTCCAAGAATGTCAGTTCATCAGAAGACAGCTCCGGAGAAGAGTCTGAAGAGGAAAAAGGTGAAGCTCTTTTCATGGCATTTGAAGAAGCAAAATCAGAAAAGGAAGAAGGAGTGATCTCTAAAGTATGTGGTGAAAACCCTAAAGCTGAAGTAGATCTAGAAGGTGAGTTGATCTCTGCACTTGAAGAGTGGGAGATAGAAAAGAAAAAGAATAAGAAACTTTCAAGAAAGCTTGCGGATGCAAATGAAATCATAACCAGTTTGAAAGTACAGATAGAAGAATCCAATAAAATCTTCGAAGATCTGGAAGTGCAAATAACCATGAAAATAGATCATTGCAGCAAGCTAGAAGAAGAGGAATAAGAAAATCAGTTGCTATCACAAACATGAAGAAAGTTCTATGAAGCTGGATAAGATCATAAATGACCAAAGGCTTGCAGGCATCAAATTTGGTCTGGGTTTCGTCGAAGGAGAATCATCTAATGGATCAAAGGCCAGAAATGTAGAATCCATAAAGAATGAAGATAAGAAACAGGTTGATCAAGGAAAAACATCTCATGCAACAGAAAGCAATAATGCCAGGCATGAAAGGAAAATTGACAATGATGGATTCACCAATGTCACTCATCAAAGAAGAAGAAGACCTAGGGCTCCTACGGCAACATGGCAAAGACCATCACCCAGGTTCAATTATCCCTTTTCTGGTTTCTATTTTAAATGCAATGGCTATGGACATAAAATCTCAGACTGTAAATATATTGTAAGACCAAGGAATTTCACCAGTAGAAATGCTTTCTCTCCTTTGATGAATTATACAGAGTAGAATGTTATAACTGTCACAATTTTGGGCACATTGCAAGAAACTATAGAAGTACATTTGCTTCAAATCAATTTTAGGGAAGAAAAATTCAACCAAACAGGATGAGACAAAATAGAAAACTTTCGAAAAAACAAGCACAAGCTATTGATAAGGGAAAGGCTAAACAAGAGCTCAATTCTACTATCAAAACGGAGTGGAAAGAAAAGGAGCGACTTAAGGAAGAAAAGGAATCCTTAATAGTACAAACAACATTTAGAGCACAAAATAAATATGTACCATGGATACTTGATAGTGGATGCTCCAGTCATATGACAGGTGACAAACATAAGTTTGAGAAGTTGCAAAAATATGAAGGTGGTTCAGTAAAGTTTGGAAACAATGATGGAGCTAAGATAGTTGGCAAAGGCTCTGTCAAAATTAGTGACAGAAAAATTAAGTCAGAAGAAGTCCTGTTTGTAGATGGGTTGAAACATAACTTATTAAGCGTAAGTCAGATTTGTGATAAAGGTCATGAAGTAGTTTTTATGAAGCAGGGTTGTGAAGTCAGAAAAACAAGCAGTGGAAAATTGATAGCAACTGGATTAAGGACATCTGGAAACCTATACACGCTCTCGGAGACTTCAAAAGGAGCTTGTTTTATTGGACAGGAAGAAGAAAATTGGTTGTGGCACAAGAGACTTGGTCATATCGGTTTTGATAATCTAGTAAAAATCACCTCAAAAAGGGTTGTAAGAGATATTCCCACCATCAGCAAACCTGCAAACAACATTTGTGCTTCATGCCAAAAGGGGAAGCAAACTAGAGTCACATTCAAAACTAAAGAATACTACACAAGCAAACCTCTGGAACTAATACACACTGATTTATGTGGACCTATGAGAACACAAAGCATAAATGGTGACAAATATTTTATGTTATGCATTGATGACTATTCCAGAATGACATGGATATTCTTCTTGAAGCATAAATCAGAAGCTTTTGATATGTTCAAGATTTTCAAAAACCAGGTTGAGAATGAAATAGGTAAGAGGATCAAATGTTTAAGATCGGATAGAGGAGGAGAATTCATTTCGGAGGAGTTTGTAGAATACTCGTGAAAAATACGGTATTAGGAGACAGCTTCTCAACGACCGAGACACCTCAGCAAAATGGAGTGGTAGAAAGAAAGAACATGACAGTGCAGGAAATGGCATGAACTATGTTGGTTGAAAGCAGTCTAGCAGACAGGTTTTGGAAAGAAGCAGTCCATACTACGGTGTATATCCAAAATAGGTACATGCTGAGAACACATGAAAGCAAAACTCCTTATGAGTTATGGTTCAGAAAAAGGGCAACAACAAAATACCTCAAAGTGTTTGGCAGCAAGTGCTACATCAAAATAATTGAAGATAATCTTGGTAAGTTTGAAGATAGAGCGGATGAAGGTATTTTTGTTGGTTATTCATCAAAAAGCAAAGCTTACAAATGCTACAATAAGAAGCTAAAGAAAATTGTGGACAGTGTCGATGTTAAATTTGATGAAGGTAGAGAACGAGCAATTAGCTATGAAATGAACTACCCAATTTATGAAGAGGTTATTGAAAGAGATGAGGAAAACGAAATTGAAAAGATACAAAAAATTGACTCAGATGATGATTCAGAAGTGGAAGAAAATAAGAAATTCAAAACATGCAGCTAGCAGAAAAATCATCCTAGAGAGCAAATAATTGGAGATCCTAAAATTGGTGTTTAGACAAGAAGAAGAGTAGTAAGTAACTACTCTATGCTATCCAGCATTGAGCCCAAAAATGTTGCTGATGCAAGCAAATATGAGAGCTGGATGAAGGCAATAAATGAAGAATTAGATCAGATTGAGAAAAACAAAACTTGGGAGTTAGTACCTAGACCTGCAAACAAAAATATAATCGGGACCAAATGGATTTTTCAAAACAAATTGAATGAAGATGGACAGGTAGTCAGAAACAAAGCAAGATTGGTATGCAAGGGTTATGCTCAAGTTGAAGGCATTGACTTTGAGGAAACGTTTGCACCAGTAGCTAGACTAGAGGCAATTAGAATGTTTTTGGCTTTAGCAGTCTACAAGAATTTCAAGGTTTATCAAATGGATGTAAAATCAGCGTTTTTGAATGGGAAACTTGAAGAAGAGGTTTATATTGAACAACCAGATGGTTTCCAACTTGGTGATGATCCCAACTTGGTGTGCAAATTGAAGAAAGCATTATATGGTTTAAAATAGGCACCCCAAGCATGGTATGCAAGGCTAGACAACTATCTCACTCAACAAAGGTTTAAGAAAGGTATGGTGGATAGTAATTTGTATGTCAAAACAGAAAATGGGCATCTTATTGTTCTTGTTGTATACGTAGATGATATCATATTTGGCAGCAGCAAAGATGAGTCATGTAAATATTTGGCAAATAAGATGCGAAAAGAATTTGAAATGTCAATGATTGGTGAACTTTCGTATTTCCTCGGGTTGCAAGTTAATCAAAATAAGAAGGGCATATTTATTTCTCAAGTTAAATATGTGAAAGAGATGTTAAAGAAGTTCACAATGGAGGATTGTAAGCCAGTTAGCACTCCCATGACAACAGGTTGCAAGTTGAGCAAGGATGACAAATCTCCAACTGTTGATCAAACCATGTACAGATCTATGATTGGAAGCTTATTGTATCTGACGGCCACCAGACCAGATATTTTGTAGGCAGGTATGCATGGTAGCACGATTTCAGGCTAATCCCAAGGAGACTCATGTGACAACAGTGAAGAGGATTCTTCGGTACCTCAAAGGTACTATGGAGTATGGGTTATGGTATCCGAAAGGTAAAGACTTCACCCTTATTTCGTATTGAGATGCAGATTGGGCAGGATGTGTAGATGACAGAAAGAGTACAAGTGGAGGTGCATTCTATCTTGGAGATAGATTGGTCGCATGGCACAGTAAGAAACAAGAGTCAGTTTCTCTATCGACAGTAGAGGCAGAATATATTGCAGCAACAACATGTTGTATGCAGGTATTGTGGATGAAACAAACCCCGAAAGATCTTGGTATTAGCTTCAGTGAGCCAATATCAGTTAAGTGTGATAACACCAGTGCCATTAACATCTCCAAGAATCCGATGATGCATTCACGCACAAAACACATTGCTATCAGGTATCATTTTTTGAAGGACAAAGTTGCGAAAGGTGAGGTTAAGTTGGATTTTGTTCCAACTACAGAGCAAGTAGCAGATATCTTCACAAAACCATTGCCCAAGGAAATTTTTGAGTACCTTCACAATAAATTGGGAGTGGTCACACTTCCCAAGAATTGACTAGCTACAGAGATCACATTCTCAGGGGGAGCATTTAAGTATTTGATTATCTTTTTGCTCATGTTCATGATTTTTGCTAAGTGTAATAAATTGTGCCTGAGAATGTTGTGCATGGACTCAGGGGGAGTCTGCAGTAGCCCTTTGGTATTATTGTCAAAGGGGGAGAAGAGTTACAGGAAATTGCACATGTGTTGCCAACAATTCCAAAGGGGGAGATTGTTGAGCAAGGTACAACAACAATATTGTCATTGTTGTCAACACGGTCAGATAGATCTGTTGATGCAATGGATAGGAAGTTCAAAAGCTAGTCGGATGCGAGAAGACAGGAGTTCAAAGGTTACTCAGAGTATGTACGAGTGATTTTCCAAGAAGACCGAAGTGGACCACTTGCAAAAGATCAAAGAAAAAGACAAGTAAGAAAAGTGTCGCGATATCGCGACATATACAACAAGCAAGAAAAATTGTCGCGATTTCGTGACATGTTGGAAGAGAGAGAAGAAGAAAGAAAAACTGTCACGATTTCGTGACATGTTGGAAGAGAGAGAAGAAGAAAGAAAAACTGTCGTGATTTCGCGACATGTTGGAAGAGAGAGAAGAAGAAAGAAAAACTATCACGATTTCGCGACATGTTGGAAGAGAAAGAAGAAGAAAGAAAAACTGTCGCGATTTCGTGACATGTTGGAAGAAAGAGAAGAAGAAAGAAAAACTGTCACGATTTCATGACATGTTGGAAGAGAAAAAGAGCAAGTAGAAAAACTGTCACGATTTCACGACATGTTGGAAGAGAAAAAGGCAAGTAGAAAAACTGTCACGATTTCATGACATGTTGGAAGAGAAAAAGGCAAGTAGAAAAAGTGTCACGATTTCGTGACATGTTGGAAGAGAAAAAGGCAAGTAGAAAAAGTGTCATGATTTCGCGACATATTGCAAGAGAGAGAGTCCGAAAGAAAAAGTGTCACGATTTCGTGACATATTGCAAGAGAGATTGTACGGAAGTGTCACGATTTCACGACATATTGCAGGAAAGAGAGTCCAAAAGAAAAAAGTGTCACGATTTCGTGACATATTGCAAGAGAGATTATACGGAAGAAAAAGTGTCATGATTTCATGACATATTGCAGGAGAGAGAGTCCAAAAGAAAAAGTGTCATGATATCGCGACATGTCGGGTTTTCACGACCCGAAGGCAAGAAAAAGCGCTAAGGAGAAAAAGTGTCATGATATCGTGACATGTCGCATTTTCGTGACCCGAAGGCAAGAAAAAGCGCTAAGGAGAAAAAGTGTCACGATATCGTGACATGTCGCATTTTCATGACCCGAAGGCAAGAAAAAGCGCTAAGGAGAAAAAGTGTCATGATATCGCGACATGTCACGTTTTCATGACCCGAAGGCAAGAGAAAGTGCTAAGGAGAAAAAGTGTCATGATATCGCGACATGTCGCATTTTCGTGACTCGAAGGCAAGAGAAAGCGCTAAGGAGAAAAGGTGTCGCGATATCGCGACATGTCACGTTTTTGCGACCCAAAGGCAAGAGAAAGTGCTAAGGATAAAAAGTGTCACGATATCGCGACATGTCATGTTTTCGTGACCCAAAGGCAAGATAAAGCGCTAAGGAGAAAAAGTGTCAGGATATCGTGACATGTCACATTTTTGTGACTAAAGGAGGAGAGATAATGTAAGAAGGCAGAAGTGTTACGATTTTGTGACAAAAGTAAAGAAGGAGAGTATGGAAGAAAAAGTGTCACGATATCGCTACATGTTGTATTCTCGCAGGCCAAAGCTAAGAGAAAGCGTACGAAAGAAAAAGTGTCACGATATCGCTACATGTATTCTCACGGGCCAAAGCTAAGAGAAAGCGTACGGACGAAAAAGTGTCACGATATCGCTACATGTTGTATTCTCACGGGCCAAAGCTAAGAGTAAGCGTACGAAGGCGAAAGTGTCACGATATCGTGACATGTGTTTTCATGGCAACAACAACATAAGAGTTACAAGGGCAGTTGAAGCCGACAAAGACCGATGTAAGCCAACGAAGATTAGGGTTTGCAGCCGACGAAGACTAGGGTTTGCAGTCGACTAAGAGTAGGGTTTACAGCTGACTGAGATTAGAGTTTTCATCTTGAAAATATTGTTATAAAAGGAGGGCTGTTTGGAGAAGTTGTTGAGTGTTGAACAGATGGTTGAATGTGTGTTGATGTGTGCGAAGTTCGATCGTAAGAGCACAGAGAGCAAGTCGAGTCGAATCGTGCTAAGTGCAAAATTCACAAAGGAAGCAGAGTGTGCAAAGTTAGAGGAGAGGGAGAAGATGATCATGAAGTTTGATCGTGACAAAGCGAGTGTGCGAAGTAATTTCACAGAGAGAGCAGAGTGCATAGAGATCACTAAGGTGAAGTAGACCGATCCGGGATCTTGTAAAAGTGAGGTATCATTCTGTTAATCTTCTAGATTCATAATTCAAGTCCAGGTTGCAGCTTGGCATCAGGGGTTGGTGCTCCTTCTAGTAGGTGCTGGTAAATCAGGGGTTGGTGCTCCTTTTTGTTGGTGCAGATAAATAAGGGGTTGGTGCTCCTTCTAGTGGGTGCTGGTAAAGTGATTGTAAAGTTGTTGCTTTGCAAAGGTTGGATTTGGATGGTAGTCCAAGTAGTCATTCTTGAGGAGTAGCCACATTGGTGAACCTCGTTAAATCTTGTGTTGTGTGATGCTCTTTTATTATTCTTGTTGTATCTTGTTATAAGTTTTAATTGCTTCTATTTTAAGAGCTATAAATTCAAGCTTAAAAGAGCTACACTGATTCACCCCCCCTCTCAGTGTCATTGTAATACTAACACAATGCATTATACATTCAAAACAAGATCGTACACTGTCATCCATAATGTTTGTTAGTCTCATTAATAGTTTTGAACTCAATACAATGTGGAAAAATTTTCCAAGGTAATTGCAATAACTCAGAATTATGTCTATATCTCTATTCTAGCAACTAATAACCAATAAACTAGTAGCCAGGCCTACAAATTCAAAAATGGGGCCTTATATAACATTTCCTAGGCTATTCCAAATTGATTCTTGATACAATATGTTATTCAAAACTGCCCATATACAATTGAATACATTATTTTGGCATTTTCCTAAGTTTACACCTTAGTTTAGCAAATCCATGCGACATTTCATCCTGAAATTACATTTATTTTGCACCTGAGTGAATTTTGGTGTGCCCTGTAGGATTTGCTACTGCTTTGTACGGTTTTACAATCTAGTTGTATGATATTTCCTTCCACTGTATGATTTGCTCCAACTGTACGATTTTACAAAACTTGAGCAAATTATTCCCAAAACTGTCAAAATCTAGCAAATCACTTTTTCTTCTTCTAGGAGGTGGATTTTTTGCCTACATATGCCCTCCCCTTTACTTTAGTCAGCATCCTCTATGACTCATTATTCTTCTTCTCTTGAGCTTCCAATATAGCTACTTCAGCCTCCAATTCCTTGAATTGTGTCTTGTACATTTCTCGTTCATTTCTCAGCTTCGCTGCGTAGCTCCCCATTTCGATGAATTTGGCTCCGTGAAGGTTAGCATTCTCCTCAGCTACATTCATGAAGTCCATCATTTTTCTTTATCGGTTGGAGGCACTCTTTGCAAACTTCTCATTCTAGTGAGCTTCTGCTCGAGCAGTCACCTGGAGTTCCTCATTATTCTCATCAATGGTCTCTAAGTGGTGTTTAATATCAGCTTCTAGAGCTCAAACCTAGTCTTCTTTAATACTTACTTGAGCTTGCTTCTCCATGACCATGTTGTTCATATTCTTTGTATCCCTTGTCAGCTCTTCTATATTCTTGGCCTGTGTAGCCATTTGCTACCTCTTTTCGACCAACTAAGCTATCATCTGCTCATCCTTCGCTTTGAGTTGTGCCTCCAACTCTTTAATATTATCTTCTATCATCTGGAAAATCTACCACTTTTCCTCTTCAAGCGTGGTAACTTTGGATTTATATTCTACTCTCAGGCCTGATAGATACTCCTTTAGTTTCTTTATTTTTTCTTCCACCATAGTTTTCCTTTTCTACAGTTCCTCTTCCATTGTGGCCATTTCCTTTTGAGAGGTTGAGCTGATGGATTTCTTCCAATCCAATGCTCAACCACTCTATCCAGTGTGTTAGGAAGTTCAACTTCTGCAAGGTAATAGACACTCTTATAGCGACACTCCTATATTCAAATTTTACCATATTTATGGGTCAGGTTAGATGACTTAATCGATCCAAATATATCCTTGGGTCTTTCCTATAATTCATGATCGGCCCTTCTGGCAAGTCTTCTCTTCCTAAAATTTTTGTTACCTCTTCCTTGGGTAACCTCCATGGATGTTGTGCATGAATATCTACTATCCTCTCTATGCACTCTGCACTACTCACCCATTCTGTTATCCTCTCCAACTTGAGAGATACTTGTTGCTCCCATAACTTTAGTTCTCCCACGTGGCCAATGCAGAATTCCATTCTAGCACTATTCATCACATGGCCTAACCAAGTAAAGAAGTGTTCCACCTTATCCTCTATTACACTTGCCTCCTCCTCCATTGTGATTTTTTGAAACCATGGTATTTCTAGAAGACAACTGGATTACATTCCTCATAATTCTTCCTCTATAGGAGTTATTAAGTCTTCTTCTTTCCTAAGGTGGCAAGAGCTTCCTCCCAGCTCTCTAAGTGCTCTCTCGGTATCTATATTTTCTGAATGTGGGGATTGTTTCACTATTTTATCCTCCCCATCGCTGTCCATAATGTTTATGATCTCCTTTTGAAATCATTTCTCAACTTGTTCCTGAGGCTTTTTCACTTCAGTTGAGCCCTCTTGTGGCTCCTCCATATTTTCTCGAGTTACTTCCTATTTCATGTCGTCCACTTGTTGTTCCTTCGTCACCATTTCTTCTGAAATCTATTGTGCATTCCCAACTGTGACCTATCGAGTAACAAGTGCTTCTTTCTCTTGTGGTACTTATGTATTCTTTAGGACCTCCTTCTTACTAGAGCCTCCTGTTACAATTTTGTAACGAATCTTCCTATTGGGCTCTTCTACTATGGTACTCGATCCAACTCCTACTTCATCCTGGGTAGTGTCTACTCCATCATGCCCTACCTCAATTCCTTTAAAAAATCATAGGCATCCATCTTATCAAAATTATCAAAGATGTCCGAAGATCATACTATCTTCTCTGCCTTTGTCCAATATAACTCTTCCAATTTCATCACTTTTGAGTCTGACTATTCCTTCCTTTGTAATTCTAGAACTAGTTTATCTGCCATACTTTCTCGCTGCCTTCTCATCATTATTTGTACTAGACTACTCTCCCTTTCTTGATCGAGAGGCTGCTCCTACTACCTTTGTGCAGGTACCTATTGTTCTAGTTTTGGCTCCAACTGTCTAGAACACATTCTTCGATGATGTACATCAGCATCCTCCTCTGGAGAAGTATCTCCCTAAGCTTCACTCTGGTGTCTCTCACTCCTTGTGCATGGTTTCTCTAGAGTACTCTTTGCTATGGGTACAACCTTTACCCATATCAATTTTATCAGTTGGTCTGGCCTAATTTCTCTAGGCAGTATCAACCCTGGGAATTGCATTCCTGCTTCTATGACTGCATTCAGTAGCAATCCTATTTCTTGAAAGACCATCCCAAAGTTCTTTGGTATTTTCGTCAAGGCCTCATGCATTCTTCTCTCCAGAAAGGTACCCAAATCATACATAATTCCCTGGGTAATACCTTATATATACTGTGCCATCCACATTGGCATCTCAGTTGCCCTTATATCACCTAATAATCAAGCCATGACTGTGTTCATAGCACATGCCCAATTATCACTTTGTAACTGGATCTACTTTATTTTGTGCATTCCTACGCCAAAAATATTTGCATCTGTCATCGATTTGACAGTGATCATGGTGGTAACCAGGCGATGTGCTTCTATTGGGTCTACCAATTTCTTGAATATCTCCATGCCTTTCGTTGGCAACCCAAATGTTCTTCGTAATACCTCGACCGAAACCTCCACCTTCACTGACCTCTTGCCCATATTAACGTAGGTTGTCCTCATTTCTGCATTATATGCCTAAACTATTTGAAAAATATAGTTCTATAAGAATGTCATATGAAATGATGGAATCTGCGTAATGACTACCACTTACACATTTTTGAATGTCTTCCTCCATGGATGAGACATGTTCTTCTCATCAATCCACCATTTCTTGCATGCTTTCACTCTGTGTTGTATAAACGTGATGTTTGATAGTTCTACCTGACATTCTGCATGTTCACTTCTTAGGTGTTCTTCCCATTCTAGTACATGTACCTCGCTCTTCAATTCCCTTCGTGAGGTAGCTACTTGAGCCATCCTTTCCTCTTTATACATCGATGGTGTTCTATCCAGGTGTGATCGCCAATGGCTCTATCTCCTCCATGGCCTATACCCTCCTCTCCTCCATGAATGATTACCATGAATTTTGTAGGACTAAAACTGACACTTGAAGTGCTGCAATGAGTATGCCTCTCTCTCGTGTAACAGACCTGGTGATCTCTCCACCCTATTTGTTGTAATCCGCCTCAATAGACGTCAAAATTCTTCTATTGAGATTATTCCTCCAACATCTCACCGATTAACTCAACCTCCTCCTCCACAATTAGAAACATAACAAAAATCATACAAACTCTTGTAAAAGTGTACAATGTATGGTTTGGATCCCTTGTACGGTTTTACCTTCCTTCGTCACTTCCAGATCATACACTATTTGGCAATTCTTATTTTTACCCTGTCAATCTTCAAACAATCAAATCTCCTCAAATCATACAACTATGACATAAAATCATACATGGTGGCAGTACTCCATACTTTTTTTCTTGTTAGCTGATCTCCCCTTTAAAATTCATATGATTTCGTACAATTCTGTACGATCTCTAAAAAACTACCAAAAATGGAAAAAACTGCACTTTTCTCCATGGAAATCATACAATCTACCTCCAAATCATACAAAACAACTTCTCTAACCCTCACTACTATAAAATATTAGGATTTTTGCCTCCTTTGCCAAATATACCACTGATCCAATTGTTAGATTGTCCCGATCTACTCTTGAGTGCTTTTTCTCAATTAATATTTCACTCCACTCCTGGTACAATTTTCTTTACTTTGATGAAATTATGGCTGTAATGTATGGTTGTGCAATCTGTATTTTTCTCTCATCACATTTCCCAGCTTGCTTTCTACCAGATTTTCTAGTTCTTAGGGTTTCAATCTTCCAGTCTCTTATAATTTCCTCAATTTCAACCATCCATATCTCTGCTTCCTCCAGCTCTAATCAACAATTTATCCATTAAAAATTCATAAAATGATGTATTATGATGTCCTCTACTGTAATATTTCTAAAAAAAATTGAATTCCCCCTTTTGGTGGAGAAAACCCCAATTCTTCTTTCTCGGGTTGATTCCTTGAAGCTGAAAAGAACTCCTTGGTACAAATTTAATAATGGGTCTGCAAATTCAGAGTGCTGGTGTATAATTCTCACCCATGTAGTCCTCTATTATCAAATGTACACTTTTTCTCTTCAATCTCCTAAAACATTCAAATTCTCCTTGGTGATTGAAAAAATATGGTCACTTTACTGTCCTTTTAAAGCAAGTTTTCAAAAACCTTAAACCCTAACTGAAAAACCCTAACTGTCAAAAGAATAAAAAAGCACCAAGTTGCATGCTTTTTCCATATCCACTACTAGATGATTGCCAACTCAATAGTTGGTTTTAAATTTTTTATATTTTTCCCCCTTCTTTTCTTCCAACCGTTGCTTTTTGGCATGTCGCATTAATTAGTTAGTTGGCAAATCATACACTGTACGATCCAAATCATACAGTATGAATTTATGTACGATTTACATGTCATTCTTGCCTTGTATGACTCTCTTTTTTATGATTTCCATCTTGTACATTTTAATTGTACAATTTCATGACTTAGAGAAAATATTGTTTTCGTTTTCTCTAGAGCGGTCGTCGTTTTCAGTTTTCAACCTCGCCCTTCCTAATTGCATCCTGAGGGATTTTTACAACTAAGGCACAATTGTTTTTTCATTCTATTCTAATTATACTTACCTTATGGGTAATCGAATAGTGACATTCACATGTACAACCCCATCCCAATATTGGCCTCAAGGTTCGACCATAACATTTTGATTAGTGGTATCCTCTTGTACCTCTGCTTGGCTGCTCTCTGCCTGTGATTTTTTTTCTAGTTCATTTCCCCTCCTACAATGTGTACAGTTTGGAATTGTACATCAGCAAGTTGGAGTGTCATCTCCTAGTAGGCCTTCTTCTTGCCGTGTAGGTGATTGATCTCGTGGTGGTGGTATTCTCACCACTCTGCTATTATTTTAGCAACTTCTTCACCTATCTCCGTGTATCATTTTTGGATCCAAAATTGATGATCAGGTCCATTGTTGGCTTAGGTTTCCCCCATATACGAAGTGTACTCTTCCTCTACCAGTAAGGTTTGGACCACATGGGTATTTCCCCCTTTCATTCCTGCTAGGCATGAAACCTCCACGTACTATTGATGACTCTTCTCTTAATTAGGGTAATTACCAATTACCCCCTTCATGTTGGGGTCCCTATCGATTTAGGGTTGGTCACATCCCTCTGCATATTTTTAATGTATTTCATAACATGCCTCTTAATCTGGGTATATATTGTGGGTTCCTTACCTAATTTATACATGCTAGCGGGTTATCTCCTGGCCATCTAGGAGTAGGGGGTCAGAATCTTCCTCATCCTCTACTTCATCTAATTACAACATCACCATCATTTTATGGTCATCTACCTCTTCCTCTTCCTCATTGAAGTCTTATAGGTCTTTATCCAATTCTTCCTCTTATTCCTTGGTCATTAGGAGTAATATCTACCAATTCGATATTAGCCAGTGGACTCCGGTTCAGTGACAACTATCGCAAGGTTCTGAATTTTTGATCAGCCCTTACCAAGCGATGTCTCCATCTTCTTTCCTAAAAGGATCTCTAGGGGATGAAAATGCCAATACTTCCCTATAATCATCAAAAAATTCTATCTCAAAACTAGAGTCATTTCGATCGTCTTCTCTCTGTTCTGACCAGTCATGTGGTAAATTAATCACTCTCTCCAGTAGTTGAACTTCCCTTCTTTGTCTTCTCAGCTGTTGGTGAGCTATCACATATGCCTATGTATCATTTTTGGGTTTGTCCTCTTGATATCTCCTAACTTACCTTGGTCTCAATGCTCTAATTGGAATACTTCGATCCCTTTGAGGATTATGAGGATTCACCAGTTCATCATTAGTTGTACTAGGATCTCTTACAAACCATGACATTCCTTCATCACTAGAATCTATCATACCTACTATATTGTGGTTCACTTCAGGTGATGTGATGGTCTCCTCTATATCTCACCAAAGTACTTGTGTGCCCTCGTTTATCGTAGGCTACTTTCTTTATGGGAGTGGTGAACTTGTACTTGCACCTTAGTTTCCTCCACCATTTCTTGGAGTAAAGTCTTCAACCTCCTCAGGTTCACTTCCAATATTTTGTAATCTAATTGCCCTCTGTTCATACAATATTTGTATGGTACCATCCAATTCTTGGATTACTTGTGCTCTCAATATTGCATTGTGACCTCGTGATGTTTGATACTCTTCCTACAATTTTTGAGTTTGTGTTCTCATCCTCTGCTGTAATAGCCCTATCTAAGCTAATGGGTAAAGTTCCACTCATTATTTTTTTATTATTTCTTCCCTAGCATCCTCTGGAATTTCCATCTCAAATGTATCCACTCTATCCTCATTATGCACTGTCAGCCTTACCCTTCTTTGTTATTATAACTGGCAAGGTAGTTCCCTATGTTCTATTGGTGGGTACCTATTGTTTGAATCTCCTGGTAATAGTCCCCTCTCTTGATATCCTTCTATTGTTGGAGGGATCCACTCTTCTCCTTGTCTTATGGTTCCATCCGCTCGTCTGATATGTACTCACACCATTCTTATTTCACCAGGTCTAGATGCCAACTCTTGGTGTTCAATTATTGGTTGCATCTCCTCCCATTCGACAAATATCCTTGTGATTCCCATATTTGGTTCCTCTTGCGGTGGACCTGGCTCATGATGAGCCTCATCTTGAGTGTTTGCTCATCTTATACATTCAATATATTATGAATTAATGAATAAACATTGTACTTTATAAGGCTTCAACTTTGAGCCATTTATAATGTTGGTAACCTCTATCCTATTTAGGTTCTATAGCCTGATCACTCCATTATCCAATACTTCTATAACTTTATAAGGGCCAAGCCATAACATCTTCAGTTTACCTGTCTTGATCTCCCTATTTTTGTTAAATTTGAGAACCAAGTCCCCTGGAATAAGTTCCAACTTCCTAAAATGCTTGTCATGCCACACCTTTCATATTTTTTGGGCTATCTCAGTCACCCACTGTGCCATGAATCTTATTTCATATAGTTTGGTCAGCATCATCAGTTGTTCCTCCAAACTTTCTTGATCTTCTAAGTGATGCTCTACTACAACTCTCAAACTTAGTATCAAGAACTCAACTGGCACCACCGCTTCTTGACCATACATCAATTGGAAAGGAGGATGTTTTGTTGTTGGATTGTAAGTTGTTCTATATGCCCACAAAATGGATGGTAACCTTTCCTCCTAGTCTGCTCCTTCTATCCCACAGGTTTTATACAGAGTTGATACTAAGACTTTATTAGTCACTTTCACCTGCCCATTTGCACTCGGGTAGTACAGACTAGACAATGAGTGTAAAATCTTAAACTCTGTTGTCAACATATTGATAATATCGTTAATGAAGTGTCCTCCCCGATCACTCATTATATGTAGCAGAATACCGAATCTTATGATTATCTACTCATACAAAAATTATGTTGTACTTTTAGTAGAGTTATCAGGTAATGCTCTTGCTTCTACCCATTTTGTGAGGTATTTCGTTGCCACTATGATATATCTATATTTTCATCTTTGAGATGTCTTCAATGGTCCCATGAAGTCTAAGCCCCAACATTCAAACAATTCTTGTGGCTTCAATGGGTGTAAGGGTATAAAGTCCCTCTTGACCAGTTTACCTGCTCTTTGGAAAGTATCGTAAGCTTTCATGTATTCTTTTGCATTATTGTACAATGTGGGCCACCATAGACCTGCTAACAGTATTTTTCACGCAGTTGCATCTGGTCCCATGTGTCCCCCTGCTAAGCCTACATGAGCTTCTTTCAATGTTTCCTTAACTTCTTCCTCCATTACACATCTCTGCAAGATACCATCACTTCATATATTGTATAGGAGTCCTACTACTATCTGAAAAGGTGTTGGCTTCATAATTATTCTCTTCTTTTCATTTGTTGTCATATCTTGTGGTAACTCCCCTATGGATAGGTACTAGCCACCCAACTTGTTACCATGATGGCACAACATTTATGTCAAACAATTGCACATCTAGAAATTCATCAAGAAATCCTGTTATTGTTGGCTCTCCTGATCGTATTTGAGAAAACTGGTCTACAATCACATGCTTCTTTCCAGGTCTCACCACAACATGGAATATGAACTCTTGAAGCATAACGAGCCACCGACTAACTCATCCTTGTATTACTGGTTTGTTTATTAAGTACAAAAATGCTTGATGATCGAAGTAGAATGCAAAGGGGTTTACTAGTAGGTAATGCCTAAAATTTTGGACTGCATATACCATCCCCAATGTTTCCCTTTTTATTATACTATAATTTCTTTCCGGCCTTGACAAAAGATGACTAGCAAATAAAATTGGTTGATCCAACTTAAATTGTCCTTCTTATGCCAACGCACATCCAATTGCAAAGTTTGAGGTATCAACGTGGACATGGAATTCCTTATCCCAACTAAGAAACACCAAAATCAGGTTGCTTACCAACTTAGCCTTTAACTCCTCAAAGGCTCCCTGGTGCTCCTCTGTCCATTTGAAAGGAATATTCTTTTTCATCAAAGAATGTAACAGATAGGATACATGTGCATAATTTCTTATCAACCTTCGGTAATATCTTGTTGACCCAAAGAAGGTTTTGAGTGAACTCACATCAAAGGTTTCTTCCATGTATAATGTTACCCAAATTTTATTTGAATTTTTCTTCAATCCTTCGTTGCACACAATGTGTCCTAACAATTTTCCATATGGTACCCTTAGAAAACACTTTGTTGGGTTTAATGATATTTTTGCATTCTTGCACCTGCTCATACATTCACTAAGAGATGGAAAATGCTCCTTGATCTTCCCATAAATGGACCAATCATCCAAAAATACCTTGAAATTCCCCATCGCCAATTGGTCAAAAATATACAGTATGATTCACTGAAATGTAGCTGTAGAATTACAAAGCCCAAATGGCATTCTATTATATGCGTAAATGCCATTCTCCATAACAAATGTGGTCTTTATATTATCCTCCTCAATGATGCTGATCTGATTGTATCCTAAGAATCCATCCAAAAATGAATAGATCTCATGTCCTGCAACTTATTCCAAGATAGAATATGTGAATGGAATAGGAAAGGGATCCTTAAGAGTTACTGCGTTTAGACTCATAAAGTCTACATATATCCTTATCTTATCAACTTCCTTCTTCATGGTGATTAATATAGGTGAAACCCATTCAATGTTTGTCACCCTGAATATAATTCCTACTTCCAACATATTTTATATCTTTATATTTACCAATGCCATGTACTTTGGATTCATTCTATATGGCCTCCTCCTTACAGGTTGGGCACCAGGAATTAGTGTAATCTTATGGACATATAATTCAGGTGGGATTCCTTTCAAATCCTTATATTTCCATGCGAAGACATCCTTGTACTCCAATAATATCTTGAAGGTTGCTGCCTTCAATATAGGATTCCAATAATCACCACAGTGGACCATCCTAGGTTCCTCCTCCGTTCCTAGATTGACATCCACTATCTTGGGTCCTTCATACTTGATATTTTTTGGCTCACTCGTAGCTTTCATTACGTTCTTAGGTTGTTCCGGTCTTGTATCAATCTCTACATCTCCTACTGTATACTCCACAAAGCTTTTTGGAAACATCCATTTCTCTTCTATTCCTTCTTAGTTTCTTTAATAACTTTTGGTTCATCTTGTTTTTCCTTGATCTCCTATGAATCAATACAAAGGTAGTTTGGTTGAAACATCTCGTAATCCTCCATTTTCCAATTAAGAAGTCTGCTATCATATCGAGCTTCATCCTCGCTACATTCATCTATGTACAACATTCCCTCTCCATCAGGTTCGTGTCCTTCATCCCCTGATGAGTTTTCTGATTCGTCAGTTGTAGCTACATCCTCACTAACTCTCTTATTAGCTAAATTGATCATGTATTTATGTTGTCCCTTCTTTAAGGTGATCTGATTATTTCCCCAATTGTGATTAACTTTAGCTACTTGTAGCCATCCTCTCCCCAAGAGAGCATCGTATGCAGATTTATGCACTGCAATCACAACAAAGTACAAGATAAAATTTTGCTCAGCTATCATTACTTGTTGTGCAGTAAAAACTCCTTTGATGTTAATATTATTCTGGTCAGCCCCATACAGTTGAAAGCTCGGTGTCCATAGGGATGGAGTGCCTAGTTCTAGCCAAGTTATTTTTGGTAGCACATTAACACTGGATCCTCCGTCCACGATCACTTGCATCAATTTGTGCCCCAAAATATCCATATGAATTAATGCAGGCTTCTTTCCCACATTAATCATGAGTATAGTAGGATCCATAAATTGGTCTTTCTATCCTTCCTCTACAACTAGTTGGCTCTCTACTTCCATCACCTTCTGTGGTTGCATTTCCTCCACAATTGCTTTCTATAATTCTGGGATAGCTTCTAGTAAGTTGGATACTTTAAGTTCCACTATGGTATCCAATACCTGTGTTGCCAGATTCTGCACAACTGTATCATTTTCTGATGGTATTTGTAATTCCTTTCAAGTGCTCAAATCTCCTTGCTTAGTTTTCTCAGTTTCTTCTTGCACTATTTTCTTTGCTTCTTGCTAGCATTGCTTTTCTTTTGCTGGCTTTGGATACTTATCCTTTTTAGACTGATTCTTCGTCACGGCTAAAAATTCTCGAGTTTCCTATTTAACTTGAGGAACTTCAATGTCAAAATAGATCACATTTTATGGGTTGCTCGAACTTGCCTACTTTGGATAATTATCCTCCTTGTGGTTCCCTGGACCACACCATCTACACATGTGTATAGTGCTCTTTTGCGGTGCTCCTTGCATTGGATCTGCAGGATAATTCTTTGTAAAATTCCCCTACTCTTGGAAATTGTGACATTGTATGATCGGTCTACCTTCTGAGTCATACTGTAAGCAACTTTGTCCTCCTTGTCAATTACCTTGATTTTGTCTGACATCTCTTCTACAATTTTTGTAACTGCCACTCATTGCTTGTTGTCTGCTCCCTTATGCCTATGTTTTTCTTCTTGCTCCTAGATTGATAGTACCTGTTGATGGATTCTTTCATTGTAGGTACAAAGCATTACTTCATACCCCATCACATTATAAATATGGCAATAGTCATTCTTTAGACACTTCATATTTGTATGTCCTTTGCTCTTGCATTATGTGCACCATAGTTCCTTCCTATCTGGTTTGATCTTTTGTTCTTTAACCATCTTATCAAACTCCTTACAAAATGATGCTACTGTCCTCTGGATAGTGTTTTCGTCCTCACTATCTAAATATTTTGACTTGGGATGAGATAATATTCCTATGTATGTCTAATTTGATTCACTCTCAAAGGTCTTTGCATGTTTCAATGCTTCCTCATATGTGTCAGATGGTACTCCTTTCATATTTTTCTTATACTTCGGTAGTAACCCATATACAAACCATCGTTTTATCAATACATCTGTAAATGGCATTTGCATCTTGTCGAATAACTATTTTAGTCGACGGTTGAAGGATTTTACATCCTCATCTACTTTCTATTTTGTTACGCAAAGCTCGATGACTATGTGTCCATCATCTTTTAAAGTTCAAAATTCCTCAATTAACTTCTCCTTTATCTGGTTCCAAGTCTAAAAATCAATGTTATTTTCTCTCTTTAGGTACCAATATATTGCCAATCCTCTCAAGGTAGCATGAAATATGACTACCCCATCCTCTGGTCTATCTACACCATTTGCTCTCCAAATGGTTATGTAATTTCCTATGTGTCATGTGGGGTCTTCCTTACTCTCACCTGAAAATGGTGGACATATTTGTTTGGCTGCTCTGTTAGCCATTTTGGGAGAGTCATCGCTCTCACTTGAGGTGTCTCGTGGAATCTCTATCGAATTCCTCCTTGGGGGTGTCTTACTCTCGTTGTCTTCAAAAGTGTCAATTTGAGGTATCTTGTTTTGTCCCTCCACTTGATGATCAAATTCTCATCCTCACTCTATGACCTTCTTCACTGGTTTGATGGAGATGATCTTGGTCTATCCTCCTGAGTCCTCGCATCCTGTTGCCCTGGTTCTTGACTCCCATCCTCTACACCCTCTCGTAACCTTGATATCACGTCCTTAGGTATTACCATCCACTCTTCGTCATCATGCACTTTCTCTTTGTCACTCATATCCTATATGTTTAGTGGTTCTTCATCCTCATCTTCTATCTCAATCAACAACGTCTCAAAGTCTCCCTCTTTAGATGTCCAAACTTGCTCTATCTCTAGTTTGTGCATACTCTAATCTGAGTTACTCGTGTTTCCTCTTTGATAAATCCTTGTGCTCATTCTTACTAGAATGTTGTCTCATGATTCCCTTCTCCTACGCCTCTGTGTACTGGTGTCCGTCATAAAAAAATCACCTCCAATATTTAGTCAAATTCGACCCGTTTTAACAAGAATTCCAAATTCGATAAGGCAACTATGCCAAATGTAACACATCGATGGATTATTCCCCATGGGGAGGTGTTTTCCAGAGGAAATAATTATTCCTAGACCAAGCTTATCTCAATGACCAAATCGAACAGTCTTTTAGTCACCCAAACTACCCTTGTACAAGCTATCAATTCCTTGTATGGACACAAGTTACATACACTGTATGATCTCAGATCGTATAGTGACCAATATGGTATGATATTACACTCATAAAAACTGACATATGCTATTTTGGAGGCTGTCGTACACATTTTTATAATCGTTCAAGCTGATTCACCAAAACTGCCAAATCGGGTAAATTCCTATCAATCACCTATTATACCAAATCGGGTAAAAATTGTTTGTACTATTTTTTCGATGTATAATGTATGATATGTATGATATAAAGGTATAGAAAGGTGTTAATTTTTATGCTCTTCTTCTCCAATATCTCTCTGGAATGTTTTGTAAAGGTTTAACAGCCTAAACAAGACAATCTCTTTCACCAATAAAGCATTCAAACCGGGCTGAGGAGAGATTCCATACAAACAATACCATATAGGAATCATAAAATATTCTTACACATTCCTTCACCAACATCACTAAGCTCCTAAATCATTCCCCATGATTCACCAATGATCATCTTCTCCACAAAGCTGCAACAAAGCTAAACTAACATATAACAGTAAGGTAGAAACTTAATTACACAATGTTAATCCACAATGCATTATCCATTCACAATAAGATCATACATTGTTATCCACAATGTTTGTTAGTCTCATTAATGGCTATGAAATCAGTACAATATGGAAAAATTTCCCAAGGTAATTTCAATAACTCAAAATTATGTCTATATCTCTATTTTAGCAACTAATAACCAGTAAACTAGTAGCCAGGCCTACAAATTTAAAAATGGGACCTTATATAATGTTGCCCAGGATGTTCCAAAGTTGTTCTTGAGACAATCCATTATTCACAACTACCCATATACAACTGAATACATTATTTTGGCATTTTACTAAGTTTACATCTTAGTTTAGCAAATCCATGCAATATTTCATCCCGAAATTACATTTCCTTTGCATCTGAGTGAATTTCAGTGTGTCCTGTACGATTTGCTACTACTCTGTACGGTTTTCCAATCCAATTGTATGATATTGCCTTCCACTGTATGATTTGATCCAACTGTACGATTTTACAAAACTTGAGCAAATTATTCCCAAAACTATCAAAATCTAGCAAATCACTTTTTCTTCTTATGGGAGGTGGATTTGCTACCTAAAGTATTACCGGTTAACTACACTGCTGCACATGTCCCACAAAGTTTGTAAATACCTCAAGGACTTGGGACTAAACTTCGATTGATCTTATAATATTTCATAAGCATTTCCCTGTGCTTGGGAGACTGCTGAATCAGTTCATAAATTAACAACTTTGTTGGAGTTATATGTAGGCTTTGAACTAACCTACTCCTAATGGTCACCACCAGTCTTGTTGGTGGGCCTAAAATATTCTACGTTGGCCTTTGTTGAGGCACAAAAGACACCCTAATGTGAGTCAGATGTGGATTTGGTTGTTCATACCTCCTTTATCTCATGAAAACGTTAACCATATAGATGAATACTTGAGTTGGTGGTTTGATCCACACTTGATTCACATGACAAAAATTGTTCCTCAGTGGCTCATGATTTGGTAAGGGGGTTTTTGAAGATCTCCATATTCTGTTTATCTGGCACCAATTTTTTTTCCATAGTTAGCTCACCTCTTTCGATCATGTTCTATACAAAGTGTTTGAAACTCCAACATACTTTGACGTTGTGTCCTTTTACCCTGTGGAAAGCATAGTACATATCATCCCTATAACCCTTTGGCTTGGGTTGATTAGGGTCTATCAATTTGATCTCTAGTAATTTTATGGTCTGGGCATTACATAGTTGATGGAATATCGATGTCATCAATTTCGACAAAGGTGTGAACTAGTGAGGTGGGCACTGTTCCTTATTCTTACCCTTCTTGTTGTTGTTATGTTGATCATACTGTGTAGAAGGAGGTTGGGCTTGATAATTCTATTGTTGAATCTTATCCTCTTTCTGGAGGTTTAAAAATACTTGGTTTACATGGGCCAGCTTGGCATGTTCCTTCTGAATGTGGGTGTTCTTATTTTTTCCATTCCTTCTTGTTCTTGAGTTTCAAGTTACCCTCCTATAACTTGATATCCTCTATTACCTTAGCTTGCACCAAGGCCTCCTCAAATTTTTGATACTATTGCAACTACAACAGTAATGAGATATACTTTGCACAAATCTTGGTAAACATCTAAGTTAGTTCAGTTGTTAGAATAGAAAATGGTAGATTTACCATTATATTTCTCCATATTTTATCGTAATCCATGATCAACTCATCATCATGTTGTAATAATGTATCCAGATCGGATAGATTAGCCTTCTTCTTGATGTCGAAGAAGAAGAATTCAAGAAATGCATTAGCTAGATGTTCAAATATGGTTATGCTATATATTTTGAGTTGATTGAACCACTCTCAGGCAAGATCTGAGAGGGTTGTAATGAAGGTTATCAACATTAGAGCATCATTGCTTTCAATCTGTTAGCACATATCCATAAAGCTTGTAACGTGTTCCTGAGCATCCTCCTCTTCTTGAACCATATTGAAGTGCTTGGGATACGCTATAATTAACATCGAAGGGCATAGAGGTTCATTGTAAATCTGGTTCATGGTCAACTTTTGATAAGCTATTCCTTGCTTATCTATAGCCCAAAACTTGTCTGCCAAGGCCTGATAGGTCTTTCAACATAAGATTTTTTCTTCTTTGAGTGGTCCACAAGGAGCCTTTAGAGGTAAATCCCTCTCGATCGAGGTGGGGAAATGGAATCATCCTCCACATTGATTAGGGAGATCTCAAGATATTTCTATTCTTTATCATATCCTACAACTTCCTCGTACAATGTACACCCATGAAGTTCGAGTGCTTGGCACTACATAATGTTTTGGACCATATGGAAAGTATGGTTCTATATATTTATATAGGGCTATGAAGTAGCTCATCTATGAGTGCGCTCCTTGTACTCACTCTGAGGGGGTAAGTTGCCATGAGCCAATCGCTTCTCTCACTTAGCATGCTCTTTTTTCTCAAGGATACATTGTTCATGCATGCATTGATCAAAAATATGTTGCCTATGTAACCTCTACCTATGAGTATCCTCATTTATGAGGCGCTCACACTTTACATGAATGTCCTCTAATTGATCTTGGAGAATTTTCTACTGTTGTTATGACACCAATCTTTACGATCGATCTATAATATTGGCCATGTGCAGTATTTGGTGTAATCATTCTATCCTAGAAGCTTTGTTGATATGACCTCCAACAGACTTGTTTGCCATGCTTTTACCCTTGTCTTGTAGACAAAATTCATATTTTGGTGTTGTCTATACTCTATGCCCACATGGGTCGATGGGACAATTATACTACAAGAACACTTAAAGCATTCTCCTGGCTCTCGAATGGTCCAATGCGTGTACTAACTACAAGAACTCATAAAATGAGAATGTGCAACTAAGGGTTTATACCCTAGTTTCCCTAAGACTTTGTATAGAACATCCAACTATCTAGTGCACCACAACTCATGTGGTGGTGTACCATTGACTCCAACCTTAGACATATCAAATGTGAACTTGCCAAGTTCATTGTCATTTAGAGTCTGTGAGGGTCTGCACCTTGAAGCATCCCTCTCTTCCTACCCTTAAATGGGTAAATTTTTTGCTTGTATATTTTGAATTAACAAGGGCTTGGAACCTCCCTGATATTGAGTATGGATAGGAATAAATTTATTTATTGTTCCTTCCTCAACGATGTACTCTTCAACAGATCCAGTGGATCCATGAGGTGTACGATCATGATATATACTACCATGTTTAAAGGCCCCATTTTGGGATCTTCCATACTCAAATATCTCTCATGAAGCATATGCATCACCTCCTCTAATTTTGGGTATTTTGATGAGAACCCTCACACATAGATTTATCCCCTCTAATGCTCACCGAACGTTATTCGGTAGGATCTTATGATTGAGGGTTCTACATGTTTTGTTGTGCATTGGGTGGAGCTTTAGCCTTGACCTTGGTTCTATGCCCAGATTGACCTCTCCATGTTCTAATTATGATATTATATTATCTCATATGTAAATTTTAAAGAACACAAAGCAAACAATGATGATTATCTCTTTTAAGTTTTTGTTTGTGAGCCCTAACTAGTTTGATGTGTTTAACATTTTTTGAAAATTTTAAAGTACTCTCATCATGTTTGAAATTATTGATGATATACTCAATAGGTTAAGGCTTTCACCTATATACTCATAGCTTGAAAACCAGCAATGAAAGTCACGATCATGTAATCCAACCTATAATGTGTGGTAACGAAGTCCACACATGATCAGGGAGCACAAGTCCTCCCGGTCCTCACCTTTGTTCACCCATAGTCAATGATATACCTTTCTAAAGAGAGATACGTATAAATTTTCCATGGGCTATGTTGGTTCTTGGAGCTGATATTGGTCTAGTAACAAGGATCAAGGGAGTTGGGACAATAGATAGAAATAATTTCTACCATCATTGAACCCTACTAGTGGTTGGATATGACTTCCAACTCACTAGTGTTAAGATAGTACATGGTGTATGTGGTTCTTTTTACTTTTGTGTGAAAAACAAATGCATCATCAAGCACACATATGATATTTCCTAAGATGCGTAATAAAGGACATTTAATGTTTAGAAAGATGTATTGAAATTTAGTCTACATGTTGTTTCAGATATGCAACTACAATATCCTAATCAGCCTTTGATTGGGCCACAACAAGCAGATTATGTAGATAGACTTTGACTGCCAGCCACGGTTTAGACCCACTAGGAACAGTGCTGGCCATGGGATAGAGTCATAGGCCAAGAAACTAGACACGGGTGATATACATAGCTAACGAAGCTAGTCACAATTATGAGATGTGACTAGCAAACTGCATGAGATTTCCTATAAAATTCATTTTCCTTACTATTTTTCTAGGTTATCTAATTACCTACAACAATAAATAAAATAAGCACAGTCACAGAGGATTACCTGTTTTCCTCATTTTATGAAGAAGCAGTCTGATTTTATCTATTTTTTGCTTTGCTACTAACTGCGATTGTTAGGCACAACAAATATTATGCGTCACAGCTGTTACCCATGGCCAACACCTACAACATAAAAACATAGAAAATCTATCATTTCATGTGGAATTTGTGGGTTTTTCATTGTGATCACCATATGTACCCATGCAGAAAGCATACACCTAACTAATGTATCAATTTATATCAAATATTAAAGCATAAAATATTGACAACAATAAATTTAAAAATAAATATAGCTTCCTTTTATTAAAATTTTGCTAAATTTGATTACAATTATGTCCCTCTTAGGGATACTCAATTTTGATACAATCAATATGATTTTGAAAACCCTTTAAATGAGGGGGTGGTGTAATTTGTAGACTTTCCAATAGGACACAAACTACTCAAGATCAATAGTGACCTTCTTCTCCATGATTAGAGGTATATGCTACCTTGAATGCATTGCAAATGGATGGATCTAGTAAACCTTGCATTCAAGAAACAACAAGAAATGATTAAAAGCAAAGGTGGTCTCTCTTGATGAGGCTTTTAGATGAATCTTGCATAAAGAATGATAAATGAAGTAAATGAATCTTGCATAGTTTCTATGAAACTATGCAAGAAATCATTAAATTGTAGTAAAGCATATAAATAAAGACATGAATCTAATTATGAAACATCCTAATTAGTCATTAGAAACTTGAATTGCATGAAATGAACATAAACTAGTCTAGAATTGACAAATGCTAGGAATAAAGGAAATTTATCCTCAAATCCTAAATATGACTATGCAAAAGCATCAAAGAAGATTAATATAACTCAAATATACTTAGATAAATGCATAAAAATGGAAATATACTAATAAAATAAGGGTAAAAAGGGATAAAACCCTCATTGCATGTCTATGGCATAGCTGGCACTGTTAGCCGTGGTTGAGATAAAACTCTTCTTGCTCTCCAAATTTGGGTTTGGATCTCCATTTATCCTTGTTAAATTGATGGTCAAGGGTCACCTCAGTGTCCTCTAATATATTTATGGTGTGAATTGTTTGAATTCATGGTTAAAGGGGCTTAATTACATTTTCTTTATTTCCCTAGACCTCTAGGATCTCCATGGATTCGAATTACATTATGGTTTCCAATTGGGGCAGCAAGAATTTTCCTATTGAAGTTAGCAAATGGGTCTAAAATTCAATAGGCCTTCATTACATTAAATTTACACTCTTCCTAGATAGTCTTCTCCATTTTGAGGGGGGTCTTATAGCACATTGAAGGCCTTGCTCTAGCTTCATGGAGAAGCCAAGAAAAAGAAACCTATAGTTAGAGCAGTTGGAGGGAAAGTTATAGAGGCTTTCCTACCCAAAAGCCATTTGGATTTGTTTCCCATGTCATTGTAACCGATTCTAGGTCTAAAACTTCTTTGATGCTAGTCATAACTCTGAGGTGCAGCTAGCTCTGTTAGCCACGTGTTTCAGCCACGACTAAGGCTAAGTTAAGGAACTCTACCCAAATTGAGTGGTTAAAACCATGGGTTCACCTTGGAGCTATACAAGATATTTCATATGGTCTGTTAGCATATCCCATATGAGTAGTCACCTCGACATGACACATTTTAGGTGTCTACAAAAGGACATGCAGTGTGTTCCCTCAATTTTGCACCAATGCATCAAGTATGTGCATGAGAGACAAGTGTGTGTGGTTCCATAATATGAAGATTCATTTAAATATGTACATTAGGTTGAATTATCAAAGAAATTTTTCATTTCATCAATACACCTATACATAAGACCTTCATCCCTCACTGCACAACCAGAGAGCAAGTCTAGATCCATATGAGGTGACCCATCCACATCGACACCACCTCCTACATCTAAAGCTACTGGTGCTTCTGAGAAACCCACAACATCCAAGGCAAAGGACTCTCAAAAGCTAAAAGCACCCCTAGTGGAGGAAGGACCTAAGGAACTTCTAATTATAGCAGCTACAAAAATTTTTAATCCCTTGGAGGAAGATTTCTAGGATATAGTCGAGGAGGTACCTCAACCCGATTTACCTACTTCATTAACGACATCATCTGCACCATAGGTGATAGTTCACTTATCCAACACAGGGCTAGGTGAATATTGTAGTGACCCTGGGGAAGTGGCGCATCGGCCCTGTTGACATTTCCTACTTGTGATTTAATTGAATCTATTAATGTTTTAAGCATGCATCTTAAATGAAAGGCATAAAAGAAGACATAACAAGAATGCAAATAAATAAACAAATGAATGCTCTTGTATTGATATTTCCATGTTTCGATTACATATAAATCTCTCTAAGGGATACCCTTCCTTTGATACATGATTTTACACAAGGAGGGCAACAAATGTATAAAATATCCCCCTCGCACAGGGGTGGCATGCTTATAAAAGGCTTCCCGGTGATGCACATAGAAATGTATGAGGGCTTATAGATGCCTCCTTCTCCAGGTCTGTTTCCCATAGGGATCCTCTTACTTCGTATGTTGTAGATGCACCTGTGGCCTTGTAAGCAATGAAACAACAACACATGCTTATATGTCCAAGATTGCCTCCTCGGATGAGGTTGTTAGAAATGAATAATCTCAATAAATGCAATGAAACTAGTACTATGCAAGCGAATAAATGAAATAAATCTTATGCTAATGAAATGAAAGAGAAAGTAGAATAAAATAAACTAGCACCTAAAATCCTAGACTAGGTTGCGGGCCACTATCTAAGCCAGCGGTCTCTAAGGTGAAATCTATCTCTATTGATCCAATTACTATGGGTTCAAGTATGCTACTAATGTTAAAATGATTACCTTATGGATTCATATTTTCCCTCCAATCTGACAGGCTCTGCTACAAGAATCGATCTCCAAGGGAAGTTCTCCAAGTCTCTAAAAGCTCTCCTCAATGATCCAACCTATTCAAAGTTTCGATTTATGATGTTCCTTCTCTCTCTCTGATTGAAATAAGGTCTCAAAAAGTTCCCTTAATTTATTCTAGAAGATCCTCTAGTGCTTTTAGGTTTGCTCCTTATAAAGTGTGAAACCCTAGGTCTATGTTCAAAACCCTAGGATTGAATTCCTCATGCGTAGTGGATGTTAGCATGAGAAGCTTTTGTCTTTTCTATGTTTAAAGACTATTTAACTAAAGTCTAAATTCAGACTCAAGTCCTCCATGTGAACTGGTTGTTAAGGGGAATGCAAAGTTACTCCCACTCACCTTTATTGCATGCAGACTACCACTTCCACCCATGATTAGGTATTTTTATCGACAAAATGCTTTTTATGGCTTAGCCACTGTCGTTTGCAGTGACTAATATTTTGCCGCTGTCATCTACAACAGCTAAGGTCTAGCCACTCTGATCTTGAGCGGCCAAGGTCCAACCATTGTGGTTTACATAGGCTAAGCTTGAATGGACCTAGAATGCCCCAGATGAGTGGTGAGGACCACTTTTGATACTTGGAAAGTCCAAGGTTTAGTCATATGGCCTATGAATGTGCCTATGTAAGTAGATCTCCTAAACATGACATGTTTTAGGTGACTACAAATATCTTGTGCAAAACATGAATTTCATACATATTATACATGGGATGACCAAGAGTACCAAATATACCAATAGGGATGGTAGTTCCACTAGGTACTCCCCCTAACTAAACAAAATTCATTTACATTGGTTTGGATTGTGCCCATAATGCTTCTGACATTGAATAGGATGAGGATAAACCATTCACCACAAATGTTTATTACTTTTCAAATCCTGAATTTTCTCTAAGGTACTTTGAGCTATGCCTTTGGCATGGCTATGGATTAGGTCTATACGAGAAAGAGCATAGGATTCTATTACAACCACAATACCAGCTTCCCACTGATAGGTGGGGTCTGGGGTAAAAAATATAGAGTCATGATGATTCAGTGGTAGCAGCCCTACATAGACTAAGCTTAGGGTTCAGGGAAGACATTGATTATAATCCCTATCACACCCTTAGCAAAAACTACTTGGGTTACAGATGGGTGTCTATGGTCAAAATCAAACCACCTGATGGGTATCACCCTAATTCATCTCTCGAAGCACACCCATCAACAATCATCCTATGGTAGGATGAGCTAATCCATGGATATGAGTCAAAGAAAAATGAGTATGCCACTAGTGAATCCAAAGATGAAGCCGGAATGGTCTACCATGGGCCTCAATATGTCCAATACCTTACTTAGAAAGGTAAAATAGAGAGTGGATACATATCAGATGAAAGTTACTGTGTCATAGGATTCAACTAAGATGGCCTACCTTGGGCCTAGAATTGCATGCCAAATCATAGGGCCAACATTAAATGCTAATGGATTCTTCATAAGTGATGATGATTATGAAGACTAGACTAAAATGTTATGTCTTAGACATCAATAGGCAAGTCACCGCCCAATGCCAATGGGCAAAAATAAGGGTTTCTTCATAGATGACAACAACTATGAGGACGAGACTGAAATAGCTTATCTTGGACCTCATCACTTAAATCAAGTCAATCTACTTGTTGAAAGAGAAGTGATACTTCACACCATAGATCCTGACCTTCACTTCCTAGGAAGACCAATAAATCTAGACGTTATTCATCGCATGGTCAACTCGGATCTACCTACATTTAGATATCTTCTATATCCCAATGATAACATTATATTGTCTATCCATAGACTAGATATTGAGATACCCATACCCCTAGATCCACATATTAGGTATGGAAGGTCAATAACTGATATAGAATTTCACCGACATGGTCCTATAGATTTCATCCCATCCATCAACATGATCTCCATTGATTTGACCACTCCACTCCACAACCTAGCAAAGCAAAACCATTGTGTCTTAACATAGATGCTATTGATTGGAACTACGTTGATTCACCCCTAGAGTCTAAATATTTCTTCCCTAGTGAAGAGATGCTACAACCATTCCATTTTGTACTAGGCTACACACATGATGTCTACCATGCTAGTTTTGACCATGATTTAGTGGAACCTTTAAACCCAACAGATGTCATCCATTTAATCCCCACTCACCAGCTTAAGGAGGGGTCACATATGGAAATAGAGGAGACTTTCAAAGTGGACATCATCGATGACCCTTATTATCCAAAGAAATTCAAGTTTGAAGTAAGCTTATCTCTAGAAGAATAGGCCATCATTATTCCTCTATTGAAAGAGAGACCAAGTCTCTTTTATTGGACCTACAAAAATATGTTGGGACTAGATCTAAAGCTGGTTGTACATAACCTTTCACTAAATCCCATGAAGAAATCGGTCAAGCAAAAGCTCATAAAGATGCATCCAACCATCACTTTTATGGTGATGAATGAGTTGCAGAAACTATTTTATGTAGTCTTTATTGTTCCCATAGACTATCCAGAATGGGTATCAAACATGATGCCTGTAGAAAAACCTAATGGAAGAAATTGCATTTGCATGGATTTTAGGGATCTCAATAAGGCAACACCCAAGAATCCATTCCTATTACCCAACATAGATGCTCTTATAGATGTAACTACAGGTCATGATATGCTCTTCCTAATGGATGATTTTTTTGGTTATAATCATATTTAGATTAAACCAGAAGACCAACATAAAACCACATTCACCACTGCATAGGGGAAATTTTGCTACAAAGTGATGTCATTTGATCTTAAAAATGTTGGTGTCAAATATCAATGGGCTATGACATATATTTTCTATGACTACATGCACAATATATTAGAAGACTATATCCATGACTTACTGACCAAGTCATTGCTACATGAAGAGCGTGATGAGATCCTTAAGAAGGTCTTCGATCACCTAATTGAACACAATGTTAGGTTGAATCCCAATAAATCCATATTTGGTGTAACTTCTAGAAAACTCTTGGGATTAATTGTTTCTAAAAGTGACATCAAAGTAGACCTAGGAAAGGTAAAGGCTATCCTATAAATGGCCACACCCAATAACATCAAAGAGCTAAGAAGCTTACAGGGAAAAGTAACATCCATAAAGCGATTCATCACACAACTATCGGACAAATTTTGACCCATGAATCGATTGCAACACAAGGGAGTCCCATTCTAGTGGGATGAGGAATGTCAACAAGCCTTTGCTAAAATCAATAAATACTTGGAAAAATTGCCAGTCCTAGCTCTGCCAAGGCTAGACATGTCATTCTTGCTATATATATCCACTACTGATTTTGCTCTAGGCACCATGTTGGATCAAAATAATGCACAAGATAAAGAACAAGTGATATATTACATAAGATGCACCTTGGTGAGTTACAATATAGGATACGCATACATAGAAAATATGTGCCTAGCAGTGGTCTTTACAACCAAGAAATTTTGCCACTACATGTTAAGCCATACAATGTATGTAATATCCAAGAAAATCCTTTGTAGTATATGATGAGAAAGAGGTATCATAATATACGTACTACAAATTGGATCATGCTATTGATAGAATTCAAATTGGAATTAATAAGCCAAAATTTCATAGAGGGACAAGTCATAGCTGATCAACTGGCTAAGGCACCACATCAGAATACTAGGCCCTTACCATAGAATTTTTAGATGATGCAGTCTTTGCATTATTAGAAGCACCCAAACCTAAAGAACCTAAAAATAAAGATGACATGACTTTGTTCTTCGATGGTTCAAAGTGTAAGCAAGGAGGTGGTGCAGGAATTGTGTTTTTCACACTACAAGGTGTTCCAATACCCTTGTCATTTAAGCTTGATTTTCCTTGCACTAATAACAACACAAAATATGAGGCCCTAATCTTGGATCTCCAAACAACCATCGCTATGAAGATCAAAAGGCTAAACATATTTGATGACTCCCTCCTCATAGTCAACCAAGTCAAGGGGTTATTCCAATGTAGGGATCCAATCCTGAAAGCTTACAAGGAGCTTGTTAACACCTATCTATCCCAACAAGAATGGTGCAACACCGAGGCAATACCTTATTGATAAAATAGATTTGCAGGCACCATGGCATATTTAGGATCCTTGATCCCTTAGAATACATCTACTAACTTCACTACCATTCATGTGAAAATGCTCTCGCACTCAGCAATACGGTGTGAGGCCTTTGATAACAAAGAATCAGTCAACATGATTCATAAATAACCAGATCATTATTGGTTTTGTAAAGCCAAATATTTTTTAAAGAAGGTTCCTTGGGGATCCTTGATATTGTAGGGTCCTACGAAGAATGGTACCATCATTCACCATAAGTTTGTTTCTTAGTCTGCATTTGTGCACATTAAATCACAGGAGGAACAAGTCATCTTATCCATTGAGGCTATAGCTTTTCAATATTGGCTATCCCAATTACAATATTTCTTGAAATTGGGAATTGTCCCATAAGGACTGTCATAGGCTGAAAGACGAGCATTCAAATTGAAAGTGACAAGATATGTCTTGCTAGGAGGTATATTATATCAGCAAAGCTACGATGAAGTATTATTTCATTGCTTAGAGTCCCAAGAATTAGTTTGGATGATTTCATAAGATCACGATGGTACATGTGGTGGCCACTTCAACAACATGGCCATTGTTAATCACATACTTTGAATGGGATATTACTAGTCCACCATGGAGAAGGATTGCTACGAGTATGTTATAAAATGCATTAAATGTAAGCATCATGCAAATCTAACACACCTACCATCTCAGGCCTTACAACCCATTCAGGTGGCTGGGCCATTTTATCAGTGGGGTTTCAATTTAATTGAAAATATTTCTCCTCCATCATCAGGCTGATACACATTTATCTTAATGGCCACTGAGTACTTCACCAAATGGATGGAAGTGGTTCCCTTAACATCAATAATAGGACCTCAAATTATGAAGTTCATACTCCACAACATCATCTATCACTTTGGGATGCCATAAAAAATAATCTCAGATAATGGTATGTCATTCAAGAACAAAAATGTGTGGGATTAAATGTCCAAATACATCATTTAGCATAGTTTTATGACACCATATTATCCAAAGGAAAATGGGTAAGCAGAGGCCTTGAACAAGACAATAGTAGCCATATTAAAGAATACAATGAAATAAAATCATAAGGATTGGCATCTACAATTACCCCTGACATTATGAGCTTACATAAGTAGTGTGCAAATGCACACTGGGGTAACACCATTCTCTCTTGTATATGGCACTGTAGGCCTAAAATTTTTGCACTCCTTTCCTCTAGGTTAATGGATCCGCGCCTTAGAGGGGAATGGGAAAATAGTAGAGCTACACCTCAAAAGAGAGGCACTTAAGTGTGCCTTCTTGTGGTGATTTTTCGATGAATTAAGGGTTCACCAAGAAACTTTTAGCGAAAGTTTCCATACCTAGGTTTGGAATATGTTTGATGTGTTCTTTTTATAAAATCATTCACATACACCTAAGTTTTGGCCTTTATGCAACTAAACTATCTATATGCAATTTTGATTTAATGAAGACAGTAGACAGGGGTACAAATAAAATGCAATGCCTAAAACTAGGGCTAAAAGAAATTATAAACCTTACTTGACCCGGATGTTTGATGAAGGTTCTGAGGCTTGTAGCAGGATAGAATCACCTCTATTTTTGATAGAATTGTCTTTGTTCTAGATAGAATTGCCTCTATTTCAGATATAATAGCCTCTGATTTAACAAAATCAAGGCGATTATGTCGTAATCCTATAGCAAAAGAGTTGACAAAAAATAGAGGACAAAAAACAATATTTCTTGCAAATTATAACAATTTCTCATACTCCAAGTCACAAATATGTTTTAATTTCTATATGCAAATGGATATGAAATGACATGAGAAAACTATGATGACAATTCAACCTAATATGCTATGGATTTGTGTGATTATGATCCTGATTTCATGATGCAATTAACTGGAATGATGGTGAACACCAAGATGCAATATCTAAATCTGAATAATAAATTAAATGGACATGATGCAATGCATAGACAAACATAAAATTGAGAAATAAATGCAAACAATGATTTGAATCCTTACCCCCAATTGATATTAACATAGGATCACCTACTCTCTGACGAAATCGCCTGTCCCTTCTGTCGAAATTGCTTGTTTTTATCGATCGCCAAGCGATTATGATGGTATTTCGGGTGATTATAACTGAGACCTACAATAACAATAGTGAAAATAGGGATTTTGGGAGGTGGAATTGCATAACAAATTGATGCGAGGGATCCTCAAGGGAGTTCAGAACAATCTCAGGGATCAAAGTCCAACCAGCCAGGGGGAGAAAGGGAAAGGGGGCTAGATTAAATAGGTCCAGGAGAGGTTGGAGGAAGTTGGGAGGTTAGACTAAACATGGAGGAGGTTTTGATCCCTCCTATGTTTGTCACCTTCAATCTGTTCGCCAACAACCCTGATCCGAACAATGGCTAAACCAGGTAAGAGGTTTTAAAACGAATTTTATCTTTTAGAAAATTTGTTAAAATTTTATTTTGGGACAAAATCGCCTAGCGATTTTGTCGATCGTTAGGCGATTTTGTTGACCGTTGGGCGATTTTGCCCAATGGTCAAACAACTTTTGGTTTATTGGCACGAAAAATGAGGAGATTGTTTTCTCACCATTTTATCCGAATTTTAGGTAAATTTTGGATAATTTTTAGTAATTGTTATGATGTTTAGGTAAATTAGATGTGTCAATTTTACCCTACTACATTTTGCCCCCTCTTTAGCGATCTTTTGAAAAAAGGTCGTTAAAGATGAAATGGCACGTTTTTTGAGGTAGAAGAAAAAAAATTGGATGCATTTATAGTTCATAGCTCAATATTTACTATTTTAATAGTTTATTACGTTGCCCCCTTCGAGTTTCACATTAATTTCACTGAATTAGTGAGAAACTCGAAAGACTTTTTATATTGACCTAAATAGTAAAAAGGGGAGGAAAAGTTTATTTCATTTTTACTTTTTACTAGCTGGAAAAAGAAACTTGCTCTGGAGAGACCAATGGCGGAAGCGACTCATCGGGCTGATTTAGTACGACGAGGGGTGAAGGTAAGTTTTTATTTAGCATTTATTTGAATTTTTCTTCATGTGTTTTTGATGGTGTTTTATTTAATTTTGCATTTTAATTTTTGGATACTAATGATGTCTTTAATCATGCCTTTTAAAATAAGAATAAAATGATGTAAAATGATTTGGTGTGTTTTGAGAATATGTTTTGGAACATGTGAGTGTTGGAATGATGACAAGGTTAAATGGATTTTAGCAATATACCTCGAAGGATGTTATGTTGTTATGTGACTGTTGGTGGAGTTCAATGCTCACTAAGTCACGAAGCTAATCCTGTTTGTGAGGAGTATTTTGAAATTGCTAAAATGATTGTTTGCTTAAGAAAGATCTTAAGGCTTTTGATGATAAAATGAAGTATGTTTGATAATAAAATGAAGTATGTTTGTTTTGGAACAAAATATGTGATAAATATTTTGTGAAATTTATTTGATCGGGCATGAAAAATTTGATAGATGATTTGCGCTAAACAAGGAATTCTTAATTGCTTAAGAATAATGTCATCATCACGAAAATCAAGATGAAAATGCAGGATGCTATATAATTTTTGTTTGTTTTTAAAATGCAAAATTAATGTTTGATAGATCATTATATCACATGTACAAAAGTTTTTATAATTTTTTGTAAAAAAATGTACACATTTATTTTGAGGTATGAAAAATTAGGAGGATGACTTGCGCTAAACAAGGAATTCCTAATTGCTTAAGAATAATGTCATCATCGCGAAAGTCAAAAAATGAAGATGCAAGATGATATAAATTTTGTTTTTAGAAATGTTGGATAGGAAATTTGAACTATTTAAACTATTTTGGACATAAAAATTAGAAATATGGTTTTCGCTAAGCACAAAATTCCTAATTGTTTAGGAATAATGCCATCATCGCGAAAAATAATAAAAAAATGCAAGATGAATAATTTTTTTTATTTTTTGTATTTTTATTTAAGATGAATAGTGATAAAAGAATTGATGATATTGATCTAATAAAATTCCAAAGAAATATTTTAATTTATTTCAAAGACAAATTCAAATTTATCTAGAACCAATGTGTGTGAAGTGCATTCATTTTCTATTTTGATCGTATCATAATGATACAAAATCTCTCGAATAACAAATGTGTGTGCTTTGCAAAATTCATTTACCGATTCTGAGTAAGAAAAATGATATAGCAAACTTAAATGAACCAATGTGTGTGCATGTGAAGTATTCTTTAACCATGATTTTGTGCATGCATAGGGACTGAACTACTATGCAAATCAAACCACCAAAAGCTAGCTATTCCATAAGCGAACATTGGTCTGTATAAAATAAGGTCGCTAATGTGATAGACATATCGCCACGTGAAAAGGAATTACCCAATGTCAAGCAAGTTGGGCACAAATCGCCTGTTATGGGGCTTACCTCATGATTTTCGAATAACTGAGAAATTCTAGGGATTCAAGTTCCATACTCCTTTTCTTCATATTTATAAGGTAGGGATTTCTTGCCCATTTTTTAACAAGGGGATTTTATTGCTTTGGAACATTTTTCTTTGATTTTTCTCTCTTTTCTTGTCTCTCATTTTCTTTCTTTTTTTCTTTTGCTCTCTTTTTCTTTTGTTTTCTTTTTCTCTCAGGATACTTGCCCAGATTAGACGTGGGGCAAGGGATTTATTTGGGTAGGAAGTAACTTGTCCTTTTGCCAATTTCTCAGTATTCTAGACCATGCACATGATAGGATAGCAGGGGAAACCTTTTGCTTAAGGTTTTAAGATCCACTATGTAGTATCATTTTTCGAAGTTTGCAACAAATCATTTTAATGTGTAAAAGTGTGTTCTTGGTTCCAAAAAGTAGCAAAATTATTTACAAACTCAGAATTTATTTAGTGAAGTAATAGTGTTCTTTGATATAGGAGAGATTTATAATCAAAACAACAAAAATCAAAATTATTAATTTAGCAAAATTTTTGGTGCATGGTTCAGGATAACTTTTGAATTTTATCTGAGATGATATAAAATATTACTCATAATTTTAGTAGATAATAATGCAGAGATATAAATAAAACAATTTTGTAGAAATATTTTTGGAGTTTTTTGGATTTTGTGATTTTTTTTTGGTTGTTTTGATAAATTTTTGAAATGCATGAAAAATTATTTACAACTATTTACAGTGATGCGACTTTTGAATCTATGCATAATATATTTTTAGGTGCATGATATTCATGGGTTCCTTGAGATATTTTCCATCCAAGGTAGCCAATATGTATGCACCCGATCCAAATTTAGCGGTGATGATGTATGGTCCAAGCCAATTGGGCTCCAATTTACCTTTAAGGTCTTTTGTTGCATTTGTATTTTTTTGATTTTATTTTAAGACTAAATATCCAACTTCAAATGATCTTTTATGGACTTTCTTAGCATATGATATTTTAAGTTTGTCTTGGTAGGCCCGAAGATGTTCTAAAGCATGAATGCGCTTTTCATCTAGAAGTTCTAACTGACTTAATTTACCAGCACGATATTCATCTCCAACTTCCGCATCTTGAAGTAAAAGATCTAAAGAAGGAACTTCTAATTCGAATGGAAAAACAACTTCAACACCATAAACCAAGACAAAAGGAGATGCACCCATAGGAGTACAAACACTAGTTTGATAAGCCCACAAGGCAGGATATAATTGTATATGACAATCACGACCTGTTTTATTAACCAATATTTTTAGTATTTTGATTAATGTTTTATTGGATGCTTCAGTCTGGCCATTTCCTTGTGGATAATAAGGAGTAGACCATCTATGTTGAATTTTATATTTTTGACACAATTTTTTAATGTCTTTGTTTTTAAAGCAAGTACCATTGTCAGAGATGAGATTAGATGGAATTCCAAATCTACAAATGATTTGATTAAAGATAAATTTAGATACTTGGACTCCTATGCAAGAAGCTAAAGGCATGGCTTCCACCCACTTTGTAAAATATTTTGTTGCAGTTATTATAAATTTATGACCATCAAATGAGACAAGATTAATTTTTCCAATAATGTCTAAACCCCATTTAGAGAAGGGCCAAGGAGAAGCTATGGTTTGGAGTTCTTGAGCAGGAGCATGGACAAGGTCAACATGTCTTTGAAATTTGTCACAATGATGCACATAATCATTGGCATATTTTTCCATGGAAGGCCAAAAATAACCCATTCTAAGGAGCTTTTTAGCAATGGTGCCTCCACTAAAGTGTCCTCGGCAGGATCCATCATGGGCTTCACTTAAGGCTTTCTTAGATTCATCTAGGTTTAGACATCTTAAAAAAATACCCTCAAAGGATATTTTGTATAAAGTATTACCAAAAACTACGAAGCAGACAACTCGCTTACGTAATAACCTACGTTGGTTTCTATCTAATCCTTCAGGGAAAGTCCCATTTTGTAGGAAATTAAATATATCTATATACCAAGGTTCTGGGGTAATCTCATTAATCAGAAATACATCCAATGGTTCTAAGAAAGATTTAGAAGAAGCGGGTTCTTGGAGTTTGCAAATAATGATAGTAGCATATTCATCATCCAACTCCAAAGGCAATAAAGAGGCAGTTGCAGCCATAGCATCGGTAGCACGGTTGCTAGTTCTAGGAACGACTTTTAAAGTCACTTTTTCAAACAATGAAATAATATTTAACCACATATTCTTTATAAGGTCACAATTTCTCATCTCATGTTTGATAAAATTCATTAATTTGATTTATCACGAGTTGAGAATCTCCAAAAACCAACAAAATCTTGATTTTTAAGGCTAAAGCGGCTCGTAATCCAAGGATTAGGGCCTCGTATTCTGCAATGTTATTAGTACAAGAAAACTATAATTTAAAATATAATGGTATTAGGTGCTTCTAAGGAGATATTAATATGATTCCTGCACCTGCACCGCTCATACATCTAGCTCCATCAAAAAACAATGTCCAAATTTCTGAATGATCCTCTTCTAAATTAAGGCATTCATCAGGAAATTCAATGTTCATGGGTTGAGTAGATTCTATAGGAGTAGTAGCTAACTGATCTGCTATAACTTGGCCTTTTATAGATTTTTGGCCGATAAATGTGAGTTCAAATTCACTAAGAGCAAGAACCCACTTAGCTATGTGTCCTGATAAGTATGGTCTACTCATTAAATACCTTAGTGGATCAGATTTTGCAATGACATATGTTTTCTAGCTAAGCATATAATGACGTAATTTTTGCGTAAAAAACACAACTGCTAAACAAAGTTTTTCCAATGGAGTGTATCTTGTTTCATAACTTATCAAAGTTCTACTTATGTAATATGTGGCTCGTTCTTTCTTTTCATCATCTATTTGAGCTAACATAGCTCCAAGTGCGAGTTTCAAAGAAGAAATATACAAAATGAAAGGACGGTCTAGTTTGGGTGGAACAAGCACTGGAGGGTTGAGAAGATATTGTTTGATACTATCAAAAGCTTCTTGACATTCCTTATCCCATTGAAAGGAAATATTTTTCTTGAGTAATTTAAGAAAAGGTTATGTTCTATCTACTAGTTTATCAATGAAACGATGAATAGCCTGTAACTTTCCTTGTAAACTTCTTAATTTTGATATGTTCTTAGGCGGTGGCATATCATGGATAGCCTTAATATTTAAAGGATCTATCTCTATACCTCACATAGAAATAATGACTCCTAATAATTTTCTAGATTTTACTCCAAACACACATTTATCTGGATTTAAACGTATAAGATATTCTCTTAATCTATCAAACACTTTTCTTAAATATTTAATATGATCCTCTTCTTTATTAGAACGAGCAATGATATCATCAACATAATCATGTAAAATTTCATACATCATATCATGAAAAATATATGTCATAGCTCTTTGATATGTTGCACCAACATTCTTTAAACCAAAGGGCATGACTTTCCAACAAAAAGTTCCCTAGGGTGTTATAAAGGTTGTTTTAGCTTGGTCTTCAGGAGCTATTCTAATTTGGTTGTATCCTAAAAATATCATCCATAAGAGACAAAATCCCACTCCCAGCTATGAAATCTATTATTTGATCCATATTAGGGAGAGGAAAGTCATCTTTAGGGCATGCAACATTGATATCTCTAAAATCTATGCAAACCCTAATTTTGGTAGCTTCTTTCTTGGTGACTGGGACAACATTAGATATCCATTTTGCATAATCGATAGCTTGTATGAATGTGACATTTAAAAGCTTTTCTAGTTCACTTTTAACTAGTAATGCTACTTTTGGATGCATTTTTCTAAGTTTTTGTTTTATAGGTTTAGCATCCAGGTGCACTACTAAATGGTGAACAACTACAGAAGGATCTAATCCTGGCATATCTACATATGTCCAAGCAAAGACATCGGAATATTCTATAAGAAATTCAATATATAATTTTTGTTTTTCTTCACTTAGCTCAGATCCAATCTTGACCATGCGAGGATTTTCTTCTGTTCCAATGTTAATTTTTATAAAATTTTCTACAACAATATTTAGTTCTCTTTCAAAATTAGGAGGTGCAGGTGACACCCCCATTTCTTGTAATTCTTCTAAAGTGCACTTAGCTAACTCTTCTTGTGGATCAGTTGATTCTATATGAGCTATACACGACATTGATCCATCAAAGAAGAACTTATTTTGAAAATTTTCCTCAATGGATATATCATGGCAAATATCTCCTTCTAAATATTCATCCATGGAAGCAATCATTTTTGGATAAGCCATAGTTAACATATTACAAGTATGTACCTTTTTAGAGAGCTCTTTTTGATCCATATATTCTTGATATGTTATAATATGGTCATCATATTTATATGGGAACGGTTCTATTTTTGTAGGAATATACCCAAGACCACATCAAACCGACCAATCCATGACTTCTAAAGGTTATTTTATCCCATTTTCATGGGGTCCTAAACCTTTACCTCTATAACCCATATTATACATCATTGGTTTTGATTTTTCATATTCATTAGAAAAATAGCATCTAGCAAATCCTTCTTGATCAATGTTAATATGTAGAATTGAAAATTTTCCCCAATCATATCTTGCATATACAAATGCATAGCTTATAATATGGCAAATGCTCCCTTTATTAGGAAAACCTAATGTTCGAGAGATGGTGGTAACTTTGATAATACCAATGAATCTTGTGTAGAAAAATTAACCTCTTCTGTAGTTGCAAGGACTGAGGATAAATTCGGTAATACTTCATCCGAAACGGCATATGAAGTAGATGGTTTATCTTCCTTAGTTGTTTCTTTAGATGTTGTAAATTTAAACATTGTAGGTTCAGGTGGTAATTCTGGCACTATAGACTTAGGAAATGGATTAGGTATATTTTCAGCAGGTGATGATGATAATGATGTAGAATTTATCGTTGTTGGTGATTTAGAGTGTGTTTTTTATGATGTTGATTTAGAAGGTGATTTAGATTTATAATATTTTGAGGATGGATATGTACTAGGATGAACAACATACATAGCAGGACAAAATCAAACCCCTACAGATTTTTCCATAACACACATATCAAAAGGCCTAGGATCACCATGAATAGTGAATAATTGATTTTTAAATTCAAACTTAACACATTGATGTAGTGTGGAGGGTACTGCTCTCATTGCATTGGTCCAAGGTCGACCTAAAAGAATGTTGTACAATGCAAAACAAGGTACAACAAACACAGTTGTATCCAAAATCCTTGGGCCAACTTGCAATGGGATTTTCATGACTCCACATGTTTCATGGGTTTCATCATTAAATGCTTTAATAATCATTTCAGTATTTCTCATATCTTATTTCTTGAATACAAATATTTGAAAAAATTGTATGTACATATATTTAATGAGGATCCATTGTCAATTAGAACTCTCTTAACTCCTACATCTCCAATCATTGTTGTAAATTACAAAGGATTATCTCCAAACCTACTTTGAGGAGGTATATCCTTGTCTTTGAAATCTATGAAATTTGTTTTTGTAGACACCAAATTGCAGCCATTAATCCTCCATCCTAACCATCCCACCATCCACTTGTCCACCATACACCTTTCCTGCAAATTATTTGACCTAATTCCACCTTTCCTGCCATTTCCTAACCCAATTGGGCTTATTTTAATATTATTTTATATTATTTTTATATTATATTATAATATATTATTATAAAATATATATTTATAAACTCAATTAACCACAGCCATTCGATCCAATCTAATTTCAACCGTCCATATTCATTAATCCATGCCACACCCAAAAATTAATCTCAACCTTAAGATCTAATTTAATATTAGCCACAAGATTAAAAGTGTAAGGCTAAAACTCTAAGAAAACCCTAGTTTGGATTATAAATAAGGGCATTTGCAAATGCTCAAACCCTAGAACCCTAATGTTAGAATTTGCATCTTGAAGAGATCATTGGCGAAGCCCTAGTGAAGTTGAAAATGATAAAAGCCTAAAAATCTAAAGCCCTAGCTAGCCAATAGGACTTCTACTGTTCCAGCCATTTCCCATATCCATCCTTTCCACCTCACCCTCCTCCATTATTGTCATCACCACTTTCACCCATCCACCGCATTCATTGCATCCCCCATGATTTGCTTCTCTAGATCTACCCTTACCCGTAGGTGCTCTCTCAAGATTGCAAAGCTCACTGCAGAAGCTTGCTAGGTTCCCACCAGAGCCTGTCATTCAGCAAGTGCACACCAAATCCTGTGAAGCTCACACCAAATCCTGCCAAGTGCACACTAGAGCCTATGAAGCCCACATCAGAGCCTTCCAAGTGCATGCTCGGGTCTGCTGCATCACACCATCTACTTTCAAAACTCCAACAACGAAACAAGGCATCCCCATAAGCAAGGTATATCATTGTTTGTTTTATTCTATTACATTATTTGTATATTTAGCATGCCAATTGACCTATTTTTGTTTAGGGTTTATTGATATATGAGGGTCTCACATTGTGGAGCCCTCACAGGTGTTATTAACCCCTTTCTTTGTTGGTGTGTATGCAGGTCTACAGATCTCATTTATTGATGAACGACTGTTGAAGCTGGAGTGGTTCGGCATTGGATACGTGAAGCCCACTCATTCCATTAGAAGTGAGGATACACTATTTTAAGACACTTCATTTTTGTATCTAGGGTTTTTAATAACCCTAGTGTATTTTAAATCTTTGTATCAAAGGCTCACTGAGCACGAATTGTATCAAAAGGAGTTTATTAGCTCCCCCCGTTTATTGAATAAATTTATCTATTTGTGCAATCTTGTGTTTCCTTGGGTTATTTGATTTCTTTATTATTTAAGTGTCATATTCTTGTCTTCATATTTTCATCCAAAGTGATAATATTTACTACAACATTAGGTCGATATCTTTGGGTACCATCATTTTTCTTAGAGTTTTCATTAGCTCTTCTCTATGCATGAAAGAAGTTCTTAAAAGATCTAGAAGATAAATTATAGTTGTAATGGTAGCTAATTGTTCATTTATATCATAAGGTTATCTTTGTTGTGAACCTAACACATTATTTCCCTTGTTAGGAGATTTTAATACGAATGGGGTTGCTTTCTCACTTTGATCTTGAGAATTGTGGTTTTGTGCTTGTTGTCTTGTGACAACCCGAATGGTACCTATAAAGTTACTATGTCATGGGTTACCAAAATGGGGTCTAGTACTTTATGCTTGTTTATTTGTAAGCCATTGTTGAGATGATGGTCTAGTAGTTACCCTTCTAGAAAATGGTTCTTCCAGAACTGATAAATCTATAATAGGTGTGACAGGATCTGATTCATATTCTAAACTATTTGTATCAATTTCTACTTTACTACCTATTTCACTTTCTTCATTACTTTATAAAGGTGTAATTTGACATATTTTCAAGGGTCTCATAGTAACTTGAGATTTTGTAGTTATACATGATGTTTGCAAGTTTTTATGGGGTAGGAAACCACTTATAGTTCCTACATATCGAGTTGGATGAGGAACGTTATGGTGTTCTACTTGGTTTACAGCTTATTTACCATGCTTTGGTAAAGGATGTTGAAAAATGTCCAAAGTTTGATTTATGTTTTGATTTTGAGGTTTCTATGTGTTATTTTGAGCATCTCTTGGTGCAAATTTTTCTACTTCCATTTTTTCATTATCAATTAAGTCTTGTATCATATGTTTTAATAATTTACAAGAGTTGGTTGAATGACCAGCTGTTCTATGAAAATTACAGTGTAAATCAGATCTGAATCTAGCTACAATTGTATCAGGTTGTATTATCTCAGGAAATCGTATCAATCCTTGTTCTAATAATTGAGGTAAAAACATATGTAAAGGTTGATTTAATATTGGAAATTTCCTTGGTGGTTTATCAAGAGCCTTCAATATAAACTTCTTTATGGCTTCTATAAGATTAACATTTGAATTATTTCTAATGTCAGTAACTTCGTCACCCACTACTTGTTTGTTTTTGTATTGATTTTTAGTAGCTTTATCTTCATATTTCTTCTTAAATTGACCTCTTCTAATGAGGGCATATTCTACCCTCCTCGCTAGATCAATAGCTTGTTCAAAGGTTGTTACTACAATAGTAGAAAGTTCATAAGATAATTGTTCTTGCAGATTACCTATAAATATATCCAACATTTCACGATGAGGCAACGCAAATTGTAATTTGCATAGAAGTTGTCTCCATATTGTCAAGAATTCATCAAAGCTTTCATATTTTCCTTGCTTCAAGTTGTATAAATCTTTAATGGTCACATGCCTTTCTATATAGGCACTAAACTAGTGCACAAATGTCTCTGTTATTTCCTCAAAATTCCTTAAAGAATTATTTGGTAGTTGGTAATACCATTCTAGGGCCATACCTCCCAAAATTTTAGGGAACATCTTTAGTAATAACAATTCATCATGTGAAACATCATGACATGCTATTCTAAAAATGAGAATATGCTCTATAGGATCTTCAATTCCCTTATATATCAGGAATACATGCATGGTAAAATGCTTAGGATAAAATTGTGCTACAACTATGGGATCCAGAGGTTGACTGCACATTTCTTTATAGCTATAAGAGGGACGGTATGGATCAATTTTATCTAGTTGAGAAGCTAGTTTTTTAACTATAGCTTCGAGCCCTTGTTGTTGTGGTCCACCAAATTGGTTTGGTTGAATCATACTATTGTGGCTTTGATAATAAGGTGTTGTTGTTATGTGAAGATTTCCAATTGGAATACTGTTGTGTAAAGTTTTTGTAGGTACTACATTTTGTTGAGTGTTTTATTGATAGTTGGTATATTGTTTTTGTTTACATTTTTGCTATTGATTTGATATTTTTTTATTTAGAACTTGAGAGAGGATGGAAGCAAATGGTGCTTTCTATTATTTAAAATTTACCTTAGTGTTGCTAATAGCCATATTAGATGATTGTATTTTTGGTTTTGGAAATTTTTGGTTCAAAGGTATCATTTTTTTAGTATATGGTCCTACTTTATCATCCTCTTGGTCTATTTAAGGTATATAAGGCAATGGATTTGTATGTATTCAAAAAGTGTTTGCTAAGGATACTTCCATAGATCCTTCTCCTATATTATCCATGTGTACTGCTTGGCAAAATTCCTCTATATGATATTTCATGAATTGAGTAAAACTTGCAAGAGATTCAAATTTTAAATGTTCCTTTTCATATAAAATGGGTTCATTAGGGTCTCGTGTTTCTTCTTTCCCATTATCACCTTCATCTTTTGAAGGTGTGTCTTCTTCAATGAGTGGTCTATCTTCATCATTTACTTGTTCTTGGTCTTTCATATTATTGTTGTCTACTTGTTTGCCACTTATTAATATAGGTATTTTATCTTAAAAATAAATTTGTTTTTGCAGATATATATTTTATATATATGTGCTAGGTTTTGAGGTATATATGTTATATATATACCTAACTAAATAAAAAAAATACTATGATTAGTTTTTTGGTTTTTTTTTTGTTTCTATATGACAACAATAAAAAAAACACACTTATATAATATTATGCCTCAATTATCTTCAAAAAGTCTATATATATCATTGATAGGTTCAAGTTGATCTGGTGTCATGTAATGTTCTTCTTCGAATTGGAAATGTTCTTTTAGAAATATTACAAAGTGTGCTAGTGTAATACAATCAACCTCTAAGTTTGATGTATAAAAGTATAACTCATGACAATATTCTCTATAAATCATAGCTCTGGGAACTCTATTAAATCTTCTCTTATCATCCAAGACAATCTCTTGGTTTTCAACACGTGATAAGAACTTATGTACTACTATTGCATCTTCTAGATAATCTTCAAAGGAATAAAGGCTTGGAGTAATTATAGCTCTTTTGTCGGCTAACCACCTATCGCATGCTCTCTGGAGGTCAAAATAGGAAGGTGCACTATAGGGATCCAGGATTCTAGATAGGTCAAACCTTAGAATTTGCTTAAGTTCAATTTTTATATATTTTATGATATCTAATATTTCCCAAAGTTCATTCCACTGTTGTAAGGAGAAAGTATCTTCAGGTCTAAGTATTTGAGAAATTTCTTGTTTTGCTAATAATAGTTCAACATATATAAGCACAACTCTTCTACAGTTGTAATCTACCATTTATGGAATGTAAAATTATGCGTTTTAACTAATGTTTTTGTTTGATTTTTGTTTTGTTTTTGAAATCAGAAGAAATGCCTATGTATTCACGTCGGGTTCACCAAAGAATGTAGGCCTAAAATTTTTGCACTCCTTTCCTCTAGGCTTATGGATTCACGCCTTAGAGGGGAATGGGAAAATGGTAGAGCTACACCTCGAAAGAAAGGCACTTAAGTGTACCTTCTTTTGGTGATTTTTTGATGAATTAAGGGTTCACCAGGAAACTTTTAGTGGCAATTTCCATACCTAGGTTTGGAAGATTTTTTGTGTTCTTTTTATAAAATCATTCACATACACCTAATTTTTGGCATTTATGCAACTAAATTATATATATGTAATTTTTATTTAATGAAGACAGTAGACAGTGGATACAGAATAAAATGCAATGCCTAAAACTAGGGCTAAAATAAATTATAAACCTTACTTGACCCAAATGTTTGATGAAGGTTCTGAGGCTTGTAGCAAGATAGAATCGCATTTGTTTCTTATAGAATCACCTCTTTTATAGATATAATTGCCTCTATTTCAAATAGAATCACATCCTATTTAACAAAATCATAGGCGATTATGTCGCAATCCTACAACAAAATAGTTGACAAAAAATAGAGGACAAAAAACAATATTTCTTGCAAAGTATAATAGTTTCTCGTACTTCAAGTCACAGATATGTTTTAATTTATATATGCAAATGGATATGAAATGACATGAGAACACTATGATGAAAATTCAACCTAATATGCTATGGATTTGTGCAATTATGATCCTAATTTCATGATGCAATTAAATTGGAATTATGGTGAACACCAAGATGCAATATCTAAATCTGAATAATAAATTAAATGGACATGATGCAATGCATAGACAAACAGAAAATTGGGAAAGAAATGCAAAAAGTGATTTGAATCCTTGCCCCCAGCTGATATGAAGATAGGATCGCCTACTCTCTGACGAAATTGCCTACTCTTTAATGAAATCTCCTATCACTTCTGTCAAAATTTCCTATCATTTATGTCAATCGCCAGGTGATTATGATGGTATTTTGGGTGATTATAATTGGGACTTGCAATAACAACAGTGAAAATAGGGATGTTGAGAGGTGTAATTGCATAAAAAATTGATGCGATGGATCCTCAAGGGAGTTTAGAACAATATTAGGGATCAGAGTCCAACCATCCATGGGGAGAAAGGTAAAGGGGGCTAGATTAAATAGGTCCAGGAGAGGTTGGAGGAATTTGGGAGGTTAGAATAAATATGGAGGAGGTTTTTATTCCTCCTATGTTTGTCACCTTCAATCTATTTGCCAACAACCTTGATATGAATGGTGGCTAAACCAGGTAAGAGGTTTTAAAATGAATTCTGTCTTTTAGAAAATTTGTTAAAATTCTATTTTGGGACAAAATCGCCTAACGATTTTGTCGATCATCAAGCGATTTTGTTGACCGTTGGGCGATTTTTCCCAACTGTCAAATAAATTTTGGTTTATTTGTGCGTAACACGAGGAGTTTGTTTTCTCACCATTTTAGCCAACTTTCAGGTAAATTTTGGATAATTTTTAGTAATTGTTATGATGTTTAGGTAAATTAGATGTGTCAATTTTACCCTACTATAAGCACTAAGGCCATTATGCCCTTAGAGTTGGAAATTCTAATATTGTGCATCACATTGAAAGAGTTCATCAATGACGACACTGCACGACAAACTCACTTGGATCAGCTAACCCTTCTAGATGAATGTTGCATCAATGCTCTTAAGTATCTTTACATTTACCAAGATCATCTAACATGAGCTTATAACAATAAAGTCCACTTGAGATACTTTAAGGTTGGGGATATTGTACTTAAAGAGAACCAACATAACTCAAATCTACCCTCGCACCTGCGAGACAAATTTTTGGTCAATTGGATAGGTCCTTAAATCATATCTAATAATATTGGACCTGGGGCATATCGCCTAACATAACTAGAAGGTGTTGACGAGCTCGAGCCTCTCAAAATTATCCATCTAAGAATATTTTACACATAAGCACAAGAAAACACAAAAACATTCAAAATAATATCAAAATATCAAAAACATCAAAAATTACAAAATTACAAAAATAAAATAAAACTACAAAAGGGTCCAAAGGCATCATAAGCCCTTTGGTAAAATCACAAAAATCTCCAAAGGCATCATAAGCCCTTTGGTCAACTCTAAAAGCTCCAAAGGCATCATAAGCCCTTTGGTCAACTCACAAAAGGATCCAAAGATATCTTAAAACCCATTGGTCACGTCACAAAAAGCTCCAAAGGCATCTTAAAGCCCTTTGGTCAACTCACAAAAAGCCCCACAGTCACCCTAAGACCTTTGGTTAAAAATAAAACACAAAAGCACAAAAACAATTTGAAGTCAAAAAGTTCAAAAATATTCAGAATAATCAAAATTCAAAAACAATTAAAAGCATCAAAAATATAAAAATACTTACATTTGGGATTTGCATCCATTTGTTACATTGCATTACGCAAGTTGCATCCATGGCATTCACATTATGTAGGTTGTGTTTACAATATTAAAAAAAACACCACGTTTGTACCTCAATCATACATCTTCAAAATCCATCACCATCATACCCATGTGAGTAACTATGTTTTTCAACACAACCCCTTCCTGTTGCTATAAGGAATGTACTAGGGTTTTTCAATCACTTAGCCATATCTAGTGATTTTATTATATTTTGTAGAAAGCTATCTTGACTAGAAGAATATGAGGTCTAAGTTTTGATAGTACCTAGCATATATTAGAGTCCTATTACTAATTAAAACACTAAAATATTGGTTGGCACAAGGGAAAGGTGAACACCACGAAGTGGTACTAGGCATCCTAAGTGAAATGTCTTTACTTGATCATCTTGGGATGTGCATGGTCTAGGATTTTGATCATTGGAAAAAGGACAAGCTCCCTCCTACCCAAATAAATCCCTTGCTTTCATAAAAATAAGCAAAAATCCCAAGCAAAGCAAAAATCAAAAGCAAAATAAATAGTGATTATCATCACTACATAAATACCTTGCTTAAAAGAAAACAAAATTCAAAATAAAATAGGCTCTAAATGTACATTCTACTTGATGACATACTATCAAAGCACCCAAGAATATTGGAAGAAGTCCCTAATGTCACCCTTCTGTCCAGTAATCCATCGAATACACCTAGTGTCGGGCCGTGAACCTGTCTACCTCTGCCTAGGTGGGGCAATCATGATAGGGCCTCCATATAATGTCCTTGGTCTGTAGGCCATTCAAAGTCACTGTATAATGAGACAGATCCCCTATGTGACACTGAATATTGTGCTTGTCATGGTCTTGGGGCTACCTACCCTTGTAGCACTAAGGCACATTAGTTATATCAGTAATATCAGTAGGCAATCCTCTCGGGTGGTCCACCCTATTGTGCTCCTATCCCCAAATATAGAGGAGCAGGTTGTAAGTAATATTGGCTCATTTGCAACACTAAATTTGATAGAGCTCATCATAACATTGGTCCAATAGTGCAATCTCCAAGCCATGCTAATGGGATTTACGCTATCGATCAAGTCCTAGACCATATCTAGGAGGTTCCATGGGAACCTCACTCTAGAGCAATTAGGTAAAAGCATGTTACATATAACATGCATCAAAATTACCTATCATTGAGAGAAGAAATTCTCCCAGTACCACTGATCCATAGAGATACCACCATGGTGAAAGTCACCAAATGCAGTAGCTACATGTGCTCCAAAGACTCTCACGAAGACTACATCTCAAGAGTCAGTGGGAGAGGAAACAATGGGTAATCCATAAAAGGTGATCTGAAAGATCCTATAGACATCCTCTAGTATGGTCATATCACCCATAGGGAGATGGAATATGTTGGTACTAGAGTCCCACCTATGCACCAAGGCAGTAAGATAGGCATGATCTGACATGATCGTCAAAAGCCTAGTAATGTACTGGAGCCCACGAGCATCAAGCTAATCCTAGTCTATATCATCCCTTTGGGGAGGAAGCTACACAAGCAATATAAGGTCTCAAGCTCATATAGAAAATATCTAAAGGGTGCAAAGTAAATGCCTAACTTAAATGCACTTAAAATATAAAAGGAGCAATAAAACAAATATGGTACAAAATTTATCTAAGATAAGCCTAAGGCTATGAAAACAATGGCTAAATGCACTTAAAAATTCAAAAAAATCAAAATCTACACTTAAAAATCCCCAAAAAATGCAAAATACAACCTAAGGTTGCATGACCACTCATGCCAGGAGCAGCTATGCAGCGATCACTAAAGCCGATAGCGACCAGCTGCCAATGGTCAAAAATTTGACCATTTGGATTTGAGATTGCCACTAACAGTGATAGTCACCCCTATTTGGCCATTTAAGGGCCACTCTAAGCATCAGTGGCCACGGGGTGACATACCCATGACGTCCCCCTCAGCCAAAAATAACAAAAAAAATAATAAAATGTAAAACTAAAGAAAACCCACTAAAACTAAACCTAAACTAAGCCTATCTACGATTTTAGTTTGTTGTTAAAAATTTTAATTTGGTTTATTTACCGGTTACTTAGTGAGGTTCATTTTACCCAAAAAATAAATAGTGAGGGTTTGAGAGGTGTTAGTCAAAAAGTGACTAACTACAAAAAATGGTTGATGCACCTTTTTTGCATATTTTCAAAGAAGACCGAAGTGGCCCATATGCTAAAGAACAAAGAAAAAGCAAAATACACTAAGGAAGAAAAGTGTCACGATTTCGTGACATGTCGAGTTTTCGCGGCAAAAAATAGCAAAGAGGGAAAGCAGAGGAAAAAGTCACGATTTCGCAACGTTGCCAATTTTCACCAAGTCCGTCAATAAAAGGGTAGAAGTCAGGGAGAATGTCGCGATTTTGCGACATGGCTTATTTTCGCCAGAAGAATAGAAAAACTGCTAAAGAGACTAAAAGTGTCACGATTTCATGACATGTCCCTTTTTCGTGGCCAAAAGCAACAAGAGAAAGCAAGGAGGCAGAAGTGTCGCGATTTCGCGACATGTCGCATTTTCGCGGTCAAAACCAAGACAAAGAGCTATGGAGGCGGAAGTGTCACGATTTCGTGACATGGTCAATTTTTGTGGTGCAAAAAGAAGAATCAGGCTGAAGACATAGAAATGTCATGATTTCATGACATGTTGCATTTTCGTGACTCAAGAAGGGCAGACAGGCAGAGAAACAAGAGTGTCACGATTTCATGACATGTCTGGTTTTCGCTAAAGAAGCAGAGTATATTTTTGGCAACTAGGGCATGCACTGACATCAGGTGCTGATTTTTGAAGAATGGTCAGTTGATTATAACCTAGAAGGTCCATCGGATGATTGCAGAATAATAGGCTCATCTAAATTTAGCTAGAAGGAAATCTATCTAATCTATGGGAAATCCGTTGTATATTCTTAGAAACTGCAGACAATTACTTGTAATTGATTGAGGAAATTAAATGTACATAGTAGAAGATACTCTTTTTAGGATATAAATAGGAGTGAGTCGACCATGAAAAAGGGTCGGCTCTTGGACGTTTATAGACTTGATGTACATGTTACTGGATTACGAGCAATAAGAGATATTCTTCCCCTGGCTTCTGAAATTATGTATGCGAGTGTATGTATCTAGTTTTTTTAACTTTTATTCATTTTAAGCTTTATAATGTATCTGTTCTGAAACCTGAACTGAGCATGTATAAACCTTATTTCTAGAGTTGAATATTAAAGATATTTACATGTATTTAGATGAACATTTAAAAATGCACTCAGGAATTCATGTTTTCTATAGGAAGATATAAAGAAAACTCTGAAGATAGTAATCTGCATCATCATTTTTTAGTTGTTGTCCAATCTATACCGTGAGAAAAGTTCTAGCTTCGGCTACATTTCCCTTATCTCTTGTTTCCCTTTTCTCTAAAAAACTCAAAGGAACCAGCCTTCTCTGGAGACTAGACAGATGATCTCAAGCAAGGTCTGTCTATTCAATGTTGGCAAAGTCTAAGGCGCAATACTATTAACCGAAGGCAGATTTTGTTCCAACAGTTTTTGGCACGCCCGGTGGGACAAAAAAATCCCACAGTATTATATAAGTTTTGGTGTTTTACTTTAGAGCCTTTCGTTCAAAAATCTCAAGAAAAAACTACCTGGTGACTCCGTTGCAATAAAATTTAGACCATAAAAGAAAGACCTTGTCTAAGATTTTTTGGTTATATAGCCATATGATAACCAGATCCCGAGCTAGAAACTTCGAAGAACCCATCGAGTTCTTTGAGCTACATCTCGGAAGCCTAAAGGCACACCCTGTGCTAGCCGCACGATCAAATCCACCTGGCACCATTAGCACCTCTTTAACACCCATTGTAGGAGCATCTGCAAGCAATCCTATAGTAGTTGTAACCCCTTTAGCAACCATGGCAGCTGCCCCCGTCTCCGCGCATCTTGTGTGGAATCAAACTGGCCCTTTGAACTTGGGAGCACACCACCAAATTCCACAAGCTGCACTAAAAGCATTGCCGACCTTTGACAAAACAGGAAAAACAATAGATGAGCACTGTTTAGATGTATCATCACTAGCATCTATTTACAATATCACTTAGGAAGATGTAATGGTCAGATTGTTGGTTATATATTTGAAAGGAAAGATGCTCTATTGGTACAGAGCGCTTCCCGTTGGATCCATTACTTCTTGGGCAGTGCTCGTCGACCATCTGGTCGATGAATTTAATATACATGTGGATCCTTTCACATTGCTGAATCAATTCATTGTCATTGAAAGGCATCCACAAGAAGAAATCCAATATTTCAACATCAGATTTACCAGAACTCGTGATAGAGTACCTCAGGGCATAAAACCCATGGAAGAACAAGCTATATGTTATTATTTAAGGGCTTTTGATTTAGATCTCAGTATGATAATAAGGCAATCCCACGTAACCACTTTTCTTGAGATCTATCTAGAGGCAAAAAAGGGTGAAGCTGACCTCATCACTACAAATAAATATCCATCAAAAAGTCTATTGCCAATTGTACCAAAACTTTCCCAAGCGTCAATCTCTAAACTATCTATACTCCCATCAACGTAGGGTCTCCCAGCTATAGCCGCACCTCCTACACTCCTTGCATTACCAGTCCCACCCCTGGCATCAGCTCCCCCAATGACCAGTACATGACCATAATTGATACAATGAAAACATTATCAAATGAAATGGCATCCATGAAAAAGAGGGAAGCTGAACGAAATCTCCAAGCAAGAAGATTTCCATAGATACAAAAATATGGGGCTTCAACGAGTGGTAGAGGGCAAGATAGAAAAAATGTTGTGTATGCGAATGAGACAGGAGATAATGGAGAACCCACTAATTCTGATTACTGGTGTACCACTTGCAATGATCCTCATGGAGAAGATTCATGCATGATTCATCAACATCATGTGCAAGCGGTTATTAATGAGAGAGCCAAAGAAACTAGCAAGGGACAAGTGAATATAATCAGAGAAGTCCACCACAATTTGGCAATGCCATCCGTGGAACAAGTCTCAGTCTTGACAAGATCGGGAAAAAATTCATTACAAGTCGACCCTAAGGAACTCCAACCACTAGGTTTTCCTCCTGCCCCCAAGGCGACTCCGCAGAAAAACTAGTCCAATGAGAAAGGACGTTCTGACCCTCCTCAAACTTCTATGACTACACCAAGAAAAGAATTTCCTCCTAGAAAAGGGAGCGAGGCTCAAGAGCAAGCGAAGGAAAGACTCAGATTTCCTTCATTGAAAAAAAGACAAAGAATAGAAGCCACGCAGGTCTATAGAGATAGATATGACGCATCGACTAGTGGAAAGGAGAAAAGTGCTGAGGTATCCCCAGCTGCAACCCTTTCATTCAACATTGCAGAAGAAATGAAGAGGACTCCTTCCAAAATAAGCATGTATGATGCACTACAAATTCCTGGTCAGATTGACCTCCTCCAAGAATCCCTAAATTTAAAGAATGATACCTCCTTCTCAAATGTTATACAAGCAAATGTTATGTCAACCTCTGGGAAAAATAGACCGCCCCCATTCTATCTATCTTTGCAAATGGAGGGGTGGATAGTTCACAATTGCATGATTGATTCAGGGGCCGTAACTACGGTGATGCCGAAGGCCGTATGTGACATAATGGGGATGGAATATACTCGGAGTCATCCTGGTGTGTTGCAATTAGATGGTACTCTAGTAAAATCTATCGGGGTGATCAAAGATATCCCTATTCAACTCCATAGAATACCAAAAGTAGTCGTCATACAAGAGGTAGTCATTGTAGACTTAGAACCATATTTCGGTATGTGTTTATCCAGAGAGTTCATGACCAAAATGGGTGGTTATCTGTCTCTAGATTATTCTCATTTGGAGGTACCTTTCAAAGGTAAAAGAGTCAAGATCTACAATGAAAAACCATCTACTTTTCATGTAGAAATATTGGAGGAAACAACCACCGTCAACATGATGTCCGAGGAATTGGAAAATATCGATTTAATGGAAGAAACCCTGGAGGAACTCCAATCGAGGATCAATTTTCAATGAAGGACTTCAATGCTATGATAGAGACAGAAATGGGAAGCTATTCCATTGAGAAACCAAAAAATCTCCCTATTGTTGTCCCTAAAATAGATGATTCGGCCAACCAGTTATGGAAATTGTACTTTGATGGGTCAAGGTGCAAAAATGGAGTAGGAGCTGGAATTGTTCTGATTTCACCTACTGGAAAAGAAAAAGTCTTTTCATATAGGTTGACATGGAGTTGCACCAATAACGCAGCTGAATACGAAGCTTTGTGTTTGGGACTTAGGAAAGCTAAAAAACTGGGTGCGAAATAGCTTCTGATCTATGGAGATTCAGAGCTGATTGTTAAATAGGTTACTGGCAAATGCATTTGTAAGCAACATTACCTAAGGGCTTACAAAAACAAAGTGTTGGATCTATTGGAAAATTTTGAAGCACTAAACATGAAATCCATTTCCAGAGAGAAGAATACACATGCAGACCTGTTAGCGTCAGTAGGATCCAATTTTTTCCTAGTCAATAATGTTATTCAGAAGTCTAAAATAGTCAGACTTATATACAGGCCTTCTATGCCCGACAAGGACATTTTCTGGCAAGTATTTGAGAATGATGAGCAGATCCTAGATTTTCTGGTTCATGAGATGAATTGCTCTATAGATAGAGCGTTACAAGAAGAGGACGAAGAGAGCCTTATTCAACTAAAAAACAATCATATCCCCAGGGGACTGATCACCCTGGAGAGCCTTTTCGACAATAGCGACAGAGCTGTAAGTCGAAGAATCAAGGTAGATGAACGCCGGTATAAAGAAGTAGAACTAGAACCGGGCAAGATGATCAAAGTAGGGACTGATTGTACAGAAGTAGAACTAGAGCAAATAAAATAGTTATGTAGAGAGTATCCGAATATAATAGCCTGGACTTATAGTGATCTAAAAGTGTACAGGAAAGAGGTCATTCAACATACCATCAAACTAGAGGAAGGAGCTAAACCTTTTAGGCAGAAGTAGAGGCCTGTGAACCCTAAAATTGAAGCCTTAATGAAATAGGAGTTGTTAAAACTCCTACAGGCTAAGATAATATACCCAATCAAGCACTCTACCTGGGTGGCAAATTTGGTCTCGGTCCACAAGAAAAATGGAGAAATAAGACTATGCGTCGATTTCAAAAATTTGAACAGAGCCTCTTTAAAAGATCACTATCCTTTACCCCAGATTGACCCAATCCTTCATACTGTGGCAGGAGCAGAAAGGTTTTCTCTGTTAGATGGCTTCTCTGGTTACAATCAAGTTTGGGTGAGAAATGAAGATCAATATAAGACCACATTCACCACTAAGTGGGGGACATTTGCATACCAAAGGATGCCTTTTGGATTATCTAATGCAGGAGAAACTTTTCAAAGAGCCATGGACGTAGCTTTTGGGGAGCTTGCAAAAAAAATTATTGTCGTCTATTTAGATGACATGACTGTATTTTCTCACGACAAAAAAGACCATGCCACTCATCTGCAGCAAGTATTTGAGAAATGTAGAGAATTTGGAATATCATTAAATCCTAAAAAGTCTATTTTTGTTGTGGAAGAGGGAATACTCCTTGGGCATGTTATTTCTAAAGTTGGGCTTTCAATTGACCCTGATAGAGTGAAGGCACTTCGTGAATTGTCGCTCCCAGTTAACAAGAAAGGTTTGCAGTCCTTCTTTGGGAAAATAAATTTCGTCAAAAAATTCATTGCAAATTTTGCCCATACAGTTAAACCAATGACTAAATTATTGAAAAAGGATGCTCCTTTCAAATGGACAGAGCCAAGGAAATAAGCTTTTCAAAAAATTCTAGAAGCCATCGCTCAAGCTCCTGTGCTAGTTAATCCTGACTATTCCCGAGGTTTCATACTATATGTCATCGGAGAACAAGATAGTTATGTTGTAGTTCTCACTCAGAAAGGAGCGGATGATGAAGAAAGACCCATAGCCTTTCTAAGTTCTACCATGCACAAACACGAGGAAAGGTACAACTTTATAGAAAAATAAGTATATGCAATTATGAAATCCTTGAATAAGCTAAAACACTTCTTATCCCAAAGTCGGATGATGGTTTATGTTATTCATCCCGATGTAAGGAACTTCATAATTCAAGGAGAACTGGGTGAAAAAAGAGTTGGATGGGTGACTCGCATCCAAGAGTATGATGTAGAAATACGTCCTACAAAAATAGTCAGAGGGAGAGCTTTGTGCCAGGAATTGGCCAAGCAAGCTACAAGTGGATATGGGGAGAGCCACCCCGTCATGGCAAACACTGAGCAACATCAAGACAGAGTAAGTTCAGGTTGGATCGATGACTTTGTGAGGTACTTTCATATGGGTTCATGCCCTAAAGATATGAATGCTTCCTAGAGAAGGAGATTCAGAACCCAAGCATTAAAATATACCCTTCAAACAGAAGGTTTGTACAAGATTAATATCGATGGTGTATTGTTGAAATGCATTCCCGATAATGAAAAGCAGAAAGTGTTAGATGAATTTCATGGGGGTCTCTCAGGGGGACATTATGCAGGCCGAACCACAACTTTGAAGATCCTTAGAGCTGGATGTTATTGGCCTTCCATCTTCCTAGATGCATACAAAGTGACCCAAAAGTGCGAACAGTGTCAGAGGTATGTGGGGAGGAACAGGAATGCGCCTATGCCCTTAAAAGCTATTCAAGTCGAGGAACCATTCTAGCAGTGGGGGTTGGATTTCATAGGTATAATAGAGCCAAATTCATCATCAGGCCACAAATACATTCTCACTACCATGGACTACTTCACTAAGTGGGCAGAAGTAGTACCCACAAAGAAAGTTGATTCAAAAGTGGTGATAGAATTTGTCGAGAGTCTAATCACAAGGTTTGGCATACCAGACTCTTTGATTATAGACAACGGATCTCCTTTCACTAGTGCAAAGATGATCAAATTTTCCAGTCGATATGGAATTTACCTAAAGACTTCCTCTAATTATTACCCACAAGGTAATGGATTAGTCGAGTCTACTAATAAGAATCTTTTAAGAATCCTGAAAAGAACATTAGAGGATAATAAGAAGAACTGGCACTCACTCCTGAATCAAGCCCTGTGGGCCGACAGAATTTCAATCAAGAAATCAATCAATACATCACCATATGCTTTGGTTTATGGCAAAGAGGTTGTTTTGCCGATTCATATGGAGATACCCACGTTGAAATTGCTAAATCAAGTTAATGAAGATGAAGGCCATCCAATGGATGCCCGACTGATGCAACTTCTGTAGCTAGAAGAGTCTAGGGAACAGGCCTATAATCATCATCAAAAACATATGTTGAAAATAGCCGGGTGGTTCGATAAGAAAACCACTTTCAGGAAATTCAAAATAGGTGACCTGGTGTTAAAATGGAATGTCAAGAAAGCGAAACCAGGACATCATGACAATTTTGACGCGTTCTGGGAGGGGCCATTTGAAATTATTTCAGAAAAACAATTCAATGCCTTCCAGTTAAAAGATCAAGATGGATGGGTTCTACCCATCACGGTGAATGCATTTCACCTAAAATTATATTTCCAGTAAAAGGGACAGATCACCATTATATGTACAGTATATTATAAGTTTCGAGTTTTGTGAATATTTCCCTTTTCGCGGCCTAATAGGAATCATTTTTGAGGACTATCAGAGTCCAAAATTTTGAATAAAATCTGGAGGGAAAAGTCTGCCCTTGTTATTTTGCATTTTCAAATCCGGAGTTGCCACGTGGTCGCCTGAGAGTCGGCAAGAGGGAATGATGAGAAAATAATGTTTTGAAATATGTTACATGTGTTTCTCAAAATATTTCTAAAGATCCACCGCCGAATGTTTCTAAGCAACCACGTGCCCGGGGTTCAGTGGAAGAAGATAATAAATCTGTCAGGTAGCATCTTTCTCGGCATGGGATAATTCCCAGTCCCCAAGTGGGTTTTTAATGAGCCAGTGAGCATTTTTAGAAGTTTCCTAAGGAAGGTGGTGAGAATGGAAACCAAAGAAAGATGGACGAATCAAATCGACCAACCGTCATTTAATGCATTAATTTTGCATGTCCTCTCAAGCTACATAAAATTAAATTCAAGGATTTGGAAAGGCATTTCGCCATTTGCAAACTTGCTAAAAACTCCTGAAGAAGAAAGCATAGTGAGGAAGAAGTTGTGAAGCGATCAGAAGAAGTTCAAAGTCTGTGTACCTGATAATTCATAATGGCCCCGAAGAAGGCGAAGAACCAGGTAGCATCTACCTCATCACCCCCGACTACTTCGGTAGTAAAAATAAGGGAGGAGAATAGCATTGGTTTTATCGACAGAGACTCCCGAATTGCAGATACAATAATAACATGGAAGGACCCAACGGAGATTCGGAGCAATATAAAGAACCGGGTAGCGACTAGGGTTTCTGTGTCCTCTCCATCGACGTTTGCATACCATTCTTTCTTGTACTAGTATGTATATATTCCTGTTCATCCCTGCCCAGAATTGGTAAGGGCAATTGCAAATTTCTATGATGAAAAGGAGAGAAAGGTTAGAGATTTTTCAGGGAAGGTTCTGTTTTCTCTGTCCAAAGATGCTTTTGTTTCTGCTTTTGCTATGGGCCGTGTCCCTCCCTTAGAACCTAAGAATTTTGACCCCTTAGAACAGGCTACATATTTTGGCTCGTCCAAAAAGGTGAGGGGTTTCCTAGCCACTCAGCTAAAAGATCTTCCAAAAGGGGTAAATCCACCAGAACCCCCAATTGACATGGCAGCTTTTAAAAATCCTGAACTATATTCCATCCTGGCCATGATTGTTGGACTAAAAAATGATGAAAAGGTTCATAAGTGGTAGGTGGTTGTAGCAGAATGTTTGTCGAACCCCAGAATGTATGATTCGGCTGTTATGAGCAGGAGTGTGAGACCTATTTTCTTTGACTGGCCTGAGTTTTTAAGTGCAGAAATTCATGAGGGTTTGGCGGCATTGAAGGTTGGAACCCAGTTTTATTTCAGATACACTTCATATTTGGTGTGGTTATTCTTTTATTTTATGTCTCAAGAGTTAGCTTTCATTTCAAAGAATGATAAGAATGAGAAGGGAGAAATTTTTCCAGTATATGAATGGACTAATGTGTTATATAAATCCGAGTCATATTATGATTTCAATAGGGAATTTTTGGGCCCTGCACTAAAAATCATGTATGGACAAATAACAAGATTGACCCCCAAAGCGAAAAAGGTATTACAATCCAAGTTTGCAGAGGAGGGGGATTGGTTTATCCTAACACAAGGAGTATGCATCAGATTGTATGGGTTTATAGACAAACCCTTTTTACTTCCTCATTATGTGACTGACAGAGTCTTTGCCTTAGAATATGTTAGGCAAACAAAAAGCATTAATGTCAAATTTGGGACTGGAATTGGGAAAACCAGTACCTGTAATATGCCCTTTAGTTTTGAAGGAATTACTATTTCAAAGAAGGGGCAAAATGAACAGATAGCGGAGTATTTGAGAAAATTGGGTCTTATTGAGATTCCACAAAGATGGAAATATGACCCCATGAACAGGTTTGCTGAGAGACAATCTATTTTGAATAAAACACATAAAAAAGAATTTCATGTTAAATTCAGGGATGATATTGAAGAAAATAGGAATAACGCAGAAGATGAACCCCTGGAGTGGCACATAGAAAATATGGAGCCTTTGCCTCCTTGGCATGATTTTTATGAAGTAATTGTTCAGTTTGACCCAGAAAATATAAAGGCTCATCAATTGACGGAGGGTAAAATCACCAGGATTCAGAAGAGTAGACCAGATTGGGATGTGGTAAAAATTTGGGAATGGTGGGTAATGAGAGTCCAGACAAATTTGATTTCATCAAGATACCCCACCAAAAATGACAATCTGTTCGAGACTCGGTATACTGAAAACCATGACTCCTGGGGAGGAAGTTTTCCTGTTAGAATCCCTCCAAGCATAGGAAGTAGTCATTATTCTACTCCCGAAGCATCCCAACCACCTGAGAAATCCCAGCAGCCCAAAGTTGGTAAAGGAAAAGAAATTGCAGAGGCTCAGAATCTTTCCCTTGTTTAGACCAAACATAGGACATCTAGGAAAAGATTTATAGAAGATGTTTTTACTGAAGAGCAAGGAAAAACTTATGGTTCGAAGGCCGTACAGATGATGTTGAAAATGGATTATGATGGAAAAGGGCTAGGCAAAGAAGGACAGGGGAGAGTTGAACCTATTCTAGTCCATCAAAGAGAGAAGTGCCTAGCACTTGGGGTAGATACTCTGACGTCCAGACATCATTCCTCAAAAATTGTAAAATTCGTTCCACCTGCGGACTCGGGTACAGAATCTGATGAACCCATAGCAAAAATAATGAGAAAATTGAAAATTATGGCTGATAGAAGAAAAGACAAAAATATTATTCAAACTTCTTCTAGTGATCAAGAGCCTCAAGAGATAGAAGACAACTCAGGGAAAATGATTCAAGAAAGTGAACAAGCCCAAATGACTAAAGAAAACTCTTATGCAGATGCTCAGGAAGTTAAGCATGAAAATTCACAAAAGGAAGTCCCACGCGGCCCACCCAATTCGGCTCAAGAGAGCCAAAAGAGTGAAAATAAAAAAACAAATTTTGGTTAAAAAGGAGATCCTGAAGGTAGGAGAGCAGCAGGAGAAACAAATTATAAACTTGGACAAAAATGATGAGGAAAAGAAAACTCCTGATAAAGACAAAATGCAGAGTGAAGAAATGATCGTTAGTGAACACGAAGAAGAAGAAGAACACCAACAGCAAATCCAGCCAGAAATAGGTATGTTTTCTTTACTTTCTTATTCTCATTCTCCTACTCATTCCCATTGTAATTCTCCCTCCCTTTCTAAAAATCAACAAAAGTATAATGTTCTTGCCAAAGAATTACCTTGTTCTCCCAGAAATTGCAATATCTTCCCAAAATCTGCTAAATGTTGGATCCGTAGCCGCCCCATTCCTTTTCTCCACAACATTGACATCCTGATGGCTGGAGTTACAACTTCTCAAGGGACTAAGTCACACTCCACCATGGCCAAGATTGAAAATATAAAAAAAGTGAGCATGAAAGCTTTATATTGGTGGACTTCACATTCAACTAACGATTCTAAATCATCGACTACTGTAAGATAAATCATTGCTTTAGACCCAGCTAATATGCAGAGGAAGAAGTTGAAGTTAACTCCCATTAATAAGAAATCAAAGGGAGAAATGACTATGGAAGATTACCAGGTAGAAGAGATAACTGAAGATATATCTCAACTACCTATGCAAGATGAGTGGGTGAAAGCCCAAGCACATTTTGGGACCATATACTTACAAGGAGGACATTATCAAGAAATGTTTTTTAAAGAAAAGAAGAAGAGGAAGGAATTAGAGGCTATAGTGAAAGAAAAAAAAATAGTAGAGAAGTCTCTTACTTTGGAAGCTAAAAAATGGGAGGGTTGTTGTAATCACAATGACACTGAGAGGGGGGGTGAATCAGTGTGTTCTTTAAAATTTCTAAAACATATGATTTTAAAACCAGCAGCAGTTTAAAGCAGATAAAAGAGACACTAAATGCATCAAGAAAGCATCACACATAACACAACATTTTAACGAGGTTCACCAATGTGGCTACTCCTCAAAAAGACTGCTTGGACTACCATCCAAATCCGAGTCAATGCAAAGCTACAACTTTACATAATCCTTTACCAGCACCAACTGGAAGGAGCACCAACCCCTTAACTTTATCTGCTACAACAGAATGGAGCACCAACTCCTATTTTACCAGCACCAACTGGAAAGAGGCACCAACCCCTTATGCCAAGCTACAACTTGGAAGATAATAATAAAAATTGCAGAATAAAACTTTCACCTTAATTTTCATGATCTGCCATTTTTTTGCATTCTGTTGTATGTCTGCATTCTGCTACTTCTACGCAAAATGATTCGCACTATCCGACAGCTTCTCTATATTTCTTTGCGCTCTCTGTCGTATTCAGTTTATCGATTACTTCTATAAACTGCGCACTGTCACTTCGGACTTAGAACACGACTTCTGCATATCGCGCTCTTATCATCCATGCACTTCACGATCTGCAGATCCGAATTACGACTCTGCACTTTCCTCAATCGAACTTGATGCAATCACCCTTCTCGCACTTACACATTATCTCATCGCTATATTCTCTATACTGCCATTCCAAAGAACTAACACTTTTCTCACTCTCTGGATCGAAACGACTTGCTCTCGGCTTCACGCGAACTTGTTTCGCACCTTTCACATCTATTCCACTACTTAACCTCGCAACAGACCCCCTTTTTATAGAAGAGAATTCCATATCAAACATCTTCGACTGTCACTTAAAGACGTCGGCTGCAAACCCTAATGAAGTCAACATGAAACCCTAGAATTTTTTTGGCTGATTAACCTTTGTGATTGTCGACTGCAAACCCTAAAAACTCCCATCGTAATAACCCTAATAAGTGTCGGCTTTAAAACCCTAAAGTCATTCATTGTAAAACCCTAACACATGTCGGCTTCAAGACCTCAAAGATGTCCGCTGTAAAACCCTAGCAATTGTCGGCTTTGAAACCCTAACGACGTTCGTTGTAAAACCCTAACACATGTCGGCTTCAAGACCTCAAAGATGTCCGCTGTAAAACCCTAGCAATTGTCGGCTTTGAACCCTAAAAACCGTCGGCCTCGATTCAAACTTGTCGGCCTCAAACTCCTCTACCACCTTCTTCTCCTTCCCGTAGCTTATTTCCGTGAAATAGCAACACGTCGCGATATCGCGACACTTTTTGTGTCCGTACACCTCCTTGGCTTTGTCGTCACGAAATCGTGACCTTTTTGGCCGTTGACAGCTTTGCCTCCGTTCTTGTCACGAAATCGTGACACTTTGATCAGTTGCTGACGTCATCATCATTCTTGTCGCGAGATCACGACGCTTTCGGCTTCTGGCGGCTTTTCTCGCAACCTGTCATGAAATCGTGACACTTTCATCTTTCGCTGACGTCATCCGCATTCTTGTCGTGAAATCATGACGCTTCGACTTCTGGCGGCTTTTCTCGCACCTTGTCATGAAATCGTGACACTTTCAGCTTTCGCTGACGTCATCTTCATCTTTGTCATGAAATCACGACGCTTTCGGCTTCCGTACATTTTGTGCTTCATTCAGTAGCGAAATCGCTACAACTTTGCCTTGTGCTTCCAACTTACTTCTTCTTGAGAAATTTTGACTTGTGCCTTACACTTTCGACTTGAAGTATGATTGTTGCAACTTTGATGTCTGCACTTTAGACCTGTAGCGAAATCGCTACACCTTTGTTTTGCGCATCTTTTACCCGTAGCAAAATCGCTACACCTTTACTTTGTGCCTTTGCAGCTCGTAGCGAAATCGCTACACCTTTACTTCGTCTCTTTGCAACTCGTAGCGAAATCGCTACACCTTTACTTTGTGCCTTTGCAGCTCGTAGCGAAATCGCTACACCTTTACTTGGTCTTTGTAACTTGTAGCGAAATCGCTACAACTTTTTCACTTAACACTTTCTCCCGGTTTTTGCCAACAAAAAGTCAACATGTAGCGAAATCGCTACAGTTTCTCAACTTGACTTCTTGGCCTCCGACTTGTCATGAAATCATGACAGTTTGACTTGCGCCTTCACTCTCCTTACTTTCGTCGTGAAATCGTGACATCTCCGGCTGCACTTTCTCTCTCCTCATTTTCGTCGTGATATCATGACATTTTTGGCTGCACTTTCTCTCTCCTCACTTTCGTCGCGATATCGCGACATTTCTTATTGCACTTTCTCTCTCCTCCGACTTGTCGCGAAATCATGACAGAAAACATGTCGCGATATCGCGACAGTTTTCTAACTTGTCTTTTTCTTCGAATTTTTCTATCTTCCGCATCTGAATGACTTCTGATCTGTCTACCCACTGCATCCTTGGATCTAACTGCCTGTGTTGACAACAATGACAACCTTCTTGCAACACCTTGCTCAACAATCTCCCCCTTTGGAATTGTTGGCAACACCTGTATACATTCCTGTAACTCTTCTCCCCCTTTGTCAATAATACCAAAGGGCTGCTGCAGACTCTCCCTGTGTCCATCCTCACACTTCTCAGGCACAATTTGACTCCCCCTGAGTTCATCCTCACGCACTCAAGTGCTCCCCCTGAGAAAGTGATCCCTGTAGCTAGTCACTTCTTAGGAAGTGTGACTACTCCTAATTTGCTCCGAAGATACTCAAATACTTCCTTGGGCAAAGGTTTTGTAAAAATATCTGCTACCTGTTCTGTAGTTGGGACATAGTCCAATTTAACTTCTCCTTCTGCAACTTTTTCTTTCAAGAAATGATACCTTATAGCAATGTGCTTTGTCCGGGAGTGCATTATTGGATTCTTAGAAATATTGATTGCATTGGTGTTGTCACACTTTACTGATATTGGTTCACTAAAATTAATACCTAGATCTTTCAAGGTTTGTTTCATCCACAGAACTTGTGTGCAACATGTTGTTGCTGCAATATATTCTGCCTCGATTGTAGATAAAGACACTGACTCTTGCTTCTTACTATGCCATGCAACCAATCTGTCCCCCAAATAGAATGCTCCTCCATTGGTACTCTTTCTGTCATCAACACATCCAGCCCAATCTGCATCTGAATATGATATAAGAGTGAAATCTTTGCCTTTTGGATACCACAACCCATACTCCATGGTGCCTTTGAGATACCGAAAAATCCTTTTAACTATTTGTTACATGAGTCTCTTTGGGACTGGCCTGAAATCTGGCTACCATGCAAACTGCCTGCAGAATATCAGTCCAGGTTGCAGTTAAATATAGTAAGCTTCCTATCATTGATCTATACATGGTTTGATCTACAGGTGGAGATTTGTCTTCTTTACTCAACTTGCAGCCTGTTGTCATGGGCGTGCTGACTGGCTTATTGTCCTCCATAGTGAACCTCTTTAGCATTTCTTTCACATATTTGATTTGAGAAATGAATATACCTTTCTCATTCTGATTAACTTGTAACCCCAGAAAGTAAGACAGTTCACCAATCATTGACATTTCAAATTCATTCTGCATCTTGTTTGCTAAGTCTTTACATGATTCATCTTTGTTGCTTCCAAATATGATATCGTCCACATAGACAACAAGAACAATGAGATGCCCATCTTCTGTTTTCACATACAGATTACTGTCCACTAATCCTTTCTTGAATCCCTGTTGAGAGAGATAATTATCTAGCCTAGCATACCATGCCCGTGGTGCTTGTTTTAATCCATACGGTGCTTTCTTTAATTTGCCAGACAAGGTTGGGATCTTCACTGATTTGAAAACCATCTGGTTGTTCAATATATACCTCCTCTTCGAGTTTCCCATTTAAGAAGGCAGATTTTACGTCCATCTGATATACCCTGAAGTTTTTGTGAACTGCTAAGGCCAAAAACATTCTAATTGCTTCTAATCTGGCCATTGGAGCAAATGTCTCTTCAAAATCAATGCCTTCGACCTGTGCATATCCTTTACAAACCAGTCTTGCTTTGTTCCTAATGACCTGTCCGTCTTCATTTAATTTGTTTCGAAATATCCACTTGGTGCCGATTACATTCTTGTTTGCGAGGTCTAGGTACTAACTCCCAAGTTCTGTTCTTTTCTATCTGATCTAACTCTTCATTTATTGCCTTCATCCAGCTGACATCTTTGCTTGCTTCATCTATGTTTTTGGGCTCAATGCTGGATAAAAGAGAGTAATTACTTATTACTTTCTTTCTTGTCTGAATGCCAGCTGTGGGATCTCCAATTATTTGGTCTCTAGGATGATTTTTCTGCCAGCTGCCCGTTTTGAATTTTCTATTTTCTTGCATCTCTGAGTCATCTGATAAGTCATCTGTATCAGTCGTAGATGTATTTTCTGTGCCATGTACTTCATCAACTTCAATTACTTCTTCGTAGATTGGGTAGTTTTCTTGAAAATTAACTATTTGTTTCCTCCCTTCATCGAATTTAACATCTGCACTGTCCACAATTTTCTTGAGTCTCTTGTTGTAGCATTTGTAAGCTTTGCTATGTGGAGAATAACCAACAAACACACCTTCATCTGCTCTATCTTCAAACTTTCCAAGGTTGTCATCAATTTTTCTGATGTAGCATTTATAGCCAAATACTTTGAGATGTTTTGTTGTTGCTTTTCTACCAAACCACAACTCATACGGTGTTTTGCATTCATGAGTTCTTAACATATACCTGTTTTGAATGTATACTACTATGTGAACTGCTTCTTTCCAGAATCTATCTGCTATTTTGCTTTCTACCAACATGGTGCGTGCCATTTCTTGAATTGTTCTGTTCTTCCTTTCTACTACACCATTCTACTGAGGAGTTCTGGCTGCTGAATATTGTCTCCTGATACCATATTTTTCATAGTATTCTAAAAATTCATTCGAAATGAATTCTCCTCCTCTGTCTGATCGCAAGCATTTAATCCTTTTCCCTGTTTCATTCTCGACTAGCTGTTTGAAGGTTCTGAACATTTCAAAAGCTTCTGTTTTATCTTTTAGGAAGAATATCCATGTCATTCTGGAAAAATCATCAATACACAGCATAAAGTATTTGTCGTCGTTTATGCTTTGAGTCCTCATGGGTCCGCATAAGTCTGTGTGAATGAGTTCCAAAGGCCTGCTAGTATGGTATTCTTTTGTTTTAAATGAAACTCTGGTCTGCTTTCCCTTCTGACATGAAGCACACACACTGTTTGCAGGTTTCTTAATGGTTGGAATATCTCTCACTGCTTGTTTAGAGCTGATTCTTACCAGATTATCAAAACTTATGTGTCCAAGCCTCTTATGCCACAACCAGTTCTCTTCTTCTTGTCCCATGAAGCACATACCTTCTGAAGATTCTGAGAGAGTGTATAGGTTGCCAGACGTCCTTGAGCCGGTTGCTATCAATTTCCCGTTGTTTATCTTTCTGACTTCACAACCCTGCTTCTTGAAAACCACTTCATGTCCTTTATCACAGATTTGACTCACACTTAACAGATTATGTTTCAAACCATCCACATATAAAACTTCTTCTGACTTGATTTTCCCTTCACTAATTTTGACCGATCCTTTACCTATTATTTTGGCTCCATCATTATTGCCGAACTTCACAGAACCACCCTCATATTTCTGTAGATTTTCAAATTTCTGTTTATCACCTGTCATATGACTTGAGCAACCACTGTCAAGAATCCACGGTACATATTTATTCTGAGCTCTAAAAGTTGTCTGCACTATTAAAGATTCTTGTTCTTTTCTGAGCTGTTCCTTTTGTTTCCATTCTGTCTTAACTGTGGTGTTGGGTTCTAGCTGGGATTTCCCCTTTTCAAAATTTTGCACATATCCTTCAGAAGAAATTCTATTGTGTTTTGCCTTATATGGTTGAGTTCTTCTTTTATGAGATTGATATGGAACAGAAATACTACGACAGTTTATGGCAATATGCCCGAAGTTGTGACACTTAAAACATTCTACTGCATAACTCATTAGAGGAGCAAAAGCATTTTTACTAGTGAAACTTCTTGGACCTATATTATATTTGCAGTCAACAATTTTATGCCCATAACCATTACATTTAAAACAAAAACCATAGAAATAATGATTGAACCTGAAAGATGGTCTTGGCCAAGTTGTTGCAGGAGCCTTAGATCTTCTTTTCTTTTGATGTATGACCTTGGTAAAGCCATCATTGTCAGCTGCTATTTCAGGACTGGTATTACAACTTTCTTTTGCCTGATTTGTTTTTCTTTCCACAACCTGTTCCTTGTCTTTACTCTTTTCACTTTCAACATTGCTTGCCTTTGGTCCACTTGATGATTCTCCTTCAGTAAAGCCCAGACCAAATTTGATACCTGTGGATCTTTGATCGCTTAGAATTTTGTCCAGCTTCATCGAACTTTCTTCACGCTTTAAATGACAGTTGATTTTTCGATCCAGCTCTTGTATCTGTATTCGGAGACTAACATTTTCTTCTTCCAATTTGCAGCAGTAATCTATCTTCATGGTTACCTGTATTTCAAGATCTTCGGACATTTTCTTGTATTCTTCTGTCTGTGTTTTTAGACTGGCTATAATGTCATTTGCATCCTTAAGTTTCCTTGACAGTTTTTCATTCTTCTTTTTCTCAGATTTCCATTCCATGAGAGCAGACACCAGCTCACCCTCTAAATCAACTTCAGCCTCATCTTCTTCAATAGATACTTCAGAGTTCATTCCCTTTCTATTTTCTATGTTTTCTGCCTCTTCTGATTCATCTATTTCAAACGCCATAAATAGAGCCTCACCTGTTCCTTCCTCAGAGTTTTCACTAGAACTGTCCTCTGAAGATTCTGCATTTCGGGAGATAAAGCTTTTCTTTTTGAAATTGCCTTTTCTGAAGTTTGTTTTCTTCCTCCATTCACCTCTTTCTTGATGCTGAGTTTCTTCACCTTTGTTCTTGTTATTGAGAGGACATTTGGTAGCAAAGTGTCCAATGCCTCCACAATCGAAACATTTAAGAGGTAGCTTCCCTTTGTATTTTCCTTTTCCTTTCTTCGGTTTTCTTACAAAATTTGCTTCCATTTCATCCGAATCATTCTCTTCTTCAGATTCTTGTTTTGTGCTTTTGCCTTTTAGAGCTTTGAAGGCTGCTTCTCTATCAGTGGGATTAGATCTTCCTATTCTCATTTCAAAAGCAGTCAAAGAACCATGCATCTCATCCATACTAAAATGATTTAAATCTTTGGCTTCTTCTATGGCAGAGACTTTTGAATCAAATCTAGAAGGAAGTGATCTCAATACCTTTTTCACGATAGCAGCATCGGTTAGTTCTTCACCAAGACCTCCGATTGAATTCGTGATCCCATTGACTCTTTGCATGAAAGTCTCTATGTTCTCATCATTGTCCATCTTTAAAGATTCGTATTGAGCTCGATGTGCTTGAAGTTTGGCCTCCTTGATCCTATCATCTCCTTCATGAATTTTCTCTAGTTTATCCCAGATGTCTTTTGTTGATTCACAATTTATGACTTTGACTAGCTCACTGTCAACTAGTCCACACATAATAGCATTTCTTGCTTTTGAATCACATTCAAATGCCTTTTTACCTGCAGTGTCCGTTGGAGCGGTGGCAGGAGCTTTGTAACCATTAACTACCGCACCCCAGATGTCAAAGCCCAAAGCACTGAGATATGTTTGCATTCTAATTTTCCAGAATGCATAATTTGTCCCATCAAACAGTGGCGCTTTGTTCGAAGAGAATCCTTCACCACTTGCCATTGCGTAACTTCCAAGATCACCTTAGCTGTTTAAGCCTGTTCAGGTACTTGGCTCTGATACCAATTGTTGTAATCACAATGACACCTGAGAGGGGGGGGTGAATCAGTGTGTTCTTTAAAATTTCTAAAACATATGATTTTAAAACCAGTGAGTAGTTTAAAGCAGATAAAAGAGACACTAAATGCATCAAGAAAGCATCACACATAACACAACATTTTAACGAGGTTCACCAATGTGGCTACTCCTCAAAAATACTGCTTGGACTACCATCCAAATCCAGTCAATGCAAAGCTACAACTTTACATAATCCTTTACCAGCACCAACTGGAAGGAGCACCAACCCCTTAACTTTATCTGCTACAACAGAATGGAGCACCAACTCCTATTTTACCAGCACCAACTGGAAAGAGGCACCAACCCCTTATGCCAAGCTACAACTTGGAAGATAATAATAAAAATTGCAGAATAAAACTTTCACCTTAATTTTCATGATCTGCCATTTTTTTGCATTCTGTTGTATGTCTGCATTCTGCTACTTCTACGCAAAATGATTCGCACTATCCGACAGCTTCTCTATATTTCTTTGCGCTCTCTGTCGTATTCAGTTTATCGATTACTTCTGTAAACTACGCACTGTCACTTCGGACTTAGAACACGACTTCTGCATATCGCGCTCTTATCATCCATGCACTTCACGATCTGCAGATCCGAATTACGACTCTACACTTTCCTCAACCGAACTTGATGCAATCACCCTTCTCGCACTTACACATTATCTCATCGCTATATTCTCTATATTGCCATTCCAAAGAACTAACACTTTTCTCACTCTCTGGATCGAAACGACTTGCTCTCGGCTTCACGCGAACTTGTTTCGCACCTTTCACGTCTATTGCACCACTTAACCTCGCAACAGACCCCCTTTTTATAGAAGAGAATTCCATATCAAACATCTTCGACTGTCACTTAAAGACGTCGATTGCAAACCCTAATGAAGTCAACATGAAACCCTAGAATTTTTTTGGCTGATTTACCTTTGTGATTGTCGGCTACAAACCCTAAAAACTCCCATCGTAATAACCCTAATAAGTGTCGACTTTAAAACCCTAAAGTCATTCGTTGTAAAACCCTAACACATGTCGGCTTCAAGACCTCAAAGATGTCCGTTGTAAAACCCTAGCAATTGTCGACTTTGAAACCCTAACGACGTTCGTTGTAAAACCCTAACACATGTTGAACCTTATCAAGTTTGGCTTTGAACCCTAAAAACGTCGGCCTCGATTCAAACTTGTCGGCCTCAAACTCCTCTGCCACCTTCTTCTCCTTCCCGTAGCTTATTTCCATGAAATAGCAACACGTCGTGATATCGTGACACTTTTTGTGTCCGTACACCTCCTTGGCTTTGTCGTCATGAAATCGTGACCTTTTTGGCCGTTGACAGCTTTGCCTCCGTTCTTGTCATGAAATCGTGACACTTTGATCAGTTGCTGATGTCATCATCATTCTTGTCGCAAGATCGTGACGCTTCCAGCTTCTGGCGGCTTTTCTCGCAACCTGTCATGAAATCGTGACACTTTCATCTTTCGCTGACGTCATCCGCATTCTTGTCATGAAATCATGACGCTTTCGGCTTCTGGCGGCTTTTCTCGCACCTTGTCATGAAATCGTGACACTTTCAGCTTTCGCTGACGTCATCTTCATCTTTGTCACGAAATCGCGACGCTTTCGGCTTCCGTACATTTTGTGCTTCATTCAGTAGCGAAATCGCTACAACTTTGCCTTGTGCTTCCAACTTACTTCTTCTTGAGAAATTTTGACTTGTGCCTTACACTTTCGACTTGAAGTATGATTGCTGCAACTTTGATGTCTGCACTTTAGACCTATAGCGAAATCGCTACACCTTTGTTTTGCGCATCTTTTACCCGTAGCGAAATCGCTACACCTTTACTTTGTGCCTTTGCAGCTCGTAGCGAAATCGCTACACCTTTACTTCGTCTCTTTGCAACTCGTAGCGAAATCGCTACACCTTTACTTTGTGCCTTTGCAGCTCGTAGCGAAATCGCTACACCTTTACTTGGTCTTTGTAACTTGTAGCGAAATCGCTACAACTTTTTCACTTAACACTTTCTCCCGGTTTCTGCCAGCGAAAAGTCAACATGTAGCGAAATCGCTACAGTTTCTCAACTTGACTTCTTGGCCTCCGACTTGTCATGAAATCATGACAGTTTGACTTGCGCCTTCACTCTCCTTACTTTCGTCGTGAAATCGCGACATCTCCGCCTGCACTTTCTCTCTCCTCATTTTCGTCGCGATATCGCGACAATTTGGCTACACTTTCTCTCTCCTCACTTTCGCGATATCGTGACATTTCTTATTGCACTTTCTCTCTCTTCCGACTTGTCGCGAAATCACGACAGAAAACATGTCGCGATATCGCGACAGTTTTCTAACTTGTCTTTTTCTTCGAATTTTTCTATCTTCTGCATCTGAATGACTTCTGATCTGTCTACCCACTGCATCCTTGGATCTAACTGCCTGTGTTGACAACAATGACAACCTTCTTGCAACACCTTGCTCAACAAGGGTAAATTCAGTGCTGCTGCCAGTGAAGTGGCAAAATGTAAAGAAAAGTTGAGTGTAGCAGAAGCTCAAATTCAGGCATTGAATACATAGATACAACAGCTATAGCAACAGTTGGAAGAACAACAAAACACTCCTAGATTTTCAAAAGATAAAGTAAAGAGCATGAGGAAGGAATTGTTAAAAGATTTGTTATCTTTAGTATTAAAGGCTAAGCCTTTATTATTGTATTTAGCTAAAGTAAAGGAAACTAATGAAGTAGTAAAACAGGAATTTGGAGCTGCTGAAGCATTTTTATTGAAAAGAGAAGATGCAGCTACTAAAATTCAGATTTTGTTAGAGAAGATGCCAGGAAGCTTGGAAGCCAAGCTCAGAAGTGAATCCTGGTCTCAAGCTAAAATCGCAGCGAAGAACTTCTTTAGAAAGTTCAAATTGATAGCACAAGGAAATAAATTTCTGCATGAGCTTGAAGATGAAGCGAAAGGATTGCTCCAAAATCTTGATTTGGCTATCCATAATGGGCTTCCTTACCTCTGGGATGATGGTTCAAAAGTGTTGAATGAAGAGGTCCTTTCAGCATCAATAAAAGCTTTTGTTGAAGATGAAACAGACATAGACGGCTGGCAGGAACCCATAGAAGAAACGCAGGTCATGGAGATGATCCAGAGGCTGACACAGATTAAAGCCTATTTACAAGAACTAATTTTAAGGCAAAAGATACTTTCTTATGATAAAGTGGAGGAGTTGCAGTATGTATATCAACTCTTCATTGATTCTTCTGATTTAGAAGATGAAGACTGGGACCGAGTTTGGAAAACTTATCAAGAGATACTTACAACCATGGACAAATTAGAAGATCTAAACATCAGGGTTAGCAACTAGCAGCCAGAGCTGGGACCAGCTCTCAAAATTGAATTTTTTATGTTCTTCAGAAAAAGGTTAAATCCCTAAGTGGTAGAAAAAGGTTTTGATAAGGTAAAGATCACTTATATTCCAAAGTGCATTATTTTTCTTTTATCTTTGCTTTTTCACTTGAAATTTTACTTTTCGCAACTGTGTTGGTGACTCCGTTTTCCAATGGATGAAGGCCTGGTTTCTATTTATTTTTGCAAGAAAAAAATCCCCCGGAAGGTGCCAAGAATGTTAGTCAAAAAGTGACTAACTACAAAAAATGGCTGATGCACCTTTTTTGCATATTTTCAAAGAAGATCGAAGTGGCCCATATGCTAAAGAACAAAGAAAAAGCAAAATACACTAAGGAGGAAAAGTGTCATGATTTTGTGACATGTCAAGTTTTCACGGCAAAAAACAGCAAAGAGGGAAAGTAGAGGAAAAAGTCACGATTTCGCGACGTTGCCAATTTTCGCCAAGTCCATCAATAAAAGGGTAGAAGTCAAGGAGAATGTCGCGATTTTGTGACATGGCTTATTTTTGCCAGAAGAATAGAAAAACTTCTAAAGAGACTAAAAGTGTCATGATTTCACGACATGTCCCTTTTTCGTTGCCAAAAGCAACAAGAGAAAGCAAGGAGGCAGAAGTATCGCGATTTCTCGACATGTCGCATTTTCGCGGTCAAAACCAAGACAAAGAGCTATGGAGGCGGAAGTGTCGTGATTTCGTGACATGGTCAATTTTTGCGGTGCAAAAAGAAGAATCAGGTTGAAGACATAGAAATGTCATGATTTCATGACATGTTGCATTTTCATGACTCAAGCAGGGCAGACAGGCAGAGAAACAAGAGTGTCATGATTTCACGACATGTGTAGTTTTCGCTAAAGAAACAGAGTATATTTTTGGCAACTAGGGCTTGCACTGACATCGGGTGTTGATTTATGAATAATGGTCAGTTGATTATAACCTGGCAGGTCCATCGGATGATTGCAAAATAACAAGCTCATCTAAATTTAGCCAAAAGGAAATCTATCTAATCTGCGAGAAATCCATTGTATATTCTTAGAAACTGTAGACAATTACTTGTAATTGATTGAGAAAATTAAATGTACATAGTAGAAGATACTCTTTTTAGGATATAAATAGGAGTGATTCAACCATGAAAAAAGGGTCAGATCTTGGACGTTTAAAGACTTGATGTACATGTTACTGGATTACGAGCAATAAGAGATATTCTTCCCTTGGATTCTGAAATTTTGTATGCGAGTGTATGTATCTGGTTTTTTTAACTTTTATTCATTTTAATCTTTATAATGTATTTGTTCTGAAACCTGAATTGAGCATGTATAAACCTTATTTCTAGAGTTGAATATTAAATATATTTACATGTATTTAGATGAACATTTAAAAACGCACTTAGGAATTCATGTTTTCTATAGGAAGATATAAAGAAAACTTTGAAGATAGTAATCTGCATCATCATTTTTTAGTTGTTGTCCAATCTGTACCATGAGAAAAGTTCTAGATTTGGCTACATTTCCCTTATCTCTTGTTTCCCTTTTCTCTAAAAAACTCAAAGGAACCAGCCTTCTCTGGAGACTAGACAGATGATCTCAAGCAAGGTCTGTCTATTCAATGTTGGTAAAGTCTAAGGCGCAATACTATTAACCAAAGGTAGATTTTGTTCCAAAAAGAGGTACCCATGAGTCATCAGCTCCTCCACTTGTCGATGCCTCACCCTATTTGGCCATGGTGTTTAAATTTGGTATCATCTCATATCACAATCAATCACTCTCACCTCATAGCTCAAAAGTGCAAATTTCTAGCTGGAAAATAATAAAAAATCAAACCCTAAATTTTCTTTTGTATTTTCTAATTTTTTCGTAGCCGTTGATGGCATCAAAAATCCACTTCCTCTAGCCACTGACACTAATAATGGTCAAGATCTAAATACTTCTGATGTCAACGGCTAGCCACCAGTAATGAAAGGACTCAGTATCTCACCATGAGGCACCTCAAAATAGGCCATTAAACATACCTATCAGTCCAAAACAATCAAGAAGTGCCTAAATACCAAAATAAGTCACATAAATCAAAATCCACAAACAATATAAAATTCAAATAACACAAAAATTAAATTACATAAAAATCTCAATTGAGCCTCGTATTCAGTTATTTACTCTACACACTTGGTGGTTGCAGCGACATGCACTCCATGCAATCCGACAAGATGAGTAAATTACCATAAGGCCACTTGGGGTAAATTAGTTATGATAGAATTGAGATGCTTCACCTTATTCCCAAAGAAGTCCATGGTGACAAGACTACACCATGAGAACGAGGATTCATCTAATTTATTTTATGATATTTTTTAGCAAATCATCAAATGTAGTGATTCAACATAGGCTTTAAAAGAATTGCTATCATATTGATTCCCTAGGAAGGCCACTACAACTGGATCTCTCCATGGGATAGATATGTACAACTCCTAAAAATGGTTGAGACCATGTCTGAATGGGACCTACCCTAGAACAACGAAGCAAACATTTATAACGGTCCAAATAATTCATCTTGGTGAAGCAAATCATCGCTTTAATCATTGTCCTTCCCTCATCGACTTGTCATTTGAGGGGGTAGTCATAATATCAACAATCATGATCAAAGACAACAAAATATCACTAGATCATGTCAAATTATGTTCATCATATGAATCATTACCAACAACTATCATAATCTTACCCTTTGCTGGGGAAAAAATAAAAAATGATAGTTAAGTTTGTAGCTCTCTTTTTAGATCTATAGTTGCATTGAAGCCTATAGTAGCACTAAAGCTACCTGATCGTCTGTTGGATGTGTGCAAGCTTTCACAAATTTAAATCTTCCATCCTATTGGAAGGAATGATTCTAGGATGCACACCCTTTCTTGTGACTGGGGCATCCAATTTTGATTAGATCAATGATCATCACACACCCTACAATGTGGCCCTAGGTGGTCTATTTTGCTCCACGTTGTGTTTTCCCATAATGCATCCCAAAAAGGGATATTTATAGACACTTAAAATGCGTCATGTTTAGGAGACTACTCATATGGACACACTCAAAGACCATATGAATCATCTTGGACCTCTACAAGAGCTAGAAATGGTCCTAACCACTCAAAAAGGGTAGTTATGGTCCATTCATGCTTAGCTACTATTAATCAAAGTGGTCACCAATACTGGTCGCTGAAGTAGAGAGTGGCCATACCTAGATGCTGCTATTGATAATGGCTAGCTCTAAAACACAGTCTGGCCATGAATACGGGCCCAAATCACGTAGTCTAACTACACTTGCATTTCTTACAGGAAGTTTTTGATGTGGAACTTCTAGAGCTTCTCCTGACTACCCCTTCAATGCCAATTTGTGATTGATCCTTCACCATGGGATGGTCAGTTGCATGCAAATCTAGATTTTGGCTTCTCCAGAAAGCCAAGATCTAGATATAGATATACATATATAAGGTCTACATATGGACTCTCCCAAGAAAAAAAAAATATCCACGAACTTTAGAATTTTATGCAATGAAGCTATAGCAGATCAAAGAGAGATTCAATTCCCCTTGAAGGAGTAGCAAAGATCTTCCCATTTTAGCAATGGATTTTGACCATACAACAATTCAGATCTAATGTGCTTCATTGGCAATCAATGTATAAACATAAAAAGGTGACCCTTGGACATCAATTTGGATGGAAAATATCATGCTACAATCCCTAGTTCATGAGGAGAAAGTTTTGACTTCACAGCCGCAATCTTTGATAGTAGCCCGTAGGCATAGTCTAAGGTTTTCAGATATTACTTTCCTAATTCTATCGTAGATATGTTATTGCTTTTAATTTAAAAATTAGTTCTATCATAGATCTAATTTCTTTAATGTATTTGCACTATTATTTCTCAAGATATCCATGTATTTATCATTCATTTTACTACATTTTAATATTATCATATTCATATATCATGTTTATTTAATATGCTAATAAAGCCTTATCAGGAGAGGTTGCATGTACTGCTAATAGTTTTATATTGTTTCTATGCATGTAGGTCACAGGTTTACAGGACTGATTTAATACATTCAGTGCATAAGATTCCTCCAAGCAAAAGAAGAAGGAGGCATCTATAAGCCCTCATACAAGTTTGTGTGTGATATCGAGAGACCTACAGAAGTACACCACCCCCTTACGAGGGGATATATTCATAATTATTTTGCTTGTACCTTATTGTATCAAACTAGGTATCCGGTATCCCTTAGAGGGACCGATATGTAGCCAGGATTCACAAGAATTAATAAAAGATCTTTATTTATTTGTCATTTTTGTGTTATCTATTGCTTTGTGTTCCTTTATTTCTATATAATATTATAAGTAGTGTAGGGGTGCATGCTTGCCAGTGTCACACACTTGGCTCTTCTATTTTTTTTTGACTAATTTGATGCCCTTATTTTGTAGGAAGGTACCTTCTTATAGATCAATACGCCTACCCAATGAATTAATTTCACATTGGGATTGATAGGATACACCACCCGAATTGATTTTTGGCATGACGTATTGGACATGGGGGACCAATACAATTGGTTGAACTCTTGTGATGACATTATTTTTAGAGAAGTATTTAGTTATGAAAAATTATATAAATATTTAAAAAAAATTATGCGCATACCTGATTGGTTGTTCGTGCATTCTAGAGCATGTCAATTTTTTAGTCCACAATAAGGGCAATGGCTTATTCCCCATGTGGTTGATTAAGTTGTCTTGGGTACTGCAACTACGTTCACTCAAGATCCCATGCTAAAAATGCAGAGATCTAGTTGGTTTGGGTGATAGTACGCATATCTCCTTTTCTGGTTGGCCTTGGGACATGCAAAAATCCTTCCCAATGATTCCTCAATATTTTTGGGTGACTTCAATTTTTTATCATGTGAAGTGATTACATGGCTTCATCGCTTCCTCATACCATCAAATTATGCAAGTACTTCGGTTGGATCAAAGCACCTTTAAAATATCGATACACCTACTTGTATATCAAGGCACCCTTGATGTGTGCCATCAAGGTGCATACTTGTAGAGTAAGGCGTCCTTGACCAAGGTGCCTACTTGTAGAGTAAATCCCCCTTGAACAAGGCACCTACTCATGTATTAAGGCACCCTTGACCAAGGCATCTACTTGTGGAGTAAGGCACCCTTGACCAAGATGCCTACTTGTGGAGTAAGGCACCCTTCATCAAGGTGCCTACTTGTGGAGTAAGGTGCCCTTGACCAAGGTGCCTACTTATAGATTAAGGTGCATTTGATCAAGGCACCTACTTATAGATTAAGTTTCCCCTGACCAAGGCACCTACTTGTGGATCAAATCACCTTTGATCAAGGTGCCTCATCATGTTTTTTTATTTTTATGATCAAGGCACCTCTACTATATGGCATCAAGGTGCCTCGTCACTTATTCATCATTTTTTTTTTATGATCAAGGCACCTCTATTGTATGGCATCAAGGTGCCTTCTCACTTATTCATCACTTTTTTTAATAGAAGTCAATAGAATCTATTGATAAGTATTAAGGCACCCTTGATCAAGGTGCCTACTTGCAAAGCAAGGAACCCTTGACCAAAGTGCCCACTTGTACAGCAAGGCACCCTTGATCAAGGTGCCTACTTATAGAGCAAGGCACCCTTGATCAATGTGCCTACTTGTAGATCAAGGTACCCTTGATCAAGGTACCTAATTGTAAAGTACCCTTGACCAAGGTGCTTACTTGTAGAGCAAGACACCCTTGATTAAGGCACGTAGTTGTAGAGTAAGGTGCCTACTTTTATATTAAGATGCCCTTGATCAAGGCACCTACTTGTAGAGCAAGGTGTCATTGATCAAGGTGCCTACTTGTAGTAAGGCACCTTTATTACTATTGAAAATTTAGTAGCTTTTGATGTGTCTACTATTGCAGGATTGATCAGGTCCTCCAATGTTTCTTGTACATGCTGCATCAATGTTTGCTTTGTCCAAACATGGAGGTGGGTGTTGTTTTCTCTTTGCGAAGAATTAATGTTCATGTCTATGCTCAGATAAGGACTATCTCCTCCAAATATAAATAGTCAAATTTCTACTTCCTAGAAAAATGTGCAGGTTTATGGATGTTGAGCCATTTTAGATCTTGTCTCCCAAGATGCCTATTTTTGTACAATCAAGCAATTTCACATGCAAAAAGAAAATGAGAAAAACTAAAAATATGTAGTTTAGTGTAATCCATTCTTGTTAGGCCCTGGATCTTAGGATATCTATAACTTGCATGTGAGCACTATCCTTGCAAAACACACTATAAACTAGAAAGAAGTATAATGTAATTTGGTGCAATTTGTGCCTGTTAGGCCATGGCTCTCAGGATGCCTATAGCTTGCATGTGGGCACCATACCTGTAACACAAAAAATAAAAAATAGGAACTAAATTGTTTTAAGTGGAAAATTTTGTGTCCACTGTATTTCTAATAATTTGAAATATTTTTAGTTGGATGGGGTCTCCCCCATGCCTATCTTGGACCCCATCATTAAATTTTTAGACATGTGATATGGACGTAGCCGATGACCATTAACTTTTAATATGGTGTTGCTACCATAAATTGTATTGATACACAAAACACTATTTTTGATCAACTTGATCACCTCATATGGTCCCATCCACCTCTGCATCAGCTTACCCTTCCATTCCTTGAATCTAGAATTGTACAATAACATCCAGTCTCCTACTTTGAATAGCTTTAGCTTAATGTGGCGGTCATACCACTGTTTCCTTTACCTTTAGATGACTTATGTACTTTGCAGGGCATCCAATCAGATATTCATCCAATTTATTTAGCTACCAAATCCTCTCATTCTATGCATCATCCAGGCTCATTTTTAATTCCACCATAGTTCTAAGAGTTTTGATTTCAAACTTGATGGGCATCATAACACTCTTCCCGTCTACCAATTGGAATGGAGTAAAACCTGTGGTTGTCTTCCATGTAGTTTTGTATACCCATACTATCTCCAGTAGTCTTGCAGATCAACATTTCCTGTGTTGTTGTACAGTATTTGTAAGGATGTTGTCTAGCTCCCTATTGGTCACTTCTACTTGTCCATTCACCTACGAATGGTAGGGGTAGTTTTGTTGTACCGAATCCTATTTTGTTGTATTAGCTGTTGAATTAATTTAGAGGTGAATTGAGGCCCCTAATCCATTGTAATTTCTTTGGGTACCCCAAACCTCATGAAAATTTGAGAAAATAGGAATTCTACCATCATTCCTTCTTTGGAATCCTTCAGTGCTTGCACTTTGACCCATTTGGTTATGTAGTCAGTGTATACTAGAATGTATCTCTTTTCGACCGATGGTGGATTGATTGACCCCACAAATTCCATCCCTTATTTGTAGAAGGGTTTGATGTGAATTTGTATTTGGAGAGGTATTTCATCCCTAAGGGTTGGCGTACCCATTCTTTGACACTTATCACATTGACTGGTGTATTTGGTTACATCCTTGAATACCATAGGTCACTAATATCCAACCTATAGTACTTTTTATGTAGTCCTTCTTTCCACAAATTGTCCTCCACATGGTTCATTATGGCAAGCTTTGAGAACTTTCAAAAATTTGTGCTTAGAAATGCATATTCTCACAATTCGATCAAGTCCTATTTTAAATAGGAGGCCATCAATCCATGAGAAGGATACGCTCTTTTCTATTACTATTTACTTCTCTCGGGGTGAAAGAGTAGGGGATGTTCTACTGGTGGCCAAGTAATTGGCTATGTCTGCATACCATGGTGTCTTCTCATTGATGATGAAAATATGTTCATCCAAAAATTGTTCTTCTACAGATGTGTGATCTAATGGTATGAATCTAGATAAGAAGCCTTCTACTAAGTTGTCTCTACTGGGTTTATCCATGAGGGTGATATCAAACTACTATAGGAATAAGATCCATATAATGATTATATCACTAATTGTGGGTTTTATCATTAAATATCAGATAGTCTCATGGTCCGTGTGGATGAAAACTTTGTAACCCATAATTTAGTGGTAAAATTGTTTGATGGCATGAACGACTACAAGGAATTCCTTCTCCATCACCATGTAATTAAGCTTAGCTTCAGCTAAATTCTTACTGACATAATAGATGGTGTGGAATTCTTTGACATCCTTCTATTCTAGGACTGCTCCAATCGTGTTGTTGGATGCATAAGAGTAAATATGAAATGGGATGGCACAATTTGGGCCCAGTAGAACTCGAGTAGTAATCAAATTTTATTTTAATTCTTGAAAGGCTCATTTACAGTCTTCTATCCAAAAAAAACTCATGTCCTTGGAGAGCAGTGTGAGTAGGGGCTTAGCAATTTTGCTAAAGTTGACTATCAATCGCTTGTAGTATCTAGCGAAACCAAGAAAACTCCTCACATATCTATGTATATTACGACTAGGCAGACCTTTAATGACTTTGATTTTATTTTTATCCACCTTAATTCCTTATGATGAGATGTGGTGTCCCAACACTATTCCTTCCCACATCATCATGAAGCATTTTTTTTTTCTAAGGGATAAATTATTTTCTTTGCACTATTGGAGTGCTCATTCTAAATTTGTCATCGCTTCATTGAAGGTCTCACCATAAATGGTGAAATTGTCCATGTAGACCTCCATTGCTTCCCCTATCATATCTGATAATATGCTCAGCACCATCCTATGAAATGTGGCTAGTGCGTTGCACAACCCAAAGGGTAGGACTCTGTAGGCAAACATCCCCCATGGACAAGTAAACATTGTTTTATACTGGTCCTCTTCTCCAATATGGATTTGGTTATATCCACTAAACCCATATAGAAAGGAGAAGTACTTCCTCCATGATAGTGTATCCATAACTTGATCAACGAAAGGCAGTCGAAAATGATCCTTCTTGGTTGTCTTATTCAGTGACCTATAGTCGACACAGATCCACCATTTCCCATTTTTCTTGGGAACCACCACTAGTTATGACACCCATTCACTATCAGATATGGGATAGATAAATCCTACTAATAGGAGCTTTTGCAACTCTTATTTGACAATCTAATTCATGTTAGGGTTCATCCTCATTTGTGGCTATCTTATTGGAGTCACCTGCTCTTGGAGATAAATTTTATGGGTGTAAATTTTTGGTTTTATGCCTTTAATGTCTTAGTCCCAGGTGAAGTCCTGTTGATTCCTGGTTAAAACCTTCTTTAATTCAGTTAGCTATATGGGTTTCAATCCATTACTAATGTTTAATATCCTTATAGTCTCTATTTTTATCTACCTGATGTGGTGATCTTGGGCACCGACCAATGGTGATTCTTGAATAATAAGAGAGGACTCTCCATGCAGGAAGTTCATAATGATGCCATCCTTGTTATATTTTCCTCCAATTCCTTTACCACCATTACTGGCTATAGCATTGATAATTTCCCTTCATCTTGAATGTTCCCACATGGGCTCTCCCGACGTGTCTACAAACTGTGCAAGTGGAGATATTGTCAATATTTTGATATTTTGACCATTTGAAATGGTCATTTTTCCATCGTGGCAACTTATGTAGGCATCGACTGTTGCTAGCCATGGCCTCCCCAAGATGAGTGGGTAGCCACCCAATCCTAATTTAGACTAAAAAACCAAGAAATTCATTGGATACTCCCATGCGTCCACCATCACACCAATATCTTCTAGCATCTCTTATGGTGCTACGATCGACCTATCAACTAGTTCTAGCATGGTATTGGTGGGTTATAATTTTGTGTCTTAGATTCTGCATAGTTTTCTTTGGCATGACAGTGATGGTTGCATTCAAATCAATTAGAGTGTTGGCCAAAAAGTGACCACCTATTTTTACGATTAGAATTGGATTGCTTGGATCTACGTATTTAGGGTGGCACATATTTCCTAGCATTAAATCAACCAACTTCCCTACTATGTTGATGGTCTAGGATGTCTTACATCCTGGCCTCCTCAAACAAATTTATTTTATTGCATTGGTGTAAATAAGAATGTCTCTAATAGCTTGAAATAGTGGGATGGTAATCATTAAATTCCATAAGCTTGAAAGGATATCAAACTCAGGTTGTATTGGCTTCTTCTGCTCCCATAAGCTCTTCAGAAAAGGAGCTTCTATTTTCTCAACAATTGATTATTCTTAAACCTCCTCTATGAGAGGTGATTCTTCTACATTCTTGTCCTCTTCTATCAGGGCAGAAATCTCTACTTCTAACTGTCTACTTTATCTAAGCTGAATTGGATTACAACTAATATTATACATTAGAAACATCTCTTCTTCCAGTTGGTACACAAGATAATTTGCCTTATTATTTAGATTTATTATTGGTTTTGCTAGTAGTTTTGTAGGTCTCACTACAGGGGGAGCTAGCAAGCTTTGCTATGGTGGAGCTTGCACTACATTATATGGAGCTAAGTTCCATGAAACATGATTTCTCCATTGCTACCCGAATTATTGGTACGGTATATATGGGTGCTGGTTGGAAAATGAGGCTCCTAGAGGTGCATTCATCCAAGGTGGTGGTCCCCACCATCCCATATTGGGTGGTTGAACTTGCCCTTATGGCATGTAAGGTCCTCCTCCATAAGGCAACATTCTAATTGGCATATTACCCATAGGGAATTTCTTCCAGTTCCTTCAGTTAGCCATGAAGTAAATTTTGATGACTTTAGAATATTCCTTGATAATTGGTAGTTGTGGGTATATTCGGGTCTTATATTTATGCTAATAAATAGCACATACACTAACTTTGTTTTCTAGATACATATTCCTTGCATGTTTTTCTCTGCATTTAGAATAGAAGTAGTCTAGCACAACTTCGTTCTATTGTTTCTTTTTCTATAGTAGGAGTGTGTCCAACTGCAATGCTAGATAGGAGAGCATATCACTCTTAAAATACTCCAACATATCACCTATATCTATCTTCGTGACTGAAGTAGTTGCCTTCATGGTTTTGGAGGTTGGTTTACCTCTTATTTGTGAGTAGTTCCGACATAGTTGTCGAATGTATGTCATTGGGTGCTAGTAAATATCACCTCTAGAGATCATGTTGAGCACTTCAAGAGACTCATTATTAAGTCCCCTTAAGAAAATACTCCTGAGGTACTTGTCACCTAGCTTCGTATGGGGAGATCTTTGCAAATTAAAGTTGAATCTTTCCTAGTATTCCTCCAAGTATTTTTCCTCCTTCTGCATCATGCTCAGAACCTCCTCCTTGGAGTCTTGCACTCTACTAAAATATTGGTACTACTCTAGGAAGAGCTTTTTCATTTCCTCCCAAGATATGATCTATTTATTCCTCAAGTTGATGAACCAACGCAGGGTTGAGTCATCCAATATTGAAGGGAAGAGCTTCAAATTTTGGGCATCTGATTTGTAATCTATGGACCTACACAAGATATCAAACTTAGTAAAAATAGGTCAATATATTTTGTTGTGTATCCCTTGAAGGTAGGAATATGGATAGGGGATATATTTTTCATTTTGGTATCTCCCACACCTTCTTCTATCAGGAAGCTAAAACCAGTCGAAGCCTCTTTTGCTTCAATTATTTATTTAGTATATGTTTCTCTAACATAGTTTCTATAGCCTTTTGATCATTTTGTACTTTTTGTACTAGAGCCTACAAGTCATTTGGTGTTATGGTTTTATCCTCTACGACTTTCCACAAAAAATCCTCTTCACAAAATGTCCTTTTAAATAGAGGATTTTGTATAATTAGCTCTTTTCCTAGCCGATAGGACAAGGAAGAGCTTTGTGCAAATATGGTGTGTTCACTCCAGTGCACTACTGATGGCGATTGAGTAAATTCTAAGTTTTGGAATTTTTAGCTAGCTCAATTTTTTATTTTGGACTCTACTTTATGAAACAACCGTCGGATCCTCTTTTCCTCAATGGAAGGTTTAAGGTGTTGTAATTAATCTATTATTGACACTTCCCCGAAAATGATACCAAAATATTGGGGTAAAAAAACTAGTTAAATATGGTCCTATTTTTGTCACATACCTTTCATTTAAATAGTCAAACTAAGGAAATTGTAAGCTTGTGAAGTACCACGTTCAAGACTAACTACAACACCATTTTGAGATGATTCCACTAAGCCTATCATTGGGGGAGTTTTTGTGAAATATTATTAGTTCATCCACACCAATTAAATCATACATAAATAAAATTACAGAAAAATAAATCACACCACACTGTGTTTGAAAAATAAAGGAAAGCAATAAAATCACACTTGTATAAATAAACATACAAAAAACTAAAAATAAATGACCTTATCTAGAAAGCAATATAAATAAGGGGAGGAATGCTAGCTTGGAGTGGGCCCAAGCTCCAGTAGCTTCCAACTGGCTAATTTGTAGAGATAGAACGTGAATGGAAGAACTCTTGAGAAAAATTTTATTACTAATATTACAGTAGAGAAACAAGGATAAATTCTTATATATGCCACATACTGCTTTTTCAAATAATTCCATGTGTTTATATAATACACACAGAGCTTCATGTACAATGCTATTACAATGGAAGATATGGTTATAGCCTAAACTAAGATAGTTTAGTTACTATAATAGCCACATAAAAAAAATAGTCAACAAATTTCATATTTTTTGGGGGATACTAGAAATTTAGGTTCAATCTCTTTGTTTCCTGTGTTCTTCTTTATCAAGTGGTTGTGTGTTTCCTCCAATGTGACTGGGACAACTCATGTGTTCGGTAGATTTCCAAGGATAGTCTGTGTGATGTGGATTTAAAGGTCTACCATAGTCAATAGGGTCTCCTTCAGTCACAAATTCAAGGTGCTTAACATCAAGGCGCCTACTTGAAGATCAAGGTGCTCTTGATGTATGACATCAAGGTGCCTACTTGAGGATCAATGCACCCTTGACATATGGCATCAAGGTGCCTACTTGATGATCAAGGCACCTTTGATGTATGACATCAAGGTTCCTACTTGAGGATCAAGGCACCCTTGATGTATGGCATCAAGGTGCCTACTTGAGGATCAAGGCACCCTTGACGTATGACATCAAGGTGCCTACTTGAGGATCAAGGCACCTTTGATCAAGGTGCCTACTTGTGAATCAAGGTACCCTTGACCAAGGTGCCTACTTGAGGATCAAGGCACCCTTGGTCAAGGTGCCTACTTGAAGATCAAGGTGCCTATTTATGCCTTAGACTCATTGAAGCAGAAGCATGTCAGGTCCACATAAGACCTTGACTAAGAAAAATATGATAAAATAAAAAAATATCTACAAAAAACACACTTCACACATAAATTAGGTAATGCAATTAATTTTATTAAATATAACATAATATTTCATAAAAATATACAAATATTATAATACTACCGCACAAAAATGTTAGAAACTCATACAAAAATATGAGCATTTTTTATGCTCATAAATGGGTACCTCTCTACCTTGGTGAAGAGGTGGGATGCGGATAGGGATACTTTTTAGATCCCCACAGGTAAGTTGATTTTTACCTTATAGGATGTATATCGCATCCTCAAGGTGCTTGTGTAGAGGATCCAGGTTGAGGTTGGGCTCAACCAAAAGACCGAGATGATGAGGATGTTTGGAGATGCATGGCAAGGTGTGAAGGTGGAGAGCAGAGGTATACCATACTTGTCCATGTATGTGGACAAGTATTTGGATGCCCTCTACACCTTAGTTATGTTTTTGTTGGCTAACATTATGATTTTGAATAACATTGGGTGCAAGTTCCCTTCGAACCTGATAGGGGTAGTGAGCGATATGCTCACTAGGTGATAGGTATATGCATGGGCTCCTACTTTTTTGGTGCATGTATACTAGGAGTTGTATGATGTGACAAGGTAGGGAAGGAAGATATTTGGGTGTATATTTTTGCTATAGTGTTGGGTATGGGAGTACTTCAATGTTGCTTGATCAGAGGGCTTACCTATAGCAGGCTTAGGTAGGGAGAAACCCTATGCTAGGAGATGGGTGGTGGTTGAGGAGGTACAACTAATTCAGCTAGTGAGGATGATCCAGTGGTATCGAGAGCTATGGGTTGGACTGACATATTTCCAAGTTATATGGAGGCCATGGTGGGATTGCAGGTGGACTAGGGATGGAGAGCACTTGCAACAATTATGATAGGATTAATGTGTGTTTGGGAGACATCGAATTGAGGCTTAGTATATTCAGTTCACTTGAGTACTTTGATAGTTCAGGCTAAGGTAGGATGTCCTAGATGAGCCGATGTACTATAGGAGACATCAAGAGGAGATAGGGATACCATGCACAAAACCATGGAGGGTGGCCTACAAGGATGATGAGGAGATGGATCTTCTAGATGTAGGTGATGCAGGGATGACTACAAAATATGATGCATGGTTCACTGCATAGTTAGCATAGGTACCACTTTGAGGAGCAACCAATGGGTATGGTGATGGTGGATTTAGGGATGAGGGGACCCAAGAGGCCCCAAAGCGGTAGCAGTGCCTTTGATAAAATAGTCAAATGAGGAGGACAAAGGGTGTAGTGAGGCAACATACTAAGAGTGGATAAGATAGTGGAGATGGGGATGATGCAGAGGAGATTACAAATGGACCTCCAGATTATAGTGAGGAGGATTAAGCACAATTAGAGTAGCAAGTGGTAGAGTAGGATGTGAGGATTACAAGGCTCCAAGTAGATCTATAAGAGAGGGAGCACCGATATATTGTCAACATCATACATCTTCGGTCTTGAGATAGGTATATCGAGGCATTGGAGGATAGGTTGCTGGAACATCATATTCCACTTCTTGATCCTCCAATCTCATTTGTCTCTAGGGGTACTAGGCGTAGTGATTCTAGGCATAGATCTAGGTCTAGGTATCCTCCTAGGTCATAAGGGTCCTCTTGGAGGTCATAGCTAGTGCTTAGATGCACTTTTGTATATGAGCCTTGGTGCTCCATTGTATGTAGCCTTTTGGAACTCATTGTACATACGATTTTATACATATATATACATGGCTTTTACCTTTTGTGTTATATGTGTTTGTGTAAATCCTTTTTGTGGAATGTGTTTGTGAATGCATATGTTATTATGAATTATTAATTCATATGGATGTTATGGATAGTTAATGCAAGGTATGAAATGTATGAATTATTAATGCAAGGTGGAATGCAAGTGTTCTAATGATCAGTTCTAGTTTAGATTTTTGCTTGTCCATTTTTTAGTATTTTTGTTTAATCAAGGGCACCAAAATTGGTGGCATATGGGATGACTGGATCATGAAGTGATATGAATGCTGACATGGAAGAATATATGGATGTTGATATGGAAGAAGATATGGATATTGATATGGAAAACTACCTATTTTGCAAAGACTCAGACATATTAGTGGTACCAAAAAACTCACTAAAACTACGTAATATCTCTAGGACCACATGTGTGTGCAATGAATTCATTATCGAATCAAGAGCATGGTAATGACTCGAGGTAATCAAGAACCAGTGTGTGTGCAAGTGATTTTATTAACTCATCTTGAGTAAATTGGGTAAACCTATTATGGTTAAAACCAAGAAGCTAGCTTGTTTGTATGAGCGATCAGATGTCTCTTTTGAAAGAGACATATCCCCACACATGAGTGTACTCCACTGCCAATCAAGTATCTATAGCTCCGATGGAGGCTGACTCCATAGTCCATTATTTTTATATTTTTGATCTCTTAAGTTTTGGGGATGAGTACCTAACCATTTGATTGGAAATGTAGTATGATCCTTACAACCCAATGATCAGTTGTCTGTGATGTAAAATATTTAGAGTTTTTATTAGGGATATTTCCCTACTCTTTATTTTATTTTTTTAATTGTGATAGTGGTGAGAACCACTATTTTTATGTACTATGTTGCATGATGAGACTAGCAAGAATGACCCTTTTCTCTTTGATATTTATACCAAGTATGGTGTTATCTCTCTTTGACACAATATATTTTTAAAGATGTGAAATCATGTTTGGTTCAAGAATGTATTGGATTCAATTCCCAAAACTCAATATTTTCTTAGTGTGTAAGTGTAATGGTCCTAAAAAATAACTCGACGTATATTTTTCTTAAAACACTAGGAGTGGCTGAGTGACTAGAAACACCTAGGACTATTATGAAAATGTGGCTTCTGCAAGTTGACTTGGTGGACTTGTGTGGATAATATTGTGAAAGTTCCCCTAATTAAGGCAACATGAATTTATTTTGGACCAATTCAAAACCTTTAACTTGACAAATAATTCCTAATATGAAAAGTGAATTATGGTTGTAAATGCAATGTATGATATGCAATTTTGTGAAATGTAAAATGTAATGTGGGTTAATGCAATGTTTTGTGAAGTGTTAATGCAATATGAAATGTTTTTCCATGAATGAAATGTATAAAAATATTTTTGTGTATTAGCCATGCATATATACATATATAGAAATCAACAGGTAATCCTAAACAGGTAAGGTTCTTCCTCTCCTTCTAAACAGGTAATCCTATGAAGAATACAGGCTTATATTGAGAGGGGGGTGAACAGTATAAAATCAATTTTTACTTTTCTTTCCCAAACAATATTATTAAATATTATCAATGGCAATATCAATAGTAGTAATTAAAGCAATGCACAAATCATCACACACATGAGAGATATAAATTTAATGTGGTTCACCCAATGTGGGTTACATCCATGGAGAAAATATTTCTTCTAAATTTTCTCAACAAATATATTGGGAATCAATTCCTTATTACAATTTTTATGGACCTCTGTCCAAAGGAGACACCAATACTCTATGCTATGATATGTGGATCTCTCTCCATAGGAAAAATCTATCCCCTTTTCTCTGCTTTAGTTCATGGAACTTGATCTAGGATAACTCTATATCCTCAATTGGTTCATGGATCTCTATCCACAAAATATCTCTATCTCCCTGGCTGGTTCATGAATCCCTTTCCACAGGATAACTCTATCCCCTCTTTGATTTGGTTTTTGGATCTCTCTCCACATGATAAATCTATCCCCTCTCTAATATGGTTAGTGAATTTCTCTCCACAATAGAACTCTATCCCCTATTTGATCTAGTTTGTGGATATCTATCCATAGGAGAACTCTATCCCCTCTACCCTAGCTGATGAAATTCTAGAATAATTCTAACCCCACTACTCTGGCTTGTGGATCTCTCTCCACATGAGACCTCTGTTCCCACTACACTGGCTAATGGACCTCTATCCACTAGAAGCCTTTGTCCTCTTTGATTTATCACATAAAAATATTAATATCAACTCTGTCTCAAATATACCCCAAGAATTAATAAAAATACTTACTCAAATCTACCTCAAATATGATCCAAGTCTTATCACAAGACTTGCTCAAGTCTACCTCAAATATGCTCCAAGTATTCTCACAAGACTTGCTCAAATCTGCCTCAAAGCTGCTCCAAGTCTTCTCAAAATACTTCCTCAAAGCTACTCCCAGTCTTCTCACAAGACTTGCTCAAATCTACCTCAAATTTACTCCAAGTCTTCTCACAAGACTTGCTCAAATCTGCCTCAAATATTCTCCAAGTCTTCTCAAAAGACTTGCTCAAATCTGCCTTCAATGTTGCTCATAAAACCCTCTCAAATATTTCCAACTCTTTCATACAAATAAATGCTTATATATCTTTCAGAAATACTTTCTTCAAACATATATATTCTACTCAAAATTTGTTTAACCTCTAGAACATATAAATAATGATATGCACTATCAAAATCCCAATATGTTCTTCACATTCACAATCTTGCATTCCACTAATCCAATATCTATCTCTTGCAAAATCCCTTTCAAATCAATTCAAAACAATGTATAACTTGCTTCACAAAACTGATCTATATTTCTTGCAAATTTTCTCTCAAACATCAACCTCAATAATGCACAAATTTCCCTCACAATATTGATCTCAAACACTTTCACAATTGCTTTCAAAATCTCTCAACCGATGTTCAAAAGGTTTCACAATGATTCAAAAACTTTTCTTCAAACCTAACACAAGTAGTTCACAATATCTAGCACAAATGTCTTAATATATTTCAACAATAGAAGCACACTTGTTCTCAAGCTCTATCCCAAATATTTCCAACACCATTCAACAATGAAGTACAATCCATAATACAATTTTTTCCACTCTCTCTCAACAATTCATGCACATGTAGTTCTCAAATATTAACTCAAATATTTTCAACAATGCTTACCAAAAAATCCTTTTATCTCTACCTTAATTTTCAAAAACATTTACTCAACAAAAATACCTCAAATAAGGAATTATGTGCCCATACCTCTTAATTTGCTCTTATGGAGATATATATTCAAAAACCTATCTCAAGATGTCTTTCTTATGCCACTTTCAAGGGTTAGTTATCATAACACTTTTCAAACCAACCATAACATCTTTCCTCAAAATTTGCTCATAAAATATTTAATATCAAGACAAATTTTTTACCATAACCAAGCCCTCTTAATATTTCTCTTTATCAAAAATTTCACACATAAATTTAAATCATAAAAATACCTTATCACTCCTACTTATAAAACTCACTTCTAATGCAATATCACAATTTAATACCCTATGTAATACATCAATTTATTTGCAAACACATTATTGCTCCTTTGCTTTTAAAAGTATATTTCAACTTTATAAAACATAACATGATTTTAATATATCATAATATCCTCAAAATATTAAACTTCATACCATTGTCCTTATGTCTCCCTAAACAATATACTAAGCACTTTTAATTTCCAAAATAAAAACCTTATACCTCCCTTGTTAAGCGCTAAGCATATGTCAATATTAAAATTAAAATTTATGACCATACCCGCATCTGTCGCTACTAGGATTCGAACACTCAACCTCACAGCACTCATGCTCTAGCATGAGCTAGAGTGCCATCTAGGCTGGCCCCACCGATTGGAACAAAATGAGTGTCAAGCAACCTTTATGCCTTCTTGTCCATCCAAAGCAAATCACAAAAATTCACTGTTTCAAGGGTTTGAAGCCACGACCAACCTTATACCATGCCTTATGTAGGATGCACCTACTACTTGGGCTACCAGTCCTGGATGAAACTAAAAAATGGTGCTATCCCTATATTTGTCTTCTCTTTCTCGAAAATCATGTGTTGTCTATTCCCTTGGTCTCCCCCTTCAACAAATGGTGTTGCACTCCACGAAAATGATGAATGCGCTCTTCCTTAGACTTTTTAAACACAATTTTTGTCCTCCTCCTTTAATATGCATTCCATGGTTTTTCTATGACATCGGCTCATCTTTTATTTTCCACCTTTAATTTGAATTTTGGCACCTTTGGAAAATTCAAATTTAATTTTTAACTTTTACCATAATATTTAACCTTGGTGTTAAATATTTATTTATTATATTATTTAACCTTGGTGTTAAATAATATTTTTGCCTATCATCCTTCATCAATTTAATTTCTTTTTGAGACCTTTGTCAATGCACTTTCAATCCTCCTTTTAATGAATTCTTTTTGGCTTAAATATTATAATATTATAATATTATTTATTTTCTCTTAAACCATGGGATTTAAACTTGGGACTTCAACCTTTTAACCCATCATTTGGAACTTTATCCCAAACCTCTTTGGCTTATAATATAAAATATTATAACCTTTCCTTTTTATCAATTTACTTGCATTGGGATGAACTTTGCCTTGCATCTTATAAACCTTATCTTATTGCCATACCAAACTATCTTTGGTATCAATGAAAATTAATGATATCAATATTTGCCATAAATCCTTTGACATCAATGACAACACCATTACTCAAAATTTCCAGCAATCTCCCCCTTTGTCATTGATGGCAACCCTTTCTAAAAACTTCTTTTCCACTTACTAGATTTCAAATATGCTCCCCCTATCTAAATTATCTCCCTGTTTGACATCAATGGCAAAGGGACTCCTTTGGGGCTAAATATAAGACTCTTAGCTCAGCCCCATCCCCACATCCTCTCCTTGAGGTGATTAATTTTGGGGTGGGAGTATCTCTACTCCCAGCATACAATGCTATTTTTCTTTATCAACCTTCTTTTTCAACATAACCTTTTGATTCTTTTGAGTGTCCCTATTATGTCTTGTCTCTAGAAGTTATGGAAACTTTGTTCTACACCACTTGGCCTTGTGCCCAATATTATTACACTTGTAACACTCAATATTTTAGTTCTTGGAAGGTGCAAAAGTCTTGAAGTTCCTCTTGGTGAAGCCATAATAATTTATGTTATGAACCCTGCGATGGATTGCTCTATGACCAAAGTGATTACAAGAGTAGCAACACCCTTGAAAGAAATATCCATCTTTAAAAGAGTTGACCTTATTTTAGTGATGTCATACTCATTATTTGCATGATTCCTACAGTTCATAGCTTTTTGACCAAACTGATTACATGAAAAACAACGTCCTTTGAAGAATTATTTTCTTTAACCCTCTGGTCTATTAGTCATTTCTTTGCTTTCTCTATGATGATCCATGTTTCTTGTTTGTGAATTTTTTCCTTTCTTTGTGAAGCTTATATTCTTCAACTTATCCTCATAAGTATTTATTTTTTCTTAACTCTCTTCGTCTAAAATTTCTTCTTCTTTTGAGATTGAGCTTGACCCTTCTTCTTGTTTCTCTTGTCCTTATTCAAAACCAAGTCATGTTTTTATAGATGAATATCTTTGTGAATTGATAATTTTATCCAAAGTCTTTGAACTTTTTCCAAACCTGTTTAGCTTGTCCTTAGAATATTTCACTTCCATCCTTAGTGAAGCTACCTCATATTTTAATCTTTCACATTCTAACTCTTTTACCTCTAAATTTTAAACCATGACATATTTAACTCTTCTTACCATAGATTGTGAGTTTGTTAGGTCTTGTAGAAGCTTTTCTTTTTCTTCCTCATATTCTTGAACTTGAGCCTTGTCTTGAATTAAGCTTTCTAACATTTTTCAGTTCTCTGAGAGCCACAATAAGTTATGCTTCTAGATCAGCTGTGTCTTCCTCTTCATTTTTTGAATATTTTTCTACTTCTTGGTCTCCAATAGCATATTCATACTTTTCAACTTTATCTTCAATAGGAGCATCTTCTTCTTCTTGTATTACCAAAAATATAATCTCTTCTTCTTCACTATTTGAGAGTATTTCATCACTGTCACTTTAATCCTTACTTGCCTTGTTAAAATAGGAACTCTTATTGTGCCTTTGAAAGAACTTCTTTTCATGCTTGCTTTGACCATACCTATTTTTATTTTCATGCCTGGATTTTCCTCCTTCCTTTTTCTTATGATCTTGTTTCTCTTCCCTGCTACTACTTCTGAATTTTGGATAATTAGATGCATAGTTATCAAAATTACCATAATTAAAATATTTCATAGTATTAATACCTTTGTGCTTTCTTGAGTCCTTATTTATTTTCCTATAGTTAGCTTCTTCATCATTGCTTGACTCACCACTTGATTTTGGTTTTTTATATTTTATCTTCTTTGAAGCTTTGAAAGCTTCCTCTCTCTTGGATTTTGGATCCTTTACTATTCTCATCTCATAACTTGTGAGAATTCCATGCAACTCATCCATAGTAAATTGATAAATATCTCTCTATTTATGCAATTTCATGTAGTCAAAAAATAGTGAGACATACTCATAAGTGAGGGGAAGATTTAAAACATCCTCACAACACTCACACTACTTTCAATCATGGAGCTGTAGAATATAGGTTATTGCACACCAACAATGTTGCCTTTACATATAGAGGAAAAATCACAGTGGGGGCTCTATCCATAAACCTTACCATAGTGACTCCTTGTACATAGTTACAAAATAAAAGACCTTCAATGGCAGATAAATCTGATCATGTGCGTAGGTTGTATGAAGACATCCAATATCAAGAAAAGGTACTCCAAAATAAAAGAGAGGTATTGCACGTAGAGCAAGAGTGCTTAGATAATTTTGAATAAGAAGAGGCATGGGCATAAATAAAATAGTACCAAAATATATATAAATAGCACCTGAGGGAGCAACATGCCCTAGAAAAAACTAAATGTGAGTAAAAAGCATATAGGTTGGATCGAGCTAATCTACACATGGGAAGTAAGTACTACCACACCAATAGACATGCTACTTCTAAACCTGAGAGGTATGCTAGATATGTATATTATCACACTCACCGCAACTCACAACATGCTTTAAGACACCAATAGTGTACAATGCAAGAATGGGTGGAGCATGAACAATAACAAGATGTGAGGATTGATGACCGGGAATAGATCTATCTTGAACCATCATCCATGGAATAGGAATCTAATCAACCAATTGGTCCAATGTAGAATGATTACCTTCTCGACCACCCAAAAACAACCTTTGAAAAGAAGAGATCATCTCTTAAAAAGCCTACAAAATACTTACCAAGATAATAAAATCAACCCTTATGCTCATTGATACCAAGTCTTGCTTTTTTGAAGCATTTTGAGATGACTCGATTAGATAAGTTTAAGGGAGAGGAAGACGCCAAAGAACATGTTACCAACTTCATGAATGCGTGCTTCCAGCTCCAACATAATGATACCCTGATGTTGAGAATGTTCATCATGATATTATCAGGTGCAACAACAGAGTGGTTTAATCAACTACCCAAACACAACATCATCAACTTGGAGCAACTGGTGAATGCCTTCCTTGATTCTTTTCATTTGGCATTAGGAATAAAACTAAAATATTTTACTTGGCCAATCTTAGACAATATGATGATGAGCTGGTCTAGGACTATAGGAATAGGTGGCAAAAACTAATGGTAAAATTGTTGTTCTTTGTTCCCATGATAAAGCTCACCCGGATGTTCATCAAAAGTTGTACCAAGAACATCTTTCTACTTCTACATCTACGATAGTATACAAAATTTGAGGAAGCCTTGGTATAAGCCAATATTATATAAGACATCAATGTAGAATGAAATCTTAAGCTCTATAACAAGAAATATTGGAACAACAACCATAATAACTGTAATCAACAGCAGTAGGTCAAGCCTGCACCAGTCAATTAGGTTGTATTAAATATACCAAAAGGGGGTAGTAGCCAACAAAAATAGAATTACCAAGCTCAACCACCCCTAGCTAACTACAACCAAAATAATAAGAACCAAGGCTGAGACAAGCAACATCGGCTACCTCAATGGTACATGCCATTGGTAGAATCTTTGGTTAATATTTAATCAACTGACTGATGCAGACATACTTAGATTACCCAAGGTTAAACTTATTGATCCTAACCATACTAATCCCAAGGGATACAAATATAATCATTATTTCCCATATCGTAGAATACAAGGGCATGACATTGAAGTGTGCATCAATTTCAAAAATGTTGTGAAAAACATGATTTAAAATTGTGACCTACAAGTTGACAATCCACTAGCTCCAGATAATAGGAATATGGGCATATTTAGAAACTCATTTCCAAATAATGAAGCCCCTAGAAATTAGTATGCTCAAGTTAATCAAATATAAGTTGAACTTCCCACTCAGGGATTCATTGGAATGGTCAATGTGGTTATAATAAATCGGTGATACAACCAACCAGAGCCACCAGAATCTCCCATACGTATTGCGGTTGCACCTCAATAGAGGCTAGTGCAGAATAATATTCCAGGTTGATCATTGCAACCTGTGATAACAATATAGAATGGACTCACACAGAGTCTTCAAACAATACCAGCTAAGTTATCAATGAGCTCATTTAGCAATATCCCAGGCACAAGGAAACCTTAATGGAAATATTTAAGTCTATTGAGCTCCAACCCCAAAATATCGAAGCATTTACAAACTTTATGGGGCAAGTACAAGAGTTCCAAGATCCCGTGATTCATTTCTACGATCACAATATAAAGGTAGTCTCAACTACCATAGCAGACCTGCCTCTGTACATCATTGTTCGTTCAAGTGGATTATAATCGACATAGGATCATCGATTAACATAATGACAACCAAAGCAATTGGGAACCTAAATATTCCTAAGTCCAACATAGTTCCCTCTTCTTTCACATTAAGAAATTACACATTGTTCTCCATAGTGGGTATAATAGTCCTACCTATCTATTTAGGGAATAAGACCATCCTTGTGATATCTCATGTGTTAGAAGAGTCCATGTAGTATAATATCCTCTTAGGGTATCCCTAGATAAGGGATATGTAATGCATTGCCTCAATTATGTATTAATGTGTTAAATACATACATAAGGGACAAGTGCACGTGGTACCATTGAACAAAGAACCATTCAAATATGTTCATCAGGTTGACCTGTCAAGGGATTTCATCATTTTGTCTACTAACTTGTGCATTAGGTCTTCATCCCATACCATGTAGCCAAGAAGTAAGTCAAGATCAGTGCGAGGTGATCCGTCCACATCGGTGCCACCTCTTGCTTCCAAAACTACTGGTACTTCTGAGAAACCAACAACATCTAAACCAAAAGACTCTTAAAAGTTGAAATCTCACATGGTGGAGGAATAACCTAAGGTAATCCCAACCATAGAAATAGAAAAAATTTCAATATCCATGGAGGAAGAAGATCCTCAAAACATAGTCATGTAGGTACCTCAAACTACCTTGCCTGCTTCATCATCAGCGTCATTTGCACCGCAAGTGACTATTCACTTAGCCAACATAGGACTAGGTGAATATCTTGTGCAAAATGTCATGTTAACTTCAATAATTGAGTTTGTACAAGATATGGTATGAACAATAGTCCTAAACATACCCATAGGAATAGTTGTACCATTGGGGATGTCGACCAACCAGACCAATTTCATCTATGATAGTTTGGATCAAGCTCACTATGCTTTAGACAATGAAGAGGATGATAATGAGTCATTCATAATGAATATTCTTTATTTGTTCAATCCCAAGTTTGCTCTGAGATACTTCGAATGCAACCATTGGCATGGCTATGGTTTAGGTCTTTATGATCAAGGGTGACAAAACCCAATTGAACCATGATATCATTTACCTATTGATAGGTCTGGCCTAGGATATCATATTTGAAGCTATGATGATTCACTAGTAGCTTCTAAGGATAGGTTGAGCTTAGGTTTTTGGGAAGACATCGAATGGAATCCCTATCACCCAAAAATAAGCTACTTCAGGTTGGTAACCATGGTTACTATAGAATCACCTACTGTGTATCATCCAAATTTCTCTCTCGAAGCAAGCCCATCAAAAATTATGATGTGGGAGGATGAGCCAGGCTATGGCTATGAGCGAGAAGAGAATAAATACATCATAGATCATAGTGAGGTTGAGGATAATATGGAATTAGTCTACCTTGGGCCTCGACATTCGCATCACCTCATAGAGCCAATAGATATGAATAATATATATTTCATAGATGATAGTGACTACGAAGATGAGACTAAAATGGCCTACCTTGGGCCTCAACACTTACGTCATCGCAATGAACCATTTGACATGGAGGAGATATATTGCAAATTTTATCCTAGCCCTCACCTCAGGGGAAGACGTACTAATTCATATATAATCTATCATATGGTATTCCCTGATCCTCCTCTATTTAGACACCTCTTGGAACCAAATTATTCCATCTTCCTATCTGTTCATATATTAGATTATGAGATCCCCATACCCCTAGAGCCACATCACATCAATAATGTAGAGTTGCACCCACATGGTCCTAGATATTCCATCCCATCCATAAACATGATCTCCATGGAGCTGACCACTCCACTCCACCACTCCACAATCTAGTTGATCCTTCCAAACCATTGTGTCTTAATCTAGATGCTATTGATTGGGATCACGTTGATTCAACCTTAGAGCCTAAATATTTCTTCCCCAATGAATAAATATTACAACCATTTCACTTTGCACCAGGATATGCACATGATGTTTATCATGCTAATTTAGATCCTGATTCAGTAGAACCTTTAAATCTAGCAGATGATATACATCTGATCCCTACACCTCACCAACTTGAGGAGGGATAACACATGTTAATAGAGGAAACTTTCAAAGTGGACATCAGCAATGATCCATTTGATCCAAATAAAGTTAAATTTGGAGAAATATTATCTCTTGAGGAGCGGGACACCCTCATACCTCTATTAAAATAGAGAACTAATCTCTTCACTTGGACCTACAAGGATATGTCAGGTTTAGATCCGAAATTGGTTATACACAACCTTTTGTTAGATCCTGCAAAGAAACTTGTCAAGAAAAAACTCAAGAAGATGCATCATACTATCACCTTGATGGTAAAAAGTGAGCTTCAAAAGCTATTGGGTGTAGTATTTATTATACCCATTAGCTATCCAGAATGGGTATCAAATATAGTTCCTATAGGAAAACCTAATGGAAGAATTTGTATTTGCATGGATTTCAGATACCTTAATAAGGCAACACCAAAGGATTCATTCTTGTTACCCAACATAGATGCACTAGTATATGCAACTACAGGTCATGATATACCCCTCCCTAATGGAAGATTTTTTTGGTTACAATCAAATTTAGATTAAGCCTGAAGACCAGCACAAAATCGCATTCATAATGCCATGGGGGATCTTTTGCTACAAGGTAATGTTATTTGATCTTTAAAACACTGGTGCCACATATTAGTGGGCCATGAAATATATCTTTTATGACTACATTCATAAAATCCTAGAGGATTACATTGATGAATTATTGTTCAAGTCATTGCTACATTTAGAGCATGTCGAGGTTTTGAGAAAAGTCTTTTATCATCTGATAGAGCATAATGTCAGGTTAAATCCCAAGAAATGTGTTTTTTGTGTAACTTTAGGAAAACTCTTGGAATTCATCATGTCTAAATGAGGGATCAAAGTAGATCTATAAAAGGTAAAGGCTATCTTGGAAATGGCCCTGCCCACTAACACTAAAGAGATGAGAATCCTACAGGGCAAATTAGCATCCATAAAGTGATTCATCGTACAATTATCAGATAAATATCAAACCATGAACTGACTGCTACGCAAGGGGTCCTATTCCATTGAAATGAGTATTGTCAACAAGACTTTATTGAGATTAAAAAATACCTAGTGATGCTACTAATACTAGCTTTGTCAAGGCCAGATGTGCCTTTCCTACTATATATCAACTATTGACTTTGCATTGGGAACCATGTTAGCCCAAAATAATATGTAAGATAAAGAGCAAGAAATATACTATATCAGCTGCACCTTGGTGAGTTATTATCTAGGACACGTATATAAAGAAAATGTGTGCTTAGCAGTGGTTTTTTGACTAAGAAGTTGTGCCACTACATGTTGAGTCATACAATGTATGTGATATCAAAACATAATACTTTGTAGCATATGATGAGTAAGATATATCATAATACACGTACTGCAAAGTGGATCATGCTACTAATAAAATTCAAATTGTAATTCATTAGCCAAAAGTCCATTAAGGGATAGGTCATAGCAGATCATTTGGTAGAGGCTCCTCTTTAGGATCATAGGCCTCTTGTCATAGATCTTCTCGATGACATAGTATTTACATTATCAAAGTCATAAAAACCCGAAGAACCTAATAATCCAGCAAATATATCTCTATTATTCAATGGTTCTAAATGCGATCAAGGGTGTGGTGCAAGAAAATGTTCTTCACACCACGAGGTGCTCCAATGCCCTTGTCTTTTAAGCTCAATTTACCTTGTACCAACAATAATTCTAAATACAATTCCCTAATCTTGGGTCTCCAAACAGCGGTTGCCATGAATATCAAAAGGCTAAATATCTATGGTGACTTATTGCTCATTGTGAATCAAGTTAATGGGATCTATTAGTGTGGATGTCCCATTATGAAGGCATACAAAGATCTTGCAAACATATATCTAGCCCAACTAGAATGGTATAACATCGAGGACATCCCTTGAACGTCTAACAAATTCGTAGACACCATGGCATCTTTGGGATCCTTAATCCCTCATAATACATATGTTGACTTCACTATCATTAATGTGAAGATGCTCTCGCAATCTACAATGCAGTGTGAGGCTTTTGACAATCAAGAATCAGTCTGCATGATTCAAATAGAACCGAATTAGGAATGGTTTTGCAAAGCTAGAGACTTTTGAAAAAGGTGCCTTGGGAATATTTGCTTTCACAAGGTCCTATAGGGAATGGTACTACTATTATCTGAATGTATTTTCCTAATCGGATTTTGTACAATTCAAACTACAAGGGAAACATGTCATTCAGTCAACTGAAGTTGTTGCCTATCAAGATTGGATGTCACAAATACGTAATTTTCTTAAGCTTGATTTAATCCCCTAGGGATTGTTGTGTGTTACAAAATGAGAATTCAATACAAAATCAACTATGTATGTCTTACTAGGAGATATTTTGTACCAATGAAGCTACGATGGAATTCTCCTTTGTTGCCTTGATCTCCAAGAATCAACTTGGGCAATCTCCAAAGATCATGGCAGTACATGTAGTGGTCATTTCATCAGCATGGCCATTATCAAACACATCTTTTGAATGGATTATTATTGGCCCACTATGGAGAAGGATTGCACCATGTATGTTAAGATTTATGTTAAATATCAACATCATGCTAATATTACACACTTGCCATTGTAGGCCTTATAGCCCATTCAAGTGGCTTGGTCATTTTCTAAGTGGGGTTTTGATCTAATTGGTAAGATATCTCCCCCATCATCGAGTCAACATACATTTATCATAACAACCACTGAGTACTTTACAAAATGGGTGGAAGAAATCCCTTTAACAATGATAATTGGAGCACGTATTGTGGAGTTCATACTTCACAATATCATGTCATTTTGGGATACCATCCAAGATCATATCGAATAATGGAACATCATTTAAAACAAATTTTAAGGGCTTTAACATCCAAGTACAATATACAACACATTTTTGCAACTCCATACTATCTTCAAGCAAATGGATAAGCTGAAGCTTCAAATAATACATTGGTAGCAATATTGAAAAATATTTTTTAAGAGAACCACAAATATTGGCATATCCAACTGCCCCTTGCATTATGGGCTTATAGGAATAGTATACAGATGCCCATTGGGACAACCTTATTTTTACTATTATATGGCACTGAGGCCATTATGCCCTTGGAGTTGGAAATTCCAACTCTATGCATCGCATTGAAATATTTCATCGATGATTACATTGCATGACAAGCTTACCTCGACCAACAAACATTGCTTGATGAATATTGCATGAATGCCCTTGTGCATCTTCGAGTTTATCAAGAATGCCTAAAATGAGATTACAACAATAAATTCCATCTGTGAGACTTTAAAGTTGGGAATCTTGTGTTGAAAGAAAACCAACAAAACTCAAACTTGCCACCGCACTTACGAGATAAATTTGCAGCCAACTGGTTAGGTCCATATATCATCTCAGAGCATATAAGACCTGGAACATATCACCCAACCTCACTTGAATGTTTTGAAGAGCCTAAACCTCTTAAAATCCTTCATCTTAAGGCATTACACACATAAAATACAAAAAAAAATAAAAAACAATTGAAAAATCAAAATTTCAAAAACAATTGAAAAATCAAAATTTCAAAAACAATTGAAAAATCAAAATTTCAAAAACAATTAAAAAATTCATAAATTTTCAAAAAAAAAAAAACATTGCAAAACATTCAAAAACACAAAAACATTTAACATTATGCATTTACATTTTGCATATGCATTCATTTAATTGCATTGCATTAGGATAGGTTGCATTTGTAATCTTACAAGCGACATTATGTTTATATCCTAATCATGCATCTATTCATCATCATCATCCATCACCCTTATGAGTAATTATGTTTTTCAACATAACCCCTCCTATTGCTATAAGGAATATATGTTACATTCCAATTTTAATATAGTCATCGGCTATGTTGCAAGCAAATATATTTAATTATTACTTATAGGGTAGTTGTCCAATTGTTTCTAATTATATTTTCATCAACTTAATTCATTTTATTTTGTAGAGGACTAGCCATCCTAGTTGCGAGGACCAGCCCTCCTTAAGAGGCTTGTTTACTTAATTCCATTACTTCATTATTCAAATAACTATTTTGCATTATTCTGTTGTGTAAATTTATTATTTCATTCTTGGGATTTCTCTGTGCATGATTATCAATCGCTTATTTAATTGGAAGGGAAATTCATTAGGCTAATAAGGGTAGCAATACCCTTCCATGTGGTATCATATTTAGGTGAGCGGGCATGGATGGAGTCCCATATCTATTACAACAAGTTGCGTAACATTTAAATTTACTGTTAACAATAGATACAACCAACACGTACCATAGATGATTCGTTGTCTTACCTAAGGTGGTATCCGGTTCAAGGGGTTTGAAACATTGCATTTAGATCACATTCCATTTTATGAACATTCATCCATGGAGCAGTAGATGCAGATGTATAGCAAATGTGTTGGTGGTAAATTTTACGAAGCTAAGCACAAGTTTTCCCTTATCAAATGCTACCTGGTATTCATCAAAGATCATCAATGGCTAAGACCTTTTACTCTATGATTATGAGCTATAGAAATGATCCAAAATGAGTAATAAAATAGCACATAGTAATTCCTATTCCTCATGCCATCTGCCAACCAATCAGAGCAAGTAAAATAAAAATATTAAAGGGCTAAACTAAGGTTTGAAAAATTTTATAATTTTTTTATTTTGTCTTCGGGACATATATCCCACATTGGGAGTGCACAGGGTGAAGTGTGGTTTATAACATGGTGGGAGCAAGAAGTAAAGTGTAACTTCGATCACATGGCCATCAGTCCTTTCGTGCACTTAGCCTCATCAATGTATCCTTCCATCTTAATTTAGTGTGTAATATTTCAGGTTCTCTCCATTATTGTTCTATTGTCTCATCTTCGGTTGTTCCTCGTCTAGTGTCCTCGAGTCAAGTTTGCATTGTCATATCGCATCTCCCTTGGGTCCTGTTTAGCTATAGTTCAAGGTGTCCTAGTGTCTTGTGTTGTGTCTTCACTGTGTCATGTCTGTATCCTCACTATTCTATCATCCACATGTCTCGTCGATTCTATGTTGTGTCATCATATTTGTTGCATCTAGTCATCGCTAAGTCTTGTTCAGCTTGTCGCATCTAGTCCTTGGTAATTCTTGGTCATGTTGGTGTTATGGTATCTATTGTTATCACATCTAATCTCTATCAATTATGGGTCTTGTTAGTTAGCTATCATCATAATCAATACGTGTCAAGTTGGCACTTTTGATCAGCATTGTCCTTGCCTAGTTGGGTCGCATCGATCCTTGTCTAGTCGGGTCAATTATTAAATTATAATCATTGGAATTTCAATTCACATTTCACAACAAGGAAAAATAGCCATTAGAAGGCAACATTCAAACTCGCATTGCAGTTGGAGTGGCATTTTGAGTAGGAAATAAATCAAATTTTTGCCTAAATACATCAAATTTTTGGAAGAGTTCCAAGGCAAAATTGATTATAAAATATTTATTGAAAAGTGCATGAGCATAAGGTGGACCAAGGGACCAAAAGTATTCTTATATAGCTCGAATAATTCAAATGAAGGGATCCTAAAGTAACCAAGAAGACCTCCTAGAAACAAAGGTACACATTATTCTTCTCCTTTATGAATTAATAGTTTTGATCATGGTCATTCATTGCTTAACACTATGGCATCCAATCATTCCCTAAATTATTCCCATGATAACCTCACACACGAGGAAACAAGGAGCTCCAATATCACCACCAAGGCCATACAAACATTATTAGATAGTATGAACAACTTGATTGTCAAGGTGACCCAACTTATGGATAGACAAAGCCAACAAATCACTCCCATAGACATTGGAACAATGAGGATCAAGATGGAGAAGAAGTTTATGCACAACAAAGAGTTCATAATGGTATTCCCAAAAATTGCTTCAATGAATAGAGGAATGATGAGGACATCAAAAACAAAGTAGTTTATGAACAACAAAGAGGTTCTACTCAAAATCGCTTCCATAGACAGAGGCATAATGAGGATCAAGATAGAGATGAATTTTACCAACAACCAAGAGGTCCTAATGAGATCAATTTTCCATACATTGATATTTCCACCTTTGAGGGTCATGATCGATGTGGGTGGATAGCCAAAATGGAAGGCATTTTAGACCTATACCAAATTTGAGATTAAGAAAAAGTTCCCTTTGCTACCTTCAAACTTGGTATTGAAGCTTATCAATGGTTCGTATGGCTCAAACGTGAGAAAGGAAACACCATATACTGAAATTATTTCACCAAATATTTTATTAACATATTTTATGAAGGATCCTCATCTTCTTACATTGTGTGATTGCTATCACTTAAGCAAACAGGATCGGTAATGTATTATATCTCAGAATTCACTAGCCTGCTTTCTTATGCAAAAAATTTACAAACCGATGTAGTGGTAGCTACTTTTAGAAATGGGTTGAAATAGAATATTAAAGTCAAAGTGGATCTACGAGATCCATCCTCTATAGATACCTGTATAAGGATTTCCAAGTTGGCTAAGAAGAATGTGCAAATGGGGACATCCACACGACGTGATTCATATGGTCTACCTCAATACCGCAACAACTCTTTTTACAAAAATGATCAACCATCACGATATTTTTGCTATAAAATTTGCAATCACCATTCAAAATATCAGGCATGTGTACCATGATAGAAATTTCAAATCAAATATGATGACAAAGAATATGAAGAAATAGAGGAGACCAGCTCACCTGACTGTCCCATAGATGAAGACCAAATTGAACACGAAGAGGTCAAATTTGAGGAAGATACTATGGAAATTTTAGTGCATGCCCTTATGGGGTTATAATCTCACCATACAATCAAGGTAGCAGGTTTCATTCGACAAAGGAAGGTAACTTTACTAATTTATTCAGGAAGCACTCATAACTTTATTGATGCAAATATTGCCAAGGCATTAAACTTGCACATCAACTCCTCCAATCAAGATAAATTTTAAGTTATAACTAGAAACGGGGGTAGTGCTCAATGTATATGGAAAACATCTTCAGTTTCATTACAAATGGGATGTTATACTTGGTAGGGTCCTCTTTTTATTATGAATTTAGGGAATTCAGAAGCTATCTTGGGAGTCGCATGGTTAGAAAAAATGGAAACCACGATTAGTTTCAATTACAAGAAGCAATTTTTTGAATGGAAAGAGAATGGGAAGACCACTCACCTCCAAGGAATTCCAACACCTCCATAAAATATAGTAATTTCACACAGCATAGAAAAAATATTAAGAAAAGGTAGTTATGAATTCATTGATCAAATTAACTGTATGGAACTACAAGCACAAGATATGCCAAAAATCCATTCAAAATATCTACAAAACATTATGGCCAACTATGAGTAAGTCTTCCAAGAACAAAAGGGACTACCATCCAAAATATCCCATGACCATGTCATACACCTTGTTAAAGGAAGTCTTCCACCTAATGGTCATCCTTATCGATATCCCCAACCCCAAAAAATAGAAATTGAGAAAATTATCCAAGAACTATTAGAACATGGAGTCATCCATCATAGTACTAGCCCCTATTCTTCACCGATAGTTTTGGCCCATCGTAAAGACAATTCTTGGTGTATGTGTCCGGATTTTCATCCTCTTAACAATATCACCATCAAAGATAAATTCCCTATACCTATCATTCATGATTTATTAGATGAACTACATGGTGCAATTTTTTTACCAAATTGGACTTATGTTCAGGGTTTCACCAAATTAGAGTTAGGGAAGAAGATATTCCCAATATGGCTTTTCAAACCCATGAAGGTAATTATGAATTCCTGGTCATGCCTTTTGGTCTCAATAATGCCCCATCCACATTCCAAAGTCTCATGAACCATGTGTTTCATCCTTTCCTTTGCAAATTTTTCCTAGTATTTTTCGATGACATACTCATCTATAGTAAATCATGGAATGATCATTTGTTGCATGTGGAAAGGGTTCTTCATATACTACATGGGGAAAAATTGTTTGTTAAGTGCTCCAAATGCTCTTTTTGTGTTCAAGAAGTGGAGTACCTCGATCATATAATTTCTTAGGAAGGTGTTAAATTGGATCCCAATAAGATAAATGCAATTAAGGATTGGACCTTACCTAAAAACATCAAGAAACTTCATGGTTTTTTGGGTCTCATTGGCTACCATCACAAATTTATGCATAACTATGGTAAAATTGCATCTCCTCTTACAACCCTAACAAAGAAGGATGATTTTCATTGGTCATAAGTAGAAACTCAAGCCTTTGAGGCTCTCAAAGAAGCATGTGTACAACTCCATTTTTTGTGACTCTGGATTTTCACAAACCATTCGTGATTGAATGTGATGATTCAGGAATAGGTATTAGGGTAGTACTAATGCAGGAAGGTCATCCCTTGGCATTCAAAATTAAATAACTTTTGGGAAATTTTTTGGGAAGATCTACATATGAAAAAGAAATGTTAGCTATTCTACATGCAGTGGAGAAATGGAGACACTACTTAATTAGTAGCTGCTTCATTATAAAAACCAATTAGAGTAGTCTCAAGCACTTTCTAGAACAACAATTTTCCTATCCAAAAAAAAAACAAGTGGTTAACAAAAATTTTGGGATATGATTTCGTTATCGAGTATAAGAAAGGGAAGGAAAGCATGGCAGCAAATGCATTATCTATAAAATATGAATATGAAGTGGTTATTAATGTTATTTTAGGTCCTTGTTCTTAATGGGTATCTCATCTACAGGAAGAATGGTTGTCCAATAGTGAAACTGCTCAAATAATTTAGGATTTGTCATTGGATTCATCCAAGCACCCTCTTTTCTCCTATGAAGACAAGATATTGATAAGGAATAATCACATTTAAATTCCACACACTTTGACAATTAGATTAAGGATTCTAGATGAGTCACATGCTTATCCGTCAGTAGGACATTCAAGTTTTTTGAAAACTTATATGCGGATTAAACAATATTTTTGTTGGAAAGGACTAATAACATAGGTCAAACAATGGGTGGCCGAATGTGAAGTATGCCAACATAATAAGGGTGAAGCAGTCAAATCACCAGGATTTCTTCAATAATTACCCATTCTAGATCGTCGGTGGGAACACATTTGCATGGATTTTATTGAAGGTCTTCCTAAGTCAAAAGGTGAAATAGTAATTTTTTTGGTAGTAATATTGTATTTATGGACTCAATTTTCAAATTGCATGGAATGCAAAAAAATATTGCAAGTGATCGGGATCCCATATTTACTAGCAATTTTTGGAAAGAATTATTTTGACTTAGTGGTACCAAATTAAATATGTCCTTCACATACCATCCACAAACAGATGGTCAAACGAAGGTACTTAACAAATGTTTGGGTACCTACCTAAGATATTTTGTTTAGGATAAACAATATCAATGGAGTCAGTGGCTTTCCTTGGCAGAATGGTGGTACAACACTTCGCACCATTACTCCATCAAGATATCTCCCTTTGAAGCATTGTATGGAATTAAACCATTGACAATAGCAGATTATGTACCAGGATATTCTAAAGTGGCCCAAGTAGAGGATTGGTTTCAACAACGACAATCAATGCTCACTATTTTCAAAGATAATTTGACCCAAGCACAAAATTGTACGAATCAACAACAAGACACACACCATTCAAAAAGACAATTCAATATTAGTGATATGGTGTTCCTGCACTTGCATCCCTACAAACAATTATCATTGAATATCAAGTCCAATAAAAATTTAGCTCCACAAATTTATGGCCCTTACAAAATTGTGTGTCACATTGGAGAAGTGGTGTATCAACTAGAGTTGTCTTCCTCATAACATAAATCAAGTATTTCATGTTTCCTGTCTTAAGAAGGTGATCGACCAGAAAGTTCAATCTCAATCAAAATTACCAGTACTCGATGAAGAAGGGTGTATATATCTCCAGCATGAAGCAATATTACAAAGCAGAACACGCATACTAAGATCTCATTATATCCAAGAATTTTTGGTCAAATGGCAGGACCTACCAGAAGAAGATGCTACATGGGAACCTGAAAGTATTTTCTAGACATTTCCAGCTTTGAGGACAAAGCTTTCCAAGGAGGGGAGCCATGTTACATTCCAAATTTAATATAGCCATCAGCTATTTTGTAAGCAAATGTATTTGATTATTACTTATAGGGTAGCTATCCAATTGTTTTTAATTATCTTTTTATCAAATTAATTCATTTGCTTCCGTAGATGAATAGCCCTCATAGTGGCAAGGACCAGACCTCCTCAAGAGGCTTGTTTACTTAATTCCATTACTTCATTATTCAAATAACTATTTTGCATTATTCTATTGTGTAAATTCATTGTTTCATTCTTGGTATTTCTCTATGCATGATTATCAATCGCTTACGTAATTGGAAGGGAATTTCATTAGGCTGAGAAGGGTAGCAATACACTTCCAATATACTAAGGTTTTTTGGTCATTCAACCATACCTAGTGATCTTAGATTTTGTAGAAAGCTTGCTTTGCTTTTGAATATGAGGTCTAGTTTTGATAGTACCTTGCATATTTCAAAATCCTATCACTAATTAAACACATTAACAATCCTAATTAGGAAAAGGAAAGATGAACACTACAAAGTGGTCCTATAACATTTAGTGAAAGGATTTTACTTTCCCATATTGTGATGTGCATGGTCTAGAGTGTTAATCATTGGCAAAATAAAAAGCCCCCCCTACCCAAGAAATACCTTGCTTACATCAAAATGAGAAAAATACCAAAATCAAAGCAAATCCCTTGCTCAAAACAAAAGAAAAACAAAAATGCAAAATAAATAGTAATTTTTATCACTAAGCATGAGCAAGTATCCCAATAAATATGAATAAAATAATGGGGTGAGTATCTTGAAACCCTAGAATGGTTACTACTTGAAATCATAAAGTGATACCCAATATAGCAATGGGCTGAATTAATCCCGCCTAACATTGTGGTAGTTCTAAGAAACTTACAAATGGTCTAGCTTTAGGTGACCTATATTACCTAGTGATCTAGTCTAACTACATCCAAACTTAGGATCAAGGTGAACATTTGGTGATCCTAACTACAACAATGGGCTAAATTAATCCTTCCTAGCAATGAGGTAATCTTATGTTTCATCTAATATATTCATTTGCACACACAGGGATAATGAGTATCTTGGTATTTCATAACAAAAACTTAGTCTTTCAAAATTTTAGTATGATCATTACACAACTTTTGATTAGTCACCTAGGGTATTTGAGTCTCATGGAAAACCTAAAAAAAAATGTCCAATAGAAACAAATCATCTCATCAAGCAAACAAAAATTTCCTTGTGAATTTTTTTTTATTAAAGGGTGTTCATGAAGTAGGATAGATACCAGATGGATATCAGTAATGTTATTTAGATGGCTACTGATTATTTTGTACACATATTTTAATTTATAGAAGTTCATAAAGGAATATCATACATCTCACATCATCTCATTTCATATTTTGGAAGTTTTAATGATTAATTATTATGCCAAGAGTTATTATTTACATTCATGATTTTTATACATTATGTGGTGTCATCCAGTAGTTTTTTAAACATATATTGCATTCATTCCTTATATTTTTAGTGATTAAAGCATACAAGTTCATTTACATTATATTACATCATGTAAATAATGCATCACATACATTGCATTTATCATATCATAACAATAGAAATTAGATGCATAAAATTAAATCAAAATTAAATATGCATTTAACATCCCATATTGCATCCATACATGCATACATAAGTAGTCCATCTACACTTCTAGATCACAACATCTAATCATACATCATCTAGCTAGTGCATGTCATCAATACATCACATCATATAGCATCTAATCATAAGATCATAAACATTACATCCATCTTGCATCACATAAACATAAAAGCAAAAACATAATATACATAATGAGAAGCTAAAGATAATATCATATATAGATGTATAACATGTAAGAGTATATAAAGGTACATCAAAAATTCCCATAAGCTACAATTGTGTAGGTCCTCAAACCTTACACTCAAAAATGGTACATGTATGTCAAATATGTATCAAGACTAGAATCCACCACTAGTGTCACCTCCACCCTCTCCACTCTCTCTACAAGGTGGTATAGAGCTAGTACCCATTGTCCTCTTTGTTTATGCCCCTGTCCTATGATTGGGACGCATTGACGACTGCCCTGAATCACTCTGCCTACTCCAATGGGAGCTCCCTGCTATAGACCTCTCTTGAGGAGTGTCATCCATCATCCTGATATGAATATATAGAGCTATAATTTACCCAACATATCATAGTCAAAACCTACTAGTCCTTGGGTCATCTATCCTTGGGTCTAAACCTACTAGTCCTTGAGTAGATGGAGTGGTAGGTGCAACCTGTAGTCATAGTGCATATCTCTCCGTAGTGAGCTAATCTATCATAGTCAATGCTTATTTGAGCCACATTTGCAAAGAGGTCCTATCCTCTACATATCCCCATAATGTGGCCTAACCTACTTCCAATTGACTTTGTATCGTAGCAAGAGAGGTATCCCGCTCTAGGATTTATCATCAATCAATCTAAAGCTTGACCTCTATGTTGTTTAGTAGATCCTAGAGGAGAGACTCCTACTCCTCTAGACCTACCTCCTCATCCTCCTCTAGTGCTACCTTCTCCTCTAAAGCCTACCCCCACTCATCTATCCTGGCCCACACCCATCATGCATCAAGGTCCTCCTTAGGTGCCTCATCCCTCGAGTACCCTAGGTTGCTACCACCCTGCCATAGCTACATCATCCACCACTAGTTGTACACCTTTGTAGTCCCAATTTCAGATATACCAATATCAATTGTATGAGGATCTACCTCCTCTTCCAAAATTATCACATGGGTCACAGGAAGATCCCTCTTCGCTTGGATCTACCTATAAAAAACCGGCACCAGTGGAATGTCCTGTTGGATCCTAAACTACCTGGTCATCCAGGAGTAATGAAAAAACTCCCTCACCCCTACCTTGCAATCGATGATCCATCGATCATGCCTTGTTCACACCAAAAACCAGTTTACGTCAGGCCAAGCAGGATAATTTACATATGCCATCCATATAATATCACAATACTATAGCCTAGTCAGATAGCCTCCATAGTGTGCCAAGTCCCCTGTATGGAGATGAATCCATAAATCTTCTACATCCCAGGACCACCTAGCTCAATAACTACAACCTAGGTGCTATAGTAGTTACATCTTATGGTAGGTCTACTTGGCATTCAATCTTGATATGCTCCCACCCCCATATCTGTAAAAGTAGATTGAATGCTACCCCAGCTTGGCCCCATAATTGGATCTGATACAACTTTTCATAGAGCTACACCAATAGTGCACTCTCCCAAGCCATAAATATGGGCTCCATACTATCCATCAAATCTTGCACCATCGCTAGGAAGTTCCATGGGAACCTCACTCTAGATGTATCAAGCAGAAGCATGTTGCAAATGATGTGCATCAAAAGGGCTTGGTGCAATAATAATACCTCATATCGATACCAACGAGTTATAGGAACTCCTCCATGTTGAATATCTACTAGGGTTGCATGTGCCTGGTCATCGAAAACCCTAGCAAAAATTATTGGTCTATGTACAATAGGTGAGGAGACAATGGCTCATCCATCGAATGGGATCCTAAAGATCCTATAAACATCCTCTGAGATAATGTTCATATTGTCATTTGGAATATGGAATGTGTTTATCCGATAGTCCCATATATGAGCTAGCACTATAAGGTAAGCCTAATACGACATCATCATTAGCAACCGAACAACTTACATCAGGCCCTATGCATTGAACCAATCTCATTTTGCACAAATCATATGAAATGATATCCTGGATAGTATCTTAGGCTCTCAATCCTATGCAGATAAGAGCTAATATACAAAATAAATGCCTAATCATATACACTTTTACCAAAAAAAAATTAAAATTTTTCCTAAGGTTTCTTGGTTGCTCATGCTGATAGTGGTTGCCATCGTAGCCATCGATGTCGATAGTGGCTAGCCCTCAACGGTTAAATTTTTAACCATTGGAGGTTTAAACCAACCATGATCAGTGATAGAAGCCTCTATTTTCTAATTAGGGTATGCCTTGAGTGATAGCAGCCATGAGGCAACATGTCAACGACATCCACCCTCACCCAAAAATTAAAAAAAAATAACAAAATATTAAAATCTAAATAAAAACCACCTAAATTAGCCTAAATCCAAGCCTAGCTATGGGTGCGGTTCATTTCCAATAGGTTTAGTGAGGTTTATTTACCCATTTCTTAATGTGGTTCCTTTTATCGGTTAAATGACAAGGCTAAGTTTTGAGAGATACCTATGAAGCTCTAGCTCCTCCGATCATAGATGCCTTGTCGTACTCCACCATGGTGTCAGGTAATTTGGGTAGAATTCCAAATCAATATCTCACTCTCTCCTCAGAGTTCACTGTTGCAAATTGATAGCTAAAAAATAATGAATTGAAAATCCTAATTTTCTTTTTATAATTTTTTATTTTTATCGTGGATGTTGCTAACGTCAGTGGCTAGAAAGTGTGGGCCGCTTATGCTAATAATGACTAGGAAATTGCAAATTTGTGTTGCCTATGTTGACAATGGCTAAGAAGAAATAATTAATGCCCTTAATTTCTCACCATGGGAAGATTCAAGATGGACAATTAAGCATATCTAATGGTCCAAAATCATCAAAAATTGTAGAATAACCAAAAAAATTATCAAAATCAAAATTTCAATACAATTAAAAAATCATCAAAATTAACAAAAAGAATCAAATATAAAATCAAAATTTCAAATGACCTCGTACCTAGTTATTTTCCCTATACACTTAGCAGTTGCAACAACTTGCGCTCCATGCACACTGGAAATATGAGTATATTACCATAAGTTTATTTGAGCAAAATTATTCATCGTTGATTTGAAATGCTTCATTTCAATCCCTAAAAAGGCCATGGCGGCCAGAATGCCCCATGGGAATGAGGTGTTCATTTCTTTCCTTCTATGACATTTTCATCATATCATCGAGCGATTCACCACAATATTAAATTGAATTGCTATCATTTTGATTCTCTAAGAAGTTCATTACCATCAGACTGCTCCACGGGATAGAGATTTACTATTATTGGTTGAAATCACACCTATAATAGGAACTACCATGTAATAAAATGCAAAAGTCTTGAATCATACAAATTATTCCTCTTGGTCAAATGACTCATCGCTTTAATCATTTTCCTTTCCTTAATGACTTGTCACTTGAGGGGGTAGTCATAATAATTTACAAATTTATAATCAAAGTCAAAAACGAATAATCAAATCAACTTAATTGTGTTCATCTTATGAATCATTGCTAACAACTATCATAAGCTTACCCTATTGCTTAGGGCAAAAGAAAATATGATGAATTAAAGATTTTTCAAATTTGGCCCTTAGACCGTTGTGAATGCCAAGCAATGCCAAACCAATAAACTCAAAAAGCTTCAAATTTTTATGCAAATTAATCCTTCCATCATGTTGGAAGCAATGATTCAAATATGTGCACCCTTTTCATGATTGGGGTATCTAATGTTGATAATATCAGTGATCATATTGCAACCTAGAATATGGCTTTAGGTGGTCTATTTTTTCTCAACGTTGTGTTCCCACAATGCATCATAAAAGAGGCATATGTAGATACCTAAATCACATCATGTTTAGGAGACTACTCATATGGGCATCCTTGCAGACCATATGAATGATCTTGGACCTCTCCAAGAGCTAGAAGTGGTTTTAACCACTCATTTTGGGTAGTTTTTCCCTATCTAGGCTCAATTGTTGTCAATTAGAGTGGATGCCAAACCAACCACTAAATATTATAGCAGCTATGATCTAGTCACCCTGATTGAGAGTGGCTAGCTCTAAAACAAACTAAGCCTCGATGGTTGAGCCAAAAATTAATTGTAACAACCAGAGTAACTAATTTTGGGTAGTATTTGGTGAGGAAACTTCTGGCTACTTCCTTACAACTACTCCAATCTTCCAATTATTGATCTTGGCTTATTAAGGAAGCCAATATGAGGAATTTTAGAGGCTATAAGACCCCCCTCAAAATTAGGGAAAAGGCCTAAAACAAATTTCAAGTTTAATGCAACGAAACCCAATCGAATTGGAGAGCCAATTGCACCTTGAGAAGAGCAACAAGATGCTGTCAAAGTCTAATATGATCATCTACCTTGCAACAATGGATATCTCAAGAGCTTGAGGATCAATCTTGATAATTGACATCCATCCATTGCAAATATAGAGAAATTACACTATCAATCCATTCTAGAATACCAAGGTGATCCTTGACCATCAATTAAACTAGTAAATTATGTGTTGCAGATCTTGATTTAAGGGTAAAAGTTTTAGTTTATGGCCATTGTTGCTGATATTGGCTTGTAAGCCTCCACCATTGACGATAGCAACGACTAGGGTTTGATGCAATATTTACTCAGTTTTAGCCTTAGATTTGTCTTTCTTAGCATACATTTAGGTTAATTAGACATAGATTAATTAGATCTCATGCACTTATATGGTTAATTAGTATATTAATAGGCATATTTACTTACCTTCATGTATTTCATGATTTCCTTTACATTTCTTTAAAGGTTAGATTCTTCCATGTTCAATATGCAAGATCTTATGCATTTCTAGCTTCCTTTATATGTGTCAATCTATGCTTTATGCTTTATTATCAATATCTTGATCATCTTTGTGCATCTTTACATATATTCATGCTTTATTTACATGTTTACTATGTTTCATATATTCTCTTGGAAATCAACCTCATCATGAGAGGTTTCATGTGCTTCTAAATGTGCTTTGTTTTTTTCTTGAATGCAGATAACAGATCTCTCAAAGGCAAAGCACCTCTCAAAAAATTCCTCTAAGCATTGGAGAAGGAGGCATCTTAGTAAGCCCTCAAGAAAATTTAGGAGATCTTAATATTCTATTGAAGGCACCTACCACACGAGTTGTGGATTGTAATATATATCACATTGGTTAAATACCTGAGAGGGACATTCTTGTAACCTGATTGTAAAGAGATTCACAAATATTAATAAAGATGGGCACATTCTTTTACTTTCTTCTTTACACTTGATTACTTGATTATCTTGTCATTTTTATAGCATATTATCTAGTTGTTAGAATTTTTAAATCTCTTTCATTTCCCAAATAATATTATCCAATATTATCAATGGCAATATCAATAGCAATAATAAAATAAATGCACAAATCATCACACACATGAGAGACACAAATTTAATGCGATTCACCCAATGTGTGTTACATCCATGAAGAAAACCTTTCTTCTAAATTTTCTTAACAAATATTTTGGGAATCAATTCCCTATTACAATGTTTATGGACCTCTGTCCAAAGGAGACACAAATCCCCTCTGATCTAATTTGTAGATCTCTCTCCATAGGATAACTCTATCCCCTTTTCTCTGGTTCATGGAACTTAATCCAAGAGAACTCTATCTCCTCAAATGGTTCATGGATCTCTATCCATAGAATATCTCTATGTCCCCAGCTAGTTCATGGATATATTTACACAAGAGAAGTCTATCCCCTCTCTGATCTGGTTTATGGATCTCTCTCCATAGGAGAAATCTATCTCCTCTTTGATTTGGTTAGTGGATTTCTCTCCACAGGAGGACTCTATCCCCTCTTTGATATAGTTTGTGGATATCTCTCCATAGGAGAACTATATCCCCTCTACTATGGCTGATGAACTTCTAGAAAATGTTTATCCCCACTACTCTGGTTGGTGGATCTCTCTCCACAAGAGACCTCTACCACCACTACACTAGCTAATGGAATTCTATCCACTGAAGACCTTTGTCATATTTTCTTTGTCACCTCCAAATCCTGATATCAACTCTATCTCAAATATGACCCAAGACTTAACACAAAGACTTGCTCAAATATACCTCAAAGCTACTCCAAGTATTCTCACATGACTTACTCAAATATACCTCAAAGCTACTCCAAGTCTTATCACAATACTTGCTCAAATCTACCTCAAATCTGCTCTAAGTCTTCTCAAAATACTTGCTCAAATCTACCTCAAACATACTCCAAGTATTCTCACAATACTTGCTCAAATTTACCTCAAAGCTTCTCCAAATATTCTCACAAGACTTGCTCAAATCTATCTCAAAGCTACTCCAAGTCTTCTGAAAATACTTGCTCAAATCTACCTTCAATGCTGCTCATAAAACCTGCTCAAATATTTCCAACTCTTGTATACAAATAAATGTTTATATCTCTTTCAAAAATATTTTTTCAAGCAGATATATTCTACTCAGAATTTGTTTAACCTCTGGAACATATAGAGAATGATATGAACTATAAAAAACCCAATATGTTCTTCAAACTCACAAATCTTGCACTCCACTAATCCAATCTCTATCTCTTGCAAAATCCCTTTCAAATAAATTCAAAACAATGATAACTTGCTTCACAAAATTGATCTATATTTCTTGTAAATTTTCTCTCAAACATCAACCTTAATAATGAATAAATATCCCTCACAAGATTGATCTCAAACACTGTCACAATTGCTTTCAAAATATCTCAACCAATGCTCAAAAGGTTTCACAATGACATACAAACTTATCTTCAAATTTAACACAAGTAGTTCATAATATCTAGCACAAATATCTCAATCTATTTCAACAATAGAAGCACACTTGTTCTCAAACTCTATCCCAAATATTTCCAACACCATTCAAAAATGAAGTACAATCTCTAATACAATTGTTTCCACTTTCTCTCAACAATTGATGCACATGTAGATCTCAAACACTAACTCAAATATTTTCAACAATGCTTACCAAACAATCCTTTTATCTCCACCTTATGTTTCAAAAATATTTACTCAAAAAAAATACCTCAAATAAGGAATGATGTGCCCATACCTCTTAATTTTCTCTTATGGAGATATATCTTCAAAAACCTGTCTCAATATGTCTTTCTTATGCCACTTTCAAGGGTTAGTTATCATAACACTTTTCAAACCAACCATAACATCTTTCCTCAAAATTTTCTCATAAAAATATTTAATATCAAGACAAAGTTTTGACCATAACCAAGCCCTCTTAATATTTCTCTTTATCAAAAATTACACACACAAATTTAAACCATAACAATACCTTATCACTCCTACTTATAACATCCACTTCTAATGCAATATCACAATTTAATACCCTATGTCATACATCAATTTATTTTCAAACACCTTATTGCTCCTTTCCTTTTAAAAGTATATTTCAACTTTAGAGAACATAATCTGATTTTAATATATCATAATATCTTCAAAATATTAAACTTTATACCTTTGTACTTATGTCTCCCTAAACAATATACTAAGCACTTTTAATTTCCAAAATAAAAACCTTATGCCTACCTTGTTAAGCGCTAATTATATGTCAATATTAAAATTAAAAGTTATACCCTTACCCATGTCTATCGCTATCGGGATTCGAATACTCAACCTCACAGTGCCCATGCTCTAGCACAAGCTAGAGTGCCATATGGGATACCCATATCGGTTAGAACAAAACGTGTGCCAAGCAACCTTTATGCCTTCCTGTCCATCCAAAATAAATCATAAAACTTCACTGCTATGGATATTCGAAACCGTTACCAACCTTCTACTGCACCTTATGCATGACCCACTTACCGCTTGGGCTATTAGCCCTGGTTGAAACCAAAAATCGGTGCTCTCCCTATATTCATTGTCTCTTTCTTGAAAATTATGTGTTGTCTATTTCCTTGGTCCTCCCCTTCAACGAATGGTGCTACACTATGAAATTGACTAATGCACTCTTCCTTGGACTTTTTAAACACGATTTTTGTCCTCCTCCTTTAATATGCATTCCATGGTTTTTCTATGACGTTGGCTCATATTTTATTTTCCACCTTTAATTCGAATTTTGGTACCTTTGGAAAATTCAAATTTAATTTTTCTTTTTTACAAAAATATTTAACCTTGGTGTTAAATATTTGTTTATTATATTATTTAACCTTGGTGTTAAATAATATTTTTTCCTATCGTCCTTCGTCAATTTAATTTCTTTTTGAGACCTTTGTCAATGCACTTCCAATCCTCCTTTTAATGAATTCTTTTTGGCTTAAATATTATAATATTAAAATATTATTTCTTTTCTCTTAAACCATGGGCTTAAAACTTGGGCCTTCAACCTTTTAACCCATCATTTAGAACTTTGTCCCAAACCTCTTTGGCTTATAATATAAAATATTATAACCTTTCCTTTTTATCAATTTCCTTGCATTGGGATGAACTTTGCCTTGCATATTATAAACCTTATCTTATTGCCATACCAAAATATCTTTGGTATCAATGATAATTAATGATATCAATCTTTGACATCAATCCTTTGACATCAATGACAACACCATTACTCAAAATTTCCAATAGCCTATAAGTACCATTAACTACTCTCTGAGTAACAATGTATGGACCTAACCAATTAGCCATAAATTTATCATGAAGATGCGGTAATGAATTGTTATCGTGTTGGTTCTATTTAAGGACAATATCTCTTACTTGGAATTCATGTAGATGAAATTTTGTATTGTAAGCATGTTTGATATGGTCTTGATAAAATCTTAAATTCTCTAAAGCATTGAATCGCCTCTCTACAAGAAGTGTGAGTTGGTCAAGATGTGCTTGTCTAGAAGTTTCATCATCTATGAATTCCTACAAAGAAATTCGCAAGGAAGGGATCTCGAGCTCAAGAGGTATGATTGTTGTGGCTCCATAGACCAATGAAAATGGTGTTGCCCCTATAGGTATGTGGATTCTTGTTCGATAAGCCCATAATGCCAAGGGAATTTGTGTATGCCAATCTCTATAATTTTCTTTGACAAGTTTCTTGATAATAGCAATTAAGGTCTTGTTGGAAGCTTCAACTTGTCCATTTTCTTGTGGGTAATAAGGATTCAAGAAACTATGTTGAATGTTATATTTCTCACAATGTGCTTGAAAGACTTACCATTGTCAAAAATGATTTTTGAGGGAATACCAAAATGATAAATGATGTGATGAAGTATAAAACCCACAATTCTAGGTCTTGTCATATTGGTTAGAGGAATTGCCTCAACCTACTTTGTGAAGTGGTCAGTGGTTGTGATGATGAATGTATGTTGTCCTGAGGAAGTAGATGAAATTTTTCCAATTAGATATAGACCCCATTGTGAAAAGATCCAAAGTCTTTGAATGGGTTGTAAGGCTTGTGATAGTACATGAGTTAAATTAGCATTCTCTTGACACTTTTTACAATGTTTGATATAAGTGCAATAATCACATTCCATTATAGGCCAATAATAATCCATGTGTAAAATATGCTTTTGCAATGGCCATTCCACTAAAATGACCACCACAAGTACCATTATGAGATTCAACTATGGATATTTGAGCCTCAATATCCTTGATACAATGAAAGAGGACTCTATCATAACCACGTTTATACAACACATCCCCCAAGAGAACAAAATGAGCTACCTTTTGCTTGCAAGTGTGTTTGGTAGTTTAATACATGTCATATGAGAGTGTTCCAAACTTGAGAAAAGCTACTATTTGGCTTGACCAAGGCTCATATGTATCCGACTGGGTAAAGAAAATATCATTTTCAACTTTATATTTAGCATAGGAAATTACAGATTTAGAGACTGTTAAAATGATAAGGTGATATACCTCTCCAAAGGAATATTTTGAAATCAATGATCCAAGGGAGGCCATCGCATTTGTAAATATATTAGTTGAACATGGTAAACTATTAATTTCATGCTAATCAAACTTAGAGAGCAACTTCATTGCTACTTCATGATAAATATTAATGGTAGGTTCTTTGCATTGGTATTCTCCGTTGATTTGTTTGATGACAAGTTGAGAATCACCAAATATCCTAATATGCTTAATGCTCATAGCTATGGCTTATTGAAGATCTAGTATTAAGGCTTCATACTCTTTAGTGTTGTTTGTGCATTGGAACTCGAGTTTGAATGATAAGGGGATAGGCACCCCCTGTGGTGTATGAAATACAACTCTGGTATCTTGACCTTTCATGCAATTAGAACCATCAAATAATGGTGTGATATCAACGTATTCCTACATAATGACATATTATTCTTTTTTAATTATGACAAATACCGAATCATCTAGGAGCTCAATAATCAAAGGATGATCACTAGGTAATGGAGCTTTTACAAGTTGATTAGCTATTACCTGATCTTTAATGGATTTTTGGCTAATGAATTCCAAGTCAAACTCAGTAAGGAGCATTATCCATTTAGCAGTGTTGGTGTTATTGTAAGTGTGAGAAATCATATAATGTAGAGGATTTTCTCTAGCTATGACATAAGTTGTGTGGCTAAGCATGTCATGTTGAAGTTTCTTAGTGGAAAAAACCACTGCTAAGCATAGTTTTTCTACATAAGCGTATCCGGTTTCATAGCTTACCAATGTTTGATTAATGTAATAGACAACTTGATCCCAATTTTCCTCATTATTTTGTGCAATCATTGTCCCTAATGCAAAGTCCATTCCTGAGATATAAATATATAAAGGGATCCCTAGATGAGGAGGAGCTAATATTGGTAGAGAATCTAGGTATTTCTTAATGTCATCAAAGTCTTTTGATATTCATATATCTAAGATAATGGCATCCCCTTTTGTAGTAGGTGATTTAATGGCCTACATTTATCAAAAAAAATTGCAATGAAATGATGGATTGATTGGATCTTTCCTTGTAATCTAAAAAATTCCTTTAAATTAGTTGAGGGAGGCATATCCATGATGGCCTTGAATTTGTTAGGGTCCACATCAATACCTCTTTTGGAGATAATTAATCCTAAAATTTTGCTTGAGGTAACACCAAAGATATATTTATTGGGATTCAACCTTACATTATGCTCTAGGAGTCGATCAAAAACTTTCTCCAATACACCAATATGTTCTTGTCAAGTATTTGATTTAGCCAAGAGATCATCCACATAGTCTTCGATAATATTATGCATGTAGTAATGGAAAATATATGCCATGGCACGTTTATAAGTGGAACCTACATTTTTTAGGCAAAAGGGCATAACCTTGTAACAAAACGTTTTCTAAGGTGTAGTGAATTTTGTTTTGTATTGGTCATCAAGATTTATTCAAATTTATTTGTATCCTACAAAATTATCAATGAGTGAAAGCATTTCATGGCCAGTGCAGGTGTCGACAACAGTATCAATGTTTGGAAGAGGAAAATCATCCTTAGGACACATTTTGTTAAGATCTCAAAAGTCAATGCAAATGTGTATCGCCCTGTTAGGTTTTTGAACATGTACCATGCTTGAAAGCCACTAAGGATAGTTGATAGGAACTATGAATTATATGTCTAAGAGTTTTTGAAGATCTATTTTTACCAAGAGGGCCATGGTAGGATGAATTCTCTTAAGTTTTTTTTGATCAACTTAGCATTAGGCTGTAAGGTGAGATTATGGATAACCAAACTAGGATCAAGACTAGGCATGTCCTTATAGGACCATGCAAATATAACCTTCTTCCTTTTGAGAAGAGAAATTAATTACTCTTGTTAGTTGGGTGATAAGCTTTTACCAAGCTTGAAAATTTGGAAATTGTCTTTGTCTAAACACTATTTTTATTTTATGTACATATGTTACAAGTTGTTTTATGAAATGGCTTAATGGAATGAAGGTGGTGGTTCACCGGTAGGGACGACTCGTTCTTGTGGAAGAAGTAAGTGAAATATGGGCTCATGGATGGGGAACATGTTGAGATAAAACTCATATTATTCAGTATGGGGAATAATGGGCTCTGATTCTTCTTCATATTCATCCAAAATTATCAACATAAGTTTGAATTCTTCATAAATTTCATTATCAAAATTATCGTGATGGAGGGCTTCTTCTCCAGAGTTTAGATTAACCTTTGTAAGGCTTTTTCAATAGAAGAGGTGATGAAAATTAGGTGGTATTATAGACCTGAATGGTCGTGCACCTCTTTATATGGAATTTTGATAGGTTGATGCACTTCCTATTCATGCAATCCTAGGCCATGACCTTACCAATTGACTGTGTGAAAATAGTGGTATGGAAATCCTGACATGTTTGGAATATTGGCAAGTGTTGGTTCTTTGGGTTCTTCTAGGGGAGCTAGACTTGATGAAGAATCAATCCCCCATATACACAATTTATGATATTTAGAGCTAAACCTATGTTATATACTGCTCCTATCGCTAAAGGTGGGTCGTGGATGACAAAAATCCTTAGCCTTACGAATGGTTAGGGGTGTGATTATGATGTCTTGGACCACGCATTCACCAATACTAGGATTGGTGAGGTGGACCTCAAATTGGGATGACATGGGAGGATCATGATCAGATTATAGCTCAAGAAGTGGTGAAGATGGAGATATTTCACAATCTATTAACTCAACTTGTGAAACATTAGGTGATGGTGATGGATTGGTTTGGGAAGATTGCTGAATGGATGATGATGATGTGGATGACAAGGATTTTGATGATGTGGACTGACTGTGACCACATGTACATGTAATCAGTGATGAATATGATAGGGGTGTGGAAGCTTGATGTGGACTGGTTATAGATAACTCTTTAGGAATGGGGTCCTATGATGAAGATATTGGTGAAGAGGTGGATGGATTGGATGATGGTGAAAGAAAAAGGTGATTGGAAGGAATCATGGACTCATAAGGATTTGAAATTAAATTGCAATACTTAAATGGATCGATGTTCATCGATATGCAATGTACTTGTCCCTCATGAACATATTTCAAGCATTGATGTAGTATTGAAGGGACACATCTCATTTCCCTCATCCAAGGTCTTCCAAGGAGTACATTGTATGCCATGGATCCTTCCAAGATGTGAAACATGGTGTGCAACGTTTTGGCCCCTACTTCAAAGGGTAAAACAACAATTCCAACTGTGGAACATAAAGCATCATTGAATTATTTTAAGGTGAATGATGAGTTGGTGATATGGGATGAAATAAGGTTTACATGATAAAGAGTGGATGTGGTGATGATGTTAATAGAGTAAACAATATCAATTAGCACTCTTTTAAAAGGCTTCTTGTCAATTAAAGCCATGATAGGCAATGGAGGGTCTAGTTATTCCGATGAGATAGGTTTAATATCAAATTCGTAGAATGTAATGGAAGGCTCCATGCATGTTTGGATGCTCCCCATAAAGTTATTGAAGGCATTAGGATCTTGAGATTGCAATTCGATGAATTTCAAGATGTCCATTAATGCCTCATGATGTGGAGGAGATTGTTGGATTAACTCATAGATTGATAATTTAGCAGAAGATATTTATAGACTTGTAGTTAACCAGATACTCAATGAGATAATTGGTCATGGTGGATGATTGATGGGTGGATTTGGAGAATTTTATTGGCTAGGGATATGGATGGGTGATGAAGAATTATAGAAAACATGGATGAGAGGTGATGCAGAAGGTTGTGACACACTTGCTTGAGGTGGTTGGCTTTGTTTGTTGTTCCTTTGACCTCTAGTGACCACATGGATGGCCCCTAAAAACCCTTGGTATTGTTGGACATGATTGACTTGATTAGGAAGAGTTTTGGTGTTAGCCCCTCCAACATTTGGTTGTACCTCCTCATGATGAGGAAGTGATGTTTGAAATATACCAAGGTTTTGGTTTTGTTGAGCGAGAGGGTTATCAAGTTTGATTATCCCCAAGTTAATAAGGTCTTGCACTATGTCTTTAAATGAATGGAAATTGTTAATGTCATACCCATTTTACCTATGATAAAGACAAAATAGATGTTCCTGATAGTGTTTACTATGTTTGGTGGGATCATCAAGTTTGATTTCAAGTTTATTTTTGTCATACAACCTTTAAAAAGGAAAGCATATGACTCGGCTAAGGGGGTGTATTGGCAATTTTGTCATATAGAGTGTCATCGGGGATGGTTTTCCACAGTTGATACTGTGTTATACATGGCTTGAGTTGTTGAGGGTACCGCATGATAAGCAATTTTTTGTGGTGTTTGTTGCACAGATTGTTGTTGAGCCATTGTTGACTAGATCATGACCACTTTACTAACTTGATTGGGTTGACTGGTTGGGATAGCCTATGTTTATTCTGGTTGGTTAGAATAGTTGCTTTTGTATTAGCCCTTATTTTGCCATTATTTATTTTTAGGATTATGTATGCCTTCTTGGATTTTTATTTTCTCAATGACACTAGCCTGAGCTAAAGCTTCTTCAATTGAACCATAGGTTTGTAGTTGAAGCATACAAGAGATAGGTTTTAAGTAACTCTTGTTGAATAGCCTATTTAGCTCATCCATTGGTAGGGTGAATGCCAATTTAGTGATGACAACCCTCCAATAATTTCTAAAATCGTAGATAGATTCATCATCATGTTGTCTTAAAGCATAGGCTTTAGATAATGAGATATTTTTTTAATATTGAGGAAAATTTCAGAGCATGAGAGCATTATCATTTTGAATTCTAAAACAAGCATGTACAAATGTGTTCACATGTTCTTTAGGATCCTCAGTTCCCTTGAATTTTTCAAACTTAGGTACCGTGAAATCTGCCAGATATGGCGATTATGATACCAAAGGATGAATGGTTTGATTGTTCAATTGGCATAAGGTTGGTTTTTGATTTGTCAAACCAAGAGTATATTGAATCAATTGATCTATCTATTTTTGCATGGCCTTAATTCGAGGGTCTTCCTCAGGAATTTGGAAGCCCTAAATTACCTAATGAAAATAGTAAGTAAATTAGTAAAGCAAATCATAAAAAGAAACCCTTAGGGGGTCCCACTGTGATCACCATTTGAAGATACAAAAAGATAACACCAAATAATGCTAAATAAATTGAACACAAAGAATCTATAATTGCACAATAGATGATCTTATATTAATGGAGAGAGCCTAAAAATTCCATTGTTACAATGTGGATCCTTGAATCCTTTTTTATACAAATTTACAAATGGCTAGGGTTCTCTAAAACCCTAGCAAACAAGGTTGGTGGTGTCTTCAAATGTGTCTTTGCTCCCAATAGAAGTGAGTGGGATTTTAGTTATCTGATTTTGAACCACTCTAGCTTAAGTAGTTTTCCAATGTTGATGTCACACCTTCAGATCTACACATAATAACACAACAAATAGATTAGTAATACCTATGAGGGCTCCACAATGTGAGGCCCTCTATAAGAAATAATAAAACCCTAACTATTTGTTGCAAATAAAGTGAACAAAATTAAAAGTGCATAAGTGAAATAACAAACAATAATTTTACCTTACGTACTTGTTGTCTTTTTATCTGTGATATTTGTTGTAGTTAATAGGTGCGGTGATACCCTAGCATCACCCAAAGGCTAGGAGGTCCTTAGAACACTTACGTAAAATTCTCATGGGTGCTCAACGACTGTAGGAAATGCCTATGGGCACTCAATACTGGTAGGGAGGCACCTAGAGATGCTTGGTGGCTGAGGGAAAGTGCCCAAAGGTGCTTGATAGTGATAGAAAGTGCTAGAGGTATTCAACGGCTAAGGAAGGATTCTACAAAAGTAGATCTAGTGAGGGAAATATATGGTGATGGTTGTGGGGGTTACAACAAGCGAATATGGAGGTAAAAGTACTCAAATACTCTAAGGAAACTTAGGAGATTTGGGAATTAGAATCAACACTTAGGCAATGAACACTTAGGGAAACTTTAGGAACTCAAGGGTTGAGACATAAAAATGGCTCCTATAAATAATTCAACTTAAGGTATGCTAGGGTTTCAACAATACTAATCATGTGGCTGAGATAAAAGCACACAGAAGATGGATATTAAATTTAGGGTGTGGCATGGATTGATGTGGATGAACAACTGGGATAAAGTGAAATTGGATGACTGGGATTAATTCACGTATATAAATATATATTTATTAAATATATATAAAATAATATTTTTTAAATATATATAAATAATGGGCAAAAATGGGTAAGAAAGTTAGGATGGATGACAAGTGGCTAGGTTTTGATGTCTACAACCTTATGACTCCCACTAACTCAAAATGGAATATACAAAATAATTACTAATGATGCACGTTATGACTCCCACTTAATAAGAATTAAAATATTATTGCCCTGTAGACACCTAAAACATGTCATGTCGATGGCGACTACTCATATGGACATGCTACAAGACCATATGGAAGATCTTGGACAGACTCCAAGATAGAGCAGTGGTTCTAACCATTCAATTTGGGCTTATTTGCCTAATCAGTCTAAACCATAGCCCAAACTTGCATTCTACAGGTTGAACCATGGTTGACACCTACGGTTTATAGTCTGAACCACAGTTGTAACCTGCGGTCTTAACTGAAGTTTAGTTTGCCTTAATCCAAGCCAAATCAGTTTGAACGGCCATTTTTTCTAGAAGAAGGTGGTTAAAGGATGGAAGTTTCCAGTCCAACTGTCCTAACCACTCCTTATTGATCTTGGCTTCTCCATGAAGCCACCCCTAGCCCTAGGACATCCTATAAATACCCCCTCAAAAGAGATAGAAGATATAGAGCATTTTGATAGCAAAGCACTATCGAAATATTGTATGAGAGAGTGCATTTGGAGATCAAAGCAGTGAAGCCCTATAAAATTGTGGACTCACTTGAGTGCATAGAGAGAGCTTTGTTGTCATCACCATTTTTAATTTGTCAAGCATCATGATGAATTAGGCCATGGATACCCTAAGGACCTAGGAGAGTTAAGAAATGCTAATTTGGCAAATGGAGGCCCAATTCAATGATTCAACCGCCAAACCTATCAGAGGACACCGAAGGTGAGCCTTGAACATCAATTGGACAAGGAGGTCAAATCCATGACCCTTGAATTTGAAGGGCAAACCACTTGGTTGCTCACCGTGGATTTTAGCCACAGTTTACAGTGCAGAACGTACATCAATGTTGCGGTTTGCAACAGGTGACAAATATATTTACTGTTTCATTTCCAATATGCTTAATTAGATCACATTTGGCATTTTAATGGTTTAGTTAGGATTTTAGAGACTTCTGACCAGCATAATAAGTGTTTTTACTAACTTGTTCTCATTATAGTAGTATAGACATTAATGGCTTCTTTTCATGTTATAGTGCTTCATTTCAAGTAATTGATGCCATAGATTGATAGTTGTATTTCTTGTTCATATATTTCTATCAATCTTGATAGATTTTGCACATGTTTAACATAGTTTAAACATTTTCTTCAATTCATGACATTATGCTACTCTCATGCTATATGTCTTTAAAGGGCCTCATCATGAGAGGCTTCCTATGATTTTGACATTCTTGTGTTGTTTATTGATCATAGGAAATAGGTTTCAAAAGAGCTACAACCATTTATTTCCTTCCTCAACGCAAAGAAGAGGGTCTACTCCACCCTAGAGCAGTTTGTGTCATCTTGAAGGGCCCTTCGAAATCACACCTACCCTTGAGAGGGAAACAAAATACCTCCTATTGTAGCAATTGTATCAATATGATTATCCCTAAGAGGGATGTATTTGTAATTTGAGTTTGGCATCGAAATATAATGGAATAAAGCATCTTTTATTTATCATCTTGTTGTCAATTTCTTGTTCTTGTACGTATTTTGTATTATTTTTGTCAATTCTTGTGATCATGGAGGAACTTCGTAATTCATGCGATCTAACTGTTGTTTCTTGATTTTTTTATATTGAAGGTACAGACCATAGCTATCAGTTGCGGTCCAACAATTGAACTGCAGGTTCAACATGTGGTTTACAGTCTGGACCGTAGACCATACCTGCGGTTTCCATATAACAACATAGACAACAAAAATAGGAATGAGGTAGGCCCTATTTTCCACTCTCTGTTTATTTTTACTTATATGTGTTTTTACAGAATGCTCATTTTGAAATGCAATTAGGAAAAGCAAACTAAAAGAAAAAGGAAATAAATCATGTCCTAGTTCATTTCAATTTGCATTTGTAGAAAGGTGCTGCTAGGAAAAATGAATCTCTGATTGCAATCTGCCCTAGAATCTAGTGTGCTTGATAGAATTTGTGTGTTTGGTTTGCATGTTGAGGCCCAAGTAGTGGCCATTTGCATCATCGTAATTGCATTGTTGAAAAAATCATGTAGAGTATAGCATGCATATCTAAATGTGAAACATTTCTTTTTACATTACATGTAGGAAACAATCATTTGTGCTATATGATGCATTTTTCATTTTATGCAAATTAAAACGAACCAAACACACCACTTGGCACTTAAAAGCTAGTGAGTTTGGCTTGGCATCCAACCATTAGTAGTGTTCAGTGACGGTAAGCACAATTTCCATCCGCTAGCCCAAATCCTACGTACCCTTTGTTATTATACCAATACCAGATCCAAGAACCATCCATAGCCTAGAAAATTTACATGTACTTCTCTTCGAAGAGTATAACACTGATTGGGTGAAATTGGGTGAGGATCTGGTAGGACCTGTGCTTCTTGTTCGGGTGTGGACCTTCATTACCACACACGGGGGATTTACGTGGCTTGGAAGTCACATCTAGGTTTTCGAGCTATGAGTGTACAGGTGAAAGCTAATTTAACTGAGAATATCATCCAATGCTTTTCAAAACATAATAAGGAGTTCTATACTGATACAACAAATCATTGAAACAACATCAAATAGTCTAGGGCTCACTTTTAAAAATTAATATGAGATAAACACTATTGTATACCTTGTTTGTGTAATAAAGAATAAATTTAGACACTAGGTACACTATGGTGGAGACACAGGGTGATCGACAAAGGCATAAGCTTGAAGCTAATGACCAAGCCCCAACTGATTCACATCAGCAACACATGTCGAGTCCTTGCCCATGTGTGCTTCTTGAACGTAGTTTAGCAAGAATTAGATGAGATAACTCGACATGAGGGGAACTTACTAAGCATAACCCTACTAGAGGAGTTTATGTGCATTATTCTAGGAATAGAATATATTAGGGAGCCTCTCAGCATGAGGGTGTTCCACTTAGAAGCCATTACCAAGACCGCATTTCACATGCATCTATGGGATTGGTTGAAGATTACATTATACATAGGTCTAAGCTAGTACCCCTATGACATAGGTCTACATGAGGATCCATGGCTCCACCTTCGAAGTACAAACAAGATAGAGATCCACCCATTCAGGGGCATTTGGACAAGACCACTACTGAGCATTGGTTTGTGTAGACTCCCACATGTAATAAACATCAAAAAATCACCATTGACATGGCTAAGGTGGGAGCCATTGGCACACCACCATACGAGTGATGGAGATCCAAAGAATTGAATGGCTTGGGTAGCATTCTCGAGTAGCTAGGCTATAGGCCTTTAGCTCCGCCCACTCATACCCTGAGTGAGCACATAGGGGTTCTATAAGAACTACTAGAGAACATTGAGAGGCTTCTAAGTACCCTCATGTGATACATCCACCATCCATGCATGGTGGTACAGAGCATTGAGTTTAGTAGGATGCTAATATCATCTTTACATACAAGGTCAAAAGCATCACAAATCTGTCATATGGGTACAAAACCCATAAGGTCACTTGCATAGAACATGCATACCAGAGGCCTGTCATAGCTAATGACTTTGATAGATCACATAGACTGGTAGCTAAGCAGCAGTGATAGCTTCTCCAAGATCAATTGGAGGATGCTCTCTTAGAAAGATATTTCATTGAATATGAGAATATTCAATCGCAGAGGCTCATTCGACATAGACTATATGAGCAATGCATGCATGAAGAATGCATCCTTTCCCAAAAGGAGTGCATAGATCAGGAAGGTAGGCTAGCTAGATATGGCCTATATACTCATGTAGAGAGTAGAGAGTGCATCCAAAGAAAGGATTTATTGCAAGTTGATGTGTGCTAGGAGAATACAGATTCTCATACTCATACCAGTGCCCTACCAAGAGAACGACCACCATCGTTCAACCATGAGAGGTAACAACAACATGAGGAAATTGAGGGAGATGGAACTGAGCAAGAATATCCTAAAAACTCCCAAGTTGAGGAGGAAGAGCAACATCCTCCATCGTGATTGAGGAAGAATGTACCTCCTATACCGCCACTATGACAACTTAGGGAGGAGGACTTTCTGTCTTCAGAGGTCTACAAAGCCCTAGCAACTAAAGTGAAGGTGATCGAGAGGCAAGGCACAATTGTTCAAAATCCGACCTTAAGAAATATTCACAATGAGCCTCTAGACCCCTCGATAATTGCTTTTTTCTATCTTGAGTATTTCATTATGCCCAGGCTAGAGAAGTTTAAAGGTAACAAAGATGCACAAGAGCACATCATGGGATTTTTGGACATCTATTTCTAAAAAGCTAGCAATAATCCCTTAATTATGCACATGTTTATCACGATGCTCTCAGGCCTAGCTCGATAGCGGTTCAACCAGCAAAATAGGCATAGTATTACCAATTTTGAGCAACTGGCAGACATTTTCCTTGAACGCTTTTCTTTTGACATCAAGAAATAGGTAAACCTTTTCAATTTGGTTGTGCTAGCTCAGCGTGATGACAATCCAATTGAACAATATGTAAATATATGGATGAGGTTAATGGTGAAGCTACCATTCCCTATTCCTACCATGGAATTAACCTAAATTTTCACTAAGATTTGTGCCAAGCACATCTCGCTATTGTTGTAGTTACAACAAAATTCAACATTCGAGGAAGCTTTGGTGCAATCCAAGGTGATTGAATGCATCAAGTTGCAGGAAGGCAACTTGAATCTTAAGAGTAGGAAAGAGGGGCCAAAGAAGAGCTAAATGAAGCATAAGGGCAAGTAGGCCCATGTCAAAAAAGTGGTGTTGAACCTCTAGAGAGAGGATAAATGGTAGTAAAAGCAAAATTATCAGGCCCAACCTCCTCCTGCCTAGTATAGAAAGCACGATAACAACTATAAGGGCAAGAACAAAGAATAATGCCCACCTCACCAATTCATACCTTTGATAAAATCATTAACATTGATATTCCACCAATTGTGCAAGGCCAAGGTAATAAGATTTCCTGAAATCAAGATGGTCGATCCAAATCAACCTAAGGCAAATGGGTACCAGGATGACCTATTTTGCATTTTTCACTGAGCGAAGGGTCATGACATAAAAGTATATTGGTCCTTCAAGCATATAATGCAAAACATGATTGATAAAGGAGAGCTTGTAGTGCCAAATAATCCACTAGTGCATGACAACTAGAACATGGGGATTTCCAAAAATCTACTTCCAAACCATGAGGCACCATGCAACAACGTTGGTCACATCAACTAGGTGCGCATCGAACCACCTATTCAAGGGTTTTTTGGTATGGTTAATGTTTTCACAAGGCATGGGAGGTATGAGAATCTAAATTAATCACATGCTCCCATAATAATGCAAGCCACATTGAATCAACAATCAACATAGAATATTCCAGGCGCACCAACGGGATCAGTGGTGACCATACAGAGTAGGCTAGTCCAAAACCTACAGATAGCTCCTATGAAGCTATCTATAGATGAATTGATACAGCAGTCCCCTAGGCATAGGGAGAATCTTATGGATATTTTGAGGTCTATTTAAGTACAACCCCAGGATGCTCAAGCATTCACAAATTTTGTGGGACATGTATAGTAGTGCCAAGAACCAACAATCCAATTTTATGATCATGAGATCAAGATGGATCCCACTTAGATGACTGACTCACCATTGCATATAATTGCATGTTTCAACCACATGCCATTTAAAAAGGTCTTGGTTGACATTGTTTTATCGATCAACATCATAAAAACCAAGAATTTGAGTCCCTTGAAGCTACCAAAATCACACATCATGCCAACTGCATTCACGTTGAGAGCATTTAACGACACATTACGTTTAACGGTTGGTACAATTTTCCTACCCATCCAAGTAGGCCTAAAGACCATCTTTGTGATGTGTCATGTGATAGAAGGAACCATGTAGTACAACATCCTAATAGGGGGCCCTGGATTCATGAGATGCATTGCATTCCCTCGATATTACATCAGTGCATGAAATATGTTCACGAAGGATAAGTTCACGTGGTACCGTCAAATGAAGAATCTTTCAAATTTGTGAACATGGCATATCTTCCAAGGGGTTTCATACTCCCATCAACACACCTGGCCATCCAACCAGCATCATAGGATAAGATTCTAGAAAGAAAGCAAAGGGTAGATGCTCAAACATTGATATCTTTGTCACACAGATCTTAGCATACTATTGATACTTCCTTGAGACCATCTGCATCAATGATGCTTTGGGATGATAGTAATAAAAAGGTGAAAATGGGTAAGAGAGAATAAAAGCATATGCCTGAGCCAGTCACCGAGGAGGCTCCTACCCCTATGGAAGTGGAGGAAGCCCAAGACATAGTCAAGGAGGTACCTCAACCTGCCTTACCTGCATTGTTAGCAAGATCATCTACACTATGGGTGACTGTTCATCTAACCACTGCAAGGATTGGAGAGTACATTGTATAAAATGTTACCTTCGAACCAATTCTAGATACAAAACAAGATATGTATTGCCCCCATGCTCACCAGTTTCTTGTTGGATCTGTGGTTCCATTGGGAGAACCACCTAACCAGACAAACTTCATCTATGCGGGGCTAGATCAGCTTCCCATGTGTATGCCCATGGATGAATATTATGACGAACCATTCATGGTGAATGTTCGTTATCTATCAAATCCCAACTATACTAGATGTATTTTTGAGTTATATCATTGGCATGGGTATGGCCTTGGTATCTTTGAAAAAGGATGTAGGACTCCACTCAAACCACATTATTAGTTAGCAACTGATAGGTTCAGCCTAGGATTATAGATACAAGGACAAGATAACTTGCTCGCAGCATCCATAGATCACTTGTACCTTAGCCTAGGGGATGATGTGGATTTTAACCCATATCATCCTAATCCGTCCATATTCTAGAGGACTCACCCAATGGTATTTTTCATCACCGTTGAACCTCTTGAAGGAAATCATGAAGAATTCCTAGAGCATACTAATACAGAGTGGAACCCCAAAGACAACCTGGGTCACCAAATCTGTAATGCTACTAATGACACAGGTGTGCAGGGGCATATCACCACAATTTTGGATGATCTTGAGTCAAGAGATCTATACAGTGATGATGGAGATGAGTCCACCTCTGAGATGAGTGGATCGAGTTATGATGTTAATAGCAAATCCTCAAACAATAATTAATATAAGGATGAAGTTGAGGTGACCTATCTAGGGTCTTTGCACATGCATCATGTACCACCTACAGAGTCGATACATGTTATTGAAGAGAATATTTCCAACATTGATCACTTGAAGGAAGAAGCAGAGCTAGATTTCTTGGAAGTGTCACACTTATAGTATAATTATTCGCTTTATCTAGATAGTGATGATAGCAATCAAGAGGTCATATTCATGGGGTCGCACTTGCCAGAGCACCCCATAGGAGTAGGATATAATGATGGGTTTTGGTTGTCAAAAAGTGATGAAGAATATGAGTTAGAGAGGGCCTACCTTGGTCCCCCTTATTTGCATCATCGTCATCAACCCATCAGCATAGATGAGGTCTATCATCAGTTATGTATTGGTCCTCGTTTGAGAGAAAGACGATTAAACCTGGAGCAAATTTATCGGTTGGTTAATCCTCTTCCGTCGACCTACATGGAGCTTCGTGAGCTAAGTTATTATAATATACACCCCCTTATCTGATTCTTCTGATATGTGTTTGAGTTTGTTTGGGTCTGATTTTGTTTTTGTTAGGTTTGCTGATATGATTGGTTTTTGCAATGCCAAAATGAAAGATACCATGCAACAAGAGTCTAAACTAATTGCCAAAATAAAGAACTAACAAAGTATTGCAACTTCCACACTTAATTTACTTTCAAAACAAAATTACAGAGTTCTGGTATAAATGTTCTCAGACCTGGTATATGTTGCTTCAGACTTGAAATTGATTACAAAATGCCACCAAAATGCACCAATGTGAGCACCAAGGGATGGGCTATGGAATGAGGAGGTTCTCCTTGAAGACTGGTCCACAAATCACCCTTGGATGCCAAATAATTAAGGTCTGATCAGAATATAGAATAGTCTGATATGAATGCTTCAGACTTAACCACACATCACCTTCTTGTCTTAGAAACAATCTCAATGGGGGCGCCAAACTTGGAGGATGTCAAAGACACAATTTGGAGGTTGAATGGCCTCCAAATTAGATAATTATGAAGTCTGAAGTATGACTATAAATTGTTGTCTTCAAACTTATTATGAAGCTCATAACCCTCACCAAATTGCCAACAAATTGATGCCAAATGCTTCTAAAGTGCGATGCAAGTTCAATGCAATGCAGTCACAAATCACCAAGTCAATGCCAAAATCATGGGTGTTCTAAGAGGTGCGCCTTGGGTAGAATTTTGGCCCTCTCTAATAAATCAAATATACCATGAACCTTGCCATATAAGTGCTTAAAATGATGGTGAAGACAACAACTATGCTTTGAACCAATACCCACAACCATATGATGCCAAAATCTGAAGTTATGAGTGAAAACATGGATCTGCTGTAGGAAAACCAGTCAAGAATGAAAGTCTGAAGTTACCTCTATAAGCCCTTAGTTCTCCAAAATAACTATGGATTCTTGTATGGCTGATGAAGACCAACAAAACCCATGTGTTGGTTTGCTCCAATGATGAACTTTTCCAATCTGCAAAACCCTTGATTCAGAAATCTCTGAAGCACAATGAGTTTCCTGAAGTAGAAACTCCTCTAATTGGCTAGGTGAGTTCTCCAACACATGAAACCAATGTTCTTATGGAGGTATCCTCCCCACAAGCTCCAACAAGGCAGAAATCTGCAATGTCCTCAAAAAATGACCACAACAACAAACATGAATGGATGCCCCAAATGACCACTCTTTCTCCTTATTTATGTTTTCTCTTAACCTCTTCAAGAATATGCTAGAAGCTTCCCAAGGGGGACGCCCATATTGGCCCCCTTACCTAGTAGTCATAATGTTGTTTAAAACAACTTTGGCCCCTTCTTATATTTTAATATTATAATTTCCCTTTATAATTTGCTTTTATAAAAAAAAATATATTATAATAAAAGGGAAATAAATCATACTTAGGCCAAAAATATCATCCCTTATACAAAATGACAACCCCATGTTGAAGCTCGATCAAAGAAAAAACCTCCATGATGATGAGTCCCTTAGCAATTCCCTGAACGACCTACAAGGACTCAGAATAGGTCATCAGAATCTCCTCCCCAAGTCACTGAAGAGGGGACATTACAGTCTCCCCTTCCCAAAATTGCTTGTCCTCAAGCAATTGGAAACCTGGAGTCTACAGAATGGCCTCTCCCTCCCAAGTGGCATCCTCCTCAGGTAGATCCCACCATTTGACTAGATATTCCTTAATCGTTCTCTTCCTGAGGTTGCACTCTCGCTGACCAATGACTGCCTCTGGAACAAGGATGAGCTTCCCCTCATCATCCAATGGGGGTAAATCAACTGAAGGTGTAATGTTGTGTCCCAAAGCCTTTTTGAGGCATGAAACATGGAACACGTTATGAACTCTGCTGCTCTCTGGTAGCTCAAGCTCATATGCTACCTCACCTACCTTTCGTATAACTTGGAATGACCCATAGAAATGAGGCTTGAGCTTCTCAGCTCCACTCTTCTTCAGCAATGACTGTCGAAAAGGCTGAAGTCTCAAGTACACCATGTCACCAATCTCAAACACTCGCTCAACCCTTTTTTGATCGGCATATCTCTTTTGTTGCTCCTGTGCCTGCCTGATGTTCTCCTATAGAGAACGCATGATATCCTATACATCCTGCACCAACTCCCTCACTCGGGGTACTCTACTATCACCCAATACCAAATCCATGAAGCTAGGAGCTTCGTATCCATAAAGAGCCATAAATGGTGACATACGAATCGACATGTGATATGATGAGTTATAACAATACTCACCCAAATGTATCCAATGCACCCACGCCTTCTGCTGCCCTATCACATAGTTCCTCAGATAACCCTCTATCCATTTGTTGACGATCTCTATCTGACCATCAGTCTGAGGATGATAACTAGTACTGGGCGTAAGCTCTATCCCACACAATCGGAACAACTCCTACCAAAATAAGCTCATAAATATGTTGTCCCGATCACTAACTATAGTCTTAGGCAGCCCATGCAGCCTGAATATCTCTCTAAAAAATAACTCTGTTGTCTGCACTATTGTGAACCCCAAAGTAATGGTGAAGAAGTGAGCATACTTAGTGAGTCTATCCACTACAACATACAAACAATCCTTTCCCTGAGCCCTGGGAAGTCCCATGACAAAGTCCATGGATATACTCTCCCACTTCTACGAAGGAATAGGGAGTGGCTGAAGCAACCCTGCTGGGAATGTATGCTCATGTTTGTTCTGTTGGCATACAGAACACTCACGTATATACTATAGAACATCCTCCTTGAGGCCTCACCAAGTGAACCTCTCTCTAATCTACCGATAGGTCTTATAGTAGCCAGGATGTCCAACCATCGATGTGTCATGAAGAAGTCTGAATATCTACCTCTTAAACTTTGAATCCGATGGAATCCAAAGTCTCTCCTTATAATAGACCACCTCATCTCTAACCACATAACGCTCATCATTGTGTACCCTATCTAAAATCTGGCGAGCGAAATCATCCTTGGCGTATTCTGCTATGAGCTTAGGTCTCCAATCCTCGAAAATCTCTGTCAATGAGCACAAATGAGGACATCTGGATAAGGCATCAGCTACTATGTTCTTCTTCCCTTTGACAAATTCTATGTCAAAGTCATAGGCCTGTATCTTGCTGATCCACTTCATCTGTCTGTCATTCAGGTCCTTCTGATTCAAGAAGTACCTAAGACTGTTGTGATCAGTCTTCACTATAAACCGTCGGCCCACCAAGTACTGTCTGAACTTTGCTAGCGCATGCATGATAGCTAGCATCTCACGGTCATAAACTGAATAGCTGGTCTCACCACCTCTAAGCTTCCTGCTCTCGAAGGCGATTGGATGCTTATTCTGCATCAGTACTGCTCCAATGCCCTCACCCGAAGCATCACATTCTACCTCGAATGGTTTGGAGAAATCTGGTAGAGCTAATACGGGACAACTGCACATAGCCTGCTTGAACCTATCAAATGCCTGTTGTGCTCTATCCATCCATTGAAATGCTCCCTTCTTAGTCAAATCCATCAAAGGAGATGCCAACTATGAAAACCCTCTAACAAACCGATGGTAAAATCCACATAAGCCAAAGAAACCTCTGAGCTGCATGAGTGTAGTAGGGGGCGACCAGTCCATAATAGCCTGGATCTTCTCAGGGTCCATCCTAACTCCCTGAGCACTGATGATATGTCCCAAGTATAGTAACTCCGTCATGCCAAACTCACACTTAGTCTCTTTGGCATAAAGAGACTCTACCTCCAGTATACTCAACACCTCATCAATATGCCTCAGGTGCTCCTCCCATGTACGACTATAAATGAGTATATCATCAAAAAACACCAATACAAATTTCCTCAACTGCCTCTGAAAGACCCTGTTCATGCAAGACTAAAAAGTGGCAGGTGCGTTGGTTAGCCCAAATGGCATAACCAAAAACTCAAAATGCCCATAATGGCATCGAAATGCAGTCTTCTCCACATCTGACTCTCTCATCCGTATCTGATGGTAACCCGACCTCAGATCGATCTTAGTGAAGTAAACCACTCCATGTAGCTCATCCAATAGCTCATCTATGCACGGAATTGGGTACCTATTCTTGATTATCTTTTTATTCAATGCTCGATAGTCTATACACATGCGCATAGTCCCATCCTTCTTCTTAACCAGCACTACTGACGAAGCAAAAGGACTCTTGTTGGGTCAAATGTATCCCATATCAATCAACTCCCATATAGTTCTCTCAATATCATCCTTATATCACCTTGGGTGTCGATATGGTGTACTAATAATAGGGTTGGTCCCCTCCTCTAACTCTATGATGTGCTCTGCTCCTCTATCTGGAGGTATCCCTGGTGGTATATCACTGAATACTTTGCTATGTTTGGTTAGCAAAGTCTGGATATCTGGATGGTATACTCGCTTAGACTCCTCTGTAGCTGAAGGTGTGATAACACATTGTGCTACCCACTCTACCTGATAATGCCGCATAAGTCTTTCCATCCACTTAAATGAAATTGCTTGAGCTCCACTGGTTGTCATCCCTCTCAACACCACCTGTCGCCCATCTGATCTAAATTTCAACTCCATCTTCTGGAAGTTGAAAACAATGTCACCTAGAGTGCGTAACCACTGAATCCCAAGCACAACATCCAAGTTCTTTGTGCTGACCACAAAGAAGTCATCACACACCTCATAGTTACCCAATGTCAACTTCATCTTGGGTACTTTCCTTGTGCAAGAAATGGAGAAACCATCAGCAATCATCACCTGAAACTCCTCAATCTCCTCAGTCTCCAATCCCCTACGCACTACCAATCCCTCATCAATAAAATTATGAGTGGCTCCAGAATCAATGAGAGTTACTACTCGCTTCCCCTTAAGAACCCCTCTAACTCACAAGGATTGGGCTCCCTGAACACTGTGAAGGTGTGCTGGCATGTTAGGACTCTTCTCTGTATGTTCTTGGGTGACTTCATGCTCTTCTAAAGATTGTTCCTCTTCGTTGACCACTCTTTCCTCTTGCTGATCAGAAATTTCAGACCCACTATCATCATCCGAATGGTACTCAATGAGCTGCAACTTCCCCTTAAACTCACACTTGTGGTTGGGGGTCCATGGATTTTGATAGGTAAAACATAATCCCTTCTTTCTAAGCTCTTGAAGGGTGTTAGGATCCAATTTCTTGAAGGTACTTCACTGTTGATCATTATTTGTTTTGAATGGTTTTTGTTCCTTATCCTTCTTGAAGTCCTTCCCTTTGTATTGATTTGAATCCTTTCCTTTATATTGACTCTTGGACTTAGAGGAAGTGACCTCCATGTCCCTAGCCTATCGAATAGCCTCATGAAGGGTAGTTGGGTTGAATGCCTTAACCCAACCTCTCAATGGCTCCATCAATCCATCAACAAATAGCACCACTAATCGCCTCTCCGACATATCCGTAACCATGATGGACAATCTCTGAAACTCAGCTATATATGTGTCCACTGAACTCCACTGTCTCAAGTGAGTCAATTCCTTAAATTCCAACTCCTGCTCCTTCTTATCAAATCATTGTTGGAGCCTCTCTATAAATTCAGCGTATGTGTCAACTCGGTCATGTCCCAAAGTATGCATCCCATGGTGCCACCAGTCATGTGCAACTCCCTCTAGATGCAATGTGCAAAATTTGATGGCATCCTGCTCTGTCATCTGGTTCAGCTACAAATATGTGTCCATATTTTGGACCCAAGCCTTCATTGTCATCTTCCCAGATGCGTCAAATAATGGTACATGTATCTTGCCTATCCTCTTCTGTATCTCATAACGTGGAGTATGCTGCCCCTGATCTCCGTGTTGTCCATACTGATTAGGCCTTCCCCTATTCCTAGGAGTTTTCCTATTACGAGTGTCCACATAATCTCTGAATGACATCATCTCATGAAGCTCGAGACCAAGCTGATCCCACTCCTCTCTGTACTACCTATACTGATCAACAACTGTACCCTCTAGCTCTTCCTCAACTGGTTGAGGTACTATAAGCTCTGTGTGAGGTAGGAAAGTAGGCATGAAAGGTCTAGAGCTACTTGCTCTCTCTGTCCGTGTAGGTGTACTACCCCTATTTGCCACTGATTCCTCATTACCTGTCCCTGCATTGTTCTGATCATGTTGAGCATTCACCAATATATTCAACCCATGAACCTGTTGTTGCATTAGACCCACTAACTATTGTAAACTATGTTGCATATTTTGTTGTGTCTGTCTTATGTCCTCAGCCATTTTCCTTTCAAACTCATCCTGATTAGCCCTATCACCCATCCTATCAAGCCCCTGATTTGACTGTCTAGCTCTTTGTGCAGTTGTAAATGTACTCTCTTCTGGATATGGGTTTGCAAGTTGGAATTGTTCTCTTCTCAAATTTCTATTATAGGCTCTTATATCCCTTTCACTCATGTAATTCCCTCTTCACAGGATGGCAGGAACAAGTGGCTCTGATACCACTATAATATACACCCCCTTATCTGATTCTTCTGATATGTGTTTGAGTTTGTTTGGGTCTGATTTTGTTTTTGTTAGGTTTGCTGATATGATTGGTTTTTGCAATGCCAAAATGAAAGATACCATGCAACAAGAGTCTAAACTAATTGCCAAAATAAATAACTAACAAAGTATTGCAACTTCCACACTTAATTTACTTTCAAAACAAAATTACAGAGTTCTGGTATAAATGTTCTCAGACCTGGTATATGTTGCTTCAGACTTGAAATTGATTACAAAATGCCACCAAAATGCACCAATGTGAGCACCAAGGGATGGGCTATGGAATGAGGAGGTTCTCCTTGAATACTGGTCCACAAATCACCCTTGGATGCCAAAGAATTAAGGTCTGATCAGAAGATAGAATAGTCTGATATGAATGCTTCAGACTTAACCACACATCACCTTCTTGTCTTAGAAACAGTCTCAATGGGGGCGCCAAACTTGGAGGATGTCAAAGACACAATTTGGAGGTTGAATGGCCTCCAAATTAGATAATTATGAAGTCTGAAGTATGACTATAAATTGTTGTCTTCAAACTTATTATGAAGCTCATAACCCTCACCAAATTGCCAACAAATTGATGCCAAATGCTTCTGAAGTGCGATGCAAGTTCAATGCAATGCAGTCACAAATCACCAAGTCAATGCCAAAATTGTGGGTGTTCTAAGAGGTGCACCTTGGGCAGAAGTTCGACCCTCTCTAATAAATCAAATATACCATGAACCTTGCCATATAAGTGCTTAAAATGATGGTGAAGACAACAGCTATGCTTTGAACCAATACCCACAACCATATGATGCCAAAATCTGAAGTTATGAGTGAAAACATGGATCTGCTGTAGGAAAACTAGTCAAGAATGAAAGTCTGAAGTTACCTCTATAAGCCCTTAGTTCTCCAAAATAACTATGGATTCTTGTATGGCTGATGAAGACCAACAAAACCCATGTGTTGGTTTGCTCCAATGATGAACTTTTCCAATCTGCAAAACCCTTGATTCAGAAATCTCTGAAGCACAATGAGTTTCCTGAAGTAGAAACTCCTCTAATTGGCTAGGTGAGTTCTCCAACACACGAAACCAATGTTCTTATGGAGGTATCCTCCCCACAAGCTCCAACAAGGCAAAAATCTGCAATGTCCTCAGAAAATGACCACAACAACAAACATGAATGGATGCCCCAAATGACCACTCTTTCTCCTTATTTATGTTTTCTCTTAACCTCTTCAAGAATATGCTAGAAGCTTCCCAAGGGGGATGCCCATATTGGCCCCCTTACCTAGTAGTCATAATGTTGTTTAAAACAACTTTGGCCCCTTCTTATATTTTAATATTATAATTTCCCTTTATAATTTGCTTTTATAAAAAAAAGAATATATTATAATAAAAGGGAAATAAATCATACTTAGGCCAAAAATATCATCCCTTATACAAAATGACAACCCCATGCTGAAGCTCGATCAAAGAAAAACCTCCATGATGATGAGTCCCTTAGCAATTCCCTGAACGACCTACAAGGACTCAGAATAGGTCATCAGAATCTCCTCCCCAAGTCACTGAAGAGGGGACATTACAATGATCCTATGATGTAGCTAGTGCATAGGGAGGATCTAGTTGTTTGTAGTTCTCATAGAGATGACCCCTTTGTGCCTATGCCATTAGAGCCATATCGTGGGTATGAGGACTGCATCGATTATATAGAAGTTTTTTTGTGTGGTTCTAGAGGCCAATACCATTCCATCAATATGGTCTCCATTGATTTGACCACTCCACTCCGCAATCTAGTAGATCCATCTAAACCGTTGTATCTCGATGTAGATGCTATAGACTGGGATTGCACTGACTCGCCTATAGAGCCTGAAGATTTCTTCCTAATGAATAAATGCTACAACCTTTCCATTTTGTGCCAAGTTGTGCTTACGATGTGTATCATGCTAAGGGTGCTTCCAATGCGAAACCTATAAACCCAACAGATGACATCCATTTGATTCCTACACCTCATCAGCTTGAGGATGGATCACATATGTCAGTAGAAGAAAAATTCAAGGTGGATATTAGCAATGATCCCACCAATTCAAAGAAGGTTAAACTTGGAGAGAGTCTCACTCTAGATGAGTGGGCCACCTTCATCCCTCTGTTGAAAGAGAGACCAAATCTATTTGCTTGGACGTACGAGGATATTCCAAATCTAGACCCTAATTGGTTACTCATAACCTTTCACTAGATATGATAAAGAAGCCAGTCAAGCAAAAACTTGGAAATATGGATCCAATAGTAGCCTTAATGGTGAAATATGAGCTACAAAATTTGTTGGATGTAGAATTTATGATTTCCATCGACTATCTAGAATGGGTGTCCAATATGGTACCCATAAGAAAACCTGATGGAAGGATTCATGTTTGTACGGATTTTAGAGACCTTAATAAGGCAACACCCAAAGATTCATTTCCATTGCCTAATATCGATGCTCTTGTGGACACAACTGCAGGTCATGAAATGCTCTTATTAATGGATAATTTTTCTAGTTACAATCAAATTTGGATTAAACTCGAAGACCAGCACAAAACTACATTTAAAACACCATGGGAAACATTTTCTACAATGTCATTCAGCCTCAAAAATGCTAGTGCAACATACCAACGGGCCATGACATACATTCTTCATGACTATATGCATAAGATCCTAGAAGATTACATGGATGACTTGTTATCCAAGTCATTGCTATGTGCTGAGCATGCAGAGGTCTTAAGGAAGGTCTTCGATCACCTAATAGAGTATAATGTTAGGTTGAATCTTAAGAAGTGTGTATTTGCTGTAACTTCTGGTAAGCTATTAGGATTCATTGTCTCAAAGAGAGGCATCGAATTTTACCCAAAAAATGTCAAGGCTATCTTAGAAATGTGTCCTCCCTCTAATATTAAAGAGTTAAGAAGCCTTCAGGGCAGAGTAGCATCGATAAAGCGATTCATCACTCAGTTATCGGATAAATATTGATCCATGAATTGACTGCTACACAAGGGGGTACCATTCAATTGGGATAAGGATTGTCAAGCAACTTTCACTAAAATAAAGCAATACTTGGCAACACCACTAGTGCTAGCTCCACCAAGGCTAGATGTGCCTTTTCTTCTATATATCGATGATCGACTTTGCATTAGGGATCATGTTAGCCCAAAAGAATGTGCAAGGCAAGGAACAAGCCATATATTATATTAGCCTAACCTTGGTGAGTTATGAGCTAGGGTATGCATATGTTCAAAGTGCGAGCAAGGGGGTGGTGCCAGAATAGTGTTTTTCACACCGCAAGGAACTCCAATGCCCTTGTGATTTAATTAGATTTTTTGTGCACCAACAATAACACTGAGTACAAAGCCTTGCTGCTAGGGATCCACATAGCCATCGCCATGAATATTAAAATATTAAACATCTTTGGTGACTCCTTGCTCATAGTAAATCAAGTTAAGGGGCTCTTTCAGTTTTGATTTCTCGTACTGAAATACTATAAAGATATTATAATCACATATTTATCTAAATTGAAATGGTATGACATCGAGGCAATCCCTCATTTATCAAATAGGTTTGGAGATACCATGGCATCTTTGGGATATTTAATCCCTCAAATTCTATATGCTGATTTCACTACAATTCATGTTAAAATGCTCTCACATCCTACAGTAGAACGAGAAGCCTTCGATAACAAAATGTCAATCAATATGATTAGCATAGAACCAAAAGTTGAATGGTTCTGTAGAACTGAATACTATTTGAAGAAGGTACCCTGGGGGTCATTAACCTCTCAGATTCTGATGGGGAGTGGTACTACCATTCACCATAAGGTTGTTTCCCAGTCTGCATTTGCAAAAGTAAATACATAGGGGGAGCAAGTCATCTTAGCAGTTGAAGCTGAGATTTATCAAAAATGGATGTCATAAATTAAAGACTTCCTAAAGCTTAGTATAATCCCAGAGGGATTTTTGCATGCCACAAGACACACATTTAAACAAAAAATGACTAAATATGTCTTAATAGGAGACATCTTGTACCATCGAGGTTACGATGGAGTTCTCCTTCATTGTCTAGAGCCCCAAGAGTCATCTTGGGTAATCTCACAAGCTCATGATGATACATGTGGTGGCCATTTCAGTGGCATGGCCATCATCAAGCACATCCTTTGAATGGGCTACTATTGGCCCACTATGGAGAAGGATTGCAATATGTATGTCAAGAAATGCATCAAATGTCAGCATCATTCTAATATTATGCAGTTGCCATCACAGGCCTTACAGCCCATTCAAGCGGCTTGTCCATTTTCTCAGTGGGGATTAGAACTTATAGGCAAGATCTCTCCCCCATCATTGGGCTGACATACATTCATAATCATGACTATTGAGTATTTTACAAAGTGGGTGGAAGAAATACCCTTAACAACGACAACTGGAGCTCGTATAGCAGAGTTTATACTAGAGCATATCATAAGTCATTTTGGGATTTCATCCAAAATAATATCGGATAATGGAACGTCATTCAAGAATAAAACTTAGGGCTTTAAATAAAATATAGAATCAAACACAGTTTTGCAACTCCATACTATCTGTATGAAAATGGGCAGGCTAAAGCTTCAAATAAGATAGTGGTGGCTATCTTGAAAAAGACGGTCCAAGAAAACCATAAGGACTGGAATATCCAGCTATCCCTTGCATTATGGGCTTACAAGACTAGTATTTGGATGCCCACTAGGGCAATGCCATTTTCACTAGTATATGGCACTGAGGCCATTATACCCTTGGAATTGGAAATTCCTATATTGTGTGTCGCATTGAAAGAGTTATCGACGATGACACCATGCGACAAGCTTGACTGGATCAACTCAAGTTTCTTGATGAATGTCACGTGAATTCTTTGGAGCATCTCCATGTTTATCAAGAGTGACTAAAACAAGCTTACAATATCAAAGTCCACTAGAGATACTTTGAGGTTGGGGATCTTGTCTTGAAATAGAACCAACAGAACTCTAATTTATTTCCAGATATGGGAGACAAATTCATAGCTAATTGGCTAGGACTTTACATCATATTCAAAAATATTGGTCCAGGTACCTATTGCCTAACGTCACTAGGGGTGTTGAAGAGCCTGAACCTCTCAACATCATCCATATTAAGGCGTTCTATTCTTGAGAGTGTAGCAAAAGGCTCCAAGGGTTCTTGAAATCGCTTGGTCATGTCAGTAAAAGGCTCCGAGAGTTTGCTTAAAATTACTCGATCAATCCCAAAGGCTTCGAGGGTTGCTAAAAATTGCTCGGTCATCCTAAAAGGCTCCAAGCTCTTTCATGAGTAGTTTGGTCAATAAAAATCTCCAAAGGCATCTGTAAGCCCTTTGGTCATCCTCAAAGGCTCTGAGGGTTGCTAAACACCGCTCGGTCATCCTAAAAAAGCTCCAAGCTCGTCTATGAGTAACTTGGTCAATCAAAAGGCACCAAGGGTTCTTGGATCTTCTTGGTCATTTCAATAAAAGACTTTGAGAGTTTGCTTAAAATTACTTGGTCAATCCTAAAGACTCCGAGGGTTGCTAAAAATTGCTCAGTCATCCTAAAAGGCACCAAGAGTTTCTAAAAAATTGCTTGGTCAACTCAAAAGCTCCAAGGATTCTTAAAGATTGCTTAGTCATCCCAAAAGGCCCTAAAGGTGCTCATAATCCCCTTGGTCAATCCTAAAAGCTCCAAGGATTCCTAAGAATCACCTAGTAAATTTAAAGGCTCTAAAGGCATGTACTTGTCATTTGGTCGAATATGAGGCTCAAAAACTCATAAAAATTATAAAATCTATAAAATCCAAAAAAAATGGTAAAGCATAAAAATCCAAAAACATTTGCATTTTGCATTATGCATTTTCATTCACACATGCATTCATTCCATTGCATTGCAAATAGGCATTCATCATCTATTGCATTTCGTAATAGAAGGAATTGTGTTTGGTCTTACAAATGACACCACGTTTGTGTTTTAATCATGCACCTCTACATTCATCATAATCCATCATTCATGTGAGTAATTGTGTTTCTCAACACAGCCCATAATGTTGCTATGAAGATATACTCAGGTTTTTCGGTCACTCAACCATACCTAGAGGTCTTATCAAGAGTTGATAGAAAGTTTTCTTTGCTTTTGTAGTTGAGGTGTAGTTAGTAAAGCCCTTAGCATATCATAATCATATCACTAATCAACAAATTAAAACAATCCTAATATGGACTTGGGGAAGATGAAAGCCATGAATCAGGATCAGGTATCCTAAAGAAAAAATAATTATTCTTGCTTATCCCCTTGTGCAGACGGTATGGGAAATGTTGTCAATTGGCAAAAGGGCAAGTGTATTTCCTACTCAAAATCCCTTTCTTATGATAAAATGAGCAATATCCCAGAGTGATATCACACATCAATCCCTAAGATTGATACCCTAGATCGATATCATAGATCGACATCCTAGATTTATATCCTATATTGATATCATAGATTGATACACTTAATCGATATTATAGAAAAATTTCCCCCCAAAGGAAATTTTTTGAAGGGAATTATCAAATGTAAATTCTAGAAAGTGAAGATCGAATGAAGATCATAAATCAAAGTTCAAATCTAGATCAAATGAAGATCAGAAAATAGATTCCAGTGAAGATCAAATGAAGATCCAAAGAAATTCAAATTCAAAATGGAATCGACTCCCTTGCTTCACTACATATGAGCAAGTATCCCAAAAAATTGAAAGAAAAAGAGTGGGAGAAAATTTGAATTCCTGGGATTTCCAACACTACTGTACCTTATGCATAACGATATGTTTGACGCATTAACACCTTGTTTATGAACAAGACCAATGTTTGAATGTGGAAGAGCTAGCTTCAGGTGTCTTGTATCACCTAGTGGTCTAGTCCAACTAAAATATAAATCTAATATTGGATAAACACTTGTGGATCCCCTATCTTAGCAATGGGCTGAAATAATCCCGTCTGACATCAGGGTATGCTTGTGCTTTATCTTAAAATACTCATGTGCACACACATGTATAATGAACATTTAGGTCCCATCTTAGCGAAATCCTTATATCTCAGAAGTCTAGCATGGTTAGTATACAACTTTTGATAAGTCAATTAGGGTGTTTGAGTCTCATGGAAAACCTCAAAATCTCTCTAAAAAGCAACAAATGCTAAAAGCATAAACCATCAAATGGTAAAATTCATTGCAAATTATCAAATTGCAAAGTATCCAAGAAGCGATACATCATTACATAAAGCACAATCAAGATATAGGATAGATATCGGATGAATATCAACAACGATGTTTAGATGACCACTGACTATATTGTGTATATCAAAAGAAAATAGAGTGACATATTATATCATTCGCATCATACAACTTCATACCATTGCATTTCATATATGGGTGATTAATTGATTAAATTATTATTACGAGGATTCTCAATTACATTCATGATTTTTTTTACATTTTGTGGTGTCATCCATTAGATTGTTAAACACATATTGCATTCCTTCCTTATGTTTTAAGTGATTAAAGCATACAGGTTCATTTACATTAGATTACTATCATGTAAATAAAGCATTACATACATTAATGCATAAAATAAAGCAATATCAAATATGCGTTAAGAGAAAGCATCGCATCCATATGCATCCATCCATCAAAAAGCACATCTAAACATCTAGATCACTGCATATCATCATCATAAATACAATAGCTATCTAGTGCATGTCATCCATACATCACATCACATAGCATTAACATAAGCATTGCATCCATGTGCATCAAATAAACATAAAATCAAAACACATAAAAAAGTACACATAATGAGCCATAAATGATCAAGTCATATCATATATATATATATGTGTGTGTGTGTGTGTGTCCAACTGAGTACATTAGGAGTGCAAAATGCTCACATTCTACAATCGTGTAGGTCCTAGACCTTACACCAAAAATGATACATATGCAAAAATATATCCTAAATCTGGTAGAGCCCTAGCTCTAGCCTGCTCCTCCTGAGTTGGAACTCTCGCCACCTCCCTCAGCCCTGTGCTCTGGATCCTGCTCTGCAGTCAACTTGGGTGCCTGTTGTGTGTCCTACTAAGGGTCATGTGTGCCACCTAATCCAAAGAGGTCTAGCATGTGGGATATTGGTATCTTTGTGCGATGATACCTGTGACTAAAGGTCGCACCCGTATCTCTGGTCCTAGTATGCAAACTACCTCCATGAGTGCTAAAGGACATGTGTGTCCTCTCAGTCCTATGGGTTCGTTGGCTAGAGATAGCTATGGACTACCTCATAGTCCTAGAACTGGTCTAATAAGACCCTAGAACTGGTCTAATAAGACCCTGCAGCATGTGAATCCTCCAAGACCGTGCAACCAATCAACCTGATGTAGCCCTCTAGCTGGTCTATGTGAGATACCCTGCCAGTATGTCTATCATTGCCCTCCTCCACGAGGGTCTGCAAGCATCGAATATTTGAAATAGGGTTTTGTTTGCCTGGTAATAAAGATAATGGTGTAGTTGGTGGTCTCATAACATCCTGGAAGGATGAAGGATCCCCCCTTTGTGCCTTGAGCAAGTTGCGCTCTATAATAGCCTCACCACGCTGCTCTAGTATCACATCCTATGAACTAGTATGCTCTCATACCTGAGTCTTTATGGTTGTAACATGTGCTATCGGACTCGTGACCTGCTCTTGAGCCTCTACTAGTTGCCTATCCCTATGATCTAGCTTCACCTCTAGAAGGGCGATGAAAGTGTCCCACTACAACTACTGAGTCTATAACCTCCCAATCAGACTTTGTAAGTTGGAAACCTGAGAAAGGAGTTGTCCCACATCACTTTTAGGAGGTACCTCACCCTCCTCAACCTCCTACAAATCCTCCTCGATGGTGGCCTTTTCATCCCATTAACCCTCAGTCTACTAGCGTAACCTATGCCCATCTAGATTGACCTCTACTTTTGCCTGGTCATCCACCCTACCTAGAGGTCCAGATCCCTACCATTGCAGTAAGGACCACCATGTATCATATGTTGGGGTTGTCCCAATCCTATCATCTCCAAACTCCTAAAAGTAATCAGCCTTGTCTCCAAGTGTTGTAGACTGAATCCATGGTAGGTGCATCTACAAGACTAGATGCCTGTAAACAAAAGGAATCTCTAGGATGTCCTACACCAGGTCGAACTGCCATAGGACATGAGAATATAATTGTTACTCCCTAACCTTTATATTAAAGCCAAGTATCCACCTGTACTGGTGAGCCTATTGTAGCCACTCACCTACCTCTAGCAAGTCCAAGCAATCCATGTGGGGATGCCACTCAATGTCTTCCATCCTGAGCACTACAAATCATGTAATGTAGTGGTCTAAGTTGCCAGTGTGGGTCCTGATTTGGAATGCCTCCTCCTCCCAAGGCTAGCACGCAGTGTAGCACTAATTTTTATCATCAATAGTAGTAATATGAAGGGGTAGCTCTATGGGATTCTCGATCCTGATATGCTGCTAGACCCAAATTTGTAGCAGTAGGCTACAGATAATCCCTCATCGACTTCGACTGGTAATTTGATATAGCTCCTGGTAGAGCTAGCATAATAGAGTGCTCCCCTTGGCTAGAAGTAGTTGTTGAGCATTGGAGCTCTGAGTAACTCTCCTGACACTAGCCAAGAGGTTTTAGGAGATCCTTGCACTTGAGGAGTCTAGAAGAACAATCTGCACCACTAGGTGCATGAAGATCACATCTCGCACAGAGAAGATGCACTGACCCTACCAATAGTTGATATGGACTCCTCCATGGTTGATCATGCACTGAGCCTCTTGGATTTGATCACCAAAAATAGCATCAAATACTACCCCCTTTCTTCGAGAGGAGGAAGAGGTGATGGCCTTGCCATCAATAAGGATCCTAAAGATCCTATAAGTGTCCTTTAAAGTGATGGTCATCTCACCCGTAGGTAGGTGAAAGTTGTTGATTTGCGCATTCCAGCATCGGGCCAACATGGTCAAATAGGCCTGATCCACCCGAATTGTGGGTAGATATAGAACGTAGCCAAATCTAATAGCTCCAAACCATGTTCGCTCTCCAGTAGTAAGTTATCTATGGGGAGTCTTTAGAAGGTCTAGTTCACGAGATCTAGAGGTCAACCTCTAAAATAAAATCATGGTATAAGAGAAAATCTAACTAAAAACAAGAAAAAACAAATAAAAAATGACCTTGAAAATGTCAAAAACATTCAAAAACTGATAAAAAGATAAAAACATGTCACAAAGCATTCAAAAATATCAAAAAAATCAATTAGGCAAGTCAAAATTGCATTAAATAACATTAATTTCCTATTAAACCTTAGAAAAATTAAAAATGTGATAATTTTTTCTAAAGTCAGCGAACCACGAGTCAACCCTGAGGTCCGCATGTGGTCAAAATTTGATCGTTGGAATTTAAATTCCAACCACAGCTGATACCTACGGTCCCCAATCTGATAATTGGGAACCGTAGCTACCAGCTACGGTCTAGGAAGGACACCCATTTTGGGTCCCTTCCTAGCCTCGCTGACAAAAAAATTAAAAACTAAACTAACCTAATCTAATGTGAGGTTCATTACCAACTGTTTAATGAAATTCATTAACACATTAATTAATGTGGTTTATTTTAGTTGGTATTGGTTGTGAGGACTCGGTTTCGAGTTACCTTGCCCGCTCCGCGGCCTCCACTAGTCGATGGTTGTCCAGGATCCACCATCGGGGTATATGTGTGAGTTTTGGTCAAGTTTTAGGTAGTGTTTCGGATCAAGGAATGTCTTCTGCATCTCAAAGCTCTCACAATTGCAATTGCTTTCAAGGAAACAATGAATATTCAAATGGGAAAGATTATTTATAGGTCCTCCTAATTTTTGTGGACCGCATCTGACACCTACGGTTCCATAACTAGGGTTTCCTACCCGCGGGTCCAATCTACGGTTCCTAAAATTTGAAAACTTCAACTGTAGACCGTACTCATGGTTTGCAACTAGTAATAAATGCATTCAAACCCCATCGTGGGAAGGTCTAAAATGATAAATTAATGATTCCTAATGGATCAAATTTTAAAAAGAGCAATCAATGTTGTAAATTTGGTGATGTTCAAAGCACCAGGATTGATATATGCTTGTTGTGGTGCAGTGGTAAATGCCCTGGGTGTTGGTAGAGGCCGACCCAGGTTCCATTCCCCTTGTCTCCATCCTGCAGATATATGGTATAGTGATGAATGTCCTATGTGCTGGTAGAGGCTGACAAGGCTCCATTCCTCCTATGACCAACCTGTTGAAAGTGGCATCTCGAAAGGGGTGTTTTCCACTATAAATTAGTTACACCCAGGTATTGTAGGTGAGTTGGAGAGGAGAGGGCAATCCTCCAAGGGAGGTCCCAGGTTCGAATCTCCACCCTACCAAAAAGTTGAATTGGGTATCCAAAATCTAATTAATAATGTTGGTACGGGTAGGGCTGGGTGTGACCCCCAGGGTGACTTTGACGGTGTAGAACCCCCTATTCGTGGTCTCTTAGACCAAGGTGACCCCACAAGGGGTTTTTCGCTTAAAAAAAAATCACCAGGATCGATTAATAAATCCAAACTAGAAAAAAAATCAAATAATTAAAAACCAAATGCACCTCGTATTCAGTAATTTACACTATACACTTGGTGGTTTAAGCAACTTGTGATCCATGCAATCCGACAAGATGAGTAAATTACCATAAGGACATTTGGGGCAAAAATTGTCATCATTGATCTGATATGCTTCTTTTCAATTTCGAAGAAGGCCTTTGAGGTTGGACTGCTCCATGAGAACGAGGTGTTTCATGTCATTTCTCTTATGACATCTTTTCATTAAATCATTGATAACTTGATTCAACACAAATCTAATTGGATTTGTATCATTTTTATTCCCTAATATGGCTATTATAGCCCGACTGCTCCATGGGATAGAAATGTGCAATTACTATTAACAGTTGGAATCATAAGCTAAACTAGGCACAACCAAGTAATTAAAATGCTGAATTTTACATTTGTTCAGATCTTTCATTGTGGTCAAGCGACCTTGTCGCTTCATATATTATGATTACCCTCATCGACTCATCGCTTGAGGAGGTAGTCATAATATCAAATCATAATCAAAATCAATAGAAGATCTCGAAGATCGTAGATCCCTTGATCTTGTCAAAATTACGTTCATCCTTGCAAATCATTGTCAATAGCTATCATAAGCTTACCCCTTTGCTTGGGGTAAATAGCAAATATGACTTTGCTTATTGTTCTCCATATTTTGGATCTATGGGTTAGAATATACCTATGGAATGCACAGCTACACCAAATGATATGAGAAGGGCACAAGCTTTTCAAATGTAAGTCTTTCACCCAGTTGGAAGCAATGATTCCAAGATGCACATCCTTTTATTGGACAAGAGGCATCTAATATTGATCTCACAATGCATCTCAAAAGGGGCATTTGTAGATATCTAAAAAACTTCATGTCGATGGCGACTACTCATATGGACATGCTACAAGACCATATGGAATATCTTGGGCATACTCTAAGATAGAGCAGTGGTTCTAACCACTCAATTTGGACTCCTTGGCCTAATCAGTCTGAATCGTAGCCCAAACCTACGGTCTATAGCCTGAACCGTGGTTGACACCTACGATTTACAGTCTGGACCGTAGTTGTAACCTACGGTCCTAACTAAAATTCAGTTGGCCTTCATCCAAGCCAAATCGGTTTGAATGGCCATTTGTTCTAGAAGAAGGCAATTAAAGGATGGAAGCTTCCAATCCAACTGTCCTAACCACCCCTTCTTGATCTTGGCTTCTCCATGAAGCCACCCCTAGCCCTGGGACATCCTATAAATACCCCCTCAAAAGAGATAATATATAGAGCATTTTGATAGCGAAGTGCTGTTGAAATACTGTATGAGAGAGTGCATTTGAAGATCAAAGTGACGAGGCCTGAAAATGCCTCAATCATAGCATGTTTTGAACATTGAAACTGCCTAAAAACTCTTGTTTTTAATTTGATATGCTAATTAAGCTGATTTAATATGTTGTGTATTAACTATTTACATGATCAATGTGTTAGAAATACTATATTCTGATTTTTATAGTTTTTGCATAGTTTTATGTTACTTTGTCATGACTTGCTAAATGAGAAGTATGCTTAGGTTGATAGCAACACTTCACTAGTTTTTTTTTTATGTGTTTCAAGCATTTATTTATCTAAATCTAGAAAATAGTGCAAGCAAACTGTTACTGTGCAATAGAAACTGGTTTTCCAATGTAAATTCCAGCTAGCTGCCAATGAATGGTAAGGCATGGAATTCACACATAGAGAGAGATGAAGGTTATTGCAATCTGATCCTGAGAGCTAACCCACCTGAGAAATGCAGATGAAATCACTTAAAGAGCACATAGTTGTTCATTCTGAAGATCTTCGGAATGAGCAGATATCTTTGAAATGAGAAATACAATCTCTTTGGAATGAGCCACTTATCTTTGAAATGAGAACAAAAAGTTCTTTTTGAATTTTTGATTGATTTTTGACGATGTAAAAATGGAAAGAAGGTTGAAAAGGTTAAAGTAAAATATCTCCCATATAACTTTGTCGTCCTTGTCGTCCAAAGCCACCATTCATGAAAAAGATCAATTTTGATCCTCTTCTAGGATAAACCTAGGAAATGTTGTAGCATAATAGGAATAGATCTATAAGATAGGAATGAGATATTCTCAGTTTGTAAATATATTTTAGGATATCTATAAATAGATAGCTCCCATCCAGGTTGAGCTAGGGAGGGGAAAATAAGCAAGAAGTATAATAATAAGAAAATAGCAAAAAAGTGACTGTTACAGTCTTGTAACAGGGTTTTTAGCAGCAATACTGTAATTATGTTCTTGAATCAATAAAGTGCACTACTTTTTCTATTCATGTTGTTGTGAATGAGTGTGAATAATACCGAGAGAGAGATAAAGACTCATACCTTCTTCTGGACAAGGATGCTGGCCACTTCTAGACCTAGGAGGGGGACTAACAGCAGGTTTTTATTCTGATTTTGCTGCAGCAGAATAAGTTGTAAAACTTGTCATTTCATTTTCGTGTAAACAACTAACAGTCTTTGCAATCTTAGTTTATTTCATTATTAGGATGATCTTGTGATTAATGATAGGTTTTGTTGTAATCTCCATTTTCAGCAAGCTTTCAAATTACTACAGATTGTCATTTCTAGAATTTACTATTTTTTGCAATTTACTGCATTTTGTGTTTTGTTGTTAATCAATGCACAGAATATTGACAACCTTCTATTATAGAGCATTGATAGGACTTAATTTCCATGTTATAATCAGGTTTCTATTACTACAAAAGTAAATAGACTTCCTTTCTGCAATCATAATTAGATTTCTAATTTTGCAACTATAACTAGGGAGTTATTTCTACAACATAATTAGATTTCATTCTATAATTGTAACTAGGATTTCATTTCTACAGTTAGTAATTAGTTTCCATTCCTGCAATTAGATTAAAGTTCAATTTATGCAATTTAGAGATAAAAATTTCCTAAATCCCCCACACAATCGGTTTCACCAATAAGACCTGTTGCTCCCAAATGACCTAAGTTATAGCCCTGTTCACTCCTGCAAATAGCCTTGTACACTACCCTGGATTGAAAAATTCATTGAGAATTAATGATGTGCATAATTACAACGCATCATTTTGGCACCATTTTTGGGGAATAGTGTTGCTAGAAGGTGACAACAGTCCAATAGCTATTAATTAGACTGAGCTGTGAAAATTTAGGATAAAATATGAATATAACAGCTGGTTAAAGTAACAACTATTGACCTATAATTTATGTCATTCAAGAGTAAACATGAATGAGTAAGCCTAGGGATGAAAAAGGTAGAATTACTCAAAAGGATCCCTAGCTTGTTCCATTAAGAAGATATTCATGCCTAAGGGGTGAATCACTTGTGTTTGAACTACCAGAAAAATTGAAACAAAAATCACCAGCTTCATCATCATTAGAACATCCTGAGAAAGAAAAATCATCAAACTCATCATCAACAAAGGATTTTGGACCTCTTAAGAGTGAAATTTGGATAGGTTTAACTATTCCTAAGGAACAGGAAACTATGGTAGAGAGAGGCAATCTATATGGGGATGGCCAACATGGTTGTGTCCATAATGAAGGAAATGATCAGGATATGCCCCAACCTTCCAGAACATTTGAATATCCTATCCATTTTAATTCAACACAAAACTCCCCCATGAAAACCATTTCACCTTCAGTACTTCCAACCTTTCGAGGTGTTGTATCTGAAGATCCTGATCAATTTTTATTTGAATTCAAAGTAGTGTGTCAAACCTATGACTATGTAAATGAAAATCAGAAACTTAAGGTTTTTCCCTCAACACTCAAGGACTTAGCATTATGCTAGTTCATGAGCTTAGAGCCAAATTCCATCCGAACCTAGGATCAAATGGAAACTATGTTTTTAGACAAATATCAGGAGTATTTTCATGTAAGGAATAGAAAATATGAGTTATTCAGGATTAAGCAGGAAGATGATGAAACATTAGAATACTATCTTGATAGGTTCTCCTTTGTTCAAAGGAGATGTGGACTTGTAGAACCTGAGTTATGCAAAACCATATTTTTGAGAGAATTACAAGATGAATCTAGAGAAGTATTGAATTTGATGGGAAAAGGGGATGTAAATACTCTTAGAATTGAGGAAATTATGGATCTCTACAGGAATTACTCTTGCACTAAGCAAGGAAGAAGAAAAAAGAGTACAAATGGCACTGATGTGAAGGACCTAATAGAGGAACTTACAAATTTTAAAACTGATATTCTGGTACAATTGAACACAACTTTGGGAGAAATGTCTGCAAAAGAAAAAACCACAGAACCTTTGGCAATTTATTACCCAAGATGTATAAATAAACATGCTTTGTAGAAGTGCCTTTTGAATAAAATTTCTATCTTAGCCATTTGTAGTATCCGTTCGAAGAAGCATTTGACTGATAAATGCCACCTGTTACCACAACTCAAAACTGTGTTAGAGATTCAGACTGAGGAACTCAACTATGTAGGACCAAAATAGGGGGGAAATTTCTCTCAGTACCAAAATCCCCCTCATTTTCCTACAAATTGGGGGCATAATCCTTGGACTATGCCTTGGGGACAATCAAAACCACCCCAACATCCTTGGAATTATTCTCAATGGACAAATTCCCAAGAATGGCCACAAACAAGTTGGAGTAATCCAGCCTGGAATCAGAATCAGAATAACCCATCATGGAATCAAAACAACCCACCCTGGAATCATAATCAGACTAATCCACATTGGACGCAAAACCAACCACAGTGGAGTCAGCAATACCAGTCCTATCCAAGGCAGCAACGAATCAAGGTCAAATTCAGCATTTGCTGCCTGCACCTAATCAAAATTTTCAAGAAAAATAGAACCAACCACAGTAAACACAACAGGTGAAACAACCTCAACTTCCAGCTCAACCAGTAACTAATCCAAACAACATGATACAGGCATCCCCTGTTTATGTGGCTGAAGCTGAAGAAAATGCTGAAATAAATGTTCTTGATTGTAGTAACATCCAACTTCGTTTAGGAAAAGTTGTACCTAAACCTATTTCAACTAAAATCAAGGAAAATGAAAAGCAAGAACTTTTGGAACCAGTTAGAGTTAAACCAACGACAGAGAAAGAAGAAGAAAAAACAAAACCATAGGCAGAACAATTACCTTCATCAAGGATAATTCCATATCTTGAAAGATTCAATACCATAGCAAAAAATTCTGAGTCAAACATGGTCAAGGAACTTAGAAAGTTAACTATATCATTGCCCTTATTGCAATCCATTAAGGATATACCAGTAATTAAAATTATTGTCCGATATTTGTGTATTAGAAGAGCAGGAAGAAAAAAGAAAGCATTTCCCAAGACTGTTCAGGTTGAAGGAAAGATAGCTGATCTCTTGTCCAAAAAACTAGTACCTCCAAAGTATAGTGACCCAGGGAGTCCAGTTATCATAGTTACCATAGGCTCAGTACCAATATCAAATGTCTTAGTAGATCTAGGAGCTGCAATAAATGTCATGATCAAGGATATAATGGAAAAATTATAGCTCAAACATCTCAGTCCCACATTTATATTTTTAGAAATGGCTGATAGGTCAGTTGCAAAACTTGAAGGTATCATTGAAGATGTCCCTATAGAAGTCTCTTCTTGGGAATTCCCTGCAGATTTTTTGGTTTTACAGCTAAAAAATTCAGCACATGGATATCCCATCATTCTGGGAAGACCTTGGCTTACAATTACAGCAGCCTTCATAGACTGCAGATCTGGAAAAATGACCATTTCAAATGGTATTGATCTAAAACAGATCTCTTTGTATCCTCTTGCAAGACCCTCCAACAATTTTTTAGGTTAGTTATGGTTTCCTGACTCATATGAAGAACCAAAAGAGGTTATTTCCATACTATCCACCTTGGTAGTAAGGGAACACACAGAAGACCTCCATGACACAGAAAATTTAGAGAATGAAATTATCCTTATGAATGTTCTGCATGAACAAGGGTTAGAAGAGGAAGTAGTAAATATCCATCAGTTGTTAGGGAATTAGGAGAACCAAAATTCTGAAGGTGAGCCATATGTACTATCACAAGAAACATCTGTTTCACTACCACATGGGTGGCACCATCACCTAATTTTCCCTTCTCATTGTTCCATACAGGATATGCTTCCATTAGAAATCAATGAAATAGAAACTTCTTATTTCCTCCCATCTCATCATTGCCCTTTTAACTCCCTAATCACCAAGTATGAAGAAGTGATTTTAGTCCTTCCAAATACAAAACAAATATAAGTCTAGCAAGGCAAATTTTTGAACATTAACAGCTGGATTACTAGGGAAGAGGAAGAAAAATTGATAACTATTTTGCAAAAGTATGTTCATGCTTTTTCTTGGGACTACAAAGATATGTCAGGGATTCACCCTGATATATGCACCCACAAGATTTATACTGAAGAATTCAATCCAGTAAGACAACCCCATAGAATACTGAATCCTGCCTTGAGGGATATTGTAAAGGAAGAAATTGAAAAACTTCTAGAGGTAGGATTCATTTACCCAATTTTTGATAGCCAGTGGGTCTCTCCATTGGTTATAGTTCCTAAAAAAAATGGAAAAATGAGAGTATGTGTAGACTATAGAGAGCTGAAAAAAGTGACATACAAAGACCATTTTCCATTACCTTTCATAGATCAGGTGTTAGATACCCTTGATGGAAAGAAATTCTTTTGTTTTCTTGATGGATTTAGTGGGTATAATCAAATTTAGGTTGCACCTGAAGATCAAGAGAAAACAACCTTTACCCGTCCATGGGGAACATTTGCCTATAGGGTTTTACCTTTTGGTTTGTGTAATGCCCCAGCAACATTTCAACGAGTTGTCTTAGCAACTTTTTATGATCTGACTACCAACAGTGTTGAGATATACATGGATGATTTCATAGTATGTGGATAGACTTTTGACTTTACATTAGAAAACTTTGACAGATTTTTAACTCGCTATGAAACATACCAGTTATCCTTGAATCCAGACAAATGTTTTATGATGATGGAGGAAGGAATAGTTCTTGGTCATCACATCTCTCTTCAAGGGATCCAGGTTGATCCAAAGAAGGTGGAAATTATCAAGAATATTCTTCCTCCTAAAACTCGAACTGATGTCAGAAGCTTCCTAGGACACATTAGTTTTTACCGTAGGTTTATTCCCAGCTTTAGCACAATAACCAATCCCATGTTTGCCCTATTGACTAAAGATTTTGAATTCTCCTGGACTGCAAGGTGTCAGGAATCATTTGAAGCTCTAAAAGAGAAATTAGTAACTCCACCTATGTTAAGAGGACTTAATTGGACTTACCATTTCACATACAGGCTGGTGCTTCCAATACTGCAATTGGAGCAACATTAGGACAAATTGACAATGGTGAACACTATGCCATCTACTACATTAGCAAGAATTTGATAGGAGCTGAGAAAAATTATACCACAACTGAGAAGGAATTCTTGGCAGTAATTTATGCCATCAAAAAATTTAGGCATTACATCATAGGTTATCAAATATTCATTCACACAGATCACACAACCATTAAGGATTTGATGAATAAGCCTATGGTAAGTGTAATAATTATTCGTTGGTTACTTTTTCTGTAAGAATTTGATATCACAATAATCAATAAACCAAGAAAAGCTAATGTTGTAGCAGATTTCTTGTCCAGGTTGCAGAACACAGAGGAAGGGGAATTAGTTGAGGACACTTTTCCTAATGAAAAATTATTTGCTATATTTGTCCAATCACCTTGGTTTGCGGATATAGCCAATTATTTGGTCACAGGGAAAGTTCCTCCACATTTCACATCAAAATAGAAAAAAAATGATCAAACAGAGTTCTTCCTTTGAGTGGATTAAGGGTATACTTCTTAAGTGCAGTCCTGATCATGTATTATGTAGGTGCATCCGAAAGGAAGAGGTATATTATATCCTTAGGGATTGTCATGATGAACCCTCAGGTGGAAACTATTCTGTAAAAAGCACAATTAGAAAAAATTTAGGGATAGGATATTATTGGCCATCTCTTCACAAGGATGTGAAAAAGTACATCAGGCATTGTGATGCATGTCAAAGAATGGGGAAACCCACTCATACAAATAAAATGCCACTACAGCCTCAATTGGTTTTAGAGCCATTTGAGAGGTGGGGGCTTGATTTTGTAGGACCTATTGATCCACATTCTCAAGGGAAGGTGCATATTCTAGTATACACTGATTACCTAACAAAGTGGGTAGAGGTGCGTGCTTTCAAACATGTTCATGAAGAGAAGGTCACCGATTTCTTGTATACTCAAATTTTTTAGAGATTTGGAGCTCCACGGTCTATCACCACAGACCAAGGACCCTAATTTGCGTCTAAATTCATTGAGCATTTTATAGAATTATATGAAATCAAACATAGGAAATCATCACCTTACCACCCACAATCAAATGGCTAGGTTGAAGTAACAAACAGGGAACTGGAACGAATATTGACAAAAATAGTAGCTTTTCATAGGAGAAACTGGCTAGATAAATTACCTGAAGTAGTTTGGGCTTACAATACTACTTGGAAATCCACTACTGGATTCACACCTTATGAACTAGTTTTTGGTAAAAATCCCCTCCTACCTATTGAATTTGAGCTACTAATATTGTGCACAGCATTGGAAATTGGGATTGAATTGTCACAGGAACAAACTGATAGGATTCTGTAGCTGAATGCATTGGATGAACTTTGGTTGGATGCTCTGCACCAAACTGAAGTAATTTAGGAGCAGAGGAAGTTGTGGCATGATAGTCACATTCAACAGAGGAAATTTTAGCAAGGAGATTGGGCTTTGCTGTTTGATTCTTGCTATGAGGACTTCCCTAGAAAGTTGAGAACTAGATGGCTTGGACCTTACCATATTGAAGAGGTATTTAATAATGGAGCAGCTCGTCTATCTTCTATTGATGGGCAATGGAGAAAGTTGGTAGTGAATGAACATCGCCTCAGGGTGTACCATACACCTCTGACTAAAGAGGAATTCTTGCAGTAGCTAGAAAGTTTGGATGCACAATAGGTGGAAGAGATTCCCTCTTCCACTTCAATAAAATCAACATGATCATGGATTTCAAGAAAAGTAGAAAAATAAAAAAATCAGAAAAAGTAGAAAATAAAAAGATGAATAAATTCTGATTGTGAATTCCTTCATGGGCATGATTTTAGGGAAATCATGAATTCCTTCACGGGCATAATCAGAATCAAAAAAAAAAATAGAGAGAAAAGGAGAGGTAAAAAAAAAAACAAGAAAAAAAAAGAGAGAGAAAAATGAATAGCTTAGTAGTGAAAACCTTTCCTAAGGCACTACTGAGTTGGTATGCATGAAAACCAGTTTTCTGGCATGCATAACCTTGAAAATTTTTGAATCATCATTGTACAAATTCACCAACTGCACTTGTTTTGAAATATTGCAGAAAATCTCAGCAGAACATCAACAGAAGCAGTCATTCTTCAAAACTTGCATTAACTTGTTTTAATCAGGTATATATTTCTTGCATTTCTTCATTGTAAATGATTGGTATGTAGTATATAACAATTAACCATTAGCATAAAATGTATCCATAAGAGTTGGCATACTTAAAACATGTTTTGAGAAGGATAATATTGGTTTCTGCCTAATCTTCGAAATGAGAATGCCAAAAATAGTGCCTGCTATATTTTTCAGAATGACTGTTGTATTGTCTTCAGATTGAAGTTTTCTTCAGATTAACTATTGTATTGTCTTCGAATTGAAATTGTATTCAGAATGATTGTTGCACTTTGTCTTCGAAATGAGGAATTGTCTTCGCAATGAAGCATGATCTTCGAAATGAGGACTTGTCTTCGGAATGAAACTTTATATTTGGAATGAGGAATTATTTTCGCAATGAAGCATAGTCTTCGGAATGAGCATTCAACATGATATTTCCACGTGGCATCCAAGGAGGGGGAAAATATATGATCAGTAGAATTATTTTACTACATATGATAAATGATACGTGTCAGTTGAGATGTGATTTGTCTTATCTTGCACCCATTAACAAAGTACCAGAATCATGGGGAAGTGACCAACAACATGCCACCATTGTTCGACGCTGATAACCATGCACATGAGAAATCTACAAGCAAAATAGTTGAGCTTAAACAAGTGAGGTGGATCTGACGACAATGACATCTATGCAATCATTAATGGATAGGTGTTTAGAGTAGAAATAGAGACACGTGCCACCCTTCCTTTCGAAGACATAATTGCTAACGTAAAATGATTACGAGGTACAATGTCGATATTGCAGTTCATTTCGAAGAAGACAAATAAGGCAATTGAAAACCTAAAAACAAACCCTACAAGTCTGCAAGAACCAGAAACTAGCGATCCAGTGGAAGAGTAGCAGCAGAGGTGAGCAGTTTTTAACATACCAAAATAGGAAAATGGGATGAAATACAAATATGGAACCAGTAGATACCACCCACCTTCGAGAAAATCCAGAAGTGCTGCAAATTTTTGAAGATTGAGGGCTTATGCCATTTTTGGACAAAATTGATGGGTCCTCTGAATATTTGGCCAGTATGTTCGCTCACACATTCAAAAATAAGCGGGCACACATTAATGGCATGACAATTGAGGTAACCCCTAAATTTTTAAGTCAAATTACTGAGCTTCCATTAGAGGGTCTTCAAATTTCTAGAACTGATAAAAATACAGTGGCAAATGTAGTTAATCAATTTATGGAAGAAAATGATAGGGATCCAGAATACTTAATACACAAAAACGCATGCAAGGGGGTAAAAAGGGCCATCCTAAAAGAACCCTAGAATGAAGTGGCCACATGGGTAGTAAAATTTTTAACCTGTGAAGGGCAATATGTACTTTTATCAGGGCATCATTTCAAAATTTTGAACCACCTAAGACATGGTAGGCAACAACCAGAAGTTAGGGTAAATCTTCCCCTGTATCTGCACCAAAAGTTGAAAAATATGGCAAAATGATATCAGGAAGGAAATGAGAGCCCTCGCCACCATGGTCTTATTAAATTAGTCTGCCAACATAATTTTAGAGGAAACCCTAGAAGCTTTGATAGGTTTTATTCTACTCTGAATGATGTAGTTTTTGGAAGATAGGATGAGGAGGAAGAAGAAACAGATGCTGCCACAGATTTTGTTGCAGAGGAGGAAACACACCCAACAAAAACAATAGAGCACCTTTCTCCAGAACCTTCAACCTCACAAGCTAAGAATAAAAGAAGAGAGGGCTTGGAACTGACAATAGAAAAGAAAAATAGAAGAAAGATTGTTTTTTTGAAGATGTTGATCTGTCAGAACAGGGGAGTGAAGTGCCTAGCAAAACAGGGGAAGATACAACAAGGGAAATAGAAGCACTCCCACTAGAATCTAAAACTGTCCCCATAGTCCTTGTTGTCACTAGAAAATAGGGCAAGAAGAAAAAAATTGCATCAGGAACTAGGAGGTCTACAAGACTCCACTTGAGAGAAATAGAAGAACAGGTGATAGAAGAAGAAGGTGGAAAAGGCAGTCCGAATGTTACAAAAATGCAACCAGACCCTGAAGATTTTTTAGAATTCCATGAACAAATAATTGAGGAAGATACTGGGCAAGATAGTTTTGAAGTTGTTACAGTTCAACAAGCCACAGAAGATGTGGATGTAATCATAGATAGTTTCATGGAACCTCCTAAACAAGAGCAGACAGCTGAAGCAGAAGATGAGATAGTTTTTGAGCAACCAACTGCAGATGATTTGTCTGCATCAGATTTTGAATCAAAAATAGATGAGGTGGACATCATAGAATAGCTAAGAGTAGCAAAAAGTGTTATCAAAATACAAAATAAATGGATTGAAGAAAAATAAAATATCATTGAAATACAGGAAAAGAAGATTGTAGAATTACAGCAAGAAGTGGTAGAATTGAGGAAGAGGTTGTCACAATCTGAAGAACAACCAACTGTATCTATTGATGACGATAATTTGGCTCAGTTAATTATGGGATTATCTAGGGCATATGACTCTTTTACTTTGATTGAGGCGTCTAAAACTTTGACTAAAGACATAGGTTCTCATTCTGAAGCAGCACCCTTTCATTCTGAAGAAGTGCCCTTCCATTCTGAAGCATTGCCTTCTCATTTCGAAGATGCTCCAGGATTGATAAAAAGCATAGAAAATAATATTGGAGATGAGTCATAGAAGGAAACACCAGCATAGGAGCGGTTTAAACAGCAACATGGAATTGTTCAAGTAAGTACTCCTTCAAATGATATTTATGTATTTAAAACTATTATACCTTCAATAAAAGTAGAGGATAAGGGGGTACAAGTAGAATTGTTGTCTGATGACCAACTAGTGGAAACAACAGAAAAAGGGATACAAGTAGAATTATTATCAGATGACCAACTAGTGGAAGTAGCAGAAAAGGGGTTCAGGTAGATCTGCTACCCAGATTTCCACCTGTAGTTAGACCACCCAATACTGTATCCCTAGAGCAATATAATACAAACATAGCTAGTTGGGTGATCAGACATGAAAAACTTGCCACTAAAGTTGAAAATTTTAAATTGGAAGGTAAATAGTTAGAAGAAAAAGAAACGAAAATCAAGGCATTGAATGAAAAAGTGATTGATTTATGTTAGATTGCTGATTTTTTGGTCCAATTCAGACAGTCGACCAGATTTTACAATCTCATTATGAAGGAGAAATATCTCATATGGTAGGTCATGAGGATTAGCTCAGGTCTCCCATACAAATTGGACACAACTGCAGATTTCTTAGAAGCCTATTTTGACAGCCCTGTAGAACAGAAAAATCTCTTATGTGAATTATTTTTACACAACTTCTATATTCCAGAAGAGGTAGAGTTTCACCCTCAAATTTACATAGGAGATGTTCAACTGAGATCATTCATGTCCACTTTACAAAATTAGTTTTACTAGGACCAGGAGAAAATAAAAAATAAAGAAATTGAATTAAGAGCTGAATTGTTAGTTAGAGCAGTTCAACCAAATCATCCACTTATCACCAGATAGCATTTCACCATGATGAATAGGGAAGATGTAAAAAGGATGTACTTGAGCAATTTGAGGGACTGTGTGACCAAACTCCAAAATTTTTGTAATGATAGTTTTATTCCAGCATTATCATTTTGCAAAAATAGATGGGCAGAACTTTCCATTTCTTTACAAAAAAAGGAACCTATCTCCCCCATTAACCTAGAATGGTCTAGAAGAAGGGCAGAAGGAGTGATACAACTGATTGAAATCATGCAACATCACTAGATAGGTCTCAGATTTAGGCCTCCAACCATCATTTCTCCAGTTCCCTTCTATTTTGAAGAATATTCTCAACCTGATGATCAATTTGAAGAATGGCTCAAAAACCTTCAGAAGAATAGGGGATATTATATAGACACCAAATTGTTCTACAGATCATGGAATTTGAATATGGATATATGTGATTCTATAGCCCAATAGAATGCATGAGGACATGCATTAATATAAGTTGGGGGGAAATGATGAGGCCTAGAAATGCCTCAATCATAGCATGTTTTTAACATTGAAACTGCCTAAAAACTCTTGTGTTTAATCTGATATGCTAGTTAAGTTGATTTAATATGTTGTGTATTAATTTTTTGCATGATCAATGTGTTAGAAATACTATATTCTGATTTTTACAATTTTTGCATAGTTTTATGTTACTTTGTCATGACTTGCTAAATGATAAGTATGCTTAGGTTGATAGCAGCACTTCACTAGTTTTTTTTTTATATGTTTCAAGCATTTATTTATCTAAATATAGCAAATAGTGCAAGAAAATTGTTACTATGTAGCAGAAACTGGTTTTCCAATGTAAATTCCAGCCAGCTGCCAATGAATGGTAAGGCATGGAATTCACACATGGAGAGAGATGAAGGCTATTGCAATTTGATCCTAAGAGCTAACCCACCTAAGAAATGCAAATGAAATCACTTAAATAGCACACAATTGTTCATTTCAAAGATATTTGAAATGAGCAGACATCTTCGGAATGAGAAATATAGTCTCTTCAAAATGAGCAGACATCTTCGGAATGAGAAATATAGTCTCTTTAAAATGAGCCACTTATCTTCGGAATGAGAATAAAAAGCGCTTTTTGACTTTTTGACTGATTTTTGATGATGGAAAAAGGAAAATAAGGTTGAAAAGGTTAAAGTAAAATATCCCTCATATGACTTTGTCATCCTTGTCGTCCAAAGCCACCATTCATGGAAAAGATCAATTTTGATCCTCTTCTAGGATAAACCCAGGAAATGCTACAACATAATAAGAATAGATCTATAAGATAGGAATGATATATTCTCAGTTTGTAAATAGATTTTATGATATCTATAAATAGATAGTTGTCGTCCAGGTTGAGCTAGGGAGGGGAAAATAAGCAAGAAGTATAATAATAAGAAAATAGCAGCAATACTATAATTATGTTCTTGAATCAATAAATTGCACTACATTTTCTATTTATGTTGTTGTGAATGAGTGTGAGTAATACCTAGAGAGAGAGAAAGACTCATACCTTCTTCTAGACAAGGAGGCTAGCCACTTTCAGACCTAGGAGGGGGACTAACAACAGGTTTTTATTCTGATTTTGCTGCAGCAGAATAAGTTGTAAAACTTGTCATTTCATTTTTGTGTAAACAACTAACAGTCTTTGCAATCTTATTTTATTTCATGATTATGATGATCTTGTGATTAATTATAGGTTTGGTTGTAATCTCCATTTTTAGCAAGCTTTCAAATTACTACAGATTGTCATTTCCAGAATTTACTATTTTTTGCAATTTACTGCATTTTGTGTTTTGTTGTCAACCCCTACACAGAATATTGACAACCTTCTGTTACAAAGCATTGACAAGACTTAATTTCCATGTTATAATCAGATTTCCATTACTGCAAAAGTAAATAGACTACCTTTCTGCAATCATAATTAGATTTCTAATTCCACAACTGTAACTAGGGAGTTATTTCTGTAACATAATTAGATTTCATTCTGTAATTGTACCTAGGATTTCATTTCTATAGTTAGTAATTAGTTTCCATTCCTAAAATTAGATTAAATTTCAATTTATGCAATTTAGAGATAAAAATGTCCTAAATCCCCCACACAATCGGTTTCACCAATAAGACCCGTTGCTCCCAAATGACCTAAGTTATAGCCCTGTTCACTCCTTTCACAAATAGCCTTGTACACTACCCTGGATTGACAAATTCATTGAGAATTAATGATGTGAATAATGAAAACGCATCACAAAGTAGTGAAGCCCTATCAAATTATAGACTCACGTGAGTGCATAGATAGAGCTTTATTGTCATCACCATTGTCAATTTGTCAAGCATGACGAATTAGGCCATGGATGCCCTAAGGACCTAGGAGAGCTAAGAAACACTAATTTGGGCAAACGAAGGCCCAATTCAACGATTCAACCGCCAAACCTATCATAGGACACTAAAGGTGACCCTTGAACATCAATTGGACAAGGAGTTCAAACCCGCAGGGCTTGAATTTGGAGGGTAAACCACTTGGTTTCTCATCGCAGAATTCAACCATGGTTTATAGTGCAGACTGCACATCAATGTTGCGGTTTGCAACAGGTGATATATCTCTTTACTGTTTCATTTCCAATATGCTTAATTATATCACATTTAGTATTTTAATGGTTTAGTTAGGAGAGACTTATGACCAGCATAATCAGTGTTTTTACTAACTTGTTCTCATTATAGTAGTTTAGACATTAATGGCTTATTTTCATGTTATAGTGCTTCATTTCAAGTAATTAATGCCATAGATTGATAGTTGTATTTATTGTTCATATATTTCAATCAATCTTGATAGGATTTGCACATGTTTAGCATAGTTTACGCATTTTCTTGAATTCATGATATTATGCTACTCTCATGTTATTTGTCTTTAAAGGGCCTCATCATGAGAGGCTTCCTATGCTTTTGACATTCTTGTGTTTTTTCTTGATCATAGGAAATAGGTTTCAAAGGAGCTACAACCATTTATTTCCTTCCTCAACATGAAGAAGAGGGTCTACTCCACCCTAGAGCAGTTCGTATCATCATGAAGAGAACTTTGAAATCACACCTACCCTTGAGAGGGAAACAAAATACCTTCTATTGTAATAATTGTATCAATATGATTATCCCTAAGAGGGATGTATTTGTAATTTGAGTTTGGAATCAAAATATAATGAAATAAAGCATATTTCTTGTTCTTGTACGCATTTTGTATTGTTTTTTTAATTCTTGCAATAGGATACATTAGGTGTGAGCCTTTCTGGTGGTTACATGCCCTCACCTCAAAAAACTAAACTATCAAAATGTTCTACAGGAGATTTGATCTCCTTACCTTTCCCAATGCAGTGCTCTTCCAAAGGACGTCTGACTAGCTAAGCTAGCCCATTAGGTAAAACATAAGTGCTCGACGGTAATACTTGTATCCTTCGTAGCTTTATCCTCCAACCAAAAAATCACATAGCAAAAACCTCACTATGGGATTCAAACCTCTATCTCTCTCCACAATAATGCCCTACCAAGGGTCAAACAACCAGCTAGGACACACCGATGGGTGGGAACCAAGATACGCAACCAATTATTCATATACTTCATATTTTATCCAATGAAAAAATTTCTTACTGTTCTCCCTACCCTCTTCATTTGCTACAAATAATGCGTTGGAATAATATCGAATCACACGAAAACCATTTAATTGCATATGATTTTTGCTCCTCCATTTATATGTCTTATCATTTTCACCATGGATGTCAATGCTTTGATTTCTGATTTTTATGCTTGCCCTTGTTGCCTTTTAAACTTTAACCCATTTGAATATTTAAATTAATTATTATAATATTAATTTTAAAACCTTTGGCCCTTTGATATATTAAATCCTTTTGTCTTTAAACCTTTGTCCATTTGAAAAATATTTTTATTCCTAAAACTTTGTTCCTTTGAAATATTAAATTTTTCTTTGCTCAAGCCTTTGACCATCTCTTTATAATATTTAAATATTGGTATCTAAATATTATAATCCTTAAAAATAATTGCCTTGCTTTACAATAAACTTCCTTTGTAATAATTTATCCAACCTTAAAACCTCATCAACCTTGAAGAATATTTATGCCTTGAGTACCATGCATCCTTTGACATCAATGACAACTCAATATACTCAATATTTCCAACAAGAGGATATATTGACTTTTGAGACATTAAGTTAGCATATCCTAAGGATGACTTTTCGCTCCCCAACATATATATGATAGTCAATTTCACTATTGGATGTGGAATGCTATCTCTCTTGGATGGTTTCTCAGGATACAATCAAATTAGGATTACCCTGAGGACCAGATCAAGATAACTTTCATAACTGCATGGGGTACCTTCTATTGTAAAGTGATGCCTTTTGGATTGAAAAACAATGGTACCACATACCAAGGGTCCATGTCATATATTTTTCATGACATGATGTATTATATTGTTGAGGACAATGTGGATAATATTCTTGGTCACTCCATCAGTTGAGAAACTTGTGATCAATATTTACGATGGATATTTTAAAGACTTTGAGGATACAAAGTTCATCTTAATTCCTCTAAGTGTGTGTTTGGAGTCACATCTGGTAATATTTTAGGTTTCATAGTGTCTAGGAAATGCATTGAAGTGGATATCGCTAAGATAGCGACTATCACTAACATACCTCCTCCCTATAACCTAACTGAGCTACATAGCTTGCAAGGAAAACTTAAAACTATCCATCACTTCATCACCGAGTTAGCTGATAAATGTCAACCATTTCTTAAGATTCTTAAGAAAGATGTAGTATACAAGTGGGATATTCAGTGTCAAAGAGCCTTTGATGAACTCAAGAAGTATCACACTTCCCCACCCATCCTTGTTCCCCCTAGATCAGATAAGTATTTTATGCTTTACATAGTAGCCACAAACCATGCTTTGGGGGCCATAGTAGCTCAACATGATGATCAAAATAAATAGTGAGCCATCTACTATATTAGTAGAACCTTGGTTAGCTATGAAAACCAGTATACTCCCTTAGATAAGGTGTTCCTTGTTGTAGTGTTTGCTTCTCAAAAGTTGAGACACTACATGCTTAGCCATAAGACATTAGTAGTTGTAAATTTTTATCCTCTCCACTACTTAATGTCGAAGCCCCACCTTTTAGGTTGAACTACTAAGTGGGTTCTAGACCTTAGTTAACTCGACTTAACCTTTATAGATCAGAAGGCTATAAAGGGTTAGGTGATTGATGACCAGTTAGCCACTACTCCCCTAGAGTGTTAGAGCCTCGAAGGTTCTAAAAAATAATTTATAAAAAAATAATATAAATTTAATAAATAAAATGTAAATTTTGAATTGTAGGCCACTTATAGGGGGCTCTCTCCTTAAATTTTATTAAACAAAAATTATATTCTTTGTCTCTTGATGATTTACAATATTGCTCGTACACATATTTATACTACCCTAACCCTAACCCTAACCCTACGTTGGTTCATATATGATGGTTCATAATAATAATTAATTATACTATTAATAATTAATAATATAATTTAATAATATAATCAATTAAACTATTAGTAATTAATAATATAATTAATTATACTATTAATAACTAATAATTAAATTAATTATACTATTATTAATAATAATGAATGTTAGGATATGGGATCTTAACATGCCATCCTTCCTTGAAAAAACTTTGACCTCAAAGTTGGAACTGAGAAAATTGTTTGTCTTTTTCCACCAAGTTTAAATTTTAATCATCTAGATAAAGAACTTCTGGGAATAGACCCAAATTTTTATCTCTTTATCCTTTTAAATCATATGTTGTGTCATATTTCACATAGCCCAATTATAGGTTGTAGTCCCTTGTCATGTATTTTTTTTATACCATGTAAAAACTTAGGAAATATATTACATTATTTTTGTGACGATTGGCATTAGGGTTGTGTTTGATTGTCTCTAGGAAGTTCTAGAGCCACTTATTTTTGTAACTATTAGTATTATATGTGGGTTGAAGCTGGAAAGCAGCTATAGATTCCAATACCCAAGTATGAGCCACAAGTTGAGCTCCTAAAGTATCTGCTAGAGTCTTAGCTTCATTGAGCCTCCGCTGAACTACCTTATCCTTGTCATTATATTTACCCATTTCAGGAAGTTCTACATTGTAAAGCATAATCGTAGAAAGGTAATATGGTTGGTCCATTATAAGCTTATTCTGTAGAATTGTTCCAACTAAATCAAGTTCTCTCTTTAAGCCTTGAGATAAGCAACATTTATACTAATAGTAAATAGAGCAAGTAAATACAAGATGAGAAATATATATTGTTAAGAAGATATAGGATCATATTCAAAATATAATTCAAATGTTAGCTCTTATTAGTAAAGGTAACCTTTATAGTCAACCACACAAACCAGGTTTGAGAACCTTGGTCTGGTGTATGGAACAAACCTCTGTTTGCCACTAGTCCACAACATAGTAGTTAAAAATTGAAAATATTGTGCATATCCGACAAAGTTGTCCCATATGAAGATAATAATTGTTTTAAGTACAAAATATTTTTATTCTTTCTTTTGGCATGTAAATATGTCATAGTGAAATGTAACCTAGAAAAACCTTTTTCTCAACATGCTCTCGACCATGCTTTTGTTAGGATCCCATCCTAACCCTTAATGTAATAACTTCTATGATGTAATAATTCCTAAATAACGTGGGTAGTACCCATGATTAATATTTTGTAATGTTCTAAGTTTTAGCTTATATAGTGCCTATGACAAATGGCACCCTTTTTATGTAACACATGGTAGATAGGTTATGTAATGTGGCCTTGTGCATGTAATTCGAGTGGCATTGTGCATGTAATTCGAGTGGCACTATGCATGTAATTTGGGTGGCATTATGCATGTAATCCAAGTGGCATTTTGCATGTAAGCCAACCATGGAAGGGAACTCTTTAAATACCCGAGAAGGCACCAATGTATTCATATTTTGCAAATTAATGAAGTGTTTAAGGAGGTTGCCCCCTCGAAGAGGCCTGCGATTCTATCTTATTGTGAGATTGTTCCTTTATGCAAATTTTTGTTATAATGTGTAATTTGTTCTGAATATTAATATGATGTTTATGTGAGTTTATTTCCAAGAAATTATGTGAGTGTGTTATTTTAGTTTATTTTAAAGCAGGATCCTAACAAGTGGTATCAGAGCACTTTCTAGGGCTAAGTTTTGCTGCAACAGTAATGATTTTCCTGTTAGGTATAATCTTCTGTTATTTTTGTTAAAAAAAATTTCTATTATCAAAAAAAAAAAAAGACAAATACCAGTTAAAAAAAAAACAAAAATAATCCTTTTTAGTTGAGTAGGTAGAAACCCTATTCCAGGAGTTTTAAAATATCGTGAAGGATCTGTCATTATTGGCTAAGCTAGATAGCCCATACAGTGTCTAGTGAAGTGAGGGGCGATCAGGCTCCAATACCCAGGCCTCAAACAGAACTCGCGCATGGACTTGAGCTCCCACGCATCTTTGAGTGTATTGGGAGACCATTCTAGGGTTAACAAAATTTTATCCAGTAGGAAGCTTCTCGGCCTTGTATCATCCATAGTCCATGAGACATAGCATCCCAGACGATTACCCTCCCGTACTGTCAAAGAGGCAGATAGTGTGCTCAAGGGTATGTGTGGAATCCTCCTTGGGTAGTGGCCTGAAATATTGGTTCAAGCACTATTGTTCGTCACTGCGATATAACAGAGGGCCTATGGGTGTTACATACTCCTTTACTTAGCATACTTGGGTTCTATTAAAACTTCAACCTTTAACAAAATCATAAATCAAAACTCCCTATTTGTAAACCTGCATTCCAAATTCCCAAAAGTGAGCATATAAGAAATGAATCCTCTACCAAAAAAATAACATACATTGCATGGATTCAGGATGAAATATGAGGGTGATAGTTAAGTTGATAGTCTGGAGAATAACAGTCTAATTTACAGTGGCAGTAACAGTGAGGTCAATTAGATCAACATAGTCAGGTCAGATACTACAGTTTTTAGAATAGAACTGTCATAACAGTAACCTATAGAATACAGAGAATCTTCAGACTAGTGAGGTAAGCAGTGTCAGAGAGACTATCTAGGATGAGCAAAATAGTGAGCGAATGACCAGAGACCAATTATAAATAGTGCTCCAGTACCCAACTTTTGCACTATAGCTCAAAATCAAAAATTGTAAACATCGTTAGACTCAGAAAAATAGGAGATAAAAAAAAAGTGTTGTGGGATATAGCTCATTGTGACCACCTCTTAGAACTGATCATTTTTATATATAGCACCCAAGAACATTTTTGGACACTTACTAAAAATAGTAAGTCTTGAAACCCAATTCAAATTTTAGTAACTGGTCACAAAAGGTTCCAAAATGGCCCAGGGTACCCGTGGACATCAAAAAGAGCTAGAACAGATGGACTCCTTAACCAAAGCCATTGAGAATTTAAACTTGGAAATTTTCTCCATAATGGAAGAGGTCCAAGGTCTTCATCTAGATCATGAGGCCAACAACACTCGCTTAGAAGAAACACTAATAAATATGGGTAGCAAGTTCCATAAGGGACCACTCAAAACAGAACACTAGGCTGAAAACTCTATAAGGAATGACTATGACCCATCCTTTAAAATGCCAAAATTGGACTTCCCTCAATTTAATAGGAAGGATGTTGATTGGTGGTTATGTAGGGTTGATAAATTCTTTAGACTTCATAATGTTCCCATATATCATCGAGTTCAGATGGCCTCCTTCAATTTGGAATCTAAGGCTCTACACTGGTTCCAATGGTTACGTAATTCCAACCCAAACCTCTCTTGGGAGAAATTTGAGTCCCAACTACTGACCTGCTTTGTGCCTAGTGAGTATGAGGACTGCACAGGGGCATTGACCAAAGTGCAACAAACATCCTCAGTCCGTGATTACCAAACTCAATTTGAAAAATTGGCCAATAAGACAAGAGGATTAACGGAGGGGTTCTTCATGATTTGTTTTATCAGTGGGTTAAAAGGGGATCTCCAAGCTAAATTAAAGATTTTGAAACCACATTCCATGATGGAAGCTATCAGTTTGGCCCATCTTGCTGAATCTAAACTCTCAAACCAAAGGCACCCCCCGTGGTTTTCTCCAAACTGACCTTCATTTCCTTTTCATTCCAAAAATTTAGTGGATAATAAACCTACTACACCCAAGCGACTGACTACAGAGGAGATGGATGCACATCGTGCCCAAGGCTTATGTTATAATTATGATGAAATTTTTTTTAAAGGACATAAGTGTGCCAAAAAATTACTATTCTTGATAGATGTTGAGGAACCTTCTAACACTGACCAGAGTGATGAGGATGAGGACCTCCCTTAAACACCTTATCCACAAGAAGAAGATACACAGGGGTCTGAGGTAGAGATTTCAGTCCATGCTCTTGTAGGCATTACAACTCCACAAACCATGAAAGTTGTGGGATTTTTCAAGGGCCAACATCTTACCATCCTTATTGATTCTGGTAGCACACACAACTTCATTGATCTTAGAGTTGCTAAGCAGGAAAATTGCTATATCCACACTTGTAATTCATTCAAGGTCATGGTAGCCAATGGGGGAACATTACCTTGTAAAGGAAAATTCCGCAATGTCAAGATCAAGATAGGGTACTATGAACTCAAGAAAGACATGTTTGCCCTCTAGTTGGGAGGATATGATATGGTTTTGTGATCTCAATGGTTGAGTACATTGGGCACTATTAGTTAGAACTTTGTAGAACTCTGGATGCAATTCTCCCTAAATGGACAAACACACTTACTCAAGGGCTCCCTTGCAGGAACACCTCACATCATTAGTTCCAATCGTATGGAGAAAGTGTTAAAGAAATCAAAACGTGGGGTCATTGCACAACTCTTCTCCATCCAACCAACCACTTCACTAATGGCCAAAATTCCATCAGACCTACAACTAGTTCTACACAAACATGATGTTGTCTTTACAGAACCAACTACACTACCACTGCGTCGCTCTCATGACCATACTATCCCATTGCTCTTGGGTAGTGCACCACCAAATATCAGGCCATACAGGTACCCTCATGCCATGAAATCAAAACTAGAAAAATTGGTATAGGAATTACTCAAGGTTGGTGTCATTTGGCCTAGTACTAGCCCCTACTCCTCACCTGTCCTACTTGTTCCCAAGAAATATGGCTCATGGCACCTATGTATTGACTACCGGGAACTCAACAAGACTACAATCAAGGATAAATTTCCTATTCCAGTGGTTGATGAACTACTCGATGAACTGCATGGGACCATGTATTTCACCAAGCTTGATCTTTGCTCTGGCTACCATCAGATCCGGCTCAAGGATGAGAACATCCCCAAAACTACCTTTCGCACTCATGAAGGTCATTATGAATTCTTGGTAATGACATTTGGTCTCACAAATGCTCCTTCTACATTCCAAATTCTTATGAACAACATCTTTCGGCCCTTTCTACGGAAGTTCATCCTTGTGTTCTTCGATGACATCTTGATTTATAGCCATACATGGGAAGAGCACCTCAATCATGTGGATCAAACTTTATACCTGTTGGTCACCCATAACCTTTTTTTCCAAAAGGTCCAAGTTTTCCTTTGGCGTTATTGAAGTAGAGTATCTGGGACACATTGTCTCATAGGATGGCATCAAGATTGACCCTAGGAAGATCCAAGCAGTTCAAGAGTGGTCAAAACCTCGTACCCTCAAGGGACTTCGAGGATTTTTAGGGCTTACAGGCTATTATCATAAATTTATCTGTAATTATGGGAAGATAGAATCCCCCCTCACCTCCATGTTGAAAAAATATTCCTTCACTTGGATAGGGCCTGTTGAACAAGCCTTCATTGAACTCAAGCATGCTATGACCACCACCCCCATCTTAGCCATGCCAAATTTCTCTAAACCATTTGTCATTGAAAGTGATGCTTCTGGTCATGGTATTGGGGCAGTATTGATGCAAGAAGGACGACCTATGGCTTTTACTAGCAAGGCACTCTCTGATTGTAATCTAGGGAAATCCACATATGCTAAGAAAATGTTAGCCATATTGCATGCAGTCCAACATTGGTAACCTTACCTCATTGGGCATCACTTATCCATCAAAACAGACCATCAAAGTCTCAAATATTTCCTAGAACAAAGAGTTGCCACGCCTGACCAACAAAAGTGGTTGTCTAAACTCATGGGCTATGATTATGATATCACCTACAAAAAGGGAAAGGAGAATATTGTGGCTGATGCTCTTTCTTACCAAATAGATATCGTAAGTATGTTGTGTGTCATCTTAGCACCACTTCCCCAATAGATTGATTCCTAGCATCAAGAAGCACGTTAGGATGCAGATTTGCAAGTTTTGATAGCCTCACTAATGAATGATCTAGATTATGCACCAGGATATAATTGGAATGGCCATGATCTGTGCTACCATCAACACCTGGTTCTACCTCATAAGTCCCCACTTCAAGATCTCCTCATGAAGTAATTGCATGCCACTGCCTCTTTAGGCCATTCAAGGTTCCTTAAAATATATGAGTGACTCAAGCGCACCTTCTTTTGGAAAGGTATGAAACGGGACATCCGCTCTTTTGTTGTTGCCTGCGACACATGTCAAAGGATGAAAGGTGAAACAGTGCGCTCTTCGGAAACTCTTCAGCCATTGCCTATCCCAGATCAGGTTTGGATCGACATTTCCATGGACTTTATAGAAGGGATCCCTAAATCTGGAGGCAAGTCAGTTATTTTCATGGTAGTGGACCGCCTTTCAAAATATGCTCACTTTTGTGCCCTTGCCCATCCTTATACAACATCCATTATTGCAAAAAAATTTCTTGACTCCATATTTCACCTTCATGGCATGCCCACCTCCATTGTATCTGATCGTGATCCCACCTTCACTAGTCATTTTTGGCAAGAGTTGTTTAAGTTACAAGGGACTCAGCTCAAAATGATTTCAGCCTACCATCTACAAACGGATGGTCAAACAAAATTTGTTAATAAATGCTTGGAAATCTACCTTCGCTGCTTTGTCTCAGATCATCCCACTCAATGGGCCAAATGGCTATCCTTGGCCGAATGGTGGTACAACACTTCCTATCATACCGCAACCAAACTCACACCATTTGAAGCAGTCTATGGGTACCTTCCACCTGCGCCTTCCTCTTACATTCCTGGTAGCTCCAAGGTCCATGCCATTGACAACACTCTAAGTCAACACACCGAGGTCCTTCACCAACTTAAGTAGAATTTGAACATGGCCCAGAATAAAATGTGCCAATAGGCTGATCAACATCATTTTGAGTGTAGTTTTGATGTAGGTGATATGGTATTCCTTCGCTTGCAGCTGTACAAACAATCATCCCTACAATTTCGTAGGTGCCAAAATCTTGTTGCAAAATTCTATGGCCCTTACCAGGTTCTACAAAGGATTGGCCCCATAGCTTACAAATTGGTGCTCCCACCTACTTCCAAGCTTCATCCAATTTTTCATGTTTTCGCTCTCAAGAAAGTTGTGGGCACACAGGTACAGGTTCAATCCACACTTCCTAAATTGGATGAAGAAGGCTCCATATTACTTGAACTTGAGTAGTTGTTGGATTGTCGGACTCACACTCTTCGCAACCACACAATTACAGAGATCCTGGTTCAATGGCATGGGCTTCAACCTAAATATGCTACATGGGAATCTCTCCACCAACTCCAGCAATAGTTTCCTCATTTCAGCTTTGAGGACAAAGCTTCTTCAAGGGGAAGGACATGTTAGGATCCCATCCTAACCCTTAATGTAATAACTTCTATGATGTAATAATTCCTAAATAATGTGGGTAGTACCCATGATTAATATTTTATAATGTTCTAAGTTTTAGCTTATATAGTTCCTATGACAAATGGTACCCTTTTTATGTAACACATGGTAGATAGGTTATGTAAGGTGGCCTTGTGCATGTAATTCAAGTGGCATTGTGCATGTAATTTGAGTGGCACTATGCATGTAATTCGGGTGGCATTATGCATGTAATCCAGGTGGCATTTTGCATGTAAGACAACCATGGAAGGGACCTCTTTAAATACCTGAGAAGGCACCAATGTATTCATCTTCTGCAAATTAATGAAGTGTTTAAGGAGGTTGCCCCCTCGAAGAGGCCTGTGATTCTATCTTATTATGAGATTGTTCCTTTAAGCAAATTTCTATTATAATGTGTAATTTGTTCAGAATATTAATATGATGTTTATGTGAGTTTATTTCCAAGCAATTGTGTGAGAGTGTGTTATTTGAGTTTACTTTATAGCAGGATCCTAACAGCTTTGGCCCCCATTATAATTATTATTTCTCCTACTACTGCTCTCATTTAAGTAATTTTACATAATGTAAACTTCAAAATCCTTCATCACTATACAACAAAATGTATTCTAGATAACGCTAATTCCATCCACATCATATTATAGTTTAGGCATATGAATTTTTAAATTTAATCAGAGTCATGGTCAACGAATCCATTACCCCTCTACCCATATAAAATATATGGCTTAGAATGAGCTTTCAAGAGGTAAGCAATACCCCACTATATGGACTCCATAGCTTGGCCCAACTATCCACTAGTAGTCAATTGCTCTTCGTACTCTACCACACTCCATGAGAGCATCGTTATTGCATGCACCATCAAAAAACCAAACTTGGTATTGTCTCCTGCATCATAGTACCCTCTCACTAAATCAGTTCCATCAGACGCTCCATCATGGAGTCCAAAATCTACCCACCAATTGGTATTTAATGAAACAAGATGTGTTTAGCTTTGTAGTCTCTAGATAGTCGTTTACAAAGAATAACATTATCCTCTCTAAATTCAACTGAGACTTCACTTCTGAATAACTTAGCCTTTTTGATGCATTGAACAACAACAATGTTGATACCTCAAATTCAACTGAGATGTCACTTCTAAATAACTTAGCCTTCCTGATGCGTTGAACAACAATAGTGCCAATGCTTGGTAAGTTGTGACAATGGGTTCTATTTGCTTTGTATGAAACCTTGTACTACAGGTTTCTAGAGAATATATCTATGTAAGCTTTATGTACTTTGTGTTTGATAGAATTATTTAAAAACCTCCACATATTTTACCATTGAAGCACGCATATTCAAATAAAATGACTTGTAACTTGGCAAAAATCCAGTTTTAAAAAATGATAGTCAAATCTATTCTATGATGCATATGAGAATTTTTTAGTAAAGATAATTCTTATAATTTGTTTGATTTTCAAAACTATTTCCTCTATTTTAAAGATAAAAAAGCCTCCACGTTGTTGCTTAAATTTCGTCAATATGTTTCTTTCATCATCATTTGCACTCTTATCAAATAGCAGACTATATGCAAGTTTCTTTCTAAAAATTTTTGCAAATAAGTCTTTATTACTTAGCTTTTCACTACCACTCTTCTTTAAAATACTGACACAAAATGTGGCTAATAAATTTGCACTTGTGCTTCTTGCAACTCCTTTGTTACAAAATATCTCAAATGTTTCCTTGTCCAAAATCTGACTCTCATACTAAGATAGTAATTCATGTTGCACTTTTTATAGGAACTTTGATTCACTACTCGAATGTAGATAATGGAAAACTATCTCTTTTTCTTTTTTTAAATACTCCTCAATGTAGGTAGCAAATCCACCTCCCAAAAGAAGAAGTGACAAGAGGATTTGCCTAGTTTTGATAATTTTGACAAGTTTTGGTAAACCGTACAAGCAGGAGAAAACCGTACAAGCAGGAGGTAAACCATACAAACTAAAGGGCAAACCATACAAAGTGTCATGAAATGCAAGGGAAATGCAATTTGAGTTGTAATTACGCATGAATTTGATAAATCATGTGTTTAGACCTAGTAAAAGGTATAATTATGCATTCCATTATGTATGGGAAGTTGTGAATAATATTTTGCCTCAGGAACCATTTGTAAATAGATTAGGCAACATTATATAAGACCATATTTTCAATTTTGATAGTTTGGTTAATGTTGGTTAGTTTTGGCTATGTTCTGGTCTAAATAGTATGAAGTATTGAATGCATATCTATGATTGTTGAGTACCTTTTAGTGATTGTATTGCACTATTGACAAGTAATGAAGAATAACCTCAATTCATAGTCTTTTCTCACATACTTTATGATCCTGGAATGATGGAGTAATATTTTGTAGTTTATATTTGTTGCATGTTACTTATTTATGTTATGTTTGATGATTAATTCATTGCTATGAAGGATAGAATTGAACCAGAACTAATGTGAACCCTATAATTGATCTGTGAGGTAGATAATATTAATAAATATATCTTGAATATTCTTGTATAATTTCCATAGATTTCCATTGGAGAGAACTATCTCAAACCCTAATGATAGAACTTGTATGTTGGTGGAAATGGATTAATTGCCATTTTAGAACTTTTCAAAACTTATTTGAGAGATATTTGTACATAAGAGTGTCCAATTTGGCACATTTTGAACCTTATTTTATTACAAATTGTACACCATATGTGCTACAAATCATACAAGAGAAACTTATCCGATTTGGCAATTTATGCAATTAAGGACAACTTATTCGATTTGGAAATATTGGCAAATTGAACAATCTGGTTATAAAAATATGTACAACAGCTTGCAAAACCAAATATGAAGGATTGACTGAGTGTAAAATCATACAATCCATGTCATTATACAATTTGGGATCGTATAGTAGTACGATTTGAGTTCTGTACAAATTGTTTTATGGTTGCATATGGTTTGTTGTTAGGATTATATGACTGTATGATTTGGCCAATTGATCAAGGACATTAATTAGATCATTCTAGGCACTTGAGAACCACCTTTCCATCAGGAATAAATCACCCCTATGCTACATTTGATGTTGTTGCCTTCTAAAACTTGGTAATTTTGTTAAAACAGGTCAAACTAACAAGTAAGAATATTAAAAAATTGGAGGTGAATGACAGACACCAATGTGCAATGACGTAGAATATGAGAATTACAAGAGAACATTTTAGTAAGAAGTAGCATGAGAATTTCTCAAATATATAATGCAAGTAACTCAGACCATAGTACACATGAACTAGAAATAGAGCAAGTTTGGGCATTTGAATAAGGATATTTTGAGGCACTATTGATAGAGACAGAAGAGGAGGTACTATAACCACCTAATGTAGAGGAGTAAGTTGATAGATAAAAGTTCATGAGGAAGGAGAGTGGATGGTGACACCTGATAAAGTGATGAAATAATTGTAAGGGAGTGCAGAGGATGGGAGTAAAGCACCAGAGCAACAGAACATAGGGTCTCAGGAAGAAGTACCAAGACCATCTCCCTCACATCAGTGAAGGAATTTGCAGAGTGAATTTGCACATGATTTTGTTCAATGACTAGTGGTATAGAATAAGATACCTCAAGTAGAAACTTTTGATGATGAGTGTAGTAAAACACCCCCAAGGAGGAATCATATAGAGATTCCAAGGGACACCTCAAGTGATGAGGATGATTATCCAAAGAAATCTAACAAGGAAACCAAGCAGAGATGTCCACCCTTGACATATCAGAACTTGTATAACCATTTGGAGAGAAAATAGAATAGACCATCTAGATGATTTGTTGAATTTATTTCTTGTTACCTTGAGAGGATTGGTGATGGATTGGTATATGAAAATGAAAAATGCAACGAATTTCTAGACTTGGAATCAAGTGAAGGAGAAATTCATTGAATAATTTTACCCTTTGAAGGATGATGGAGACATTATCACTAAACTTTGTATGACGAAGCAAAATCTTGATGAAGATGTAAAATAATACAACCGTAAACTAAAGCATTTAGTAGATAATATTTAGATGTCTTTGGAAGATGTATTGGTGAAGCGATGGTTTGTAGATGGATTGCTACTAAAATATAATAAAAATTTGAAGGTAGTATTATCAAAAATATATGATGAAGGTTTAAAGCATGCAAATAATTTTGAGATTAAATTGAATAAGATGTACACATGAATATTATCTCATCCCAAGTTCAATGATTCATATAGTGGAGAAGATAACACTATATAAAGTACGGTAGCATCATTGCATTAGGAATTCAACAAGATCTTGAAATAACAAAGAAGCATGCCTAATAGGAATGACATTTGGTGCACAAAATACAAAACTAAAGGTCATACAAATATAAAGTACCCACAAAATTATTACTATAATATCTACAATATGATGGAACACGAGGTGATGCTATGTTCATATAATTCAAGAGTATGTCCATAGGTCCTGACAATCTAGGAGCAGGAAGAGAAACCAAAGACCCTAGGAAGTGGGCACCAAGAAACAAGTGGTAGTTATAGAAATAGTTGATGATGTGGAAGGTAGAACTAAGGAGGATAGAGCCATTTGCAGTATGATTCAGAAGGGAGATCGATCATACAATGTCACAATTACCAAGAGTGGGAGCATTTTATGAAAAATTATCCTTCACCTTAGAGACAAGAAACACAAGAAAACACTAAACATATGTGTAGTGGTGTAGTCTAGGTAACCAAAAGGAACCAAATTACCCCAAGAAAGCGAGTTCAAGTAACCTATAAAATGTAAATTATTTATATATTGAGGTTCCTCAAGTTAAAGAGGAAACTCAGGAAGTTTTAGTTATGATAAGGAATCAGGCTAAAAAGGATAGTATCTTGATCCAACAAAATAAAAGCAACACTAGCAAGTAGCAAAGAAAGTACTACAATATGAAGCACAAAAATATAAACAAGTGAAGTTAGTAGAAGAGAAGGAACTGTAAAAACCATCAGAAGAGAAGATAATTGTGCAGAATTTGGTAGCACAGTTTTTGGACACCACATTAGATATCAATGTGGCTAACCTTTTGGAAGCTATTCCATAATTACATAACGTAATTGTGGAAGATATACAACCTCATAATATCATGTAAGTGTAGAGTCAACCGATTCAGGAAAAGAAATAAAAATACCAATTCATGGACCCTACCATATTTATAATTGATGTGAGAAAGAAACCTGCATTAGTTAATATGGAGATCCTTGGGCAAAAATTGACACAAGTTATTATGGATGGAGGATCCAGTGTCAATGTGCTACCTGAAAGGAATTGGCTAGAATTGGGTGCTCCATATCTATGGGCATCAAGCTTTTGATTATATGGTGTTGACCAGTATGGTATCAAGACAAAGGGAGTCTTGACAAAACAAGTGGTGATAGCTGATCAAGAGTTCATCTTGGATTTAATTGTGATTACTATACATAAGCCTACATATTATGCTCTATTGGGAAGAGGATGGATACGTGTAGCCAAATTTAATCACAACTAGAGAAAGAATCATATCACTTTTAATAAGGTAAAACATAAATATATAATTAATATAACTAATCAAAAGGTTAGTGAGGATGTAACCACGATCGATGAATCAAAAAATTCCTTAGGAGATGAAGGATATGAACCAGATGGAGAAGGAATGTTGTACCTAGATGAGTGTAGTGAAGATGAAGCTAGATATGATAGTGGAATTATTCATTGGCAAATGGAGGAGTACAAAATTTTTCAGCCCAAATGCCTCTGTATTGACTCAGAGGAGATCAAGGAAAAACAAGACGAAACCAAAGTCAACTAGGAACCTAAGAAGAAGACGAGGGAGAAATGGATATTTCAAAAAAAAATTGTAGAATATATAGTAGGAGATGTGAAAATTGATGTAAGATTGACACACCCAAATAATGTGGAGAAATCAATGAGGGAGCTAAAGAATATAAAATATAAAGAACCTGTTGTGGCTGATCCACAACACACCCCAAAATTGGGGACCCACCTTTTTTGCATGCTTTCAAAGAAGAAAACAGTGACCCAGATGCTAAAAATCAAGAAAAAATCAAAGGAAGAGCAAAATATCACAAAAGGAAGAAGTGTCGCGATATCGCCACATGTCGCTCCATCATGGATAGAAAATAAAAGTTGTCACGATTTTGCAACATGTTGCTCCATCGCGGATAGAAAAGAAAAGTTGTCACGATTTCGCGACGTGTTGCTCCATCGCGACTAGAAAAGAAAAGTTGTCGCGATATCGCGACATGTTGCTCCATCGCGGTCGAAAAAGAAAATTTGTCGCGATATCGTGACATGTCGCTCCGTCGCTACCTAGAAATGAAAGTTGTCGCGATATCGCGACGTGTCGCTCCGTCATTGCCTAGAAATGAAAGTTGTCGTGATATCGCGACATGTCACTCCGTCGCTGCCCAGAAATGAAAGTTGTCACAATTTCGTGACATGTCGCTCCGTCACTGCCCAGAAATGAAAGTTGTCGCAATTTCGCGACATGTTGCTCTGTCGCTGCTGAGAAAAATAAAGTGTCATGATTTCGCGACATGTTGCTCCGTCGCGGCCAGAAATGAAAAAACGTCGCGATATCGTGACATGTCAAGTTTTCACGGCCCAGGCAAGCAGGAAGAGGTGTTGATCGAAAATTGTCGCAATTTCGCGACGTGCTGTGAAATCGCGGTCCAGAGAGGAGAGAGAAAGATAGAATGGAAAATTGTCGCAAAATCGTGACATGTCACAAAATTGCGGTCAAACCAGTCAAACAGGGCAAGGCACTAAAGTTGTCGCGATATCACGACATGTCGCGTTTTCACTGCCAAATACAGCAAGAGCAGCCCAAAATAGAAAAGCGTCGCGATTTCGTGATAGAAAGCCGCAAGATAGTTCCAAATGAAAAACGTCACGATTTCGTGACAGGAAGTAGCGATACAGCCTGAAAGAGAAAAGCATCGCGATTTCATGATAGAAAGCAGCCAAGTGGTACGGAACAAAAAATTGTCATGATTTCACGACAGAAAGTAGAATATGGTGCAAAAGAGAAAAGTGTCACGATTTCATGACATGTCTCATTTTCGCTGTGCATGATGGCGAACAAGGCTGTTGGCCGAAAAATGTCACGATTTCGTGACATGTCTCATTTTCGCTATGCAGGTAGAGGAACAGAGTTGCATGCAAAAAAACGTCGTGATATCGCGACATGCTATTTTTTTCCACGATTTACAAGGAGGCAGTTACGAAACATGCAGAGAAGCGCGGAACACATGGCATAAAGGTGTAAGGGTTACAGAGGCATTACAGTTCACCGAGAATATTAAACATTTAAGACATCGAACAGAAAGTCAAAGATAACGATGAAATGGGGGTGAAACGAGCAGCGATCTGGAAGATGAAACGAAGCGTCACAAGGCAAAGCAAAGAGTCGTAGCAGAAATTTTAAAGGCACAAGCGAAGACAGGAATAGGGGTCAGAAACCACTGCGAGCAGGGTTGCAGAGTTGAGGGTGATTAGCCATTCTGGGCCTGTTGTGGAGTGTTTTTCTTCCCCTTTTGTTGGTTTTGAGAAAAACCAGAGATTTTGCTATTGTAACAAGACATATTTTTAATGTAGAATTGTTCAAAAATTTGCATTTTATGGGCAAGAAAGAAGGAGTCATTTTCTGCATGCAAGATTAAATGTCTATTTTCCCTTTTCAGATTTTAGGCTTGTAAATGTAGTTGATGCAAGTATTTTCTTGGTTGCTCGCATGCGAATGCTTAAATCTGAAAACCTCATTCAAATCCTTAGGAGCCAAGCACTTAGCTTATCCGGATTGTGCTTGTTTTGCAGGTCCAATAGGTTAGGTTGCATGCATGAAAACCTCATATCTTCGGTTTTGTCGGAATAGGATAGCATCATACTGAATGCATTTTCATTTTTTTTGCATTTTACTTCAAGAAATTTGAACTTTATTTTAATATTTAGACATTAAAATAAATATAAAAAAAAGGCTTCAAAATACAAAAAAATAATGTAACCATTGCGTAGGTTATACTTCATACTTCAAATACGCAATTTGAAATTTCATTTTCGGAGTTGTTTAGTATTTTAAAAAAATTCACCGAAGTTGCTGTTTTATTGCAGATCTTTAAAAAATCCGAAAATGGAAATTTTCATTGCTGGGCCGATTCACATTTGTTTATTCTGGTTTAATGAACAATCACTAAAATTTCATGGTAAAATAAACCAACATTGCCCCTTGTTTACGCTTACTTGCAATCACTAAGGTGTTCCAAGCATTTAAATTGAATATCTTTATTTGAGATTACCATTACACATATGCAAATGCTAATATAGGGGAGACCTTGGAGAAGTTGTTTGTTTAACTTCTTTGCAAGAGGGGATTTGGAACCCAAATCCTAAGGGAGAGTGTACTTTCACAATTGGGTGAAAATACCACTCAACATTTTGGCGCTAGAAGGAGGGCCTGAATAGGTTTATTTCAGATTGATTTAAATGTTATAGGGATTTAAATTTTGAATATTTCATGCCCTATTGGTTATTATCTTTAGCCCTCTTTTAACAATACAACCTTGTACTGTTAAAAGGAGGACATGAATTGCTATGCACTGTTCTAACGCTTTGATTGTTCATACAGGAATAATGTGATTTGATTTGATTTAAAAAAAAAAATAAAAAAAAAAAAAATATTTTTTTGGTATTAAAGTTATATTCTTTAAGATTCACTAATGGCTATGTTTTCACCATGGATGACAGGTAGCCCATTGAACATACCGGGAGTTCAACATTATTTTCCCGTTGGTTTTGAGAGATGTCTTCCTCGATTTTTGTCTAACGGGACAAATACTCGCAGAAGAACACATTCAAGCATTCAAATTCTTTGTGCCAATCACTTAACAAGTTGGTATGATGATGTTGCTTGTAAAATGTTCCCGTACACCTTGGACAAAGTGGCATATGATTGGTTTACAAGTCTACCTTTAGGGTCTATCACTTCTTGGGCTCAGCTAGAGGCAGCATTTCTTAATCAATTCAACAAAAAGCAAGTTGACCCAATCCGCATGTATGAGCAGTTTTTCACTATTAAAAAAGGACCAAGTGAAAATGTGAAGTCATTTTCTGAAAGGTTCTTTGGATTATATACTCAATTAGTGACATTTTATGTTCTTCAAGAAGAAGTGGCTCTCCAAATATATGTCAATGCTCTTGACCCACTCACTTCCACATATTTGCGAGGGATGCCTCAAATCACATCTTTGTCACAAGCCTATACTCAAGCAATGGCAATTGAGCAACAATTGAGTTGTCAAAATTATGGTGTGGGTTTTGGATCATATAATTTTCAATCATTTAATACCTCCTTTACCCACCCAATGATTTATCCACCTCAACCAAGTTCAAGTGTGAATCAATTTCAGAATCAACAATCATTCCCAAGCTTCAATCAATTTCAAAATCCTCAACCTACTATGCAAGATCAACCATCTTTCTTAAGTATGAATCAACTTCAAAATACTCATCTTGATTCAAAAGATGTTTCTAAAATCAATTTTAATGATTTTCATAAGAATATGATTTTAGGCAAGGGAGGAGTACTAGATCCAACTAGTATTGAAACATGTGACAGATTGGAAACCCTTGACTCACCAAAAGATGAATTCTATGAGGATGAATCTATTTCGGATGACACATTGGATGACATTGTTGAAAGTAATGGCCAAGAAAATTCACACCTTCCAAATCATGTTAAACGTGAATCATGGGTTACACATGTGGATTATGATAGCCTTATCAATTTGAATACAAGCAATAACCCAATTTTGGAAGTAATTGAACCATCTAAGGAAGGTGAAGATAAATTTGATGAGAAACATGTTGATGAATTAAAAGATGATGAAGAAATAGTTGAGCATCACAATTTGATTTTGAAAGATGATCATTATGATTCTTGGGAAGAGTATGCTCACTCCAAACCTTCTGATGAAATTTGTGTGCCTATTGATATGCAGGATAATACAATTGCCCTTTCACATGAGGATATTACAAGTCCTGTACAATCTGAGAATGTTTTGGAAGAAGGGTTGGAATCTCATCAAAGGTTGGAGAAGGATAATGATTCTACTACCATGGATGAAGAAGGAGAATCAATTGTTTTTGTTCCCCTTGAGGGGCAAGAAATCGAAAATCTTGATCCACCTATTGTTTCTACAATGTCTATGCCATCTCAAAATGATGAAATTACAAAACCTAAGTGGTGTGGGTTTGATACTATTGATGATCCTAATGAAAATATGGATTTTGAGGCAACTCAAGCCATTGATCGTGGAAAGGTGTCACGTGACACATATCTTGAAAAATTAGGCTCTTGTTTTGAAAAATATGGATGCATGTTTGATTGGGTGCCTAACTTTGGTGTTTTTGAACAGGTGTTGGATGATGAAGAAGACAATGAAGAAAAAGAAAAAGCTACTAACACTCATCAAGTTGTGGTAAATTCTAATCATGATGGGTTGAGTATGGGTGACAAGGTGAAATCTTTACCTTTGGTAGTAGCTACAAAAATTTTAAGTGATGGATTACATGATGTCCCTTTGGATGCTAATGTCATTAATGATGAAATGTCAAATCTTGGTGATGTTTGCCAAGTTTTGATTGATTTTGATGGTTTTAAAATCTCGAAAAATAATTTGAATTCAAGACTTTTAGAAATAGGCTCTTGTTTGCAATATCTCACATTTGAAAAGGAAAGCCTACTTCTAAATCATGAATGGAATGATGAAACTTGCACTTTAAAGAATAGACAAAATAAAATTGAATACCAACCATTGTCTAATCAATTTGATTTGAATCTCACCTATGATGTTGGTAATAGAACTAAATCAAATTGGTATGGTGAGCATGGCAAGTTGAAATTTGTTGCATTGCTTGGTTTGATCTTATTGTTGTTGGATTCCTACAACATTTGGCATGTGTATTGTGACATATGTCTTTTGAAATGTTCTAATCATGTTTGGGATCCAGGAAAGTAATAGTCCAAGCTTGGCATCATCTTGTACTATATTGTATATAGATTTTGGTTTTGGTTTGGGTTTGTGTTTTCAAGTTTCATTTTGGGATTGCTATTTGGATTAGGATTTAAGTTGTGTGGTTGATTTCATTTGACATGTTTAGTTTGTTTTGATAAAAAAAAAAAAAAGAAAATTTGAGATGTCAACTTATGCCTAAAATCAGGAGAATATGAAACATTGGAATTGTGTTGTAGAAAGCTCCACAAGTAACACAAACATTTAAATAATATCGTTTGAATCTTGTGATGCATGAAGTTGTCAGTTTTGCACATTATGGTAAAATAGATGATATATTCCAAAAGAAGCAAGTGCATTCATATCTCATGTCATATTCCACATTGCATATACATGTCATCTCAGTTACATTTTCATTCCATGGGAAATTATTGAGAAGGTGTTGAATCCTCTTAGGGTTATTCTATAACATATATTAAAAGGATCCTAAGGTTGGGAACTGATGTCCGAACAATCTTGAACCAAGCACGTTCTATGCACATTAAAAAGAATCTTGAGCAAAATGGTCAAAACCATACTTGGATGAAAAGGTGAGGTGAAAAGAATATTTCATGTCTGTCCTATCATGCAACATAATCCTTAAAACAATGGTTTTTACCACTCCCATAATGCTTAAAGCCTAAAATCAAAGTAGTAAGGATAGGGTTAAATCCTCATCTCACTTAGGTTGAGGATCCAATTCCCCAAAGCTCTGATTTGACCTTCATGGAGTAGTAAGGATAGGACATAATTCTCATCTTACCTAGGTTGAGAATCCGATTCCCCAAAGCTTCCATCTTTCATTTTATCATAAAACTTGGATGGGAAGGATCGTACTACATGTCCTCTAGCAAGGATGGGTAGTCATCCCAAAAGTCTAAGAAACAAAAATAAAATTAACTAATATTTCCCTATTTCATCTTTCATCTTGGATTGGAGGGGTCGTACTACATGTCCCTAGCAAGGATGGGTAGTCATCCCAAAGGTCCAAGAAATAAAAAATTAATGTTTCCCATTTCATCTTAATATTGGATTGGAGGGATCGTACTACATGTCCCTAGCAAGGATGGGTAGTCATCCCAAAGGTCCAAGGAATAAAAAAAAAAAGAGAATGAATGAAGCCAAATCATGGATTATGGGGTTAAGTATGCTCATGCATGGCAACATGTCTTGTCTAAAAGCAAGACCACTGATTGCTCATATGGATAGACTAGCTTGACAATTTCATCCATAACTGGTTAAATCATTTTGTTCAAGATGAGGTAATGAACTCCAAATCAGAATAGTAAGGATAGGGTTAAATTCCCATCTCGCTTAGGTTGGGAATCCTATTCCCCAAAGTTCTGATTTCACTCACACTTGCACATGGGTTCAAGATGGTAGTGACACATAACCAACTTTGGGATCTAGTAAATTAATTCAGTATACATATATTTGGTCCTAAGAGGGTTTGACAACTTGAATATGTTTGTTCATGATATTAGAAGGTTTGAGCCTTTGTAAAGCAGGTTGTTATATCTCTAGCATCTTCATCATGCATCAAATCCTGCACAAATCATTCATAGCCTTGCATACAAATCATAAGTAAAACTGACAATGGAATGTTGATCAAGTTCAAATGATAGGGAATGAAACACATTGCACACACCGAGCTGATACTTATGATTCTGATGTTTCATGTATTTCTGATCTATCGGTATTTGTTTATCTTTGATGTGCTGACGCTTGTATCTAAGCTTGTATATTTCAGGTTGGGTTCTCACCAAAATGCTCAGGAGCATTTGACAACAGAGTCACCATTTGTTGTGGCTGATCCACAACACACCCCAAAATTGGGGACCCACCTTTTTTGCATGCTTTCAAAGAAGAAAACAGTGACCCAGATGCTAAAAATCAAGAAAAAAAAGCAAAATATCACAAAATGAAAAAGTGTCGCGATATCGCGACATGTTGCTCCATCACGGATAGAAAATGAAAAGTTGTCGCGATATCGCGACATGTTGCTCCATCGCGGACAGAAAAGAAAAGTTGTCGCGATATCACGACATGTTGCTCCATCGCGGCCGAAAAAGAAAAAGTTGTCGCGATATCGTGACATGTTGCTCCGTCGCGATCGAAAAAGAAAAGTTGTCACGATATCGTGACATGTCGCTCCGTCGCTGCCCAGAAATGAAAGTTGTCGCGATATCGTGACATGTTGCTCCGTCGCTGCCCAGAAATGAAAGTTGTCGCGATATCACGACATGTCGCTCCGTCGCTACCCAAAAATGAAATTTGTCACGATTTCGTGACATGTCACTCCGTCGCTACCCAAAAATGAAAGTTGTCGCGATTTCGCGACATGTTGCTCTGTCGCTGCTGAGAAAAATAAAGTGTCGCGATTTCGCGACATGTTGCTCCGTCGTGGCCAGAAATGAAAAAACGTCGCGATATCGCGACATGTCAAGTTTTCATGGCCCAGGAAAGCAGGAAGAGGTGTTGATAAAAAATTATCACGATTTCATGACGTGCTATGAAATCGTTGTCCAAAGAGGAGAGAGAAAGACAGAATGGAAAATTGTCGCGAAATCGTGACATGTCACAAAATCGCGATCAAACCAGTCAAATAGGGCAAGGCACTAAAGTTGTCACGATATCGTGACATGTTGTATTTTCGCTGCCAAATACAGCAAGAGCAGCCCAAAATAGAAAAGCGTCGTGATTTCGCTACAGAAAGCCGCAAGACAGTTCCAAATGAAAAACATCGCGATTTCGTGACAGGAAGCAGCGAGACAGCCTGAAAGAGAAAAGCGTCGTGATTTCGTGACAAAAAGCAGCCAAGTGGTACGAAACAAAAAATTGTCGCGATTTCACGACAAAAAGCAGAAGATGGTGCAAAAGAGAAAAGTGTCACGATTTCGTGACATGTCTCATTTTCGCTGTGCATGATGGCGGACAAGGCTGTTGGCCGAAAAATGTCACGATTTCGCGACATGTCTCATTTTCGCTGTGCAGGCAGAGGAACAGAGTTGCATGCAGAAAAATGTCGCGATATCGCGACATGCTATTTTTTGTCGCAATTTACAAGGAGGTAGTTACGAAACATGCAGAGAAGCGCGAAACATGTGGCATAACATTTAAGACATCGAACAAAAAGTCAAAGATAACAATGAGACGAGGGTGAAACGAGCAGTGATCTAGAAGATGAAATGAAGCGTCACAAGGCGAAGCAGAGAGCCGTAGCAGAAATTTTAAAGGCACAAGCGAAGACAGGCACAGGGGTCGGAAACCGCTGCGAGCGGGGTTGCAGAGTTGAGGGTGATTAGCCATTCTGGGCCTACTATGGAGTGTTTTTCTTCCCCTTTTTTTGGTTTTGAGAAAAACCAGAGATTTTACTATTGTAACAGGACATATTTTTAATGCATAATTGTTCAAAAATTTGCATTTTATGGGCAAGAAAGAAGGAGTCATTTTCTGCATGCAAGATTAAATGTCTATTTTCCCTTTTTAGATTTTAGGCTTGTAAATGTAGTTGATGCAAGTATTTTCTTGGTTGCTGCATGCGAATGCTTAAATCTGAAAACCTCATTCAAATCCTTAGGAGCCAACACTTAGCTTATCCGGATTGTGCTTGTTTTGCAGGTCCAATAGGTTAGGTTGCATGCATGAAAACCTCATATCTTCGGTTTTGTCGGAATAGGATAGCATCATACTGAATGCATTTTCATTTTTTTTCTGCATTTTACTTCAAGAAATTTGAACTTTATTTTAATATTTAGACATTAAAATAAATATAAAAAAAGGCTTCAAAATACAAAAAAATAATGTAACCATTGCGTAGGTTATACTTCATACTTCAAATACGCAATTTGAAATTTCATTTTCGAAGTTGTTTAGTATTTTAAAAAATTCACCGAAGTTGTTGTTTTATTGCAGATCTTTAAAAAATCCGAAAATGGAAATTTTCATTGCTGGGCCGATTCACATTTGTTTATTCTGGTTTAATGAACAATCACTAAAATTTCATGGTAAAATAAACCAACATTGCCCCTTGTTTACAGTTACTTGCAATCACTAAGGTGTTCCAAGCATTTAAATTGAATATCTTTATTTGAGATTACCATTACACATATGCAAATGCTAATATAGGGGAGACCTTGGAGAAGTTGTTTGTTTAACTTCTTTGCAAGAGGGGATTTGGAACCCAAATCCTAAGGGAGAGTGTACTTTCACAATTGGGTGAAAATACCACTCAACAGAACCTCGAATAGTGGACATCAATCTAGGGATGGAAGATGAACCTAGGATGATTCATTAGTGGTGATGATTGGAACCCTATATTGAAAGTGGTAGCTTTTAATATATTCTTGGAATATAAGGATGTCTTTGCATGGACATACAAGGACTTGAATGGAGTACCACCTAAGTTATGTGTCCATAAGATTACACTAATTCCTGGAGCACAACCAGTAAGGAGGAGACCGTATAGGATGAACCCAAAATATGTTGCATTAGTATACGTAGAGAAAGAGAAGATGTTGGAGGTAGAAATCATATTTAGGGTTATGACCATTGAGTGGGTATCACCTATAGTGGTCACCTTGAAGAAGAAAGTGAATAAAATCAGAATGTGTGGACTTTAGGAGTCTAAACATAGTGACCATTAAGGACCCCTTCCTTATTCCCTTCATAGATTCCATCCTAGAGAAATTTTTAGGACATGAGATCTATTCATTTTTAGATGGATTTTCAGGTTACAATCAAATAAGTATAGTCAAGGAGGATAAGCTAAATATTGCATTTATTATTGAGAATGGCATCTATGTGTACAATCGAATGTCATTTGGGCTCTGTAATGCTCCAGCTATATTTTAGCACAACATACTATATATATTCGATCAGTTGACAACGAGAAATTTCAAAGTATTTTTGGATGATTGGTCCATTTATGGGAAGATCAAGGAGCATATTCCTACCCTCGGTGAATATATGAGTAGGTGCAAAAATACACAAATCTCATTAAACCCTAAAAAGTGTTACATGATTGTACTGTATGGGAAGTTGTTAGAACACATAGTGTGTAGTGAGGGATTAAAAATAGATCCTGATAAGATCTGTGTGATATTGTACATGGAAGAACCATATGATGTGAGTTAACTTAAAACCTTCCTTGGATCGACGGGGTATTATCGAAGGTTTATCAAGAATTATGCACTTGTATCCTATCCATTAGATTCGAAAGAAGAATGTTCCTTTTATATGGACAAAGTAGCACCAAGGAGCCTTTGAGGAATTGAAGGTCAATCTTGTCAGTAGCTCAATTTTTGTGTTCCCAAATTGGGATAAGAAATTCCATGTCCACATTGATGCTTCAAATTTTGCAATCGGATGTGCTATAGCACAAGGACAGTTTAGGTTAGATCAACCTATTTTCTTTGCTAGTTGCCTATTATCAAGGGCAAAGAGAAACTATAATACAACTAAAAGAGAAGCCTTGGGAATGGTATATACAGTCCAAAATTTTAGGCATTACCTAATAGTAAATCCTTTTTCTTTTTACGTAGATCACCAAGCTCTATTGTACTTGATAAAAAAATTGGTGATACAAGGATGGATCAGCAGGTGGCTCATCACCCTACAGGATTTTGTATTCTAAGTATTAAGACCTGGTAAGAAGCACGTAATTATAGACAAACTATCTCGGATATGATCAAGATAGCCTGCAGGAACAAGGGTTCTAGATGAATTTCCTGATGCGTAGTTATTTGCCATCAATGTTGTTTCATCATGGTACAAGTTTATTGGCTAGTATTTATCCATAGGAGAGTCACCACAAGAAATGATGGCAACTAAGAAAAATAAAGTGATTATGAATTCATCACCTTTCCAACTAATAGTAGGATTTTTGTATAATATAGGAAGTTATGATATCTTACAAAGATGCATGATGTAAGAAGAAGTCAAAGCGGTATCGAAATAATCTCATGAAGGCTTAGAAGGAGGGCACATGGGATCAGATGCAACCACTAGGAAAATAATACTAGTAGGATTATGGTGGCCCACATTGTATAATGATGCAAAATAATATGTAAAAGCTTGTGATACTTGTCAAAGGATAGGGAAGCTAGTAAAGAGGAACTTTATGCCATTGCATCCATCATAACCCCAAGAACTATTTGAAAGATGGGTATTGGACTTCATTAGACCATTGAAAACATCTTGAAGAAGGAAGTGTAGGTACATTGTGGTAGCAATGGAGTACTTGACAAAGTGGGTCAAAGCAAGAGCATTACCTAACACTTCAGCCAAAAGTACAATAAGATTTTTGTATGAGCAGGTAATTACAATATTTGGCATACCACTACAGATAACAAGTGACCGACGAGGACAATTTGTAAATGAAATCATCAAGATACTGACAACCGAATTCAAGATTTTGTATTCATTGTCTAGTTCATACTATCCCAAAGTGAATGGGTAGGTGAAAGCAACAAACAAAGTCCTGGTATCTACTTTGTATAAAACCTATGGAATAGAAGGAGCATATTGGAAGGAAATGTTACCATATTTTTTGTTGGTATACAAAATAACTTTTAAACCAACAACAAAGCATACACCTTTCCAGTTGATGTATGTACAAGAGATAGTGGTGCTAGTTGAATTCTTGATACCAAATTTGAGAGTCATGGTGGAGCATCGCTTGGGTGATAAGGAAAGTTTGAAATAGTGACTGATAACATTGATTAAGTTGGATGAAAGAAGAGTCATGGCACAATAGGCAATTGAGGTATCCCAAAAAAGAAGAAATATACGGCATGACAAACACTTGAGGAAGCTAGAACTTATTTTAGGTGACTTGGTTCTAAAATTTAATGGAAAGTAGGAAATAAAGTCCGATAATTTGAAGACTTTATGGCTTGGTCCCTACAAAGTGGTAGAAGTAATGAATAATGGAGTAGTAAAGTTGCAAAAATTGAATGGGATTGAGGTAACTGATACTATGAATGGCTCAAAGTTGAATCCTTACAAAGTGTAGTGCTTATTAATTTCTTCAAAATAGATTGAATGAAGAAGACAAGCAGAAGCCTATATATGGGACCAAGATCAAGATTACATCAAAACTACTCCATTTAAATCACATCAAGCAACTGTTTATGTTTGAAATAGATAGTAAATGTTCTATGGTTGAGGGAGAGCAACCCAAATTAGAACTTGTTATGGTTGGGATGCATACCTACATTTCTAGGAATTAGAAGGGGTAGTGGAACATCAAAGTTTGGGATATTGATCCAAAGAAAACTTTCAAACCCATGAGCGTGGGATATAATCTAAGAAGAGATAAAATATCAACACTATTTGTGTCTATGTAAAAAAAGATTTTTTTTTTTCATCTATCTAAGTTGTGTAAGATATGGTCATTTTAGAGTTGAATCAAGAAAATAGGGTCAATGGTATTCTTGAAGGATAGGTTGCATAAATAATGATGTCTATCCAAATCGATCATATCTAAAGGCAAAACAATATAGTAGGAGAGCAACCACTTGGGATTATTATCAACCATCTAATAAATATTGGATTTATGAAAGAAAAAGACCATAATTAAGCATGAAGAGAAATTATGGGTGATGACATATTCTCTACTTAGATATGTAGGAGGAGTCCTACTACATCACCTTACCTGATGTAAGAATAATATGTAGAATGAATGAATTCAATGGCTCTCAAAGAGCAAGAAGTCTATAAGAGACAAGAAAGAAAAGCACTTTCCACTTGTATAAAAAAATTAAGATTTACCCTTAATGAATCCACACCCAATAGATAAGGCCTTAATTTTTATGTCCCTTGTAAAAAATCCCTTGTGAGTTATCAAAGTTGTAGTGAAAATTCACTACACTAGGAAAATCCCTTTGAGGAGGATAATTTTAGGTCAGCTATAAACAAATGCTATTTTAAAATGAAGGTAATATGAGAGGACCTAAGGTCTCTATAATTTATCAAGTGGCTAGTGCTAATAAACCACCAAAGATATTGTCAAGAGAAAGCCTTTGTCATAAACTAAAAACAATTATAAATATCCCTATGCCACAAAGTCATGCTAACAAAATAAAGGTATTTACAATATTTTTGGTAGCATCTAAGTCAATCCCTACCATTAGTACGATTTCTAGAGCCATTTGTGTTATAGATTAAAGGGCTCTACCATTGGGAAGATTTTAACATAAATAAAGACTAGATTTTTCTTCTCCCATGAAGGAGGATCTCGTAGGTCTTACTATATTCCATATCTAATTGGGTATGCAATGACTATCCACATAACCACTCCCCCTGGTGCACTAACATGACAACACCAACAAGAAAATACAAGGTAAAAATCCAAAATATGCAAGAGAAAGAAGGGGATCCAAGGTTCCCAATTGAGGACTCAACAGGATAAGCCCCTTCACACCAATATTTCCACCTAGAGAAGCTCAACACTTATGGTCTGCCTAAGAAGAATCTTATTGGATCACTTTAAGGTTTGAAGATGATGTGGATCATCTGATCCTATTGGTCCATATGAATACCATCTCAAAAATTCAATGGAAATAGAGAAAAATATGTAAACCGACTAAAATTGAGAAAATAAGCAACTTAGGTGTACCTACCAAATCAAAAGGCCCAATAATACTCGAACATTGAATTCCCAGATAAAAACAAGGGTTGGGTTGATAGAAAAATACACCCCTAAATTAGGAATATATAGAAAGGTGAAAACTAAGGAAGGAATTTGACCAAAATACAAAGTGGATCACTAGATATAGAAACACTGGATGAAATTCAAGGTCAAATAGGCACAAAAAAGAGTGGTGAGATGATTGTAGACCTACTACCTTTAGCACTCAGACACGGTATCCAAGGATGGTGGATGTTGTATTTAAATCAACAACATAGAGGTAACCTAAGAATGACCCTAAGCCCAAGGACTTTAAGAGCATGATATCTGAGTCTAATCATAAGAGATTTATATTATGGGCAACCAAGAAGGGTGATAGAGAAGTCCACATCCAACTAAACTAGTCCCTCTACAATATTTATTGCTCTAGATATAAAGACCTTAATATCATTAAAATTTGATGATATGGATCCTAGATAGATTATGAACTTGACATTTTGAATTTCCTATATATTTTTGGGGAAAAATTCTCTTAACTTCATCTCTAAATATTGGTTTCCCTTTCATAGCAAGGCATCAAAAATTGTTTATTCGTGCCTACTATTTGACCTTGTATGCAATTTTATTTGACTTCTCTTCTATATTATAGTCTATCTCAAACCTTAAGTTATTGTGTTGATAAGTTTCAATATTCTTTCTTATGCATAAATGTAATCCAATTATGATATGTATATAAGAAGCTATGACTATTCCATTATGTATCCTAGTTCTTGTGTACACTCGTATATTATCATTTGTGCTTGATGAAACCTTATTTCTTGCATGTTGTCAATGAACGATGCATGCATTTATTAATATCACTATCATAATTCTTATCATATTGGAATAATGCCTCCGATAGCGTAGGATTTAACTTTATAGTTATTTGCTTTTTAGTTGTTTTTCTCTTCCTATTTCTTGATGAAACCTGGTACACTAGGCTAGTGTATGTTAAGTGAGCATCCAAGATCATATAAATTAAGGATCTAACCTTAGAAATATACTAGAGGTCATCTCTTGAGCCACATCCCATGCTCTTGAGACTTTCAGGTTGTACTCTTTCTACGCAGCATGGGCATCGGGTGCATCTAACAAATACAATGGATGACCATGGTGTCTTGAGCATGACAAAAATAACCATTATTTTTCATTATAAATAAATTTTGAAACATTTTAATATAGTTGAATTTTTATATTTAAATAGCTTAAAGGTTTAGTTCAAATTTCATCTTAAAATAAGTTCAACGTTTATGTTGATACTTTATGTTGTGAAATTTTAGGATATATTTTCCATGTCTTTCTTGTTAAAATAATTATGCTATTTTTTATGTAACAAAATTATACTATAAAAATTGCACACATCCCCTTACTAATCCTATACATAGCCATCATTTGATCATAAAACTCATGAAGTCCCAATATTTCATTTTCAGTCCCAATAAAAATTTAGAGTACAACTTTATTATGGATTCTTGTGATTCTCTAAGGAAGGTTAAGCGAAGATGGTTTTTAATGTCCATGAGAACATAAGTCATTTGATATGATGTCTTTTGGTGTGGAACCCATCACTACTAGTTTTGGATATTTGTCTAGGCACACTAATGTATGGCATACAAACCTACCCCCCATAGGGTTCAAAACTTGGACCTCCTATTGAAGTTCCATATTCTTCATCAATCCCAAACAAAATTATATATAGCTTGATATTTGCATTAATGAATAGATATTCTCTAGAAGTTAATGGTAGTTTTTCTAAAAATAATTTTTTATTTTATTTTATGATACTTTTATATTTTCCATATTCATAAAATAATACACTAGAATAAATTCATTGTTTCCTTCTTCATTCCATTTTATTTAATAGTGACCACCTAGAGCTTCCAAAAAGGATGGGAATAGAAAAAATGCATTAAGGGATCAAGTAAAATGTATTAATTATGGTATTTTTTTATTCTAATATTATTAAACTTGTTCATAAAGGTCTCTTAGTTAGAAGAAAATTTTCTTGTTAGTTAGACTTTGGGATACATCGTGCATAAAAAATTAGTGATTCTTTTAGTCATACTCATGGCATTGATGCTTGTGTTGATGTTCTTTTACCATTGATTCTTTTGATATGAAACTTAAATAAGTCATGAGATTTATCATCCTCGTATTATCCTTGACAAACCTTAAAAAACCTATTATTTTTTATATTTATTTTGTTTAATATAAAATAATTAACTAATTTGGTATTTTTTTTAAAATAAGCATAACATTTATGTTTTTTTTCTTCTTAATCATGCTCTTTCAATGTGATATTTAAAATATTTAATTGTGTTATTTATCGTCCTTAAAATATCCTTGACATAACATACAATTATTATTATGTTTTCTATAATTTTTTATTAAATATGCTATATAGTTAATGTGGGCTCTAGTTAGATGAAAAATATAGAATATTTATGAAGCAACATATTAAGTTATCTATTCTAAGCAAATTGAGTTGTGGAAAAAGATAAATAAAGTCTTTCATTATTTGGATAATGATCATAAAAAAATATTTTATAAAGGATATATTAATTTTTAACACTACTTGTTAACAAAATACAATTTTATAATTTGAATTATTTCAAGAATTCAATACAATCTTTTCTCAATGATCATGAACCATGATAATATATTACATTAATGAGACACACATCATTTGCCTATGGAAATTAATGAATACACAAGACAAATCATAGATATGTATTTGTGTTGTCTTAAGGGACTGGCCATGTTGAACACATATGATAGATAGGGAAATTTATGAAGGATTAAGAAAGACCCCTTTTATTGAGACTTTGTACCAATTTCAAGAATTAAAGGAATTTTCCCCTAATGAAAATGCCTTATCACATCGAAGGAGAACTTTTCTTTAAATTTTGAATTCCATGTTTTTTTTTGTTATACTAAGAAATGAAGATTTTGAGAGGAATCCCCAAACATGATACAACTCCACCAGGGAGAAAACATCAAAAACAAACCAACCAACAAGCTCCAAAATGAGACAACCAACTACACCAAATGGGTAACCAACCAAGGGCATAGCCCATGAAGAGAACAATAATTACATCAAAGGCACAACCAATAAGCAACTCCAAGAGGAGGAATCCCACATCGAACCTAAAAATATCCTTAGGACATGAGGGTCCCAGGGTCGAAAAAACCTAGCCAAACTAGGAATAAGTGCTAGCACTACCTAGCATGAGCGAACAAGAGAAAAAATAAATTTAAATTCCATGTTTGTGAAGTCAAATTTAATAGTTCTTTATTACGTTGAATCCATCTAAATAGTATAAAAGATATAAATGTAACATTTAGAGCTAGCTTAATCTATTAATGATTTACTTAAATAAGAGATCCTTTTAAAATTTATTCTTTAAAGTGTAATATAGATGTCCTTCAACACAAAATAATTATATGGTATATGCAAATAATATATCCTTATGAACTTTATTATCTATTATGTAATATATAGGTTGTTCTTTAAGATAAAACAATGATAAAGACAAAGACTAGTTTTTCTCTTATATTATTACGCTGAGAGGCATTCCTACAATGGCAGACAGGAGTTGGGAGGCAAAGAGGTCATACATGTTATGCCGTAAATAAAAAAAAAAAAATTATTAAAAAATCCGACATTAACAAAAACATTTAAAATATTTAAACTAAAACAACCGACTAACCACAATGGTTGCAAACATTTAAACTAGCTTAGATATAAAGGATATATATCTAAAAATGTTGAGAGTTATCAATCCCGAGACACCTATCTTGGAGATCACACCCCCAAGAAATGAGATAGGCACCTCGAGATTGATAACTCTCGACGTTTTTAGATATATATCCTTTATATCTAAGCTAGTCTTAAATTCAAAAGTCTTAGCATAAGAAAAGTTTTTTTTTTAATTTAGGTTCAATATGGGCAAAGTAAATTTTTTAATTAAAGTTTGCATATGGTGATGAGTTGGTACCATATAGCAAATGGATATAGATGTAACATTTGTGTCTAATTCAATATTTTAATGTTGCATACAAATAAGAGGTTCTTCTGAAGTTTATTATCTTTTATGTAATATAAAGATCTTCCTTAGAAATAAGATAATGATGAAGAAAATAGTTTACCTCTTTGATCATATTCAATTTCAAAGTTTTAACATGACAAATAAATATGAACATATTATCAATTTATATGTGTGTGTCACATGGTATTCATCGACCAGGTAGATGAAGCACTTTCTAGTTGCTATGGAATTGAAGATGAAAATGCTACCCCAAGAGGTCCCAATGGGGACGTCTTTAGATCCTCTCTTAGATAGACAAAGTTCATTTGTAGATTTGTTGAAGGAAAAATGTCCAACAGAGACTAAAGAAGCACCAAAAATGCTCTTTGAGGTTGCTGGAAAAAGATCAACATCTCAAAGATTAATGGATGTTTGTCACATTTGGAACCAAGGCTAAAGATCATCATTTAGCATAGTAGAGTAGAAGAAATGGTCCTATATAGAGCCAATCATGACCTGATCTATAAATTCATGGGTATTCACCCTACCCTATTGTTTTGCATTCATGGTAACGTGAACCTCTTGGTGAGTATTTTTGTGGTTTATTAGTAATGGATATTTTATTGTTAATTTTTCCTCACTTGTCAACATAAATAAGGCATTCAAACTAGAAAAAAGTAATCATGGCTTGATAGGATTATTTTTTTAGCCCTAAAGAGTGGGATTTTATCCCCAAATTGAACTCATTGTTGTTATAGTTTGGATCTATTTGTATGAACTCCCAATGGTTTTCTAGAGTAATCAGGTATTGGAAATTGGCTATTTTCTTAGAAGATATTTGGGTGTCTCTAGAGACATAATGGAAGGAAACATAACTGTTTATTCTATATTATGCATTGAAATGGATCTCAACCAGCCTTTGTTGACAGAGGTGGATCTCAAACTTGTAGGACTATCTTGGATTGAACAACTAGATTATGAGGTGGTGTCATTTAGGTGTAGAGTTTTCCACAAATATGGGTATTTGGCCCAGTTTTTCCCAAATAATATAATAAAAAATAGGAGATCCTCTAGGAATGTTGAATATTCCTAAGGAGGGTAAATTTATAGTCAAAAGAGAAGCAACCAACATTTCTCAAGGAGGAGAAGCACAAGAAGATCGTTTTGAATAGTCCAAAATAAGGATAAGGTAAAAGAAAAATAGGGTAAAGAGCAAACTCATACCAAGCCCTCAAATAGGTATGAAATATTCAAGACACTAGTGAAGAAAGAAAAATAACAACTCATGGAAGGAGTGGGGAATAATAAAAACAATAATAACTATGGTCAAGCCCTTATTTTGGTCCATCCTATCCTAGAGAAGGTAATAGAGTGTAGGGAGTTTCCAAAATTAGAGATTGTAGGGGCATTAATAGTGCATAACTAGGAGCAACCTATAATAAAGGATAACATCATGGGTGTGGAAACAAATAATAGAGAAAATACAACTCTCAACTCTTAAGGAGTGAGGTTCGAGGTGTAGACCAATTGGTTCGACCAAACTCCATAAGGGGGGTGGAGGTCCAAGGTTCAAATCTTGGGTCTCACCAGACTGAACGCTTGTCCCTTTCTTGGTGTTGTTAGCGATGTAAAATTTTTAAAATGATTGTGGCATGGTGGTTATAGGGGCGGATTGCACGAAGAACTGTGTGGTGGATTTTTGGGCAAACAACGCAAAATACTGTGGCGATCATAAAAGTTGAATAGACTACTCAGATTTGTGGCAGCTATCGATTCCACCATGTAAATTTGAAAAAAAGACTCTCAAGGAGTGGTTATAAAATCAAATAAGGAATTGATAGAATCTCAAGGAGATAAACTGGTCACTAGGATATTGGTGATGCCAATAGACTCTTATTGATCTCAAGGTAACCAATAATTATACAATCATGAAATATTAGGGGTTTAAACAATTGAACCTATCAATATGTCATTCAAAGACTTAAAGAAAAGTAAAATATTTTTTTTTCTTATACAAGAGACAAAAATATCACTAGATATCATGTATTAAATAGTAAATATACTTTGGAGGGGTGTTGGTTATGGAAGTGGTTGTCCAAGGGGTCTCAGGGTGGATAATTACCTTTTGGAACTCTCTTGAATGGATGACAATAGGAAATATAGCTTGGAGGGGTGTCCTCACGTTGCATTTTATGAACGATGTGATAATTAAGCAAGTTTTAATCACAAATTTCTATGGGGCTCAAAACCTAGATGGTCATTGTTGGTCATCAAATCCGCACAGGAAAGGACTTTCGGTGGGTTTGCGCGCCCTGGACCTGCGACCAACATTGAAAGGCCGAAGGGAAGAGATGCCCCTCGTGCCAATCTCCGGGAGAAGGCCGGCTCCTATACTAATCTACTTTTGGGGTTTGAGATAAGAGTGCAGGAAAGAGATAAAAGGAGTTCGGGTTAGAGAAAGAAATAAAAAGGGGTAAGGGTTAGAGATTGATGATTCAAGGTGGGGAAGAACAGGAAGCACGATCACTCACTAATAACTCGAATAGCAGCAAAGAACACCAAGAATAGATGAAAGAAACGCAGTGCCGACCTTCCTATGTATCCTCTGGATGGGTTCGCAAGGTTCTCCTCTCTCTCTCGTTGGAATTCAGGGTTCAGAGTAACAACGATTAAGATGAGGGAATAATAAAAACCTCGATCCACCAGGCAGCATAAAAGAAAGCAACAAGTATGTTTTTCCTCTCCTATGTATCCTTCAGGGTAAATTTTAGGGTACAGTCCCCAATCGCACACCGGATTCAGGATTCAGAGTCTCAGTATACGAGTGCAGATAGACAAAAGAATTAAGCATAGAAGGCAGCATAAAAGAGAGAAATGGAGCACAAAAGATCTTTAGTATTAGACGCAGGACATCAAGTTACAATAGCTTTCTAGCAGAAAGTTCCCCCCTTTTTACATTGCAAAGCCTGGGTTTTTATAGAGGACCCGACCCTCTGAATCATTATTACAAAAATGGCGGAGTACGCCCTCGGGCCCTGAGAAATCGGCGCCTCGCTGCTGCTATGAATGATCCCTCAAATCGGCTACCAAAACTGGCAATGGCGACCGAGTCAACCGGGGAAAGATGCATTAAATGAGCCACCTAGGTGTCCTCGGATTGCAGGTGCGGTGCTCGAGTGGCGGCCATGCTTGTCGGGCTCTCCTTCTCGGACTGATACTTCGCATCCAATTGCCAAAAATGAGCAACGGGCTTATCGGGCAAGAAAATATGCATTTATGAGGCTCTCTGATCGCCTCGGGAAAATGCCCAACTTGGGAAGCATTCTTGGAAAGCGCCTCACTGATTTTCGCTTCGCAAAATTACTTCGAGGGCGTGGAGTGCCGAAGCCGATCTTCTTCTATCCTTCGCTGCTTCGGGGGCAAGACCACTTCGTTGACGGGTCGAGAAAAAATGCTTCGGGCCGATCTTCTTTTGAAAAGGCGGTTCAGGGGAGTTTCGGCCGAAACACTTTCTCGACTTGTACTGCTTCGGGAGAAATCTTGCCGAAGTGGATTTTAGAAATACTTCGGGCCCAAAGTATTTTCTTTGCCTTAGCCGATTCGGGCTATCTTTTCTCCTTCGACGAAGTTGTTTGGATGCCGCTTCGCAAAACTTTCGCCCGAAGCGGCTGTCGAAAATGTTTCGGGTGCGAAGCGTTATCTTTGTATCTTCGGCCAACTTCTCGCCCGAAGTGATGATTGGAAGCGCTTCGGGCCCGAAGTTCTTTTCTTTTCATTTTGTCCACCAGGGGGCGATAGGAAATCAAAATTGCTATAACTTATAAACAAAGAAAATTTTCAAAACAAATATCATACAAAGTTTTAATTTTTCTGCCCCTTGGTGGAATGTGACAATATTGTCAACATTCTTGGCGGCTCGCGGGGCAACGAGCTCGTCTCGGTGGTAGAACCCTCAGCTTTCATCCATTGGGCCAGAGTTACCTCCAGACCCTTCTCCTTGTTCCTTTTCTGGGGATGCTTCCACAGCTTGTCCTTCTTCTTCCTCTTCTCCTGCTTCTGCTTCTTCCTCTCCTGTCGCCATTGCTTCTGCTACGTCTTCAGCCATTGGCAATGGGGCCAGGCGGACGTGGATGTTTCTTAAGGTTCGACGAATCTGAGACCAGACCTTTTTCGTGAATAGCTCCTGATCTCCCAGAGATTTGACCAAGGCACGGAACCTATCGATCTGCCCGATTTTTGCATGCTGGGACCTGGTATACAGATCGTTTAGGGAAGCGATGATTCTACAGTATTTCAGTATGTAATCAGCAACCTGCTTCTCTGTTATAGGTTCGGCCCACTCGTCTATCTCCGAGACGTTGTCTTCAAACTGCTGCCACTTCGGCATGATTTCTTCCTTGGCTAAGGGCTTTCCATCATCATCCGTGAAGCTCGGGAAGCCTAGGGAGAAGAGGTCTTCGAAGTAGCCCATTGACGTGCGCCTCTCGCTTTCGAATGCATCCAGTAGGATTTTTGCCTTTTGAGCCTTCTTGGCTATGGAGAAAAAGGCACGAACTGTGTCCTGGGCTGTTGACCAATCCCTTGTTGTCCGACTCATTGTTGCGAGCTTCAAATCTTGATACCCTGCATCTTGGACCTTCAGGGCCAGCTTGAGTCGGGCTCTGACATTCTGAATGACTTCTTCGATGATTGGTCCTCCTTCGACGGCAGCAACCTGGGCTTCTACGGTGTAAACTAAAACTGAAAGGGCACTAACAGCCCGAGACCTAAAATTCTTGAGCAGACATGAGCGAATCTCTTTGATTTTGCTCTTGTCGAATAGCCCTAGGCCTTCCTTCTCGTGCAGCTGGATCTGAGCTTGCAAGATCCTACTTTCAAGCTCCTTGACCCTCAAATCATTTTTGATCTGCCTTTGTGCCTGATTCTCAGCTGTGCACTCCAGCTGTGCTATCTATAGCTTTAGGGCGTGTGCTTCTTTCCGCATCAGCTTGCACTGCCCCTCGGCCTCTACCAATTTGGAGCGAGTCCTTGCTAGCTCCTCCTCCAACTTGATGTTAGCACTCTCGGCTTCGAACCTGCGCTTGTTGGCAATGTTGGCGTGCGCCTTGAAGGTCTCGATTCCAATGTGCATAGAGGCGGACTCCTCGTCCACGTTCAGATGCTCCAGGTCCTTTTCTTTATCTTGATATTCATAGTCCGTTGGAGTCATTTCATCCAGGGGCTTCTGGACTTTGGGTATCTTCTTTACTTTATGCACCTTTCCCGCCTCAAAGTCAAAGACGACACATTTCTCAACTTGAGCGAGCGAACGCCCTCTCTTCTTTCTTGCCTCTTTCAACATTCTCTCTGTGTTCTGTCGGGCTTGGAGGAGTTTTTTGGCCAAGGGGGACTCCCGTATTGAGGACAGCTCGGAGTCGAATGCGGCTGGGTCTAAAGCCGAGGGATTGAACAAATATAGGGAGTTGAAAGGGATAGCCTCACCCAAAGGTTCGACAACAGGGGTGACAGGGGCTTCGGTGAGTGGGAACACGTTATGTACAATGGAGGAATGAGCCTCGAGGTTCAATATTGGACTATTAGCTTCACCCTGGTTGATGACTGGAGGATTGGCGGTGTGGCTGGGCGAAGTAACTTCGACAGGTTTGTCCTGGCCGAAAGACTCAGGGGGAGTAGTTAGGGGCATGGCGTAAGGAGGTGACTGACCTTGTGGAGGCAGGGTGGATGGGTGAGAGCTTTTGGCCAGGGCTGGGGTGGACTTACGAGCAACCAGAGCATAGGATGAAGAAAATGTACCTGCATGCCCTCCTGGCAGAGCGGTCATGGCGATCTCCTGGGTGATTGGCATTTGTTCCTTCTGGGCCTCGGTACTCTCGGCTTCCATGACCTCCACGAGTTCCTCCACGTCGATGACATCTATGTTTGGGATTGCTTCGGCACTTGGTGGAGTTCCTTCATCATTTACTTCGGCCGAACCCGATATTGATCTTTCGATAGGGGCGCTCGGCATGCCTGTACGTGGTCATTTTGGGAAGTTCGGGGGTGCCTGGGTAGGTTCCCGCTCCTTTCTTTTCCTCCTCTCGAGGGGTTGCTCTGATTCTTCTATCGTCGTCTCGAGATCTTTCGATGGACTCTGTGGTAAAGCTTTAGGCGCGGCCCTGGCTGCTTTTTCTTTAGGAGCATTATCAGTCTTCCCAGGACCTTCGTCTGAACTTGGGGTGGCCGGTGGAATGAAATCGGCAAAGGACAAGGGTTTCCAAGACCCAATATTGGTCTGATACACAATTGCGAATTCCCTGTCCATTGTTAGAAGCCCGAAAGAATTCATCTTTCGACGATGGACTCTCATAATCCACCATTCTCTTAACTGCTCCTCATCCCAGTCCTTCAACTCCTCTTTTAAATCGTCCCTTGCTTTTCTCCAGAAAGTGGAGTCGGGAGTTGGGAATGGGTACTGGTCTGGGTCGAATTCGACCTCCATAGGGTAGAAATCATGCCAAGGAGGCAACGTCCTCATCTCCTCTAAGTGCCACTCCAGGTCCGTGCCGTTGGGGTTATTCCTCTGCTCCAGGACTTCGGGGCGAGGACAGGCATGGAAGTTCTTGCTTTTCAAATGATCTCTCATCACCCCCAATGGGTCGTAGAGCCACCTCTGTGGTATTTGGAGCAGACCAAAATCAGCGAGCTTCTCCTCCAGGTATATGTTCTGCTTCAGGGCAAAGACCTCGATAACTCCCATCTTGAAGGGGAAGTCGCAGGTGTGTGCCCACTTCCGCCCGTGGCCGTAGGCTTCGTCGGTCGCGTCACTTTGTCGAGCAACTTCCAGGGCAAATTGGTACTCCAAAGGGAAAAAGGGCAGCAAGAAGGGCTTCCCTGTGAAGCCAAAAAGGCGGATCACAAGCCCTTGTGTCAATTGAAACACATCCCCTTTTCTCTCTAGTACCACTTTATCTCTAAGGCCGAGAGGCACCCGAGGGCTAGACCCTGTCAGAATGTGCATCGCAGGTCCCAAAAACTGCTGATTGAAAGGGTAATAGGACTCCGACCTCAGCAAGAGTCGGGTCCATTGATATACAGGCAAAGGGGTCCCATCCTTGCCGACTGGTGAAACATCACAATGGGGAAGGGCTTTATGTACATGAAAGAAGAAGAGCCAAACCAAGAAAGAACAAGGCTGGAAGTGAGGCTCCTTGCTAGCTTCCTTTATGGATGACAACCGCATATGCAGATTTTGGGCCACCCATTCTGCCCAATCGAAGAAAACTGGGTCGGTGTTCGACCGCGAAGCGTCGGGAGCGTAGAACTCTCCTCTGGAAATGCATTCGGCTAGCGACACCTGCCATGGGCATACCGAAGTATCGCTTGACAAGCCCCCTACCCATGCAATGATAGAGAATATATCTGTGTTCTTAAATGCCTCCAGGGGCAGGGGCATCTGGGGTCGCTTGCCGGAAGGAAGTCCGCTCTTGAGACTTTCACGCAAAAAACTCAGAATGAAGGGATTAGAGGCGAACTTATCCGTTTGTTCACTCAGGCTGACCTTGCGAATGGTATAGCCTTTTGGTGGCCTTTGCTGCGGTGCGAATGCTGCCTGCACATCCTCCTTCAGAATGGAAAACAATTTTTTACCCGAGGCGTCCAACACCTGCCTGGTTTGTGGCTGATAGTTCTGAGCAATGGCGTATATGAGCTCGGGGTAGTGATGTGTAGGAAGGACCAGATACCAGTATATGTGGGAATAATATGCCATGGCCCTCTTGTTCTCTGTCGAGAGCCTACTTTTCATGAAATCGATGGTATACCGAAGCTCGACCACGGTTCTTGAGAGCTCTGGGTCTCTGATTTTTGCCCACTTATCGACAGGTGGTTCTATACTGGGCTCATCATCAGACTCTTCCCTTTCCTCCATCACCTATTTTCTTGTGCGTGGGGGAGGATTGACCCTCCTGGGAGTCTGCTTCTTTTCTTTCGTGGCTCTCGCCTTCTCTGGAGTCATCGTCTCTGGTTCTTTTCCCTTCCGCGTGGGGTTCTTCCTTCCCATTGTGAGCGATTGCAGCAGAATAGTTCAGCATCTCAAAACAAAGGATGGGGTAATCACGGCGAACAATGGAACCTTTGATGCAGAATCTCTTCGAGGTGACAGAATGCAGACTCGCCCCTTACACTTGCAAATGGTTTGTTCTTAACGGGCATCTACATTTTATAGCTTCGGAGGGCAACCTCCGACATTTATGGCAACCATCGTAATTACTTTGCTGGCCTGGCCCGAAAGTATCACTGCGGCATCTGATTGGCTATATGGCGGCGTCGTACGCGGGGCCATGCAATTCGATAGTTTGATTTTGTATCGAGAGCACGGATTGCTGCCACCTGGTATTTTAGCATGGCTTTTGGGTTGACTAACTGCCTTGGGATGAGTGCCACCTCCTTCGTATTGAGTTTGTCTGCTTCGGTCCCCTTTTGAGGCTGTTGTGGTGTTCCCCGAGGCACATCTTAAATGTGTTCGCCCCGAAGTGGGGTTCGGCGAAAATACTTCGTCGTGAAGCTCTTCTTCGGGCTGATTTTCTTCATTTCGGGCCCGAAGTTCCCCTTTGCTACGTTGTTGCTTCGGCTCATGAATACCGTCGACCGAAACCCATTTCATCGAGGAGGGCTTCACCAAGAATTACTTCGGACAACGCCTTCGGCACATTTCTTTAGCGAAGCGTTTTGCACGTCCTTGGCTTGCATGTGGTTTGGTTCTCCGTGATATTTTGAACAGAGTATATACAAAGCATTGAAATCCTATATACAAAATACATGCAAGAGATATTTTTTTTTTTTTTGGAGTTGTACATATCTCAGTGATTGAAGGCCTTCAGGTGAAGACCATTGACTGAGATTGGTAAGACTTGGCCATTCGCATCCTTGAGGATGAAGGAGTTGGCCGAATTCGCTTTCACTATTTCAAATGGTCCGTCCCAGAACGCGTCCATTTTGTCATGATTCCCAGGCTTGGCCTTCCATGAATCCCACCTCCATACCAGGTCTCCTGCTTTGAATGTGCGATCGGATGACTTCCTTTTGAACCATTCTCGGGTGACTTCAGCATGCCGTGCGAAGTTCTGGTAGGCCTTTTCACGTTCCTCTTCTAGTTGTAATAGTTGAACCAGGCGTTCCTCCATCGGGTTAGCTTCATCTTCTTCTAGCAGCTGCAATGCAGGTATCTCAATGTGAGTGGGCAGGATGGCCTCCTTGCCGTAGACCAGAGCATAAGGCGAAGTCTTGATTGACCTTTTGATAGAAACCCGATCGGCCCACAAGGCCCGATCCAGAAGGAGGTGCCAAGTTCTTTTGTTTTGATCAATCAGCTTTCTTAGAATCCTCAACAGGGTTTTGTTGGTGGATTCTGCTAATCCATTGCCCTGGGGGTAATAGTTGGAAGACACCTTGTGATATATCCCATACTTGTATAGGAATTCGTTGATCTTTGCGCCTGTGAAACCAGGACCGTTATCTGTAATAATTGCTTCGGGGATGCCGAAGCGGGTAATCAATCCTTCCAGGAAGGTGACCACAGTATCTTGATCGACATGTTTTGTGGGGACTGCCTCGGCCCACCTGGTGAAGTAATCCGTCGCAGTCAGAATGAATTTGTGCCCAACGGAGGAGTTTGGCGATATGGCTCCTACGAAATCCAGTCCCCATTGCTGAAAGGGGGCCTCCACTTGTATTGGTCGGAGTGGCATCGAAGCATTTTTTCTTCGGCCGACGAATCTCTGGCATTGCTCGCACCTTCGACAAACGGAGAAGGCATCGGCAAAGAGGGTGGGCCAATAGTAACCCGCCTTGATTATTTTTAGCGTCGTCGCCCTTCCAACAAAGTGTCCTCCAGATAGTCCTGAATGAAATTCACCCAGGATTCTCCTCTTATCATCATCTTTTATGCATCTGAGGAGGACGCCGTCAATGTTCTTGAAGAACAGGCCTTCTGGGCGCATAGTGTATCGGGCGGACCGCATCCTGAAATGTCTTCACTGCGAAGCATTCAGATGTGAGGGGCATCTATCGGTGTTGAAATATTCCACTATCTCGCCGACCCAATCTCTCTCGGCCCCTTCCTGATTAGCGAGGCATTCTCCTGTTGGCAAGTCATCCGACTGACAGTCCGTTATTTCGGCCGTTGCGCTCTTCGCCAGCTCTTGACATAGTGCGCGACCGCGAACTAGTTTGGTAGGCTTGATCTCGATATCGAACTCTTGGATTTTGCTCACCCAACCAGCTCTCTTGCTTCCCAGTTCCCCTTGGATAATGAAACTACGCACATCGGGGTGAATGACAAAGACTGTCGTGCGACTCTGAGAAATGAACTGTTTGAATTTCTTGAGAGACTTCATTACTGCATGCACTTGACGCTCGATGAAATTGTACTTTTCTTCATGGGGATTGATTATCTGGCTAAGGAACGCGATGGGACGTTCCTCTCCATCTTCCCCCTTTTGCGTCAAGACCGCGGCGTAGCTTTCAGGTTCTCCTATTGCATACAGGATAAAATCTCGATTGTAGTCGGGGTTGATCAAGACCGGTGCCTGAACAATTCGGGCCTTGATTTCTTTGAATGCTTTCCTCCTCTCTTCTGTCCAGACAAATTCTACGCCCTTCTTTAAAAGCTCAGACATCGGCTTAATGACCTGGGCGAAGTCTGGGACAAACTTCCTTACGAAGTTAATCTGACCGAAGAAAGATTGAAGGCCCTTTTTATCTGCTGGGATTGGGAGCTTCATCAGAGCTTCGGCTCTGTCAGGATCCACGGTGAGACCCTTTTCTGAAATTGCATGTCCCAGCAGCTTTCCTTCACTGACTGCGAAGATAGACTTTTTTGGATTGATTGAAATGCCAAATTCTCGGCATTTTTCAAAAATTTGTTGAAGATGTTCTGGGTGGTTTTCTCTCCTTCGGGAGAAGACGGTCATGTCATCTAAATAGATAACAATAACCTTGTTCAGAAGCTCGCCAAAAGCAAGGTCCATCGCCCTCTGGAAAGTAGCTCCCGCATTCGAGAGGCCAAAAGGCATCCGCTGGTAGGCGAATGTGCCCCACTTGGTTGTGAATGCGGTCTTATGTTGGTCTTCGTCCCTGACCCAGATTTGATTATATCCAGAGAAACCATCAAGCAGGGAGAATCGTTGAGCTCCAGCCATCGAATGCAAGATCTGATCGATCTATGGGAGAGGATAGTGGTCCTTGAGGGAAGCATGATTCAGGTTGCGGAAGTCCATGCATAACCGGATGTCTCCATTCTTTTTTCTGATAGGGACCAAGTTCGCTACCCAGGAAGAATGCTTGATGGGATAAATGATCTTTGCTTCGAGCATTTTTAGCAGTTCGGCCTTCATCAGGACCTCGATCTTTGGATTAACCGGCCTTTGCTTCTATCGAAAAGGTTTGGCCCCTTCTTGTAATTCGATTGTATGTTGGATCAGTTGTCGATCATATCCCTTGAGGTCATGATAAGACCAAGCCACGATATCTGGGTACCTCTTACACAAACATCGGATTCGCTCTATTTCTTTCGAAGTACAATCGGTCCCGACCTTTATTACTTTCCCAGGTTCCAGTTCTAAATCTTGATATTGCTGCGTGTTGATCTGGATCCTGCGGGAGAGCGATCGATCATTTTGATCGAAAAGGCTCTCAAGCATGATCAATCCCTTGGGAACGTGGTTGTTCTTCAACTGGACCAATCCTTCATATTCTTCCTCATCAGGGCTTCGGTCTTCGACTGTAGCGGCTTCTTGGATCATGAAATTGATGATCTGCTCATCATTGTCAAAAACTTGCCAGTGTAAATCTCTGTCAGGGACAGAGGGTCTATAGATCATCCTTACAGCCTTCGGCTTATGCACCATATCATCCACTGGAGAATATCGGGCTGCGATGGATGCTAAGACATCTGCATGTCGATTCTTTTCTCATGGAATAGACTATAGATTGAGAGATTCAAACTGGTCAAACAGGTCCCATACCCTATTGCGGTATGATTTAAGATAGTGCTTCTTTGAAGAGCATCTGTTGGTGACCTGGTTGCAAACTAGTTCGGAATCTCCGAAGATTTGAAGATGCCTTATGCCTAACTTGTCAGCTTTCTTGAGTCCTAAGCACAAGGCTTCATATTCTGCTGCATTGTTGGTGCAGCTCCATGTCAATCGGTAGCAATATTCCTTTTGCTCACCGGATGGGGAAATCAGAAGGATTCCTGCCCCAGCGCCATTCTTACATCGGGCACCATCGAAGAACAATTTCCATAGTCCTTCTTGAGCAGAAACCTTCCCCTCCATTTTGGCTGGTTTCTCAGACTTGGCGATGGTGTAGCACCCCACCTCAGTCTCTATCATGGCATTGAAATCTGCCAATGAAAATTCATCTTCACAACACAACTGTGCGAGGGATTCCTGGACCAGATCCACTTGCTCTAGCTCCTCCGCGATCGTATGCACAGGGCCACTGCTCTCTTCCTCGGACATCTTCTCAACCAGGAACGTAGAAGGCTTTTCATTATAGATCTTCACCTTCTTCCCTTTGAAGGGGATCTCCAGATGAGTGTAGTCCATGGACAGATATCCGCCCAACTTTGTCATGAATTCCCTTGACAGGCACATGCTGAAGTAGGGCTCAAGGTCCACGACTACCACCTCTTGTATGACTACGATTTGAGGTGTCTTATGTAGCCGAATAGGAATGTCTTTGATGACACCTACAGTCTTCACTGGGGTACCATCCAATTGGAGGACTCCATGACTACTTCGTGTGTATTCCATGCCTATTTCCTCGCATACCGCCTTCGACATCACTATCGTCACAGCTCCAGAATCTATCATACAGTTATGCACGATATATCCTTCCATTTGTAAGGATAGGTAGAACGGTGGTGGTCTATTTTTTCCTGTGATGGATGCAGACAAGGTCTGCACCAGGGCGAGTGGCTCTGCCTTCTTTGTATTGATCCTCTTCAATGATTCTTGCAATAGGTCCACTTGTCCAGGAAGTTGCAGAGCATCATACAAGCTGATTTTGGTTGGAATCCTCTTCAATTCTTCTACAATGTTGTAGGCTGGGGAGCTATGCACCTCAGGTTCCTTTCTTGGTTCGTACTTGGTGCGATATTGCTCTGTCGCTTCGACCCTTTGTCGCTTGGTGAGCGAGGGAAACTTGAGCTTCTCCTTAGCCTGTTCTTTGGTCTCCACCTGAGGTGGTTCGACAGTGGCCTTTTGGGCCTTTTCTTTGACTGGAGCTGGTGGAGGAGCTTCGCTCGGGGCCGAAGAGGATGGTTGTCCCTTCTCAAATTGAGCATGTACCTTCAAAGGAGCCATCTGAGTAGCATCCACCTCTATCGACCTTTTACCTCCCCTGGTAAGGACTGTGACTGGCTCTTCCTCATCGATGGACAAGTTCTGATCCAATTGTCTGATGACATTGACTTGACCACCTTGACTGCTGCTTGTTAGCGTCTGCACGTAGTGTTGATGCAACATGCATGTATTCTCCTCGTGAGGATCATTACATGTAGAGCACCAGTATACATGATCGAAAGTGCTTGGGACTTCATCTATCGCAAGCATTTCTTGCCGAAGCTTTTCCTTGATGGACCGCTTGATCTTTGGTAAGTGCAGGCATGGGATAAGACCTTCTTGGTAGAAACTCTTGTTGCACTTGCTTCTTCTTGACAACGGTCATGTCGTTGGACAAGGTCTGCACTGTGGCATTTAACGATTGCATTTCTTGCAATATCTTGGCTTGCATATCATCGACCTTGGGAACTGATGGTAAAGAAGCCATAGTCGGTATCGGAGGTAGGGTAGGATGTTGGAGGGGTGCTGGCAACATCGGAAATGTTGGAGTGATAGTGGGTGGCATAGTTGAAAGTGTGGGGAAATGTATCTGTGGAGCGGTGATCTGCGACACGACAGGATTCGGGTTCCAAGATGAGATCGGATATGCAAGGATTGCAGAAATCTATGGAGCGACTGCGCTCGCATACTGGGCTTGAAGGAACTCGGGGAGTATGGGCATTGGCATTCTTTGAGGAAGTTTACCCATGGCTATGAGGTCCATTTCTGCTTTCTTGGCTAACCCATACAACTCTGGAAAAGTATTGACATTGGAATACCTTATCATAAGGCCGATATCAGGGTTGAAGGCCCGAAGGAAGTAGTATGCCGTGGCTTCGTCAGTTGGGCGAAGTCCAATTGGGACTCTTTGCCAGGTTCGAGCGAACCTAACATTGAAGTCTGCAATCTCTTCTTGTGGATGTCTTTGGATTGAAGTGAATTGTTGTAGAAGAGAAGTTGGATCGGCGGACTCGTTGAAGCCTTGCATCAACTGCCCGGCTAACTGGTCCCATCCCGTAATAGTGTCGGATGGCAGAGATCTGTACCAATAGAGGAGTTTTCCTCTAAGGGAGAGAACCAGGAGCTTCACCATCACTCGCTCTTCTGTGATATCATGGATTGCCGCCAAGGAAATGATGTCCTGGATATGCTCTAGAGCAGTCTTTCCAGTTCCATCGAACGTCGAGAGCTTTTTTATTGCAACAGGTGGAACTTGCCCTTGGCCCGCGAGATTCAACGGTGACGAAGAATTCCATGCTTGGAAATAATCTGGGTGGCGGTTGCTACTGCATTTGCTGTTGTTGTTGTTGTTGTTGTGCCATATTTGTGCCTGGGTTCTATGGAACAGAAGTCCCCGAAGTCCCTCTTGGGTTGCTCGTCGGAAGGCCAATGGGAACGGAGGCACTAGGATGCTTCGGTGAGTTGGGAGGATTCGGAGGAAAACTAGCTACTGTGCTATCGAAAGTTAGGCCTTGCTCGTCAACAGCAGCCTCTTGCGAGGATGTCCCGCGTAAGAGATATTCGGGGGTAACTAACCTAGAGCGTTCCCCAGAGGCATCAATATCAAGCTCAAAGAAATCGGTTTCCTCTCCTCTATTCCTAACTCTCCATCTTGTTTGCATGAAGGCACAGGCTTTAGTACTGGTCTTTACGACTTAAAGATTCTCGGGTAAAACAGAGTCGCCAGATGCTAAGAGTCTCTTAGTAATGAGAGCATCGATTCTCACTACTACTCAGGGGATGAGACTGACCGGGTCTCACCGAGAACTTGTTAGAACTACTGGCTCCGATGAAGACGGGCTAGAAATTTTCTCAAATATGGGACTTTGTGTCCCATCGGGCATGCCAAAAACTGTTGGTCATCAAATCCACATAGGAAAGGACTTTCGATGGGTTTGCATGCCCTGGACCTGCGACCAACATTGAAAGGCCGAAGAGGAAGAGATGCCCCTCATGCCAATCTCCGGAGAAGGCCGGCTCCTATACTAATCTACTTTTGGGGTTTGAGATAAGAGTGCAGGAAAGAGATAAAAGGAGTTCGGGTTAGAGAAAGAAATAAAAAGGGGTTAAGGGTTAGAGATTGATGATTCAAGGTGGGGAAGAACAGGAAGCACGATCACTCACTAATAACTCGAATAGCAACAAAGAACACCAAGAATAGATGAAAGAAACGTAGTGTCGACCTTCCTATGTATCCTCTGGACGGGTTCGCAGGGTTCTCCTCTCTCTCTCGCTGGAATTCAGGGTTCAGAGTAACAACGATTAAGACGAGGGAATAACAGAAACCTCGATCCACCAGGCAGCATAAAAGAAAGCAACAAGTATGTTTTTCCTCTCCTATGTATCCTTCAGGGAAAATTTTAGGGTACAGTCCCCAATCGCACATCGAATTCAGGATTCAGAGTCTCAGTATATGAGTGCAGATAGACAAAAGAATTAAGCATAGAAGGCAACATAAAAGAGAGAAATGGAGCACAAAAGATCTTTAGTATTAGACGCAGGACATCAAGTTACAATAGCTTTCTAGCAGAAAGTTCCCCCCCTTTATTACATTGCAAAGCCTGGGTTTTTATAGAGGACCCGGCCCTCTGAATCATTATTACAAAAACGGCGGAGTACGCCCTCGGGCCCTGAGAAATCGGTGCCTCGCTGCTGCTGCGAATGATCCCTCAAATCGGCTACCAAAACTGGCAATGGCGACCGAGTCAACCGGGGAAAGATGCATTAAATGAGCCACCTGGGTGTCCTCGGATTGCAGGTGCGGTGCTCGAGTGGCGGCCATGCTTGTCGGGCTCTCCTTCTCGGACTGATACTTCGCATCCAATTGCCAAAAATGAGCAACGGGCTTATCGGGCAAGAAAATATGCATTTATGAGGCTCTCTGACTGCCTCGGGAAAATGCCCAACTTGGGAAGCGTTCCTGGAAAGCGCCTCGCTGATTTCCGCTTCGCAAAATTACTTCGGGGGCGTGGAGTGCCGAAGCCGATCTCCTTCTATCCTTCGCTGCTTCGGGGGCAAGACCGCTTCGCTGACGGGTCGGGAAAAAATGCTTCGGGCCGATCTTCTTTTGAAAAGGCGGTTCGGGGGAGTTTCGGCCGAAACACTTTCTCGACTTGCACCGCTTCGGGAGAAATCTTGCCGAAGTGGATTTTAGAAATACTTCGGGCCCGAAGTATTTTCTTTGCCTTAGCCGATTCGGGCTATCTTTTCTCCTTCGACGAAGTTGTTTGGATGCCGCTTCGCAAAACTTCCGCCCGAAGCGGCTGTCGAAAATGTTTCGGGTGCGAAGCGTTATCTTTGTATCTTCGGCCAACTTCTCGCCCGAAGTGATGATTGGAAGCGCTTCGGGCCCGAAGTTCTTTTCTTTTCATTTTGTCCACCAGGGGGCGATAGGAAATCAAAATTGCTATAACTTATAAACAAAGAAAATTTTCAAAACAAATATCATACAAAGTTTTTAATTTTTCTGCCCCTTGGTGGAATGTGACAATATTGTCAACAGTCATATTCATTAATGGAAAGCGATACATAATATTTGAGTCTCGAGGAAGGAGTTAGACTAGATTTTTTTTGGGGATTTCAATATAAAATTATCATCCAGATATCAAGAAGGGGGAACTCCAACTTTGGACGTAATGGATTGACTTATGATTACCCAGATCCATGCATTACACTTGGTAGATATTAAATGTCTTGGAACTAATTATACTTGGACAAATAAGAGGAGGAAGCCACATAGTAGGAAGGTGAAGTTAGACCATTATTTGATTTTAGAAGAGGCATTTATGAAATGGAATCTAAAAATTTTAGATTTTGGAGGGTCCAATCTTTGATCACTTTCCTATTTTGTTGGAGGGGGAATCGAGACAGGGCAATACCATAAACTATTTAGATTTGAAAACTTTTGGTTACAAAAGGAGGAACTTTGAAAGAAAATCTCATAGTGGTGGGAAGAGAGATGACCAACATATGGGACAATAATGTTTAGATTTCACAAGTAGCTTCATTATGTCAAGGATAAACTAAAATAATGGAGGCAAGCTAGCAATCCTAAAGACAACCATTGGTGATCAGATGGGATGAGGTGTAAAAAATATTCAGGGAAGGAAAAATTATCGAGGAACTTAAAGAAGAGGATGTTGAATTGTGTAAAATAGTTGAGGACATTGACAACCAAGAGGATATCTATTGGAAACAAAGAGGAAGAACCACTTGGTTATTGGAATATGATAGAAACGCCAAATTGTTCATCGAGTTGCTTGTGTTAGAAAACAAACAAATAAGATGGAATCTCTTCAAGATAAGAACAAGCTCTCCTTTGATACGATCCCAGGTATGCATTTCCATTCAATGAATTATTTTGCTAAGTTGTTTAAGGAAGGTATGTTGCAATATGAAGAGGCTCAGAAAGAAGTTATGTTGTCATAACGTCTATCATATCTAAAGAATAAAATTAGGCCCTACTTAAACCCATTTATAGATAGGAATTGAAGAAGGTATTCTTTGAAATGAGTGCAATAAAAATGCTAGGTCTAGATAGATTCCCAATCGAGTTTTTTTGACCTTTTATATATCTTGGAGTAGGATTTAATGGTTGTTATATAGGATTCCATAGGTAGTAAAAGAATGCTTAAAGCATTAAATCATACATTCATTTTCTTAATTCCAAAAGGAGAGGAGGGAATGCATATTTTAGATTATAGACCTGTTGCCTTATGCAATGTCATATACAAAATAATCATTAAGGTAATGGCTAGACATATTTTATGTGGAGGAGTAAAAGGAGAGAGGAAATATGTACTAGTAGGTTGAGATAAAGTAAGACAGTCTAAGGCAAAGAGAGGTTTGTAAATGAGGATATCAAAGCTAAATAATAAAGCTTTGTCTAGAAAGCTTTACTAGAGGTGGATCTCCCAACCAACTTATTTATTTAGTAGAATTTTGACTAGTAAATATTTGGGATAGATGAACTCAAATGAGGTGAGTTGTTTCCCTTTGAATGGTAATGGGTCCCTAGTGCGGTAGGCTCTAAAGTTAGGATCTTAGGTAGTGAATGATGGATTATTTTGGAAAGTGGGGAGAGGGGAGAAGGAACAATTATGGAAAAATTCATGGGATCAATACCCACATATCATTGTTGAATTCCCATAACTACAACCAATAAAAACAACCATGGAAAGCAGGGGTTGGATCAAGATTGAAAGTTATTTCAATACAATTCAACTGGGGGATTATATGTTTAAGCAATTTAAGAAGTTGGACGAGTGGCCAATTTCAATCCCTCCAAAATTGACATCCATCTTGACTAAAATATTGGTAGAAATATTTCTCATAAGTAGAAATGAGGAGGACGAATTATATTGGGGCTATGGGAGCCTTGGATTCTACATAGTGAAGGATGTATATGAAAATATCCTTCTAGAACCTCCTTAAGCATATCTAGTTGAGGATTGAATAAAGATTTGGCAATCCAAGGGTTGGCTGAAAGTAAACTTCTTTGCCTAGCAGTTCATGCACAATGAAATTATTACTTATGATAATTTGAAAGATAGGGGAATCATTGACCCATAAAAATGTGTTTTATGTTACAAAAGTGAGGGAAAATTTGACCACTTGATGCTTGACTGTCTATTCATGCACCAAATTTGGGAGCGATGGTTTTTAGCTTATAAATTTTGAACCAATGGTGATTTGAACTAGAGTAATATTTAGGAAAGATGGAAGAGGGGAAAATTTAAATCTAAATCTCTTCATATTAGGTGGAATATTGGATTAAACTTTATTTGGTGGTAAGTGTGGTTGGAGAGAAATGATAGAATTTTTAGAGAAACCTTTTCATCCTTGGATAGCATTTGGTAGGTCATTTGGAGCAAAGTCAAAAAATTTGTGGCAGTGTATGCTAAAGAGAAAACTCAGGTTGATATAGGAATGATGGAGAAAGAAGTTGAAGTGTAGGAGGAGTAGGATAGAACTAGTTGGAAAACACCCTTCGAAGCCTAGATTAAATTTAATACTTATGGAGTTGCAAAAGAAAATCTGAGTAGAGCTGTAATTGGAGTGGTTTGCAAGAATCATGTTGGGACAATGCTCTATTGGGAACTACAGGGTCTAGGTAGGGCCATGAACAATGAAGCAAAAGCCTTAGCTATCAAATTTGCTTCTATTTGGGTAGTAATACAAGGTTATAAGAGGATAATCATAAAATCAAATTCTCAAGTCTTGGTAGGAGCTCTAGATTGCATGAAGAAATTTACTTTCAAGACGTGGAGGTTGAGGATTCTTATCACCCAAATTAAGGAGTTGTGAAGAGAATTGGATGATGTGATTTTGATTTATGTGGGTAGAGCTTTGAATAAAGTGGTAGACTTCCTAGCTAAGATGGGTACCAAGAAGGAGGCAGGGGTTTTAGTGGCACCATGGCATGGCTATTAAGAATGAGAGGATTAGACAGGTTGGTGAGCAAATCTACTATTTGGCTATTTAGACAACCATTGCAGATATATGGTTTAGGAGATTTAGCTCCAATTCAAATATCCTTTTAGTGTTATAACCAAAAGTAGTTAATTCTTAGGATCTTGGATTTTAGAGTTATGAAAGTTTGTTGGAAAGTTAAAAGGAGGAAACAGGTGCTCTTGTTAGCTAATACTGAGAGGAGTCTCATCCCAACTTGTAAATAGTCTTTGTTTTAATATAATTGTTTCAAATTATTAAAAAGAAAAAACATGAGAAATACATATTTAAAACTTAGATTCAATACAATAAAGTATAATTTTTAATATTGAGTCAACGTATAGTAATGAAGTGGTACTAAGAAATTTCTATTGGATTGTACCTATTTTTTAATAAAATGTACCAAAGTTAATTCTCTTCCAATGCATTTAACAAACTCATAAGATACAACTTTGATAATAAGTTACTTATAAAATATATTTATATATTGGTGCAACAAGTTATTGTCTAATACTTCACAGAATTTTTTTTATTTTTTATCTGATTAATGTCATAAACCCCTAATCCCTACGACCAATGCGTAAGGCTGAGCAATCTCCTCCCAACCATGACCCCTCATAAAGCCAAAAGCTATGCTTATCAATAGGTATTTTAAGACTCAGCCACCACATACTCACCTCCTCACACACTCGTCCACACCGCAGTTTGAACCTTGAACCTTCTAAAGAAGAGTCAAAACCCGAACCATTACAATATTCCCTTGAAACACTTTACAAAATACTTAATGTTACATAAAACTACATTTTCTATTATTAGAATAAACATATATCTTATATAATTCATCCTACTATGTACAAATATCTCCTAAATTATTTATAAGAAATAATTATCTATAAAAAATCATAAAACAATAAATATGTTAACTAGTACCCTTAATATATGACATGACATTATGAATGTTATAAAATATAAATGTTGTATTAAATAGTGTTATAAAACATATTAATAATAAAAATATTTTCTATTATCTAAATTATTTATAAAAAACATTTAAAAAATTAAAATTAAAACAATAAAATATATATTAACTAGTACTTTTAACAAATCTTCAAAGGTTAGGTGGATTGGTAAGTTCTTGTGCTTATCAAAAACATATCTAGACCCAAAATTTGTGGGCATGCCTAATTTCGAAGGTAGTAGTCTAATCTAAATTCGCTCAATATGCGCCATCCTAACGACGGTAGTACATGGTACCCCTTATGCCAAGTTAAACAACAACTTATAATAGATAGTCCCAAGATTTAAACCTTGCTTGATAATAGAAAAGGATTGCAGATGTAACCCATTCTCCTATAAAAAAGAAAACAAAAAAACAAATACCCTTAACATTTATAACATGACATTATAAATATTATAAATGTTAAATATTGTATTAAATATTATTATAAAACATGTTAATAATAAAAAACTTAAAACATATTAATATTATTTTTTAAGCGTACTTGGGGTGTAGAACGCAACTGTTCGAGCTTTGGATCTTCTTCAAGAGGTCCAAGGTTTAAACCGCAGATGTGGGCGAGTGTGTGAGAGGGTGGGTGTGTGGTGGTTTTGTGTTAAATTCTCTATTGATAAGTATCGCTCTTGGCTTTATGAGGGATCATAGTTGGGAGGAGACTGCTCAACCCTACGTCGGTCATAGAAGTTTCTCATAATAACCAAATCAAAAAATAAATAAATAAAATATTATCTTTTAAGCACTTGGGGGTAGCGTAACAGTTCGAGATTTGGATCTTCTTTTGAAGGTCTAAGGTTCAAACCACGACGTGGGCGAGTGTGTGAAAGGGTGGGTGTGTGGTGGTTTTGTGTTAAATTCTCTATTGATAGCTCGTGGCTTTACGAGGAGTCACAATTGGGAGATGACTCCTCAACCCTGTGCGTCGGTCATAGAAGTTTTTCACAGTAACCTAATCAAAAAATAAATAAATAAAATATTATTTTTTAAGCACATAGGGTGCAGCGCAACAGTTCGGGCTTTGGCTCTTCTTTTGAAGGTTCAAGGTTCAAACTACAGCATGGGCAAGTATGTGAGGGGTGGATGTGTGGTGGTTTTGTGTTAAATTCTCTATTGATAAGTATAGCTCTTGGATCATGATTGAAAAATGATTGTTCAACCATAAAAGTTTCTCACACTAACCAAATTAAAAAATATTTTTTAAATAAATATAATACAAGAATAATAGATATGTTTTTATAACATAATCAAAATTTATAAAACTAGTAAGCTCTTCAATTCTCAAAAATTTCCTCATCTGACCACCTTAACGTAAAATAGTACTCTAAAATTTACTAATATAACATCATTTAAAATTTTAAAATTAAGGTTCGAGGTGTAGAACAATTGGTTCCCCCAAACCCCATAAGGGGCGGAGGTATCACAAATACCTGTAAGGGTATTTGAACCCCCGACCTGTAGGCTCCCTGAGCCTTACCGCACGGCTCACGACCATGTGAGCCAGCAGGCTGATCCGAGAGGATCAGTGAGCCACCTCCCTTTTCAACCCGTCCTCCACTGCTTCCCGCTTCCCGAGCCTCGCGCGCGAAAAAAAATTCACGCTCGTCCACCTCGCACAGGGTCGAGTCCGCCTGCTCTTCGTCCAAACACCACCTCCCGCAAGTCACGCTGCAAAACAAAGGGTGGGGGGTACGTTAAAAAAAGACGCCCGGGGGCCTGCTGGTCCGAGAGGATCAGTGAGCCACCTCCCTTTTCAACCCGTCCTCCGCTGCTTCCCGCTTCCCGAGCCTCGCGCGCGAAAATTCACGCTCGTCCACCTCGCACAGGGTCGAGTCCGCCTGCTCTTCGTCCCACGCCACCTCGCGCAAGTCGCGCTGCAAAACAAAGGGTGGGGGGTACGTTAAAAAAAGACGCCCGGGGGGGAGGGGATTTCAAAAATCCCACGGCCTCTACGCAGACAAACGCGCAGAGGCTCTGCCCCCCGGGGGGGGGGGTTTATAGCACGCGGGGGGGGATTTCAAAATTCCCGTGCGCGGCCGCTGACGTCGCGTCACGGGGGGGGGTTTGGACGTCCCCCTCCTCTCGTCTGCGTATAGTCGCGGGGGACGTCACGTCCTCGTCCGCGCACTGTCGCGGATGCGCGACTGCCGCGCTCTGTCGCGGACGTGGCGCGACAGTCCACGCGGAGCGGCGCAGGGGGGTTGCGCTCCCTACTCCTCGCGTCGGCCCGTGCGTCCGCTCTCTGTCGCGGACGGTGGCGTGACAGTCCACGCGGAGCAGCGCAGGGGAGTTGCGTTGCGCTCCCTGCTCGTCGCGTCGGCCCTCCAACGCGCGGAGCCCTCCGCGTTACGTCCACTCCGCGGTAGCCGTCTGCGCAAGGCCTGCGCGTTTTTTTTTTTTTTTAAATCCTGCGTTCCGAGACAGCGTGCGGTGGTTAACAATCTGCGACACAAAAATTTTTTTTTGCTTAAAATCGCTCACCAATTCCTCTGCGATTATCTCGCCCGCAGTTTTTCGACTGGCTCTGATGCCATGTAAAATACGGAACAACTCGTATTATTCAGCAATGCAAATATATAAGGTTACAGAAGCCGGGAATAGAACACCGGCGTAACTGAGCTTGTTACAGCAGTTGTAACAGAGCAACAGTTTGTCTAACAATGTAATAAAGACAAACATAATACAGTACGCTAACAAGATCTATGCGGTGGCTTTTGTGACGGACAACACAAAATACTGTGGCGACCATAAAAGCTGGATAGCCTGCCCGGATTCGTGGCGGCCATAAAAGCTAGACAGTTTGCATGGATTCGTGGCAACCATAAAAGCTAGACAGCCTACCCGAATTCATGGCGGCCATGAAAGCTAAACAGCCTACCCAGATTCATGGCGGCCATAAAAGCTAGACAACCCACCCGGATTCGTGGTTGCCATAAAAGCTAGACAACCTACCCGGATTCGTGGCTGCTAACTTTCCATCATGTTAAAAAAAATTAAAATTAAAATATTAAACTCTATGTTCTAAGAATTATATTATTTTGATTTGAATCTAAATTTTTTTATCGGAAAAAAATCTAAAATAAGATAAAAAATAAATAAAGGTTCCCGAAGTTTTTCACAAATACTAAATTAAAAAATATTTTTTAAATGAATATAATACAAGAATAGTAGATATGTTTTTATAACATACTCAAGTTATAACAATGATAAAACGGGTAAGCTCTTCAATTCTCATAAATTCCCTCATCGTACTCTAAAATTTACTAATATAACGTCATTTAAAATTTTAAAATTAAAATATTAAACTCGTATGTTCTAAGAATTATATTAGTTTGATTTGAACTTAAATTTTTTTTATGGGAAAAAGAATATCCAAAAATAAGATAAAAAAATAAACGCTCCCAAAGTTTTAAAATTAAAGTGCAAGATTCTTATGTTTTAAAAATTATATCATTTTCATTTGAATATAAAATTTTTAAAAGTAATAAAATAAGGGGAAAAAGAAAATCAAGATAAGATCCCAAAAGAAATGTGGGCGGAGTTTCGTCAGTCTGAGATATTCGAAAAAGGGTGAACCATAAATGAAGAAATAAATAAGAGACAATTTTAGTCAGATGTCATGGCGGAGAGATGATTCTCTCTCCCTGCAACTTCTGATATTGATCTCTACGGCGCCATTTTCGAAGGACACAATATCGCAGCACTGTCTTCGCGGAGCCTGCATTCAAAAAATAAAAACACCCTAAATCAGCTGCTGTTCTCATGCCAAAAAAATATAAAAAAATTTAAATGATTTTGTTGAGATATGTTGTTATATTGTTATTTAAATTATTCAAATTTAAATAAGATTACTCATTCTTATTTAAAGTATCCAAATTCAAATTAAACTACTCGAATTCGAGAACATTATACTCTGTGGTACTTTGCCTAGCTTAAAGAAAAACAAAAATCAAACGATGTGGAAGGCAAGACAGAGCAAATCACCAGGGTCCAATCTGCGCTCATTTTGTTAGATACAACTCTAACACTCCGCACCTCCTCCGAAGTATTACTCCTATTCTTGCTGCACTTCTTTCTCTCTTTCTCCGGCTGTCTGACATACCTGCCAATAATCTGGCCCAAACCGGAATTCCTTACGTTCTCCATGTAAAACACGGTGGGATTGTCGCACAGCTCTCTTTCAACCGCCCGGGTGTTGAACATGAAGGGGCCGCTCGTTCTCCCCCACGTACTGAACGTTTGCAAAGGGTGATCCATCACCCGAGGAAGCCGCATGCTCTTAAATATTTGAACGCAGAAACCCCACGAAACCGACGCCGTCCAGTTCCGCCCGCGATCGTAACATATGCTCTGCTGCGCCACCCTGTCCGAATCGAGGTCGACGGCCTCCATCAGGTGTCGGAGTGCACCCGCCCGCGTCATTCCGGGGAAGATGGCGTCCACCGCCTCCAGGTGGTGAAGCGAAACTAACGGCGTCAGCGGGTGCGCCGTCAAAATCCCAAACAAGCTGCCGTGAATGTCAACCTGGGAATCAAATAGACAAATATTCATAATAGAGAAAGAAATAACAACTCTTTTTAAACTAGTGAGACCAATCAGATAATTTTTTTGGTTTTTTTTTAAGCTAATCTCCATAATCTTTAGTTCATGAGTAAAAATAAAGTAGACAAAATCTTCGGGTCTTTAGATAACCTACTAACAAGTATTTGATCCTTACCAACAGTCTTATGTCCTATCTGTTTGAAGACTTTTTGGTGTTAAATACTGTTCTTCTAGAAAACCCACTAACAAGTACTTGACCCTTAATGGTTTGGTGTTAAATACTGTTCTTCTAAAGTCTTAAATAAAGAAAACTCACTAACAAGTACTTGACCCTTAGTGGTTTGGTGTTAAATACTGCTCTTCTAAAGTCTTAAATAAAGAAAACCCACTAACTAGTACTTGATCCTTACCAACCACTAACAACCCTTACCAACCACTAACACTTACTTGACCCTTACCAACCACCCTAGACTTTTTGGTGTAAGATACTGCTCCTACTTTGAGGCAATAATGCTATATTTGTGAACATAAAGAATACTAGTGTTACAGACCGGTAATTAAATTGTAAGAGGAGATTCTGTCATACTGTAGACGTTTAATAGAATACAATGCTTAATTTGGCGTTTGGGATAAATTTAGGTTTGCCTATGAATTGTCGATTGCAATTACAGAAAGCATTCTTTAAAACAGGAAGTATCGCACCAGTGAAAACTACTGAAAGATCGAGTCTAACGAAGATATTGCAACTTGTTATTTCTAAATAACAAGTAACGACCTATAATTTCAGAGAAATCTAACTCAATCTGGAAAGTAACGAGCTATAATTTCAGCACAAAATGAAAGGGAAAATAAAGAGTTGTAATTAAGCGCAAATGAAAATTTAGAATGGTCTAAACATGGAGCAAAGAGCTGCTTACTTTACAATAATCCCCCTTTTATTTCAACCTGTGATTGTTCAAGTTTTAATTTTGCATCTGCAAAATTGTTAAATTGACTGTGAAACTTTAAATTTCTCTGCATTTAAATGGTGCGAAATTGAGATTCGACCTACTGCAACTCAAAAATCAAAATTTTAATCAAATAAGCTCAAACAACTGCAACTCAAAATATCGCAAATTTGAGATCTTTCCAGTTCAAAGTTGCATCACAAAACATGTTGGAGAATTGAGAACTTGAAAATACCATTGATTTTACAATTCCATCATATTCCAAGCTAAATTTTCAAATTCGTTCACACTGCCGTTAAATTTAGACAATGAATGCGAGTTAGAGACCGAGTTAGCAGTGCTCAATTGCCTACTCAATCGTTTCAAACGGTCGTAAGAGTAAAATCGCTGAAGATAAATTTAAAATGACAAATTTAAAAATGTTTGCAAAATTCATGCTGGAAGGGGAAATGCTTCTTTTAAATATTCAGAGCTTAAAAACAAATGCTTACCTGGTGAAAGCCGGGCTCCATGGTGAGAGGAACCCCGAGCTCCGCCAAGCAGGCGTGCACGCGCTGATCGCTTCCGTACAAATCCGCATACCGCTCCAGGCACTCGTCTTGAATTTCCGCTAGGGCTTTGGCCAGCGGAAAACTTATTGCAAATCCTCCCCCGCCAAAAGCCATGCTATAACCGTGCACCCTGTTCTGCTCAACGCTCTCGGAATTACTGCCGATATACCAGTACTGGTTATGGTCATATTTGGCCAGAACTTTCACCAAATTTTCTGTGAAAAACAGCGTGTCGTCGTCCCCCATGACGAACCACCGGACGTCGGGGAGCCCCAGCCGGAAAGTCTCCGACACGATTCGAGAAATCCGAATTGCAGAACGGTATCCGTTGCGGTGAGTGAAGTTGAAGCGGGAGGTTTCAGCCGATATCTTAAACGGCGGGGAAGACTCAGGCCAGGGTTCCAGCGTCGGCCGGTCCAGCCAGACATAGCCCCGCATTTTTCCTGGCCGCCACCACAGATCGACATACACTTTCCTTGCCTTCCACGCCTCCGCCGACGAAGCTATTCCGAAAACAATGTGATTCAAACTGGTAAAATTCGCCTCATGATTGTGGAAGGGCATAAATTTTTGCGATTGAAAAATATTATTTGAACTTTGGCTCCACATGAGCAGATTTTGCCACCAAGGATTTGCGGAGAGCAACAGAAAGAGCACGAAGAAACCGCAGGCAAGCGCTGCGGCTCCTTCCAAACACAACCGCACAATATTTTCCGACGCGCATCTCCTCCGCCGTTGAAGGATCTCCATTTCTGGTTTGCAAATAAATAATAATTTGACTTCGCCAAAGGTTTTAGCTCTCGCTCAGAGAAGAAGAAAAACTTCGGCTCCGGCCTATAAATTCAGAAGAAGAAGGTCCGGGAGTTTCTCTGCGATTCCTGAAATTCAATTCTTTATAATACCGCATGTATTTGTTGGAAGTTGTTCGTAAGTTTGCTTGTTTATTTACAGGTAGGTTTTGGTTGTTGGGCTTTTGGGTCTGACAGTATAAAGTCTGTGCGGGATTGTTGCATGTCGGCGTCGAATTCGAAGGGTAGGCGTCGGGCATTATAAACGAATCACGCAAGGGAAGGAGCTTTTGCCGTCATTCTTAAAAGCTGTCGCTTCGTAGTTGCGTTGACGACCCCTCCAGCCAGGCTTGAGATTTGACGTCTACCCTGCCCGAGGAAAACCTCGACCAGGTTTCAAGACAATTAATGTTATGGCATAATTGAGATACTCCTTCATACCTGCCTGTCGCCTTTTGTTATCTTTCAACAAATAATTTCTCCGATTTTACCTTAAATTTTTTACCTTTCGTTGATATTGGTTTCGTTTGATTCTTTTACCAATTGAAATCGGTTATTAACTTTTATCTTTATTCATCTAAGAGGCTAAAGTTAATCTCTACACAATAAAAAGAAAATTTCAAACTGTAATCCCTTAAACGATGACGTCATATGATGGGGACTTTCTACATAGTCGCATTATATGGTTGTAACATGGCAACTAATAATAATTAAAATTTAAAAGAATAATTTTGAAAATTGGAGTAGTCTATTCTTGTAGTAGATGGTGCCTCTCGGATAGGATAGGCTTTGGGTAAGTGTTTTAAATTTTGATTTTGATATCTTTAAATAAGATATTAATGATAATTTAAAATAGTAATTTAGATAGATCTTGAAAATCAGGTATGTATAAAATAAAAAATAATTTAGTTTTGGTAGTAAAATTATATTGATGGTTAATTATTATTTTTAATGAGTTATGAACCTGGATTTTGAGAGTCAAGTATGCAAAAAATCAAGCTTTAAAAAACTTTATTAGATATCAACTTCCTCGATGAAGGTATTTAGTTCTTGAGGTACTCAGGATAAGGGAGACAATTTTCAAACCATAATTATTCTAGATAGTGGAGAATGGTCATCAAGCAAAATTTTGGATAAATTTTTGTCTCGATAATTTCCAAAATGGTGAGACATCAAGAAACAACTCCATAGTCGATGATGAACAAAGATATCACATTATTATAAAAATTGTGGGGAAAAGAATTTAGAGGAAAGATTTTGGATTCTAGTAAGGGATTGGTCAATGCTAGCAACAGAGGCCATCAAGGAGGCTATTCCTCAGGTTCTTAGAAGTTAGTCGCTATCTTGGTCAAAACCCAAAGATAGGCTAGGATGGAGACCACATTCTAACGGTGCATATACTACAACTCTAGGATACTCATCCCTCACTCACCAAGAGGAAAATCCACTTAGGGATGTCTTTAATCAATTGTGGTAACTTTCAATATGGCCTAAAGTAAGACTGTTTATCTGGCTTGTACTTTGCAAGAGGGTTCTTGAGACTAGATGATGAAACATGGTTTTTTCTGGTCCATTCAAGTGTGAGCTATGTTGTGTAGAGAATGAGATGTGGGACCACATTTTTTCTTGTGTTCCCTAGCTATTCAATTATAGAAAAGGTTGGCAACCTTTTTAGATCTAAAATTCCTTCAATTCACCTACCTCAAGCAGGCATAAGGGACTTGACCTAAGGTGAATGGATTGGATAGCTCGATGAAACAAATGGCCTTGGTTAGCATCTCTTTGTTGCTTTGGCATCTATGGAAAGAAATAAATAATTTTTTTTAAAGCAACTCACCATAATGCCTAACATATTTGGAAAAAGACTACAACCAATATTAAGGAAACCACCCTGCATACTTTGAATCCCCTCTCCTTGGTATCTCAATAGTGGCACAATTTACTTTCAAGGCTTCAACTCCCTATAAGTGAATGGAGATGTAGGAACCCATAGAGTCCTTAGCCTACTATTCAAAGGGATGGACCATGGAAATCCCCTCCTAGAGGTATGGGGAATATCAACAAAACAATAATGATAAAAATATAATTTAAAATAGTAATTGAATAGATTCTAAGAGTCAAATATGTAGAAAATAAAAAACAACTTAGTTTTGGTAACAAAATTATATTGTTGGTTAATTATTTCCTCTAATGAGTTATGGACACATATTTTGAGAGCCAAGTATGCAAAAAATCAAACTTCAAAAGACTTTACTAGATATCAACTTCCTCGACGAGGATCTCTGATTCTTAAGGTACTAAGGATAGGGGAGACAATTATTAAACCACAACTATTCTAGTTAGTGGGGAATGACCATCAAAATTTTTTTTGGATAGATGCTTAGGATGGTGCACCTCCATTGTCTCAATAATTTCCAAAATGATGAGACATCATGGAACAACTCCATAGTCAAGGATGGACAAAGATATCACATTATTATAAAAATAGTAAGGAAAGGAATTTAGAGGATAGAGTCTGAATTTCAGTGAGGGACTGGCCAATGCTGGCAACAGAGGCCATCAAGGAGGCTATTCATCAGGTTCTTAGAAGTCATTTGCTATCTTGATCAAACGCCAAAGATAGAATAGGATGGGGACCACATTCTAACAGTGTGTATACTATAACTCTAGGACAATCATCCCTCACCTTGGGGAAAATCCACTCAAGGATGTGTTTTGTCAATTATGGTAACTTTTGACATGGCCTAAAGTGAGACCTTTTATCTGGCTTGTACTTTGTAAGAGGGTTCTTACAAGAGACTAGTTGATGAAACATGGTTTTTCTGTTTCGTTTAGATGTGATATTTGTTGTGCAAAGAACAAGACTTGGGATCACATTTTTTTGTGTCCCCTAACAATTTAATTATGGAAATTGTTGGCAACCTTTTTAGATCTAAAATTCATTCAATTCACCTCCCTTGAGTAGGCATGAAGGACTTCACCCAAGGTGAATGGATTGGATAACTCGATGAAATAGATGACCTTGGTTAGCATCTCTTTGTTGCTCTATAATCTATGGAAAGAAATTAATAAAGGAATTTTTAAAGCAATTGATCATAATGTCCAACATATTTAGGAAAATACTGTAACCAATATCAAGGAAACTACCCTATATACTTTGAAGCCCCCTTCCATGGTATCTTAGCAGCAAAACAATTTACTCTCAAGGCTTAAAATCCCTATAGGTGAATGGAGATGTAGGCACTCACATAGTCCTTAGCCTACTATTTAGAGGGAGGGACCATGGGAAACCCTTCCTAGAGGTATGGGGAAGATCAACACTGATGGCGTGTCAAGAGGAAATCCAAGAAGGGAAAGCATGGGAGGCATAGGAAGACTCATGCCTTTATTTTTGCAAAGGATCTTGGTGTCATCCCTAATAATATAGCAGAAGCATGTGCTATGCTTTGTGGTCTTGTAGAAGCTGCTAAGGTTGGTCTATAGTATATGTTAAATCAGACTCATAAGTAACCATTAATCAATTGAAGGTGCCCACCAAGACCTCCTCTCAGGATTGGAAGTTTTTAAAGGGTGATTTTCAAGATACATGTGCTTCAGTCTATATTCAAAATAATAGTGTTTCTTCATGTTCCTCGAGAATGAAATAAAATTGTAGATGTTATGGAAAATTGGGATTTAGACCACAGGGACTTGACTTGTTATGGAGATCCTCCTCGATGGTGGCTGAAGAAAACTAGGGAATATCTCTATCGTATACTCCATATCAATGCCAAAAACTCTAATTCCTATATGTAGTGACTCGGAAGAAATTCATAGGTCTTTGTTTCCTTGTATTAGCAGAATTCATTTAAGACATAATTATTGCTCTTTTGTAAAATTATAGATAAAAGCCTTGTTTGTTTGGAAGGGTAAATGATGTAGCCTTCTTACTTGCTTATAAGTAATACAAAAACCTTTTTAACCAAAAAATAGTAAATTTTGACTATTATATTTTAAAATTTTGATTTTTCATTGACATTAATAGCTAACCCTAGAAGTGACTTTTACTACATATTTAGCCAGTTTTTTATTTGTTTCCATGTTAATATATCTAATAAAATTTAAACAAACCATTTATGTAAAAAAGATGTAACCATTTTTTAATGTGATAAAGAAATATTTAATTGTTAAAAAATAAAATATACGATATTTAACTTAAAATTAAATAAAATAATTATATAATAAAATAAAAATGTAAAAGAGAAAAACAAACATAAATGCTAATAAGGAAAGAGCTTTATTTTATAAAGCCTATCTTCTATATATTTGAAAAATTGAAAGAATAAAAGATTTTCATAAAGAAAAACTAGTATCAAGAAAAGAATGTCATTTATGAAAAATCTTAATGATCTAAATATTTGTATTCTTGGGTCCATAGTTTATATTTGTATTCTTAGGTCCATAATCTATGGACATACTAAATGTAGAAGATGTTTACTAAGATTCAAGATCTTCCATTCATGGTTATGCTCATCCCAACATATTGGGTGATCGGACATCTGATCTTTGCCTTAAAATCCATTCTATTGCCTTTTGCCCTTTTAAACAATGAGGGAGGGGAGAGGGCGAGTTATAAATCTTATCCTTGCATGGGCCAGACCATGTTACATTACATCAACTTACACAAGACAACACATTGTGACCCTTTCCCGTGGGATGACACATCACCGTCAAAATGTGACACAAGAACTGGTGACCATTCTTTAGAAAATTTCAACTTTGAGGATGAAGTTTTCTGAAGGGGAAGACCATGTTCCCCATGTAATGGCCGTCATACAACGACAGTAACTATCTTTATATAATTTTATTTGATTTAACCCTTGACCAATGGGTTAAACCGCAGGCAAGCGCTGCCGCTCCTTCCAAACACAACCGCACAATATTTTCCGACGCGCATCTCCTCCGCCGTTGAAGGATCTCCATTTCTGGTTTGCAAATAAATAATAATTTGACTTCGCCAAAGGTTTTAGCTCTCGCTCAGAGAAGAAGAAAAACTTCAGCTCCGGCCTATAAATTCAGAAGAAGAAGGTCCGGGAGTTTCTCTGCGATTCCTGAAATTCAATTCTTTATAATACCGCATGTCTTTGTTGGAAGTTGTTCGTAAGTTTGCTTGTTTATTTACAGGTAGGTTTTGGTTGTTGGCCCTTTTGGGTCTGACAGGATAAAGTCTGTGCGGGATTGTTGCATGTCGGCGTCGAATTCGAAGGGTAGGCGTCGGGCATTATAAACAATCACGCAAGGGAAGGAGTTTTTGCCGTCATTCTTAAAAGCTGTAGCTTCGTAGTTGCGTTGACGACCCCTCCAGCCAGGCTTGAGATTTGACGTCTCCCCTGTTCGAGGAAAACCTCGATGAGACAATTAATGTTATGGCATAATTGAGATACTCCATCAACGATGAAGAAGCCCTGCCTCTACCTGCCTCTTGCCTTTTGTTATCTTTTAACAAATAATTTCTTATCTCTTTTTATCCTTTTGATTCCTTTACAATTGAAATCCTTTGGTTAGTTAATATAGATTAGATTCGTTTGATTCCTTTGAATTATATTATTAACTTTATCTTTATTCATCTAAAAGACTAACGTTAATCTACACAATAAAAAAAAATTCTCAAACTTTAATCCTTAAACGATGACGTCAAATGATGGTAACTTTCTACATAGTCACATCATATAGTTGTAACATGGCAATTAATACACAACAAAAATAATTCTCAAACCTTAATCCCTTAAACGATGACGTCATATGATGGGAACTTTCTATATAGTAGCATCATATAGTTGTCACGTAATTAAAATAATTAACATATAATAAAAAATAATAATAATAATTAAAATATAAAAGAATAATTTTGAAAATTGGAGTAGTCTATTCCTGTAGTAGATGGTGCCTCTCGGATAGGCTTTGGGTAAGTGTTTTAAATTTTGATTTTGATATGTTTAAATCAGATATTAATGGTAAAAATTATAATTTAAAATAGTAATTTGGATAGATTTTGATAGTTAAGTATGTGGAAAAAAAAAAAAAAAAAAATTTGGTAGTAAAATTATATTTGTGGTTAATTATTATTTTTAATGAGTTATGGATGCAGATTTTAAAAGTGGAGTTTCAAAAGACTTTACTAGATATTAACTTCTTTGATGAGGATATTCAGTTCTTGAGGTACAAAGGATAGGGGAGAATATTATCAAACCACAATTGTTTTGGCTGTTGGAAATATTGAGTATGTTGTGTTGTTATTGATGTCAAAGGTGTGATGTCAAAAGGTTGATGTCAAAGAGAGTTTGGTATGGCAGAAATATTCTTCTATGATTGAATAATTATGCAAGGCAAGGCTTATCTCAAACAAGGAAATTGTTGTAAAGAAAGGGTTTATAATATTTATGTTTAAATATTATAAATAAGAAGGACAAACATGTTTAAGAAGTTTACTTTGGACAAAGGTCTCAAAAAAAAATAATTTGACAAAGGACTACAAGCAAAAATATTATAATATTTAACACCAAGGTTAAATATTATAATAAAGAATAAATTTGAATTGTCAAAGGCACCAAGAATTTAAATTTAAAAAGGTGGTAATACAAAGGTAGAGCCGATGTCATGATAAAAATCATAATGCATATTTAAAGAGGCAAATAAAATCATTTTGAAATGTTTTTTGGAGAATGTACGTTTTGTATCGTTCATCGAAGGCATAAAGTGAGACCAACACCATTTCGTTTGAGAGCAGAGTGTGGAGAAAAGATGAGCGTCATTTTTTTTAGGGCAGAGTGAGAAGAGAAGACCAGTGTCATTACATTCGTGAGGGCTGAGTGTGAAGAAAAGACCAGCATCATTCCATTTGTGAGGATAGAGTGTGAAGATAAGACCAGTGCCATTCCATTCGTGAGGGCAGAAGAAAAGACAAGTGCCATGTGTGAGGGCAGAAGATAAGACAAACAATATTTGATTGGGAGCAAAGGAAAAGACAAACGTAGTTCACCAAGAGCAAAGGTTGAAGGAAAGACGTCATCATTCATTGAAAGTAGAAGAAAAAGGCAAGCGTTATTTGTTGAGGCAGAAGAAAGGACAAAGCACAAGGTTCAAGGCAAGGCAACGATTCAAATAGAAGTTTATGCACTCAAGACTTGTGTGGGTAGTTAGCCCACACGATGGACTAGCTTGCACTAGGATGCAGGCCAACAAAAGGTGGAGGTTTGAGTCGCAATTGCAACACTTGAGGTAAGGCAATTTTTTTGATTAAAGTGAGGTATGCATTACGTTTGACCTAGGGAGGCATAAGGTTTATTTTTGCTTTGTTAGTTGTGCATATTGCTTGACGTAGGGAGACATAAGGTTAAAGTCTTACATGATATAATTGAAATTAGAAATTACTGTATGCACATTTCATATTCTATGTATGGTTCATAAGAGTGAAATAGTTTTAAGGTGCTTGAAAGTAAAATTAAAATATGGTATGCACTTAGGGTTATTGGATGGTGATATTGAAAATTACAAGTGGCTCTTATAAGTAGGAGTTATAAGGTGTTTGAGGTTTAATAATTGTGTGTAATTCTGCATTGTGAAAGAAAGTTTGAAAGATTTTGATCTTTGTTTAGAAAGGCTTGTTTTGGGAAATTAAAAAAGGTTGTAAGAATTTATTTTTGTGCACAAATTTTAAGAGGAGTTTTTTATGTGAGTAACTGAAAAGTGTTATGCTAACTAATCCTTGAAGTGGCATAAGAAAGACAAAATTTTGAGACAGGTTTTAAGGGCTCATATTCATCAAAGCAAGCTAAGATTTTTGAGCACATGTTAGAGCAGAGTTGAGCATAGATAGTAAGCAGACTAGAGCAGGTTTGTGAGCTATTTTGAGTAGGTCTGTTTGGAGAGGGCTTGCAAGTAGTTCTAAGCAAATTTTGTGAGCAGGGTTGAGGAAAATTTATGAGCAGGTTTGAGGTATACTTGTGAGTAGGTATGAGACATACCAGTATAGGCAGTTGAACATATTTGATTAGAGTTGGGAGCAGGATTGATCAAAGTTGAGCAGAGTTGATCAAATGGGATAGAGTTATCTTGTGGATAGAGGTCCACAAACCAAAGTAGTGGGGACAGAGGTCTCCTATGGATAGATATCCATGAACTTGAGCATAGGGGATTGGTGTGCCCTTTGGATAGAGATCCATAAACATTATAATAGGGATTTGGTTCCTAAGAGATTTGTTGAGAAAAATTATAAGAAATATTTTCTCCGTGGGTGTAAACCACATTGGGTGAACCATGTTAAATCATGTCTCTCATGTGTGTGATGATGTGTGCATTATTTACTCCCTTAATATTATTTATGTTATCATTTGGATTGAAAAGTAATAAGTTTTATCTTATATTGTTCACCCCCCTCTTAGTATAAGCTTATGTTCTTCAATTGGTATTAGAGCGGGTTCCTTCATGAAAAACCTAATAGTTTGAAGAAAGATCCTACAAGAACACACATGACCACAAAAAATGGAGAAGAAGCCATGGTTGACATGAAAGAGGAACTTATTGCTACTCTTGGAAATTTGGAAAGAGTTAGAAAGAAGAATTCAAGTTTGAAGGCTCAAATTCAAGAGGATGAGAAAGCAAAGACAAAGCTTCTAAAAAATCTCACAGACCTAAAGGTGAAAGTTGAAGAGGCAAAGAAAATTGAAAAAGATATGGCAGAACAATTAAAGACAAAATAGTTAGAATGTGAAAGATTGGAACTTGAAATTGTCTCTCTAATAAATGGAGTTGAAAAGTCTAAGGATAAGTTACAACAAAATATAAGGTTAGAGAAACAGAAAGAGGAGTCAAGATCCAAAGGAACAAAGATAGCAAAGAAATAAGAGCCCATGACCTATGTTGATTTATTGAAAGGTAAAAGTATCGAGAAGGAAGAAAACAAAGAAACATCATGGATAAAAGTCAAATACATAAACAACAAAGGAAGAATCATGTGACCATATCATTCAAGGCAATCTATCAGGTTATAAAATTTCTTCCATGGTTATTGGTTTTCATGTAACAAATATGGTCATAGAGTTGTACATTGCATGGTCCATGTGAGAAATAATGTTGATATAAATTTTAGTTCATTTGCACCTCTCATGGATAACAATGTCATCTGTTACAAATTTTATAACTTTGGGTACAAGACCAAATGGTGTAAAACAATATTTCCTGAATCAAGCAATACAACCTCAAAAGTTTGGAAAAGGAAAGAGGAACAAGAAAAGGAGAATTGAATGTTGGTACAATCAACCCTTTATGCACAAGATAAGGGAAATCATTGGTATGTTGATAGTGGTTGTTCAAGTCATATTACAGGTGATAAAAGTAATTTTCCTTCACTCAAATAAATCAATGGAGGATCAGTAAAATTTGGTGATAATGCTTCAACAAAAATTGTTTGAAAATGGACTTTGAGTTTAGATCATGGAAAATCAAAGACAAAAAATGTATTATATGTTAAGGGATTGAAGCACATACTAAGTGTAATTCAGCTTTGTGATCAGGGGCACATAGTCACATTTCAACCAAATAGAGGTGAGATCATAAAATCCAAGATAGGAAAGCATATTGCAGATGCTAGTAGAACTTCAAACAATCTCTACATATCGAGTGAAATTAAAGGAGACATTTTTTTATCACAAGAGGATGAGAGTTGGTTATGGCATAGAAGAATGGGTCATCTGAACTTTGAAAACATAGTAAGAATAAGCAACAAACAGGCAGTCGAAGACTTACCTAGGATTAAAATATCCCAGAGCATAATTTGTGCATAATGTCAGTATGGTAAGCAAACAAGAACAAGTTTCAAGTCAAAAGAGTTTTCTTCATTTGAACCATTGAAATTAGCTCACACTGATTTATGTGGTCCTAAAAGGATAAAGGGTTTACAAGGTGAAAGTTACTTCATGCTATTTATAGATGATTTTTCTAGAATGACTTGGGTGGTATTCTTAAAATAAAAGTCAGAAGCTTTTGAGAAGTTTCAAGCATTCAAGGTTTTAGTATAAAATGAAACAGGTAAAAATATCAAGTGTCTAAGATAAGATAGAAGAGGAGAATTCACTTCAGGTGAATTCATAGAATTCTGTGAACAACATGGAATCAAAAGAGAATACTCAACAACAAGGTCTCCACAACAAAATGGAGTAGTAGAAATAAAAAATAGAACTATTGAGAATATGGCCAGAGCTATGCTAAGTGAGGCTAAGATTTCAAATGGTTTTGGAAAGAGGTAGTTCATACAACTATCTATATCATCAATAGAGCTCAAGTGAGAGTAAATCATCACAAAACTCCATATGAGATTTGGAAAGGAAGACTAGCTACTATAAAGTATTTCAAAGTTTTTGGAAGCAAATGCTACATTAGACGAGAAGAGAAAAATTTGGGCAAGTTTGATTCAAGGTGTGATGAAGGTATCTTCCTTGGCTATTCCACTAAGAGCAAAGCCTATAAATGCTACAATAAAAGGACACATACTAAGAAAATACTTCAAAGACATTTTCATTATTGTGCAAGCATTACAATATATAGCCCAGAGTTTCCAATGGAAGAATCTCCGTGGAGGGTAAAATTACAAAAGCAATCAATGACAAAACTATTACAATGAAACGGAATGAAACGGCTCAGCTATTCAACCCATATCCAGAATGAAATGGCTCCACTGTTCACTACTGTTATTCTCAACCATCTAGAAAATAACGGACGCTGGAGGCCCTGGCAGTGGCATCATATCTCTGCATTCAGTAGCGTAACAGTCTCCCAAATTTAGCACTCGTTCCACCTCATCCCGAGCATACTCACCGCCAAGTAGATGCGTGCGTTTGGTGTTGTTGGACATCCGTAACGGCTGTGTAAATGCGAGAGCTAATTTTGGAACCTTTGTCTTATCTCCAACATTCTCCCCCTTGAGGCTGAGGGGACTGACCAGGAAGTTCCTCAGCTTCAAAAACTGAGATTTTACTACTCCCTTGGTAAACAAATCAACAATATTATCTTCAGTATTGCAATGCTTCAACGTAATGACCTTCTTCTCAACCATGTCTCGGATGAAGTGATACTTCAAGTCAAAATATTTTGACCTATTGTGATGAACTGGGTTTTTTGCTAAATGTATAGCACTCATGTTGTCACAATACAAGGTAGTAGGACCATATTGTTTTTCTCCAATTTCTTCAAGGACTTTTCTCAACCACAATGCTTGAGCACTAGCACTTGTGATTGCAATGTATTCAGCCTCTGTAGAAGAAAGAGCAATAGTACTTTGTTTCTTTGAAGACCATGTAATCAAACCAGACCCAAGACTGAAACAATTACCTGATGTAGATTTTCTATCATCTATATTACTTCCCCAATCTGAATCACTAAAGCCAACAAGTTTTATATCATCATTTTTACAATAATGAATGCCAAAATCAGTTGTACCTTTTACATACCTCAGTATTCTTTTTGTTGCTTTCATATGTAATTCAGAAGGGTCACTCATATACCTTGATACAAGTGAAACAACACATGTAATGTCTGGTCTAGTGTTGGTGAGAAACATCAAACTCCCAACAATGCTTCTATATGTGGTCACATCAACTTTTTCAGTTCCATCATCTTTACTCAACAACTCACCATGAGCTATTGGTGTTGCAACAGGTTTACAATTCTCCATGCCAAATTTTTTCAATATATCATTGGCATATTTAGTTTGACAAATGAAAATTTTATCATTTTGTTGATACACCTCCATACCAAGGAAATAATGCATCAAGCCTAAATATTTCATTTCAAACTCTTGCATCATTGCATCTTTGAAATCATCATTCATATTTGAGTTACTACCCAAGTAAATCAAATCATCCACATAGAGACAAACAAGGAGAATGTCATTACCTTCCTTCTTGTAGTATAAGGTTGGCTCACTCTTGCTTCTCATGAAGCCATATTGATGAAAGTAACCATCAATCCTTGAATACCAAGCTCTTGGAGCTTGCTTAAGACCATACAAGGCCTTCTTCAACCTATACACAAGATTCTCCTTACCTTGCACTTCAAATCCTTGAGGTTGTTGCACATAAACCTCTTCATCAAGATAGCCATTCAAGAATGCACTCTTTACATCCAAATGATGTACCTTCCATCCTTTATGGGCAGCAATAGAAAGAACCATCCTCACTATTTCTTGTCTTGCAACTGGAGCAAAAGTCTCCTCATAATCAATGCCATACCTTTGTGTGAACCCCTTGGCCACAAGCCTTGCTTTGTGCCTCTCAATACTTCCATCACTATTATACTTTGTTTTGTAGACCCATTTAGAGCCCACAACCTTCTTGCCTTTTGGAAGCTCAACTAGCTCCCAAGTATCATTCTTCTTGATGGAGTTCATTTCATCTTGCATTGCTTTCATCCACACATCATTAGTACATGCTTGTTCATAATTAGATGGTTCTAATTCAACACTAGACATCAAAGCATAATTGACAACATCACCTTTTGGTTCACCTTCATCTTCATCACCATACATATGCAAGTTTTCAAGTCTTTTCACAACTTGATCTACCTCTTGTGCTTGACTTCTTGTAACTCTTATTTGAAAATTTGTATCTAACATTTGAGAAGATGGATGGTTTTGTTGGAGCTTTTTACTTTTCTTTGTCTTCAACACATTACTTGGAGAATCTTCACTCAATAGTGTGAAATCTTCATTTGTTTGAATAGTACTCCTTCGATAAATGTCACTTAAGCTTCTTACCTTCCTTGGTGGACTTGGACTTGCACTTGAAACTGAAGAACTAGATGAGGGGCTGCTTGGTGGAGAGCTAGATGAGGGGCTGCTTGGTGGATTAGTAGCACTTGGAACTAAAACATTAGTGGGCTGCTCATCATCATCAATAATACCACCATTCAAAATAGATTTTGACTTCTCAATATGGCCTTTTTGATGACCATAAACTCCCCCTTCATCAAAAAATCACATCTCTTGACACCACAACCTTGTGAGTTTTTGGATTATAAAGCCTATAGGCTTTGGTATTCTCACAATACCCAATAAAAATACATGCTTGACTTTTTGGATCAAGTTTCTTCCTTTGCTCATCAGGTACATGTGCATAAGCCAAACAACCAAAAACTTTGAAATGATTTACATTTGGTTTCTTTGCATACCATGCTTCATATGGAGTGATGCCATCCAAGCTATTAGTGGGGCTTCTATTCAAAATATAGATGGTTGTCCTAACTGCATCAGCCCAATACATATTGCTTAATTTCTTTGTTTGTAGCATGCTCCTTGCCATATTTACAACTGTTCTATTCTTACGCTCAGCCACACCATTTTGTTGTGGAGTATAGGCAGCAGTGAGTTGCCTTTTAACACCACAATATTTACAAAATTGAAGAAATTCATTTGAACAAAATTCTCCTCCCCTATCAGTCCTTAAACATTTTACATAGTGCCCACTTTGATTTTCAACATGATTTTTGAAATCTTTAAAACAACCAAATGCCTCATCCTTTGTCTTCAAAAAATAAACCCAACACATTCTTGAAAAATCATCTATGAAGGTGAGGAAGTATGAATTCTTACCAATACTTTGAGTTTGCATTGGCCCACAAATGTCAGAATGCACCAATTGAAGAGGATAGGAGGCTCTCCATGCTTTTCCTCTTGGAAAACTCATTCTTGAGTGCTTTCCCAAAGCACATCCTTCACACACACCTTTGTGATCTTCAACCTTGGGCAGCCCATACACCATTTCTTGAGATACCATTAATCTCAAACTTGGGAAATTTAAATGCCCAAATCTTAAGTGCCACAACCAGCTTTTGTTATCAATGGCAACATTTGTAAAATTAGCTCCTTGTTCTCCAAAATTTAGAGGAAATAATCTATTCTTGGTCATAGGAATAGTGGTGACAAGCCTATGCCCATGATTCTTATCATAGATGACACATTTGTTATCTTCAAAAACAAGCTTATAATTATTTTCCATGATTTGACCAACACTCAACAAATTATGTTTCAGATTTGGAGTGTAGTATATATCATTCACCTTCTTTTTACCTTCATTGGTGTGCACCTCCATAGCTCCTTTACCTTCAACTTGTAATGCATTATCATCTCCAAGCTTGATCTTGGACTTGTAGGAATTGTCCATTGTAGAGAACAACTCCCCCTTGCCGGTCATGTGGTTTGAGCAACCAGTATCAAGAATCCAAGTCTCATTTAAATTCTGATCTGATTTACCATATGAAAAAAATAGAATTGAGGATTCTTCCTCTTCTCCATAGTGTGCACTATTCCTTCCTTCATGGGATGCCTTCAATCTACACTCTTTTTCAAAGTGTCCAAACTTGTTACAATAGTAACATTGCTTGTCTCTCTTGTCACCTCTTCCTCTTCCTTGAGCACCTCCTCTTCCTTGGAAGCCACCTCTTCTTCCTCTACCTCTTCCTCTTGAAGGAGATCTACCTCTCCCTCTACCTTGGCCTCTTCCTTGGCCACTTGAACTAGATTCACCTTCTTTGGATGTAAAGGCTTTTTCTTCAACTCCACCAACATTTGAAGATGAAGATAGCCTTTCTTCATGGGATGTTAAAGAGCCAATGAGCTGATCATAATTAAGAGTAGTCAGATTTTTACTCTCTTCAATTATGATAGCTACATGATTCCACTTTGGAAGAAGTGTTCTCAACACTTTCTTCACCATGACTTCATTGTTCACCTCTTCACCAAGAGACTTCATCTTGTCCACACAAGCTTTTACTCTCACACAATATTCTCCCACATTTTCATCTTCCTTCATTCTCAAATTCTCAAACTCCCTCTTGAGAGTTTGCAATTTGACTTGCTTCACTTGATCATTGCCTTGGAAGCCATCCTTCAAAGCTTTCCAAGCATCCTTAGTTGTTGTACAACTAGCAATTCTAGGAAAGAGGCTCTTATCCAAGGTTGTTTGGATGTGGTAGAGAGCAAAGCTATTTTTCTTGTGTGCTTCTCTTTTTGCTTGTCTATCAGCAGCTGGTACAACATTCCAATCAGCAGGCTCAGTATATCCATCTTCAATTATATCCCATAATCCTTTTCCAATGAGTAGGGTCTTCATTTTTATGGCCCAATACTCATAATCTTCACCATTGAAGTCTGGGATTGGCAATAAGTTTGTGCCACCATTTGCCATCTCCAACAATCAATCAAGAATCACAACAACAAGAAGCTTTGGATCAACCTTTAAGAAAACTTAATAAATTTTCACAAAGTCCCCACAAGCTTGTTCTAACCCAAGAGACCAACTTGGCTCTGATACCACAATGAGAAAATACTTCAAAGACATGTTCATTATTGTGCAAGCATTACAATATATAGCCCAGAGTTTCCAATGGAAGAATATCTGTGGAGGGTAAAATTACAAAAGCAATCAATGACAAAACTATTAAAATGAAACGGAATGAAATGGCTCAACTATTCAGCCCATATCCGAAATGAAATGGCTCCACTATTCGCTACTGTTATTCTCAGCCATCTAGAAAATAATGGATGTTGGAGGCACTGGCAGTGGCATCATATCTCTGCATTCAGTAGCGTAACAATCTCCCAAATTTAGCACTCGTTCCACCTCATCCCGAGCATACTCACCGCCAAGTAGATGTGTGTGTTTGGTGTTGTTGGATGTCATAATGGCTGTGTAAATGCGAGAGCTAATTTTGGAACCTTTGTCTTATCTCCAACACATACAATTATGGAAAGTACAAATGTAACAGTCAATGAACAAATAGAGTCAAGAGAACCAACTCAAGAAATTGTATATCAAGAAGAAGAAAGTTGCCAAGAAGAAGTAGGTGAAGAATCAGAAGAAGATGAAACACAAAGAACACCACCTAAGACTCCATCCAAGTATGTGCAAAAGAATCATCTAAGAGATCTAATTATTGGAAATCTATATGAAAGACAAACAAGGAGGAAGATAATAGGAAAAAGTGAACATGCAAATATTTCTTTTCTATCTAAAATTGAGCCCAAGGATTTCAATGAGGCAAGAGAAGATAAATATTGGGTCAAGGCAATGGATGAAGAGTTGGATCAAATAGAAAAAAATGAGACTTGGTAACTTGTCCCACGACCAAAATACAAGAATATAATTGGCACTAAATGGGTTTATATAAATAAGTTAAATGAAAATGGTCAAATAGTTAGAAATAAAGCAAGACTGGTATGCAAAGGCTATGCATAGGTTGAAGGGATTGATTTTGATGAAACATTTACTCCTGTTGCACGACTTGAGGCCATAAGAATATTTTTAGCATTCTCAAGTTTCAAAAACTTCAAAGTATATCAAATGGATGTAAAATCATCATTTCTCAATGGATTCTTAGAAGAAGAGGTCTACATTGAGCAACCTGCGGGGTTCAACCTGAATGATAAGCCATATTATGTATGCAAACTAAAGAAGGCTCTTTATGGATTAAAGCAAGCCCCTAGAGCCTGGTATTCAAGGTTGGATAAGTATCTTCAAGAAAAAGGTTTCAAAAAAGGAATAGCTGACAATAATTTATACATAAAAAATGAAGGAAATGACTTGTTTATTGTGGTGGTCTATATGGATGATATCATTTTTAGAGGAAGTAACGATAAGATGTATCAAAAATTTGAAAAGTGTATACAAAATGAATTTGAAATGTCAATGCTTGGTGGGTTTTCCTTCTTCCTTGGACTACAAATTTCAGAATTAAAAAATGTGTATTTATATCACAAACCAAGTATATAAAAAAATGTTGAAAATTTTCAAATTGGAGGATTGCAAACCAGTGAGTACCTCCATGGTTACAGGATGCAAGTTGAGTAAATATGATGAATCTCCTAAGGTAAATCAAAAATTGTATAGATCCACGATTGGTAGCTTACTATATGTCACAACTACAAGACCAAATATAATGTAGGCAGTGGGACTAGTGGTAAGATTTCAAGCAGTGCCAAAGGAAACACATGTACTAGAAGTAAAGAGAATTCTTGGGTATTTAAAAAGAACTATGAATTTTGGACTTTGATATCCTAGAAGTAACAAATTTATTCTCATAGCATATACAAATGCAGATTGGGCAGGCAGTATTGATGATAGAAAAAACACAAGTGGAGGATCATTCTTTCTTGGAGATTGTTTAGTCTCTTTGCTAAGCAAGAAACAAGCATCATTATCCTTATCCATGGCAGAGGTATAGTACATTGCAGTAGTTTCTTGTTGTACACAAGTGTTATGGATGAAGTAAACTTTAAAATATTTTAAAATAGAGCATGATCATACCATCTCCATACAATGTGATAATACAAGTGTCATAAATATTTCAAACAATCCAGTGATGCATTCAAGGACCAAGCATATTCCAATAAAATATCATTTTTAGAGAGAGAAGGTGATGGATAAGCAAGTCAAATTGGAATATGTTACTACAAAGGAATAGATTGCGGATATTTTTACTAAGCCACTTCCAAAGAAAACTTTTGAGTGTCTTAGAGGAAATTTGGGAGAAGTCTTACTCCCACCCCAAAATTAATCACCTCAAGGAGAGGATGTGGTGAGGGGGTTGAGCTAAGAGTCTTATTTTTAGCCCTAAAGGAGTCCCTTTGCCATTGATGTCAAAGGGGAAGAGTTTCAGTAAGGGGGAGAGAAATCAGTAAGGAGGAGCAGCTTTTTAGGGGGAGCAGTTTTGGAATCCGATGATAGCAAAAGGAAATATTTTAGAAAGGGTTGCCACAAATGACAAAGGGGGAGATTGTTGGAAATATTGAGCATGTTGTATTGTCATTGATTTCAAAGATTTGATGTCAACAAGTTGATGTCAAAGAGATTTTGGTATGGAAGAAATATTCTTCTATGATTGAATAATTATGCAAGGCAAGGCTTATCTCAAGGAAGGAAATTGTTGTAAAGAAAGGGTTTATAATATTTATGTTTAAATTTTACAAATAAGAAGGAAATACAGATTTAAGAAGTTTACTTTGGAAAAAGGTCTCAAAAATAAATTAATTTGACAAAGGACTACAAGCAAAAGTATTATAATATTTAACACCAAGGTTAAATATTACAATAAAGAATAAATTTGAATTGTCAAAGGCGCCAAGAATTTAAATTTATAAATGTGGCAATACAAAGGTAGAGCTGACATCATGATAAAAATAATAATGCATATTTAAAGAGGCAAATAAAATCATTTTGAAATGTTTTTTTTTATAATGTACATTTCATATCATTCATTGAAGGCATAAAGTGAGACCAACGCCATTTTGTTTGAGAGCAGAGTGTGGAGAAAATATGAGCACCATTTCATTTGAGGGCAAAGTGATAAGAGAAGACTAGTGTCATTCCATTTGTGAGGGCTGAATGTGAAGAGAAGACCAGCGCCATTCCATTCGTGAGGGCATTGTGTGAAGATAAGACCAGTGCCATTCCATTCGTGAGGGCAAAAGAAAAGACGAGTGTCATTCGTGAGGGCAGAAGATAAAATGAGCGATATTTAATTGAGAGCAAAGGAAAAATATAAACGCAGTTCACTGAGAGCAAAGGTTGAAGGAAAGACAACATCATTCATTGAAAGCAAAATAAAAAGATAAACATTATTTGTTGAGGCAGAAGAAAGGACAAAGCACAAGGTTCAAGGTAGGGCAACGATTCAAATAGAATTTTGTGCACTCAAGACTTGTGTGGGAAGCTAGCCCATGCGGTGGACTAGCTTGTGCTAGGATGCAGGCCAATGAAAGGTGGAGGTTCAAGTCACGAAAGTAGCACTTGAGGCAAGGTAATTTTTTTTATTAAAGTGAGGTATGCATTACATTTGACCTAGGGAGGCATAAGGTTTATTTTTGCTTTGTTAGTTGTGCATATTGCTTGACGTAGGGAGACATAAGGTTAAAGTCTTACATGATATAATTGAAATTAGAAATTACTGTATGCACATTTCAGATTCTGTGTATGGTTCATAAGAGTGAAATAGTTTCAAAAATTTAGGAGGAATAAGGTGCTTGAAAGTAAAATTAAAATATGATATGCACTTAGGGTTATTGGATGGTGATATTGAAAATTACAAGCGGTTCTTATAAGTAGGAGTTATAAGGTGTTTGAGGTTTAATAATTGTGTGTAATTCTGCATTGTGAAAGAAAGTTTGAAAGGTTTTGATCTTTGTTTAGAAAGGCTTGTTTTGGGAAATTAAAAAGGTTGTAAGGCTTTATTTTTGTGCACAACTTTTGAGAGGAGTTTTTCATGTGGGTAATTGAAAAGTGTTATGCTAACTAATCCTTGAAGTGGCATAATAAATATAGAATTTTGAGATAGATTTTGAGGGATCATATTCATCAAAGCAAGCTAAGATTTTTGAGCATGTGCTAGATCAGAGTTGAGCAGAGATAGTAAGCAGACTAGAGCAAGATTGTGAGGTGTTTTGGGTAGGCCTGTTTGAAGAGGGCTTACGAGCAGTTCTAAGTAGGTTTTGTGAGCAGGGTTGAGGTAGACTTGTGAGTAGGTTTGAGGTATACTTCTAAGAAGGTATGAGACATATCAGTATAGGCAATTCAGAATATTTGATCAGAGTTAGGAGTAGATTTGATTAGAGTTGAGCAGAGCTAAAAACAGTATTTAGATCCAACCAACACAAAGGGGATAGATTTCATCTATGGATAGAGGTCCACAAACCAGAGCAGTGGGGACAAAGGTCTCCTGTGGATAGAGATTCATGAACCTGAGCATAGGTTATTGGTGTCTCCTTTGGATAGAGGTCCATAAAAATTATAATAGGGATTTGTTTCCCAAGAGATTTATTGAGAAAATTTATAAGAAATATTTTCTCTGTGGATGTAACCCACATTGGGTGAAGCATGTTAAATCATGTCTCTCATGTGTGTGATGACGTGTGCATTATTTTTTGCCTTGATATTATTTTTGTTATCATTTGGATTGAAAAGTGAAAAGTTTTATCTTATACTATTCAACCCCCTTCTCAGTATAAGCTTATGTTCTTCATTGGATAATGGGGAATCACCATCAGGAAATTTTTTGGATAGATGCTTGGGATGGTGTGCCTCCATTGTCTCAATGTTTTCTAAAAGTGTGAGACATCATGAAACAACTTCATAGTTGATTATGGATAAATATATCACATTATTATAGAAATTGAGGGGAAAGGAATTTAGAGGATAGATTTTGGATTCCAGTAAGGGATTGGCCAATGTTGGCAACAAAGACCATCAAGGAGGCTATTCATTAGGTTCTTAGAAATCAGTCATTATCTTGGTTAAAATCTAAAAATAGGTTGGGATGAGGATCGCATTCTAATGGTGTGTATACTACAATTCTAGGATATTCATCCCTCACTCACCATGGGAAAAATCCACTTAGGGATGTCTTTAATCAGTTGTGGAAACTTTCGATATGATCTAAAGTAAGATTTTTTATCTGGCTTGTACTTTACAAGAGAGTTCTTACAAGAGACTAGTTGATGAAACATGTTTTTATTGCACGTTCAGATGTGAGCTATGTTGTGTAGAGAACGAGACTTGGGACCACAATTTTTTCTTATGTCCTCTAGCTATTCAATTATAGAAATGGTTGAAAATATTTTTAGATCTAAAATTCCTTCAATGTAGGGATGAAGGACTTGGCCTAAGGTGAATGGATTAGATAGCTCGATGAAAAAAATGACCTTATTTATAATCTCTTTGTTGCTTTGGCATCTATGGAAAGAAAGGAATAAAAGAATTTTTAAAGCAAATCACCATAATGCCTAACATATTTGGTAAAATACTACAACCAATGTTAAGGAAACTACCTTGCATACTTTGAAGACCCCCTCCTTGGTATCTCAACAGTGGCATAATTTACTTTCAAGGCTTCAACTCCCTATAGGTAAATGGAGACGTAGGAACCCACATATTCCTTAGCCTACTATTCAAAGAGATGGACCATAAAAAGCCCCTCGTAGAGGTATGGGGAAGATAAAAATAATAATGATAAAAATTACAATTTAAAAAAGTAATTTGGATAGATTTTGAAAGTCAAGTACATAGAAAATAAGAAACAAGTTAGTTTTGATAGCAAAATTATATTGTTGGTTAATTATTTCCCTTAATGAGTTATGGTTGTAGATCTTGAGAGTCAAGTATGTAAAAAATCGAGCTTCAAAATATTTTACTAGATATCAACTTCCTTGAAGAGGATCTTTGGTTCTTGAGGTACTAAGGATAGGGGATACAATTATCAAAACCATAACTATTATAGATAGTGGGGAATGACCATCAAGAAATTTTTTGCATAGATGCTTGGGATGGTGCACCTTTATTGTCTTGACAATTTCTAGAATGATGAGATAGCATGGAACAACTCCATAGTGAAGGATGGACAAAGATATCATATTATTATAGAAACTATGAGGAAAGGAATTTAGAGGATAGAGTCTGGATTCCAATAAGGGACTAGCCAATACTGGCAACAAAGGTCATTAAGGAGGCTATCCATCAGGTTCTTAGAAGTCAGTTGCTATCTTGGTCAAAATCCAAAGATAGACTAGGATTGGTATCACATTCTAATGATGATTATACTATAGCTCTAGGGTACTCATCCCTCACTCACCACAGGGAAAATCCACTTAAGGATGTCTTTAATAAATTGTGGTAACTTTTGACATGGCCTAAAGTGAGACTATTTATCTAGATTGTACTTTGCAAGAGGGTTCTTACAAGAGACTAGTTGATGAAATATGGTTTTTCTGATATGTTTAGATGTGAGCTTTTTTTTGCAAAGAACAAGACTTGGGACCACATTTTTTTGTGTTCCCTAGCTATTCAATTATGGAAATGGTTGGAAACCTTTTTAGATCTAAAATTCCTTTAATTCACCTCCCTTGAGTAGGCATGAAGGTCTTCACCCAAGGTGAATGGATTTGAAAAATTAATGAAATAGATGACCTTTGTTAGCATCTCTCTGTTGCTATAGAATCTATGGAAAGAAAGAAATAAAAGAATTTTTAAAGAAACTCATCATAATACCCAACATATTTGGGAAAAAATTGTAGCCAATATTAAGGAAACTACCCTACATACTTTCAAACCCCCATCCATGGTATCTTAGCAGTGGCACAATTTACTCTCAAGGATTCAACTCCCTCTAGGTGAATGGATATGTAAGCACCCACAAATTTCTCAACCTACTCTTTAGAGGGATAGACCATGGAAAACCTCTCATAGAGGTATGGTGAAGATCAAAACTGATGGCGTGTCAAGAAGAAATCCAATAAGGGAAGGAATGGGAGGCATAGGAAGACTCATGCTTTTACTTTTGCAAATAATCTTGGTGTCCTCCCTAATAATAAAGCAAAAGCATGTGCTATCCTTTGTGGTCTTCTGGAATCTGCTAAGGTTGGTCTATAGTATAGGTTAAATCAGACTCACAAGTAACCATTAATAAACTAAAGGTGCTCACTGAGACCTCCTCTCAGGATTGGAAGTTACAAAGGGTGATTGATAAGATATATGTGCTTTAGTATAGATTTAGAATAATAGAGTTTCTTTACATTTCTCAAGAATTAAATAAAATTGTAGATGTTATGGCAAATTGGAATTTAGACCACAGGGACCTGAATTGTAATGGAAATCCTCCTCAATGGTGTCTGAAGAAAACTAGGGAAGATATCTATCGTATACTCCATATCGATGCCAACAACTCTAATTCTTATATGTAGTGACTCAGAAGAAAGTCATAGATCCTTTTTTTCTTATATTAGCAGAATGTATTTAAGACATAGTTGTTGCTCTTCTATAATATTCTAGATAAAAGCATTGTTTTTTTAGAAGGATCGATGATGTAGCCTTCTTAATTGCTTTAAGTAATAGAAAAGCCTTTTTAACAAAAATAATAATTAGTAAGTATTGACTATTATATTTTAAAAATTTTATTTTCATTGACACTAATAGTTAACCCTAGAAGTGACTTTTGCTACATATTTAGCCATTTTTTATTTGTTTCCATGTTAGTATATCTAATCAAATTTAAACAAACCATTTAAGTCAAAAAGATGTAACCATTTTTTTAATGTGATAAAGAAATATTTAATTGTTAAAAAATAAAATATGCAATATTTAGCTTAAAATTAAATACAATAATTTTATAATAAAATAAAATTTAATAGATAAAATCAAGCATAAATGTTGATAAGGAAATAGATTTATTTTATAAAGTCTATATTCTATACATTTGAAAAATTGAATGAATAAATGATTTTCATGAAGAAAAACTATGATGAAGGAAGGAATGTCGTTTATGAAAGTCTTAATAATCTAAATATTTTTATACTTGGGTGCATAATCTATGGACATACCAACTATAGAAGATGCTTACTAAGTTTCAGGATCTTCCATTCATGGTTATGCTCATCCCAACATATTGGGCGATCGAAAATCTGATCTTTGCCTTAAAATCCATGCTTTTGCCTTTGGCATTTTAAACAGTGAGGGAGAGAATAGGGCAAGTTAGAAATCTTGTCCCTGCATGGGTTGAACCACATTGCATTGGCTTACATAAGACAATGCATTGTGACCCGCTCCCATGGGCTGACACATCACCATCCAAATGTGACACGAGTGCTGGTGGCCATTCTTTAGACATTTTCAACTTTGAGGATAAAACTTTCTAAAGGGGAATACCATGTAATGGCCTTCATACAATGAAATTAACTATTCTTATATAATTTTATTTGATTTAACCCTTGACCAATGGGTTAAGATTTTATTATTTTGATAGTCTATAAATAAGAAGATATATATTTTATTTTGATCATCAATTTATTATTCTATCTTCTATCACCTTGGTTTTGTAGGTAGGCAAATCCATATTCCATAAGAAGAAGCAATAATAAAGTTGGATTTGCACAATTTTAAGTAAAACATACAATTTGGTATAAATTGTACAAGTGGAAAGTAAAATGTACAATTTGGTGAAATTGTACAATTAGAAAATAAATTAAAAAATAAATAAATGTAAAATGCATGTGAAATGAAATGAAATGTAAAGACATGCAAATGAAATGTAATTTGATGAAAATCAAATTAAACTTTAGAAACATTAAATAAGTGTTATTAATGTGAGTTACGGGCAATTGTAAATAATGAACTGTTCTAGGAAACTACTTTGGAATGGTCTGGATAGCCATTATAAGCCTCCCATTTGAATTTTTGTGTTTTTGGTTGGATGGTTGTGTTGTTGGTGATTTTTTGTGGATTGTTATTGTTCATGGCTGCCATTCATGTGCAATTCGTGGGATGAGAAGAAGGATTTAATTTTGTAGTTTATGTTGTGTGCATGATGTAACATACACTATCTATGTACAATACCTAGAATAATATAAATCTTCATTTAAACCAGATTTGTGCATGCATGTGTGGGAATCAGAGGGTAATCTCAATAATTATATTATTGGTGGATTTTTATTGATATTGTAGGTATTGTTGATTCTAGATCTATGGCAGAAGTGCATACCTAGAAAATGTACAATCAACCATGTGCCATTGTGTGAAATAGATAAATAAAGAGAAAATAAGATTAATGAATGTTACCCATTATTGGAAATAATATTTATGTCAATAATATGCAAATGGGTATTTTTTAGAATTAAGTTATTGAGCATAATGAGGGTTTTAGCAAACCGTACAAGTAGTGTACTAAACCGTACAAGGGGTTTGTTAAATCGTACAATTGGTAAATTTTGGTTTGAAATTACATTTTTAAGAATTCTAAAGGTAGATCAATGGTTTCTAGGTGAATAATTACAAAGTGATTGGAATTTGAGTAATTTCAATATTCTTGGAGAAAATATACAAATGAATAATTATAACAGTACAACTGTACATTTTGGGGTTGTACAATCTCTAGTTGTACGTTTTGGAAATTGTACAGTTGTGAATTGTAAAACTGTATGGATTGGACCAGGTTAAGTGCAAATAGTTGAAAATCATCTTAAAATCTCTCATCACACGCCCTCCAAGAATACTGCACTCTGCTCATGCTATAGGTTCAAATAAGAGACTTCATTGTCTTTAAGTGGCTAAGAAAATTTTCTCTATTTTAATGGCTTCTATTGATTTCTCCTATTTGGATCTAAAAATTTATAGTTTACTATATTTTCTTTTTTGATTAGATGTAATTCTCATTGCTTTGACCTCCTTAATGAATAAAAACTTGTGCATGGCCTTGGCATGTAATAGATAGTAGTAAAGTGTGTTATGAATTATGGAATAATGAATCATTAGGTTATTCTAACACAATTGCCATTGTATTTATGATATCATGTAGTGCCCCCTTTCCTTCCTCATTTTCAAGCATTTGAGTTGTTTTTCAAACAATTACAATTTTATTTATGATATCATGTAGTGCCCACTTTCCTTTCTCATTTTCTAGCTTTTGACTTATTTTCCAAACAAAGATATTGATCATTATGGCTGGACATTATGGTTAGTTATGGATGATAAACTATTGTGAATCAAGAAATTATTACTTTTATAATATTACAAATGGTGTTTATTTTGAGATATCATGGTTGTGATGTGACTAATAAAAAAAGTAAAATTTTAATTGATGGATGTATTATTTATAGTGCATAAAATTTGTAATATCGTGATGGATACATGTTATTTGAATTTAATAAATAATAAGATGTTTGTATTATTAATGATCTTCTAAGAGGAAGTATTTTTTGTTGATAATGTTTTGCAGTCATAGGTGGTTAAATTCCACCATGAGGGAAGAATAATCATGTGCTCGTTGTATGCATTTCACATAAAATATCAATGTGAGCATGCTAATGCTATTTTTTACTTTATTTTACTTTAGATCTCATAAGAAATGTTAGTGGTACATGAAATATTATATATTATTGGTCTAATATTGATTTTATATTTTCTTGTTAAAATGGTAATATCCTTTAAAACAAATAATAATAATAATAATAATAATAATAATAATAATAATGAAGAGGGATGAAAAGAGGTGTATGTGGTGGAAATGGAGAAAAGTGGTGATAAAGTATGAGGTGGAGTGAAGTGGAGAGAAAGTGTAGTAGTGGAGAAACTAAGGATGCATGGGGTGAAACAAGTACAAGGAAATATTATTATTACTAAGGGGAGGTGAAGATTATTATTACCAAGGGGAGGTGTGTTGATAAAGGGGAAGAGAAGAAGGAAGAAATAAGAGGGGAAGGAGGTAGGAATTGGAGCAAGATCAAATATAAGATTGATTGCATAGAAGGAAGCATGTAAGAAAGGTACCTCTTCACACACACAGGTGGATAATATTACAATAAAATATTAATATTTTTTTCTTATCTGTAGATATGCTCTATGCTCTATGTATTATATATGGTTATGTAAGATCCTTTATGTATTGCTAATTTTCCTTGAATTTATGCTTTTATTTCTTGTGTATGACTATATGAGGTCCCCTATATATTGTTATTTTAGAAGGAATCAATGGTTAAAAATGTAGAAATATTGTTGTAGGGTGTTGGTTTTTGTGGAATATTCATGGAAAGAAATTATGGAAAAATAATATAAATATTTTATTAGAGCTTACAATAGCATATTTTTAGTGTATGAATGGAAACCCAAGGGATTCAAGCTAGATCCTTTGATGCCAAGGATTTCTTATATAGTGGGCTATTATATGTAGGAGGATTGTATGTTTGGTGATTTAGTATGTTATAAAATTTAGATTGGTTTGGCTTGACCATCTAGATGGCGGATGTGTATATCCAGTATGTTGGATACTACATATAGGAGGAATATGTGTTGGGTGTTTTTTTATGTTGGAAATCAAGTTAATTTCACTTGACCATATGAATGGAAAATAAATATTTACCTTGCATGTTGGGAATTATATGTAGGTATATTTGTATTATGGGTATATCTTGCATGTTGGACCTAGAATGATTGGGATTAACCTTTTGGATGGATGATGTGATGAAAGAGGTGGATCTACTAGAAGGAAAATTGAGGGTCTATGCTAAGGATTTATTCGATGAGATTTTATTTTTTAAATTAGTTGGTGAATTGGCATTTGACGGATTCTATTTTGTTTGTCAATTTTATTTGTCTTCTAGATAATTATTATTGGTAGTGAATTCCCTTATGATTGCTTTATTTCTATGGGTTTTATGTTGGTCTACCATGTTGGTTTTCTTGGATTATGTGTGAAATGAATCTTGGTCTAACTATATCTATGTTGAAGCCTATGTTATTCCAAGACTCGTAGGTAGGGATTGATGGGTGGAAGGGTGTCTCCAGCCCCTTCTCAATGGTGGTTTCCCATAGGAGTACCTCATTTCCAATAGGATGCATTACAAAATAGGGAATTAATGTCTTAGCAAAAAATGGCTTATCAATGTCTTTTGTAAATATACCATGGATGTCTTCAATTTGAATTCATATATTTTATATTATTTTAAACTTCATGATGTCAATGGGTAGAATATATATTTTGAAATTAAAATAAAAATAACAATTGAACCATTTCCATTGTAAAGATATCCCCTCAACAACCAATTATTATTGCAAGAGGAGTCCTCAAATCTCATGCACAATGATTTATTTTATAAGAATATACAATTTAATAAACTGCTTCATATATTGCTAAAAATTAGAATCTTGGATTGTAATTTCTTTTCAATTGAGTGTATTTGTAACTATAGAATACTCATTAAAAAAATAAAATATTGCATGAAAAAATTCCTATTTTAATTATAGAAATATTTTACCTTCACGTATCTTGATTGAATGTTTTTTTTTCAAAAATATAGTCTTAAAATTCTCCATTAATGATATACAAAATCATGAATTTGATTAAAGTAGAATAGAAATATATCTATATCGATCTAAGGATTGAAGACCAGTTAGAAAATATAAACAAAAATTATATGGTTGAACAATAGAAAATTTGAGAAACAAGATACAAGAAAAATAAATAAATATATATATTCTATAGGGTATATAAGAAAAAAAAAACTTATTTTGGAAAAATGTATGGAATGGAAATATATAAAGTAAACTTAGTGAGAAAGGAAAGAACAACTTAGCCAAGAAGCAAAAAAAACAATAAATAATAAAATAATCAATAAAGAAAGGACCTTAGTGCGAAATAAAAAAAAATGTGCTCTTGAAAAAAATGAAATTCATATATATAACAAAGAAGATAGAAAAAAATAGATACATATATTTTTAAAAACATAAATAGAAACAATTAGGGTGCTAGTGTGGTAGCCTTGTGTGCACTACAATGGGGTGTCAAGCACCATGGGCATATGTGCATCTATGTGCATTTCCAAAAGGGTGGCCCTAGGGTTTCAACCATAGGCATATGACCTATTAGCTTCCCCATAGGCACTAGCCTATTGAGGAGGGTTTAGGCTTCTTGTGGAACCAAAGGGGAGCACACTCCCTTGTAGCAAGGGGTGGTCATGTGTAAGATATACAACAACACCATCCTCATGTTAGGATTAAAAATGTTTGCACTATAAATACCCATTTCATTTTAGTCTTATCACCATCACAACTCAAAACTAGGTTAGAGTGTTAGATGAAAAGTTTAATGGTATTTAGCTATCAGTAGTACCACACTTATGGAGCTATGATCCAAAAGGTAAATTCAAGGCCAAGCTAAAGGAGTTAAATAATAAAGCACCAAATTTTGATCATTTCCCTTGGTCAAAAATTGAAGCATTCAAAAAAATCCAGAAGAACAAGTATTGGAGCTAAATATGAATGAATTGCATGTACAACATCCATGGAAAGAAGGCTATTCTTTTAAGTGACCATACGACCTAGCCAGGAAAAAGGAACAAAGAATAAGTAGTAATTTTATTGATAAAATTTAAAATGAACTAAACTGGTCTGAAGAAAAGGTTCACGAATGGTGGATTTTAAGGTGTGAGTAGGACTATATTAAGAAGGCCTTCCCTAGTGCTTCAGATAGTAGCTTTAGTAAGCGATTTGATGAAGAATATGATACATGGGTATCCAAGCATAAAGGGGAAATTTTTATTGGCCTCATTAAATAATATAAAAAATAAGAAGAATGCATAGAAAGAAGAGGTCTACGAGCAAAGTCCTACTCAAGAATAGTACCAAGTAGTACATCTAGATTCTGGAGAAGAATTAGGATTGGAGGAAAGATTTAACTATGTATTAAAGATGATAAGCCCAAAAAAGGAGGGTCAAGTTGAATGTCCTCATGAGGTTCAAGGTCAAATTGGGCAACAAAGTCCTATAATAGCAACTCAAGAAGTATAAGAAAAATGTGCAACTATTTTAGATATAACATTAGAAGAGCACCTACTAGAGAGGATGAGAGGGTTTGAGAGGCTCAGATGGTGTGGAAGTGTTCCCTTGCTATGGAACCCTAGTTTTGTGGGCTTATTATTGTTTTTGTAGGTTTGGATCTGATTGGGATTGAAGTTCTTATTTTTCCTATGGTTTCTAGGGAGATTCATCTGGTTCTCCCATTTGTAGTTTATAGGGAGATTTTTCAAGTTCTCCTATATATTGTTGGGGAGATTTATCTGATTCACTTGTATGTTGCTTGAGAGTTTCATTTAGTTCTTCTAACTATTGTGAAGAAGATTCGTCTGGTTCTCTTGAATTTTTCTAGGGATATTCATCTGGTTCTCCTATATATTTCTAGGAAGATTCGTTTGGTTCTCCCATCTATGGTTTTGGGGAGATTAGTTTGGTTCTCCCATCCTTGAAGCCTACCTTGGGTGGGAAGATTGATCTTTGCTCAACCTAGTTTTTGGGTGAGTTGTTGGTTGGTAGTATGGAATTTTCTATTTTTTTGGGCTTCTTCAGGTTGCTTAGTGTAGTTGTGCTTTGGATCTCAATAGATCCTAGATAATTTCCATCAATGAACTTGGATCCTACATATTTGCATCCTAAGAGGTTCATGCAGGATTTCCTTCCCATGGCTTTCATTCTAGGTGCGAAAAAGCTTCACTTTGCTAGTGTTGTTTTTTTATTTTTTATTTAATTTACATAGTGGAATCGATAGCCGCCATGAATTTGGATAGGTTGTTCGGCTTTTATGGCCACCACAGTATTCTGTGTTGTCCTTCCTAAAATCTACCACATAGATCTTCATGCAGTCTGCCCCTATAACAACCATGCCAAAATAATTTTAAACCTTTTACACCACTAAAAGCACCAGGAAAGGGACAAGCGTTTAGTTTGGTGAGGCCCAAGATTTGAACCTTGGACCTCCACCCCCATTACGGGCTTTCATCAAGCCAATTGGTCTACACCTCGAACCTAAAACTTTACTAGTGTTGTTGTTATCATATTTTTGGTGGATTGCAATCTTGTTGCTAAGTCAAGGCTTATTCTCCTAGAGATCGTTGATCCTATCCTAGATCCTATGTGGCTTTTGCAAGCTTTCTTTATTGTTGACCTGGTACTAGATCAAAGAATAACTCAAATGTTTTTAGGTATTGAGGACTTGTTCTTGGTGGCTAATGGTTATATTATTGGGGTTGGTGACTCTTTTCATGTGCTTGCGTATCCAAAGTTTGTGGGTTTGGAGCCTTTTCTTCAAAAATTTCCTTTGATGGCCCTTGTGCAAGTTAAAATATTTTTTTCTTTTTAGATGATTTAAATAGAATTTTGAATTGGAGTGTCTATTTCTCAAAATCTAACTTTGGATTTGGGTATTTTGGTAGCAGATATTATAATTTTGACTTATTTTGGGGTGGATTATGGTCCATAGTTGCTAGAGATTCATGTTATGGTTGCTCACCAGGATAAACTATCTTTACAGGTTTTTCTTCAATCTCATATTTCTGCTTCAACTATTTTGTTCTCTCAAAGGATCTAGACTTGTCTTATGTTTTGGGATTTTTGGATCCCTTTGTGTTCATGCTTGTTTGAGGCAAGAATGGTAGTATTTTTTGAATTTAATTTTAAGCAAGATTCTTGTCCTTGGAAGGACTGTTTCATTTTGATTTTAAAAATGGGCAGGATTCTCAGGATGTTGGTATGGACCGGTTTGACCTTGATGGACAAGCTCCTTTTCCTTTGATTTCAAATTCAAGTGGGATCCAATTAAAATTTCAAATTGTATTCAAAGCACTTTTTTGTGGTATGGATGGATATATCCTTAGATATCTCACCCTGATGTGATTGAAACTTGGGAGATCTACATATTTATTTCATTTTAAATATTTATGCTTGGTTGTTTAGAAGCTTTTGAATCTCTTCTCGATATTCATGCTCCTTTTTAATGTTTTTTAGTTGAAGTTTTTTCTTTGGATATTGTGATATTTTGATCTTTCCTATGGAGATTTGATTCATTATTGAATCTATTTGTATCTCCTTCGGATACATATATTTGTTTCTCTTTAGCAGATATCTTGAGATCTGTGTTTGTTATTAAAGGTTTGGGGACCCTCAAAAACCCTTTATGAAAGGTTTGGGGACCTTTTCAAAAACCTTTCCACCTAATAAAAAAACATAAGAAGAGGACCTCATCAAAGAAAAAACATATCCAACTACTCTAGGTCCAAATAAATCTAAAGCCAATATCGATGAGCATATCCACTATAATTAGTCCCAAGAGAAGGATAAAAAGGAAATATTTGGTGAACTACCAAAAGGAGATTGCTAGGAAGATCAAGGCACAAAAATTATCCCTAAAAATTTAAAGGACCAATGCTACCATTTAGTAGGCCAACCTAGAAGCTCAAGAGCAACACTAGGAAGATCAAGGAATAGGTATGGATTCTACTCCTTATATTGTATTTGAAAATATGCCTTTCGCTATACATATTTCTTCAGTAGAAACACCTCCACCACCTCCCCCACTAAGATAAATACCACTTTATCAAAACCCCTCATGAACTAAGGGCATAATAACCAATACCCCCATACATTAAGGCCAAAAAAATCCCATACATTCACAAGCCCATGAATTTATGCATACTACTTACCTCAAGTATTCACTGTCATCATTTCCTGTGGTTCGATCAATTATAGGTGCATTCCCTATTTCTAGTCATCCACTATTAAAAGTCTTCTCCTTTATTAAAGAATATAAATCTAATTTCCAAAAATACATAGAAGAGTAGCCACCTAGTAAGGAGAAGAAAAAAGAACCTTATTGAATATTTGATGATATAGATCCAACTTCCAACAAGTAGATCAAAGTAATTATCCTTCCCAAAGTCAACAAACCAACCTAAAAATTATGATAGCTAACTATGATATCAGGAAGCAACAGTTTGATATCTCAAGAATTCAAAGGGAAGATACACTCAAAGCCCTATAGGTTTGAGCTAACATATTATATCTATAGGGAAACAAGATAGAAGCAAAATACAAAGTTGCAAAGAATATAATTGATAAACTAAACAAAAGATTGAATTAGAAAGAAAAGGAGAAGAAATCTCTTCAAAAGGAATTTGATGATCTCCAGCATCAAATGAGAAAAACTTTGACTTTGGAGCAATTACAAAAAAGAGATGACAAAATATAATTTCTAAAGGAGCAACTACAACAAAAAAATAAAAATCTCCAAAAATAACAAGAGAAATTGTAGAACCTAAATACAACGTTGAAGTTTTATGAGGAGCAACTAACAACAATACAAATAGATCTAGAAGAAGAAATAAATAAGGCTCATACCCCTAGATTCTCCCAAGAAGCATTAATCCAAATAAAAAATAATAGTTGGAATAAAATTACTAATGCAACCATGCAAGCTTCTCCGTTGGTGGAATATTTGAAATGTAACACCAAAGTCATGAGGGAGGGTAGAGATAAATCTAAAAAAAATAAAAGAAGCAACAACTAGAAGATTATACTAGGTAGAAGCAATACTTAAGATCCTAACCAAAAGAACCAACCATCCATAGTCATCACTCTCAAACAGGTTCTTGGATAAAGTAGATAATTAGGAAAAATAGATAATTGAAAGTTACCAGCTCACCCAAGAAGGAGATATTATTTTGGCATTGGGAAGAAAAGCAAAAAATGTGAGACTTTTGACTACCAAAATACTAGCTTATGGCTTCCTAGGTTTTTGGGATGACGTGGGTATATATCATATCCAAGAGCAACTCAACACCCAACTTGAAGCCATTATCAACAATGAGTAAGATCTTGATTTATGGTTGACATTAGTCATTGAGGAGCATATTTTTGCATTTCTAGATGGGTTATCTATAATGCATGCGAACATTCAATATTTGGCCCAAAAATATAGGAAACCTTGCTCTAAAAAGAGCCTCTAACTAAGAACTATCCTCCATAGGCTTCAGGGGTTGGATCTCCCCATGAATTTTTTTTGGGATATAACATGTAAATTTTTTTATCTTGTTGGAGCCTCATCAACTAATCAAAGAGCTAGTGGAGAGCAGAAAGGTGAGACATAAAAGGATATTGCACAAATGCAAGAAGAACTAGGTGATATTACTAGAACTTACATAACTGAGGCCGCTAAAGTTAAAAGTTAAATGGATGGATTATGTTAGCCTATATAGAAGTCATTTTTTTTTGTTCTTTTTTGCCTCCATACCCAAAAATTAAGGAAGAATGTGTTCTCTATTTTAGCAAGTAGAAACCCTTGAGAGGTGCCAATAATGTGGGTTAATAAATTACCTAAGGGGTTGAGTTACACCCTCAAGACCTCAACAAATATTGGAAAACCTAGAATAGCTTTTAAGTCAGCTTCCAGAGTAGGCCAATTCCTATGATACTAGATAAAATAATAAAGAAAAGGGGTTTGTAGACTAAATAAAGAAATGGGTCAAGTTAGAAGCTAGAAATTAAAATGGCTAATATTTATCAACATTAAGAAATACAAGTGCATGAGAGTCTCATTCTCCTAACTAGATTGAACTGCCTTACAAACCAACCATCATAAAATATTGTAAAATATTAATTAATAAAGCACACACATTCAAGCATTCCAAGAATCAAAATTGACAACAATCCAAGCGAAAATCTAGATAACAAAATAACTCATTATAGAATAAACTGCTCATTTGATTTTAACAAAAATGCTTAAAATAAAATCAATATACATACATATTTTACAACATTCTTTGACAAAGACCAAACAACACTTCAATTTTCATTAAGAGGTATATATAATTTTTATCATACATCATGTGCAATTGTAAATGCTAAAGATTCAATTCTTTGAATGGGTTACATTCAAACATATATAGTTTTTACATTTGCCTTCAGTTAGCTCAACATGATTGCTTTAAATATATATTGTAGGCTATTAGGTTAGTGTAGTATGTGTGCTCTCTTTTCTAGCTTATTTTGGTATAATTGTATTGGTGCCACTACATTGGTGTAGCTTGATTTGATTTCATCTAAGGAAGTGATCTCTTATGTGTCTTCATCCAATCCTTAAGATTTTTTTATAGGTTTACTTTATTCTATAACACTCCATGACTGGCCCAGCTTTGTCAGGATATGTGTTACATGTTAGAGACTTTGGTTGTTAAGATCTTTGACAATAGATTTTGGATGTCAAAAACAATTCTAGATTCTTCTTTTCCCAATTAAAATTTGTTAGGAACCTACTATTAAAATAAATCTCACTCACACAAAATACTAAATAATAACTAAAATACATAAAATAACATAATAACACTCTACATAAAGTAATTATAGAACTCAAATAATCTCACAAATAACTTAGAATCGCAGGCCTCTTCGAGGGAGCAACCTCCTTCAATATTTCATTAACTTGCAAAAAGATACATTCGTACATGTCTCCATGTATTTTAAAGATAAAATTACATGCAACCCTACCTAAAGTCTCAAGACTTGGCTTACATGCAAAATTCCACTCGAGCTAGAATATTCTACCAAAAATCAATTACAATCTTGATAACAGTTACATGAGATGGAACCACTTGGCTAGGTGCCTTACTTGCCACATACATTATGAAGTATTACAAAATAACATTATAATAGAATCCTCCACATTGGAAGTGGGTCATTATATAAGCCAATAAGAATTACAAAATAATATTAGGATGGGATCCGAACATGTCTTCCCATTCAAAAAACTTTGTCCTCAAAGCTAAAGATGAGGAAACTAGTACTAGATCTGGTGGAGAGACTCCCATGTAGTATCTTCTGGATGAAGCTCACACCATAGAACAAGGACCTTGGTAATGGTATGGTTGCAGAGAGTGTAATTCCGATGATCCAACAACTATTTAGGCTCGAGCAAGATAGAACCTTATTCATCCAATTTTGGGAGTGCATATTGAACCTGTACCTAAGTGCCCAAAACCTTTTTGGGAGAGGAGACATAAAAAATATGATGGACATTGGAGGTAGGTGGGAGAGCCAATTTGTAAGTTGTGGCACCAATCTACTGTAAAACCTGATAGAGTCCATATTATTTTGTATTAAGTTTCTAGCACCTACGAAGCTGGAGGGATGATTGTTTGTATGACTGCAAGTGAAGGAAAACCATATCATCCAAATCAAAGTTATGCTCAGAATGGTGTTGGTCATCTTGTTGGTGCATTCAATTCTGGGCCATATCCAAATTCAACTTCAATTGGTGGAGGACATCGGTGCGTTTACTAAGAGTAGTTTTGATGGCATGGACCTTGGAGCTACTCACAATTCAAGAGGAAGACATTAGTGGAGGATACCCATAAACTACCTTGAAAGGGGTAACCTTGGTTACTGTGTGATAGGAAGTGTTGTACAACCATTTAGCCAAAGGAAGCCATTTTTTCCATTAAGTAGGATGATTATATGCAAAGCAACTAAGGTATGTCTCCAAACATTTATTGACAATCTCAGTCTAGCCATCAATTTGCAGATGATATGCTTAACTCATTTTGAGTTGAGTTCCCTATAACTTAAACAATATTTGCTAGAAATGACTAGTAAAGGTTGGGTCACAATTGAACATGATGGAGGTAGGCATACCATGAAGGAGAAAAATAGAATTAAGGAAAATTTGAGCAATGGTGGAGGTCGTGTAAGGATGGGAGTGGGGAAAAAAGTGAGCATACTTCAAAAGATAATACAATACCATGAAGATAACAGATTTGCCTTTGGACTTAGGTAACCCTTCAATAAAATCCATGGAAATATTTTTCCAAACCTGGTCAAGAATGGGCAAGGGTTGAAGAGTTCTAAAAGAATGCACTATTTCACCTTTCATCCATTGATAGGTATCACAAGCCACCACAAAATCCAGAATGTCCTTTTTTGTATCCTTCCAAAAAAAAAGTGCGCTTAAGCCATTCATATGTTTTGAGAAATCTAAAATGGCCTATAGAAGGGGTGGCATGTAGTTATTTCATGAGAATTTCTCAAAGTGGAGATATGTGGGGAACAACATGACATTAGTGGTAATGCAAATCATGGCCATACCAAGTGTAGATCGAAAATTAAGTAGGCTCAGTGTGTAGGGAAGCAACCAAAGTTTGTAGATCAAAATCTTGAAGTACCTCCTAACATAAGGAATCAATCCATTGGGGAATGGGTGATGAAAAAGTACATAGTCCCATGTAACTCATCCAGTAATTCATCCACCACCAGAATAGGAAACTTATCCTTGATCGTGAGTTTGTTGAGCTCGTGGTAATTGATACACAATCACCAAGACCCATCTTTCTTATGCACCAGTAAAAATGAAGAAGAGTAAGGATTTTTTATTGGTCGAATTATGCCGAATTTTAACAATTCATGTACTAACTTCTCAATTTTTTACTTAAGAGCATGAGGATACTAGTACGTTCTAATTTTGGGTGGTGCATTGCCAGGTAACAAAGGAATAGCATGGTCATGAGAGCGATAAGGTAGTAATTCTGATGGTTTAGCAAAAATAGAATTGTGCTTAGCTAAAATAAGTTGCAAATCTATAGGAACATAATCCTCCTCTGAAGGGTGAGGTTGGATTATAAATATATGACCTACGACTCCTTGAGATGATTTTTTTAACAACTTCTCCATCCAACTTGAACTAATAATATGTGAAGGCCTTAATTTTAAGCCATGGAAAGTGTGGGATTTTCCATTATATAAAAATTGTATCCACATATAGATAAAGTTCCATGAGATGGTTCCCAATGTGACCAACCATTGAGCTCCCAACATGATATCACATCTCCCTATTTTAAGTGCAAACATATCTTGTTTGAGCTCATAGTCCCTAATTTTTACCTTAACATTACGACATTTACCTTTTCAAGGTAAGGTCCTACCATTGGCTACCATAACCTCAAAGGAATTACATGTATGTACATAACAAATTGTCTGCTTGGCAATTCAAGGATCAATGAACTTGTATGTTTTTCCAAAATCAATCAGGATGGTAAGACGTAGGCCTTTTAAATAACCCACAACTTTTATGGTTTGGGGATTAGTAATACTAGCAATAGCATGAACAAAATTTTTGACTTGTGGTTCTTCTAGGCTTTATTCCTCTGGTTGGGGTGGTTCCTCTACTGAATTCGTGTCATCATCACTTTGGTCACTGGTGTCAAGCTCATTAGCATCTATGAGGAAAAACTTCTTCTAGGTGCACCTATTCTTTCGAGTAAACTTTTTATCAGAATTGTAGCACAACCCTTGGGCGCATTTTGCATCCATTTCTACAGTAGTCAAAAATTTGGGTGAAACAATTTTTTGTTCATTTTGATTTTGATTTTGGAATCTAGGAGGGAAGGTGGGTCTAAAATTTAGATTCTTCCAAATGAGCCAACTTGATAGCCTGCATCATGGATTATGATTTAAACATTGTGATCTCAGCTTGGATATCTTCCCTCAAACCATTAACAAAACAACTCATAAAGAACCCTTAATTTAGTCCCTTAGTTTTTTTGGCCAATTTCTCAAATTGTATTTGGTAATATCGAACTGTCGAAGTTTATTTCAACTTTTCAATTGTCCTATTAAACCATCATACTCACTAGGGCCAAATCGAGTGAGTAATTGAGACTCAAATTCTTCCCAAGAAGGATCAAGGGTAGTGTTCTGCAACCATTGATACGATTGTAAAGCTTTAGATTCCAAGTTGAAGGAAGCCATTTGAACTCAGTAATATATGGAGGCATCATGGAGTTTAAAAATTTAGCAACATGACATAACCAACCATCCATATCCTTCCCATTAAACTTAGGAAAGTCTAATTTACACATCTTAAAGGGAGGATCATGATCATAGTGAGGGTGAGAGTCATTTTTTGCCCTTCCTTTACCTCTATCAGAATGTGAGTGCTTAGTATGGTACTCAGACTTGCTTGGACCACCTTGTAATTTGGCTCAACATCTATAAGTTGTTCTTCTATGCAGGTTCTAGGGGTATCATAATCATCTCTAAAATTTTGAAGCTCCGTCATTATGGCTTGATTTGAGATTTACATGCTATCAATGATGCTTTGTAGGGATTATCATAATGAGGTGACCTGATATATATATTTTTGATGTCCACGAGTGCCACCATCCATTTTGGATAGTCTTGAACCTCTTTTACTAAATTACTAAAAATAGAAGTGTGGTTTTAGGAGTTACTATTTTTAGTAAGGGGTCCAAAAAAGTGCTTGGATGTTATATATCAAAATAATCAGCTCAAAAATATGGTCACAATGAGCTATATCCCACAACATAGATTTTGGGTACCCCAAAATATTTTTTAATCCTCTATTTTGATGAGTCTATTGGTGTGGTCAATTTTTATTCGAAGATATGGTTCAAAAATTGGGTATTGGATCAACTATCTCTGACCTGTACGTTATATCGATTGACCACCTTATCACTATCCTTGTCTCCTGTACTATAGTTATTGATATTGTTCACATCTCAGACCTTGGGATCCTTTGTACTGTGTAGTTACTAACTTTGACGGTTTTGTTTCTAACCTTGACCACCTATAATTTCTAACTATTACGAATAATTGTTACTGTCATTGTCAACTTGACTGCTAATTTTATTGACCTGACTATTATTATCACTAACCCAACTGTTACTGCCACTGATATCGATGGTACTAGAATATTTTAGACTATTCTAGACACTTGCAGATTCTTTCTAGACTATTTGGTCCATGTAAATTTGTTCTTTTGTGATAGGAAAGTCCTCCTCTATGTGCTCACTTTTTTGGGGGTCATGAATGCAGGTTCAACAGAATAGGGAGATATTTTTTGCAGGTTGAAATTTTGATAGAACCAAAGTATGGTAGATATAGGAGTATGTAATACCCATAGGCCCTATGTTATACGATAGTGATGAAAAATAGTGCTTGGACCAATATTTCAAGCCACTACCCAAGGTGGATTCTACAAATACCATTGAACACACTATCCACATCTTTGACAGTACGAGAGGGTAATCATTCAGGATCCTGTATCCCATGGACTATGGATGATACAAGGAAAAAAATATTCCTACTGGATAAATGTAATAAGTTGCCTTGATATAGTTTGGATTTTGGGCAAAGTTTGATTTGATTGTTTCCTTTAAGCTGCCCTGATTTAGTTTGGATTTTTGGCAAAGTCTGATTTGGTTTTTTCCTTTTTCTGATGTTGTGTGATTTTGGTTTGCTGCAGTTTTGTATTTTGAAATGCCAGATATGGGAAATGCAGGAATGAAAGCAAAGCATAAACCTACTCTACTTTCTTGAATCTCACAAAACTCGAAATATGGACAATGGATAGCATATATTTAAACCCACTATATAGAGTAAGAGAAATACAAAGTACCAGGGTTACTTGTAATTCTGAGTAAGACTGATTTCTCAGCTACAGCCAATCTGGACATAAGTAAATTGTTTGCAGATCCTCTAAACTTCACTTCTCCACGCCACAAATCAATGTTGAGTGTTGTATTAATGATGTCGCCCCTATCTGAGGTGTTTGCAGGCCTAGCAAGGGGGCGATTCACCCCAGAAATTACACGCCAGCTCTCTGCAGATGTAAGGTTAGCAACTGTACGGCCAGCAACAATTAATAACTTGTACGACACCCCTGGAATTGCTTGCAAAATACCTTCAACTGTACGGCAGGGCAGATTTAATAAAGTTCTTCAATGATAAGCAAATCCCTCACTATATTTGATGACCAATGCTCAGAATATGACAGCAATGGTACGGCTGGAAGAGAAATAGAAGATATATCAACAGCCACAATATTCCTTAAATGATTTGATAATAATTCTCCAATCAGCAATTCGAAACCCTTGGAATATCAATTCTTGAAGCCCAATTGTGAATGCTGGATGCACACACCTCGAATCCACTAGGATTGATCTCTCACAATCGAAATGGATGTCCTTGCTGTAGATGATCATCTCCAGCAAGCTTGAAAACCCTTGCAATTCCTTGCAAAATGTCTTCTCCAAAGCCAAAGCTCTCCAAATTCCCAAAACATGAATGCCAAAATGATTCTCAATTTGCACTTTAATACCTTTTCCCAATGGGTCGATTCACTTGGCCAAAATAAACATTTAATAACATTAAATACTCCACTTTATAATTGTCCTTTTGGGCGTCCCACTTAATATAATAAAATATGTCACTTTAAATATTTTAAAAGTGACAATTACCCATTATAATATAAAGTCATAAACTTTATGAATATAATTAATATTTGACTTCATTTAAATAAACTGCGGGTATTAAAATATTTGCAACCGTTCGCCCGAACAAACATCTGATAGCGGATTTGGATACCCATTTGGCCAAAGTATTCACCCGTAAAACTCGCTCTAGCAAAAACACTGACTTACTAAAAATAGTAAGTCCTAGCACCACTGCCCAAAATAGCCTCCAGAACTGGCCACTGAAAGATGAACTGGATACCCAATTCGGCAAAGAAGAATACTACTGCTAAAAATAGCCAATAACTGCTCTGAGTTCCAAACGCTCTGAATTGGTCACCAAGGACTAGAAACTTAACTCAAAGCACAAACTCTGATCCCACACACACACTTACTAAAAATAGTAAGCGTCCAAATATAGCAAGTGACAGCCCGAAACACCAAGATCAAAACAACTCATCTCGTCGAACAAAAAACCCAGAAAAACCCAGAAACTGTCTGGTCAAACCCTAACTTACTAAAAATAGTAAGTTACTAAAAATAGCAATGACGACCAAACTGCTCCGAAAGGCCACCGAAAAAGGGCAACTGAAAGCACACAACATCACCAATGGCCCCTACACACTGGAATTAGCCTACGGGACCTCGTGAATAGGCTAACCACTGCAGAAAAGCTATCTGGCTAGAAAGGGGACATTACAGTCCGCCCTCCCAGAAATTGCTTGCCCTCAAGCAATATGCACCGTCTGCCAGGATCCCAAACGAATCTGTAGAGTGTCTCGCCCAGAAGATATGGCCATATGTTGTCACACCTGAAAACGGCACCACAACCCAACACACTACAATGGCTGATCACTGCAACTCTAACAATTGTCGTCTCCAGGATAATCGACCCCATACTGTAACCAAATGAAATCCCAGGGTCCCACACCAATATGAGAGTACCACTATCCTGCTGAGGTTGCGCCACACTGATCATCTCTGTAAAACCCAAGTGCCACAGCTGCACACTCCTCGTCTGCATCCTCAAGATGTAAATAACATCCCAAACCCGACTGAGAAATCTGTATATGCAGACGATCAGGTCAAGGAAGGAAAGTCGAGAGGAAGTTGGAAACAACACCCCAACAACTCCCACCTGTGAAAACATCCATTCCCTGACCAACAACTCCCGCCAATCAATCTGAAGACATAAGACTGGGGTCAACTGGTTGCTAATCCGCAACCAAACAACAATGTCCCATCTGGAGATCTGAGCTAACTCCCGCCGCCAATCAACCAACAGAAGTATCATCATATCACAATCTCCTCGAGTCATAAACTGCCATGGGTACACTCCACCTGGATCCCATGGGCAAATGGAAAGACTAGTACTCCCAAAAACTGATGACTCGTCAGGACGATACATGCACCAATTAAAACTCCCTGGATCCCAAATCCATATTTGGTCCTCTACATCGACAACCGAACCAAGGAGTAGTCCAATATCCAGCATACACATCTCCAAGTGCCAAAGCTCAAACGGAAAATAAACGGTCCTGCTCCCTGAAGAATCATGCTGGAATAATCGGCCTACAGGTGGAAAGTCACTCAGCCATAACTCTACCTCTGCAGAAACTCCAACCTGCTGAAGCAAACTACCAATCCTGTAAAAATCTGACTTTCCTTCTGGCGAAGGAAGCATCTCAAAGCCCAAGGAAGTATGCAATCCACTATCACAACACTTCACTCCATGACTATGCGTCATCTGGAATGAGGACCAATTGTCCAAATGTGGGCTGAACTCAAAATGGTGAGCGTGTCGCACAATATAATCAGTGAAAACCTCACCAACCTCATCAACATCACCACATGAGATAGGAGATATGGGATCAATCACAACTGAAATGGCATCCTGTACAGGGAATGCTCTATCATCCACGTCATGCTCAAACTGATCCTCATGGGTGATAGTTGACTCGCTATCATCACTGTGTAACTCCTCACTACTCCCAATCTCATGGATATCCTCAACCAACTGTCGGACCACTGTGCTATTTGCGTCACATTCTGTATGCTGTGTAGTGGCTGCGACAGGTGACTGAACTCCTGCCTGCTCAAGAGAGAAGAGAGCTAGACTTAACTCCAAACTAAGCTCATCAATCACTTCCTCTCTCTCTGCAAGTCTCTGGAAGGTCTTCTCAGTAAACCGGATAGCCCTGTCCCGATCTAATAACAACTGTAAATAATCGGACTTAATTCTCTCCAAAGCATGCGTAAGAGTCTGCATGCTAGTAATAGATGGGCCATCGATGACACCTTCTCGTCTCTCCCTGAGTTGAGTTGAACGTCGGAGGTGCTCCACAAACTTGTGTGTGCTGTCGAGATGCGTCAAAGTCTGAACGATCATCTCCTCTGAGACCTGTAGATGGTCCTTCCAACTATGCTCCGCACCAGGACCAAACTCACAATCAACATCACACATTAGCATCACTGATCTGCTAACTCTAGCGCAATGAACAGAGTCAGACCCCCTGTTAGCACTGCACTCTCCAACTTTGTGCACCGAAGTTAGATCCGATCCACGCTCAACCCACGAGTCCTCTACTGCATGCTCTGCTGATTTATCAAATAAATCAGCGTGCTCTGAATCCCTATCAACAGGAAGATCTCTGTCCACAACTCCAGAAGTGGATGCACATGACAAGCTAACAATTGTATCTTCCTATTCTCCCACACTGTCTACCTGCTGAGATGGCATGAAAACATTAAGATTCTCAGTAGTCTCTCCATCAAAGACCATGCCATGCTCAAAAGGAAATCTATGACCGCGCTCATCACAAGGAGACTCATCCTCATTTACTATCAACTCTACATCTAATTTGGGGTCTCCGATAACTGTGTCATGTGGAACATCATCATGCATCAATGTACTAGTACAAGAACACATGCATGAATCTACGATCCTACGGTCATCAAGCTCACAACCTACCCAAAATTGCTCTGAAAGCAAATCCATCACTGCTGTGCTAACCGGGTCCTCATCACCAAAACCACCCCCTAAGCATAACTCTCTGTGTGAAACTGGGGCAGCAATACCACCAGAAGGAGAATCATCCCCTACCGGTGCAAGATCACCGTCAGGTGCCAACACACCTGGATCCCACGGTACTATAAGTCGATCCTCCAATCCAATGCCAACTCCTGGACTGTGCTCATAATGAATGTCAACCGCTATAAGTGAGTCATGTTGTACATTACCGGCATGGTAGCTATGATCCTCAGGATGTACTACCCCTGTAATATCACTTTGCGCCTCATCAATAGGTAGATCAACCTGTACACTATCCTCCAAAGATTGGGTTTGAAGATCAAACCCGAATCCACTTGTGTTGTCATCACTGGAAAGTGATGAGAAAGTGTCTCTGTATGTTGATCTGGACTCTGCATCATAATCAACATGCTCTTTTCCTGCACCAGTTTTAGTGACCTCAACCATCAGCTGTAATACTTCTTGAATGATGTCACCACTGTAGGGTGCTTCTGGAGCTGTAATCCTTATGATCTCGTTGAGACATGAAGTGACTGCAAATCTCACATCCCTGTCTGTATGTCTCATGATCCAAGGTTGGCCTAAAACAACTATAGGTGCCTTCGCTGCCCAATTCAGAACCTCGTGATCAGATTGATCTAGTTCAGATAAACATGTATTCAATTCCTTCAATCTATCAAGAAGATCATGCATTGATAAATTCTGGGACTCGATTTGTTGCCCTAAGTCATACAACTTACAACTCAAATCCATTCGCTTTTGGAAATGTTCTGCTAACTGAATCTGATCTTTGCTGTTATTTGAATGGATAGTAGTAGACTCAACAATTTTGACATCATTAGCATCAAGTTCATTAGGGTCATCGAAACAACTGGAATCTTCATTATGTGCATTTTCATCAAATGAAGGAACATGCATGTCAATAGAAACAATCTGTGATTCCATCATACATACCTCATGTGAATTGGATTCACCTTCATCAACTGCAAATTCTGATTTAAATTCTTCTTCTGAAATTTCCTTTGATTCACCAGCAGCAGCTTTAGGTTCCTCTTCTTTTATGTGCTCATCATTGACCACTAAAAGTTGCAATTCCTTCTCACACCGTTTAACCCAGTTATGCGCGGTAGAAGTATCAAACAATTCTAGCCTCCTCACCACACATTCCAGTCCACCACTATTAAAATCAATCATTTTCTGCCCCAAATACTTATCAAAAGGAAAAACTGCCTTTAGGCCCTCTGGAAAGGCTGTATATTTTTGCCAAATTTTTGACTCATTACGCCGTTCTACCCAATACTTAAGCTGGTCCTGCCAATACTCATGTTGTGACCTAACCCATTCACTATATGAATCCATGAATCATGCACAATTTTGTCTTCTACCCAACAGGCTGGCAGTGTTGACCAAGCTCTGATACCACTGTAATAAGCTGCCCTGATTTAGTTTGGATTTTTGGCAAAGTCTGATTTGGTTTTTTCCTTTTTCTGATGTTGTGTGATTTTGGTTTGCTGCAGTTTTGTATTTTGAAATGCCAGATATGGGAAATGCAGGAATGAAAGCAAAGCATAAACCTACTCTACTTTCTTGAATCTCACAAAACTCGAAATATGGACAATGGATAGCATATATTTAAACCCACTATATAGAGTAAGAGAAATACAAAGTACCAGGGTTACTTGTAATTCTGAGTAAGACTGATTTCTCAGCTACAACCAATCTGGACATAAGTAAATTGTTTGCAGATCCTCTAAACTTCACTTCTCCATGCCACAAATCAATGTTGAGTGTTGTATTAATGATGTCGCCCCTATCTGAGGTGTTTGCAGGCCTAGCAAGGGGGCGATTCACCCCAGAAATTACACGCCAGCTCTCTACAGATGTAAGGTTAGCAACTGTACGACCAACAACAATTAATAACTTGTACGACACCCCTGGAATTGCTTGCAAAATACCTTCAACTGTACGGCAGGGCAGATTTAATAAAGTTCTTCAATGATAAGCAAATCCCTCACTATATTTGATGACCAATGCTCAAAATATGACAACAATGGTACGACTGGAAGAGAAATAGAAGATATATCAACAGCCACAATATTCCTTAAATGATTTGATAATAATTCTCCAATCAGCAATTCAAAACCCTTGGAATATCAATTCTTGAAGCCCAATTGTGAATGTTGGATGCACACACCTCGAATCCACTAGGATTGATCTCTCACAATCGAAATGGATGTCCTTGTTGTAGATGATCGTCTCCAGCAAGCTTGAAAACCCTTGCAATTCCTTGCAAAATGTCTTCTCCAAAGCCAAAGCTCTCCAAATTCCCAAAACATGAATGCCAAAATGATTCTCAATTTGCACTTTAATACCTTTTCCCAATGGGTCGATTCACTTGGCCAAAATAAACATTTAATAACATTAAATACTCCACTTTATAATTGTCCTTTTGGGCGTCCCACTTAATATAATAAAATATGTCACTTTAAATATTTTAAAAGTGACAATTACCCATTATAATATAAAGTCATAAACTTTATGAATATAATTAATATTTGACTTCATTTAAATAAACTGCGGGTATTAAAATATTTGCAACCGTTCGCCCGAACAAACATCTGATAGCGGATTTGGATACCCATTTGGCCAAAGTATTCGCCCGTAAAACTCGCTCTAGCAAAAACACTGACTTACTAAAAATAGTAAGTCCTAGCACCACTGCCCAAAATAGCCTCCAGAACTGGCCACTGAAAGATGAACTGGATACCCAATTCGGCAAAGAAGAATACTGGACTGTCTGCCCAACCAGAACCCCAATAAACTGACTTACTATAAATAGTAAGTACTGCTAAAAATAGCCAATAACTGCTCTGAGTTCCAAACGCTCTGAATTGGTCACCAAGGACTAGAAACTTAACTCAAAGCACAAACTCTGATCCCACACACACACACTTACTAAAAATAGTAAGCGTCCAAATATAGCAAGTGACAGCCCGAAACACCAAGATCAAAACAGCTCATCTCGCCGAACAGAAAACCCAGAAAAACCCAGAAACTGTCTGGTCAAACCCTAACTTACTAAAAATAGTAAGTTACTAAAAATAGCAATGATGACCAAACTGCTCCGAAAGGCCACCAAAAAGGGCAACTGAAAGCACACAACATCACCAATGGCCCCTACACACTGGAATTAGCCTACGGGACCTCGTGAATAGGCTAACCACTGCAGAAAAGCTATCTGGCTAGAAAGGGGACATTACAGTCTGCCCTCCCAGAAATTGCTTGCCCTCAAGCAATATGCACCATCTACTAGGATCCCAAATGAATTTGTAGAATGTCTCACCCAGAAGATACGATCATATGCTATCACACCTAAAAATGACACCATAACCCAACACACTACAATGGTTGATCATTGCAACTCTAACAATTGCCATCTATATGATAATCGACCCCATACTATAACCAAATGAAATACCAGGGTCCCACACCAATATGAGAGTACCACTATCCTATTGAGGTTGTGCCACACTGATCATCTATGTAAATCCCAAGTTCCACAACTGTACACTCCTCGTCTACATTATCAAGATGTAAATAACATCCCAAACCCGACTAAGAAATACTGTATATGCATACGATCTAGTCAAGGAAGGAAAGCCAAGAGGAAGTTGGAAAAAACACCCCAAAAAATTCCACCTGTGAAAACATCCATTTCATGACCAAAAACTCCTACCAATCAATCTAAATACATAATACTGGGGTCAACTGGTTGTTGATCCACAACCAAACAACAATATCCCATCTGAAGATCTGAGCTAACTCCCATCGTAAATCAACCAATAGAAGTATCATCATATCACAATCTCCTCGAGTTATAAACTACCATGGGTACACTCCACCTGGATCCCATGGTCAAATGGAAAGACTAGTACTCCCAAAAATTGATGACTCGTTAGGATGATACATGCACCAATTAAAACTCCTTGGATCCCAAATCCATATTTGGTCCTCTACATCGACAACCAAACCAAGGAGTAGTCCAATATCCAGCATACACATCTCCAAGTGCCAAAGCTCAAACAAAAAATAAATGGTCCTGCTCCCTTAAGAATCATGCTAGAATAATCGGCCTACAGGTGGAAAGTCACTCAGCCATAACTCTACCTCTATAGAAACTCCAACCTGCTGAAGCAAACTACCAACCCTATAAAAATATGACTTTCCTTCTAGCGAAGGAAGCATCTCAAAGCCCAAGGAAGTATGTAATCCACTATCACAACACTTCACTCCATGACTATGTGTCATCTAGAATGAGGACCAATTATCCAAATTTGGGTTGAACTCAAAATGGTGAGCGTGTCGCATAATATAATCAGTGAAAACCTCACCAACCTCATCAACATCACCACATGAGATAGGAGATATGGGATCAATCACAACTAAAATGGCATCCTATACAAGGAATACTCTATCATCCATGTCATGCTCAAACTGATCCTCATGGGTGATAGTTGACTCACTATCATTGTTGTGTAACTCCTCACTACTCCCAATATCATGGATATCCTCAACCAACTATCGAACCACTGTGTTATTTGTGTCACATTATGTATGTTGTGTAGTGGTTGTGACAGGTGACTGAACTCATGCCTGCTCAAGAAAGAAGAGAGCTAGACTTAACTCCAAACTAAGCTCATCAATCTATAGACACCTAAAATATGCCATGTTCAGGGAGACTACTCACATGGGTACACTCATAGGTCATGTGACTAAACCTTGGGACCTTCCAAGTATCAAAAGTGGTTTTTACCACTCATTTGGGGAATTTTTAGCCCATCCAATCCTAGCCATTATAGACTAGAGCAACCAGAATCTAGTCGTTGTAGCTCAGAGCGATCAAACCTTATCCACTGTAGACGACAACGGCTAAGATTTAAATGCATTTTACTGCCTATCCAACCTAATCTTGGGTGGAAGTGGCAGTCTACATGCAACAAGGATGAGCAGGGATAAATTTGCATTCCTCCTCATAGCTAGTCTACATTGACCTAGGGCTAGAACATTGACCTAGGGCTTCAAACAATTTATAAGGAGTAAACCTAAAAGCACTAGGGGACTTTATTTTATCAATTAGAGGGAGAGAGAACATCACACATCATAATATCGAATAGGTTGGATCATTGAGGAGAAATTTTAGAGATTTTGGAGATCGATTCTTGTAGCGAATCCCTATTGGATTGGAGGGTAAATATGAACACATAAGGTAATCATTTTAACATTAGTAGCAGACTTGAGCCCATAGCCTTTGGATCAATAGAGAGGAATTTCACCTTAGCGATCGATGTCCTAGATAGTGGCCTGCAACCTAGTCTAGGGTTTTAGGTGTTAGTGTCTTTTATTCTACTTTCTCTTGCATTTCATTAGCATAAGCTTTATTTCAGTTATTCACATTCATAGCACTAGTTTCATTGCATTTGTTTCCATTGAGCTTAGTCATTGCTAACAGCCTCATTGGGGAGGTAATCTTGGATATCTAAGCGAGTGTTGTTGTTTCATTGATTTCAGGGCTACAGGTTCAATCGAGAAAATCTACAATATACGAGAGCAAGAAGATACCTCTAGCAATTAGACCTAGAGAAGGAGGCTTTTGTAAGCCCTTATACATTTCTGTGTGCATCATCAAGAAGTCTGATAAAGCATGCCCCCTATGTGAGGGGATATTTTATACACCTGCTACCCTCTTTGTGTGTAAAATCATGTATCAAATGAAGGGTATCCCTTACAAGGATTCATATGTAACTGGATCTTGGGAATATCAATACAAAAAGTATTCATTCATTTATTTCCTTGCATTCTGATTATATCTGCTTTATGCCTTTCATTTATTGCATGTTTAAACATTAAAGTATTCAATCGAATCGCAAGCAGAGTAGTTAGTGGATGGTGCACCACTTCCTCGGGGTCGCTATAGATGACAATCAGGGTGGGAATAGTGGTTTCTCTTGGAATCCCTCCCAATCAGACAAAATTTGTCTATGTTGGACTAGACTTCGCCCATAAGTCTATCGATGAAGAAGAGGACAGTGATGAATTATTCACTGTTAATGTTTGTTACCTCTCTAATCCTGAGTTTGCTCTAATCTAGTTTGAACGTTGCCATTGGTATGGTTATGGTCTTGGTATATACGAGCAGGGGCATAGGCAGCCATTCTAGTTGCAATACCAACTTCCTTCTAATAGGTTTGGGTTAGGCTATCATATCAGAGGTCGGGATGACTCTCTAGTAGCATCCATGGAAAGATTAAGCTTGGGGTTAGGAGAAGACATCAATTTTATTCCTTATCATCCACAAAGTACAAAACATCTGAGCAACATACAAGTGGCCATGGTGAGCATACCACCACCCAAAACTTATCATCCAAGCCCTATAGTTGATGCCACCCCAATGGGTTACAACTCATGGGATGATGAGCAAGAAGAAAATAGATATATGACAAGTGATGATGAAGCACAAGTAGGCTTGGCCTATCATGGGCCTCGCTATTTATATAGATTTAATTGGTCTATCCACAATGATAGTGGATTCATATCGAAAGAAAGTAGCCATGACTCAGAGGACTCAATAGAGAGAGCCTACCTAGGACCAAGGCAGTGGTCCCATAGCTTGGGGCAAGAAACTAATTCAAATGGCTTATTCATAAGTGAAGAATAGTATGAAGATGAGACATAAACAACCCACTTAGAGCCAAGACACGAGCCTCTTTTCTTGGGACCACATACCAATGCTAACAATTTCTAGATAAGTGACAATGACTTTGAAGACAAAATCAAGATGACCTATCTTGGGCCTCACCATTTGTAGCAAGTCAATGAGAGGTGACACTTCATGCCATAGACCCCAGTTTGCAATTTCTAAGAAGATATGTTGACCTAGTTTCCATTCACTACATGTTCAATCCCCCTCCATCCACATTCAGGGAAATATTAGAGCCCAATGATCCTATTATCCGACCAGCTCATGGGCCGGATCTAGAGATTCATTTTCATCCAAAGCCTCATCACGAGTATATAAGGGAAAAATATAAGACAAAATTTCACCCATGTGGTCTAGAGATTTCATTCCATCCATCAACATGATCTCCATTGATTTGACCACTCCACTTCATAACCCAATGGATTCCACTAAACCTTTGTGTCTTGACACATAATCTATTGAATGGGATCATGATGATTCATCCATAGAGCCTAAGGATGTTTTATCTAATGAAGAGACATTACAACCATTCCATTTTGCATCAGGCTATGCATATGATGTGTTCCATGCTGGTCTAGATACTAAATAAGTAGGACCTGTAAATCCCACCGATGAAATTCATTTGATACCCATGCCTCACCAGCTAGAGGATGGATCACATATGGCTATAGAAGCAAATTTTGAGATGGACATAAATGATGATCCTACTCAACCAAAGAAATTCAAGTTTGAAGAAATTTTATCTCCAGAGGAACAAGCCATCATTATTCATCTCCTTAAGAAGAGGTCAAATATTTTTACTTGGACTTACAAAGACATGCCAAGGATCAATCCAAAGTTAGTTGTTCACAACCTGTCATTGGATCCCATAAAGAAACCATTCAAGCAAAAATTGAGGAAAATGCATCCAACCGTCACTTTGATTGTGAAGAAAAAGTTGCAAAAACTATTGGATGTGATTTTCATAGTTCCCATTGACTATCCTAAATGGGTCTTGAACATGGTGCCCATGGGAAAACCATATGGAAGAGTGTGCATTTACATGAATTTTAGAGACTTGAATAGGGAAAATCCAAAGGATTCATTCCCATTTCCAAACATAGATGCTCTTGTTTATGCCACTACAGGTCATGAGATGCTCTCCCTAATGGATGGGTTTTCTTGATACAATCAAATACGAATCAAACCCGAAGACTAGCATAAGACTACTTTCATTACCCCATGGGGAAATTTTTGTTACAAAGTGATGCCATTTGTTCTAAAGAATGCTGGTGCCACATACCAACAGGCCATAACATACATATTTCATGACTACATGCACACAATCTTGGAAGACTACATGGATGACTTGCTGGCCAAATATTTAGTACGGTAAGAGTAAACTGAAATCCTTACAAAAGTCTTCGATCACCTCATAGAGTACAACGTCATATTGAATTCTAAGAAGTGCATGTTTGGTGTGACTTTTGGTAATCTCTTAGGTTTCATCATTTCCAAGAGAGGCATTGAAGTCGATCCTACAAAAGTAGAAGCTATAATGGAAATTGCCGCCCCTATAAAAATTAGGAAGTTAAGAAGCCTATAAGGTAAGGTAGCATCCATAAAATGGTTCATTACATAATTATCAGACAAGTGTTGACCTATGAATCGGTTGCTATGCAAGGATATCCCATTTTATTGGGATGAAGAGTGCCAACAAGACTTTACGGAAATTAAAACTTACCTGGAAAAACCACCAGTGTTGTCTCCACCAAGGCCAGACATACCATTTTTGCTATACATATCGACAACTAATTTTGCTTTGGGCACCATGTTAACCCAAAATAATGTGCAAGATAAAGAATAAGCCATATATTACATTAGTTGCACCTTGGTGAGTTATGAGCTAGGATAAGCATATGTAGAAAAGTTGTGTTTAACAGTGGTCTTTGCAACCAAATAATTGTGACACTGCATGTTGAGCCATACAACTTATGTTACATCGAAACAAAATCCTCTGTAGTATATGATGAACAAGACATATCACAATACACGTACTACAAAGTGGATCATGCTATTGACATAATTTTATCTAGAATTTATAAGACAAAATTCCATCAAGGGACAAGTCATAGTGAATCAATTAGCAGAGGCACCTCTTCAAGATAGCAAGCCTCTCACTATAGAATTGCTTGATGATGTAGTCTTCACATTATCAAATCTATTGAAACTAGAATAACCTGAGAAACAAAGAGACATGGAATTATTCTTTGATGGTTAAAAGTGCGAGCAAGGGGGCGAAGAAGGGATAGTATTTATCACACTGCATGGCGCTCCATTTTCCTTATCATTCAAGCTAGACTTCCCTTGCATGAACAATAACATAGAATATGAGACCTTGATTTTGGGACTTCAAACGATTGTTGCAATGGGTATTAAAAAATTGAATATCTTTGGTGACTCCTTGCTCATAGTTAATCAAGTCAAAGGATTGTTCCAATGCAGGTGCCCACTCCTGCAAGCTTACAAGGAGCTTGTAGACACTTATCGAGCCTCACTAGAATGGTATGACATTAAGGCAATCCTTTGTACGTCAAACAAATTTGAAGACACCATGGCATCTTTGGGATCCTTAATCCCTCAAAATTCATCTTTTGACTTCACAACAAATCATGTGAAAGTGCTCACATTTTCAGCATTACAACATGATGTTATTGACAACCTAGAGTCAATCAACATTATCTACACTGAGCCAAGTTAGGATTGGTCCTTCAGAGTTAGATATTTCTTACAAATGATCCTTTGGGAATATTTGATCTCTCAAGGTCCTACAGAGTGTGGAACAACCATTCATCACAGAGTTGTTTCCCAGTCTATGTTCATAAATTTTGGATCACAAGAGGAATATGCTATTTTATCCATATAAGTTGTGGCTTATCAAGATTGGTTTTCCCAATTGCAATATTTCTTGAAGCTTGGAATAATACCGCAAGGCCTGTCACATGCTAAAATACGAATGTTTAAACAAAAGGTAACTAGATACATTTTTCTAGGAGATATCCTTTATAGACGAGGTTATGATGGAATGACCCTTCATTGTATTAAGCCCTAGGAAGCATCTTGGGAAATTTCACAAGCTTATGATGGTACGTGTGGCAGTCACTTCAGTGGCATGGCCATTGTTAAACACATTTTGAGAATGGGTTACTATTCACCCACTATGGAAAATGACTATTATGATTATGTTAGAAAATGCATCAAGTGTCAGCATCATGCAAACCTCACCCACTTGCCATAACAAGCCTTGCAACCCATCCTAGCAGTGTGGCCCTTCTCACAGTGGGGATTAGAATTGATTGGTAAGATCTCTCCCCCGTCTTTAGGCTAAAACACATTCATCATAACGGCCATTGAGTATTTCACCAAATGGGTTGAGGCGATCCCATTGACATCGATAATTGGATCGAGGATTACGAATTTTATACTCCACAATATCATAAGTCATTTTGGGGTCCCTTCGAAGATTATATCATATAATGGGCCATCTTTCAAGAACAAAAATGAGTGTGCTTTAATGAGCAAATACCACATCCAACACAGTTTTTCAACACCCTATTATCCGCAAGCAAATGGGCAAGTAGAAGCCTCAAACAAAACAATTATCTCCATCTTGAGGAAAATAGTAAGAGATAATCATAAGGTCTGGCATTTGCAGTTATCTCTTACATTATGAGCATATAGTACTAGTGTGCGTATGATGATGACACCGCGTGATAAGGCTACCTTGATCAGTTAATGCTTCTTGATGAATGATGAGTCAATGCCTTGGAGCATCTCTGCGTTTATCAGAATTACCTTTCAAGAGCATACAATAGTAAAGTCCATTTGAGGGAATTCAAAGTTGGGGATCTTGTGCTCAAAGAAAACCAACAAAAAATAAATCTACCGCCATATTTGCGAGATAAATTTGCAATAAATTGGATAGGCCCCTACATGATTTCAGAGAAGGTTGGGCATGGAGAATATCGCCTCACATATTTGGATGGTATTAAAGAGCCTAAACCTCTCAATATCATTCATTTGAAGGCGTTTCATTCATAAAAATAAAAAATATTCAAATATGTCTTAAAAATAAAAAACATTCAAATATGTCATAAAAATAAAAAACATTCAAATATGTGATAAAAATAAAAAAAACATTCAAATATGTCATAAAAAATAAAAAAAATTCAAATATGTCTTAAAAATAAAAAACATTCAAATATTTCATAAAAATAAAAAAACATTCAAAAATATCATAAAAAATCAAAAACATTCAAATATGTCATAAAAATAAAAAACATTCAAATATGTCATTGAAATCAAAAACATGGTCACCTCAATAAAAAAGCTCCAAAGGCATCTTAAAGCCCTTTGGTCAAATCAAATCAAATCACAAAAATGCTCCAAGGGTACCCAATCCGCTTGGTCAAAATCAATCAAAAAGCTCCAAAGGCATCTTAAAGCCCTTTGGTCAAATCAAATCAAATCACAAAAATGCTCCAAGGGTACCCAATCCGCTTGGTCAAAATCAATCAAAAATCTCCAAAGGCATCTTAAATATCTTTGGTCAAATCAAATCAAATCGTAAAAATGCTCCAAGGGTATCCAATATGCTTGGTCAAAATAAATCAAAAAACTCCAAAGGCATCTTTAAGCCTTTTGGTAAAATGCAAAAAAAAAAAAACATTTGCATCTTACATCCACATCCACATAGTTGCATTTCATTATAGCATACATATCCATTGCATTCGCATAGGTTATGATCACATTCTTACAAATGATGCCACCGTTGTATCACAATCATAATATTCAAATCCATCTTCATCCATGCATCCATGTGTGTAAATGTGTTTTTCAACACAACCATATCATGTTGCTATAAGGAATATACTAAAGTTTCCTAGTCTTTCAAACATGTCTAGTGGTCTTATCAGCTTTTGTAGAAAGCCACCTTGATTAGTAGAGGGAAGGGTCTAGTGGTCTTATCAGCTTTTGTAGAAAGCCACCATGATTAGTAGAGGGCAGGGTCATAGTTCAAAAACAAAGAAAATAGTGATTATCATCACTACATATATCCCTTGCTCAAAAGAAAAATAAATCAAAATAAACAGTGATTTTCATCACTACACATGAGCAAGTATCCCAAATGAAATGAAGAAAAAAAGGGAATAGAGCTTGAATCCCTAGAATTCTCAACATTGCACAAAACTGGAAGGAGAAATCCTTACGCATGACAATATGTCTATTACATTAGCTTTTGGCATTTGTATAGACCAATTTTTGAATGTGGATGAGCTAGCTTAGGTAACTCAATACTGCCTAGTGGTATAGTCCAACTAAGTCCAACATAAGGATGATATAAACACTTGAGAATCCCTAATATTAGCAATGGGCTGAAAGAATCCTGTCTAAAATCAGAGGAAATGCTTGGGTTATATCTCAAAATATATATTCATTTGCACACACAGAGATAATGAATATCTAGGGACATGGTCAAAGCCTTGCTTTTTAAAAGTATTGTATGGTAAGTACATAGTTGTTTATAGGATAACTAGAGTGTTTAAAGTCTTAGGAAAAAAAACTCCTACATAACAACAAATCATATCATCAACCACATCATCAACTTTATCCATAAGCTTCTGTAAATTAGGGGGTATTAATAAAATAATAATAAACTAGATACCAGGTATATATCAGAAATGATATTTTAAAATGGACACTGATTATTTTATCTCTTAAATTACAAAAGCTTATCCAAAAAATATACATACATTCCACACCGTTACATTGCACATATAGATGGTTTAAATAATTAATTATTATGATTAGGATGATTATTAAACATTCATGGTTGTTATATTTTCTGTGATATCACCCATTAGATTGTTGAAATCATATCATATGCATACCATTATGTTTTAAAGTGATTAAAACATACAAGTTCATTTACATAACACATTACATATTTCATTCACCATATCATAACATAAGTTAGATGCACACAATTAAATCAAAATTAAAAATGTATATAACAAAAACATTACATCCATAAATACATAGTTCATAAATTATCCATTTACATCAAATATCACATCATTGCATTCATCCATACATAGAATCATAAATCCATCATCAGATCAACCCATGATACATCACATCATGTCACAATAATCAAATCATATAAGCATCTACATAAACACATACATAAGCATCCATATCAAATCTATATCATCTATCATCTAACACATATATATATATATATATATATATATATATATATATATATATATATATATATATATATATATATATATTATAATCAACTCATCATAATGCCATCATAACATCGCATAAATAAAACAAAAACATAAGTCGTCCACTAACTACTCTACTTGCGATTTGATTGAATCCTTTAATGTTTAAACATGCAATAAATAAAATGCATAATGAAGCATAAATGCAGTCTCATATAAATATGTGTGTCTCAAAAGATATCTCAAAATTTGTATCTCAAAGTACATGAATATACAAATATACCCACTGGCTACAGTCATATAGGTCAAGCAAACCTCAAAGATGAAATCCAAGTGCATCATCAATCGAATACAGGGTCTGTAACCCCAGCATCACCCCCCCTATGGATGTGTCACGTGTAGAGTGATGTGACCCTGTTGGTATCTCTGTACAAGTCTAAGTCCTCTACCTAGGATGGACAAAATACTACCCAAAGGTGGAGCACCTGCTAACCTATGAGCCACCTACACCTGATGCCTTCTTAGGGACAACTCCATGCCTCCTAAGCTGCATTTGGAGAGAGGCTATATGGGAGACATACCCTTAGATCTTATCCTCATACTCATCTAGTAATACCTATAGACATAGAACCTCTGCCCCTGTGTCTACCCCAATATTTTCCTCGATATCACTCCATGGTGTAGAAGGAGAAACAACAAACTGCATCATAGCAGTGTTGCCCCCAACAGTGGCCTCCAAAGACTAGATATGTAGCATGAGCTACTCTATAGTGGCGTATCATTGGGCTATGGTAGCATCTTGTTACTATACCTAGATATTGATCAACTGGAGCTCAGCCTCGACCTTGTGCAACTGTGCTCTCAGAGGAGAATCTTTCTCCTCAAGCTCTAGCTCCTCCTCATCCTCCTCAGGAGCCTCATGCTCCTCCGCTATCACATGCTCTATTGGTTGGTCCCATACCTTGGTCCTGGCTTAGACTCTATGCCCTATCAGATCTGTACCATCATACTTGCCATCATCCTCATGGCCCATGATGCCATCACCATGCCACATCAGATCCTTCCACCACTGCACAAATGCATCTATGACTCCCCCAACGACTCTTGGGTCAACCGCTAGGGCATCCTCCTCATCAAAAAGCTCTATGATCTATGAAGGAGGAAGGTATCCCTCTACTGTGAGGTGCTTATAAAAAAATGGAACAAGCGACACATCCTACTGTAGCCCGTACTGACAAATAACCCGAGAGTAGAAGAAATACTCCTTGATATCAACCTTACGATCGATGAGCCACCGCTCACGCTGCATCCTAGCTATGAAACTAGTTGAATCATCCCAATCCAGCCACTCATGATACAGATGCCACATGATATCACCAGCCTTTAGCCTAGTAAAAGTAGCAGTATAGTGGGAGAGCTCCCCCACATAAGGATGACTCTTGCGGTATAGCACTACATCCGCTCCTTGATGACTATGATATTAGTAGAAAGTCCTCTAGGATGATCTACATTAATATGCTCCCATCCCCAAACCTGTAAGAGCAAACTGTAAGCGATGCCAATGCGACCCTGTTGACGGATGTGATACAACTTGTCGTAGCACTGGGCCAATAGGGACCTCCCTCATACATATATGATGGGCTCTGCACTATCAATCAAACATTGTAATGTCACAAGGAGGTTCCATGGGAACCTCAAGCCTGAGAAATTTGGAATGAGAATGTTGATGATAACCATCAGCAACACTGCATGCCTCTCGGAGAAGACCCTCTCCCGGTACCAGTGCATAATAGACACACTACCAAATTTGGTGTCCTTGAAGGCATCTACATCATACCTTCCAAACACCCAAAGAAATACAACATCACGGTCATTGGTGGCCAAAGAGACAATCGCAACTCCATCAAATGTGATTCGAAAAATCCTATACACATCCTCTTGCATGATAGTCATCTCATCGATAGGAAGGTGGAAGGTATTTTTCTGAGAGTCCCACCAGTGAACCAGGGCTGTAAGGTAATATTGATCTGACATAATAGTGGGCAACCTAGTGATAAATTGCAACCCATGGGCCTTGAGCCAGGCCCATTCCGTAGCACTCAAAAGGGGCAAAAGGTCATTCATGAGCTTTGGGTCCCGAGCTCAAGCAGCGAGAATTTAAGAGTAAAATAAAAGAAAGTAGAGCATAACTACAATGTATTTAAGACATAAAATCACAATAAAGCATGAAAAATAGTGCGAATAATAATAGGCTATTCTAAGTCTGAGGAAAAGAGGAATAAATGCACCTAATCATGTAGCATGGTACAAGAAAGCAGTTCAAAAATCCAAAAAAAAAATCAGCAAAATCACCTTACAAAAATCTAGAAATTCATAAAATTTAACTAAGGCTCTTGGCCACTACTGTCTACAATGGCCAAAAATTGTCCGCTAAGGACAAAAGTTGCTAAACACCAATGGTCAAATTTCTAACCATTGGGATTCAATGCTGGCCGCTCTGAGCGATAACGGCCAAATTGCAGGTCAAGCAAGCCGCTCTGAGCAGCAGCGACTAGTAGGCAATGCGGAAGACACATCTGCCCTAGGAAAAAATTACCAAAATATTTAAAAAAATAACAAAATGGGGGCAAGCCCACCAAGACAAATCCTAAAATAAACCTAACTACGGGTTTGGTTCATTACCAACAAGCTTAATGAGGTTCATTTTTTGATTACTTAATGTGGTTCATTTTACTAAAAAGTGAGCAGGGTTAAAGGTCTCTAAGAGTACCCAAGAATATTTGGATCCTCCTATCGATGATGCCTCATCCCGTGCAACCATGATCCTCCAAACTGCGACAACACTCTAAATTGCAAAGTCATTTTCACTACAGAGCTTTGAAATGCAAACTGACAGCTAGTGAAAGTGAAAGGTCAAAACCCTAGGGTTACTTTTTATATTTTTGAATTATGCCTTGGCCACTACTATCATCAATGACCCAAACTTCTTGGCCGCTCAGGATGAGAGTGGCCACAAGCAGACATTTGGGGGTCGCTAGACCTGACAGCAGCCAACAACCTGAGAAAAAATAGGAGTTCTCTCCATGAGAAGCAACAAAAACATTAAATAAAAACATCTTGATGACTCATGGTCATCATAATGTTCAAAATAACAAAAAAATCACATAAAAGCACATCTCGAGTAAGCCTCATATCAAGTTATTTACTCTATCAACTCAGCGGTTGTAGTGATTTGCACTCCATGCAATTTGGTGAGATGAGTAAGTTACCATGAGGTTACTTGAGGTAAAATATTCATTTTGGAATTACAATGTGCCTCCTTCAATCCCAAAGAAGACCAAGATGGTTGGACTGCTCCACGAGTACGAAAGAATCATCCTAGTTCCTCTATGACACAAAAAAACTGAGCCAAGTGATGCAATACAATCATAAATAGAATCGCTCATCCTAATTCCCTAAGAAGGCCATTGATGGCTGGACCGCTCCTTGGAATAGGGATGAATGATTATCATAAATAATTGAGGTCACACTTGGATGGGGGTTTTCCCATTAAAAGAACAAATACTAGAAAGGAACCAAACCAATCAAGATTGATCAAGAGATTTGTTGCTTCATTCATTGCCCTTCCCTTACCAATTCATTTTGTGAGGGGGTAGTTCAAATCTTCAAATAATCATAATCAAAATCAACAAAATATCACTCGATCACATCAAAATTACGTTCATCCTATGAATCATTGTAGAAAACAACTACAAAGTTTACCTTTTTTGTTGGGGTCATAAGCAAACTATGACATTATCAGTTCATAGCTCTCCTATCGATCGGATATGATTGTAGCAACAAAAACTACCCAATTGTGTTTTAGGAATGAGTGTGATTTAACATGTGCAAAGCCCTGTGCTAAGTTAAGCCTTACAATCATTAAAGCAATGATTCAAGGATACGTGTCATCTTATGTGATTGGGCCATCCAGCGTTAATCAGGTTAATGATCATCTTACACCTTGTAAACATAGTAGTCTACATTTTCACTCCACGTTGTGTCTATCACTCAGCACATCACAAAAATGGGCAACTATAGACACCTAAAATGTGTCATGTTTAGGGAGACTACTCACATGGGTACACTCATAGGTCATGTGACTAAGCCTTGGGACCTTCCAAGTATCAAAAGTGGTTTTTTTCCACTCATTTGGGGCATTTTCAGCCCATCCAATCCTTGTCGTTGTAGACTAGAGCGGTCAGAATCCAATCGTTGTACCTCAGAGCGACCAAATCTTAGCCGCTATAGATGACAACGACTAAGCTTTAAATACATTTTTTTACCCATCCAGCATAATCTTGGGTGAAAGTGGTAGTCTGCATGCAACAAGGATGAGCGGGGATAACTTTGCATTCCTCCTCATAGACAGTCTACATGGGAGTATTAAGTCCAAATTTAAGCTTTAGTTAAACATAGAAAAACAAAGAGCTTCTTATGCTAACACCTAGTATGCATGAGGGATTCAGTCCTAGGGCTAGAACATAAACCTAGGGCTTCAAAAAATTTATAAGGAGTAAACCTAAAAGCACTAGGGGAATTTCTTTTATCAATCGAAGGGAGAGAGAACATCACACATCAGAATATAAAACAGGTTGGATCATTGAGGAGAGCTTTTAGAGACTTGGAGAGCTTCCCTTGGAGATCAATTCTTGTAGTGGAGCCCTCTCATATTGGAGGGCAAATATGAAAACATAAGGTAATCATTTTAATATTAGTAGTAGACTTGAGCCCATAGCCTTTGGATCAATAGAGAGAGATTTCACCTTAGCGACCACTGTCCTGGAAAGTGGCCCACAACCTAGTCTAGGGTTTTAGGTGTTAGTGTCTTTTATTCTACTTTCTCTTGCATTTCATTAGCATAAGCTTTATTTTAGTTATTCGTGTTCATAGTACTAGTTTCATTGCATTTGTTTCCATTGAGCTTATTCATTACTAACAACCTCATCCGGGGAGGTAATCTCGGACATCTAAGTGTGTGTTGTTGTTTCATTGATTTTAGGGATATAGGTTCAATCGGTCAAATCCACAACATATAAGATCAAGAAGATCCCTCTAACAATCAGACCTAGAGGAGGTATCTGTAAGCCCTCATAAATTTTTGTGTGCATCACTGGGAAGTCTGATAAAGCACGCCCCCTATGCGAGGGGATATTTTATACACTTGTTACCCTCTTTGTGTATAAAATCATGTATCAAATGAATGGTATCCCTTAGAGGGATTCATATGTAATTGGATCTTGGGAATATCAATACAAAAAACATTCATTCATTTATTTCTTTGCATTCTGGTTACATCTGCTTTATGCCTTTCATTTATTAAATTTTTAAATATTAAAGGATTCAATCGAATCGTAAGTAGAGTAGTTAGTGGATGACATGTCACTTCCCTTGGGTCACTACACAATCATTTCCTCTCTCTCTGCAAGTCTCTAGAAGGTCTTCTCGATAAACTGGATAGCCCTATCTTGATCTAATAACAATTGTAAATAATTGGACTTAATTCTATCCAAAGCATGTATAAGAGTCTGCATGCTAGTGATAGATGAGCCATCGATGACACCTTTCCATATCTCCCTGAGTTGAGATGAACGTCGAAGGTGCTCCATAAACTTGTGTGTGATGTTGAGATGCATCAAAGTCTGAACGATCTTCTCCTCTGAGACCTATAGATGGTCCTTCCAACTATGCTCCACACCAAGACCAAACTCATAATCAACATCACACATTAGCATCACTGATCTGCTAACTCTAGTGCAATGAACAGAGTCAGACCCCCTGTTAGCACTACACTCTCCAACTTTGTGCATCAAAGTTAGATCCAATCCATGAGCAACCCACAAGTCATCTACTACATGCTCTACTAATTTATCAAATAAATTAGTGTGCTCTGAATCCCTATCAATAGGAAGATCTTTGTACACAACTCTAGAAGTGGATACACATGATAAGCTAATAATTATGTCTTCCTATTCTCCCACACTATCTACCTACTAAGATGGCATGAAAACATTAATATTCTCAGTAGTCTCTCCTTTAAATACCATGCCATGCTCAAAAGGAAATCTATGACCACACTCATCACAAGGAGACTCATCCTCATTTACTATCAACTCTACATATAATTTGGGATCTTCGAGAACTGTGTCATGTGGAACATCATCATGCATCAATGTAATAGTACAAGAACACATACATGAATCTACGATCCTACGATCATAAAGCTCACAACCTACCCAAAATTTGCTCTAAAAGCAAATCCATCACTACTTTGCTAACCGGGTCCTCATCACCAAAACCACCCCCTAAGCATAACTCTCTATGTGAAACTGGGGCAGCAATACCACTAGAAGGAGAATCATCCCCTACCAGTACAATATCACCATCAGATGCCAACACACCTAGATACCATGGTACTATAAATTAATCCTCCAATCCAATGCTAACTCTTGGACTATGCTCATAATGAATGTCCATTGTTATAAGTGAGTCATGTTGTATATGACCAGCATGATAGCTATGATCCTCAGGATGTAATGCCCCTGTAATATCATTTTGCACCTCATCAATGGGTAGATCAACCAGTACACTATCCTCCAAAAAATTGGTTTGAAGATCAAATCCGAATCCACTTGTGTTTTCATCACTGGAAAGTGATGAGAAAGTCTCTGTATGTTGATTTGGACTTTGCATCATAATCAACATGCTCTTTTACTACACTAGTTTTAGTTATCTCAACCATCAGCTTTAATGCTTCCTGAATGATATCACCATTGTAGGGTGCTTATGGAGTTGTAATCCTTATGATCTCACTGAGACATGAAGTGACTACAAATATCACATCCCTATATGTATGTCTCATGATCCAAGGTTGGCCTAAAAAAACTATAAGTGCCTTCACTGCCCAATTCATAACCTCACGATCATATTGATCTAGTTTAGATAAACATGTATTCAATTCCTTCAATATGTCAAGAAGATCATGCATTGATAAATTCTAGGACTCAATTTTTTGCCCTAAGTCATACAACTTACAACTCAAATCCATTTGCTTTTAGAAATATTCTGCTAAATGAATCTGATATTTACTATTATTTGAATGGATAGTAGTAGACTCAACAATTTTGACATCATTAGCATCAAGTTCATTAGGGTCATTGAAACAACTGGAATCTTCATTATGTGCATTTTTATCAAATGAAGGAACATGCATGTCAATAGAAACAATATGTGATTCCATCATACATACCTCATGTGAATTGGATTCACCTTCATCAACTGCAAATTCTGATTTAAATTCTTCTTCTAAAATTTTCTTTGATTCACTAATAGTAGCTTTAGGTTCCTCTTCTTTTATGTGCTCATCATTGACCACTAAAAGTTGCAATTCCTTCTCACACTGTTTAACCCAGTTATGCACGATAGAAGTATCAAACAATTATGGCCTCCTCACCACACATTCCAGTCCATCACTAATAAAATTAATCATTTTTTGCCCCAAATACTTATCAAAAGGAAAAACTACCTTTAGACCCTTTGGAAAGGTTGTATATTTTTGCTAAATTTTTTACTCATTACGTCGTTCTAGCCAATACTTAAGCTAGTCCTGCCATTACTCATGTTGTGACCTAACCCATTCACTATATGAATCCATGAATCATTCACAATTTTATCTTCTACCCAATAGGTTGGTAGTGTTGACCAAGCTCTGATACCATTGTAATAAGCTGCCCTTATTTAGTTTAGATTTTTGGCAAAGTATGATTTGGTTTTTTCTTTAAGCTGCCCTAATTTAGTTTGGATTTTTGGCAAAGTCTGATTTGTTTTTTTTCTTTTTTTGATGTTGCATGATTTTGGTTTGCTACAATTTTGTATTTTGAAATGCCAGATATGGGAAATGCAGGAATGAAATCAAAGCATAAACCTACTCTACTTTCTTGAATCTCACAAAACTTGAAATATGAATAATGGATAACATATATTTAAACCCACTATATAGAGTAAGGGAAATACAAAGTACCAGGGTTACTTGTAATTCTGAGTAAGACTGATTTCTCAGCTACAACCAATAGAGACATAAGTAAATTGTTTGTAGATCATCTAAACTTCACTTCTCCTTGCCACAAATCAATGTTGAGTGTTGTATTAATGATATCGCCCCTATCTGAGGTGTTTACAGGCCTAGAAAGGAGGCGATTCATCCCAAAAATTACATGTCAGCTCTCTACAAATGTAAGGTTAGCAATTGTACGACCAAAAATAATTAATAACTTGTACGAAACCCCTGGAATTGCTTACAAAATACCTTCAACTGTACAATAGGGCAGATTTAATAAAGTTCTTCAATGATAAGCAAATCCCTCAATATATTTGATGACCAATGCTCAGAATATGATAGCAATGGTATGGTTGGAAGAGAAATAGAAGATATATCAACAGCCACAATATTCCTTAAATGATTTGATATTAATTCTCCAATCAGCAATTCAAAACCCTTGGAATATCAATTCTTGAAGCCTAATTTTTGAATGTTGGATGCACACACCTCGAATCCACTAGGATTGATCTCTCACAATTGAAATGGATGTCCTTATTGTAGATGATCGTCTCCAGCAAGCTTGAAAACCCTTGCAATTCCTTACAAAATGTCTTCTCCAAAGCCAAAGCTCTCCAAATTTCCAAAACATGAATGCCAAAATGATTCTCAATCTGCACTTTAATACCTTTTCTCAATGGATCGATTCACTTGGCCAAAATAAGCATTTAATAACATTAAATACTCCACTTTATAATTGTCCTTTTGGGCATCCCACTTAATATAATAAAATATGTCACTTTAAATATTTTAAAAGTGACAATTACTCATTATAATATAAATTCATAAACTTTATGAATATAATTAATATTTGACTTCATTTAAATAAACTATGGGTATTAAAATATTTGCAACCGTTCGCTCGAAAAACATCTGATAACATATTTGGATACCCATTTGGCCAAAGTATTCGCCCGTAAAACTCGCTCTAGCAAAAACACACACTTACTAAAAATAGTAAGTCCTAGCACCATTGCCCAAAATAGCCTCCAAAACTAACCACTAAAATATGAAATGGATACCCAATTAGGCAAAGAAGAATAGTAGATTGTCTACCCAACCAGAACCCCAATAAACTGACTTACTATAAATAGTAAATACTGCTAAAAATATCCAATAACTGCTCTGAGTTTCAAACGCTCTGAATTGATCACCAAGGACTAGAAACTTAACTCAAAGCACAAACTCTGATCCTGCACACACACACTAAAAATAGTAAGCATCCAAATATAGCAAGTGACAGCCCGAAACACCAAGATCAAAATAGCTCATCTCGTCGAACAGGAAACCCATAAGTTGTTTGGTCAAACCCTAACTTACTAAAAATAGTAAGTTATTAAAAATAGCAATGATGACAAAACTACTCCGAAAGGCCAGCAGAAAAGGGCAACTGAAAGCACACAATATTACCAATGGCCCCTACACACTGGAATTAGCCTACGAGACCTCGTGAATAGGCTAACCACTGCAAAAAATCTATCTGGCTAGAAAGGGGACATTACAATAAAATTTTGTTTAAGCCTACAATGGTCTCCCGATACACTCAAAGATGCATGGGATATCAATTTTGTGCACAAGTGTTATTTGAGGCTTGGGTATTGGAGCTTGATTACCCATCACTTCACTAGATGCTTTATGGGCTATCTAGCTTATCCAATAACAATAGCTCCTTCATGATATTTTAAAACCCTCGACACAAGGTTTCTAGCCTACTCAACTACTGAAAAAAAGATTGTATTTTTTTGGCTTTTTTTTTTTTGCTAATTTTTTGGTTTTTTAAATAAGGAAATCAGAATGAAAAACACAATAAAATTATACCTAACAAGTAGAAATGGTTGAGTAATAATTGTTGTAGTCGTAGTAGAACTCGGCTCTAGAAAGCGCTCTGATACCATTTGTTAGGAACCTAGTATTAAAATAAAGCTCACTCACATAAAATACTGAAAAATAATTGAAATACATCAAATAAAAAAATAACACTATGTAAAAAGTAATTGTAGAATTAAAACAATCTCACAAATAACTCAGAATCACAGGCTTCTTTGAGGGAGCAACCTCCATTATTTCATGAACTTGCAAAAAGATACATTCGTACATGGATCCATGTATTTTAAAGAGAAAGTTGCATGCAACCCTACCTAAAGTCTCAAGTGCTGGCTTACATGCAAAATGCCACTCGAGCTAGAATATTCTACCAAACATTAGTTACAATATTTATAACAATTACATGAGATGACACCACTTGGCTAGGTGCCTTACTTGCCACATACATTACAAAGTATTACAAAATAACATTATAATAGAATCCCCCACATTGGAAGTGGGTCATTACATAAGCCAATGAGAATACAAAATAATTTTAGGATGGAATCCTAACAAAATCAGTTTAGCCCTCTATTATGCAAGTGTTAGAATTTTCTTTTACTTTCATGACATCAACCCACCATCTGTTTGGATCTTCTTAACACAACCAATTCTATGTTTTTTCTTGCTAGATGTCAGGCATTTTTGCTTGTCTTGATGACATCATTGATTTTAGGGTTCGACCATCTTCTATACTTAGCCAAAATTTTGCAATACCCTATGCCAGATGTTGGATAGAATTTTGCTTTAGAATACTTTGCCCTTGCATGCTAGGTTTTTTACCTTTATAATATTTTTATCTTTGGATCCACTTTTTACAGTGCCAAACTTTTATATTGCTTGTGTTGATATCAGTATCTTCAAGTGTTTGATTCTCTTCTACACTTAGTCACTTTTTCTTGCAATCATACTTAATGTCATATACCAGAAACTATGCTTGAGACTTAATTCTTTACTATTAGGCTTTATGCTTTAAATTTTTTTCTATCTAACAATATCTTTTGCTCTGCTATATTTTTTTGTGCCTCATGATGGTGTCAACGCTTTAAAAGTCTAGTACTCTTTGATACTTAGTCAAATTTTGAATAACTAGCAAGGAGTTGCATTTATGTTGGGTGTTGGGTCTTCACCATGCTTGGCCAAATATTTGATCTTAGTGCATCAGATGTTGAGGTTTTTGCACATATTTGTTGATATTAACACTTTAAAATAATGACACTCTCTCATACTTAGCCAACATTTGAATTTAATGCTAAAGAAAAAAGTTAAATTATTTTACCTTAGTCCAATTTACAACTCAATTATGCCAAATACCAGACAATTTTATTCTCATTGCCATGTCGACATCTCAAAATATTGGTATTCATCTACACTTAGAAATTTTTTTGTATTTTGATGTTGTATAAGCTTGATGATCCTTAGCTTCTCTTTACTTGGATCGATGGCTATTTCATACATCTGATTGTGCTTGAAATATACTAATAACAAACTTATAGATGCAGGTGAATTATTTTACTCACATTATTGGCACCTCATAGGGGATTTTTGCTTGTAGGAGCATAAAACCCATATGTCCTTATCCTATTTGGTAGCAAAGTCAAAATAAAATAAAAATTTATTTGTACAATTGTAGGCTTCCTACATAATTTCCATTTCTAAGGTCTCAACTGTACCACTAGATTCTCTTTGTTCTTCTTCCATTGTTGTTCCAATTTTTTTGCCCTATTGACTTTTTCCTTGAATTGTTGGAGGTACTACTAACGAGAATAATCTACACATCTTATCCCATTATTTTTGAGAGGGGACATGTATTTCTCTAAACTTATAGAGAACTTCCTACAATTCAAAGTATCGGTCATAAGAGGGTTTCCCATATATTTGATCCAATTTTTTATATTTTTATAGTAGCATAGAGAGCGTATGAAAGAGAGCAATGATATGCTCTATTTTTAGAGGTTCAATCAATGCATCAATTTCACTTCCATCATTATGTTTCAGGTCTATTTGTTGGCTGAATTACTTTGCATTATAAAAGTGATGATTCTTATCCTAAAATCCTAGTAAGCTAAGGTCCATGACCTCTTGAACTACATATTTTATCTTATCTACACTTGTTTTGAGAGTAGTTATTAGGTCCCCTCCCATGATTAGCTGATTTTCACATATTACCTGGATTGATCAAAATTTTGAGTCGCTCAGGTACCTTTTAGAGCATGCTACCAGGTGTGGATATTATCCTTTGTTTCTTATGATATGGAGTGTTGCTTCTTCCTACTCCAATTTACACAATAATTCCTCTCTTCCTCTGGTGAATTCTTATTTTTTCATCCTGGATTAGTTTTACAATAAATGCAATCCTTTTCACTAAAGGGAAAGCTTTCATCACTACTTCCTTAATATTAATCCACTATTGACCTCTAAAATATTTTAGTAATTCCTAAGTGATCAAACTTTATGGCTTCTTCTTATTTTTTTCAAGATTTGATTATAGCCAATGTTTCTTCCTACTTTTGGAGCTTTGTTTGTAAATATTGTAGTTCCTTTTCCTATGTATGGATCCTTGTATCTTCTTGTTGCAATTGCTCTTCCAAAATTTGAATCCTTATATCCTTGTGTTGTAATTGCTCTTCATTTGGAGATTTGTCTAGTAGGAGCTTCAAGTTCTAGACTTCATTTTTTAGAGCATTTTTCTCTACTTATTCCTTATTTAGCCTTTATTCTAGGATTTGATAACCAAAGGTAGGAGAAGTAGTAAAGGTATACTAGCAAGGAGAAAAACTCATTTAAGGTGGCATCAATAATACAATTGTAATATTTACAAGGGGTGTGAATGTCTACTTATGGGGGTTTTTTGGCTTTCATGTGTATGGGGAATGATAGTAATCTATGGTGGTAGCTTTTGGGGGGGATGAAACTTCTAATGTAGGGAACAATGGTGGGATTTATTTTTTTAACAAAGGTTGTGAAGATGGTGGATGGATTTTAGGAAGAAGGGTAGGGATAGAAGATGTTCCTGGTCCTCTCCCTTCTAGCATTGGTTTCTATGTTGCAATATAAATTTTTTAATTCTATTTTTGTGTTTTTTCTTAGAGTATAATACTCTAGCTACTACCTTTTGGCTTTCTTTGGGACCCCATTCTGCTTAGTACTTGAACGAATCTTTCTCTTTGCCTTTTCATTGGGTTTTTTGTGGAGCTTATATTTACAAAGGACTACTATAGTAGTTGCTTCTCATATGTATCCTAATATCCTAGCTACTTCAAATCATGACATATGTTTTATCAGTTTCTCTTGAATTTATTTTGGCAAGTTTTCTATGATTATAGCATGCTATGACATACTAGATATTTTAGCTTCTATATTTTATCTTTTGTGTAGAGTTAGTCACTTTGAGTCTGAATATTCATCTAAATATCCATAAGTAACTAAGGGCTCTTCTCTTAAGGGGTTCTGTTGCATGATTTACTTCTCCTCTTCATAACGATACATCTCTTCTTCTATATCTTTAAATTTCATCAACTACAACAATCTCTCCCCTTGGTGCTCCTCCCTTTAGAGTTCATATTTATCATTGAAGTTCATTTTGAAATCCTTATCCTAAGGGCTGGGGAATACCTAAATTTACTTATCTTTCTCGCATCATGAAATCCACCATTCTCCAATTTTATCTTTTATTCATTCTAGAGTTTCTTTAATATTTTCCACTAGTTTATCCATTGTTCTTTATTTCATACTAGATCATACAACCACTTTTAGGAATAACATTTTCTCCATGGGAACCACCTATACATTTCACTAATATAAATATTAGAGGCTTGATCCTCTACATTATTTTTAACTGCTCAATATTTATCCAAGAAAGATATTCAAATACTAGATTCTTAGTGCTTAAATTTTCTAATTTAGCTTTAACATTTCCCTTTGGATTATAATTCCATAGGTGTGGCACTATTGGTAGTTTGAGGACACTAATATTTTCATCCAAAATATTTTTCTGACCTCGTGTTGTCATGCTTATATCTTTGAAATTGAATGGATAGTGGTAAGTGCAAGATTTATTTATCTTGGCCCCAAATTTTTCATCTGCTTCATCAATTTGATTGCAAAACTCTATTCCAAACACCTAGTTTGTAATAAAGTAAGGCAATAAATAAGGGTTTTGTGGGAAGACATAAACTTTGATGATGGTGATATTTTCCAATAAATACCAATTCCCTATTTCACACCTTTTGCCACATAATTTATCAACCACTTCAGATATTAGGTGGTGAATTTAGCCATAAATGCATGCTAATGCAAGCCCTAGAAAGATTCGATTGAACTCGAGATATGAGGTTGTTTCCCTGAGGACTAGAGTCCATTCAACTATAGGATGTATTATGTCATCAGGTTCTCTTGATTGAAGTCATATAATATACATTCTTGGAGGCATATGATACAGGAATAACCAAGCTAAGTATGATAGGTAACATAAGGTATCCTTCTCTTTGAGCTTTAGGGTGACTAGTTGACTATGAATTTGGTAACTTAAAAAATATGCCCAATCAAAGAATATGGGGTCACTTGCACTAGAATTATCATAATTATATGTATGATTGACTACATATTCTATAAAAACTTGGTAGTCATATACAAACAAATAAATATCTAGCCCAAGAATTAAAATTGTCATAGATAATACTCCCTGTAGGAATTCACCAAATCTTCCTAGCTTCATCGGGTGTTCTGGAAAATCCCTTGGAAGTTTCCTTATACTTTTCTCATCTATGTCTTAATATTATCTCTTTTGAAATGACTTTTTTGTCCATTAATATCAAGTGGATTAGGTAATGTACTTGGTTATGCTCCTATCATGAAGGATTTTTTAATTGCATCTATTGTGATAGGAAATAGACTCTTCCCTTTCATATCACACATCATTGTTGTTTCTGGGTCATAATTATTTGTAATAGCCTTAACCTGCTCTAGGAAAGGGTGAAAAAATCAAAGTATATATCTTGACAAACCTAAATTCTAGGAAGTTGCTTCAAGCATCTTAGGAAAATATTTTTTTCCTTTTTCTTTTGACCCTTCTCTAAAACTTTTCAATTTATCCTTGATAGTAATAATTGGGTCATGCGTGTCGCTCAGTAGATCTTGGAGCTTCTTGGTATTATTCTATACCTTTTTAACCCTTTTTTCCTCATGTCATATCAAACCAAGAGGTTATAGCTAATTGTAGATAAAAGCAAGAATGCAACACTTCCTTCATGCAAAACACTTTGACAATTTTACAATATGCTACTCCAAATGCTAAATTCTCTTTCATACATTACATGTATTTAGCCCTATTTTTATAGCAAGAAGTAATTATGAGGTATAACCATTGCTGAATTAATGCATAAATTCAACTTTTATTGCAAAATATTTATTTAAATTGGAAAGCATGTCATCACTTGCAATGCATGTCATTTCCAAGATTGCCATACTTTTGAGCCAATAAAATTGTTGAAAATTCAAACTCTAGCAGTTATGAGGTGCATGTTTCAGCCAATCAACTTATGTTCATCAAAACTACTACATCCACTACTATTGTATTTACACATGTCATTATTTACATATGTATAGCCCAAAGGTATGAATTTATGTGCATAATATTTTAGGTACTAACCCTTCACTAGAATTGGAAAAATACAACCAGACATTTCTTGAAGCTCATACACATTCAATGCTTTCCTTTGTGAGATTAGATATGGCCCAAACCATAGTAATTCAAACTTTTCATGTTTTTTTGGTTTAGCTCGGTCTCCATCACATTTCAATACAAAGTCATCATCCTTGAATGACTTTGGTGATGATATTTTATTGAACCATCATTTAATAGTTGCTTGATGTTGGTGGAATCTATTATAATATTCTTCTTTTTCTTCAAGTAGTAACAAGTTTATCATCATTATTTCCATTGGCCTTACATATTCTAGCTTTGTTTGAACAATAAGCCTTAAGGTCAATAATTCTAGATGTATTAACAACATGAATTCCTTCCCATAGACTAAAACATAAGGGGTGGTCTTTAGAGCCTTCTTTACCATTAGTCTATCTACCCATAATGCTTTATTGAGCATTAAATGCCAACTTTTTTGGTTTTCGCCAATATTTTATTTGATAATTTTCATTAAATTTTTATTTGTGGACTATGCTAGTACATTGCCCTATGGGTAATAGTTGGAGGAATCTTTCCAATATATGCCATATTTTCTAGAAAAAATCATGGTTTTAGTCCCTATGAAAGCTCCACCATTGTCAAATACTACTGTAGTAAGGATTTCAATCCTGGTGATCAATCTCTCCAAAAAGTTTGACAATATCCTAATCTGCATGCTTGGTCACTTCTACCTCAGATCACCTAGTGAAATAATCAATTGTTGTCAAGATGAATTTATGTTCAGTAGAGGAATTAATATTAATTACCCCAATAAAATATAACCCCCATTGCTAGAAGGGCTTTCACAATGATTGGTTAGATGGGAATTGCTAGATGTTTTCTCTTCTTAAAAAACCTTTGATATACATTGCAAGCATTAAAAACTTTAAATGCATCAATGAATAGAGTCGACCAATAATATCTAGCCCATTTAATTTTAGCTACTATGGTTTAAAAAAAATAGTCTCCACCTGAGAAACTAGCATGAAACTCATCTAAGATTTATTTTGCTTTATCTCAATGAATACATCTTAGGAGTATGCCATCAAAAAAATTTCAATACAAGACACCATCAATCATAACATAGTTTATAGCTTGAAGCTTATACCTTTGTCTTTGAGAGGTTGTGAACCATCTTAACAGTATCCAATATGGAGAAAGTTCATTAGTTGGTCTACCTAGTTGTCTTGTATTTGACCCATTATTTTCTATAGTTCTTCATTTTCCTCAATTAATAGGTTGGTATTCAATATTGCAAAGTTTTCCAAATGTTCACAGGGAGCTCTTCCTCTACCAGCTTGGTCAATTTTAATTCCACATCATCCTCTTAGATTTCTATAATCCCTCAGTTCTCTTTTTGCCTAACTCCCCTTGCACTATGAAGTTTCGAACATTCATATGTACAATATATACTAATATTTTATTTTGAGATATGTAATGCCTTATATTTTTTAGATATTTCATCAGGGCAAATACATTTTTCTCAATAAAGTTGTAATGTTCTTCATAGTTGTGTAATGTCTGGATTAGAAAAGCTATAGGCCACTCATTTTGATCTTTATCCTTTTGAGTAAGAACAACTACATAACTTTCCTTTGCACCAAACACAGAGAATAAAATCTCCTTGGTAGTTTGGATTGGCTAGTACCAAGGCTCTAGTTATGGATTTTTTTATACTTTTGAAATCATCTCTTCAATATTTAGTTCGTATGAAGGATGCATCCTTTCTTAGCATCTCTATCATTGGCTTCACTATTTGAGAAAAGTGAGACATAAATTTGTGGATAAAATTAATCTGCCCATAAAATTACTTCAAGCATTTCTTATTTTGTGGTAATGGCAATTATAGTATTGATTTTACTCTATCTAGATCAATGGCTAAGTCCTCCGTAGATACTACATGTCCCAACAATTTTCCCTCATGGACCACAAAAATTAACTTTTGTGGGTTTAATAACACAACAAATTCTCTGTATTTTTGAAAAATCAGTCGAAGATGTTCTAGATGCTTATCCTTCTAATGAGAGAAGAATATCATATCATCTAAATAAATGAGTATAACTTTATTTACTAACTCACCAAAAGCTAAATTTGTGGCCCTTTCAAATGTAGTTCATGTATTTGATAGGCCAAAGAGAATCCTTTGTTAGGTGAATGTTCCCCACTTAGTAGTGAATGTGGTTTTGTATTGATCTTAATATCTAATCCGCACTTGATTAAAGTCAAAGAACCCATCAAGCAAGGAAAATATCTCCGCCCTAATAATAGAGTGTAAAATTTAATTGATCTATTGTAGAGGATAATAATACTTTAAATATTATCTATTTAAATAATAAAACTCCACACAAAGGTAGATTTCTCCATTCTTATTTTTTATAGACACCATATTAGCTACCCACATGGAACACTTGACTAGGTAAATGATCTTCATGTTAAGTAGCTTTAGCAACTCCTGCTTCATCAATGGTTCTATCTTAGAATTCACTGGCCTTTGCTTTTGTTGGAATGGGTTAGCATTAGGTTGTAGCTTTATTACGTGTTGGATAATCTCTTTGCTATAGAATTTCAAGTCATCATAGCTTCATGCAAGGATATCACTAAATTCTTTGCATAAGATCAAAAACTGCTAAAATTCCTCTTCAAAGAATTGTACTCCAAATTTTAAATTTCTGTCAAGTTCAATCTAAAAATCTCTAAACTCTTGTCTGTTAATTTTTATTTTTTGGCCATTTGGCTAGTCACTACTATCAAAGTCAAGAGTAATAAGACCTTTGGGAATATGGTTACTCTTTAGCTGAATAACATCTTCTTCATTTATGTTTTTGAGCATATCTTCTATCATATTTGCACTATGTATTTCTTGCATTAAGGAATCCACTATCTATTCATAATTATCAAACACCTTTAATAAATATTCTTATCTAACATGGAAGGCTTGAAATACAATTTAATATATCTTGATTTTTTTTCTTAAATCAAAACCAAGACAAAAATTTGCTTCATGGTAAGCGAACACATTAGCTTGTGCATTCTACTCTCTAGTGATTGCCTTTATATTCAAAGCTTCAAATATTTCAAATAGATCCTAGATTTTATTTTGATAGGTTCTTAGGTAATGTTGATTGTTGCTGCATTTTTTAGTAACCTAATTTACTATCAATTCAGAATCACCATAGATCATCAATAGATTTACTTCCATATTCTCTATCTCCTTCAACCCTATGCATAGTGCTTCATATTCTATTGTATTATTGGTGAAACTCTAGGTTAGTAGGTAGGAGAGGTGCTTCACTCCTTCAGAGGGTGATACTAGCACCGTTCTAGCTCCAGTGTCATTTCTACATTATCATCAAAGTACATCTTCCATATCTCTATTTGCCAAAGTTATTTATTTGACATGTCCAGGAGTTTTTTCTCTTTTGGTTTTTAGATAGAATAGGTGCCTATCCCTATTCCAATCATAGCATTGAAGTTTTTGAATGAAAACTTCTCTTCAGTTTGTAGCTCATCTATGATGTATTCTATTAGGTCAACTTCCTCATTAATCATGTTGACACTATTATTTTCCTCTTCAATTTTTTATGTGATATGAGGAAGGCTTTTCTACAAATATTTTCACCTTCCTACCCTTATGAAAAATTTCCATATGTGAGTAGTATAAGGACATATATCCACCCAATTTGGATTTAAATTCACAAGAGAGACATATTCCAAAGTATGGATCTAGGTCTACCATACCATCTCTTGTATGACTATTATCTATGGCATCTTGTGAAGCAGCATGGGTATGTCTTTAATCATGTCAATAGTTTTGACTAGTGTTCCATACAACTGAAGCACCCTAGGACTAGATCGTGTATATTCCATGCCCATTGATTCACATATTGATTTCAGCATTACGATTGTTTCTACCCCAAAATATACCATACAATTATGCACAACCCATCCTTCCATACACATGGGCAAGTAAAAAGGGAGAGGTATATTTTTTCCTATTTATGACATAGGTTTTCCTTGTGCTAAATTTAATTTTGGATTAGAATTATCTTAAGACCATGTGGATTTTAGTGATTCCTAGAGAAGGTCTATTTCTCCTAAAATTATTAAGGAATTGTACATGCTTACTTTGGATGGAATTTTCTTAAGTTCCTCCACAATGTTAAATCTTGAAGACTTTGGTTGTTTTTTTTCTCTTTTTTTGGCTCATTGAATATCCTTCTACACTCTTATGTTGATTCTATTCTTTGTTTCTTATTAACAAAAGGATATCAGATCTTATTCCTAATCTACTCTTGGGTTTTAGCTATTTTTTCCTGCACTAGCTTTATTGAAATTTAGGATGCTCCTTTGGAGGTTACTCACTTCTTTGCATAGGTTGAGGTAATTTATTTTCTGGATGCTCTATTTGTTGAGATGGGACTTTCAATAAGTCCAATATTTTAGGATCTGCATGTAATGAATTCTTGTTATATTGGGTCAGGACTAATATAGAATCCTCTTCTATGATATCTTACATCATTAGATTTTGATATGTTTCACAAAGTATATTAACTTGGATCTTTTGTGCTCTTTCTGCCTTTCTAACTATATTTTTTTGCATTTGATGATGGTGAAGCATACAAGTATTTTCATCATGTGGATCATTGTAATTTGGGAACCAATAATTTGTTTCTAATGTTGAAGTAGAAGGAGATTCCGAAAATAAAAAGGAAAGACTAAACAAAATTGCATTAAAAGGAAAGAACACAAATGAATGAACACAAGATATAAAAGCAATATAAAATACGGCCTTTTTTATTGATATTCTTTCAGCAATGTGTTACAATACGTCTCCTTCCTTTTTAGGGGATAGGAGCGTCAAATGTTGATCTTTTACAACTTGTTTCAGAATTCCTTCTCCCGCGTGCCCACATATAAGATGGGCGAACCAAAACGTTGCCGCCGCTTGTGTTGGTAAAAGTAGATTCCTCGTTGCTCCTCTAATGCTGAAAATCTGCGTTCAAAGAAACAAACAAAGAATCAGTAGCACCTGTGTATGAAAAATAAAAGAGCGAATATGAAAGGTTACCATAAAAGATAAATGTAATGATGGTTAAAATGAGTCCAAATAAACTAAAAATTTGACAAAAGCATAAATACGTAACTAATAAAATGCTGCAAAAGAAACAGTCACCAAATTTGACGCAGATCGGTATTCGTCCCTGGGTCGGACGAGTAAACCTGCAATAGTTTGGTACTCGTTCCGGGGTGAGACGAGAAAACCTGCGACAGTTTGTTACTCGTTTTGGGGTGCGACGAGAAAACCTGCAACAGTTTGGTACTCGTTTCGGGGTGAGACGAGAAAACCTGCAATAAGGCAGGGGGTGCCCGAAGGCAAACCACCCGCGGGTTGAAACTTTGTTTCGACACCAATCCGCTTGGGATGGGTCCGAAACCTGTTGTGATGTGTTGTCGACAAATTGATGGGCTATTGTGGTCAGAAAAATTGGGTTTTTGGTTCTTGATTCGTGCCTTCAAAGTCACCCAATAACCTCCTTTTCGATTAAGAGATTATGGATGTAAAGACACAAATCATAAGTCAACAAAATAGCAGCACTTCGTCGCTCAAAATGCTCCTTCTCTGTATCTCTTTTGGGTGAGGAAATTCACCATTTTATAGACCCAAGGGGTCTCTTTGAATTAGCATGCAAAAGTGCTACTTAGCATGAATGCTTTTTCAGGGAAGAGAAGACTTCTCCCTGATCAAGGCTCCATAACTGCTTCTGTAACTGCTGCTGCATGCCCAAAAGAACTCACTCGCACTCCCATGCAATGAAGGGAGAGTTAAGTAGCTAATTTGAGTTGTCATGCAAAGCCCACTCTCACTCCCATGCAATGAAGGGAGAGTCAAGTCGCAAATCCGAGTTGTCCTAAAAAGCTCACTCCCATTCCCATGCAGTGAATGGAGAGTCAAGTGGTTGTCAAAAGAACTCACTCGCACCCCTATGCCATGCAGGGAGAGCTAAGTGGCAGTTCTGAGTTGTCATGGGCCGAGGTTTGACTTTTTGTAGGTCAAACCTGGCATTCGTCCCACCCCAAAGCGAGCGCTGGTAATCGTCCCTGGGTGGAACGAGTACCGATCGCACTCGTCCCTGGGTGGAGCGAATAAGTAGCAGAGTGCCTAAAAGGTGCCAAATTGATCTCTGACTTTTAAAACTACTGTGTGAGTGGTTAGGACCACTGTTTTAACCTCTGGGGCTGCCCTGGGGGCTATTTGTGTCAATGTGATCAGTGCTTGTTGTCACGTAATCGGATTGGTGTTGTTTTGGTGTCTACAGATGCCCCTTTTTGGGAAGCGCTGTGCAAGGCGTAGCGCTCGAGCAAAAATAGATAACCAAAGCACTAATGATTAGGGTTTCTCAGTAACCTAACCAACTCTTGATGCCCCAAGTATGGAAAGGGCACACATTCTTGAATCTTTGCTTCTGACGAGCTAAGGAACTTAAATCAAGTATTAACCTGGTTTGGTGAGGTATTACTTGAACTTGGACATTGATCAGTCATGAATAGGCAAAGGGCGCAACCTTTTGTCTATGGGAACCTTGAGTTCATGATTCATGAATGCCAAGTGTTTGATCAGCTTGTGATAATTGCTTGTTTGCTGCCCCAAGCAAGGGCGCGATTGTCTTTGTCAATGATCCTTTGAATGCGTGTTATTTCCATGATTGGGTATATTATTGTTGATTAGCAACTAAGTGTGACTACCCCCTCAAGCGACGAATCGATGAGGGAATGACCGACATGAGAAAAGCGACGAGTCACTTGACCCAAGATGACTTAAGTGAGGGTGCCTTTAGATGCTATCCGTTGAATGCTCGAGCAGTTTCTCGATTTTTGTGACCTATTTTTGGTGGGTGTGAACCCATTTTGGGACGCCATTTGGGGTTAACATTGGCGAAAAGCTGATCTCTCATGGAGCGGTCCGGCCATGGTAGCCTTCTTAGGGAGACAGATAAGGACAATGTAAACCCCGACATTGGTTTTTTTTTGATGCCAAGAGATTAAGTACAAGAGCACTTTTGTCCGACAATTTTTAGTGGTTTTGTTGGTATTTGTCATTTTTATATTTTGGTTGGTTTTGATTTTTTTTTTTTTTTGGGTATTCGTTCCTGGGTGGGACGAACTCCATGATGGTACTCGTTCTGGGGTGGGACGAGCGCTCCTCCGAGGAAAAAGCGCTCGTTCCAGGAAGGAACGAATACCAGCAAGCAAAAAATATAAATAGGCAAAAATTACGGATTTGGCTCATTTGCACTGTTCATCGCGAGCGATTTGGAGCTCTGAGGAGGAGGAGGGAGATTTTCTGACGCGAAGCGCTGTCAAATTTTCCAGCTACCATGAGTGCACAAACCGGGTCGTCAGGCGGCGAAGCCGAGGCGAGACCAGTAAGTGAACTATCTCCTCGAGTTTTAATTTGAAAAGTGCAAATGTGTTTTTATTGTGTTTTTCTGTTGTGTAAGACATGGAACCCTAATTAATTAATTTAAAAGGTGAATGAATTTGATTTAAAGACAATGAAACAAAATGAAACGTGTATGCAACCGATGGAAACCTAGATGGAAAACCGTAGGATAAACCCAAATGAAACTTAGGGTAACACCTTAGGGTAACCACGATTATAAAATGTTTTTTATGTGAATGGTAAAACTTAGGTCGGAACCGTAGGTAAACCATGTCACTTTTTTTTTTTTTTGTTTTTATGAAATGCAAGATGAAAACTTAGATTAAAATTGATGAATTTTTTGTTTTGAATGGTAAACTTAGGTCGAAACCGTAGGTAAACCATGTCAAATTTTTATTGCTTTTTATGAAATGCAAGATGGAAACTTAGATTAAAATTGATGAATTTTTTGTGTTTGAATGGTAAACTTAGGTCGAAACCGTAGGTAAACCATGTCAATTTTTTATTGTTTTTAAAGTACAGCTTTATTTTTGTCAGTTAACACTAGAATTAAAAAACTCTAGAAAACTATTTTTTGTTTTTGTTTTTTTTGTTTTTATTGATTTTAAAATACAACTTTGTTTTTGTCAGTTAACACTAGAATTAAAAACTCTAGAAAACTGTTTTTGTTTTTGTTTTGTTGTTGTTTATATACATGTTGATGAATGATGTTGTTGTACATTGATGCAGTTTTGTACAAGTGATGGGGATTTGATGCATGTTTTTGATGTGTTTATGTTTTGTGATACGCAGGTGGTGAAGAGTCGGCATCGGGTACCGACTATTTTTTCTAGTGCCCGTGAGGCGTTGAGTGCGGAGGATCGGGAGTGGCTTGACGCCTTGGGGCTCAAGCATGTGGCACGATTGGAGGCAGTTGTTGGGGATCGGGCGTACTTGATAGCTTTGATCAGTCTATGGGATGTTCGAACGAACACCTTCCATCTCTCGATAGGGGAGATGACAGTCACCTTAGAGGATGTGTATCGAATTCTTTGGATTTCGATAGACGGGGTTCCCATCCGAACGACGCCACGAGGCCAGAGGATGGCTATACTGACCCGATGCTTTGGACATGGGGAGGACTTGGGTGGGGAGGACGCGATGCAGAGAGCGGAGGAGGATTGTCAGGTGGGTGGTATCCTAGTGCGGTGGTGGTATGAGAGGACTCATGAGCCTCATTTCCAACATGTTGTTTCCAGACTCCTCGGGGCGAGGTTCCCATGGAACCTACTGGAGGTGGTGTGGCAGTTAGTGGATTGTCCTATGATAGAGCCGGTGATCATGAGATGGGGCCAGACGCTGTTGGCTCAACTATATGATGAGTTGTATGAGGTCCGCTGTCGAAAGCGAAAGGGGATTGGCTACAGTTTCTTGCTACAGAGCTGGGCCTGGCAGCATATAGCCGTAGAGCGACCACGAGGGCTACCTTGGACTACACGGGTTGACATGGTGGATAGAGACATTGGTTATGGTGCTTTATGGTATCGATCTAAGGAGCGGGGGCAGAGTCGGCGGTTTGCGAGAGACGTGGACCATTACGTAGATGCATTGGCCCGACTGACTCCAGGAGATGTGGTGTGGAGGCCATATCGGGATTGTCCCGCATGGCCAGAGGTGGATGAGTGGCTTCGGTGGGTCCAGAGGGGGAGGTGGGTCATTGGATGACACAGGACAGAGCAGGAATACTTTCATTATCTCTGAGTGACACGATAGTTTGGGGTACGCCAGGGGTTTCCTGGGGAGCCCTTAGTCTATCGATGTCGGAGCGATGAGAGGACTCTAGCTGCACCGATCCTCGAGCCACTGGGGAGGATGCAGATACAGTACTGGACATTTCAGACGTGGATGACGTCAAAGTTACTGTCGAGTACCAGGAGTGGTGGACGCTCTGACAATGGCGAGGTGAGGGGCCATTGGGAGGGGATGAGGCAGCGATAGGCGGAGAGGGTGCAGAGGCACCAAGCGAGGGTTGGGGAGCTCTTATTGATGTGGACATGGTGGAGGTGGCAGATGCGGGAGAGGACTTTGGTGAGGAGGAGCAGCCAGAGATGCAAGATGCTCCGAAGTAGGCCGATGCTCTAGAGAGGCCGACGCAGCCGACCATGTCGGGGGATACAGAGGCAGGGTTGCATGTTGAGGTAGCACGATTGATGGAGGTGCTACGGAGGTGAGATGGGGAGTTTGAGAAGATGGTGCAAGAGAGGGATCTCCTGTGAATGTAGTTGGCAAAGCGGGAGAGCGCAGGGACTGCATCTCACCGGTAGGAGGGTGATACGGATGCTGCACGGGAGAGGGATCTCCTGCAGGTGCAGCTAGCACAGCGCGATGACATAGTAGCTTACTACCATCGGTGGGAGGCAGAGTGGAGTTGACGGGAGGCAGATTGGGGCCGATGGGAGTCAGATTGGTGGCGACATCGGCTGGAGATGGAGGGAGAGATTATCCACCTTGGGGGCGAATACCAGAGCCTCCTGCAGGTGGCTCATCGTATCGAACGAGAGATAGCAGGACGGAGCAGTCAGCATCATCCCATCGTAGGCGGCTGGATGAGGGAGGCGCTAGTGGGCGTGATGCAGGGGCGAGCAGCAGTCGCCCTGAGAGGTCCCATAGGACCCACACTGCAAGGGGTAGTTCCCATCACACCGATCCTACGTGATCATGGTGGCCGACGCCCTAGGCTTGGGGTTTTTGAGTTTTTGGATTGTGGTAGCGAGGTCCGAGGACCGGTTCACTGTAGCCTACGGGCAATTTTGTTATGATATATATATATATATACAAATGACTCTTTTTGGTGTTTATACATTTTTCATGATTTATTTTTATGTACATGTTTTTACATTGATGTATGCATATGTGATTATGAATGCGATGGGTCTAATTTGTATGATGTATGCATATGGAATGAATGAAATGAGTTGTTGATGATTTGTTGATGCACCATAGACTGTACAAGATTTGATTGGCTTGCTATAGTAATGGGATAACTTTGTGGAATGCTTGTGCATGTGAAAACTTTGTTTTTGTATTTTGCATATATTTTGATGGTGATGTACGGAATGAAATGTACCGGTTGTTTGAAAATGTAGTTAAGCTTTTTTGAGATGCAGATATTTTAACTAACTAGCCAAGACTGTACATTTATCTCGCAAGACTTTTGAACAAGGTCTAAATCCGACTTGAATTTAACCAAGTTATTTCACATCCCTGTGTGTGCAATTGAGTTCGTTTATGTGGTATTTATCAGGATACCGCCAGTGCCAGATAGGCTATCAACCAAACTTGTACTGAGGATCACCTAATTAGCTCCACTAACTCCGTTGTTGTATTTAGCAAGATTAATCCACGGGACAATCTAAGGTACCATAAGCTAGCTCATCCACATGCAAACATTGGTCTGCGCACACGCAAAGCTAATGTGATAGACATATCGTCATGCGGGTAGGATACCACCATTGCCAAGTAGGTTGTCAACCAAACCTGTAATGAGGATCACCTAGATGGTTTTCGAATGCTGAGAATTCCAGGGATTCAAGTTCAGGTTATTTGTTGGCTGAATGATTTGGGAGACTTGCTCGTCTATATAGTGATGAAAATCACTGTTTATTTTCACTTTGTTTTTCTTTTTGAGCAAGGATTTTGGATAGTGGTGATAACCACTGTTATTTGATTTTGTATTTTGAGCTTTGTAAGTTTGAGCTTGTGAATGGCCTTGATCCTGTTGGCCTTGGGGATGACTACCCATCCTGTGTAGGGATGTGTAGTACGAATCCTTACGAATTTGGGAACCAAGGGGATAATGGAGATTATGAAGTAAGGGCATTGATCTTTTAGGCCTTGGGGATGACTACCCATCCTGGTTAGGGGTGGGTAGTACGAATCCTTACAACTTTGAGACCAAAGGTGAATGGAAAGGGTTGTGATGATGGTTTGTTGGAATTTTGTTTTTGAATGGCATTGATCCTTTTAGGTCTTGGGTACGACTACCCATCCTTGGCAGGGACGTGTAGTACGAATCCTTACAACTTGGATACCAAAGGTGAGTGGAGATGGTTGTGATGATGGTTTTTTGGAATTGTGTTTTTGAATAGCGTTGATCCTTTTAGGTCTTGGGGATGACTACCCATCCTTGGCGAGGACGTGTAGTACGAATCCTTATAACTTTGGGGACCAACTATGATTGGGATTTGTGGGAGTGGTGAAAACCACTATTTATTATGGGGAATGGATAGGGAAGAGCTCGTCCTTTTGTCAATTCTCAGCATTCTAGAACCATTCGCATAGGGGGATGAACAGGCTAATATTTCACCTATGGTACCCTAGACTGCTTTGTAGGTTTCTCTTGCGTTCACACAACTTAGGAATTATTATATGTGTGTTAATTTGTGTTGGGATGCTACGTAACAAGGTGTGATCCAAGTAAAACTTTCCCGTGTAAAATCTATTTAACTATGTATAGTTTTGGCTAGAAAATTAAAGATAGCTGAATGATGAAAACCCTATATACATTAGGAAACAACTGACTATGCTAAAAATGGCGATATGCTAGATGTATGCATTTATGAAAATGGATTTGATGTGGAAAAGGATGGAATTGCCAAGTAATGATAGCCTATGGTGCTTTTGACTTGTATGACCTAGCAAAGGTATGCAATGTATGGATGCGATGCCTAATGCAACCTATATTTTTGTATTTTGATTTTTATGAGAATGCATGGAATTGAAATACAAATTTTTTTGTGATTTGTGATTTTTTATGACTATGCATGGAATTGAGATGCAATTATTTTTTTGTGATTTTTGATGATTTTATTGTTTTTGTTTGTTTTTGGAATATTTGTTTTGACCAAGCGGTTATGGTAACCCTTGGAGCGTTTGGTTTGACCAAAGGGTTTATAGATACCTTTGGGGCGTTTTAAAGTTGACCAAGAGATTTATGAAAATCCTTGGAGCTTTTGGCTTGACCAAAGGGTTTATAGATACCTTTGGGGTGTTTAGGGTTGACCAAGTGATTAGGAAAATCCTTGGAGCTTTTGGCTTGACCAAAGGGTTTATAGATACCTTTGGGGCATTTAGGGTTGACCAAGCGATTATGAAAATCCTTGGAGCTTTTGGCTTGACCAAAGGGTTTATAGATACCTTTGGGGCATTTAGGGTTGACCAAGCGATTTATGAAAATCCTTGGAGCTTTTGGTTGGACTATGGCTCTCTAGATGTGGAATGGCCTCAAATGACTGATGTTCAAGGGTTCTGTTTCCTTGATTCCTTCAAGAGAGGCAATCCGGTATGTTCTAGGTCCTATTCGACTGTCAATGATATAAGGACCTAACCAGTTTGCCACGAACTTGTCCCGTAGATGGGACAAAAAATTAGAATTCTGTTGGTTCTCTTTTAAGACCAAGTCACCAACCTGAAATTCCCTGAGGTGGACTTTCATGTTGTGTGCTCTCTTAAGTCACTCTTGATAGATACGCAAATGCTCGAGAGCATTAACGCATCGTTCGTCAAGCAATGTCAGTTGATCTAATCGGGCCTGCTGTGCAGTGTCATCATCGATGAACTCTTGCATTGAAATGCACAGGGAAGGGATTTCCAACTCAAAAGGCATGACTACCTCGGAGCCATACACCAGAAAAAATGGAGTTGCCCTAGTGGGCGTCCGAATGCTAGTGCGATAAGCCCATAGGGCAAGCGGGATCTGAATGTGCCAGTCCTTATGATTGTATGCAATTGTCTTTTTGAGAATGGCGACTAGTGTTTTGTTGGACGCCTCTTCTTGCCCATTTGCCTATGGATAATAGGGTGTTGAAAAACTGTGCTGAATTTTGTACTTTGTGGTCAAAGCACGCACATCTTTTTTCTTGAATGGTGTCCCATTATCTGACAGGATCTTGGATGGAATACCAAAATGACATATGATGTTATGCAAAATAAACTTCGCAATGCGGGATCCAGTCATAGTGGTCAACGAAATTGCTTCCACCCACTTGGTGAAGTATTTTGTGGCCATTAAAATAAACATGTGACGACCAGACGACGCAGGGGAGATCTTTCCAATTAGGTCAAAGCCCCACTACAAAAAAGGCCAAACCGATTGGATCGGCTGCAAGGCCTGAGAAGGTACGTGTGTCAAATTAGCATGGTGTTGACACTTCACGCACTTCTTCACATATGCACAACAATCTCGCTCTAAAGATGGCCAATAATAACCCATGTGAAGAATGCGCTTTGCAATGGCCATACCGCTGAAGTGGCCACAACATGTACCATCGTGAGCTTGGGTGATCGCCCAAGTGGACTCTTGTCGGTCCAAACAATGAAGGAGGATTCCTTAATAATTTCAACGATACAAAATTTCTCCTAACAAGACATGCTTTGCCGCTTTTTGTTTGAATGATCTTTTCGTGGCTTGTGTCAATCCAAGTGGGAGGTTACCTAGCTTGAGGTAATCTCGAATGGGTGTGTACCAATCCTGCTGATTAGAAATCTTGATAGTATGAACGGCCAACCCCTCTTGAAGGCTATCCCTAACAAAAGCTGAGCGGGAAAGAACTTATAAAAATAGCGTTGTGTTGCTATTAATATGGGTCGGGGAGAACAAGGACCCCCAGTTGGCTTGAGTCAAACAATCACGGATTTGAGAGAACTTATCTGAAGATGGTTCAATCTGGATCAGGTGGATTCCTGGTGTCAGATCAGAGCTTGCATGCTCCATCACAGATTGCGATAATGTTGTAACCTGAATGGTTGTCATTTCACCAGAAGTGTCTTGCGAGATGAGTGACCCCAAGGAGGCCATAGTATCTGCAAAACGATTTTATGATCAAGGGAGTGCCTCGATGTCATACCATTCAAGTTGTGCTAGGAATTTGTCCACAAGGGCTTTGTAGGCCTGCAGAACTGGACATTTACATTGAAAAATCCCCTTCACTTGATTGACAATCAACAACGAATCACCAAAGATGTTTAGACGTTTAATGTTCATGGTGATTGCTGTTTGAAGACCTATGAGCAAGGCTTCGTATTCTGCATTGTTTTTGGTGCACGGGAAGTCTAATTTAAATGAAAAACTCATTGGAGCACCTTGTAGAGTGAAGAATACAATTCTCGTGCCACTTCCTTGCTAACATTTAGAACCATCAAAGAATAGGGTTATGTCATCCTATGACTCAGGCTCATCAGAATCTGGTGATTTTGAAACATGGAAGACCCCATCATCAGGTAGTTCGAAAGTCAGAGGTTGATCATCTTCAAGAGGAGCCTTGGCTAGTTGATCGACGATGACTTGACCTTTTATGGATTTTTGCCCAATGAACTCTATGTCAAACTCCGTCAACAACATGATCCATTTTGCCATGCGACTAATATGATAAGTATGACTCATCATGTATCGCAATGGATTCTCCTTAGACACAACATACGTCTTATTACTCGAGCATGTAGTGGCATAGCTTTTTGGTAGCAAACACCACCGCTAGCGGAGCTTTTCAATGTATGCATAGTTAAGTTCATAACCGACCAGTGGTGCGGCTAAGATAGTATGTAGCCTCGTTCTTTGTGAAGTTCATTTTTCTGGGACAACATGGCGCCCAGTGCCACCTCAGTAGCTGAGATGTATAAATAGAACGACACTCCTGGTCTAGGTGGTGCCAATACTGGTGACAAAACCAAGTACTATTTAATGTCGTCAAAGGTTGACTGGCACTCGTCATCCCAATGAAATGTGACCCCCTTATGCAATAATTTATTCATGGGTCAACATTTTTCAGATAACTATGCTATGAAGCACTTGATCGACGCAACCTTTCCTTGCAGACTCCTGAGCTGCCTAATGGTGGTTGGGGGAAGCATCTCAAGGATTGCCTTGACTTTGTTGGGGTCTACCTCGATTCCTCGTTTAGAGACTATGAAACCCAAGAGCTTGCTAGAGGTGACGCCAAAGACGCACTTGTTGAGAAGCAACACACCCCCACTGAAAAATGAATTTCCACCCTTTGAAAACTTTGAGCTTTCATTTTTGCAGTAGGGACCCTCTTGATGATTTTCAGTTTTAATCCCAGATTTTTACTTGCCTCTTTCTTCTTCAAGTTTTGCCTGTGTCAAAGCATCCAAGTTTTCTTGCATTCTGGCTTTGTTATCTCAGACTTCACTTTTTACATGCTAGAATCATTCATGGATAAAAAAAGTCTTACACCGGTATGAGAAAAATGCAGAAAACAGACAGATAAATTCATTGAAAATCAAAACTTTCCTTTTTTGGAAGTGTCGCACTTCCATTTTTGGAAATGTCGCGATATCGCGACAGGTTTCAAGAAAATCGGCTAAGTATGAAAAGCGTAGCGAAATCGCGACACTTTCCATTTTTGGAAATGTCGCGATATCGCGACACTTCCATTTTTGGAAATGTCGCGATATCGCGACACTTCCATTTTTGGAAATGTCGCGATATCGCGACAGGTTTCAAGAAAATCGGCTAAGTCAGAAAAACGTAGCGAAATCGTGACACTTCCATTTTTGGAAATGTCGCGATATCGCTACCGGTTAGGAGAGAGAAAGCCCGATCGTACGGAATGTCGCGAAATCGCGACAGTTTTGGAGAGAGAAAGCCGGGTTGTACGGAATGTCACGATTTCGTGACATGTCGCGAAATCGCGACAAGTTTGGAGAGAGAAGGCAAGTTGTACAGAATGTCGCAAAATCGCGACATGTCGCATTTTCGCGGCTGAGAGAGAAAAATTGACTAAGGCATGAAATGGTCGCGATTTCGCGACATGTCACGAAATCGCGACATGTCGCATTTTCATGGCAAGCAAGGTGAAAAAGAAGCTAAGGATGAAAATGGGTGCGATTTCGTGACATGTCACGTTTTCGCATCGTCGGAAGAAGAAAAACGCACAAGTCAAGAAAGCGTCGCGATTTCGCGACATGTCACGAAATCGCGACGTGTCGCATTTTTGCGGCTGCAGAAGAGAGAAAACGAAGCAAGTGAAAGATGTCACGAAATCGCGACATGTCGCGAAATCGCGACAGGTCCAAGTCAATGCAAGCAAGGGGAGCAAGAGAAATCATGTTGAAGAAAAGTCTAAGGCACAAAATCGTCGCGAAATCGCGACATAAATGGCAGAAGGGGCCCAAGGCAGGAAGGTGTGCGAAATCGCGACATAAAGGAAGTGGCGAGCAAAAGAGCCACCATGTCACGATTTCGCGACATGGTGGATAGATGACGAGCAAAGGAGCCACCATGTCAAGATTTCGCGACATGGTGGAGAGAACAGAAGAAACAAAGAAAAGTGGAGAGAAAAGCTTAAGGGCAGAAGTGGTCACGATTTCGCGACATGTCGCGAAATCGTGACATGTCGCATTTTCGCGGCATAAGGAGAAAAGGTTGCCGAAGAGCAGGGTGAGTCGCGATTTCGCGACATGTCACAAAATCGTGACATGTCGCGATTTCGTGGCTTGACAGCAAGAAAGTTGTACGGAACAGGGAACGTCGCGATTTCGTGACATGTCGCGAAATCGTGACATGTCGCGTTTTCGCGGCTTGGAAGGGTAAAGTTGCTGCGAGCCAGATGCGAGGTCACGATTTCGCGACATGTCGCATTTTCGCGACCCTGCCAGAAAAGCAGCACACAATGGAAACAGCTGAAATGGACACGTGTCGCGATTCTGTGACACGTGTCAAAGCACTGCAAGCCACGTATCAGATGATTAGAGCCGCATATACTGAACTTTAGGGCTTCTTTTTAATATTTAAGCTTTGATTTAATAATTTTAAAATACTAATCCATCTTTTGTCTTTCATGCAGGAAGCCATCTGGCACTTACGGGATAACGGAGAAATGGCCATAAAGACAAAGTCGAGTGCAAATTAATCAAAGACAGCCATATTGAAAGAAAAGATGCCGAGAATTGTTGTTTCATCCAATTTTTACAGATCTGGCCGCAAAGAGACTTTACGGTGACTAAGCAGCTGCCCTTTTAATGGAGTATATCGAGAATTGGCCGAAAAATGGAAATATCTACACTCAGTTACCGGAATTTCCCGATGGATGCATTTAATGAAAATTTATGGCAGAATTAATAGCTTGTAGAGATTTTCAACTCGGGGATGGCTCTGCGGAGATGAAATGTCAGAGAAGTGGTGATTCATCCAAATTACCCGAGGGCATTAATGAAGACATTTATTTACAGTTGTGGGTGAATGCAAGTGGCATTCGAATTCTATCTTCTCCATTTATGGCAACTGACTGCACTGATTTGCAGAATGGTTAAGTTTTATCCGGACTTTGTTTTAAATGGCTTTATATTGTAAAACCCGGGTCCTAGGGTTTGAGATGATAAGATTTAGGGTTTGAGAAGAAGATATTTCTGAAAAGATCAGGGTCTGTCCTGAGTCTATAAATACTTCTTCTCAATGTAATCGCAGGAGGCGGAAACTTAGAAATAAAAGGCTATTGAAGCAATTTCTTGCAAAGATTGTTAAATACTTTGTTTCTGGACTTGGAGTTGATGTGCTTTTGTTTTCTGTGATAGCATGGCCAGGAGCCTAATCTTTTGCAGATTGTGATAAGTTCATCTTCTTTTGTTATCCGTTTCATTAAAGTTTATTAAATATATGTTGTGAATCTGTGTTATCAAGATTAAATATGTTGTTAGGCTTCATTTGTTCTATTGTATGCTAGGGAAAATTATAGATTTAAGGTTCAAGTCTGTTCTAATTGCTCTGTCCTCACTGTGCGAGCTAGGCTATCGGTGAAAGATATCAATTTTAACCGACTTCCCTTCGGTTTATAATTTTCTGTTAGATCTGTTCCATCTCTGCCTTATGCTCTTAGTAGAAAGTGATCTTAGAAAGCTGGACACTTTCTTCTTTGATTTGTTCTGTTGTGAAGTCGATAGTATAAATAAAATTGGTAGTTTTGGTTTTACAGCTAAGTTTGATAAACTTCTCTTCTCGCCTTACCCTACCCTCTTTGTTTTACCGTGAAATGATCCATTTTTATTTTCTTTAATTTGTCCTTTATTTAAATCTGCTGACCCATAAGAGCTAGATCAAAGAATTAACTTTAAATCTGATTGTCAACAAGTGACAACTCCTAAACACTACCGAGCAAGTTCAGAGCCCGTTGTAAGGTAACAGGTAGTCCATATTGAAGACTATTCCAGAAGCGAAAAAGAGTGAATTGACATTCGACCCGACCTTGTAACTCACACCTTGGATAACCAGCTAGATCCTAAAGTGAGTGGGATTTATCCCGTATAAGTGTTATCAAAGTTTCATGCTCATTCTTCACAGGGTGTGTATGAAAGTCGGACCAACATTTAAAAATGGCGCTAGAAGGAGGGCCTTGAACTTGCATTCTTAGTGTGCTTGAGTTGAGAAATCTGACTGTATGTGGTACTTGACAAATGCTGTATTTTATCCAAGGTCTGGTAGCCAATTTTCCTTCCTCCTCAGCCTTTAAAATTTTGTTGTTTGAGTTTTTCCTGAACAACAGAACTTAACACCAACATTTAAAAATGGCAAGCCGGTTAGGTGCCACTGCTTTGAATATTCCGGGTATAGCCCATGACCTGCCCAGAAATCCGGAAAGATATCTCCCCAAATATAAACATGATGGGACAAGGACAACAGAGGAACATCTGCTAGCATTCAAGAATGCTTTGAAATTATTAAATATACAACATGAGGATGTTGCCTGCAGATTGTTCCCGTTCACTCTCCAGGAAGGAGCTTATGACTGGTTTCTAAATCTCACTAGCAATTCTGTTACCAGTTGGGATGACCTAGAGAAAGTTTTTATATCACAATTTGGGGAAGTGATAGACCCCAGTGTGTTATACCAACAATTTTCCAGCATCAAGAGAGAGTCGGGAGAAACTATCAGGTCATTCAATATGAGGTTCCAAAGAGCTTACGGTAGAATGACTGGTCATTACATCCCAAATGCAAATCTGGCCTTAGAAATCTATAAGAATGCATTGGATTCAGTGACCTCTATTTTCCTCAAGAGAGACATCAATATCACAACCCTGGCAGGAGCTTATAAAGAGGCTTTAATTCTTGAAAGACAGTTAGGACCTCAAATTCTGAGCAGTCCTTTGATATCCTATGTTACATAGAACATGCCTATTTCGGATCCCATTCCACATCATGAGTTAGTACCAACATGTCATGCTCTACCCAAGGAGACTCCGTTAACTGTAACATCCACTCAGCATGTGCAAAATATAGAGAAAGGTTCTGACAAGTTCAAAGTGGAAGTGCTTGAAGTAAACATTTGTGATCTAGCATTACCCAAATCTGAAGTTTTTCCCGGTGAGTTAAATTTTCCTAGGAACCAAAGAAATATTGATATTTCTGGTTCATCCAAAAATAGTACAACCAGGGTTTCAGGTTCTTTCACTTTTCCCGAAGAGTCAAAAAGTCTTGTAGAGACTCCTATGGATGAAATGCAAGATTTTCAACAATTCAAAAGGGACAGTTATAATTTGAGATGTGAGAGTCCAGAACCTAATAATGATCCTTCCTCATCAGAGGATGATGAAAGTGGGATTCAATATCACTATGCAGAAGTAACTGAGGAGAAGGATAACATCATTGAGGATATGAAGGAAATTGAAGCTGACATCACCCTCCATGAACTGGCCCGCATTGTTGAACAAAAAGATAACTTGATTGAAGCTTACTCTGGACCACCTATTGAATTTCAAGAAGAGGAGGAAAAGATAGTAAATGTGAATGTGGTCAGCCAACTTGGAATAGGTGAAGAGTCTCAATATAAGCCTGTAACTACTGAACATAATATCAAAGAAAAGGTTGTAAACTGTGTTGATGCAGATATTGGATCTTATAATTTGGCAACTGAGAAGGTGAGAATAATTACAGCTCTAATCAATCACAACAATGACATTTGGACATTACACATTGATAGGGTTAAATCTAAGCAAGTCTCAGGTGAAAAAGCAAATTATGAGAATTCTGCTAGAGGGATAAAAATTGAAGTCTTGGATATTGAAGCAGTACAGCAACCACAAAATGTTCAAGTTGTCAAGAACCAGGACATACGGATAAAATATGATCTCTTTGAGTTGTCACATAAATCTGAAGATGTGATGGACTGGGTCTATAGAGGCTTTAAGGTATTTGATCCTGGGGGTTTTTACATTCAGTCCCTTTGAAAGAATTCTGCAAACCCTTCAAGTAGAAGCATAAACATGTTATCATATGATTTGTTATTATATGATTTGTTTAATTTGAAAGAGTTGCAGATTTGTTTTTCAAGTGGGACAAGATCCATATAAAAAATAAAAAATAAAAAAAAAGGAGAGAGGGAAGACGGTAAACACAAGTTTTTCCCAGGTAACAGAAAAATTTGGAAGCATAGTCTGGAGTGCATTTCGTCAACAGGACCTGAAAGGTAATTTTTCTAAATTTACTTGCAAATGGTCAAAAAATTTTTTAAGGCACTAGTTCTCTGCTTTTCCATCTGCTACATATTTTGAGTCACAAAGAAGTTGTAACATGTGTATACATTGTAAATAGCTCTGTAGTTTTTAGTTTATTTATTTTAGTTGTTTTAGTTTTATTTTATTTTAGTTTACTTTTAAATGCCTGTATAGTTGATTGCTTTAGTTTAATTTTAGATGTCTATGCAGTCTTTTTTGTTTAATTTTAGTCTGTTTTTGTTTTAGTTTTTGCTCGTACGTTGTATTTTATTTCCTTTGTAAATAACCCTAAGTTTTATTTCCTTTAGTCTGTACATTTATGTATTCTATTTCCTTTGTCTTCGTAGTTGTTGTTTTATTTTAAAGTTCTGTATTTTATTTTTATTTAAGGTCAGTTTATTTTCTTTGTAAATAGCTCTCGATCTTGTTTTATTTCATTTCCTTTAAATGCTCGTACAGTTTTATTTTGTTTCCTTTGTAAATAACCCTGCAGTTTTGTTTCCTTTGCTGCCTGTACAATTTTATTTTAAAGTCTGTGCAGTTTTTATTTTATTTTGTTCTTAAAGGCCTCGTGTCTATCCTTGGAAGTCTGTACAAAGTTCTCTGGCTCTTAAAATTCTGTTCTTTAACCTTTGCCTCGAGCATCAATGAAAAGTCGACCTTCTAAAAATTGTTTCATTCTGAGTCGATCAATCCAGTGTTCATTATCATAATTGTGAGATAGTCTGTTTGAACTAAACAGTGGAACTATTTTCTTAGTCAAGACAACAGTGGAAGGATGATTGGATTTTGTGTCTTGCTTGCCACGCTTGTTTTAATTATAAAGAAACCGCTATGTTGTTTGGTTGGAGAAACTCCCGGGGAATCCAAGAAAAGTTGGTTATAAGAGGGGACTATGATTCATGTAATTATTTGAGTATCCATAGAGGCTATCGGTGCCTAGGCTCAAGCAGTCCAGCATTGATGAAATATTAAAAGAAAATTGTTATTCTTTCTAAGGCTTTTCAGATGTTGATGTATTTCAAAAGAAAGAGATGAAAGTTGAGAATTGGCACTCTATTATTTCCAATATATATATAAAAAAAAGAAAAAAAAAGAAAAAAAAAGAGTTATATAATGAAAGAGGCAGCCAAGATTTCAAAAGATGTTTTTCTTCTACCAAGTTGTAGATTCTACCTTACAGTTGTAAATTTGGGTCGTGTAAATCTAAAGGGTAACTCTGTCGGGGCCGTAAAAGGCTAAACTAGTAAACAGAGCTCTACTCGGTTTCCCCTTTTTTACAATCTAGAAAAGCTGATCAGTCCGGAGTTCAACATTCGATCCAGTCATTCTTGAAGAAAGTTTTATACGCTTGTAATTGCACATCAGAAATCTTCCTTAAGTAATTCAGCCTAGTATGTCCTTGGGAAATTTTAACAACTATCGCTTAGTAGTCAATTTATTTTGAAGAATATCTGTGGCAAGGCAAGATACATGGTCTATGTTGTTTTGAAACTAGAGTCCTGGGTTCTAAAATAATGCTACTATTTTACCCGCAGATATCGCCATTTGTTGAGAAGCAACACACCCCCACTGAAAAATGAATTTCCACCCTTTGAAAACTTTGAGCTTTCATTTTTGCAGTAGGGACCCTCTTGATGATTTTCAGTTTTAATCCCAAATTTTTACTTGCCTCTTTCTTCTTCAAGTTTTGCCTGTGTCAAAGCATCCAAGTTTTCTTGCATTCTGGCTTTGTTATCTCAGACTTCACTTTTTACATGCTAGAATCATTCATGGATAAAGAAAATCTTACACCGGTATGAGAAAAATGCAGAAAACAGATAGATAAATTCATTAAAAATCAAAACTTTCCTTTTTGGAAGTGTCGCGATATCGCGACAGGTTTCAAGAAAATCGGCTAAGTCTGAAAAGCGTAGCGAAATCGCGACACTTTCCATTTTTGGAAATGTCACGATATCGCGACACTTCCATTTTTGGAAAATGTCTCATTTGATATTTAATCGCGACACTTCCATTTTGGAAATGTCACGATATCGTACTTATTTTGTGACATGTCATGAAATCGCGACAATGTTGGAGAGAGAGTTAATGTAAATGCGATGTTGGTGGTAATTTGGACATGTCGCGAAATCGTGACATGTCGCATTTTGAGTAAGGTGAAGTGGAAGAGAGAAAAGAAGCAAGTAAAAAAGAATGATTTTCGAGAAGAGGCCCGGGAGTAGGACGATCGCGATTTCGTGACATGTCATGAAATCGCGACGGTCCAAGTCAATGCAAGAAAGGGAAAGAGAAATCATGTGAAGAAAAGTCTAAGGCATAAAATTGTCGCGAAATCGTGACATAAATGGAAGGAAGAAGTGTCGAAATCGACATGAAGTGAGGAGTCGTGATTTCGCGACATGGTGGATAGATGAGAGCAAGGAGCACATGTCACGATTTCGCGACATGGTGGAGAGACAAAGAAACAAAGAGAAGTGGAGAGAAAAGCTTAATGGCAGAAGTGGTCACGATTTCGCGAGTGACATGTCGCGTTTTCGTGGCTATAAGGAGAAAAGGTTTCCGAAGAGCAGGGTGAGTCACGATTTCACGACATGTCACAAAATCGCGACATGTCACGTTTTCGCGGCTTAACAGCAAGAAAGTTGTACGAAACAGGGAACGTCGCGATTTCGTGACATGTCACGAAATCGTGACATGTCGCGTTTTCGCGGCTTGGAAGGGCAAAGTTGCTACGAGCCAGATGCAGGTTGTGATTTCGCGACATGTCGCATTTTTGCGACCCTGCCAGAAAAGCAGCACAATGGAAGACAGCTGAAATGGACACGTGTCACGATTCTGTGACACGTGTCAAAGCACTGCAAGCCACGTATCAGATGATTAGAGCCGCATATACTAAACTTTAGGGCTTCTTTTTAATATTTAAGCTTTGATTTAATAATTTTAAAATGCTAATCCATCTTTTGTCTTTCATGCAGGAAGCCATCTGGCACTTACGGGATAGCGGAGAAATGGCCATAAAGACAAAGTCGAGTGCAAATTAATCAAAGACAACCATATTGAAAGAAAAGATGCCGAGAATTGCTGTTTCATCCAATTTTTACAGATCTGGCCGCAAAGAGACTTTACGGTGACTAAGCAGCTGCCCTTTTAATGGAGTATATCGAGAATTGGCCGAAAAATGGAAATATCTACACTCAGTTACCGAAATTTCCGATGGATGCATTTAATGAAAATTTATGGCAGAATTAATAGCTTGCAGAGATTTTCAACTCGGGGATGGCTCGACGGAGGTGAAATGTCAGAGAAGTGGTGATTCATCCAAATTACCCGAGGGCATTAATGAAGACATTTATTTACAAGCTATGGGTGAATGCAAGTGGCATTCGAATTCTATCTTCTCCATTTATGGCAAGTGACTCGCACCGATTTGCGGAATGGTTAAGTTTTATCCGGACTTTGTTTTAAATGGCTTTATGTTGTAAAACCCTTATCCTAGGGTTTAAGATGATAAGATTTATGGTTGGAGAAGAAGATATTTCTGAAAAGATCATGGTCTGCCCTGAGTCTATAAATACTTCTTCTCAATGTAATCGCAGGAGGCGGAAACTTAGAAATAAAAGGCTATTGAAGCAATTTCTTGCAAATATTGTTAAATACTTTGTTTCTGGACTTGGAGTTGATGTGCTTTTGTTTTCTGTGATAGCATGGCCAGGAGCCTAATATTTTGCGGATTGTGATAAGTTCATCTTCTTTTGTTATCCGTTTCATTAAAGTTTATTAAATATATGCTGTGAATCTGTGTTATCAAGATTAAATATGTTGTTAGGCTTCATTTGTTCTATTGTATGCTAGGGAAAATTACAGATTTAAGGTTCAAGTCTGTTCTAATTGCTCTGTCCTCACTGTGCGAGCTAGGCTACCGGTGAAAGATATCAATTTTAACCGACTTCCCTTCGGTTTATAATTTTTTGTTAGATCTGTTCCATCTCTGCCTTATGCTCTTAGTAGAAAGTGATCTTAGAAAACTGGACACTTTCTTCTTTGATTTGTTCTGTTGTGAAGTCGATAGTATAAATAAAATTGGTAGTTTTGTTTTACAACTAAGTTTGATAAACTTCTCTTCTCGCCTTACCCTACCCTCTTTGTTTTACCGTGAAATGATCCATTTTTATTTTCTTTAATTTGTCCTTTATTTAAATCTACTGACCCATAAGAGCTAGATCAAAGAATTAACTTTAAATCTGATTGTCAACAAGTGACAACTCCTAAACACTACTGAGCAAGTTCAGAGCCCGTTGTAAGGTAACAGGCAGTCCATATTGAAGACTATTCCAGAAGCGGAAAAGAGTGAATTGACATTCGACCCGACCCTGTAACTCACACCTTGGATAACCAGCTAGATCCTAAAGTGAGTGGGATTTATCCCGTATAAGTGTTATCAGAGTTTCATGCTCATTCTTCACAGGGTGTGTATGAAAGTCGGACCAACATCACTTCTTAGGGTTTAGTCTGACTTTATGTTCAATGAGGCAATCGAGGACCTTGCTCAAGTCACCGAGGTGATCTGGGCGCAAAAGAGACTTGGCCAATAAATCATCCATGTAATCTTCCAAATTTTTGTGCATGTAATCATAGAAGATGTACATCATGGCACGTTGGTAGGTGGCTCCAGCATTTTTAAGGCCAAAAGGCATGACCTTATAGCAAAATGTCCCCCAAGGCGTTGTGAACGCCATTTTTAGTTGGTCCTCGGGATTGATACGAATTTGATTGTATCTTGAGAAACCATCCATAAGGGAAAGCATTTCGTGGCCCGTTGTGGCATCTACCAACGCGTTGATGCTTGGCAAGGGAAAATCATCCTTAGGACTCGCTTTGTTAAGATCTCAAAAATCGATGCATATGTGAATCCTCCCATCGGGCTTCTTGACGGGAACCATGTTAGACAACCATGGTAGATAATCCACACAGATGACAAAATTTGCATCCAATAGCTTTTGAAATTTGTCTTTGACCATTAATGCCACTATTGGGTGCATCTTGCATAGTTTTTGCTTTACTAGCTTGATTGTCAGATCAAGCGTTAAATTATGCATGACTAGCTGTGGGTCTAGTCCTGGCATATCCTTGTATGACCATGCAAAAACCTCCTTCTTTTCTATAATAAGAGCAACATAATCGGCTTGCTATTTAGGGGAAAGACTTACCCCCAGCTTGAGAATCCATGGATTCATTGGATCTGTGCCGATGTCTACATTAGTCATTGCCTCGACCGACATGTGAGATCCATCCTCCAACTAGTGTGGAGTTGGGATCAGATGGATATCATTTTCTGAATTAAGATCATCATTAGGAACGTCAAGCTCCTCTTCAGCATGGAAGACATCCTGAGTTTGTCCTGGAGTGAAATGAAACATCCCACCGCAAGGCCAATACTCTGATGGGGATGGTGGTGTGTCAGCACGATCCCAATCTATAGCTTCTATGTCTAGATGCAATAACCATGTTGGGTCGATTGGATCATGGATGGAGGTGGTCAAGTCAATGGAGATCATGTTTATGAGATGATTGTAACATCCATTACCGTAGGTGTGATAAATCTAACATTCTGGATGTTCTGGATGCATTAGATCTGGCTCTGTAGGCACTGGCACAAAGGGATCAGCCCTATGCATGGACATGCAAATAGGGTCTGCCCTAGGCACCGATGGTTTGATAGGGTCTCCAGGAGAAAGATGCTCTCTGTATACCTAGAGTGGCAGGTGCAGTAATTTCTATAACTATGCCGGGTTGAGGTGCCACCTATGTATTGGACCTATGTGTAATTGTTCAAACATGTCATCTATGTCCAAGGGATATCGTTGGAGCATTTGTTGCCTTTGTTGCATTTGTCGCATGTGGTTGAGATAGGCCATCTCAGTTTCATCTTTCGACTTACTGTCGGAGAACCACAGGCCTTCATTGGCTCCAATAACTGCTTGCGACATGGGAAGCTCATCATGCTCAAGCAAATGAATACGGTCCCAATGAGGTTGTTCCGCTCTCTACGGGGGGACCGGATTGTCTTGAAGTGGCCTGTGCTCAACTGGAGCAGCCAATGGGAACATTGTCAGAAAGTGTTCCTGATCATCATTCATGGGATATGCTTGCAAATGATTATACTCTGACTCATATTTGGAAGACCCTTCTTGGTCTTGTCCATATGCCCCTTGTGGGTGAGTCCTTGAGGTTTCTCCTTGTTTGGCCGAAGGGAGAAGGTTGTTGAGGTCAACAAGGTTGTTTATTTGTAATGGGAAATAATCCCCCAATGTATAAGTTGTATTTGGATTGGCATATGGATCTGATGCCAACCCATCCTTGTTGCCTATCCCTAGGCCTTGCATGTTTTTGACCAAGATGTCGAGGGGCAAAGGGTGATTAAACCCTACTCCTAACTTGTCATAAGGCATTTGGTATCTTGGTTGGCACAAAACACGCACTCCTTGTTCATACCTACCCAAACCATATCCATGCCAATTGCATTGGCTAAGATAGCTTAATGCGAAGTCTGGATTAGACAGATAATTGACATCCTCCACAAAGGGCTCTTCATCTTCCTCTTCTCGTCGGGAAGGTTCAACGCCATGATCCAAGCCCCCAAAAATAAAGTTTGTCTGATTAGGTGGGTAGCCTAAAGGAACCACAGAGCCTATGGGGAATCGAGGTCTTCCCATGTCTTGTATAGACTGAAGTGTGGGCATTGCAACAACATTGCACACTATATACTCCCCCATGCCTATGTTAGACATATCAACAGTAATCATTGGCGATTGAGAGGGAGCGAATGGGAGTTCTCCCTGAGTCCACTCCATGCGAGGTGAACTAGGTGTCTCAACTTCCATTCTAGTAGGCATCTCTTCTGTCGAGATGGTGGAGACTAAAGGTGGTTCTGCTTCCAAGGGCTTCTTTCCTTTGTTTGTTGGTGTGGCCACCGTAGGTGGCATCGTTGTGGGAGGACCGGATGAAGAAGATGCACCCGCCTAGGAATTGGATTGATTTGGTAATGGAGATTCTTGCTTAGTCGGACCCCTTTTAGATGGATTTAATTGGAAATCCACATGCGTTGAAGGAAGGGTCGATCGCGACATTAGTTGCACTCGAATTGCAATATTTAAAAGGTTCTAAATCTACGGGGACCACGTGCACTTGTCCTTCAAATGTGTATTTTAAACATTGATGAGCAATTGAAGGGACACACTTCATATCCTGGATCCAAGGCCGCCCAAGCAAGATATTGTAAGCCATCTCACCTTCTAAAATGTGGCACAATGTATGAATGGTATTTTGTCCCACTTGTATGGGTAGGACAATTGTGCCGACTGTCGAGCATATCACATCATTAAATGCTTAAAGAGTATAATTTGAAGGTACAATGTGAGAGGCTGGTAGCTTCAAATGTTTTAGTGCAATGGTTGTAATAATGTTACTGGATGAACCAGTGTTTACCAACACCCACTTGTATGGAGTCCCGTTGACCCACACGATAATGTGCAGGGGTGGATCCGCTACATCCCCAGTCACCATTTTTAATTCATCTTCCCTAAATGTGATGACTGGTTTGGTACACTATTTGACATGCCCCACAAAATTGTTGAACGAATTTGCTTCGTGGGGTTGCAGCTCAATTGCCTTTAATATCTCCATGAGAGCTTCCCGATGGGGCGCTGATTGTTGAATAAGCTCATATATGGAGAACCTAGCCGATGTGGTCCGTAGACTTTGAGTAAGTCTAGTTCAAATCATGGCCACTGGTCTAGGCAGGGGCAGCTGTGTAGGATTCGGTTGAGGTTGTGACATGGATGGAACTTCCCTTGTGGCTGTCGCGGAGGCAGCTCCTGGGTGTCTCTTGTTTCTTGTCACAATGCTGATCATCCCAACATACCCCTCCATATGGCAATTCTATTGCACTTCGTTGACATGAAGAGGTTTTTCTTGTGCATCATGTGCGGGCAAAGGATCTTTGAAAACACCCATTTGTTGGTTGTTGGGTGCGATGGGGTTATCCACTGCCAATGTGTTATTGTTAATGAGGTCTTGCACTAAACCTTTAAATTTCCAATAGGTGTTAAGGTCATGCCCTTTCCTTTTGTGGAATCTACAGTAAATATCCTCTCTGTAGCCATTAGGCTTTTGTGCATTAGGATCGATTGTTTGAATTTATGGCAGATTAATCAAGTTTGCCACTGACAAACGGTCAAACAAAGAGTCCCTAGACTCGGTGTATGGTGTAAATTGCTGCCTAGGGTGACGCTGCTGATTTTGGTCTTGTTTTTTATTATCTTTCTCATAGTTATTGTGAGGCACCACCTAATAATTAGCCTTTGGAGGCTATGTTGCTGGGGCAGGCTTAGGGGCATTAATAGCAACTTGATTGACCATGGCGGGTTTCTGTTGCGTATTCCCTATTTTGGTGCTCTTGTTCCATTCTTTTTTCTTAGGCTTGGCAATTTTGCCATCCTGTATCTTAATCTTTTTGATAATTCTAGCTTGCACTAGAGCTTCTTCTAAAGTGGTGTATTGTTGCAGCTGCAATAGCATAAAGATCGATCGCAAACAACTCTTTGCGAACATTTGAGTTAGGTCAGACATAGGAGGGAGGTAGGATAGCTTTGAAAGCAACGTCCTCCACCGATTCCCATATGCCACCATAGATTCCTCCTCATATTGCTTGAGGCTAGCTAGATCACTTAGTGATGCCTTTTTCTTTGTGTTGAAAGTGAAACGTTCTAGGAACGCGTCCACTAGCTGATCCAAGTTGTAGATGCTATGCTTTGGTAGATGGGTAAACCAATCCGAGGCAGGTCCTGTGAATGTGGTTATAAATGTTCTTAATAACAATGCATCATTGTCTTGTATACCGAAGCATTAGCTCAAAAATTGAGTCACATGCTCTTGAGCGTCTTTATCCCCTCGAAAGAGTGCCAACTGGGGCAGCTTAAAATGTTCGGGGTATGGAGGTGCTAGCACTGATGGATGCACAAGATGACTACGGAGTTGGCGTAAGGTAGGCTTTTGGGGCCCAGTAGTCTTGAGTTCCATAGTCTCTAAGCATTCTAACAACACTTTGTATGCATCGAAGGACTTAATCTCCTCCTCATTGGTTTGCTCCCGTTGTGGGTTGCGAGGAACTTGAGGCCTTTGGAGGGGTAACTGGGTAGCATCCCTTCTGCATTGATAGGGCATTTTGGCCCACTCTTCTTCTTAGTCATAATCCTCATAAGCTTCTTGAGGAGTGTTTGGCCTAGGCTTGTGAACATTGATAGGTTCCCGCGGAGGATGCCCATCACAGTTGCGGGGAGTGGCCTCCTGTTCAGGCCTAGAAGGTCTTAGAGGTAGTGCTTGATGAAGTCGCGAAGACCTGTCTCGCACTAGGGGGTTGTGCCTCACATACATCTCAGATTGCTATGCACGAGGGACTGGGGCCTTCTCAGGCGCATTGTTGTGAAGCAGTTCAGCTGTTTGACGCTGAATGCGCTCTTGGTTAAGGTGACACAAATGTTCTAATTGTTGTTGGTCTTGCCTAAGCCGCATGATCTATGCTTGGCGGGTGGCTAGTTTGGCAAGTGCCAAGTCATTTTGTTCAACCGTCTCTGGGTTAGGAGGCCTAGATGCCTCCCCTACATGCCTTTCTCGGTTATGATACTCTGAGACCCCTATCTATTGCTTCCCTCTGTCAAGGTTAGCAGCATTGACTTGAAGCTCTAGTCTCAATGCGTGATTTGGATATAAAGCGAGTGCAGACGTGCATCGTTCCCACACTATGTACTGTCCTTGAGGAACATACTAATCTTCCTCACATTCTCTATTATATGCATAAAAGGTGCGAACAAAATTGTCTTGCCCTGTCGGGAGAACCTGATATTCTGGATATGGTCTAGTGTGTCTGACATTAATCAGGGGTAAATTAGGAGTAACGACATCATATGGTTCCTCCTTGTGGACCCTTTGTTGTTCTAGAGCAGTACATAGTGCTTCATCACTAGGCCACCCATAACAAAATTCAAAGGGGGGCCTTGTATCTAGGCCAAGTGCTACATGTTGGTTGTTTTCTTGAAAGGATATTTTTTGAATGGGAGTACCCCCTAAGGAGGTGCCTCTATAGTCTTGTCTAGTGATGGCATGAGTTGGAGTGCCCCTCAAGGAGGTGCCTCTAAAGTCATGTTCTGTAACTACATGGTGTGGACTAACTTGTGTACCCTATCGCCAAGGCGGGATGGCCAAGTCTTTAGGGCTATATCAAAGGTGACTTGTCCCCCTTGGTGCATTCTCTGCAGCTTCTGCCCGTGATTGGGCTTAGCTACGAGTATACACCATGGTAATGTTAACCTAAAGATGCAGAAACTCTTTTTTATGATTTTTCTTTTTAAACAAAAAATAGCATACACACACAAGCAATGATTATCTCTTTTAAAGATTAATAGTGTGCCCTAAATATGGTTTCGTGTGTTTTTGTTGTTTGTTTTTGTGTTTTTGAAAACTTTTTATGAAAACTGTTTAAATGCAATTATGAAGGCTCTTATAACTCCCAAAATGGTCGCCCTTCAATATACCATTGTCGGACCGATATACCAACCTCTCTATATACCCGCCATTACGTGAGGGAGACTGTAGGTACATGAGAGCAGATGATACATGGAACATAGGTGGTACGAAAGGGGGATTGTCCTGTTAATGACACCTATAATAGAAGACTTATCCTCGCACGCTGGGAATCACCCCAACGACACTTGATCAACTTTCATCAGGATTTACGCCTAACAACAGTGACAATCAGGGTAAATAGATGCAAATATCCAAGCCAACGTGGTGATGAAATCCACTGTTGGGCTTGCTCAAGGGCTGGGGTTTTACGACCAGCTCCTTGGTTTAAGTAACCACGTGATGTGTGGGGTTCATTTTAATTTGCAAAAATCTGAAACATGCAAACAAAAAGGAAATTTTCCCTAAGCCATACAAAACTGAAAACCAGAAAATAGAAAACAAAAATTTGACAGAAGCTTGTTAAAACCCCTACCTCTTCTCTGCCCAACAGGATATTTCTGATTTGCTACTCTAAAAAATGCACATAAATCTATTCGTCCCTAGGGGAGACGAATATCAGAACAGTATTCGTTCCAGGGTGAAATGAATGGTATATTCGTCTCTGGGTGAAACGAATCCTAATTCTATAATCATCACTGTCAGAAACGAATAACAGTCTGCTGACTGAAAAATAGGTACTTGTAATCAAAACAAGCAATTTTAGGTCAAAAATCTAACCTAAAAAAAATAGAGGATAGAATGTCCCACCGTGATCGCCATTGAAAGCACGAGATTCCGTAAACAAAAAGGAAAGACTAAACAAAATTGCATTAAAAGGAAAGAACACAAATGAATGAACACAAGATATAAAAGCAATATAAAATACGGCCTTTTTTATTGATATTATTTCAGCAATGTGTTACAATACGTCTCCTTCCTCTTTAGGGGATAGGAGCATCAAATGTTGATCTTTTACAACTTGTTTTAGAATTCCTTCTCCTGCATGCCCATATATAATATGGGCGAACCAAAATGTTGTCGCCGCTTGTGTTGGTAAAATTAGATTCCTCGTTGCTCCTCTAATGCTAAAAATCTCCGTTCAAAGAAACAAACAAAGAATCAGTAGCACCTGTGTATGAAAAATAGAAGAGCAAATATGAAAGGTTACCGTAAAAGATAAATGTAATGATGGTTAAAATGAGTCCAAATAAACTAAAAATTTTACAAAAGCATAAATACGTAACTAATAAAATGCTGCAAAAGAAACAATCACCAAATTTGACGCAGATCGATATTTGTCCCTGGGTCAGATGAGTAAACCTGCAACAGTTTGGTACTCGTTTCGGGGTGAGACGAGAAAACCTGCGATAGTTTGTTACTCATTTCGGGGTGCGACGAGAAAACCTGCAACAGTTTGGTACTCGTTTTGGGGTGAGACAAGAAAACCTCCAATAAGGCAAGGGGTGCCCGAAGGCAAACCACCCATGGGTTGAAACTTTGTTTTGACACCAATCTGCTTGGGATGGGTCCGAAACCTATTGTGATGTGTTGTCGGCAAATTGATGGGCTATTGTGGTCATAAAATTGGGTTTTTGGTTCTTGATTCATGCCTTCAAAGTCACCCAATAACCTCCTTTTCGATTAAGAGATTATGGATGTAAAGACACAAATCATAAGTCAGCAAAACAGTAGCACTTTGTCGCTCAAAATGCTCCTTCTCTGTCTCCCTTTTGGGTGAGGAAATTCACCATTTTATAGACCCAAGGGGTCTCTTTGAATTAGCATGCAAAAGTGCTACTTAGCATGAATGCTTTTTCAGGGAAGAGAAGACTTCTCCCTGATCAAGGCTCCATAACTGCTTCTGTAACTGCTATTGCATGCCCAAAAGAACTCACTCGCACTCCCATGCAATGAAGGGAGAGTTAAGTAACTAATTTGAGTTGTCATGCAAATCCCACTCTCACTCCCATGCAATGAAGGGAGAGTCAAGTCGCAAATCCAAGTTGTCCTAAACAGCTTACTCCCATTCCCATGCAGTGAATGGAGAGTCAAGTGGTTGTCAAAAGAACTCACTCGCACCTCTATGCCATGCAGGGAGAGCTAAGTGGCAGTTCTGAGTTGTCATGGGCCGAGGTTTGACTTTTTGCAGGTCAAACCTCGCATTTGTCCCACCACAAAGTGAGCGCTAGTAATCATCCTTGGATGGAACGAGTACCAGTCTGCACTCGTCCCTGGGTGGAGCGAATAAGTAGTAGAGTGCCTAAAAGCTGCCAAATTGATCTCTGACTTTTAAAACTGTTGTGTGAGTGGTTAGGACCACTGTTTTAACCTCTGGGGCTGCCCTGGGGGCTGTTTGTGTCAATGCGATCAGCGCTTATTGTCACGTAATCGGATTGGTGTTGTTTTGGTGTCTACACTTACATCATTATATTTTGATATGTTTCACAAAGTATATTAACTTGGCTATTTTGTGCTCTTTCTGCCTTTCTAACTATATTTTTTTGCATTTGATGATGGTGAAGCATACAAGTGTTTTCACCATGTGGATCATTGTAATTTGGGAACCAATAATTTGTTTCTAATGTTGAAGTAGAAGGATTATCCTCCTAGTTATTATATACTACACTAGGCTTTCTGTTGGGGCCACTATAAGAGGCTCCTTGGTTTTTTATCATGTATGGAAATCTCCTAGGCTGGAAATTCCTTTCAACTTCTCTTATTTTCATAATAGTGATTTCATTAGTCAGATTCTTTAATACCGTGATTATTTCTTTCATATCAGTTGTTTCCTAAAGTTGACGAGAAGGCAATGCATGTATGGTAGGAGTACCGATAACACTAGTGTTGGCGGGTTCATTGGTAATATTGGAAACTTGACTATAAGAATTAGAGGTATATTTGGTAGATGCATAATTGTGGCTAGAGTTTGTGTTTCTTATATGTACTATGAGATTTCTAGAAAATATGGCATTATATTTATAGGAGGAATTTTGCCTATGGTGATTACTGCATTTGTTGTAGTTACATCAACTTGATAAATCTTAGGGAATTTCAACACATTGGATTGACATATCAATAAGCCTAATTCCAGATTAAAATCATGAAAGTAGTAATATAATTCTTAGGGATCAGTTGGTTTAGTATCTTATGACACTCTTTTCCAAGCCTTGTTGAATCTAATATTAAAATCTATTATTGCTTCTTGAGGGTGTCTTTGTATAGTGGTGAACTAGGTTAGCAATAAGAACGAGTTTTCTAGCTCATTAAATCCTTGAATAAATCAACCAACAAGTTGAAATCATGAGTGAATAGTCCCATATTGAAGGGTCTAATACCAATATATCACCTTACCTTTGAATTATAATACCATAATTAAAACATTATACAATAATTGTTTGCAATCTTACACATGATTATATTGTATGTTGGCCTTGGGCAATAAAGTCGATTACACACTTTTAAACCCCCCCCCCCCAATTTTCTAAATTGAGGGGACAAAGAGAGAATACAATAATGATAACTACCCTCTCCCCTATATTAAATGTCTAATGGGCCAATTCACTATGACATAAGGTTGACCCATCTAAATATTCCTCATAATCTAGAAGACTATATTTTATCTTCTTAAACTTTATCTCAATATTTTATAACTTCATTAAGTTGTTACTAGTAGGGTTACTTTCTCCTTTATAGTATCTAAAAGTGATTTTAAGTTCTTTGAATACTTTGACTTACCCTTAGGCTATTGATCCTTAGTATCCATTGATTTAATATACTTTACATGAGCCTTTACTTAAGTGGAAACACCATAATTTTGCATAAAAAAATAAAATAAAACAAGATAAAATAGATCATTGAGGGTTAAAGGTATATGCTACTTCATATATATGAGCAACATAAATCACCACTATAACAGTATAAAAAGAAAGAAGAAAAATTATAGAGGGTAGTTTTGACGCATTTTACATCCTTCTTTTTGTCTCTTGAAGATGCAATATATACCCTTAAAGCCTTGAATCATAAAATATATATCCCTTTATGTTATTTAAATCTACCATCTTAAGAGAAGAAAGCTCCAATTTCAACCAATTGACCTCCATAGTATTAGCCTTTTCTAACAAATATTTTAACTAGGTCCACATCTTGGTGGGATCACTTTGATCTTTAATGTGGAAAACAATGTCAAGTTTAACCAATATTAAAAATAAAACTAAGGCTTTCTTCTTATGAGCATGATCTTTTTCTTGATGAAAATCAAAATGTGGTCCCCTCCTCTAAAAATACTAAACCACAATTTTATGGCCTATAATGCATATGCCATGATTCTAAATGAGTTTTCTTGTCCATGTCGATTTATACCTCTAAACTAGAAAATGAAGTTTGTTCCTTCCAAAAGGGGAAATTTGGGGGTACGATTTGAACATGTGACTACTCTTTCCTATATTCATCCCACATAGAAAAAGAGTATCATAATTTTTGGTTGAAGTGAAAGGACTTCTCCTACTTAGATAAAAAAGTGTCCTCCCTACAAATATAATAAACAAAAAATGATGCATGGAAAACAATAAAAAAACTAACTTTAGGGATTGAAATAAGGACTTTTGGCATCCAAAATCCTTAGAAATTATGGCCCATTAATATTACCATCTAGATTGAGAACAACATGACACTAGATCCTTGGAGTCTTCCCTTTTTCCCATCCATGTAGTCTTCATTGACTACCCTAAATGTAAAAAGTTTGGGGTTGAAATCATGCCTTGTGCTCACAAACATCCGCAACAAAATGCACAAATACCATCATACCAAAACATAGGGATAAAGTTCAAACAAATATTACCCATGTCCTTAGTCCAATAGTCCACATTCACGCATAAAATTAAGGAAAATTCTTTTAGCAAAATGAGGGAAAACAAAATTTAAATTTTACCCTCATAATATTACAATCTTAATGTGAATGGTTGAGAGTTAAAATTTCAATAGTAATTCCAAGGTTTGAATCTTATGGGGAGGAGATTTTTACGCCATGCTTTGATAACCAAAGTATGGTTGGATAACTATATATTAGGTAAACAACATCCTCCATGAGGATCAATCCATATGGCCTATGGTATTGTGGACATTAAAATATACTTTACCTTTTTAATTTTATATTGATAATTTGAATCATGAAGCATTAGAAGGTAACTTACCCTTACAATCAAAAGAAGAAAAAAAAGATTCAAGAGAGGTCTTTGCATGACCAAATGATGATGCTTTTCGCATACTGTGATACCATGTTGGATTTCATAATACTTTACTGAAATAAACATAAGTAATATATCAACTCAAGTCATAAAGAAATAGATTTAGAGAGTGAAAGGAGAGAATGATAATACACAAGATATGAAGAATGATCTTAGGAACCCACTCAAATGATCAAGATAAGATCACATCACTATAATGGATTGAGTGGATGAGGGGTATAAATACCCAAACCTCAATAGTTAATTAAAAATTAATTAACCCTTGCCCAACATCCCCTTAGGAATACTTGTGGCAAGGTCAAACCATGGGCCCATAGGTTATATACATAAATACATATTAAAATATTATACAGTGATTGCATGTGCAATTTCACATGGTTGCATTGTATAGTTCCAGTCCCTTGTCCAATAAAGTTAGTTTACACACTTTCAATAGTTTTGAGAAGATACTATGATTTAATGAGCTTGATCTCATAAATGAATGTTACAATGCAATAGATATTTCTCCATTAGATCCTAATGAGAATGCCAAGCCTTGAATAAGGATGGAAAATTTGCACTACCATTTTGATCAACATGGATGATGTATAGAATGAACATAATTATTTAATATTGTATTAGGGACCATGCTCATATTGTCTTTGTTAAAATGAGTTCTTTATATTGGCTTGTGGAAAAGACATTTGCAAAAACATTAATCCACATGGTCATGAAAGATGAACATGATAACAACATGGCAAGAATATTATCTCATTGTAATGTTTTGGCAATCATATTAAGTATTTAATATTCAAGTATGATATTTGATTAAGCATTGTGAAACAAAAGCAACATCACCAATGGAATAAAATTCTTATTCATATTTCTAGTGTGCTAAGAAAGTTGGGGGAAGCAAAGTGTCTTAAGTATTTTCTCCTAGTGTCCTCAAGCATATGAGTGATCGTGGTAATTCAAAAAGGGTATGGCATAAAAAGGAAAATAATGATATTATGGTGAGATCTATATCATCTAAGAGGAATTTAAAAAATTGATCCTGATAAATATTTATTCTCTCAAGAAAAAAATGTTCATGATACATCAATGGGATAAACAAGTATCCATGGAATACTCTTAAGGACTCACACTCATGGAACCCTCTCATTGGTTAGTCAAAAAAATATACATAATGGTAGATGGATCTTTAACACTATGTCTACTAGTGATCTATGGTCTTCTCAAATAAAGAAAATTAAGGAACCAAAGCTTGGAGTTTGCTGGATGTGTTGCTCATATTTGAAGTTTTTAGGAGATTGGATGAGATTATGTCTAATATCACTAGTTTTGAAGTTGATTTGGAGAAGCATGATCACTAGTTTGATGAAATCCACTACACTCTTTTCTCTTTGACCTTGGAGGAGATTCAAGGGCTACTACATATGATAGCCTTGGAAGAACTTCATGGTAATCTCAACACAACTGTGTTGAAGGAGTGACTGATGAACATTTGCACACTCATGTAGTTGAGTTTGTAGTTTTAAGAGCAAGAACATAGGTTAATGCTAAGTATAGGGAGCTCCTTGTGCATATATGACATGGCAGATTGTATCAATCATGGTAATCACGGTCACATTTAAATTTGGCGAGTTTAATATGTTAGTATGGTTTGTAACTTATTATGAGAGTTTATTTTTTTGTAGTGTTTGGTTCAAATATATATTTTATAATATGTAATTTGGTCTACTTATGATAGACGTAAGGTACTAAAACCAATTTGTATAGACAATCTCTTTTTTGTATATGCAATGGATAAAATGGTTTATTAGATTTTTTTTGCTTCATAATTGTTGAAATACCAACATAGGTATTTTCGTAAGTTTTACTTGAATTCTAATCCTCTTTGATGCATTTTGTTAGTGTAATTTTTTATTATTATTTAGGTACATGGGATTGAAATGGCCCCACTTGTACTACATCATAACCACATAATGACATTATAACAACTTGACTATTATGCATGTATTGGTTTCACAAGATTCAAACCTAGGTCTCCTCCTTAAAAGTTAAGGAATCTAATACTACATCATGACCACATAATAGCATTACAACAACTTGACTATTATGCATGTATTAGCTTCACAAGATTCAAACCTAGGTCTCTTCCTTAAAAGTCAAGGAATAATCGGTTGAGCTAATATAAACCTAATTCTCCTCCTTAAAAGTCAAGGAATCTAATCAGTTGAGCTAATATCATTTAATATTTTGTTGATGCCAGTTAGTAAAAAATTATTTCAAAATTAATTTTGTAAACCTAATATTATATTGAAGGTGATAAATTGTGATAACTAACCAAATGATTAAAGCTTTCAAGATGGAGACCCCAGTTTGAATCTTACCATAAACTACACACATAATTTTTTTTCGGTTACACAAGAGAGTTGGTCACAACCACACTATTTTTAATAACTGACAAGAGTAAGGTTCAAACCACAGGGGTTGCTTCCACCATCTATTCCGCTACATTATTGTTGACTCGATGTGAAGGAGATCACCAGTCACTTGGGATTTGTATCATCATCGTGGGTCTGGTACGCACTCATAGGATTCAAATCATACACCTTTACAAACAAAATACCCCGAGGTTTGATACGAGTGCATGATCATAACATAAACTACTAGAATGGCGTGTTAATACAACTACATGGTCATAACGTAATACATGTATTTTATTATATTATCACATGCACTACGAACCGTGGGAACACCATGAAATAGATACAGTTTTACCACATTCCATGTCTACCGAGACATATGTACGTGTGGAAGCTACCAAAGGAGGCGTCAAGCCTTGGTTTGTATTTACTATGCATAAAAATAAAAACAAAAGATGGTCATATCCATCCCTTACATTACAACAAACATCTAGTTCTTAACACAACTCCCCTTTGAATTTTAAAAAAGAAAAACCCTGACAACGTGTGCATCAGCCCCGTGGATAACCGTTAGCGGTCAATAGACGTAAGGAGGCGGGCGCTCACTTGCCGGGGACGAAGTTGGTGGCGTAGGCCCAGGCGTTGTTGTTGACGGGGTCGGCAAGGTGGTCCGCGAGGTTTTCAATGGGGCCTTTGCCGGTGACGATGGCCTGGACGTAGAAGCCGAACATAGAAAACATGGCCAGCCTCCCGTTCTTGATCTCCTTCACCTTCAGCTCGGCAAACGCCTCCGGGTCGTCTGCCAACCCCAACGGGTCGAAGCTGCCGCCCGGGTACAGCGGGTCAGTCACTTCGCCCAGCGGCCCCCCCGCCACGCGGTACCCTTCCACGGCGCCCATCAGTATCACCTGGAACGCCCATATGGCCAGAATGCTCTGCGCGTGGACCAGCGACGGGTTCCCCAAGTAGTCGAGCCCCCCCTCGCTGAAGATCTGCGCCCCGGCCTTGAACCACACCGCCTCCCCGAACTTCACCCCGTTCCTGCTCAGCAGCTCCGGAAACACACACCCGAGCGCCCCCAACATCGCCCACCGGGCGTGGATCACCTCCAGCTCTCTGTTCCGCGCAAACGTCTCTGGATCTGCCGAGAGCCCCGCCGTGTCCCACCCGTAGTCCCCTGGAAACTCCCCCGTCAAGTAGGACGGCGGCTCACCCGAAAACGGGCCCAGATACTTCACCCGGTCCGGCCCATACCACGGGCTCCCCGACGCCACCGGCTTCACCTTGCTCACGGTCTTTCTCATCCCCACCCGCCCCTCGGTCGACGCCACGCCGAATCTCGCCGCCGCCTCCCCCTGCGGTCTCAATACTGCCTGCCCTGCGAAGGCCGAGGACAAAGCCATGGATGCTGCCATTGCGTTAGCTCTTCTTATTTTTCTTCTCTAGGACTTGGGCTTATGATAGTCCACCTAGAGAATTGGAGTTCGGGGCCTCTACTTATAGAGGGATCTGTGCCTGATATTTTATCTGATAGGAATCCAGAGGCGCAACCATAGCCACAATTGCTAGCCTACCATATCCTTTGGGACGTTTTCGTGGGATTTTTTTAATGTTACGTTGTCTGATCCAAAATCCTGGCCCCAGTGTGAATGTTAGCCCGTTATGGCCAATAGTGACAGGAGTTTAGATTCCTTATCGGAGGCAGCGTGGCCTGTGTGATGTGGCTAAAGACTTGAGGACCGCACAAATGTAGTGGTTGTGCCACAAGCCTGGTCGGCCTGTGTGATGTGTCTAAAGACTTGTGGACTGCACAAATGTTGTGGCTGTGCCACAAGCCTGCTCGGGTGGGGAGAGCGTGCCACGTGCGGTTCATGAGAGCGTGCCACGTGCGGTTCATGAGTCTAATGATGTTTGTGAATTTTGTGTGAGACACGTTATTGTTCTTTCTTTCCAATAAGAGATCAAAGTCATACCACTGAATGTTCTACAAGAACATAATATTTTTTTAAGATTTGGTTAGTTTAAGAAACCCTTACAACATTTTCATCCTACTGTTACTTCTCATAAGGGAGAGAACTGAGCTTATCAATAGAGAATTTAACACAAGCCACACACGTCCACACAGGTTGTTTGAACTTTATACTTTCAGAAAAATAATTAAAACCCAATAGATTAAGCTATCTCAAAGTACTAATATAATATATTTATTTATTTATTTGGTTATTGTGAGAAACCCCCTATGACATAAGGGAGAGAGCTAAGCTTATCAACGGGAAAATTTAACACAGCCAATAGCCACACACATTGTTGTTGAACTTTACACTTAAAAATAAAAAATAAACACTAAAATGACAACACAGCCAATAGCCACCACACACCCATCCCCTCACACTCGCCGACACCGCGATATGAACCTTGTACCTCCCGAAAAAGAGCCAATGCCCAAAGCCACTACACACCCATCCCCTCGCACACTCGCCCACACCGCAATCTAAACCTTGGACCTCCCAAAGAAGAGCTAAAGCCCAAACCGTTGCGCTGCACCCAGAGATATAATGGTTGGAATTAGTTTTTGAATCTAGTGCTATTATAGGTAGAATGTGGTCTCTAATTAAAAGATGTACCATTGATAGGATTGATTTTTATTGCAATATGTTGATTCTATTTATTTTAGGATTTTAATTTTAATTTTAATTTTTTGTGTAATTTTAAATTTTTATTGTTAATTTATTTATGAAAATTTTTGTTGTTAAAGTTAATTAAGGGAAAGGGTTTGATAATTGACTATCTTATTGACATTTTTATAAAGGTTATATATTGTTTATTTTTATTTTTTTAATATTTGGTTAGTGTGAGAAACCTTTATAATCGACGCTCACATCTAGGCATCCCCATCCCACCATGATCTCTCATAAGGGTAAGAGGTAAGCTTATCAATATGGGTCAAACACATAAAAATTAACTTTATAATTAATATAATATATATTAGGTTAATTTATAAGTTGAATTTCTTTTCAATATAAAAAGTTGGATTTGAGTCTCATAGCCAACACCATATGTGGGCATAAGACCATTTGATCTCAAAATTTTAATGTCATTTTAACTAAATTTCAAAATACTTTTAACACAATTAGTTTAATATATCCTTTCAAAGCTTCCCACTGAGGTACGAGGGATTGGTATCCTTACATTTAATCAAGTGGTATTAACTCAACCAACTAAAAACCTATTTTATATATAGAGAGAGAAATTGGTAACTACTTTTTATTTTTAACAACAGGTCACAGGGTCAAGTCGCATTGCTTTCGATCATAATGTTAAATCATGGTGCTATTATTATAACCTCTATCTTGCCTTGATAAACACGATTCAAAGTGAAAGAGACCCTCGATGGCTCAGGGTTGGTACCACCATCATCAAACTAATGCACACTTAGTGAAATAAGGTTAGACTACTACCTTTCATCGTCATCCACAAACTGGTGCACACTTAGCGAGCTTAGGTTAAACTACTACCTTTGCCTAGATTAGGCATGCCCTTGAGGTTTGAATCTAGGTTTCCTCTTGGTAAGTGTCCAACGTCTTACCAATCCACATAGCCCTTAGGGACAAAAGGGCTTATGGTAGCTAGTGTGATTTGAACCAAAATTGAATGGACATGTGGTATGGATTGTAGACCACAGTTGGCTGCGTCACACCAACTTGGCTACTCACTCACCCTTCAAAATTTAAGTTTATATGGTTTTTTATGAGGGGTCCCAATCCCCTCTTATCGGGGTTTGAACTTGGATCTCTTGGATGAAAACCCAAGGACTTACCACTATGGTATCCCTCATAGGTCAAAAATTTTAGGTTAAAAAGCCCCTGAGGGTAGGTGGATTGGTAAGTGCTTATCTGACCAAGCACTTACCAAGAAGACACTCAGGTTCAAACCTCAGGGGCAGGGGAATCCTTTGAGTGTGAGATATATCAATGATGATGGTACAAATATCGAATGACTGATGGTTCCCTTCATGTCGTGTTAACAATAATGAGGCAAAATAGGTTTTGTGGGAGTAGCCCCTGTGGTTTGAACCCTGCACTTGTTAGTTATTAGAATTAGTGTGGTTGTGACCAACTCTCCTATATAACCAAAAATACTCAAGAATCATGAGGTAAACTATGCTATGCATGATCTAGAATTGGTAGCAGTTGTGCATACCCTAAATTTTAGGAGATATTATTTGTTGGGAAAACCATTTGAGCTAAGAACATACCATTAAAGTTTAAGGTATATATTTACCCAAACTATGTTGAATGCAAGTGAAAGAATATGTATAGATTTCTTAGAAGAATATAACTTTGGTATTGAGTATATTAATGGAAAATAGAATAAGGTTGTCAATGCCTTGAGTAGGAGAAGGAACATAGCCACATTGACCCTAAGCCATATAGATTTGATGGAAATGAGCAAGGAGATGCAACTACAAGATTTGTATTGCATAGAAATATGAGATAAAACCAAGGAAAATATTGAAGAGAATAAGGATTTCAACATAAAATATGGACTTTTATGCTTTAAAGATAGGGTAGTTATACATAAAACTAGTGACCTAAGGAGATTGATTATGTAGGAGGCACATAATTCTCCCTATATTGCTCATCTGGAAGGGTAAAAAATGAGGGAAAACATGAAAAATACCTTTTTTGGGATGCATTGCAGCAAGATATCACTAGTTTCATTACAAGATGTTTAGAATGTCATAAGGTGAAGGTTGAACATCGACACCCAATAGGGAAATTGTACTCACATGATAAACCTATGCAGAATGGCAAGTAATTTCTATGGATTTTATTTTGGGTTTACGTAAGACTAGGTACCGGCATGATGTAATATTCATAGTGGTTGTTAAATTGACCAAGGTTGCACACTTCATATGCTGAACTTATCAATAAGAAATTTAACACAACCACCAGCCACACACGTCATTGTTTGAAATTTAAACTTCCAAAAAAATTCCAAAACCCAATAGATTGAGCTATCTCAAGATACTAACATAATACTGATTTGTGGGGATATAATGGTTGGAATTATTTTTTGAAGCTAGTGCTACTATAGGTAGAATGTGGTCTCTAATTAAAGGATGTACCATTAATAGGATTGATTTTTATTGCAACATGTTGATTCTATTTATTTTAGATTTTTTTTTAATTTGGTTAGTGTGAGAAATCCCTATGACCATCGTACAGGGTTGAGCAGTATCCTCCCACCAATGATTCCTAGTAAAGCCCAAAGCTATACTTATCAATAGAGAATTTAACACAATTTTAATTTCAATTTTTTATTTGTAATTTAAAAATTTTTATTGTTAATTTATTTATGAAAAAAATATCGTTAACGTTAATTAGGGGATTAAAATTTTTATTGTTAATTTAATTATGAAAAAAACATCGTTAAAGTTAATTAGGGGAGAGGGGTTGATAAGTGACTATCTTATTAATATTTTTATAAAGGTTATATGTTATTTATTTTTATTTTTTAAAGATTTGGTTAGTGTGAGAAATCTTTATAACTGACGTTCACGACTGGGCATCCCATCCCTCCATGACCTTTCATAAGGGTGAGAGGTGAGCTTATCAATAGGGGCGGAACACATAAAATTAACTTTATAATTACTATAATATATATTAGGCTAATTCATAAGTTGAAGTGCTTTTCAATATAAAAAGTTGAGTCTGAGTCTCCTAGCCAACACCATATGTGTGCATACGACCATTTGATCTCAAAAATTTTAAAGTCATTTTAACTAGGTTTTAAAATACTTTTAACACATTTAGTTTAATATATCTTTTCAAAAATTCCCACTTAGTACAAGGGATTGGGATCCTTATATTTAATCAAGTGGCATTAACTCAATCAGTTAGAAACCTATAATATATATATATATATATATATATATATATATATATATATATATATATAGTACATAGAGTAATCAATAACTACCTTTACTTTTTAACAACTGGTCATAGGGTCAAGTCGCATTACCTCCGATCATAGCATCAAATCATGGTGCTATTACTATAACCCTTATCTCACCTCGCTAAACATGATTTGGAGTGAAGAAGACCTTCGATGGCTCAAGGTTGGTACCACCGTCATCAAACTAACACACACTTAGCAAACTCATATTAGACTACTACCTTTTCCCATCATCCACAAACTGGTGCACACTTAGCAAACTCAGTTCAGACTACCACCTTTGCCCAGATTAGGCATGCCCTTGTTGAACCTAGGTTTTCTCTTGGTAAGTGCCCAATGTCTTACCAATCCACCTAGATATTGGGGATTAAAGGTCTTATAGTAGCCAGTGTTATTTAAATCAGAATTGAATTGACCCATGGTATGGATCGTAGACCTTAGATGGTTGCCTCACATCAACTCAACTACTCATTCACCCTTAAATTTTTAAGTTTACATGGGTTTTTATGAGGGATCCCAATATCCTCTTATCGAGGTTTGAACTTGGATCTCTTGGATGAAAACCCAAGGACTTACCACTATGGTATCCCTCATGGCTCAAAACTTTTAGGTTAAAAATCCCTTGAGGGTAGGTAGATTGGTAATTGCTTGTCTGGCCAAGTAATTGCCAAGAAGACACTCAGGTTCAAACCTCAGAGGCAACTTGTTTGTAAAAGTAGTAGTTTGATCTAAATCCTTTGAGTGCATACTAGATCAATGATGATGGTACAAATATCAAATGATCGATGGTTCCCTTCATGTCGGGTCAACAATAATAAGGTGAAATAGATTTGGTGGGAACATCCCCTATGGTTTGAACCCTATGCTTGTTAGATACTAAAAATAGTGTGGTTGTGACCAACTCTCCGATATAACCAAAAAAAACTCAAGAAGCATGAGGTAAACTATGCTATGCATGATCTAGAATTGGTAGCAGTTGTGCATACCCTAAAGTTCAAGAGATATTATTTGTTGGGAAAACCATTTGAACTAAGAACAAACCATCAAAATTTGAGGTATATATTTACCCAAAATATGTTGAATGTAAGATAAAGAAGATGTATAGATTACTTAGTAGAATATAACTTTGGTATTGACTATATCAATGGAAAATAGAATAAGGTTGTCAATGCCTTTAGTAGGAGAAGGGACATAGCCACATTGACCCTAAGCCATATATATTTGATGGAAATGATCAAGGAGATGCAACTACAAGATCTATATTGCATAGAAATTTGAGGTAAAACCAAGGGAAATTTTGAAGAGAATAAGGAATTAAACATAAAATATGGACTTTTATGCTTTAAATATAGGGTAGTTATACATAAAATTGGTGCCCTAAGGAGATTGATTATGTAGGAGGCACATAATTATCCCTATCTTGATCATTTGGGAGGGTCAAAAACAAGGGAAAATATGAGAAAAGACCTTTTTTTGGGATGGAATGAAGCAAGATATCACTAGTTTTATTGCAAGATGTTTAGAATTTCATAAGGTGAAGGTTGAACATCGACATTCAATAGGGAAATTGTATTAACATGATATACATATGCAAAAATGGAAAGTAATTTCTATGGATTTTATTTTGGGTTTACCTAAGACTAGGTACCAGCATCATGCAATCTTGGTAGTGACTGTTAAATTGACCAAGGTTGCACACTTCATATTGGGGAACATCAAAGAAATTTTTAGGCTACATGGGTTTCTTGATATGATTATATCATATAGGGATTCTAGATTCACATAAGAATTTTGGTAAGCTCTACAACGTGCAATGGGCACTATGCTAAATATTAGTTTTGCATATCATATTAAAATAGATGGTTAGATTGAGAGGGTAAACTAGGTTTTGGAAGACATGTTATGCATGTATTGCATGGACAAAAAGTCAGAGTGGGAAGATTTTGTGCATATTGTTGAATTTACATATAATAATGGGTACCACACATCGTTGGGGATGGCCCCATTTGAAGCCTTGTATGGCAGAAGATGTAGAACACCTCTATCATGGGATAATCTAAAGGATTGGGTGAGGAATAGATTGAAAACTATCTGAGATATGGAGGAAGAACTCTAAGTAATATGACTTAAGCTCAAGGAAGCAGTCAATCACCAAAAGAGCTATGTTGATATAAAAATATCACCAAGAGAATTCTCAATGGGAATAGAGTTTTCTTGAGATTAAGACCCATGAAAAGTGTCATCAAGTCAACTAAGTTGGATCCTCTCTATGTTGGTCTCTTTGAGATCATTGATAAGATTAGTTTAGTAGCCTATAGGCTCACCTTGCCATCCAACCTATCAAATATCTATGATACTTTCCTCATATCCTTGCTTAGAAAATATGTTGTTGATCCTACTCAAGTGTGGAATATTTATAAATTGTAGATGGTAGACCCCTCAACCATTGAGATGAGACTAATTAAGATTCTAGGATCTTGTTCCAAGGTGTTGATGAAAAAAACCCTCGAACAATGTAAGGTCCAATGGGACCAGTATTTTGAGAACTCTGCTACATGGAAAAATACTGAAGAAATGAGGTAGTAATTTCCATACTTGTTTGAATAAAATCAATTTGTTAATCATTTTCAAAAAATACAAAGGACTATGTTTAGTCCAAGGTGAGGAGTATGTAACAACCCTCCTTGGAAAAACTCTTAATTGAAAATGAACTATGTACTAATGAAGTACTTATGAGTGTAGGACCAAGTGCTCTCTCTCCAGTGGGAACATATGGGTGAACCACCCACTATGAGAGATAATTTTATAAATGATGGTGATGACTTGTTCATCAATAGCTTAGGGTAACAAAATACCCTTCATGTAGATCCATTGCATTTTTCTTATTTTTGCATTCACACCATTTGGCCAGGAATTTTATTATGCACTAAGTCTCCTTATTAGGTTTGTAAAAGCATTAGACTATATTAAAGGAGGCCTTTTATTTAGGGATAAAATAATGGTGTAAAACATTGTTGGTGTGAATCTATGTGTGTTCATGGTATGCATAAATTTCATTGAATAAGATTTTATTAAGTATTAATTGGTAACATTAATACTTTAGAATAATTAAGTATTAATTAGTTGATAATATTAATACTTCTAAATTATTAAGTTAATTAAATGATGGCTTTAATACTTTAGACTAGTAAAGTATTAATTAGATTGGTGACATTAAAATTTGGAAAAAAACAATTAATGTCAAATGTTGGGATTGAAATTAATAAAGCAATTTGTGGTTAGAATGCAAAATAGGGGGTAATAATTAATACTACCCTTTTGGTTTTGATAAAAAATAATTATCAATTTAAATAATAAAGTTAACTTAATTATGAGACATATCTTCACGAAAGGTTATCCAATTCATGAAGAACACAAGCTTATACTGAGAGGGGGGGTGAACAGTATAAGACCGCTTTTTACTTTTTTTCTTCCAAATCAACTTTCAAATCAATATTATGCAGAGTATAGAAAGCAATATCAATAGCAGTAATTAAAGCAATGCACAAAACACCATCCACAATAGAGACACAACAATTTACGTGGTTCACCCAAAGCGGGCTACTCCACGGATAAAATCTCTCACTAAATTTTATCAACTCAAAATCTAGGAATACCTTTCCCGATTACAATATTTATGGGCATCAACCCAAAGGAGACACCAATCCCCTAGCTCTGTTCTGTCGGTGATCCTCTAGAAGACCTCTCGCCTCCTCTCGCCCTTAGCAAATGGAACTCTATCCACAGAAGACACCTGTCTTCCCCGCTCCGGTCGGAGACCTCTGTCCTCAACTCTATCACCTCCAAAGCTGGTCCTCGAAATTGCACTAAACATAGTCCTTCGGTCTAGCACAAATGTCCTCGATTTCTCTTTCTCTGATCTGCACCAAACACAGTCCTTCGATCTGGCACAAATGTCTTTTGTCCTCTTTTTTTGGTCTGCACAAAAACACAGTCCTTCGCTCTTTTTGCGCAATCACAACTGCCTTTGACCTTTGCACCTCTGCGCAATTACAACCGCATAGTCTTCGTGCACTCTACTTCCTTGCAATCTCTCTCACTTGGAAGATTCGACAGAATGCACTCTGCTCTCGACGATCGAACTTCTTCACTTCGCATAGTCTACGAACGCCGCTCTTCGAACGCACACTTCGATCGATTGTCCTTTTCTCTCCAAGCAGCCCTGCTTTTATACTAAAACTTTCAAGATCAAAACCTTGATCTTAGTCGACTGCTACCCTTAACTTCATTGGCTACAAAACCCTAAACTACGTCGGCTCAAATTCAACTCTGTCGGCTTCAACCGCCTCTATGGTTCTATAGCTTTTCTCGTGAAACTACAACATGTCACGATATCGTGACACCTTTGCAACCAAACACTATCTTATGGCTTTTGTCGCGATATCACGACACTTTCTGCTTCTGCTGACGTCATCTTCTCTTCTGTCGCGAAATCGTGACCCTTCTGACTTCATGGCCTTCTTCTCTGCTTTTGTCACGAAATCATGACACTACTACCTTTGCTGACGTCATCTTCACTCCTGTCATGAAATCGTGACCCTTCTCGCTTTCTCAACCTTTTCTCGGCTTGCACTAGCGAAAACAAAACATGTCATGAAATCGTGACACTTTCGCTGCCTTGAGCTTCTCTCTGCCTTACTCCCGCGAAACTGGAACATGTCACGAAATCGCGATGCTTTTGTCTTCATAGCCTTCCTCTCTGCTTTTGTCATGAAATCATGACACTTCTCCTATAGAAGACCTGCTTTCAGTTTCTATCGTGAAATCATGACACTTCTGCTACCGTCTGCTATCTTTTCTCCCTATCATGAAATCGTGACACTTTCTGCATCCGTATGCTTTTATTTCATCCTGTCATGAAATCGTGACGCTTTCAGCTTTCGTACGCTTTCTTTGTAGCCTGTCGCGAAATCGTGACGCTTCTCATTTCAGACTCTTCCCTTTGTTGCATGTCATGAAAATGTGACAGTTCTCACTTCGAGCTTTTCAGCATGTCACAAAATCGTGACAGTCCTCACTTCGTCTTTTGTAGCATGTCAAGAAATCATGACTGTTCTCACTTCGAACTCTTCAGCATGTCGCGAAATCGTGACACCTTTCGAGTAACTTTCTCTCTCTTTGAACTTGTCACGAAATCGTGACAGTTCACACTGTGGACTCTCTTTTCAGCATTATGTCATGAAATCGTGACATTTTTCCTTTCGGACTCCCTCTCCTGCAACATGTCACGAAATCGCGACACTTTTTGGTCCGTACAATCTTCTTTGCAATATGTCACGAAATCGTGACACTTTTCCTTTTCTGCCTTCCTACACTTTTTGAGTCACGAAAATGCGACATGTCACGAAATCGTGACACTTTCCACCTTGCTCTCTTTCTCTGCCAACATGTCGCGAAATCATGATAGTTTTGCCAGCTTCTTCTCTCTCTTCCAACATGTCGCGAAATCATCGATAGTTTTCTTTCTCTCTCTCCTCAAACGTCACGTTTTTCCACTTTCTCTCTCCTCTAACATGTCGCGAAATCGTGACAGTTTTTCCAGACTGCTGCAAACTTTTTCTAACTTGTCTTTTTTTTCTTTGATCTTTTGCAAAATGGGCTACTATGATCTTTTTGGAAACCCACTGTCCATGCTCTGAATAATCCGACATTAAATCAAATTCCTTCAAGAGCTTCTTGACATCAATGACAACTTCTACACTTGAGCAAAGGCAATGTACCCAAGGTACCCAAAATTGCCAACAATCTCCCCCTTTGTCATTGATGGCAAACCTTTACTGAAAACACAACTCAAGAGCCAAAACTAAAACCAGCTGTGCTAACAACTGAGAATCTGCCTTTGAAGTTTTGCTCCCCCTGACTTGAAGCTCTTCTCTTCACTTGATGCTCTCCCCCTTACTCATATCTCTCCCCCTTTGTCATCAATGGCAAAGGGTCACCTTTGGGGCTTGGGACTAAGAATGAGCCTCTTAGCTTAGTCCCTCCCCCACCTCCCCGATGAGGTGATTAAAATAGGGGTGGGAGTAAAACTCCCATTAGGCACTGATCATCATCAACATCTACAATTTCCTTGTCGGGCCTTCTTTTGAATTTTTTGTCAATATTCCTGTTCTTGTTCCTATCACTGTTCTGATCCTTGGACCTGTTCATACCACTGTTCCTATTCCTGTACCTTGGAAGATCAGCTCTACACTGTCTAGCTATGTGACCGTCATTGTTGCACTTATAACAGGTAATAATGTTATTTCTTTTAGGCATACCTGTTCTTCGAATCCGCCTGTTCTGACTAACCGAGTTCCTGTTATTAGCCTTGCAAAAAAATGCCTTATGCCCAAACTGATTACAAGAGTAGCAATACCCTTGAAAGAAATTGCTACCTCTGAAACTGTCATTTACCTTCCTTACTTGAGTCATGCAATGCACAGCCATGTGACCAAACCTGTGACACGCAAAACATCTGCCATGAAATTTTCTTTTATTCGACCTCTTGGGTCCCGAAAACTTCTTCTTCGCAATCTGAATTTCGTTTTCTATTTCTGCGCATCTATCACTCACGGACTCATGATCTGAAGTACTTTCTTCATCAGAACTCTCTTCCTTTTGAAATCTCTTGCTAGATTCCCCAACCTGTTCCTTGTGCGGCTCAACAAAACCGAGACCTGTTTTATCTGTTGGTTTTCTTTGACCTTTGATGAGAGACTTAACCCTTTTGGAGCTATCTTGAAACCTGTATAGTTTATCCTTGTACTCTTTAGTTTCCACTTCCAAAGAAGCCATTTTCTGTTCCAACTCATTATACTCAAGAATCTTAGACTCTAACTCGTCCTTGAGTTCTTGTGTCTTAGCCATAGAGAAGTCAAGACTTTCTGTAAGATCATCTCTCTCCATACAACATTCATCTAACTTATCCTTGAGTCTGGCATTCTTCTTTCTTTCCTTTTTCAAAGCACTAAGAGCATTAGTAAGTTCACTTTCAAGATCCTTTATTTGTTTGCTTTCTGAATCATCAGAGCCTTTTATAGATTTCTTATCACTAGAGGTGCTACCCTTTTCAAAAACCATACAAGCATCTTCCTTATAGTTTTCTGAAGCATCCTCATACATACTAGTAACCAATTCATTATTTGTGCAATCATCCTCAAGGTGACCAAAATTTCCACATCTAAAACATTTCATGATAATGAATCTATGTTTCGGTTCTTCCTCTTTTTCTCGATATGAACAACATCTCATTTTCACTATCACTTGAAGAACTTTCACTATCACTACTAGAACACTTACTTGCTTTGTCTAGGTAGAAACTCTTCTTGTGCTTGTGAGAATACCTCTTTCCGTGATTGTTGTGCTCATCTTTGTTCTTCCTGTGATGTTTGAATTTTTTAGAATCCTTGCTCTTAGAATCCTGTTTATCTTCATCACTTTCATACTTGGAAATAGTACAATCAGTAGCATAATGGCCAAACTTTCCACAATTGAAACATCTTATATTCTTCATGCTTTTGTGCTTTCTAGAGAACTTGCCTTTCTTGCTGTAATATGCCTCTTCATCACTAGAAGACTCATCACTCTCTTGAATCTGTTTACCTTTGGATTTCTTGGTAGCCTTGAAAGTTGCCTCTTTCTTGACATCAACCTTCACTTGAGTTCTCAACTCAAATGCCGCAAGTATACTATGGAGCTCATCCTTTTTCAACTTATCCAAATCTTTAGCTTCCTCAATAGCAGAAATATTTTCACTAAATCTATTAGGAAGAGATCTTAAAATCTTATCACAAACATCATTTTCAGCAAGCTCAAGACCTAAGTCTTTCATGGAGTTAACAACCTCATCCATACGAAGCATGTAGTCACTAATATTTTCATCATCATTCATCTTGAGTTGTTCAAACATACCTTTGAAGTGTCTCAACTTGGCCTTTCGGACATTTACATCACCTGTGTGAACCACCTGCAACTGTTTCCACATTTCACTAGCTGTCTTGCAGTGAATCACTTTGGTAAGATCTGCCTTCTGTAAACCCTTCAAGATTGCATTCATTGCTTTTGAATTGCTGTGATGTAGGAGCCTGTCTTCTTTAGTATAAGGACCATTTTCAGGAATAGTGTACCCATCTTCAATCACTTCCCAAACCTCATTCCCAAGTGCCATTAGATGAACCTTCATCCTTGCACTCCAAAGACCAAAATCTGATCCATCAAGAATAGGTGCTGCATTGCCACTTGAATAATCCATTGTGTTCTTTACTAGCTTTTCCTTCAAGCTGTTAAAATTTTTGAAGGTACCGGCTCTGATACCAATTGAAGAACACAAGCTTATACTGAGAGGGGGGGGTGAACAGTATAAGACCGCTTTTTACTTTTTTCTTCCAAATCAACTTTCAAATCAATATTATGCAGAGTATAGAAAGCAATATCAATAGCAGTAATTAAAGCAATGCACAAAACACCATCCACAATAGAGACACAACAATTTACGTGGTTCACCCAAAGCGGGCTACTCCATGGATAAAATCTCTCACTAAATTTTATCAACTCAAAATCTGGGAATACCTTTCCTGATTACAATATTTATGGGCATCAACCCAAAGGAGACACCAATCCCCTAGCTCTGTTCTGGTCGGTGATCCTCTAGAAGACCTCTCGCCTCCTCTCGCCCTTAGCAAATGGAACTCTATCCATAGAAGACACCTGTCTTCCCTGCTCCGGCTGGAGACCTCTGTCCTCAACTCTATCACCTCCAAAGCTGGTCCTCAAAATTGCACTAAACACAGTCCTTCGGTCTAGCACAAATGTCCTCGATTTCTCTTTCTCTGATCTGCACCAAACATAGTCCTTCGGTCTGGCACAGATGTCTTTTGTCCTCTTTTTTTGGTCTGCACAAAAACATAGTCCTTCGCTCTTTTTGCGCAATCACAACTGCCCTTGACCTTTGCACCTCTGCGCAATTACAGCCGCATAGTCTTCGCGCACTCTGCTTCCTTGCAATCTCTCTCACTTGGAAGATTCGATAGAATGCACTCTGCTCTCGACGATCGAACTTCTTCACTTCGCACAGTCTATGAACGTCGCTCTTCGAATGCACACTTTGATCGATGTCCTTTTCTCTCCAAGTAGCCCTACTTTTATACTAAAACTTTCAAGATCAAAACCTTGATCTTAGTCGACTGCTACCCTTAACTTCGTTGGCTGCAAAACCCTAAACTGCGTCGGCTCAAATTCAACTCTGTCGGCTTCAACCGCCTCTGTGGTTCTATAGCTTTTCTCGTGAAACTACAACATGTCGCGATATCACGACACCTTTGCAACCGAACACTATCTTATGGCTTTTGTCATGATATCGCGACACTTTCTGCTTCTACTGACGTCATCTTCTTTTCTGTCATGAAATCATGACCCTTCTGACTTCATGGCCTTCTTCTCTGCTTTTGTCATGAAATCATGACACTACTGCCTTTGCTGATGTCATCTTCACTCCTGTCACGAAATCGTGACCCTTCTCGCTTTCTCAACCTTTTCTCGGCTTGCACTAGCGAAAACGAAACATGTCACGAAATCGTGACACTTTCGCTGCCTTGAGCTTCTCTCTGCCTTACTCCCGTGAAACTGGAACATGTCGCGAAATCACGACGCTTTTGTCTTCATAGCCTTCCTTTCTACTTTTGTCACGAAATCGTGACACTTCTCCTATAGAAGACCTGCTTCCGTTTTGTCATGAAATCGCGACACTTTCTCCATCCGTACGCTTCTTCTTCTACCTATCGTGAAATCATGACACTTTCTACATCCGTACTCTTTTCTTTCATCCTATCACGAAATCACGACGCTTTCAACTTCCGACGCTTTCTTTGCAGCCCGTCACGAAATCGCGACGCTTCTCATTTCAGACTCTTCCCTTTGCTGCATGTCGCGAAATCGTGATAGTTCTCACTTCGAGCTTTTCAAGCATGTCACGAAATCATGATAGTCCTCACTTCGTCTTTTGCAACATGTCGAGAAATCGTGACTGTTCTCACTTCGAACTCTTCAGCATGTCATGAAATCGTGACACCTTTCGAGTAACTTTCTCTCTCTTCGAACTTGTCATGAAATCGTGACAGTTCACACTGTGGACTCTCTTTTCAGCATTATGTCACGAAATCGTGACATTTTTCCTTTCGGACTCCCTCTCCTGCAACATGTCACGAAATCGCGACACTTTTCGGTCCGTACAATCTTCTTTGCAATATGTCGCGAAATCGTGACACTTTTCCTTTTCTGCCTTCCTGCACTTTTTGAGTCGCGAAAATGCGACATGTCGCGAAATCGCGACACTTTCCACCTTGCTCTCCTTCTCTGCCAACATGTCGCGAAATCGTGACAGTTTTTCCTTCTTCTTCTCTCTCTTCCAACATGTCACGAAATCACGACAGCCTTTGCCACTTTCTCTCTCCTCTAACATGTCGCAAAATCATGACAGTTTTTCCAGCACTTTCTCTCTCCTCTAACATGTCGCGAAATCGCGACAGCTTTTTCCAAACTGTTGCAAACTTTTTCTAACTTTTTTTTTTTCTTTGATCTTTTGCAAATGGGCTACTATGATCTTTTTGGAAACCCACTGTCCATGCTCTGAATAATCTGACATTAAATCAAATTCCTTCAAGAGCTTCTTGACATCAATGACAACTTCTACACTTGAGCAAAGGCAATGTACCCAAGGTACCCAAAATTGCCAACAATTCAGTTGATTCTTGGACCAACTTGTGAAAAATTTGAATAGCTTTATAATAAGTGGTCAAATGAAAGAATCCCAACAATATTGAGGAAGATATAACCCTATGAAGTCAACCATATGGAATAAGGGCAGTGATGATTTTTCAAGTCATGAAAAACGAAATTGCAAATATTTGTCAACTAGGGTTCAGATGATGGGAAGAGCAATGAAGGGCTAGGACTTTAGTGAGACAAGACATTCTATCTAGACAATGAATTTTTCAGCCAAGTTTTTTCCCTTTCTTTATCTTAGAAATTGTGCATGCAAATTATTATAAAGTTTTTATCAAATATTATATTTGCTATAGGATATTTAGACAAATTTCAATAGATTTTGAGTTTTAGTTTCTTTTCCATGGGAATATTTATAGTTAAATCCTTATAATCATCTCTAGTGGTATAGGTTAGTGAGCACACCTCAGAGAGATCCTTGTTGCTCCAAGATAGGGCGGTTTTTGGTAAATTTAATGGGTATTGGCCAGGGGCTTCAACCTTGAGAAAATTGATTGATAGGAGTTGGAAGTCTCCAGGAGTGATTCTATCCTTTCTTATCAAAGGTTTCTTTCTAGATATTTTTTGTTCTAGGGAAGAAAAAGAAAGAATCCTAAAAGGGGGTCCTTGGTTTATGGGAAGAGCAAGACTCTTCCTTACTCGTTGGTATGAAGGCTTTTCACTTGAAAATGTAAATCTATCCCTAGTACCAGTATGGGTTAGGATGTTTAGATTACCCATTGAATTTTGGAAAATAGATACCTTCAAGGAAATAGGCAACACTCTAGGAGAATTCCTTGATATTTTAGATACAACAAAAGATGGATTCTTGGATATTTATGCTCGAATATTGGTCATGATTGATATAAGTAAAACTTTACCAGAATCACCCGGTGTTGTAGGTGAGTTGGAGAGGAGAGGGAAATCCTCCAAGGGAGGTCCCAGGTCCAAATCTCCACCCTACCAAAAAATTGAATTGGGTATCCAAAATCCAATTGATAATGTTGGTGCAGGCAGGGTCGGGTGTGACTCTCGGGTGACTTTGACGGTGTACAACCCCCTCTTAGTGGTCTCTCAGACCAAGCCGACTCTGCAAGGGGTTTTTTGCTTAAAAAAAAAACTTTACCAGAATCAATAATTCTTAAGTATGGGGATAAGATGTGGATCCAAACCATATATTATGAAAACATATCTTTTATATGTATAATATTTCATGAGGTAGGGCATATTGAGAGATCATGCCCTAAGAAGAGCCTAGTAGAATCATATGTAGAAAACTACAAGAGAAACTTACAAATGGTTATGGATGAAGATGGTTTTCAACTTCCAAAAAATAGATCTAGAAAAATGAAAGAAAATTAATAGTGGAGACCAATAAGGAAGGATGTTGGAAGAAATACCAACTCTTTTGAGGCTTTAGCCTATGAAGAAAACATATATCAAATCTTAGAGGACACAGTACAACAGTTTCAACATATTAACAAGGAATCATCTATTCAATATGATCCTAATTTAAGGAAAAAAATTCTCGATGAACCTAAGGAATGTATCTCATCATATTTTGAAGACTCTCTTGAAGTACCATGCACCATTAAAGAAAAAATGGTAAAAAAAATTGCAATTTTAGAAGTTAATACCTCTATCATTAATAAGAAAATACTAGAAAATGAGTAGGACAAGTCAAAAGCTTCTATAATAGAGTTAGGAGAGGATAAATATGATAAAAAAAATTGTGAAAGAATATTGAGGAATAGAATAATAAGACCTACTCCTGATATAGGTAAGGAAAAAAGAGGAAAACCCTCAAATTATCAAGCAAGATCCAGGGAAGCAAGAACAAACATAGAGAAAGGAACACAAACTAAGTTGGTTGAACTTCTCTTTACCAAACAAAAAAATGATATTAGTAATATGCAGGTAAGGCCAAAATCCCCTAATGATATATGATTATCATATCATGGAATATAAGAGGTGCTAATGCCCCCTAAAATAAGAGGTGTATTAGGGACCTATGTTTAAGTAATAAGCCTGATATTCTTTGTATCTAAGAGACTAAAATGACAAAAGAAGAAGTTTCAAAAACTATGAAAGAAGTATGGGAAATATGTGAATGGGATGTTATGGATTCTAAAGGATCATTAGGGGCAATTCTAACTTGTTGGAATCCTTCGAGAATCTCATGTGTAACCATTCATAAAACTAGGCATTGGTTAGCCTCTTTAGTCACTTGCTACTTTGTAGATATTCATTTTATCATTATCAATGTCTATGGACCTACAACTCAGTTAGATATATTTGAAGTCTAGAGTGGGATTGAATGTTTTGAGAAGTAAGGACCAAGAAACTTGATTCATGATCATAAGCGATTTTAATGCCATAACCAAGCTGGATCAAAAATTTGGGGGGAATTGGGAAATTAACCCAATGTATGAAATATTTCTTAGCTTTTATTCAAAATAATAATCTATGGGAGGTTGAGTTTGAAGAAGACAACCATACTTGGACCAAAAATAGGAGAGACCAAAACCTAATAGAAAAAAATTAGATAGATGCATTCTCTCATATCATTAGCTAGATGAAGGAACTTGTGCTAAAATTGATACTAACAAGGATTGGTTCAGAGCACTAGCCAATAAGATCAAAATGGTGGTTAGTGAATTCAAAAAAAATATCATATTTTAAATATGAGAAAATGTGGGAAGGCCATCCTCAATTTTCTAATATGATAGCTCAAATGTGGATGCTTCAGGTAATGGTGGGTTATATGCTCTTCCAAAACAAATTAAACATGACTTATAGATTAAAATAATGGAACAAAAACACTTTTGGAAATATTTTTGACAAGAAAGAATAACTAAAATATAAAATTCTAAAATTCTAAAAATGCGATCATAATAATCCAAGCTTAGAGGAAAGGGAGTTTCTTAGTGAATATCATAATATTTGAGTACGAAAGAGAAATTTTGGAGATTAAAATCAAGAAATACTTGGCTAAAAGAAGGAGATAAAAATACAAAGTTTTTCATAGTATGGCTATAATATAGAGATCAACATCCAGAATTAGTAGAATTAAATCAATAGAAGGGGTTTGGATTGAATACCAGAGTGAATTTAGAAAAGAGGCTAAGTATTTTTATCAAAATATTCTAGGATCATAAAATACTAAAGTTCCTAATGATAAAATTCTTCAAGATGTTCCTTCAGTTATAACGAATGAATATGATAGGAAACTAATGGATCCTATTACTCCAGAATACGTTCATTTAGCTTTTTTCTATTTTAATAAGGATAAATACCTAGGTCCAGATAGGATCTCCATAAATTTTAACAAACATAGTTGAGATATAGTGAAGGATTATTTATTGGTGGTAGTGGAATAGTCTAGGGTAAAGCAATACATACCTTATGAAATAAATGCAACATATCTTACCCTAATTCCAAAAAAGAAGGATGTTGAATTGTTGGATTCTTTTAGACCTATAAGTCTATGTAATATGAAATATAATATTATCTCCAAAGTGATGGCAAACTGACTAAGGCCATTGTTAAAGAAAACATTTGAAAATAGCAAGGAGGATTTGTGAAAGGGAGACAAATTCTAGATGGGATCATAGTAGCTCATGAAGTTATACATTTAGCAACTTCAAGAAAAGAGAAAGCAATGATCTTAAAACTTGATATGAGTAAAGCATATGATAGGGTTAAATGGGATTTTATTTTTGTAGTTTTAGAAAAGTTTGGATTCAGGAAGAAATTTTTTAGATAGATTAAAGCTTGTGTCTCTAAAGTTTCTTATTTAGTGTTGGTCAATGGGTTAGTAAAAAAATATTTTAAAGCCAATAGAGGCCTTAGACAAGAAGATCCTCTATATCCTTATTTGTTTATTATTATGGTAGAGGTTTTGAGTAAGAAATTAAATAAGGCTTACAAATATGGGCTTATAAGTAGACTTAAGGTTAGCAATAACATCGACAACATCACCCATGAACAATTTGTAGATGATACAACCCTTTTTGGAAGGGCAAGGATTAATGTATCCAAAGCTTTGAATAAATTTTTAAAGGAATATGAAAGAGCATCATGACAAAAAGTTAATAGGACAAAATCCAAAATTTACTTCCTTAACACTCTTACTAATATAAAAGTAATAATTTCCAGGTTAATGGGTTAGTAAAAAATGGATGAGGCAAATTTACCTGCAACTTGTCTAGGGATACATTTATTTGAGGGGAGAATGAGGAGAGAATTATGGAATCCAATTATTAGTAAAGTTTAGAATATTTTCCATCTTGGAAAGGTAGATGGTTATCGTTATTAGGAAGAGTGTAGTTAATTAAGTTAGTCTTTCAAGCCATCCCAACATATTATATGTCTTGTATTCCATGCCAAAATCAGTTGAAAAAAAATAAATGTAGATTATGGGATTATTTTTGTGGTCAGGTTTACATGATAAAATGAAATTTCCTTTTGTGAAATGGAGCAAGGTGTGTGATGATAAAACTAGGGGAGGTCTTGGTTTAAGAGTTCTTACAGATGCAAACTTAGATCTTAGGGGAAAATTTACCAGGAGATTATGAAAATAGAGTCAAAGACAATGGGCAAGAATTCTTCTAAGTAAGTATGTTGATCTCAAAAACCCAAGTTTAATAGTTACTACTTTCTCTCTACCAAATGGTTCTTCTCTTTGGAATGGTTTAAAAAAATCTATCGATCTTATGATTAAAGGTTTAATATGGGTGGTGGGAACTAGAGAAAAAATTTCTATTTGGATGGATACTTGGTATGATAAAAAACCACTCAATTTAGATACAAATTTGAAACCTTGGATGAGATCACTTCAAGACAAATATGGTGATAAGGTTTCAAACATTTTGTACAAAGATTAGGAAGGAAGATACAAATGGAAAGAAGATTTTTTTACTAGTATACAAGACATTGATGTGAGGAGATATTTGAGTAGAAATATAAAAACTGTGATTATTCCAAGGGGATCTAAGGATAAATTGATTTAGAAATTGAATAGCTCAGGATAATACACAACAAGAAGTGGATATAATGTACAACACCAAAAAAATAATAATATCACTAGAATATGGAGAGATATTTGGGATAGCCCAAGCATTCCTAAAGTCAAAATGTTTGTTTGGATAGTAGGTCATAGAAGAATTTTATCCTGGAATAACCTTATGAAAAGGGGTTTTCATGGCTAATCTCAATGTATTTTTTGTAAAAAGGAAGAGGAGAGTATAGATCATCTCTTGGATATTGCTCAATAGTCTATAATATATAGTAATGGATTTTGAATATGTTTGGTAAATGCATGATGATGAATAGCAAAATTTAATATTGGTTAAAGAAATGGCAGAGCACTTATAAAAGTGAGGCTTTATAGAAAATATGGGATATCAAAAGATACAATACTTTGGATTGTATGGCTAGAAAGGAATAGAAGAATATTTAAAGGAAATAAAAGAAATTTAGAGGTAATGAAAAGAAAGATATGTTTAGCCATAGAGGAGTCTAAACCAACCCTATCAACTCACCCAGTCCCTAATCTAGAAGCAAAGAGCCTTGATAGATGGAGTCAAGTCATTAAATGGAATTATGATGTTGGGTACAAGAGAAGAAAAAAGAAGACAAATAATATAAAGTGGAAACCACTATATGTGGAGTGGGTTAAATTTAATTTTGATGGAGCTTCTAAAGGAAATCCAAGACTAGCATGAGGAGGAGGAATAGTTAGAAATAATAGAGGAAATATTTTGTCTCATTATGCTTTCAATAGTGGATTTAAGACAAATAATAAATTTGAAGCTTGGGCAGCTTTAGAAGGGTTAAAATATGCAAACAAATGAAATGGAATAGAGTATGGATGTAAGGTGATTCTCTCATAGTAATAAATGTAATTTTTAGGAAAGCAAAGGCTCCATGGAACATACAAGAGATAATTGTGGAAATTCAAGATCTTGCTAAAGAGTTTGAAGAAATTAGGTTTACACATACATTAAGTGAAGGTAACAAATGTGTAGATAGGCTAGCCATTAGAGGGATTTTGATTGAGGACCATGAAGTTAAATTATACTTTACATGGTTACAGGAAGTAGTAAGTTTAGTTGAAGCTAACAAGAAAATTTTGATTGCCTAAATCAATGATTAAGTTTTATTTTAATATTTTCCGTTGGTAATATTTTATTTAATTTGTAATAGTAATGTGTTTCATATAGACTATTTATTATATTTTTTGTGGTTGCACTTGTGGTAAAGCGGACTATGATAATGCAATGTTTTGGAAATATTTCTCTACTAATATGCAAGGCATAGATAGTAAAGGTGAAGTTTTGGTATTGTGAATACTGCTATAGGAAAATATCATGAAGGATGCTAAATTCTCGAATATTTGTATTCATACAGAAAGTTGAAAAGATCCAAAAAATGAAAATCTAGAATTCAAACATTTTATGTAAAATGATGTAGGTTTCTACCTATAGCATCTAAATTTAGATGAGAAGTGTATCTATTTGTAAAATCTCAAGATATAAATAAGAGAGTTGTAATTTTTCAAGGGTGGGGGACCCGAGTACAACCCCATATTATCTATAAAAAAACAAATTTAACTCAATTTAAAGAGTGAATTATTATTTTTTGTATGCTTTGGTGGCATATTAATTAAAAGACTCAAGGTGATGCAAGTCTTGTAAAGAAAATATCTTATTTAGCATTTCTTATCTGATCGCCTCCATGCAAGAAGATGTACCCATACCCTTTTTATGATTAAAATATTTTGTTGTACGAGGAATGAGTTTTTAGAAAAAAGAGAAGGCTTGAAGGATTGAGGAGAAGGAAATTTGGAAGCAATGTGACATCCATTTCAGAGGAGATGTAGGAGAGCTTTGAACCAGGTGCTTTCTTTGTTGTTTTGATTGAATCGTGTGCTTCTTTAGCTTGGTTTTTCTCCAAGGTTGTTGATAATTTTATTTGATGTTAGTTTACCTCTCCTTTAATGTTGTTTTAAGCTCGGCATGTGTTTAACCTATGTATTGTTTAGTAGATGTTTGAGTGTTATCCTGCACTTTACATTAGCATTTTATTTTACGTTAAGTCTAGGTATTGTTTTAGCCAATTGACGTACTTGTTTTATTTTTCTTATGGTAAGGTTTACCATTTGTAGCCATGTCCATTATTTTATCCTACTGCACAAATTAGTGTTTTTCCAACTTGTTTCCACCCATATTTTAGATTCTTGGGGTATGCTTGTGTTAGACCAGTATGGTAGCTTGAAATCCTTGTAACCTAGCATGCTCTAGTGGGTAATCAAGGATTGAGGGATTAATATGATCATCTTCATTGGTAATAGATATCTTGGCTTGAGCCTTAATTTATTTCATGCATCTATGTGTTGGCTTGCATGTAGATCTATTGCTAGGTTGTTTGGTGGTTTTGTGTGATCATGGCTTTTGTTTAGTCATGTTAATAGTTGTTTAAATCTCTTTCCAAGCTATAAAAGTTATCTTAGGAGAACTTTGTTAGATTATAGAATCTCTTTTTATTTATGTTATTGAATGTTGCTTCTTTTATTGATAAAGTTATGGATTTAGAAAAAAATATCTTTCATTGGTTTATAGTTTTCTAAGGAAGAAGTGGTTTTGGAATTGGGGAACTTTATATTAGTAAATGCTTTAGTTATTCTTGATCTATAGTAATATTGTCTTTGGAAAATAAAATGGGATGTATGTTCCTTGCTTTAAAAGTGTAGAAAGGAAGTTATTGTAAGATGGATTATTGTATGTGGTTTTGAAAGAGAAACTATTATAATGATTCCTAAGACTCATGTGGGTTAAGAAATCATTATAAAGAGAAGTATGGGATTATATTTTATAAGATGGATTATTTTATGTTGGTTTTGAAAGAGAAACTATTATAATTATTCCTAAGACTCATGTGGGTTAAGTAATTATTATAAATAGAAGTATGGGATTCTCTTTTATAAGATGGATTATTGTATGTTGGTTTTGAAAGAGAAACTATTATAATGATCCTTGAGACTCATGTGAGTTAAGGGATCATTATAAAGAGAAGTATGGGATTATATTCTTTTTGGATTGCTTAATGCATGATGTTTTGCAATATTGAAATGGAATGTTTAAGTTCCATTGCATTTAGATTTGTCTTGATCCCTAAGTACTCCTCATGAACCATGGGTAGATTTCCTATCATGAAGAAGCTTATAGTTTTTATAGATGACTTGAAGATCCTTGGTGGATGATTTCATAGTACTTTGAATGTATAGATGATGTGGAAAAACAAAGGCTTTGTAAAGGAATGTTTTGCTCAAATAATTTTGTAAACTTGATTATTGTACAAATTGAAATATTATGTTGTTTTAATGTTTCCTTGGGTTTTGTACATTAAAGTGTTTTAGCAATATTTATTTATAGTTAGTATTGAGTTATATCAATTTCTAGAATGCATATTTATTTTAATGCTTGCTTTACTATGTTATATAATTTATGTTAGGGGAATGCATCTTATGAAACTTTATGGAAAGCATTAGAATTAAGCAAATTATGGCTTAATTAATAGGTGTTCTTGATTATCTTCTATAGAACTTTGGATTAGATAGATTATGATTTGATTTAAAGTGCTTTTGATATGATGTGATGTATTAAATCATGTTTTAAATGTAAGTTTTATTTAAGTAATATTATCTTGGTGTGTTTAGAATTTCTTGTGGACCCAATTCAAATACATTAAAGCCTAATCCTGGTATGATTTGTGTGAATGCAATAACTAGGTAGCCATGAATCATAGAAGGGGTTGCAATAATGCAATAGCTAGGCTCATAAATTTAGGAGTTATGAGAATACAATAGCCAGGTTTATTTTCAATCATTGCACCCTGAATGAGTAGGCTCATATGTACTCCAATTAATAGTTGTATATCCATTCATAAGACAACAGTGGTGATCCCTTGAATGTGTAGGATTGGGTGATCATTTTCATTACCAATGAAGTGGTAATAACCTTAGCCTACGGAGGTGTGGTAACTAAGAACTAAGGCTCTACACTTTATTAACCTATCTAGATGGACTTTGTGTATGGTTAGGTAATAGGCATCCCCATTTAAATGTTATGGGACTTAAAGTATAATCCCTACATAATGGTCACATTGTCCTATGTTAGTGAGGTTATGGAAAAGGTGGGGAGATCACTTTTAGAGTCCTTAAAAATGTATAGGTTTAGTAAGGTGAATCCCCAAAACCATAGGAGTGTTAGAAATAGATTATATTTCATCATTTGGGTTATGCAAATGTATCTTCCAAGGTACATACTTAGGACAATAGATTACTTTAGGGGGAAGTTATCTAGTTACTTCATGCAATGTAATAAATGCACAAGTGTTAATGCATAAGTTGTAAATGTGTAAGGTATCACTTGTACAACTAGACAGAGTGTTGGAAAAGTATCTTACCTCTATAAGGAAGACCTCATTGTTAGATAGATAGAGAAAATGGAGAGTTGGTGACACAATAGCTTAGAGCATATTTGTAGGTAGTATAATTCTATGTGGATCACCATCTAGTGGTGATGGGTGCAATGTAGTCTAGTAGATTTATTAATGGAGTGTTCACTTCCTCCATAGCTACATTGTATTCATTTATATAACTTGTATTTATTGCATATCTCAGTCATCTAGAAAATTTACTTTCTTTTATATTATTTTGTATCTCATGATTGTTATCTCACTTTGCATATTATATCAAAATCTAACAGTATTATCATAACTATGGTAGATTTAGTCTGTGCAAGTCTATAGGAAAATCATCATAATTATTGAGCTTGAGTATTTTGTCAACCTAATGCGCCATTGTACTAGTAACTATCAAAATATCTCAGAATAATCTAGGTGGTAGAATTAGGAAGAGTCACAAGTGAGGATTGAAAGAAATCTCAATTCCTAAAAATACTGGGATTGCATTTGACTAGTATTTCCATAGAGTTATAGGAAAAACTTGTGAAGATCAGGACTAAGCATTCAATCCACTAGATTTATAGATCATCTAATGAAGATATAGGATATCTAGAATTTTCTAACTATTACCCAAAGTTTATTTTGTTGTAGATTATTAATTCTTGGAGGATTGGTACTCCTCCTATGATAGAAGTCTAGGAGACTCCAAATTCATTGCTCGAAGGTTAGCATGTCCTCATAGTGCAAAGGTTAGTTCCCTTTGTATGATAAGAACACTGTAGAAGAATAATTTTGAAGAAGAGGTATGGTGAAGCTAAAATACTAAAGATATCTATTACATATTGAAGAATAGTCCATAGAAGCCTTGACATAAAAAGGCCATAGTAGCCTTGAAGAACAGGCCATATAAGCCTTTATACAAAAATTCCATAGTAGCCTTAAAGTAAAGGCCATAGAAGACTTGAAGAAGAAGCCACAAAAGTCTTGATACTAAAAATGCCATAGAAGACTTGATACTGAAAAAGCCATAGAAGTCTTGATACTAAAAATGCCACATAAGCCTTGATACTGAAAAGGCCACATAAGCCTTGATAATAAAATAGGCCATAGAAGCCTTAATCCTAAAGAAGAATTTGAAAGGAATATCTAATTTAGAAGCAAATTAAAATTATGGTATTAACATTTTTGTTGCAGGGAAAGAAGATTTAGTGAGTTGAGAAACTTCCTACAAGAAAGTTAGGAAGAGTATCGTCTTCAGAATCATTTCAGCACCTAAGGCAAAAGATATCAAGAGAAGATCTCATTGAAGGACTTCTAAACTTAGAAGAAGAAGGACTATGAGAGTCCTTATCGAATCTAGAATAAGTAGAATCATAAATCCATGAGCAGATCACATCGTCAACACTTCTAGAGTAGAATGTTAAAGAGATATCAAGCGAAGACCAGTATAAGCTACAAGATTAAAGACCTTGGAAAGGTCTCATTGAGCATCCAAAAAAATACTAAGAAAGCATTACTAAAGAAATCATCAAAGGATATCTCACTAAAGAAATCCACTATAAAGGAGAAGCCCTTGATAGTGAAGGACTTGAGACAATTGTTGTCATCTAAAAATAAGCCCAAGAGAAGAAAAATTTGGTAAGGAGTAAAAAATTTCAGAAGAAGAATCCAGTGAAAGACCTCAAGAAATTTAGAATATTGATAAGAAGATCCTGCTTGAAGTCAAAATTTGACAAGAAGACTTGAAGATAGAAGAAGCTCATCAAATCTAGGAGATTTGAAGATTACCTCTCATAGCAAGAAGACACCGCTTTAGAGATAGAGACTTATCCAAATCTACATTAGAAGGAGAATATCACAAGAGGAGAACAAGCCACCAAATATTAAGCTCATGAAAGAAATTTTGAGGCCATCATTTAGTGAAGGAGTTGTTCAAAATAGTCTACATAGAGCTGCAAAATCCTACTTGAAGCAACAACTTGGTGATATTAGACACCAATATCCACATCCTCTACATAAGTAACAAAATGAGCTAAAAAATGTTATAAAAAGGTATGCAACTACTAGTTCTAACTAACTCATTAAGTAGACTACTTATCATATTCATTAAGGCACCTTATCTGGATTAAAGTTGCATGAAGAAAAAGTAGAGTGCAATATTCAAAAGTGCAAAAATAAAAAGGTTATTTTTAAGGTTAATTTACACATTAATTAGGAGTTTATTATATTTCATAATTATATCTATCAACTACCTATCATATCCTTTGGAAATAGAAAAGAATACTAAGCCCTACAATATTAGTTGTAGTGAATTTGCAGAATAACTCTTGAAGATTCATTTTAGGTTATTCTTGTTAAGTTGCAATAAATTGATTGAGTGCATTATATTGAGATTTTATTGGAGTGATAAGGTAAAAAAATTAGTTCATTAAAAATAAATTCTATTAGATTTATTTGCACTATTATACTACTCTCAAAAGAAATTAGTTTTGTGTTCTTGAAGGACACAAAATATGATTTGTATCAAGTGTCTAAAGACACTATTGAAGCACAAAAATCTGCAACTCGTAGTGGCCAAAATAAGCCACACAAAAAGGTTAGAATCCTTAAAAACTTGGAGAAGAACACAACTAACAAAAAATAGAAATAGAATATTCAAATATTGAGACCTGGTGAGTCTCAAATCCAAAGCATTACAATATTGGATGCAAGAAAAGAGAATACAAAAAAATTGCATTAACTAAAAAGCTTCTATATACTATTATCTAAGCTTGGATTTATTAAAGTGTCCAAGAAAAAATGGGAAGGTGTCTACTCATAAAAGACAACCTCAAAACCCTTGTATTGCAGGATAAAAATCTGCCATAAAACTAGAATTTCAAATATGAAATAAGAGTGCAAAAGAAGGTGCATCAAAGGCGGTTTATGTACAATCTATAGTACATTTTATTACAATACTTTAATCTAGTTTTTTACATCCCAAAAGAAGATTTTAATATTCCCAAAAAGGCACAATATATACAGGGAAAATCATCCAGTAAAGGTCAAACGTAAGCACTCTTCTTCCCAAGCAATAGGAGCCACTCAAAGGGCTCATCTTGGATAGACAAACCTACAAAAACAAATCCCACAAGAGGATATCATCAAAGCTACATTTACGTAGATAAAATAGTCCACAACTATCAACATGGAACATATATCATCTACACTGTAAAGAGAAGGCATCTACTTCTACCAATATGATATAGACAACATTCACATCTATCAACATGAGACAGACAACATCTACACTACAAATATGCACAATAATTAATACGTTGGAGGTATAGAAGATAAATAACAAAGGAGAAACATTTAAAAACTTAAACTTAGTGAAGATCATCCACAAAATAAAGTATTAGAATCACTATTCAAGCTCCATAGCACCTCATCAATCCACCTGCAAAATATAAGTTTACTTGTTTCTCAAAAAATATAGCAAAGAAAAGGAATGACATACAAAAGGACTTAAGGATTTATAATAATATCCTTGGAAGGTGTTACGGTGAAGGACTTTATGTAGAGAGTGTGAATTCCACTTGGAATCAATATTCTAAGGTGCATATGTTATAAGAACATTGACTCTCAACGCTCAAGCATACGTTACAAGAATTTTGACTCTCAATGCTCAAGCATACGTGGTGACACTTGTTATTCTCCTCAAGTCCCACATGAGTGAGCAGATATTACAAAATTACCAGAGGTGTTGAACAAGAAAGAGTTACGGAGGAGTGCCCATACATAACATATGTGACATGTGTCATAAGGCTCAAGTTTATTCCTCCAATAAAAGGTGCCTGAAGTCCAAATATCACAGTAGAGCAAAACGTAGTCAAACCCATTCAAGCATAGTGTGGAAGGAAGAAAGAAGGAGCATTCAAGTCTCCTAGCCTTGAAGGTCAAACTTTCTGATTTTGGTAGCGTCTACGTTCAAGCATTGAATATGAGCATCTCCATTGATTCCAATGCCCAAGGGAACTTTAACATCACTATTATATTCAACCGAAGGAAGCACTAAATAGGAAGGAGATTAGCATAAAAAAGGTAAGGTTTAAATACCACTTTATTATTGCTTTCAATTTTGGATATATAAGGGTTATAATATAAGGTTGAAATTTAGTTTTTTGAAAGCAAAAGCTATAAGGGGAAACTTACCAAATTAAAATAATATTTGCATATCAACCTAGGAGAAACAAGGAATTCAACTTGAATTAATTTCTTTAATATTTTTCAAATATTATTAATTTTCTAATTTTCCATATTTGGGAGTGATAAGGGTTACAACATCAAACTAGGTCTTTGGATATTAGAAATTAAAACCTAAGGGTTATAAAAAGAGGTTATTAATTTTTTTTTGGTTAAGGTTGGAAATTTATATTTTTTCTTGTCTTAAATTTTTAGAAAAAGGGACAAAATGAATCCAACATTAAAACCTCTTCAAAATTAGAAAAGTGCTTAGTTCAATTAGGAGAAATAAGGTGTTAGAAAAATTGATTTTTGACTATACAAAATCAATCATAAATTGAACTTTATTTTACAAAAGCACTATATCATATTCCAAAAACATTAGGGAGTCATAAGGCATTCTACAAAACTTGATCAAAGGTTGTCAATTTGGGAAGATATAAGATTTCTTCAAAACCTAAAATTAGGTGATCATACTCTTATTACTAGGGATACATAAAGAAGCCTACAAATCTAAAATATTACTAAAGGTTTCATCAAATCAAGCTTATATACTTTAATTAGGGTTTGCATATCCTAATATAGAGAGCCGTAATAAAGACTACAATTCTATCTCATCTCTTCAGATTCACCATCTTCAAATGGGTAAAGGAATGCCATACAATGAATGTAAAACTTGCTTCAATAGGAACCAACTCACAAAACATGAGCACATGTGGTATATTGAATCAGGATACAGTCATCATATGACGAGAAATATACATTGGTTTGACTATCTTGAAGTTTCTAAAGGTTATAGACTAAGAATTGTAGACATCCAAACTTATCCTATACATGGATAGGGATGTGTAATTCCCAGTAAGTCATTTACAAATATTCTACTACAAAATGTGTTGTATGTTCCTGTATTAACATTCAATCTCATATCAGTAAGCAATCTAGTAGAAAACAACTATATGATTAACTTTGGATATATGGATGGGATCAATTCATGTCTCATTATGATTCAATATGGAATAAAAGCAACAGGTTCAATCCATGAAAATACATACATCCTAGACTCAACAGGAATCTCACAAGATATTGTGATGGTTTAAAATGATACTAACATATTTATAGAGGAATAAGTTGAAAATGAAGAACTAGTACACCAAAAAGGTAAGCTTCGAAGGATTAAAAACAAAAATATGAAAGGATAATTGCACCATACCCTACTCATACATCAACAATAAGAACTAAATGAAGACATTTGCAAAGAGAACTATAAAGGTGATTGGATAGAAGATAAGGAAGATGAATCAAAACAAGCCAAAGATCATCCGATGAAAGAAATTTTTTTAGCTTCAGCTACAACTTACTCTGCATCATATGAAGACACATATTACTTGTTGAACCTGAATATAAGGTATGCAGAAGGAGAGTACAAAGCCCATAAAGAATATGAAGATCTATATTTAAGACTAAAAGTCTTCAATACCCAAATAATGTAATACAAGGGGTGTTAGAAATAGATTATATTCCATCATTTGGGTTATGTAAATGTATCTTCCAAGGTACATACTTAGGACAATAGATTACTTTAGGAGGAAGTTATCTAGTTACTTCATGCAATGTAATAAATGCACAAGTGTCAATGTGCAAGTTGTAAATGTGCAAGGTGTCACTTCAATAGATAGATAGAGTGTTGGCGAGGTATCCTATTTTACCTATATAAGGAAGTCCTCATTGTTATATAGATAGAGAATAGGAAGAGTCAATGACACAGTAGCTTAGAGCATCTTCGTAGGTAGTACAGTTCTGTGTAGATCACCATCTAGTGGTGATGGGTGCATTGTAGTCCAGTAGTTGTATTAATGGAGTGTTCACTTCCTCCATAGCTACATTGTATTCATTTATATCATTTATGTTTATTGCATATTTCATTCATCTAGCATATTTACTTTCTTTCATATTATTCAGCATCTCGTGATTGTTATCTCCCTTTGCGTATTATATCAAAAGCTAACAAGGAGTTAGACACTCCTATACACTAAGTTTTATCTACAGTGAATTGGAACTCAAATGTGGTTATGCCTTGCATGTTGGAAGAATAAAATGAGGGTTTTGCCTTGTGAACATTTGCTTGTAATAATTCTTTTAAAAAAAATGGGTTGGTAGTTTTGGGTTGTTACAATTGGCCTTGATATATATTGCTCATATATATAATTCTACTATTGATTATTGATATTTTGACCATTATGGCTTCTTTATATTGGTACTTGTGATATTTTGTGGTAGTAAAGGCTTAAAAGCCAACAATGGTATTAGAGAAACCACTTAACTCTATCCATTTTTTATAGATTTATATTAGCCACCTTAATATTGGAGTCTATCCACTTTGATAGTAGTGAAGACTTGGACTCTATTTTTGAAGGTCTTATTGAGTAGATATTAAGGGGACAAGGATTAGTCACCCTGATTTGGATGCTAGGGTCTTTCCACTTGGTTGAAGGAAAACTAGTGAAGACTAGGACTTAGCTAAGATTGATTGAGGGTCAACTTAGAAGAAAGTTGGACATTGAGAGATATCAAACCTAGAAACAAGCTGGACATACAATAATATTCATAGGTGCTATTATATTGATTTTGGATTATCTAGAAAAGAGGAGACTCATTTTAAGTTCTTAGGTTCGACCTAAGAAATTGAAGATTCTAAACTTTGGAGATAGATTCCAAATATAGAGGAGCATCTAAGTTGCCTAAATATTGAGGAGCATCATAGCTTATTAGGATATATAGGAGCATTATAGCTTCCTGAGTACAGATATTGAGAAGTAGTATACAAAAAATAGAGAAGAAGTAAAGTATAGATAGGAAGGAAGAATTATGAAATTCTTAAGGAAAAGAAATATTGGAGAACAAGGTTGACTAAAAATATCAATTTGGTCTTGGTCATGGAACAATGTACTTCTTCAAGAAGAATATTTAGTGCAATGGTGAAGTCAAAGTGTACAAATTGAGAGGCCATTATACATAGGTCATATAGAGGCTACGTGAGCAAGAAGATGACAATCAAATAACACATCCATAAGAGATCATTTATAATGAGATGTTAATATACAAGCATTATCAAGACACTTCCCTTTAAGATAGAGTAGAAGATATCAATAATTATCAAGGTGCTAGAGGAATAAATATGAGATAAGTGCTAACAATATGGTAGAGGAATAGAGATGAGACCAATTCTAATAGGGCACTAAGAGTCATAGAAATATAAAATAAAGTGATGCTAGTATACATAGAAGTTGAAAAATATCATCAAGTAAGTTGAACAAACCACTTATAGTAAGTAGACCAACAAATATTAGTAGAGAATCACCAAGTAGTGTTATCATATCAAATCAACGAAGATCAATGAGATAGCACCCTAACATGATACCATCTTAGATCAATGAAGACCAAGAGGATAGCACACGAATGTGCTTCATCTCAAAGCAACATTCAACAACCAACAAAGATGTGCTACCATTGATAATCAATAAAGAACAATAGAGCAATATTCAATCACACTACCTATTAGGCACCTTTAGAGTCGAACGAGAATGTGGAAGGGAGCATTGGGATACCAAGCTTCATCAAAGATGAGCCTATAGGAATAAGGCAATGTTGGTAATCTTTTGATGATCATAGTGAGATATTCGTCGGTTTGCCTTGGTAGCATCTATATGTTACATGCTATATTTAGTGCATTATTAACATTTTTATGATATACAAATTCAAATTGCCTTTGAAAAACAAATTAGATGGAGATATAAGGTTTTCCACAATAAAGGCTATTGAGTTGTTCTAACATTTATTTTGATTTCAATTTATATTTTTAGTTATGGAGTGATAAGGATTGCTACTTGGATTTAATTTTTTAAGATTTGAAGTTTGTAATTTTTTAAGTGTTGAAGAATTAGAGATTGAAGGAGTTATTAGGATTTGAGTTTTTAGTTATTTGAATATTTTAAATTTTGAAGAATTTTTTGAAGTAATTTGAAGTAGTGTAAAATTTTTGAAGGTTTGAAATATTTAAAGATTTTGAAAATTTTTGAAATTTGAAATTTTGTAAATTTAATGTATTAAGGAGTTAAAAAGGTTTCTACATCAAAGGTTTAGAATTTTAGAAATTTGCAAATTTCTTATTTTGAGATTTTATTTTTAATTTGGGAGACATAACGTTTGCTACTTCAAAGGATTTCAAAAATTGACTTTGGAAGAGTTCCATTATGTCAAATTATAAAATATTCCTTTATGAATATCAACTTTTGAAGGGACCAAATTTTGTGTCATAGAAGAAAAAAATAAAATCAATCCTTAATGTAGAAAATCTATGGGATATAGTAAACCGAACAAAGAAAAAACCCAATGAGGATGAAAGAAAAATACAAAAATTTGAATAAAGTGATGCAAAAACACTCATGTCAATTACATTTGAAATAATTGATGAAATACAACCATACTTAAGCAGAGTAAAAATGTTCATAGATGCATGGAATACATTATGCAAAATATTTGAATGAAAGCAAAGCGATAATTTTGAGTTTGCAATTTCAATTATACTCAAAGGTTAATAGTGGAGAAAGTATAGAACTCTTTCTTCAAAAAGTAGCAAATATAAAGGTAAAACTATTAAATCTGGGAGAAAAAGTAGAAGATAAATTTATTGTTCAAGTTACACTAAGGGTACTCCCAAAAAGTTATAAATATTTAGTCACTTATTTATAAGTTCTAAGGAGACCATATTTGATGAATTAGTCAATATTCTTCAAGAATATGAAGTAGAGAATTTAATCAAGGATGAAATGACTAATAATTCCTTGGTATCTAAAGAAAATATACCAAGTAATATTGCTACAACATCTCGGTATAGATCTAAATAAAATTCAATATTCTATCATATATGTAAGAGAAGGGTCACACTACAAACTTTTGTAGATATAATAAAGGAAATTAGAGCCAAGAAAATAAAACGAATAAAATAGTTCAACAAAGACAATATCAACCTCAGTATCAATATAATTCATAATTTTTTTTTTTGGTAGATAAGATACTATAGCATTAATAGTGGGTTTTACAGGTTGACCCAAAACCTTTTACAAAAATCAGCCCAAGGTTGTTGATGAACATGTCCTTACTAAGGATCCTATATATGTAAAATCTACATACCGCCAAAGCCATTACATCCGGTAAGGCACATAGCTTGTTATCAAAAAGAAACTTCCCATACAACATTTTGGGTATACCCCAAGAAAACACACCTGCATCATAATTACAAAAAAAGAAATAGATACAGATCCCTTCCTTAAAATAGTGGAGAAACAAAAAGCTGCAGACACACATAGCAGAGTACTGAAAAAACTCCCACAAGCTCTATATTGATAATTACTCTTAATAATTATTTTTTAATTGTTTTCTTCCATATATGACATGCTTTGGGACCACATCCCGTCTTGGCCAATCAGACTTGGAGAAGTGAACCTGTTGGCTATATTTATGGTAGTGGCTATCTGGTGGTCCATGTGGCTCTGGTTTGAAGTCTTATATTATCGTTTCTTTCCTGCCCTGTGATTATAAACCAACATTAAATTACTAATACGAGTAGGAGCCATGTTATCTGACATGTGACTATCCCCATTAGTCTTTGTGGTATTTCCAAGCAGCATCCACCAAGACTGATAGCTCGGATATTTTTTATTGTGAGTCCATTTCAAAAAAGAGATGGGAATACTCATAGCCTTCGAAATTACAGTGCCTTCCCTGTTGGTAAATTTGACTATCATTCTTGGAATTATTGTTGAATAAGCTCCTCTACTTTGCTCAAGACATCGTGTTCCCATTTGAAAATTCTGTCACCATCGACACCCAAATTGGCCAGCTTATCAGCAACTTTTTTAGCTTCCCGAAAGACATGTTGGGCTTTTCTATCTTGTCTTCCCTAGAAAAGGATCCTAGCCTCTTCAACAATTGTTTTAGTCCTCCAAGGAGGTGTTTTCCAATTATTGGGGAGATTTATAACATGCATAGAGTCTCCTTCTATGATCAAATTGCCTTCTAAGTCTTGAGTCATTTGAAGGCCTCTCCACATAGCTCTAGCTTCAGCTTCATTGTTCGTCCTTGTTCCCAAATATTTAAAAAATGCAAGCATCATATTCCCATTATGATCTCGCACAATATCGCCAGTGCCTACTCTGCCAGGATTGTCCTTAGATGATCCATAAAAATTAAGCTTAAACCAACCCATAGGAGGTGGGGACCACTTAACATTGGCTTTGGGGTTGACTACCCTAGGCATAGACTCATCTAACAAGGTTAAGCTTAAATATTGAGCAATCGTGGTCTCCTATAGATGAGATTTACGACTATAAAAAGGGATAAGGTTCACATTCTCATTGGCAAAGGATAGGATCCTGGCAATGATAGTTTGATAATCATGGATAGACTCATTAAAGACTCTATGGTTCCTTTCTAACCACACCTGCCAAAGATAGTGATTGAGACAAATTTTCTACATGTATCTAAGTCTTTGGCTTGAAAAGGGGCAAGGCCACTGGATGAACAAATCAAGTACGATGGCTGGTTTAACCCAAGAAATATTGAAGGCCTAAAAAATCCCACTTAGGACAGTCAAGGAAAAAGGGCACTCAAGGAAAATGTGATAAATGGTCTCCCAATTAGCCCTGCACAGATAACAATGATTAGTGATACAAATACCTTTACGCATCATATTATCAATGGTTAGAATTCTTCCTTGGATAACCAACCATGAAAAGACTGCAATTTTTGGAATTAATTTTTTTATCCAAACTAAGTCCTTTTGGAGGATAAAATCATCGTCATCAAGCAAAAGCTTGTAAGCTGATTTAACAGTGAACTACCCATTTTCCATAGGAGCCCAGGTCACTTGATCTTCCTTGGGTCTCATGGGGATAAATTGTTGCCCAAGAATGTTACAAAGATCATTTTGATTTCGATTGAAATCCTTGAATCTTTATTTGTTTCCACTTCATTTTGCCTCTGTCCTCAACCATATAATCAGAGACTTTTCTGCCAATGAGTTCTTCTATGATATCTCTAATTTGGGCTAAGTTAGAATATTGCATCAGTGGTTCATCCTTAGCCCACCTGTCATTCCAACAATTTATCCTCTGACCATTACCTAAAACCCATCTTAAACCTTTTTTGATGATTTCCTTACAATTGAGAATTGCTTTTCAAAAATAAGAACCTATGATTGGAACTAAGTCACTTAGAAATTCCATATTTTGAAGATACTTTTGTTTGATGATAGTTGTCCATTTATTTTCCTCACCAGAAATGAGGCACCATGCCTGCTTAGATAGTAAATATAAATTCATATGAGCAATTATCCTTAGACCTAAGCCCCCATTTTCCCTGGGTCTGTACACTTTGTTCCATCCTACAAGGTGTATCCTTTTTTTCTCCTCTGATCCAGTCCATAAAAATTATTTTTGGAGTTTCTCAAATTTTTGGAAAACCTTCATAGGGGATTTGAAAACGGAGAGGAAATAAACTGGAATGCTTTGAAGAGAGGCCTTAGTGAGGGTCAGCTTTCCTTCTTGAGATAGAATATGACCTTTCCATCCAGCAAGTTTTTTTTAATTCTTTCAATAACCCTATCCCACATTGACTCTCTCGAAGAACCAATGAAAAGAGACTAAGATATGAAGTTGGGAGGTTTGCTATATCACACCCTAAAATTTTTGCAATCCTTCCTTGCCTATGAATGGGGGTGTTCAAGAAATATAACTTGATTTTACTAAAATTAACTTTTTGACCAACAATATCTTCGTAGAGTTGCAAGATGTATTTAATTCTTTTGGCCTCAACCATCGACACCTTAGTCAATAGAAGGGTATCATCGATGAATTTTTGGTGAGAAACAACCCTAGTGAGAGATGTTGCCTTGATTCCTAATATTAGCCTTGAACTGCAAGCATTTTTGATGGTTTTTCCTAAAGCTTCTACCACAATGATGAATAACATGTGGCTGATAGGGTCCCCCTGCCGAATTCCTCTGTGAAATTGAAAGTAACCAACAATTGTTCCATTAACCAAAATCGAGAACCATGCTTTAGAAATGCATTATTTTATCAAATTAACCCATTGGTGGTGAAAACCAAACTTAAGGAGGACAACAATCAAAAAGTCCTAATTTAGCCTATCAAATGCTTTGTTCATATCAAGCTTGAGGGTAAAAATAGACCTGTTAGTCTTATGAGCAGAGTGTAGAGCTTCATGAACTGTGATAACTCCATCCAAGATTGACCTGCACTGGATAGAGCTTCCCTAGCATGGATATATGATGCGGGGTAGAAAATCTCTCATTCTATTTGCAATGGCTTTAGTTAGGATCTTGTAAGAAATATTGCATAGACTAATTGGCTTGAAGTCGGCCATAGATTCAGGGGTTTGCTTCTTAGGAATTAGATAAATAAAAGTAGAGTTGAGACCTTATGGGATATTATTGCTAACTTGGAATTCTTTGACAGCAAAAATTACATCCTCACTTACAATGTCCCAAAAATCTTGATAGAAATGAGGGGGAAAGTCATCGAGTCCTGGGGCTTTGTCTGGCTTCATGCTAAACAAGGCTTCATTAATTTCCTCATCAGAAAAGGGAGCTAGAAGCTTAAGGTTTATATCCTCATTTATTATGCTAGGAATGGATTGCAAGAGAATATCTTTGGCCTCCTCATTGCACTATGATTCCTGACCAAGGATATAATTGAAATAAGTTATGCCTCCTTTCTGATTTATGTTAAGTCTTGAGTAATAGAACCATCTATTTTATTTTTATTTTTATCTTGTTATTACTTTTGTTTCTAAGCGTGGTGATGTGAAAAAACTTGGAATTTGAATCTCCATATTTCAACCAAAGAGCCCTTTATTTTTACCTCCAATAGATTTCCTCACAGGCCAAAATGTTATGAAACTCTGTTAGTTTTGTCTGTTCCTCCTGCCTAGTAGTTTCATCAGCATCACCATGTTGAATCCTCTGATCAATTATCGTCAAACTTTCAACAACCTATTTTTTATTTTCAAAGAGGTTCTCAAAGACCTCTTTGTTCCAATTTTGAAGCTTTTTCTTAACAGACTTTAATTTGCTAGCAAGTTTAAAAGCTACACTACCCCTAATAGGCTGCTGCCACCATTGAATTAAGTTATCTCTGAAACTTGAATTTTTGATCCACATAGATTTAAATCTGAAATGTTTCTTGAAGGACGGAGAGTTAGGGATCTACAATAAAATGGGATTATGATTAGAGGTAATTTTACAAAGGGTTTGCAGGGTATAATCATCGAATAGAGTTGTAGCTTCCTTTGATAGAAAAAACTTGTCAAGCCTTTCTTGAATGAGATGACACCCTATTCGCTGATTGCTCTAGGTATAATTCGCTCATCTAAGTTTTACATCCATCAACATGATGGAGTTCAAAAATTCATTGAAATCATCCATGCTCCTGATAGGTGGTCCATTTCCACCCATTTTTTCTGAAGGGTAAAGAGGAGTGTTAAAATCCAAGCTAGAATCCAAGGGACATTATGGAAGATTTCACTCAGATTGCTTAAGTTCTCTCACAGTAGAGCTCTCCCTTGAATTGAAGTCGGGGCATATATATTTGAAAGGATTCATGAACTATTGTTTATTTCCTTAAATAATGGTGCCTTCTACTATCAGGGGATCCCACAAAGTCAAAAGGCCTCCAGACACTCCTCTAGCTAATTTGCAAACCATCTCCCATTGATTCTAGATTTTTTTTGCTACTTTTTTTTATTGAATCTCATCATTTTTTGTTTGTTGCAACATGATAATAGTTGGATTCACTTGATTTATTATTGCACTGACTTCCCTGTGTTTGGGTAGGACATTGAGGCCTCTCACATTCCATGAGAGGAACTTCATTTAGATTGTTTGGTATTTCTTCCTCTCCCCCCATTAAGGGGTTTTTCCTAATTTGTTGTCTTTAGAACCCAAAATAACCTATTGAAACAAGGTTCTCTGTTTTCCATTGTCAATGTTATTATCAGTTTTAATTTTTTGATGCTCAGCATTTGATATTCTCCCTCTTCTTTTTTCACTACCAAAATCTATAGGGGGGAGGCAATTTGTTGCAAAATCAAACTGCCATATTCCTCAGTCTGAAGAGTTTCACATATATCCACCCCTACATCCAAATATTCTCATTTTTTATTGTATTCTCGTGGTCTGCGGGACTGCCCTTCAGTAGGATTCACCTGGATCCTAGTGATGATGTTAGGAAGATGAGATTTTTTATTTTCCAATGCCTCAACTTTATTCCTAAGTTATTCAGCATTAGGGTTTGGCTTTGGGATGCCCACTGGGCTTGAAGTATTTTTAGCATTAGGGTTTAAGGATCCTAACTTGGATGGGGATTCTAGAGATCGGGAATTAGGGTTTAGCTTTGTGATGACCACGGGGCTTACAATAATTTCAGCATTAAGGTTTGAAGATCCTGACTTAGATGGGGATTCTAGAGAGTCAGAAAGGTTAGCCTAAAGGTTCTGGGCTTCCATGTCTTTCGATAATCTTCCTACTCCCATATTGGCTAGAATTGAAAATTTATTTGAAACTAGAGGATTGGAACTTACCTGAGTATTTTGGTTGCCAACAACCTGTTGTTTTCCTTTATCTTGTTAGGACCTTGCACCCTCTCTTTTTTTTTTTGGTAGACATAGTTTACCTGATTGAAATCACCTCTGTCAGGGAAAATCCTCAAATGTCCTCTGTATAGCATTCCCTACTTCTGATTTTATCTATTCATTGCCAGGTTAGGGCATTGATTGCATAGATGTCCTTGATTTTTACATTATACACATAATATCGATCTGTTATCATATTCTAATGGCTATTTTTGATAGTATTCTCCATACTCTAGCTCCACAAACCTTGGCAATTCATTATCCAAATTAGCATTTATGCAAATTCGTGCATGAGTCATCCTTGTCCTAGCCAAGGTCACATGGTCAATGGAGATAAGGTCCCCTATAGTTCTGGCTATGCCCTGCAGACAATATTCATTAAATAACTAGGCAGGTAGACTCGGTAGACAAACCCAAATAGGGGCAATGTTAATATTTTGTTTTTCAGGGTTGAAATCTTCACCCCATCGTTTGAGAAAAAGGCTCATTTTTCCCAAAAACTAAGGACCTTATGTTAAAATGTGGTTAGCATCCTCCATATTGTTAAAATGAAATATGAAGAACCCTCGAGTTAGAGCTACCAAGTCCAAGCTACCTACCGGTCACCATTTACCCATCACCCAAGCCCTGATAGTCTCCATGTCCGACCTACCTCCCAAAAACTTGCCTACCAGGGAGAATTCTTCCATTGAAAGAAAAGGGCTCATGGAACTTGTCGGGGCCAAAATTTTATTATTTACTGGAACTAGGGGTGGAATATAGATAACCTCATTTATTTTTTCTCTAAGAGTCTCAGCAAAAGACAACCACTTCTTGGGCCTCGCATTGTCCTTCGTATCTTTTTTTTTGGGGTCTTTCTGAGGAGGTTCGGGCCCCCGCATGATGCCTGCCTCTAAATATTTCGTAGTCTAACTTCCTTCCTCTGGATCCTCACTTGATCCATGCTCAAGGTTCCCACCCGTCCCTTTCATACCTGCTCTACCTCTATCACCTTGGTTAAGATTCCTACCTAGAAAATTCAAACCCTCATTCCTGTCGCACCTGCTAAACCTTAGCTCACTCATTCCTGATGATGCAACTATAACAAAAATCTTGTTAATGTGTTATATGGATTCCCTTTTACTAAAAAATAATATAATTCATAATGACAACAACAATTTCAATATCAATACCAACAACGTCACTATCAACCTCAATATTAATATGGTCATCAATAACAACATCAACTATAATTTAGAGAAGAAAATAAAAAAAGAAACTTACTTCAAGAAATTTATGAAATTCAATATTTAGAATAAATATTAGAAGGAAATTAATTCAAAGCTCTTATAGTAAAACTCTTAGCTAATGAAGATATTCATTCTTCAAAGATTACAAATGATACTAATGTTGTAAATATTCTATAAATTCATAATACAACAGAAAAGACTTTAGAAATATGATAAAGCAAGATCAAGACTAGGATTGAAAAGAATAGAATCAAGAAATAGAATAAGAAGATTATAAAAGTAAAGAGAAATATAGCTAAAATAGATACAGATCAAGTATCAAAACAAGAAACTGAAGTTGAAGATGAATTTCAAACAGAGATTCATGAACAATGCAAGATCACATGGATATTGAAGATGAAGATAAATATTGAAGACTAAAGTATTCAATAACAAAAAAATGTAATACAAGAGGTGTATTGGAGAATATTACAAAATCTGGTACATGCAAATGTACCTCCATGGTACCTTTATGGTACAAATATAAATATGCAATATATTAGGATTGAGTTTATAGTTTAGATGAGTGATTTATATTTCTCCTTTATGTAAGTGTCCATGCATAGGATATGCATAAGCTTCATATAAGTAAGAGTGAATGTATGTGCACAAGTGTCATGTATGTAAGTGTGCAAATATGTAATATGAGGATATGCACAAGTGTCTTGTTTTAGGAGTGCATGTAGGAGAGCAAGATTCATGTAGAAGTGTGCAAGTGTCATAGAGTCAAGTATGCTTTTAAGAAGAGAGTGAAGATTCTAGTATACAAAAGTCAAGAATAGGAAAGGTCAAATCTCCTAGATATGTAAGGAGTGTAATAGACAAATATTGAAGAGTCACACTATAAAGACAAAGCTCCATAAAATGTAATGGAAAACTATCTGTAATGATCACTACATAACAAGCATTGATAATAAAGCTTGTATACAATATTTTGAGCAATTAATATTGTAAGTATTCTTAGTTCATGTACATGAATGATTTTTACCATTTACATTCATATTTTATATTATAATTGAATGTTATTTTCATTATTATATTGGCCTTGATATATATTTAATTGCTCATATATATAATTCTACTCTTGATTATTGATATTTTGACCTATAATATTATGACTTCTTTATATTGGGACCTATGATATTTTGTGGTAATAAGGCTTAAAAGCCAATATTATATTAGCCTTAATCTTTATTCTCTAACTTTGTTTGCTACATCATTTTTGGTACTGCATTCTCAGTAATCCTAATTATATCAAGAGTTGCTTTTGCAATACCCTATTTAAGTACCTCATCATATGTCATTAGTAAAATTATTTTCATAGTGTTGTTTTCATGAACACCATTCCTTTTATACCAACATATTTTTTGGGTATGATTATGACTCCCACAATTTAGGCAATGAACATGACCCCAACAATCTTTAGTTTTATGTCCAAACTTATTACATTGTTTACACTTTTGAGTGTAGTTTATTTTTGGATAAAATTTGATGGGAACATACAAATTATTTGTTTGTTTTGTAATTCTCTTTGCAATTACAACAGATTAATAACCTGATTTTCCTTCATTATAAGAATATTTAATGCATTCTTTCATGCATTGTTTAAGAATCATAAGAACCATATATTTAGCTTCATCTTGAATAAATTGAACATGATATGTTAAATATTGACTCTTAGAAGTTTTTCCTTCTTTTTGAGCATTAATATTATTTCATTTTATCATTATTCATTTGAAGTTGAAATCCTTATTTCTCCAAAATTTAATTCAAACAATCAATCAATCAAAAATTTTAGATTCCAATTTCTTATAACTCCCACAAATTCTTTTTCAAATTTCAAATTCTGATTTGTAAAATTAATCAATTTTGCATTTAAAAATCAAATTCTTCAAATAATCAATTCTTCATCAATTATCAAATTATAATTTCAAAATATTTAATCTTCTTATCACTCTAATTTGCAATCATAAATCAAATTCTTCAAATCATCATTTCATTAATTTATCAATTATCAAATTGTAATTTCATAATTATTAATCTTATTATCACTCAAATAGTTTCTTTTAATTCAAAAAACTTATTTCTCCTTACTAACTTTATGCAATTAAATAATCAAATTCAATATTCCTATATTTATCTTGAGTCAAAAATATCATGCGCTCAATAAAATATTATTTTTACTCAAAATCAAATCACAAGCCTTATAGGTGCTTCAATGTGTCAAGTCTCTTCAACATCTCAAGAGAATTTTGTTGGACATTTTGAGTCAAAGTTGTCATTGATGTTAAGGAATAAGCTACCATTGATGTCAAAAAGTCAAGAGGAACAATGCAAAGGTTAAAGGCAAAAGGGCTTCATAATATTTTTTAATATTATGTAGAAGCATAAGTTAGAAGGGTTTTAATTAAAACCAATGGTGAGCAAAAATAAAAGGTTTTTCATAAAGATCCAAGGAAGCTTATTGAAAAGCTAAAGGAGGTTTTAATATATATTTTATAAAATATTTAAATTCAAATTGAATTTAAATTTTATAAATAAATATTATTTATATAAAGTTGTAAAATGAGAAAAGGCTTTAATAAAGCCAAAAGAATTTAAATAATTTATAAATTAATAAGTTAAAAATCAAAGTGCCAACGTTTAAGTTTGAAGAAAAATTGAAGCACCAAAATTTATGTGTGAAGGAGGAAATCGATATAAAAAAACTATGCCTTAGAGGTATTTAATCATCCTTTTTATTGAATGATAATGTGTGCAATCATGTGTTGATAAATCGTGCAAAAAAGAGAAGAGAACATTGTTTTGAGTGCCAGTAAATAAGGATAAATCGATGATCACCGAATTGCAAGAACCATCTGGGTAGCGTGGCCTAGTGGCAAGTGGACAATGGCTAGAGTGTTTGGAAATGGAGTGACCTACGATCAAATTGCAATGACAACATTTTTTTTTTGGTTGTGCTTATGTTGGAAGTGCCAAAGGAGCTCATATTTTTGCATAGGCAAGTCAAGGAGGGTTATAGAGCATGTGGTGCTCTTTACTCCCCAAGAAAGTGCCTAGCTCGCATGGAGGTTGGAGTCGTGACTAGGGCATTGGTTGAGGCTACACCGTGAGATAAAATCCCACCAAGGCAAAGGTAATAAATTTTGAATATAATTTTTATATTGCCTAATATTTGACATGATGTCTTAGGGAGTTAAAAGGGTTGTTTAAAAATGTTTTTAATTGATCATTGTTTTTGGTAAATTTGAGGAATAAGGAGTTAGCTTTATTATTGGATAAAGTATTTGTGTCACATTGGTGTATTGGAAATTTAAATTATTGAGAGGACTTCTTGCCATTGAGTTATTTTTGAAAAGGAGATTGCATTGATATTATTCTTGGTATTGAATATTATTAGGATATATATATTTTTTGAATTTACATGGTGGAATCGATAGCCACCACAAATCCAGGTAGGCTGTTCAGCTTTTTATGGCCATCACAGTATTCTGCGTTGTCCACCCTAGAAGCCACCACACAGATCTTTGCGCAGTCTGCCCCTATAACCACCATGCCACAATCATTTAAAACCTTTTACGCCACTGAAATCACTAGGAAAGGGACAAGCGTTCAGTCCAACGAGGCCCGAGATTTGAACCTTGGACCTCTGCCCCCCTTGTGGGTTTTGGATGAACCAATTGGTCTATACCTCGGACCTTATTATTGGGATATTATAAGGTGTATTTTGGTTAATTATTTTTATATGTTGATGGATGCTTTATTTAAGATGTAGTGATAAGGTGTATGTGTGTTTTGATACTTGTTTTGTATCTTTGAGAGAGCTTAGTGTCTTCTAACTCTTTTGAGCTTGGAAAATAAGTGTTGTGATTGTGGCATATTTTAGAGGTTTCTTCATCATCAAGAAAAAGGTATGAGAACATTATTTAATAGTTGAGTTGATTGGTTGGTTTTCTAAAAAATAAGTTTGGAGAGAAAAGGACTTGATTAGGGTTTTATTATTGAGTGTGTTGAGTTAATGCTTCAAGGTTTTCTGGAATAGAGTTGTTAAAATATTTTTTTATAAGCATTGTTGTTGAAGCCATTAGTTGTGTGAAGAAATTGAACCAGGGTTTGAAAATAACATGAGTATCATTGTTATGTAAGAGTGGTTGATAAGCATTGTTGAAAACATTTTAAGTAAAGGATCATATGCTTGGATTAGGGTTTGTAAGTGAGGATTGTTTCATTGAGTGTTTGGTTGAGTAGAGTTGGTTGAACCTAGTCAATTAGATATGTGAAGTGATTTTTCAAGTTCCAAAAAAAAACTATTCTATATTCTAAATTGATTTGAGAAAGTGATTGAGTATTGAGTTGAAGCATATTGAGTCTCTAAAAATTATCTATATGTTTTTGAAAGAGTGATTGAAAGTGATTGAGCATTGAGGTGAATGTGAAGCATATTGAGTCTCTAACAATTCACTGTATGTTTCTAAAGAGTTATTGAAAGTGATTGAGCATTGTGATGAGTATAGATCATATTGAGTCTAACAATTCTCTTTATGTTTCTATGAGATTGGACAAGTTATATTGTGGACTTTTTGAGAAGATTTGAGGTAAGTATTTGAGAATACTTGTGGACAGATTTGGTTAAGCTTTTGTGGAAGCTTATAATATAGATTGAGAGTAAATTTGGATAAGTTATTGTGATAATTTATTGAGAATATTGGACAAGTTCTAGAGAGGACTTGAGGATAGATAAGTGTGAGATTTTGTGGAAGCTTACAAGGCAAATTTGAGATAAGTCTTTGAGAAGACTTGAGAGTAGAGTTGATTGATTTGTTCAAACCTTGAGTTAAGGTTTGGGATATATCTAGAAGATTTGATTTGAGATTGAGTCAAGCCTTGAGTTAAGGCTTGAAGACAAATATTGAGGATAAATTTGTGCTAGACCAAAGTACTGTGTTTAGTACAGATTCAAGGATAGGTTTTGTTGTAGATTTGAGGATAAATTTGTGTTAGACAAAAAATAGAGATTGAGGACAGATTTATGCTAGAACGATGGACTTTGTTTAGTACAAATTTTAGAAAGATATTTGGAGGTGACAAAGTTGAGGACAAAGATCTTCATCTAGAGCAAGGAAGATAGGTGTCTTATATGGATAGAGTTCCATTTGCTAAGGATAGTGGAGGTAGAGGTCTTCTAGAGGATCACCAACTAGAGCAGAGATTAGGATATTGGTGTCTCCTATGGATAGAGATCCACAAACTTGATTTAGGGGATTTGTGTCTCCTTTGGACAGAGGTCTATAAACACTATAATAGGGAAAGGTTTCCCAAGAGATTGATTGAGAAAATTTTAGTGAAATATTTTCTCCGTGGACTAGCCCAAATTGGGTGAACCACGTAAATTGTGGTTTCTCTATTATGTATGGTGATTTATGCATTGCTTTAATTAATGTTATTGATATTGCTATTTATACATTGCATAATATTTATTGTGAAATAAAAATAAAAAGTGATCTTATACTATTCAACCCCCTCTTAGTATAATATTGTGTTCTTCAATTGGTATTAGAGTGGGTTCCTTTGGAAGAGTTTAATAGCTTGAAGGAAAATCTTACAAGACACAATGGATTCTAAGAATATATAATTAGATCATACAACACCAATATTTTATGGGAGTGACTATGTATATTGGAGTTTGATAATGAAGATCTACCTGAAGGCACTTGGCAATGAGATTTGGGAAGTAGTTGAAAATGGATAGATCCCTTAGTTGATCCACCTATAGATAAGGAAGGCAAGCTTCTACAAAATTACAATTCAAAATCAATGAATGCACTTTTGAGAGGCTTGCATAGAATAGAGTCCATACAAGTTATGCATTGTCAAAATTCAAAAGAAATGTGGGATTAATTACAAAATATATATGAAGGAGATAAAGGTGTCAAGAAAGCAAAGATACAAAATATTAAAGGAAAATTTGAAGAATTAAGAATGAAGGATGAGGAAAACATTAGTACTTATCTACTTCAAATTGATGAGGTTGTTAATGCTATGCAAGGACTTGAAATGAAGGTTGATGAATCAAATGTTTGTGATAAGGTCTTAAGATCTCTTCCAAAAATATTCAGTGAAAATATTTTTTCTATAGAAGAGTTAAAGGATGGTTATTCTTTGAAAAGAGATATGTTGCTTGGTATTCTTACAAATTTTGAGTTAAGAACAAAAGAGCTTATTCCCCAAAAGGAAGCAACCTTCAAAGCAATCAAGAAGATAAGGGGTAAGAAGTCAAAATAATGCAATGAGTCATCTAGTGATGAAGAAGCTAATTATGGCAGAAGGAATAAGGATTCAAGAAGATCTAGAGATACAAAATCTATTATATGTTTCAATTGTGGAAAGTATGGTCATTATGCAACTGTTTTTCAAGAAGAAAATAATAACAATGATGAAGAAAAATAGGATCACAGGAACAAGGAATCAGAAAGATATTGGCACCAAAAGAAAATCAAGGATGGACAAAGAAAACAAGGAAACAAGTTATTTCAAAGGTAAAATAGGAGCTACTATGCATATAAGGCAAGTAAGTACTCAAGTGATAGTGATGCTAGTTTTTCAAAAATGATAGAGATGAAGTCCTATTTATGATTGAAGAAAAAGAAGTCCAGAAAATGGCACCAATAATTCTCAAGTGTTTTAGATGTGGTAACTTTGGACATCTTGAAGATAGTTGTACAAGGAATGGTTATAGTTTTAGTGAAGATGAATATAAGGATGCACTTGAAGGACCAGAAGAGAATATTCTAATGGAACTATAAGAAGAATAAAGTGATCCTATAGAAGACAAGTCAAAAGAAAATGAAGATATGAATAAAGGCAAACAAATAGAAGAAGAATCATATAAAGAAGGATATGATCTCAAGGGAGAACTCATTTATGCTCTTGAAATAGTAAATAAGGTAAGAAAGCAAAACTCTAAACTTGAATTTCAGTTTCAAGAATGTGATGAAGAATTCTTATAGAGGATCTAGAAAAATCAAAGGCTAAGACAAATAAGTTCAAGGATAAGCTAGAAGCAAAGGTGTTATAATGTGAAAGGTTAGTACAAGAAGTAGCCCTATTAAGGGAAGATTTAGAAAACTCTAAATTCAAGCTACAAGGATTCAAAAATAGCTCAAAGAACTTAGATAAGTTCATCAAGATACAAAAGCCTACATCAAGCAAAAAAAATCTTGGATTTGAACAAGAACAAAAAACATGGGAAGGAAATTCAACCTCAATTTCTGAAGGATAAGAAAATTCATATGAAGATACTTCAGAAGAATACAGTGTAAGAGAAAGTGAGACATCTAAGGATGAGTTGGACAACATAAAGTTCAACAAGAATAGGAACAATGCATAAAGAAGATACATATGGAACAACAATCAAAATAGATCAAGAGAGACTAAGAGACCAATGAGGTCAAGACAAGGAAACTTCAATGGAAGATGTTTTTCATGTCATAGGTTTGGTTACATGGATTCATAGTGCAGGACACATGAAAGACAGGAATATAGGAACAAATTACTTTTCCATGGGTATTGCTACTCTTGTAATCAATTTGATCATAAGGCAATGAATTATAGGGTTATTGATAGAAAACAATATGGCTTCACTAGGAGAAATCCTAAGACATTTGCACCTCCAAGGAATAATAACATTAAGTTTTATAAGTGCAATAATGATGGACATACAATAAAATGGTGTAGAGCAGACATTTCAGAATCAAGCATGAACAAGAACAAGAACTAGAAAATGGATATGGATATGAATAGGAACATGAACATGGACATGAACAGGAATAAGAATAGGAACATGGATATGAATAAGAATAGGAATAGGAACATGAACACAAATATAGACATAGACAGGAACACAAACATGGAAAGGAACAATCAAAGGAATCAGAAGGATCAAATAAGAACAAAAGAGGATAAAGGTAAAGAACAGTGCTTTATGGGAGTAGAAATACTCCCACCCCAGAATTAACCAACTCAAGAGGAGGTGGAGAAGGGACTAAGCTAAGAGGCTCATTATTAGCACCGAGTCCCAAAGGTGGCCCTTTGCCATTTATGTCAAAATGGGAGAGATTTGGTATTTGAGTAAAGAAGAGATATTTGAAAAGAGCATTGAGCCAGGAGGATCAATGTCCTAGGGGAAGCAGAACAAAGAAAATGTTAAGTTCCTGGTAAAAATAATTTGGGTTGCCAACAATGACAAAGGAGAAGATTGTTGGACATTTTGAGTCAAAGTTGTCATTGATGTCAAGGAATAAGCTACCATTGATGTCAAAAAGTCAAGAGGAACAATGCAAAGGTTAAAGGCAAAAGGACTTCATAATATTTTTTAATATTATGTAGAAGCATAAGTTAGAAGGGTTTTTATTAAAACCAATGGTGAGCAAAAATAAAAGGTTTTCCATAAAAACCCAAGGAAGCTTATTGAAAATCTAAAGGATGTTTTAATATTTATTTTATAAAATATTTAAATTCAAATTGAATTTAAATTTTATAAATAAATATATTTATACAAAGTTGTAAAGTGATAGAAGGATTTAATAAAGCCAAAGGGATGTAAAAATTAATTTATAAAATTTAAATTCTAAAGAATTTAAATAATTTATAAATTAATAAGTTAAAAATCGAAGTACCAATGTTTAAGTTTGAAGAAAAATTGAAGCGTCGATGTTTATGTGTGAAGAAGGAAATCATCCTTTTGCTTGAATGATAATGCGTGCAATCGTGTGCTGATAACTCATGCAAAAAAGAGAAGAGAACATTATTTTGAGCATCAGGGAATAAGGATAAATCTACGAGCACCGAATTGCAAGAGCCATCTGAGCAGCGTGGCCTAGTGGCAAGTGGACAACAAATAGAGTGTTTGGGAATGGAGTGACCTGTGATCGAATCATGGCGACATCATTGTTTTTTTGGTTATGCTTGTGTTGAAAGCGCCAAAGGAAGCGACACATATTTTTACATAGGCAAGTCGGGGAGGGTTATAGAGCACGTGATGCTCTTTACTCCCCAAACGAGCACCTACCTAGTGCAACAGTTGGAACTGTGGCTAGGGCGCTGGTTGAGGCTGTGTCGTGATATCGAATCCCACCAAGGCAAAGGTAATAAATTTTGAATATAATTTTTATATTGCCTAAGGTTTGACATGAGGTCATAGGGAGTTAAAAGGGTTGTTTAAAAAGTTTTTTAATTTATCATTGTTTTTGGTAAATTGGAGGAATAAGAAGTTAGCTTTATTATTGAATAAAGTATTTGTGTCACATCGGTGTATTGGAAATTTAAATTATTGAGAGGACTTCTTGCCATTGAGCTATTTTTGAAAAGGAGATTGTATTGATATTATTATTGGTATTGAATATTATTGGGATATTATAAGGTGTATTTGGTTAATTATTTTTATATGTTGATGGATGATTTCTTTAATATGGAGTGATAAGGTGTATGTGTATTTTGATACTTGCATTGTATCTTTGAGAGAGCTTAGTGTCTTCTAACTCTTTTGATCTTGGCAAAGAAGTGTTTGTGGTTGTGGCAGATTTTAGAGGTTCCTTCATCATCAAGAAAAAGGTATGAGCACATTCTTCCATAATTGATTTGATTGGTTGGTTTTCTGAAAATTAAGTTTGGAGTGAAAAGGACTTGATTAGGGTTTCCTTATTGAGTGTGTTGAGTTAATGCTTCAAGGTTTTTTGGAATAAAGAGTTGTTGTTGAGGCCATTGGTTGTGTGAAGAACTTGAACTAGGGTTTGAAAAGTACATGAATATCAATGTTATGTGAGAGTGGTTGATAAGCATTGTTGGATATATTTTGAGTACAGGATCATATGCTTGGACTAGGGTTTGTAAGCAAGGATTGTTTCATTGGGTTTTTGGTTGAGTAGAGTTGGTTGAGCCTAGTAAAGTGGATGTGTGAAGTGATTGTTCAAGTTCCATAAAACAAACTATTCTATATTGTGAACTGATTTGAGAAAGTGATTGAGTATTGAGTTGAAGCATATTGAGTCTTTAACAATTCTCTGTATGTTTTTGAAAGAGTGATTGAAGTGATTGAGCATTGAGATGAATGTGAAGTATATTGAGTCTAAAAATTCTCTGTATGTTTCTAAAAGAGTGATTGAGCATTGTGATAAGTATAGAACATATTGAGTCTCTAAAATTTCTCTTTATGTTTCTAAGAGATTGGACAAGTTCTATTATGGACTTGTTGAGCAGATTTGAGGTAATTATTTAAGTAGACTTATGGACAGATTTGGGTAAGATTTTTTGGAAGCTTACAATATATATTGAGAGCAGATTTGGATAAGTTCTTATGAGAAGTTATTGAGCAGATTGGACAAGTTATAGAGAGGACTTGAGGACATATAAGTGTGAGCTTTTGTGGAAGATTACAGGTCAAATTTGAGATAAGTCTTTGAGATGACTTGAGAGCATAGTTAATTGATTTGTTCAAACCTTGAGTTAAGGTTTGGGGCAAATCCAGAAGATTTGATTTGATATTGAGTCAAGCCTTGAGTTAAGGATTGAAGATAGATATTGAGGATAGATTTGTGCTATACTGAAGGACTGTGTTTAGTACAGATTCAAGGATAGGTTTTTGTGTAGATTTGAGGATAGATTTGTGCCAGACCAAAGATAGATATTGAGGATAAATTTATGCTAGACCGATAGACTATGTTTAGTACAGATTTCAAACAAAGCTTTGGAGGTGAAAAAGTTGAGGATAAATATCTCTAGCCAGAGTAGGGAAGACATGTGTCTTTTGTGGATAGATTTCCATTTTCTAAATGTGGTGGAGGCAAAGGTCTTCTAGAGGAACACCAACCGGAGCAGATATTAGGAGATTGGTGTCTCCTATGGATAGAGATCCATAAAATTGATTTAGGGGATTAGTGTCTCCTTTGGAAAGAGGTCCATAAACATTGTAATAGGGAAAGGATTCCCAAGATATTGATTGAGAAAATTTTAGTGAAATATTGTCTTCGTGGAGTAGCCCACATTAGGTGAAGCACATAAATTGTGGTGTCTCTATTGTATGTGGTGATTTATGCATTGCTTTGATTACTGCTATTAATATTGCTATCTATACATTGCATAATATTGATTGGAAAAGAAAAGTAAAAAGTGGTCTTATATTGTTCACTCTCCTCTCAGTATAAGCTTGTGTTCTTCAAATTTTCCTCATGCAAGACTCTATTGGGGTGCCCTTAATTTGTTTCTTAGGTGGATTTTTGCCTCGTATTCTCCTTCTTAGTGCTACTATGTCCTCCAAGATTTTTGGATCATAGGAAGCTTTTACCTCATATTCTCCTTCTTGGATCAATGTCTTCCACTAACACTTTATCTATCAAGCTTCTTTTGCCTTACTTTTATGTCTTCCAATGTGTTAATGATGATTCAATTTTTATATGACTTCTACCTTGATGTCTTCCTTCTTTGCTAATTTATAGGCACTCACTCCGTAGGTCCAAAACTTACACTTGGTTTCTCCATGACACTTTATGATTCAAAATATCCTCATGCTCTCTAAATATTATAATTTTTTGTATTATACCCATCAAGCTTCACACAAGTTATCATCTTTCCTTATATTTTATTTACCTTCAATTTACTAGTAAATTTCTATATATAATATTGTCTTCTCTTATGGTGTGCTCCACACTTCCTATATCTTTTTTCAAATAATTAGTTTCTAGATCTAAATCACAACTATTCTTCTTCAATATATTTTTTATCCAATAAAATTTGAGTCAACTACTCAAATACAATATGAGCCACAATAGCTATTTACCTATCAACAATTTTCTTTGAATATTTTAATTTATACCTTCAAATTCACAAATTCAAGTTCACACCAGAGTTCTCCTCTGATGCTAACTTTTCAATATAAAACTTTTCTCTCCAAGTTCTTATCACACATAAATTCACATCAAAAAATTATGGTGCTAGTTTTTATCCACCAAGCTTTTCACTTGGCTTGAATATGTCTCTAATAGATAATTCTCCTAGCTACTTGGCTTGAATGTGGCTTTAATATCCCTAATGGATTTTTAGCCAGATTAAATTATAGATCCCAATATCTAGGATCAAATATAATTTATATAAAATATATGAAGGCTAGTTCACATAATAATATTAATGTTAATGAATAAAATATTCATAAAATATAACCTAACACAATAAACAAACTCAGTGTATTGTGAATCAAATATACAAGATCTATTTTACAATATTCCTTGATAATCTAATATAACACATGGAGCTTTATCTCCATAATATAACTTTAGAAGATGACTCTTCAATACTTGACTATTGCTCTTCTCACATATCTAGGAGATGCATCCTTTTATATTCCACACATAAGACAAGCCTCTCATGTTCATTGGCTTTACATATTGCAACTTGTATATTTTATACCTACACATGACTATTGACTTTCTACATCCTTGCACAATTAATTACATGACACTTGTACACTCTCACAATGTACACACTTGCACACATTGTTACATGACACTTGGACTCATCCTACACATAGACACATACTTTAGAGAAAATATAAATCACACACCCTAATCTAATTACTCACATCATATTCTAATATTTATAAATGTACAATGGTACCATAGGGGTAGATTAACATCTTCCAAATAATGTAATATTCTCCAACAAATTTAACTACTAAAACCATTTAAAATATAATTAATGAGTTGAAATTTAAACTTTCTACTCCTTTGTCTTTTATTTTTTGTAAGGTTTGTATATGGCTCAATGGAAAGTAGCTTAATAAGTTGTCTATTAAAGTTATGTATAAGGTCCAACTATCTTATTTTATTATCTATCATTAATTAAATAACAAATCTAGGATGTTTAGTGGAAGTTGCTTAGCTTCTAGAATTAAAAAAAATTAGGAGTGATGTTTTTTCTTGGCTCCTAGCCTAGTGTGCTTCATTTTGCACTACCTAGTAAATATCATTAGATAATATAGGCATTACAGCAAACAAGCATAGTATGTGCAGGTGAATTAAAACAACAAAGCATGTATTTTAATTTTGTAAGGTTACTTATATTGTATACAATTTTGTTTCAAATTCAAGTTCAACCATGTTCCCTAATAGTAGACATGGAAATTTATTTTACTTGGGAGCATACACAACTATAATATGATAGCAAATGCCTTTAGTTAAGTTATAATAAAACATTTGTGACTGATGATATGTTATGCTTGTTGTAATAATTATTAAATTCCATTATACATTGAACTTCAAAAACTCTAATTTAACATCTCACAATATCCATTCTTTGCAAGTAGTTGTAGTAGTATACACTTTAAGATACTAAGCTCAAATACTAATGAGTGGTGAGGTGCTATACCTATTTTAATGATTTTCAAATTCTATAATGCATTGGACTTCAAAATATCTACTCTATCAATTTATACAAATGTTTATTAGTATGGAGTAGTAGTGATAATCACTTTAGGATATTGAGCCTATATATTTGTGAATGATGGGATATTATGCTTGTTTTATTGATTGTCAAATTCTATTATGCATTAGAGTTTACAATTTCTACTCTAACATCTTGTAAATGCCCACTATTACCCAAGATTTTTAGCACCAGTCAATATATATTAAGCTCAATAGATAAATCATTAAACTTCTTCATTAATTGAGCAATCAATCCAAAGATAAGAGGAGCTTAAAGAAATCAAGTGGCATTAGCTCAATTGGTTAGATTCCTCAACATTTCAAGGAGACCTAGGTTCAAATATTGCCAAACGATACATCGATAATATCCAAACTTTATTGTAATACCACTATGTGGTGATGATGTAATACGGGTGGGGCCCATTTCAATCTTATAAAACCCATTAAAAAAAAAATTATTACAAATGTCCAAAGCAAAATGAACAATTTACTATTTTTTTAACTTGCAACTTTAATAAGGTAATGTTAGGAGCAGGACATTGACCTATATGCTAAGAGAACAATAAATATTTTTAGCATTTTGGAGAAAATGGAGGTAGCGCCCATTGGAGTATCAACCATTGAAGATCCTTTCAAATTGTTTTGATGACTATTATGCTATTATTATGGATGCTTATCAAACATCTTGATATTTTTGAAGGTCATTACTTTTATGATTATGATATACTAGAGTCTACTTTCCTTTTAAAGGACTAACATGTGATGTTAAGGACTTATTTTTCCATTTTGAGAGTTGTTTTGTTTTACTTATGTTGTTTATTGTAGATGTATAAATGCATATTACTCTTATTGTTTATATATGTAGTCAAATTTCTAATTTATTTATTTATTTATTTTTATGTTGGTCGTTCCATCATTAAAGCACATGATTACATTAAGTGGGTGGATAAACACACCTCCAATAATATCCTTAATAACTATTACATAGCTTATCCGCAACATATGAGAGGGAGAGATTTGAACCTGAGGCATCCCAACACGAGAGTTTAAACCACCCACTTCTCTCCAACTCCCCCATATTTATTTTAATTAGCAATTATGATGTATATTTGTGTGTCATGTACTATGCACTTGTCAACACCACTTCTCAATGAAAACCTAGGCATGTGAATAGTTAAAAAAAAGTGTCTTTTATATCCTATGTCCCATGGTTCATAGAATTTTAAAGATGAAATGTGAAGACTATTAATTTTGATAGAGACTCAAATAAATTTGTTGAAATTCAAAACATTTAAATCTACATGGTCCATAGTCTTGCATAAAATTCTAACATTTTTTTTTCAAAATATCTTCTGACAACTTCCACAACTCTACATATACAAAATAAAAATAAAAATTTTAATTAAATCTACATGATCCATAATTTTTTTTTTTGTTTGGTTATATAGATGAAGTGGTTACAATCACAATTTTAGTAACTTTCAGCGCAGCTGCCAGGGTTCAAACTATTAGTGAAGGCTTCCAACACATCCACCGTCTCGTTAATGGTAACTCGACGTAAGAAATGGGACCATCTGACACATAGGGTTTGCATCGTTTTCTTTAGTTTGGTTCAACACATGGCATGAAGGGGACCGTCGAATAAACAAGAAACAGATCATCATCATAAATCAAATGCAACTGGCAAAAAAATCGAATTGAACTACTAGCTATGCATGGGCATGCCCGTAGGATTGGAACCTAAATCTCCTCTCAGTAAGCGCCCCAACTTACCAATCCACCTAGACCCACAGACACATGATCCATAGTCTTACATAAAAAACCTCTTTTTTTTTTCCAAAATATTTTCTAACAACTTCCACAACTCCACATATACAAAATAACAATAAAAATTTTAATTAAATCGACATGATACATAGTCTTATATAAAAACCTAACCTTTTTTTTTCAAAATATCTTCTAACTTCACAACTCCGCATATACAAAATCAAAATCAAAATTTTAATAAAAAATTAAATTTTAATTGATTTTATTGATTATGAAAAAACTTGCCCTATAAATATCCTTCATTATAGACACTTAACAAGTAGGCACCCAGGTTTAAATTTCGGGATAACCTGTTTGCAAAGGTAGCAATATGATCTGAATCCTTTGAGTGTATGTTGATGCCTGTATGAATCTCGAACAATGGGTGGTTCCCTAAATTAACAATAACAGGGCGGACTAAATTTAGTAGGATTATCTCCTGTAATTTAACTAAAACACTCACCAATTACTAAAATAATGTAATTATGATCGTTCATTACCTGCTTAACCAACTCTCACAAACCTAACAATAACAGGGTGGACTAAATTTAGTAGAATCATCTCCTGTAATTTAACTAAAACACTTACCAATTACTAAAATAATGTAATTCTGATCGTTCATTACCTGCTTAACCAACTCTCACAAACCATAGCGGACCTCACACAAGCCCGGAAGTATAGTTAGAAAATCCAAAGCCTTGCCCTGATTGGATAAAAAGAGATAGCATTTGGATGAGGTCCATTCCTCCCAGACCATTCCTACAACAATGGAATAAACCTCGGTCGTCGATCCAGTGAAGTTTTCGTAACCACAAATTTTCTTTCGCCATGATTGGTCGTCTAGATCCTTCGACGATAAAACGCACATGCGAATCCAGGTACAAATACAGGCCGCTATCAACTCTGCGTCTCGTCCACATAAGCAGCTCTAGCACTTGAAGAGGGTAAACCAAAGCAAGGCCGAAGAAGTCCAAATGGCATCGATGGCGTTGTCGTCCTCCTCGGCATTCGCAGGGCAGACGATGCTATCCAAGCCGCAGGGATTGGCGGCCAAATTCGGCGTCGCCCCGAGCGAGGGGCGGGTGGGAATGAGAAAGACGGCAGCGAAATCGGTGGCGTCGGGGAGCCCGTGGTATGGGCCGGACCGGGTGAAGTATCTGGGCCCGTTTTCGGGTGAGCCACCGTCCTACTTGACGGGTGAGTTTCCAGGGGACTACGGGTGGGACACGGCGGGGCTTTCGGCAGATCCAGAGACGTTTGCGCGGAACAGGGAGCTGGAGGTGATCCACGCGCGGTGGGCGATGTTGGGGGCGCTGGGGTGCGTTTTTCCGGAGCTGCTGAGCAGGAACGGGGTGAAGTTTGGGGAGGCGGTGTGGTTCAAGGCCGGAGCGCAGATCTTCAGCGAGGGGGGGCTCGACTACTTGGGGAACCCGTCGCTGGTCCACGCGCAGAGCATTCTGGCCATATGGGCGTGCCAGGTGATACTGATGGGCGCCGTGGAGGGGTACCGCGTGGCCGGGGGGCCGCTGGGCGAAGTGACGGACCCGCTGTACCCGGGCGGCAGCTTCGACCCGTTGGGGTTGGCTGACGACCCGGAGGCGTTTGCCGAGCTGAAGGTGAAGGAGATCAAGAACGGGAGGCTGGCCATGTTCTCGATGTTCGGGTTCTACGTCCAGGCCATCGTCACCGGCAAAGGCCCTATTGAAAACCTCGCCGACCACCTTGCCGACCCCGTCAACAACAACGCCTGGGCCTATGCTACCAACTTCGTCCCCGGCAAGTGAGCGCGGCTCAGCTCAGACCCCGTTGGGGTTAGTCGACGTCTTGGGATGAAACTAATATTAGAGTCTGTAGTTCTCTTCTTCTCTGTTTCGGGCACTGGGATTTTCTGCAGTGCCTTTCTCGTCGATTTGTTTTCTGAAGGTGGAAAGATTTTGCGTTGGTTATGAAAGGTGGGGCGTCCAGCGCTGTGTGTTTATATGTAATATATTAGCAATGTTTCCCTTCGTCTTTTGTTTTCGTGGCCTCTGATTTTCTACTAGTAATTAAGTTTGTAGTCTGTTTTAATGTTGATTAATGTTAATCACTAGGTGTTAATATAATTTTATTTATTATTATTATTAATGTTTAAAGAGTTTATACATGTTTATGATAATGGTCTTTTCATGTTGAGTGGGGTTTGAATCTTGAACATTTTAAAGAGAGGTCAAAGTCCTTACAACAAATTATTTTATTTTTTATTATTGGATAAGATTTAAATATTACTTTAATGGCATTTGGTGTAATGGCAGTTGCCTAGTTATTGTCATCCATGTGGTTGTGAGGTCGATAGTGATATTTGTAAATGATGTTTAATATAAAAAATATTACTTTATTATTATGTTTTTTTTTACTTTATTTTATTTTTTTATTATTGGATAAGATTTAAATTTAATTCTTATTGCTTAAAATTAATAAAATTTAAATTGTTAAAACTTTTAAATGTTTAATATTTTTTCTTATTGAGCTAATTAAAAGCTTTTACAAATTGAAGCTCAAACTACCCTTTGTTTTTCCATTTTCTTGGTCTTGATATTTATATCAATACATGTCAAATGACAAAAAAAAAAAAAAAAAACTAGATAGAAAACATATTTAATAAAATGAAATGATTTTAATTAAGTTCATAGGACCAAAAGGTTTAATACAAGATGGGGTATGGTGTATAACCCTACTCTCTCTTGAATTCAAACCTTTGGATTTCTTATTCAAAGTTCAAAAGTTTAATAACATTCAAAAAAGAAAATTGTTCAACAAAGTTAAAAAGCTCAATATCCTCTTATCATCTTCTAGAGTGTGCTTCTTCTATTATTGATAAGAAGTTTTCAAATTTTAACAACATCCAGGAAAGAAAATTGTTCAACAAAATAAAAAAGCTCAACATCCTCTTATCATTTTTTGGAGTGTTTCTTTTGTTGTTGATTTTAATGAGAAGTTTCCTTGTTTTTTCTATTCTCAATTCTTCAAAAAGTTACATTAATGAGTTTACTTTTAGAGTGTTCTCATATGCAATCTTGATGTCCTTGTAGGCTTCACATTCCATGACAAAATAGTTTTTGGTCTCCAGTACTCCTATTGTGCAAAAGACACATTCATTCTAACCATGCCTCCTTAGGAATTGTCCGTCTCTCAATTTTGAATCTGAGATGGTGTGAATTAGAACTTAGTTGGGCTATAAGTATTTTTTCTTCATATTTACATCCATGTACTTTTGGTTGTGTTCACGGTTTGGGTTGAAATCATTGATGTCTAATTTCTTTTTCCTTCCTAAATTTTCAATCCACATGATAAGTCTAAATTTTTTCTCACATGCTTTTTAATTTCTATGTTGGAGTTTAGGACCTCATGAAATTTAATGCTCAATTTGTCCATCCATTTGTTGTTTTGTTTTGGAAATATGAGCAAGTTTTGTTGTCATTGATGTCAAGAGTTGTCAAGAGTTTGTTGATTCAGTTTTGTCATCATTAAGGTCATCAGGAGGTTTTTCCAAAAGGCAAGGAAATGTTTAAAGGACTAGGATATAATATCTATTTTTAATATTATATGCCTACAGTGGCCTAAAAGGTTGAAGATCCAAGGAAGGAGAAGCAGGTTTAAAAGGAAGTCCCAAGGAGGGCGAAGCAGATTTAAAAGGCAATAATAATATTATAATATTTCAGGTTACAGGTTGAGGTGAAGAGGATAGGTCCAAGGAGTAATTAAAAATAATTTATTCCTCGAAAGACCCATTGAGCAGGTTGCAAAATATTTAATTTAATTTATTTAAATTTAAATATTTTAACCTAAAGGTTAAAATTTAAATTTAAATAAATATTGGGCACCAAAGTTAAAGGTTATAATTCAAATTAATTAATTCAAATTTTTAAATTCAAAATTCATCATCGACGTCAAAGTGCATAAGCCAAAGCATATATAAAGGGGTTAAATATTTTTATTAAATCATCCATGCACTTTATTCGATAATCAAAGGTAAAATAAAACATGTATTGTTTTGTTGAGAGGAAGAAGACATTTCACGTGGTTAAAAACCTTTGGTGGGCAAGCGAAGGTTTAAGTGCATGAGGTGCAACCCAAGCGTAACCAAAACACTGGTTAGCATAGTTGGTAACCAAGGTAGAGTTAAGGCATTCACAAGGCAAGATGTTGGGGTTTCGAATCCTCATGAAGTCATTTTGAGGAGGAAGTCTATTTTGTTTTTTGATCACCAAAATTTGAGGAAGCTTCAAAGGGGAGCACTTGAGGGTTTAGGCTTATCTGGGCGTGTAGCCCAAAAACTGTCTAGCTCTGGCTAGAGCGCAACGGTGATAGCGAGGTCATGGGTTCAAAGCATAACAAGGTGTGCGCCATTCATTTTGCACGTGGGCAAGGTGTATAAGGTATGCATCAAAATTTTTATTTAAATTTAAATTAGTGCCAAGGTTGGGAGCGCATTAAGGTCACGTGAATTTATATAACGCCTTGAAAGTAGGGAGTCATAAGGTATTTAAAATTTTATATTATTTTGTGCCTTGAAAATTAAATTAAGGTTGGAGTAATAAGGATAAATTAAGGGATTAATTTCTAAATATTATTTTTGAGAGATTATAAAGGAAATTGGTCTTTTATACATTGATTGATTTGGAGTTATTAAATAAAGTTGATTTTTTATGTGTTGAGAAGTATTTGGATAAGTTTGGAGATAATAAGGTGTATTTGAGTTTTGTTAATTTTTGTAATGGTGAATTTATTTTGAGGGAAATATTTGAGTGAAGATTTTTGCTATCTAACCTTTGAGATTGGCAAAGAGGTTGATTGTGATTGAGATAGGTTTTGAGGTTAAATCTCCATCAAAACTAAAGGTATGGGCATATCATCCTTGTGAGTAAAATGTTGCTTTGTTGAAAGTTGTGAAGTGCAAATTTGGAGTGAAAAGGATTGTTTGATAAGCATTGTTGGAAATGTTTGAGTGAGTTTTAATGTGCATGATTTGTGGATGTTGAAATACCATGAGTATTATTGTTATATGAGATTGAGAACTATCTTGAACTAGGGTTAGTGAAAGAACATGAGTATCATTTTTATGAGAAGTTGAGAACTATCTTGAGTTAGGGTTTGTGAAATATCATGAGTATCATTGTTATGAGAAGTTGAGAACTATCTTGAGTTAGGGTTTGTGAAATAACATGAGTATCATTGTTATGTGAATTTGAAATCATCTGGAGTCAAGGTTTGAGTTCCATAGTATGAGTTGTTGGAAGCATTATGAAACACTTGTTTAGGATTTGTAAGCAAGATTTATTTCATTGAGTGAATGGTTGGTTGAAGTTGATGAGCATTATTGATTGAAAGTATTGGAGTGATAGTTCAAGTTATGTGAAACAAATTTTTCTGTAATCTAAAGTGATTTGAAAGAGAGTTTGAAAGTGATTAAATGTTTTGTGAGTGTGAAACATATTGAGTCTCTAACCATTCTCTATATGTTTCTGTAAGTTAAATAAGATTCTGTGTGAAGCTTTTTTGTGTGATTGAAGAGGTTTTCTGTGAGAGATTGAGTTGAATTTTTGTATGCAAGTTTTGTAATTGATTTGAATAAGCTTTTGTGAAAGCTTATGAGCAGATTTGAGTAAGTCCTAGAGTGGATTTAAGGACAAATTTTAGCAAGATTTTGTGAAAGCTTATGAGTTAATTTGAGTAAGTCCTAGAGGGGACTTAAAGGACAGATTTGTGGAAGCTTTTGTGAAAGCTTATGAACAAATTTATGTGAGCTTTTGTGGAAGCTTACAATCAGATTTGAGACAAGTCTTGGTGAAGACTTTTTCAGTATATTGAGCAAGTTATAGAGAGGACTTGTAGACAGATTAGAGGAAAGACTTGGTGAAGAATTGATAGTAGATTGAACAAGTTGTAGAGAGAACTTGTGAGGAGATTTGAGGTAAGTCTTTGAGAAGACTTGAGAGCAGAGTTGATTGATTGATTTATTCAAACCTTGAGTTAATATTTGAGGTAGATCCAGTAGAGTTGATTAGTTATTGGATCAAGCTTTGTGTTCAGGCTTGAGGATAGATTTGAGATAGAGATTGAGCAAATTTATGCTATACTGAAGGACTATGTTTAGTGCAGATTTGAGACAGATATTGAGAAGATTTTTGCTAGACCGAAGTACTGTGTTTAGTGTATATTTGAGATAGAAATTGAGTAGAATTGTTCTAGATTGAAGGATTGTGTTTAGTGCAGATTTGAGACAAAGATTGAGTAGATTTATGCTAGATATAATGACTGTGTTTAGTGCAGATTTGAGACAGAGAGTGAGAGAATTTGTGCTAGACCAAAGTACTGTATTTAGTGTAGATTGAGATAGATATTGATCAGAGCTAAGAGTAAGCTTTAGATGTGATATAGCAGAGGATAGTAATCTCCAGTGGATAGAGATCCATTATCCAAGGTAGTGAGGATAGAGGTATTCTGAGTGAGGACAAGAGTATTTAGTGGAGAGATATCCATAAGCCAGTGTAGTGGAGGTAGTAGTCATCTAGAGGATCACTAGCTAGAGTAGAGGAGGAGTTCTCCTATGGATAGATATCCATAAACCAGTTGAGGAGATTAGTGTATCCTATGGATAGGTATATATAAACTTGATTAGGGTATTGGTATCTCCTTTAGATAGATGTCCATAAACATTGTAATAGGGAAGGATTCCCAAGATATTTGTTGAGGAAATTTTAGTGAAATATTTTCTTCGTGGACGTAGCCCACATTGGTGAACCACGTTAAATTGGTGTCTCTATTGTGTGTGATGATTTATGCATTGCTTTGGTTACTACTGTTGATATTACCATTGATAATATTGGATAATATTATTTGGGAAATAAAATTTAAAAGTGGTCTTATACAGTTCACCCCCTCTCAATATAAGCTCGTGTTCTTTATTTTGTTTCATTTATATGTCTTTTCTTCTATTTAGTGTTTCTTTAATTACATGTTTTGGCAACTTGTGTTAGAATATATTCCATTATTTGGTATTCATGCCAAGTGTCATGTAAGTTAGACCAAGTGTCACTTGAGGAAGACCAAGAGTCATTTTGTAAAACCTATATAATGGACTCTTAGTTCCATTCTTCATTGTACAATTCTATTCATATAATATGATGTGATACTCTACTTCTTCATATAGCTCTTCTATTCTCTCAGTTTCTTCTTAGTAATTATGTTTCTTGAGTAGATAGAATAGTGCAAAAACCATCATTGGTATCAGATCTATGAGGGGGCCTAAGGAGAAATTCGAATAAGGCTAGCAAAGAGAAGTTCTTGATAGAACATAATTTGGGGTAATTGTCACCATAAAACAACAATCTCAAAAGGAGAATAATTTGGTAAGGAGCTAGCCAGAATTTTAAAGGAGAAATCAATTGTTTTAGAATCTAAATTTTTTATAATTACGAGTAGCAACTTGAGCAACATTACTAGCTGCTAATTTACAGAGTTCAAGGGATCATCGTGAATGAAATTTAATGCCACCAAACTACATTTTTGGGAAGCAATATAGAAGAGTTCCAAAGCTACGAATTGGTGAGTTAAAAAGCTATTTTGGATAGCAAAGAAGAGCTATAATTTCATCCAGTAAAGGGCAGAAATTTTGGTGAATCTAATCACTAGGAAATCCATCATCTATAGAGTCATAAAGGTAAGCAACTTAGGTGCAAAAGGTTCATTATTTGAACTTTTAATATTTGGATCATTATTAAGTTCCATTAAGCACCAAATTAGAGGTTAAAGTTGCAAAGGAGTAAGTTTCATATTAAAGTCTTCAAGGGAGTGCAAAAGATAGTTTCTTATAAGGTTAAAACCTACACATCAAAAATAAGAGTTAGATATATTTTAAAAGAAATAAAAATATCAATATCCTACATTTTAGTAAAATCAAAGAATACATTACTCTCAAGTGAAATTTGCTTAGATTATAGTGCATATTTCAAGTTATATTTCAATATTTCATTCAAAGGAGCAATAAGGAGAAATTTATAGTGCACTATACTAGTTATTCTTAAAAGTTATTAAAAGTGCATTAAGTATTAAGTTAAGGAGAAAAATTAGTGCACAAGAAGGATTAAGTTGGAGTGTCAAGAGACACCATTAAGCACAAGAAACTTGTAGCATATCTTGGTGTAAAGAAGCCTATAATGACCACAACTTAGTGAAGGAAGCTGCCATACTCAGTCTAGAAATAAAGCTACAAAAGGAGATAAAGTTTGAGTGTCTCAAAGACACCAATGTAGCACATTTTTACAGTCTATAAGTGATAGCTATTGTCAAGGATAAAGCACAAGCTATTGTGCTAAGGAGTAGAGCCATCTAAAGGGCTCAATACCATTCTCTTCAAGGTGTCAAAGGACACCATTTTTGGTGCTACAATCACACATAAGTAGCATCATAGTAAAATATACATGTCATGGTGGAAAACCTATAGCAAGAAGGAGAATAGCAAGGTAATCCACAGTGTCAATAGTATAAGTTGGAAAATAACACAATACAGTTGGCAAATACAAGGTGTAAAGGAGAATATCAATAGTTACCCAAGTGATAGAAGAACATGAATGACCATATTCATTGAGAAATCAATAGACGTTGGAGAAGAGCCATCACACACATTGATATCATAAAGAAGCTCAAAAAATTTGAAAAGAAAGTTTGCAATAATAGGTGTTAAAATAGCATCAAGGGAATAGATACATTTAAGAATTGATTGCATGCAATGGAAGGCTCTTCCACTTACCATATCAGTGTAAGGTATCTTGTGCCACAAAGAAATAAATAATGCACATGCCCATACCTACGTAATGTCTACACTAAAGGAGAAGAGTGCCCATATCTACATAATATCTGCACTAAGGGAGAAGAGCACCCATGTTGGAGTAATGCTCCAAAAAGAAATCAATAATTATTGATTCAATACCCAACGCATAACATAAGGTTTATGGCACCTATTTTAATATCTCCAAATATTGTAACTACCAAGCATCACGTAACATACGTTCTTAAGAAAGATAAGTGCCACTTGGCATACTTTCCAAAAGGAGACAAGATGTATTAATAGCCCAACACAGAAGAGCATGTATATCTGAGCATAGAGAGGTCAAGGTGCATTGAAGGAAGGAAGAAGACCATCATAGAAGGCACCCATTGAACATAGAGCATTAATTGCTTGTTGTCATACGTTTTTGACCAATAAATATAGCACTCAGATTGGATAGAGGAGTCAAAATAGGAGCCAATCATCTCACAACATTCAACCTTACAAGAAGGTATAGTTTTATATGATTTAATATTTGCTTTCTTTAAGCATAAGGAGTTATAAGGCACATTAGATAAGGTTGAGTTTATTTATCATTTGCATTGGAGATATAAGCAAATACCAACCTTAGTGAATTAGAAAGCAAATCAAAACAAGGATTCCATATCCTTGAGTGATATTTTTAAAGTGCACTAGTTGAAATTCAAATATCATAATTAATTAAATAGGATTTATAAGATTTTATACCTTGGAAAATTAAAGTATTACTCTTTTGCAAATGTTATCATTTCTAAATTTTCAAATTAGGGAGATATAGGGATTACTACATCAAACTCTAGAAAATTGGAATTTAGAAAATTGAACCATTGAAGTTAAGGATAAAATAAGTAAAATTGTTTATTGCTTAAAAGAGTTGAAATTTATTGCTTATTAAAGGGATAAAAGGAATCCAACCATAGAGTCTTGCAAGATAGAAGATATTTTACAAAACTTAAAAAATTGAAAAGCTCCTAGCAAAGTTGATCACATACTTAAAACTAGGGAGTCATAAGGAAGACATCCCCACATTAGAAAGTTGAAAACTTCTCAACCATGGATCATTGTTATATAGATTCAGGAGCAAGCAAACATATGATTGGAAACAAACAATTATTTGATTCTTTACAAAATAAAAATGAGAAACCAGTTGCTATAGCATATAGTAAGACTTAATAAGTAAAGGGGATAGGAAATGTTCCATTCAATCTAATAAATGGAAAAGGGATAATAAAAAATGTATTATATGTTTCGGGATTGACCACTAATCTTCTTTTGGTTTCTCAACTCATGGATCAAAATATGACTATAGAATTCAAAGTTTCCAATGGAAGAAAATAATGTGATATTCTTAAACAAGGAAAGAAGATAGCATCGGATTCCTGTAAAAATGGTCTATTTTTTTTGGACACTACTACACATTCAACACTTTCAATTAAGGCTTCGGATCTATGGCAAAAATAGCTAGGACATAACAGTGTATCTTCCATAAAAGAAATGATCAAATGTAAAATGGTTGAAGGAATACCAAATCTAACCTTAGAATCTACTATTTGTCCAGAATGTTTAGCAAGAAAATACCATAAAATTCCTTTTGAACTTAGTCAATATAGATCTCAACAACCATTGGGATTTTTATATACAGACTAATGTGGACCAATGAATGTTACTAGTATTGGAGGACATAAGTATTTTAATTATTTATTGATGATCACACATGGAAAATGTGGGTGTACTTCATGAAGTATAAATAAGAAGCATTTAGTCATTTAAAAAAATTCAAACTTCAAGTTGAGAAAGAATTAGGGAAAACTATTAAAACTCTTCATCCTATTTCAAGGGAATTTGATTCTTTTCTAGAATAAAATGGAATTAAAAGACAACTCACTACAACATATTCTCCACAACTGAACAAAATGGCAGAAAGAATAAATAGATCTATAATGGAAATGGTTAGGTGTATGCTAAAATAAGCATATCTTGATCATAAAGACTAGGAAAAGGTAGTTAAAATAGTAGTATACTTACAAAATAGATTACCTACAAGTATACTCAGGCATATTACACCAGAAGAAGCATGGTCAGGACAAAAATCAAATATAGAAAAACTAAGAATTTTTGTATGCAAAGCTTTTATGTATATTCCAAAACAAAAAAGAAAAAAAATAGATGAGAAAACTATGGAAAGAATATTTGTTGGGTATGATGATGAATATGTAGGCTACAAAATATTAGATCCACACAAAAATAAGATATGCATAAGACGAGATGTAGTTTTTGATGAACAAATCAAGATTGACACAAAAACAAAGTAATGATGCATAAATCTTTCTAGATTTCTTAGAAGACGATGTGATAAATGAAGAGACAGAGTCAAATTTTGAAGAAGAAGATAGTGAATATACAAAAATATCCACAATCTCTCATAAAAAATAACCAATATGGCTTAGAGACAAACTCAAGGAATCAAATTTATAACAAATGCTAGACCTCACTACCACTAGATCTCAAACTTGTAGTCAAAGTAGAATAAATATAGGATTACTATTGGAAATATGAGTAAGTTTTATTTTCATTGATGTCAAGAAGAGAGCAAGGTTTGTCATCCATGCATTTATGTCAAAATTTTGATGTCCAAGTTTCGGTGTTATTAATGTCCTCCAGTGGTTTTTCCAACAAGGCAAAGAAGCAGGTTAATGGAAATAATAATATTATAATATATAATATTATAATATTTCTGATTACAAGTTGGTGTGAAGAGAAACGAAGGCCAAGGAGTGATAAAATTATTATTCCTCCAAAAGACCCATGTGAAATTTTATAAAGTCTTAAGTTTAAATTATTTAAATTTAAATATTTTACCCTAAGGTAAAATTTAAATTTAAATTAATTTAAAAAGTGCCATAATGAAATTTGAATTAATTCAAATTCAAATTAATCTAAGCGCTGATGTGTTTGGAAATATTACAATGCATATAAAATGGGGTAAGATCCCACCTTAGAAACTCATCCATGCGAATAGTCGAATGCTCAAGGAAATCATGTGCCAAGGTTTGAAAGGGAAGAATCACATGTGTTTTAAACCCTTAAGGAGGTAAACTAGGGAACCAGACTATGTGGAGCATACTTTACATCACAAGGCATTGGGTAGTATGGTTGGTAGCCAGGGGCTATGCTAAGTCACTCATAAGTGACAGGTCACAGGTTCGATCCGCGTGATAGTTGTTTTGGCAATGCAGAAGTTGGTTTTATTTTTTGCACTATTGGAGGAAGGTGAAAAGGGAGGCATGCACCTCAACCTTTGCATGAGGGCATGTATCCCACTTGGTGGGCACACATTGTGCGGAGGTTCTTGAAAGAAGAGGATCGGGTGTTCGAATCCCGCCAAGGCCTTTTGGTGCTATTTACAAGGTATGCGCTCAATTGCTAATGTTTAATGTTGCATCCAAAATTTGTGAGGGTGGAAATTAAATTTTTAGTTTCCTAAAGTTCTATTAAGTTTAAAATTTCTTATTTAAAAGGGTTTATGAGCTATAAGAGGGAGATAAAAGGGTAAGCAAAAATTTTAATTTTGGGTTTGATTTTTTAGTGATTAAAGTTTATAAAATGAACAATAAGGTGTGCCAAGGGTGTTAGATGTTATTTGTTGAAATAAAGTCACATTATAAAATTTGATTTGAAAGGATAAATAAGGCGTAGTTTTTTTTTAATACTTTGGCATGGTGAAATATTTTGAAGAAAAATATTAAGGATAGATTGTGATATCTAACAATTGAGATTGTCAAAGAGATTGAGTGTAATTGAAACAAATTTTGAGATTAAATATTCTTAAAAAAAAATGGTATGGGCATATCATCCTTGTGATTGGAATATTATTTGTTGGATGTTATGAATGCTAAGTTGGAGTGAAAAGGTTGTTTGATAAGCATTGTTGAGTAAGATTTCATATGCATGATTGGTGAATGTTTGTGAGAACATTTGAGTGAGAGATTGAGAACTATCTTGAACTAGGTTTTGAGAAAGATCATGAGTATCATTGTTATGTGAGATTGTTTTATAAGTATTGTTGGAAATATTTGAGTAAGCTTTCATATGTTTGATTAGGGTTTGTGAAAAGACCATGAGTATCATTGTTATGTGAATTTAGAATCATCTTGAGTTAAGGTTTGAGTTCCATAGTGATAATTGTTGAATCATGTGAAACACTTGTTTAGAGTTTGTAAGCAAGTTGTGTTTCATTAAGTAATTGGTTGAGTGGAGTTGATTGAGCATAGTTGATTGAAAGTGTTGGAGTGATAGTTCAATTTCTGTGAAAAAATTGTTATTTATACTAAATTGATTTAAAAAGATTTTGGAAGTGATTGAGTGATTAAGAGTGTGAAACATATTGAGTCTCTAACAATTCTCTATATGCTTCTATGAGTCAAACAAAATTTTGAGTGAAATTTGTTTGTGTGATTGAAGAGGTTTTCTGAAAGAGATTGAGTTGATTTTGTATGTAAGTTTTGCAATTGATTTAAATAGCTTTTGTGAAATCTTGTGAGCTGAGTTGAGTAAGCTTTTGTAAAATCTTAAGGACATATTTGTGTGAGCTTTTGTGGAATCTTACAAGTAGGTTTGAGGTAAGTCTTGGTGAAGACTTGTGGACATATTTGAGGTAAGTCTTAGTGAAGACTTGTTGAGCAGGTTAGAAAAGTTCTAGAGAGAACTTGTTGAGAAGATTTAAGACAGAGATTGAATAGATTTATGCTAGATCAATGGACAATGTTTAGTGCAGATTTGAGACATAGATTGAGCAGATTTGTGCAGGGTAGAGGACAGTGTTCAGTATAGATTTGAGATAGAGAACATAATAGAGTAAGAGTAGACTTTGAAGGTGACAAATAAGAGGATAATAGTCTCCAGTGGATAGATATCCATTAGCCAGGGTAGTGAGGATAGATGTCTTCAGAGTGAGGACAAGAGTATTCAGTGGAGAGATATCCATAAGCTAGTGCAGTGGAGGCAGTAGTCTTCTAAGAGGATCACCAACCAGAGCAGATGAGAAATAGTTCTCCTGTGGATAGAGATACACAAACTTGATTAGGGTATTAGTGTCTCCTTTGGATGGAGGTCCATAAACATTGTAATAGGGAAAGGATTCCCAAGAGAATTTGTTGAGAAAATTTTATAAGGAATATTTTCTTCATGGAGTAGCCCACATTGGGTGAACCACATTAAATCATGTCTCTCATGTGTGTGATGCTTTGTGTAATATTTAATACTTTAATATTGTTGATGTTATCATATGGATTGAAAAGCAAAAAGTTTTATACTGTTCAGCCCCCCTCTCAGTATAAGTACATGTTATTCAATTGGTATAAGAGATGGTCTCTCCATGAAAAGACTAACAAATTAGAGTAAGATCCATTAGAAACACACATGACTTCAAAGAGTGAAGAAGAGACCATATTTGACATAAAAGAGGAATTATTTGTTGCTCTCAAGAACCTTGAAAAGGTTAGAAATAAGAACTCGAGTTTGAAGGATGAAATTCAAGAGAATGAAGAAGCAAAGATAAAACTTCTATAGAGTCTCACAAAACTCAAGATAAATATAGAAGAGTGAATAATAGGATATGATAGATCTATTAAGAGCATGAGAAACTGAATGTGAAATATTGAAAGCAAAAATAGGTCATCTAAGGAATGAATTTGAAAAGACCAAGTTGCTACAAGAGATAAAGCTAGGGAAACAGAGAGAGGAGTCAAGACTTCAAGAAGCACATACTTCAAACAAATATAAGCAAGTGAATCATACTCTAGAATGAAAAGACATCAGGAAAGAAGAAAGTAAATAAGAACCATGGAAAAAAGTTAATCAAAACAAAATAAGGAGCAGTCAACCATATTTTCTAAGGCATTCAAATAGGTTACATAATCTCTTCCATGGCTATTGCTTTCATGTTAAAAATATGGTCATAGAGTTGTACACTACACTGGTTATGTTAGAAAGTATGTCAATAGAAATTTCAATTCTTTTGCACCTCTTATGAATAGTGATGTCATATGTTATAAGTGCAATAATCTTGGGCACAAGGCTAGATGGTGTAAAATGGTATTACCTAATTCAAGTAAAAATAATACTTCAACAGTTAGGAAAGAGATAAGAGGACACATGGTTACTTTTCATCCAAGTAGGTGTGAGATTAGAAAGTCTAAAACTTGAAAAATTATTACAAATGCAAATAGAACTACAAACAACCTCTACATATTAAGTGAGATTAAAGGAGAAAAGTGTTTTCTATCACAAGAATATGAGAGTTGGTTGTAGCATAGAAGAATGGATCATTTTAACTTTGAAAACATAGTGAACATAAGCAATAAATAGATTGTCAGAGATTTACCCAAGCTAAAAATGCCACAAAACACAATCTGTGCACCTTGTCAGCATGGAAATAAAACTAGAACAAGTTTTAAATCAAAAGGATTTATGTCATCTGAGCCATTGAAACTAATACATACTAATCTATGTGGTCCTACCATAACACAGAGTATTCAAGGTGAAAGTTACTTCATATTTTTTATAGATGATTATTCCATAATGATTTGGGTAGCCTTCCTGAAAGAGAAGTCATAAGCACTTGATAAATTCAAGGTATTTAAAGAGTTGGTTGAAAATAAAATAGGTAAAAGGATTAAGTATTTGAGATCATATAGAGGAGGAGAATTTACCTCAAATGAATTTGTAAACTATTGTGAACAACATGGGATCAAAAGAGAATACTCAGTTGCAAGAACTCCTAAAAAAATGGAGTTGTTGAAAGAAATAATAGGACTGTTGAAAATATAGCTACAGCTATATGTTAAATGAATCCAAGCTTTCATATGGTTTTTTGAGGGAGGAAGTCAACACATCAGTTTATATCATCGATAGGGCTCAAATGAGAGTGAACCATCACAAGACTCCATATGAGTTTTGGAAGGGAAGACCAGCCACTGTGAAATACTTTGAATTTTTTGAAAGTAAGTGTTACATAAGACGGGAAGAGAAAGACTTAGGCAAGTTTGATCCAAGATGTGATGAGGGAATTTTTCTTGGTTATTCCACTAGGAGTAAATCCTATAGATCCTACAATAAAATGACATGTAATATTGTAAAAAGTATAAATGTAACAGTTGATGAGAATATAGGGTTAAGATAACCAATTCAATAAATTGTGTATCAGGAATATGGAAGTTGTCAAGAAGAGTTATGTGAGGAATCATAAGGAGAAGAGGAAGAAATAAAAATACTTATTCCTAAGACTCCATCCATGTATGTACATAAGCATCATCCAAGAGATCTAATCATTGGGAATCTAGATGAGATACAGATAAGGAGAAGGGTAATAACATCAAATCAACAAGCAAGTTTTTCTTTGTTATCCAAAATTGAGCCAATAGATTTCAATGAGGCAAATGAAGATGACTTTTGGGTTAAGGCAATGAATGAGGAACTAGATCATATAGAGAGAAGTAAGACTTGGGAACTTGTCCCATGACCAAAATACAAGAATGTGATTGGCACTAAATGGGTATTCAGAAACAAGTTAAATTAATATGGTCAAGTAGTCACAAACAAAGCAAGATTAGTATGCAAATCTTATGCACAGGTAGAGGGAATTGAATTTGATGAGACATTTTCTCTAGTTGCATGACTTGAAGCTATCAGAATATTCTTGGCCTTCTCAAGATTCAAAAACTTCAAAGTATATCAGATGGATGTTAAATCAGCATTTCTGAATTATGTTTTGGAAGAAGAAGTTTATATTGAATAGCCAGAGAGATTCAGCTTAACAGGTAAACCAGACTATGTATACAGATTGAAGAAAGCACTTTACAAACTAAATTAAGCTCCTAGAGATTGGTACTCAAGATTGGATAAATACCTACAAGAATAGGGTTTTAGAAAAGGAATAGTGTATAGTAATTTATACATCAAAAATGAAGATAATGACTTACTAATTGTGGTTGTTTATGTTGATGATATCATTTTTGGAGGCAATAATGATAAGATGTATTAGAAATTTTCAAATAGCATACAAAATTAATTTGAGATGTTTATCCTTGGTGAGTTGTCCTTCTTTCTTGGACTTCAAATTTCACAATCAGGGAAAGGAGTATTCCTTTAACAAACCAAGTACATAAAAGATATGCTAAATAAATTCAAGTTAGAAGATTGCAAACCAGTAAGTACTCCAATGGTTACAGGATGTAAGTTAAGTAAATATGATGAATCTCTAGAGGTATATAAAAAATTATACAAATCTATGATTGGTAGCTTATTGTACATCACAACTACTAGACCATTTATAATGTAGTCAGTGGGATTAGTGGTAAGGTTTCAAGCAGCACCCAAGGAGACACATGTAGTAGCAGTAAAGAGGATTCTCAAGTATCTAAAAGAGACTATGGATTATGGGCTCTGGTATCCCAAAAGTGATAGTTTCACTCTCACAACTTATACAGATGCATATTGGGCTGGCAACATTGATGATAGAAAAATTACAAGTGGTGGAGCATTCTTTCTTGGAGACTATTTAGTCTCTTGGCTAAGTAAGAAATAGGCTTCAATATCCTTATCCATAGTAGAGGCAAATTATATTGCAGTAGTTACTTGTTGTACACAGGTATTATGGATGAAACGAACTCTAGAGGACTTCAATATTAAGCATGATCACCCTATCTCCATATTGTGTGATAATACAAGTGATATAAATATCTCAAAGAATCCAGTGATGCACTCCAAGACAAAGCATATTCTGATTAAATATCATTTTTTGAGAGAGTAGGTGACAAATAAACAAGTCAGGTTGGAATATGTTACTACAAAGGAGCAGATTGCATATATTTTCACTAAGACACTTCTGAAATAGACTTTTGAGTATCTTCAATAAAATTTGGGAGTAGTTCTACTCCCACCCTAGAATTAACCACCTCAAGAGGAGGTGGGGGAGGGGCTAAGCTAAGAATCTCATTCTTAGCCTCAATCCCCAAATGTGACCATTTACCATTGATGTCAAAGGGAGAGAGATTTGAGTTAGAGGAAGATAATTCAGTCAGGGGAACAGTTTCTCAAGGGGAGCAAAACAGAAAAAGGTAAAGGTATGGTAAAAGGAAAATGGGTTGCCATCAATGACAAAGGGGAATATTGTTGGAAATATGAGCAAAGTTTGTAGTCATTGATGTCAATAAGAGAGCAAGGTTTGTCATCCATGCATTTATGTCAAAAGGTTGATGTCCAAGTTTTGATGTTATTAATGTCCTCCTGTGGTTTTTACAGCAAGGCAAAGAAGCAGGTTAATGGAAATAACAATATTATAATATATAATATTATAATATTTCTAGTTACAGGTTGGTGCAAAGAGAAACAAAGACCAAGGAGTGATAAAATTATATTCCTCCAAAAGACCCATGTGAAAGTTTATAAAGTCTTAAGTTTAAATTATTTAAATTTAAATATTTTACCCTAAGGTAAAATTTAATTTTAAATTAATTTAAAAAGCACCATAATGAAATTTGAATTCAAATTAATCTAAAAATTGATGTGTTTGGAAATATTACAATGCATATAAAAGGGGGTAATATCCCACCTTAAAAAACATCCATGTGAATAGTTGAATGCTCAAGGAAATCATGCGCCAAGGTTTGAAAGGGAAGAATCACATGTGATTTAAACCCTTACGAAGGCATACTAGGAATCAAGACTATGTGGAGCACACTTTACATCGTAAGGCATTGGGTAGAATGGTTGGTATCCAGGGGCTATGCTAAGTCCCTCACAGGTGATAAGTCATGGGTTCGATCCGTGCAAAAATTGTTTTGGTAAGGTAGAAGTTGGTTTTAGTTTTTGCATTGTCGGAGGAAGGTGAAAAGGGAGGCGTGCACCTCAACCTTTGTGTGAGGACATGTAGCCCGCTTGGTGGGTGTGCATTATGTGGAGGCACTTGGAAGAAGGGAATCGGGTGTTCGAATCTTGCCAAGGTCTTTTGGTGCTATTTACAAGGTATGCACTCAATTGCTAAGGTTTAACGTTGCATCCAAAATTTGTGAGGGTGGAAATTAATTTTTTAATTTCCCAAAGTTTTATTAAATTTAAAATTGCTTATTTAAAGGGTTTATGAGCTATAAGAGGGAGATAAAAGGGTAAGCAAAGTTTTAAATTTTGTGTTTGATTTTTTAGTGATTAAATTTTATAAAAGGAGCAATAAGGTGTGCCAAGGGTGTTAGATGTTATTTATTAAAATAAAGTCAAGGCATAGTTGTTTTTTAATACTTTGGCATGGTGAAATGTTTTGAAGGAAAATATTAAGGATAGATTTGTGATATCTAACCATTGATATTGTCAAAGAGGTTGAGTGTAATTGAAATAGGTTTTGAGATCAAATATTCTTCAAAAACAAAGGTATGGGTATATCATCCTTGTGAGTGGAATATTATTTGTTGGATGTTATGAATGTTAATTTGGAGTGAAAAGGTTGTTTTATAAGCATTGTTGAGTAAGCTTTCATATGCATGATTGGTGAATATTTGTTAGAACATTTGAGTGAGAGATTGAGAACTATCTTGAACTAGGGTTTGAGAAAGATCATGAGTATCATTGTTATGTGAGATTGTTTGATAAGCACTGTTGGAAATATTTGAGCAAGATTTCATATGCTTGATTAGGGTTTGTGAAAATACCATGAGTATCATTGTTATGTGAATTTGTAATCATCTTGAGTTAAGGTTTGAGTTCCATAGAGAGATCCACAAGCCATTGCAATGGAGGCAGTAGTCTTCTAAGAGTATCACCAACTAGAGCAGAGGAGAAATAGTTATCCTATGGATAGAGATCGACAAACTTGATTACGGGATTGGTGTCTCCTTTGTACAGAGGTCCATAAACATTGTAATAGGGAAAGGATTACCAAGAGAATTTATTGAGAAAATTTTATAAGAAATATTTTCTCCATGGAGTAGTCCACATTGGGTGAACCACGTTAAATCATGTCTCTCATGTGTGATATGCTTTATGTAATGTTTACTACTTTAATATTGTTCATGTTATCATATGGATTAAAAAGAAAAAAAAAGTATATTATACTGTTCACCCCCCCTCTCAGTATAAGCACATGTTCTTCAATTACTAAGCACTACAGTAGAGCCAACATAAAAAATTTAAGCTCTAAATCACTCTCAATGGAAGGTAGCTATGGAATCTAAATATGCTTCACTACAAAAGAATAAAAAATGGGATCTAATAAAATGATAGGTGTTAGGATATAAATTAGGTTTGAGTTAATAATGATGGTTGTTTATTTTTAAATTTTAGTTTTTGTAAGGATTAAGGTGCATAGTTATCATTAAATGCAACCTTGTCCATTATATGTCTTGTAATACCTATTTATAGGCTTCTGTTGTTAATGAAAACTAAGTTTTGGACTGTCTTCATGGATCAACAATCGCAAGCTCAAGGAAAAGTATGACAAACCAAAAATTGTGTTTCCTTTGATAACAAAGGCCTATAAATAGGCAATACACCATATGTTTCGTATAAGGTTGCATTCAATGATTTTGGTGCATATTATCCATTACAACAACCACAATTAAAAATAGACGACCGTTAAAAGATAACGATTTATTACATAGAAAATACCACACCTAAAACCTAATCCCTATCATGAAATTAGCTCTAGGAAAGAAAATTATGGGTTGCAAATGGATTTACAAGATCAAGTATAAAGCAGATGGGACACTTGACAAATACAAGGCTCGTTTAGTAGCTAAAGGATATACTCATACTGAGGGAATTGACTATGAATAAATATTTAGACCAACAACTAGAATGACTATTATCAAAACAGTTTGTGCTCTAGCAGCTCATCAAGGTTGGAAACTTCACAAAATGGATGTAAAATATGCTTTTCTTAATGGTGACTTAGAGGAGGAAGTCTATATGTCACAACCAAAATAATTTGTGATTAAAGGACAATAATATAAGGTTTGTAAATTAAAAAAATCCCTATATGTTCTAAATCAAGATCCAAGAGCATGGAGTACAAAAATCAATAATCACTTATTACAACATAACTTCAAATGAAGTACATTTTATCCCAAACAATATACAAAGAAAATTGGAAATGATATACTAATTGTGATAGTATATGTTGATGATATAGTGATTACTTGAAGTTTTGGAAAACTAATAAACTATATTAAAAAGGATCTTGAGAAGGCATTTGAAATGGCATATGTAGGACTGATGAATTTTTGTCTTGGTCTAGAAATTCATCACAATAAAGACAATATTACAATTACTCAATCAAAATATGCAAAAGCCTTCCTTGAAAAATGTAAAATTAAGTATTGTAAGCCAAAAGATACACATATGGAAAAAGAGATTCAATTATCCAAAAATGATGAAACACCTTTTGTTTCAGCAACAATGTATCATCAATTAATTGGAAGTCTTATGTACTTAACAAATAGTTGACCTAACTTAGTATTTGTTGTAAATTACTTTCATGATTCATGCAAGAACCAAGAGGAATTCATTATAAAGCTACAAAAATAATATTGCAATATATCAAGAAGACTATTGATTATGGACTAACTTATATGAAGAATGTTAAATATTTTTGTCTACAGGGTTACTCAGATTCATATTATATTGGTTCTATTAATGATAGAAAGTCTAATTTAGGGTATGTGTTTTATCTCGGGTTAGGATCTATATCTTGGCACAATAAGAAACATCATACAGTGGCACTATCATCTACCAAAGAAAATATCAGGTAGAAAGAGATAAAACTTATGAAGCATCGTGGTTACAATATATATTATCTAACATGGGTATCAAACAAACTCTAATTTTGATATTTTGTGACAATCAAGGAGTACTCAATTTGATAAAAAATATGATTGTACATGAAAGAACTAAAAATATTGAAGCACAATGTCATTTCATTAGAGATCACTTTTAGAATCATCATATCATCTTGAAGCATGTTCCTACAAAAGAACAATTGGTAGATATTTTTATAAAAGCTCTAGGGAGAAACAAGTTTCAAACATTCAAAGATCATTTATGCAACTCAAAGAAATTTCATACCAAATAATGTGATACAGAGGTGTGTTATAATATATTATATTTTTTGGTATTCATGCCAGGTGTCATGTAAGTTAGACCAAGTGTCACTTTGAGGAGACCAAAAGTCATTTTGTAAAACCTATATAATGGAATCTTAGTTCCATTCTTCATTGTATAATTCTATTCACATAATATGATGTGATACTCTGCTTCTTCATATAGCTCTTCTATTTTCTCAGTTTCTTCTTAGTAATTATGTTTCTTGAGTAGATAGAATAGTGCAAAAACCATCAACCTGCTATCTTTCATTTTTTGTATTTCCTTTAGGTACCCCAATAGCTTTATCATAGCTTTTGCTTCTAGTGAAAAAATCCTTGTTCTAGAAAGTGAAATCTCATATGGGATTGATGCTTTAATTTTAAAATTAATTGTAATTAATTGCTTTTGAATTCTTTCTATTTATTTCCATTTAAATTTAATGTATTGCTAGAGCACATCTCACACCCATATAGCACCACTAAAATAACTAATAATCTAGAAAGGATGTTAATGGTTTTTCAATCCCACAACTATGTTTTTCTACTCCTATATTGCAATGAGTAGAGTGCCCTCCATCCTCCTTATATTTTTTTCATCTTGCATATTCTCCAATTGAGTTTACTTTGAAAATCTAAACCAAGGAATTTGTATTTTTTACTACTTCTAAAGGTTTTCCTTCAAACAAAATATATGGTTTTTTTTACTCTCTTTGAGTTGAGAAGATCATAATTATAGACTTATTAGTGTTTACCTACACCCCAATTTATTTACAAAAATGCTCTAAATATTTAAGATGATATTTTAAACTTTCAAGTGTCTTTCCAATCAAGATGCGGACATTGGCATAGAGAAGAAGTTTCACTATTTAACTAGCCAGTTGTATTCCCTCTCCTTCCATCCTTTCTACCCATTCCTCTAATTTTTCAATGTAAAGATAAAATAAAGTAGATGACAATGGAAAACCCTATTTCACCCTTATATCACTCCTAAGACACTTTGATAGTCCTAGAGTTCTAATTTTTGCCAACACCTACTCATAAAGTTTGTGTGTATTATCTCTCCTCCTATATTTTCTACCTATTCCTTTAATTTGTCAATGTAATGGTCAAATAAAGTAGATAGCAACGGATAATCCTATTCCACCCTGATATCACTCCCAAAACATTCTAATAGTCCTTTTGGAGTTTTAATTTTTGCCACCACCTACTCGTAAAGTCTATGTACAATTGTCGTGTTGTTAGTTGGTACACCATTTTATTCTATTCTTTCCCGTAATTTAGATCTAGGTAATATGTCAAAATCCTTTTGAAAGTCTACAAAACAATAATAAACTTCTTGTTCATTTCATATTCTCTTTATTAGGTGCCTTAAAGTAATGTATTGATCTATTGTTGAGTACTTTGGTCTAAACCCTACTTGCCCAATTTCCCTTTTTCCTTGATTATTTTCCTATTGACTTATTTTGCTTTCTACTATTCTACCAAACAATTTTGCAAAAAGAGGATTAATAATTATGGTATGGTAATTTGAAGGATTTTTGGGATATCTATTTTTATGCAATGGTATTACTAGGTTGGTTATCCATTCCAGTGGAAAGCCTCCTTTAATGATGATATTAAAATATTTTGGATGTGTGGTACTAGGATATCAACCCCACACTTGAGATGTTTAGCTTGCAAACCATATATATGTTGAGCTTTACCTATTACTATTTTCTTAATGCCCTCCTTCACAAATTTCAAAGAAAAATTTACTCAATTGTGTCAATTATAAGAGGTGTATATTTTCTTGGTCTCTTATATAATTTCTTAGCATACTGCAACCACTACTCACGTGTGATATATTTTTGTGTACCTTTTGCTATTTTGTAGCTCTTTTCAAAACTATCTTGGGCTTTGCTTTGCAAGATATATCAACTATTTTACCTTGCTCTTATGTATTCTTCCTTTTTTATTTTCACTATTTGTTTATAAGTATTGCTATTTGTTTTTCTCTTTGCTTGATTCTTTCAAGGTTCCTCTTACTACTTTGATTTTTCATCATACCATGGATTTGCGAGGAATATTTCATGTTTTTTTTATTAGGTTTTAATGTTTTGCATGATTCTATAACTATTTCCATCAATTTACCACTATCAAAAGTATTAGTTTGTAAATATCTCCTCTTTGTTTTCTCTCTTTGCATAATCTGCTTGAGTGATGTTTTAGAATATTTTATATATTTATTTATCATATAAATGATTTATAATATATTTCCTTTAGTTACTTGAAAATGTTCTTATTTCCCACTTTCTCACATTTGGATATTAATTTACATTGGATTATTATTAGATTTTAGCTCTATGGGAATTGCTTCAATTTCCAAATATTTTATTCTTGAAATGAAGTTTGGTGAACAAAGCATAATCAACTACAATGTGTCCATGATGTATTTAACAAGTATATTTTCCAAATTTTTGCCAATGTTTATGCTATTATAGGTGAGCAATCCCTCTATGCTATATAGTTTAAGAAGTTATTCATAATGTGTGATGGGTGCTTGAGTGCCATTTGAGAACCTTAACCAATGGTGATCCACATCTTCTTCTAGCCATAACATGTTATCATTTATGTCTTCATTGATCTTTAAGGATTTTTTCTTGTCTATTTGTTGTCTTCAAATTAAAATCACCCATTAAACCGCCTCTCCAAGCTTGTTATATTTTATGACATCTTTTGCCAATGCCATATATGGATCCTCATGATCTAAGCCATGTTTCTTATAAAATTTTAATTTCTATGGAGAAAAATAACAAGCTAAAATTCTAATCAATTTATCATTATCTTTGATTTTAATCCATATATACTATTTATTTGGGTCTTCTTTCTCAACATGTATGAGTCTACCCCAAGAATATTTTATTATTATTGTTACTCCTCCATGTCCTTTTCCTTTTTTTGCTACTTAATTTCATACTGATCTATTTTTGTACCCTTAACAATCTAGAATCTTACATCCATCATGCTCATGTGTTTCTATTAGTATAATTACATCATTTGCTTTAGCTATGGGCTCTAGACTAAGATCTCTTCTCCATGTATATCCATTACAATTCCAAATCACCAATGGAAAGTGTTTCAGACAACCCCCATTTCCTATTTATTTTGGTTTGTTCCATTTATAATGCATGTTTTCTCATATTTCAACCATTCCATTTTTCCCTCACTCCTTGCTATATTTACTTTTTCTTATTCTTCCCTCATATATTCTTATTGCATAGGAGTAAGATCCTCATCCAGGTAAAAATGTGACCCTCGTAGCAATCCTCTATTTCAAAGAACTTATATTTTATCTCCTATACTAAACATTATGACTCAAAATGGTCTAACTTTCATGTCTTCCCTTATTTTTCCTAGTATACAGGCTTGATGAATTTGTCTTCTCAATTGAATTTTATTAAAAAGAAAAACCCTTGTTAAGTTGGTTGTTTTATTATTTTCCATGCTCTTTTATTCCATTAATTATGATGTATTTCCTTCTAAAATTTTAATTTCACCAAGATGAATTTAAGCACCATTATTGGCTAAATTATATATTGCTCAATTTCCTTCTCTATAGATATGCTCACATTTACAAAATATTATCTCCAATAATAGAATAACAACATCAACAACAACATTATTTTTTAACCAATCTCCACATCCATTTTTTTATTATGGTAAAATATGAGTTTTTAAAATGGCATGGATCCTTTTCAAATTTTTGACTTGTAGCACTAGTCCTATTGCTAAAAAATTCTTCTTATAGGGCTACAAAATTTTGGGTTATTTCCATTAGTTTTCAAACATTTTCAACTAATTCTAGACTACCATCCTAACTCTAAAAACATATTTGACATGTCTCCTAGGAGCTACCCAAAGGTAAATAGGGTTGTAAACCTCCTCCACAGACCATTGAACTACCCCTCAATCCAATCCATCAATAGACCACACCTTCTATGCCATGGTGGGGCTTACTCCTAGAAGTCTATTAATCCAAATTGTGAAAATATGTAGGCCATTGTATTAATCCTTCAGTAATATCATAAACAACCTATTTGCACCCATTTTATTTCTACTAGGTCTTTTACATTTGGGTGAACATTATCTAAGGGAATTCACATATGGTTCTCTTCATGAAGAGCCCCCAATTAGCTAGCTAGTCTACCACCATATTACCCTTCCTAAAAACATAAGTAATCTCCATGTGCTCTAGTGAGTTAATGATATTTAGAGTTTCCATTTTTATTCTTGATTTTTTGATATTCTTATATATGAAATGTACATCCTATACCAAATTCAATATTGGATGATATAAAATTACTTTTAGATCATCCTCTAAAGAAGGACGACTCCTTGAAAAATGCTTGAAAATCAAAGAAAATGGTAAAAGAGAAATAGGGGAGACATAGATCGAATTAGGATTAAAAGAATATAAAATTCATCTAACAACAAGAATATAGTCAAGATGGACATAGAATATATATTACAATCAAGTGCCTAGTAAAAATTCCCTCTATCAAAGCAAATAAGAATGTAAATAAGCACAATAATTACAAGATCCAATATTCCATACATTTCACTGAACTGTTCCAAGCAGATATTTCACCAAACTAATAGAAATAATAAAAGTATAATTATCACAACAAACAACATCCCAAATCTCTAATAGCAATAATCCAAACAACTTCAATCCTAACAACATGTAATTCAACCTATGACCAAAATAAGACAAACAACATTGAGCCTAACCGAATTCACCACTATTAAAGCTAAATGAAATGTTGAAAGTGGAATATTTTATTAAAAATATTTTATACAATTTAACAAAAAGAAGCCAAACATCCCTTTGATTTATTTTGAACAACTTAGAACATCAAATTACAAAAAGGAAAACACTAAATATCTAACCCTTACAAATGAGGTCTTGCTCCTTTTATAGCTTTTGTTAGGTTAAAATAAAACTAACTACTATATACATTCAATGCCCAAAATTGATCAAGCATGATATTAGATGGTTACAATTATTAGGATGCTTTTTCATTCTTCTTGAATGTGGCTACCACTTTCCATCTCTATCAAATATTATATGGTGTAACTACTTTTTTCTAGGGCACCAAGTATCCTTTGCAATGAGATATTTTCATCTAGGATGTTGTGCTATTAATTTCTTTTATTCTCTCTTTTGCCAAATATTACTATGTTAGACATTTTGAAAGCTAACTAGAGTCTTTGTACTAAAGATGTCAGGTATGGGTTGCTACTTTGCTATGCCAAAGCTCTAAGAAGCTTAACTAAGATGTTCAACCTCATCATATTCTAGGCTTAGTGTCATTTGCCTTATGAGCCTTGCATTTTTTCAAATAGTTCAAAATATTTTGAAACACTCCTCTTTTTTAGCTTGGCTTTTAGATTTATGGCAAAATATTGTTGACTACTTCCCACCTTTGACTGTACAGTTTACCAAAACTTGATAAGTTGTTCTAATGTCATTGCAACAAATGGATGGCTTGCCATCCTTTGTACACTTTTAGCATTAGAAACTTTTTTATTTATATGTTTCCTTCACTTTTCCAAATAATTTTGAAGTATTTTCTTACATTATCATAGAGAATTTTTGACCTACTTCTTCTTAGGTCCAACAACAAGCTAGTCTAGTTGTAAAATTTTGTATTACAAGATTAAGCCAACCTTAGACCATTTCAATTTCAAAACTATTTGTTTCAGTCCCCAAAATAAAATACTTGGAAGAATTATATGTTCAAATAATTTCTTAAAGCTTAAATATTTATTCTTCTTTTATTATAATGAATGCCCTTTACTACTAATCTACTCCTTGCTTGCTCTCTTTTTTATTTGGCATATACTAGATGAATCAATAACTCGTTACATTTTTCATTGCCTCATCATGGATTCAAATCCTACTACTTGCTGCCACTATAACCTCATGTTGCATCAACTTTTTAATATAACTAGCAGCACTAGCGTGACTCACCCTCCAGTTCTATGAGTCATTGTTTGCTCTTTTGATGATATTCAAATTACCATAAATTTTAGGGTGACCTTTATATGTCCTAGTAAGCTTAGACAATCTTATCGACCTCTCACATTTTTCCCCTTATTTTACCATTCTATTGTTCCTAAGTTTTATTTCTCATGATTTTTTAATGTTGTTTTGTATCTATACCAGGGAATATTATAAACTTGGCCAAGTGAGGAAGACAATCTAGTATATGATATCATTAATATAGTCAATAAATGAGTTCATGGTCATTGTATATATAAAAACCTTGTCAACAATGGAGCCCTTTTAGTTACCATGGAAAAATCTCTAGAGTTCCTACCTATGGCAAAATTTAGCTTAACTATGACTAAAAAGGTTGTAAGTCATTCTCTCTAATCTAGTGGATAAACATAGCCTCATGGTATAGGGAGTTTAAATTTCTTAGCAAATTTATTCTAAGACCTCTCCTTGTTAACATCTTTGGTGTTTTAACAACATCAACTACATGATAAATTGAAAGAGCTTTAGGACCCCATATTTTTTCATCATTGGGCAAAAATTCAACTCAAAATTCCCCTTCATACTGTATTTTCCTAGTGTAGTGAAATTTCACTATAGCTTGACAAATCTTGGGGGAATTTCACTTGTAGTATGCAAATAACCTTGAAACAAAATCCTTGTCTATTGGACATGGAGTATATAGAGGCAAATCCTAAAATTTTAGGGCTTAAGAGAAGATAAATTTTCTTACATGAAGAGAAGATGATAACTTTGGGCAAGGCTTATGAAATGTTGAGAAGAGGAACATTCTTATATAGACTTATTTGACTAGGAAAATAGTTGAAATCACTTATCTAATAAACCCTTTTTTCAATATTCTTTTGAAAGCTCATGGGAATGCTTTTTTAATGTAGTTGAGTCAGGAAAATCATAATTATTTCCTATTCCTAAGTTGTTTTGTTTATTTTTGGACCTCCTAACCTATGCAACCATCCTTCCATCTGTGCAAGTGAATCACTTAGTGTGATTTCCAAAAATAAATTGTTTCATATGAGCACTATGTCATTACCTAATCTAGACAATAACCATACAATACTTAGCTTTTATTAACTTTATTTACATGAAACATATTTACACAAATTTTGGCAATTTTTCCTCTACTAGTTGTTTCACATGTTGCAAATTCATCAAAATCAGCAATGTCTAGATCAAAATAACCCAGAATTCTATTGTTGCCTATTAATTTTATAAAACATGTGAGTTATTTTAGCTAAGAGTTGTTGTCAAATGGTCCTTCATAAATAATGAGTCCTAAGGCCTATATGGGATATAGAATTAAAACCTAGAAAATACAACTCACCTTTAGATCATGACTCCTCTACTAATTCCTCCAAGTTTTCTAGATCTTGTGCCAAATTAACACATTGCTCTTCATGAGTTCCCAAGTTCGTGTATATTATTGCATAGAAATGGAGTATGAAAAAATAATTTTCTATCAATGATTCCTTTGTGATCTCCTCCAAGTCCTTTGGTTGTTCCTCTATATCCACTTGAATTTCCCTCAAGGAATATTTCATTAGATTGATGCTTTGCTCCTCATACCTTTCTATGTATTAGGGACTAGGCTTCTGTGCATAGATATAGACTCTCCTTCTCTTGCAAGGAATTATCATGTGAGTGCAATCTATTGATAGATATCCCCCAAGATTTATTTTGAACTCCTTCATTAACATAATATAAATAATTATGGGAGATCCACCACTATCACCTCATAGATCACAAATATATCCCAAAATTCATGTAGTAACATTAGAATATCCTTTATTGCTCTCACTGTTTAGACTAGGGTCTTGTTAAGCTATAGCATTTCAAAACTATTCTGAATGTATTCTAATCCCATTTCATCATAAACATCCTTAGGTATTATTGTTGTCATAGCTCTAGAATCCACCATGCAATTATGTACTATCTCTTGGTCAAGAATCTACCTAGTGGTGTGGTTTGTGCCCTAGACTATGGCCAAGATTGGATGGTTTAGAATTGCTTTGAGTCAACCTTAAGAGAAGGATGGTTCCTTGCTTATGAAAAACAAAATGGTATAAATATTAAATATACAAATGGAGGGTTAGAGATAGATAAAAAAGTGATAGACAATGATAAAAGGGTGGCTAGAATTAAGCTAACAACATTGCCACTCACTATGAAAATATCCTATATTTTAGTTGAAAATAAATCCTAATAGACCAACTACCCAATAAAAGCATTACAAAATTTTCATCTAGCTCATATCATGCATTCTACCAATCCAATTTCTCTATAAAATAAAATCCAAACAATTATTCAAATAGCAACTCAAGCCTAACACAATATTCGTAATAAAATACTTCATTAACAAAAATGAATTGTGCAAAGATCACATACACATTATTATCTACAAGACATTCATGGTAGAGGCCAAAAAAAATATAGTTCATGAAATAATAGAGCAAAAATTGTGTAGTCTATAATAGGCAAACACTCAAATTGTTGACTCTCATATTGAGGTAACCTAAGCTATTTATAGATTTTACAATGCATTCATTCTAGCCTATTTATTATATTTATGGCTTAGCTTAGGATTGACATGAGTGGACATAGCCTAGTATAGTCTGAGGTTTTTATGCAATCAACAAGCTCAAGAAGAGAGATGGTCACTTTCTTGACCTACCATAGTTAGAGCTACAAATTTTAGCCTAATTGTTTTGATCATCCAATCACAATCCTAGCAGCCACATGTTTAGAGTAGGATTAGGCATATTTAACATGCTTGTATTCTCACCACTATGCTTTATTATTATGAATTTTTTTTTAAATTTGTAGGCACCTCCATTTATGATCATTAGGGGATACTATCACCTTTTTTATGTTCTAGCAAACTATCACTTTCCCACACCAGTACTATAGGATCAACCTACCAAGAGTGTTTGGATGGCCCAAATATTTGACAACTAGGACTATGCTAAAAGGGAGTTTTTTGAGAGCCCTTTCTATTTTTAACAATGTAGTGAAGGTCTTTTATATGCTACCAAGGCCTTAGAGACCTAGTCAAAATTGTTAAGAGGCTTTGTTGGTATCATATTTTAGGAATCTCGACCACTCTTGCTTTAGGCTCTTGATTGGACAAAATTTTTGAGGACTCGTGTTGATGTCATTCTTGAAAATACACAACCACTATTACTTTCCATCCACTATTGCCCTTTAGCCACCATTACATTTATACTTAGCCAAAATTTTGAAGTGCTTTAGTTGACATCATCTTTGAGAATCCTCGACCACTCTTACTCTTGGACTCTGACTAGATAGGACTTTAGATGATTTATGTTTATGTCATCATGAAACATCCCTTACCACCCTTGATTTTTGGCTATTATCGCTCTCCAACCATTATTACCCTTTGATGACTATATATTTAAACATGGCCAAAACTTCAAAGTGCTTTTTTTGATATGAACGAGGTATAGGTTTCAACAAAATTGATATTTTGTTTTGGTTTGTCAAGAATTCTCCTTGTGTTTTAGCTTACCTCCTTTATAGGTCCAATAGTAGGATAGTTTGGCCAAGAGATTTTGTATTGAGAATTAGACACCCTTTAATTTAATGCCTTGAATAGTTTTCTATTAGTGTCTAGATATATTTGAAATAATTACTTCCCTAATCAAGTGTTTTGGGAATGAATGTTTATTCTTCTCTTATTTTTATGAATACCCCTTTCTATTGATATTCTCTTTGATGCTTTTGAAATACCCCAAATTTAAATGGTGGTCTTAGTTTAGTCTAGAAAGCTTAGCCAAGCTTATTGACCTCTCATATTGTCCCCTTGTTTCTATTTTACTTTTATTCTTGAGATTTTCCTTCTTGGGGTGTTGCTTATACCCCTTTATAATTACACTGGGGTATGTGGTGTGCTACAAGCCCAATTACGAAAAGGTGATGGCTATATCTACTAGCCCATATCTTATATTGAGGGATATATCAATAGCTATTGAGCACATGAAAAGCTTGTCAATGTTGGACCCCTTTTAGCTACCATAAAAATTCTTTAGGTTCCTACCTATGGTGAGGTCTACCTCAACTACCACCAAAAAGGCTACTAGTAAAAATCATTAGCCTTTCAATCCAGTGGGTCATCAAAACATCATGGAGAAAGGAAGTTTAAACACTTTTGGAAACCTTCTTTTAATACCTCCCCTTATAAGCATATTTGATATCTTCATAGCATCATCTATTTGAAAAATCGATGGAGCTTTAGGACCTCTCATCTTATTCAACTTCAGGTAGAAATTAAGGTCAAAATGCCCTCTTCCAATGGGATTTGTCTAATGTAGTGAGATTTCACTATATTTTGGTGATTCATAGGGGACTTCTACTTGTAAGAGGTAAGGAACCTAGAAATGAATGCCTTATATTTTGGTTACAGAGTCTATAGAGGTAAATTATGAAATTCTGGGGCTTGAGAGGATACAAGAAGTTTTACTAATTGTATTGAAACCTTGTTCAAGGCTTGTCAAGTGTTGGCAAGAGAGAATATCCTTATATAGAATTCTTTGATTCTAAAGTCCTAGAAGTTTCTTATTTAATGAGCCCTATTTTTCTTACAATCTTCCTTGGAAAGCTCATGAGACATGATCTTTCAATGTGGTTGAATTAGCAAAATCATGATTATTTGCCATTCCTTAGTTTTTTTGTTAATTCATTAACCTCATGATCCATGTAGCCATCCTTCCAACTTTGCATTTAAACCATCTATTATACTTTCCAAAAATTTATTTTGTGTGAGAACTATGTCATCACCTGATCTAACCAATAACTATATAACACTTAGCTTCTCTAAAATTTATTTACCTACTACATATTTACGCAAAATTTTGGCATGTTTTCTCATGCTAACTTTATCACATATTGTTTCTTAATTAAAATCTACATACCTATAATCCCTCTTGATTGCATTTTTTATTCCTAGGTGATAGCTTACTGACACTATTATTCTTTTTTTATCTCTATCAATAGCACCTGACTTCCTAGAAGCTTTGCTAATTGACATCCCTTGGTCCTCTAAGACATAGGAAAACCTTTTTTACTGGTATCATTCAAATCTCCTCTAAACATTTTGTTGCTCCAATACAATAAGCTTTTGTGTTAGATTCTAGATTGTAGTTATTAGCTCTTGCATATCTATAGTGTATTTTGATTCTAGAGTGGGAGGGTAGGTATTAAAATTTCTAGAATAGTATGTTGAGGTTATGATTTAGGAAATATGGTTAGCGAAGTGGAATACAGAGCCAAGAAGGAATCTTCTTGGTTTAGTTGATAAATTTTAGGTATTATAACTCTTGGAGGAAGTTTACCAATTGAGATGAGTTTATTTTCTACCGTGACAACAATTTGAAATATTTGAATAAACCCCATATCATTTGATTGCCAAATTTAAAGATCTAAGTATGGGGTAAAAGCATGGAGATAGTAGATATAGGCTTGGGCATGTGATAGCATTATGTCTTGAGGGATCCTCCAAATTTTATTGAAGCAGATGTTAAAATCCATGATACTTTCCTAGGGATGCCTTTGAAAGGAAGAAAAATAAGTAAGATGAAATAAAGAGTTCCCTATATCATTGAAATCTAGAATAAAATATTTAGCAAGTTCATCCCCTGTGTTGATACTACCTTCTTGCAATAATCGATACCAAGCCAAAATTTTACCTCTAAAAGATAATGCAAGCATCCTCACTATTATATATTCATGCAAAATATTATTAATGGAAGCTAAAGTAGCAATATCCTAGCAATGTTCATAGGTTTTTATTTTACTAACATCATAGGAAGGCAAGGATTTAATGCAACCTAAGGAATTTCATGCATATTAGGAAAATTAAGGGGTTTGACATTGTTACAAGAAGGATATATGCATCCAACCATAGTTTTTTCTTATGTATCTAAATAGTTGGTAGCTCAAAAAGTTGCATTCGGTTCATTGAGTATTTTTGCATCTGATCTAGTTATCATGTGATTCTAGAGCTTGATTTTTTAGTCTTTTGATACTATATATCCCAGTAATTTACCTTCATGGACAACAAATATTGAATTTTTGGATTCAATGATATCCCAAATTCTCTGCACTTTTGAAATATCAGTAAAATATGATCTAGATGCTTCTCATTTTGATGAGATAAGACCGTCATATCATCTAAATAAATTAGTATAACCTTATTCACCAACTCACAAAAATCTAAGTACATAAACCTTTGGAATATGGCTCTAGCATTAGATAAGCCAAATGGCATTCTTTGATATGTGAATATTTTTCACTTTGTGATGAATGTAATTTTGTATTGGTCTTCATCTATAATCCATACTTGATTAAATCTAGAGAATCCATAAAACAAGGAGAACCTTTTTTCCCCAACAATAGAATGAAAAATTTGATCAATTTGGTGTAGAGGATAGTGGTCCTTCAAAGATGCTTTGTTTAAGTATCTAAAATCCACATAGAGGAATATGTCTCCATTATTATTTTTAACATGTACTAGATTAGCTACCCATTTGGAGTTCTTGATTGGATAAATGATATTTGCATTAAGTGACTTCAATAATTCTTATTTTTCAATGCTTCTATCTTAGGGTTAACGAGCCTTTGCTTTTGCTAGAATGGCTTAGAATTGAGCAATAGTTCTATTGTGTGTTGGATAGTGTCTTTGTTATAGAATTTCAAATCATCATAGCTCCATGCAATTATGTCATTTAATTATTTTTATAAGACCAAAATTTGATGAACCTCCTCTTTAGAACATTGCACTCTAATTTTTAGGTATCTTCCAGGTTCAAACTGAACCTCTCTAAATTCTTTCTCATCAATCTATATTTTTTGGCTAGTTGGATAACCACTACTATCAAATAGACTTTTGAGAGTAATCAATCCTTTGGGAATGTGGTTATTTTTCAACTAAATAACATCTTATTCATTTATACTCTTGAGCATGTTTTCAATCATGTTTGCACAAACTTCCTCATGAATTATAAAATTCACTATCTACTCATTATTATTGAACACCTACCAAAATATGTCTATATCTAGCATAGAAGGCATGAAAGCAAGTATAAAAAATCTTGAATTTCTTCCTATATCAGAAGCTTAAAAAAATTTGCCTCATGGGAGGCTAATGCATTAACTTGTGCATTATTCTCTCTAGGGATTACCTTTATGTTTAAATATTTTAAAATTTTAAAAAAATCCCATACTCTATTCTTATAGGTTTGTTGCTTGTTGCTACATTTTTTAGTAACCTAATTTACTACCATTTCAAAATCATCATTGATCATCAACAAGTTTACTCCTATCTTCTCTATCTCTCTTAAACCTATGCATAGTGCTTCATATCTTGCTACATTACTGGTGTAGGTCTAGGTCAAATAGTAGGAAATGTGCTTCACTCCTTTAGAGGGTGATACTAGAACTATTCTAGCTCCAACACCATTTTTGCATTTAGCTCCATCAAAGTATAACTTCCAATTTTTTATTTATTAGAGTTCCTTGTTTGATATGGATAAAATATTTTTCTCTTCTAATTTCATGATGGAATATATGCATATCCTTGCCTCAACAATAGCATTAAAGTCTCTGAGTGAAAAATTATATTCAATTTGTAGCTCATTTATGATTGCTTCAATTGGATCAACTTCATCACTAATCATATTAACATGGTTCTCCCCTTCCTCAAATTTTTATGTGGTATGGGATGGCATTTTTTGCATATATCTTGACCTTCCTACCCTATGAGGTATCTCCATATGTCAGTAGGCCAATGATAGATATCCTTCTAGCCTTGTTGTAAATTCCTATGAGAAATACATGCTAAAGGTTCCACATTGACCACCATAACCTCTTCTATAATTGTTATTTGTGGCATCTTGTGAAGCACCATGGGTATGTCCTTTATTATATTGATAGTATTGAATAGGGTTCCATCCAGTTGAAGCACTCTAGGATTAGACCATGTATACGCCATTCCCATAGCTTCATATATTTATTTAGGCATTACTATTGTTGCTAATATTAATTCTACCATACAATTGTGCACAATCTATCCTTCCATATGTGGGGATATGCAAAAAATGGGTGGTCTATTTTTTTGGTTCTTGGTATGGGTTTACCTTATGCTAGATTCAGCTTTGATAGAATTGATATTTAGGCTAAGTAGATTTCAATGATGCTTGAAGAAGGTCAATTTGTCTTATAATCATCAAAGTGTTGTACATGCTTACTTTGGATGGTTTTTTCTTAAGCTCCTCCATAATGTTAAAATTTGAAGACTTTGGTTACTTCTCTATTTTTTTATTCATCAAATCTCCTCCAATATTCTTGCATAGCTTCAATTCCTTGTTGCTTGGTGATAGAAGGAAACTGAAGCTTATTTTTAGCCTACTCTTGAGCTTCAAATTCCTTTTCTTACATTGGATTTTATTGTTATTTAGGATTATCCATTGGAGTTTGCTCTTTTCTTTGGGAAGGTTGGGATAATTCCTTTTTTGGTTGCTTTTTCTATTGAAAGGGGACTTTTAATGGATCCAATATCTTAGGATTTACATGTAATGGCTTTTTGGACTAGGTCAAGATTGGTGTAGACTCATCCTCTATGGGATCTTGCATCATCCTATTTTGATCTACTTCCCACAACATGTTGACCCAACTTTTTTGTGTCTTTTTGCCTTTTTTATTACCATAATTTATTCTTCATGTTGATATAGCATACAAGTATCTTCACTATGCAAGTCATTGCAAGTTAAGCACCAATAATTTTCTTTTGATGTTGAAGTAGAAGGATTATCCTCCTAGTTACTATACATTGCATTAGATTTTTTGTTATAACCACTAGAAGAGACCCCTTGGTATTTTATCATCTATGGGAATATATTAGGCTGGAAATTCCTCTCAATTTCTCTTTATTTCATGGTGTTGACTTTGTTATTCAAGTTATTTAATGCCAACATTATATCTTTTATGTCAATTGGTTCTTGGGACTTAGAGGAAGGTAATGCAGGTATGATAGGTGCTGCTGGTAATGCTAGTATTGTAGGATTCAATGGTAATGCTATAAATTTCACTATAGGAGTTGGAGGTACATTTGACATATGTGTAATTGTGATTGGGGTTTGTGTTTCCTATCTAGATTATGAAATTTCTAGAAAATATAGCATTATATTTTTGGGAGGGAGATTTCCTATAGCAATTAAATCATTTTTTATAATAATAGCAGCTTGATAAATCTATGGAAATGTCAGTGCATTGGACTAATGTATCAATAAGCCTAGATCTAGATTAAAATCATGAAGATAATAGTATAATGCCTAAGAATTTATTAGCTTGATGTCCTATGAAACTCTTTTTTAATTCTTGTTGAATCTGATGTTAAAGTCCATTATTGCTTCCTAAAGGTGTATTTTAATAGTGATGAATTAGTTCAATAATAAGAATAAATATACTAGATCATTAAATTCTTGAAATAATCTACCATATAGCTAAGCTTAAGAGTTGATACTCCCATACTGAAGGGCCTGGTACTAGTATAATACGTTACCTTTGAATGATAGTACCAGTAATCTTATTACATATTCATCCTAAAGGTTGTAGATGGTAGCTAAGGAAGCTACATCTTGATAATGCTCGTATGTTGTTTTCCTAGTATCATCATAAGTTGGAAAAGCTTTTAATGTTGCTTAAGAAATTAGATTTTGATTTTCTAGATTAATTTATCCAGTATTATTCCAATATGGAAAACTATGTTGAGGTGGAGAATTAGCCATTTGTTTATCTCTAATAGAGTGAGATATTGTGGAGAGCTGAAATGTGTAGATCCTACACTTTCTAGAGGGGTTGATGAAGGAGATGATGAAGATATGTGTCTTCTAAATATCAATGGAGTTAACTCAACAAATTACACTAGTTCATCTAATTTTTGTTTAGTGGTATTGTAATCATAAGATTGTAAGCTAAATAGAAATTGGGTTCTTTTATGAATATTTCATTTCAACAAATTTTCTAGGTGATTGGGAGATGATCTATTAGAAGAAAAATTCATCAAAATTAAAATCAAATAGGGAGGTCAGATTTGTGTCCCATCAAGTGTGTCATAAAGTCTTGTCCAAAATTTGTCTAAGTGGATGAGTTGTGCTCTCAAGATTTTGGCCAAGATTGGAAGACTCAAAAAAGCTATTGGATTAGCCTCTAGAGCAGGACATATTCTATGGTACTAACTAAAATAACACAAAAAAAAGGGAGGTTGCAAACTAAAGTGAGAAATCATAAGGTTAAAAGCTAGAATATAAAGTGGTTAAGATTTAGCAACATCAAAAGACACAAGAGCATAAGAGTATCATTCCTTTAACTAGACTAAACTACCTAACAAACCAGCCATCATCAAATATTGTAAAACATTAACCAAATAAGTATACATAGTTAAGAATTCCGGGAATTGAACTAACGGTAATCTTGTGAGAAATCCAAATAATAGAATACATCGTTCATTCAATTTTAATAGAAATGCTTTAAAAGGAAATCAACATACATACATGTTCTACAACATTCTTAGATAGAGGCCAAACAACACTTCAATTTTCATTAAGAGGTATATAGCATTTGATCATACAACTTATGTAATTGTAAAAGCTAAAGAGTTGATCCTTCAAATGGGTTACATTCTAGTTTATATAATTTTGCATTACATTTTATTATCTCAGCATGATTGCTTTCAAAACTAATTGTAAACCTTCCAGGATAGTACAATATGTGTGCATCCTTTTCTAGCTCATTATGGTGCAACTATAATGGTGTTACTATCCTAATGTGGCTTACTCTAATTTTCCTAAGAAGGTAGTATCCTATGTATCTTCAGCTAATCCATGAGATCGACTAAGAGAGTAACTTTATTCTATCTTGCTCAATGACCGGCCCAACTATATCAAGATAGGTTTCAAATATGGAAGCCTTTGGTTGTTGAGATTCTCTAACATCAAATTCTAGTTGTTAGGAGCGGGTTCAAGTTCTCTAGCACTCTACCATATTCTTCTATCTTTATCAAAATTAGTCTAGGTCTTACTTTCCAAAAATTGGGGTTTTATTTTTCTTGTGTAATGTCAACCCAATTAACAATATAGCTCTTCATATTAATCACTTAGTAAAATTCTTATTTTCTCCTTCTTAATGCCATACGTTTATGGTCATATTGATGATGTTATCATATTTAAAATTCTAGTCATATTTAACACCTAATCCTTTTTTACAATGCATGTTTTCAAATGTTAAAAATACTTTTGCTTTAAAAATTCTTCACCTTTATATGATAGGATTCATGCCTCAGAAACATTTCCTATCCAAGCTTGGTTTCTCTCTACACCAAAATTTTTATTCACTATCGATGGCATTAGCCTATTGAAAATTCTAATGCTTCTTTATACTTAGTCAGATTTTGCATTCAGTATGGATTGTCTTGATGTTAGACATTGGATCTTCATTTGAACACTTATGCAAAATTTGTAGTCAATGCACTATGTGCCAAAATGTTTATATGACTTTGATGATATTAGCACCTTAAAATTTCTAGCAGCCTCCCATACTTGACCAAAAGTTTAGTCCAACATTACAACAAAATGTTACTCTCCTGCCTTAGTCAAATTTTTAGACTCAGTTGTGCTAGATGCCAAAAAATTTTATGCTCATTGATGATGTCAATGTCTCAAAAGTTTTACCACTTTCTACACTTAGAAAATATTTGCATTCTGATGCTACAAATGCTTACTAAGTATTCATGCCTTAGTCTCTTTTCTCTTAACTTTATGACTATTCAATGTGTTCAACTATGCTTTTGTTTTCTTGGCTTGACATATACTAATTAAATAGCAACATTTCTCTTTGAAGAGATGCTCTATATATGTGGGTTGATTCTTTCTACCCATATTTTCCATATTGGTAGTTGATGAGGAATGCTACTATAATATTTATAATAATTTTAGGCTTAGAATTATTCTACTACATTACTTTATAGAGATTTTAAAAAGCATCTAACAGACCCATTTTTGAAAGCATATTATAGGCTCATCCAAAAAGGCATCTAACATAATATTATCTTATAAGTGATTTGATCTTGTAAGGGCCTCAGTAAAATCTTGTGAAGGTTTGGAAATGCCTATAAATACCCTTGAATATCAATGAAATATTAGACAAGTTTGATTTGTCCTCACCAGTTAATATTAGAGCATTTTATTTGTCTATGAATTAAGTTTGTTATGCTTCTTGGGATTTTTGAATAAATATCCTTACTTTCTACTATATCCTTCTCATGATTTTTGTAAAGAAGGCAACATGGTTCTTAATAAATAGCAGCTATAAAATATTTCTATATAAGATCTGGCATATATAGCCAAGAATGTTAGAGTAGTTCTTGTTTTAATTATGTCAAACATGGATGACATAAACTTGAAGGAGAGCACCAGTGTTGAGGATCACAAGCCTATTATCAAATACAATACCTCCAACACTGTGAACGTTCACTTCATTGACCATATTCCTTACAAAGATCCATGTTGTATCATATCATTCAACCATGACCACAACTTCTATAGAGAGTCACTGCATACCTCTTGATCAAAATCTCCTCTATATTATTACCTCCTTCTTATTCCCAATAAATCCATCATAAAATCATGACCATCATCATCATGTCACCCCAAATTTATTAACAAGATACTATAGTATCATCTAAAATTTTAAGAGTGTAAGGAAGTTGTCTATGAGTGGAGTGGAAAATGTTGGAATAGATTAGGTGGCATGTTGGCCCTCTAGCTTTGCTATTGCAACATTACCTCATTCTTGCAATGGCTCTTGTACCCATCCCTAAATCCACCTTGTCCGCATACACTAGGCAAGGTTTTCTTTGAACACACCAAGGACCTTACCCTCTAATAGCCTACAATGTGACCTCTTGAAGAATCATCATTATTCTAATGTCATATTTGCCTACTTACAACCCCATAGCTCCACCTATAGTATAGCAACCCAAAACTACCAACCCAATTTTTTTAAAAGAGCACAATGGCTTACAAGGGAGATTCCCTTAATTTATTTATCTCAACATACAAGGCTTCACCACATTCGAGTTCCAAGTCACTACATATGACACTCATTTGACAAAAGTGACCAACTCTTGTATTTTCTTGGGTTCACTTTAATAAACCTACATTTTTAGAAGGATGCACAAAGTGATCCTCCAACTTTTTCCATACCCTTCATGATATAGGACCATGTGACCATGTCATATATATTATCCTTTAAGACCTACATGCTTAAATGGGATACACTTCTTCCATAACCTAGATCTAAGTCCATCTAGGTAGGTTGATTAGCGTAGAGCCTTTGTTCTTAGTAACCATACCTCCATGTGCTAACTAAGGTCATTGCCACTTTGATGACAATTGACATGATCAAGGGATCAGCGACGTGGAACACATCAAAACTTAGCCACTTATTTGCATGAGTTGGGACAATATGCACTAGGCCACTCTTTGGAGAATTTTGATTTCATATTTGACCTATATTGATAGTGGCATGGAATATCCTACGCCGGTCCACTTGAAAATACACTATGTTTTGAGTGGTTGGGAGCATCTTCATGCCTTCGAAAATATTTAAAAAAAAGGATGTGGCCATTTTTGGCCTACATTCTGGTGCCTCCTGGGTGGATTTGCTCGCAAAGCCAATGAACTCAGAGCCTTATCCATTGGGCATCAGGAGTCAAAAATTAAGTTCATGAGCAATGCTTCATAGAATAATTTCTATATGATCATTACCCTCTTTAACATTTTGTGAAGACATTCATAGGGTAAAGGCTCATATGGAGATCATACTGGAAATAATGATATTCACCACTCCTTTCGACTAAAAACTGCTCCATGTCAAGAAAAATAAAATAGAGCTATGCTCTCCATTATAAGCCCAACCAAAATGATCAAAATATCTTCATGAAATATTCATTTTCTGCTCTTTTGCTTCATGCTTTTATAATTGTTCTCTGACTGTGTCAGAATCAAAAAATAATATACAACACTTTTTACATGAATACAAAAAATGACTAAGTTACAAGACTTTCAATCCTAGCTTATTTCTTCACTGCATCTTGACCATTGAGTTGCTCTTTCTGTGCTTCCTCACAATCTTCGATAACCTTATTTGGTTGTTCTTATTCTTGTTGATTTGATTCTTAATTTTTTCCTTCCTACTCTTGGTTAACTTCCTTTTCTTGGGAAGTTTCTTCTAGTAAAACCTCTTTTTGATCATTAGGCTCTACATTAGTCCCAAAAATTTGAATCATCAGTTTTAGAGTCTACAAATCTTGACTCCAAACTACCTCAGAAGGGTTGGAAGTCTCCTTAAGTTTTTTATGAATGAACTCCAACTCAGAGGTCTCCTCATAAGTTGTAGAGCTTCCTTTGTTCACCAGGTCCTCCATCAAATCCTTGAGCCTGGTTAAATATTTTATCATCTGAGAGACCTATTCTTGATCAATTGGCTCCTCCCAAGCATCTACCTCAGATTCATCTTGGATGATTGAAGCTACATTCTTCTTGATATCTTCCTCTAATAATAAAGTATTATTCTCCAGCCAGAGTCCTCCAAAACCATATTGAATCATTTCTTGGTTGATATCTACCACATCTCGGATTGTGTTTTCAACTTTTTCTGATAACAACCAAGCTTTTTGGAGCAATCTATTCTTCTTGACCACAACTCTAGCAGCCAATCTAGACATATTCCATGCCTTGTTGGGGATAGGCTTAGCAGTTTCATTGAACCTACTATCAGATAACTTGTACATTTGTTCAGTTGGTATCACCATAGGCTGCAACTCCTGAGTGAACCTATCCAAATCTTCTTTGGTATTTTGGAGAAAATGGCTAGCATCATCCATATAATCTATTATAGGTTGTATTTCAGAGCATTTCTCTAAGACTTCAGACCAAAGCTCTTTTCTTACCTTCTTCACTCCTTTTGAGAAGCCTGAGGACTTGGCCTTCTCAATCTGAAGTTGATGCTTCAAATATTGAATTTCCTTGGCCTGTTCTTCATTCTTCTTTTTTTGCTCCTCAACTTGGTCCTTAAGCTTGATGGCCTCTTGATATTTATTTTACTAGTTCTTAACTTCATTTCTAATAGCCTTTTCTACCTATTTTTTATTGTTGATTATCTTCTCTAACTTCTCTATTTTCTCCTCTAACTTTCCAACTTTCTCCTTGTAGATATCAATTTTGACATAGAAAGTCTCCAGATGAGATTTTTCTATGACCAATTCATCCTCTTTAGGCAGCTACTCAATGTCTTCTGCTCCTTGAGCTGGTAATCTTGAACAATCATCTCTTCTTCAGGTTTGTTTACCAGAGGAGTGATAGACCTGGATGTCCTTTGCCTTGTGACTGGATCAATAGACATTGTGCTCCTCTTCGTGGCCATTCTCTTTGAAGGCTTGGATAGCTTCTCTACCCAAAAATCTTGAATCTTTTATGAAACTTCTTTTCCTTTTTGTAAGGAATACAATGTGGGATGACTTGTAGGAGGAGGGGAAGTTATGAGATATGGAAAGGTAGACTCAAAAGATGATGGTAGTGAAGTAGTAGTGACCATAGTTGATTCTATATTTATTGTTGAGGTTGCAATAGGGAAAGACATGGGTATGGAAGTAAAATTCATGGAAGGATGAGCTGGTGGGGATGAAACAACTTGTCCTTCAGATGATACTAGGGGTTGTGATGGTGAAGGTGAAATGATAGGAGATGATGTGACTAGGATTTTGGATGAATGTGGAGGGGATGGATTGGATTGACCCTTTGTATCAGCTGATGAAATAGGTGGTAAGTTATGAGGGGGAGAGGGTACCTTTTGATCCAACTTTTCTTGAGAATGGGAAGGTGATTTCTTAGGGGAAGGATAAGGAGAAGAAGGGATAGAAATCATACCTTCACCTACTGAAGTAGGGTGTTCATGAGTCTCCTCTACACTTTGGTGTTGCACCTGTTGTAGAGACTGCTCTGTAACTAAAATAGGAATTTGTTCAACACTTTGCCCTTTGTCCATTTTTATCTTCTTATAGACCTCCTTCTAAGTTTCTCCTAGTGCATATTTAGCTTTTCTCTTAACAACTCAAAATACTATAGGCCTATCACTTTCTGTATCATCTTCAGATTGCTCCTCCTATAACACATCCTCAGTGATAGGGATTGACTTAGTTGTAGCTATAGTAGTGAAACTCACAGGCATGAATACAAAGTCTTTATCCTTTTTATTCCAATCTATCTCAGCCTCTAGGAGGCTCTCCACCTAGGGCTAGATGTTTGGGCCTACTTGCTATCTGAATGAATTTTGTATTTACTGCCCTATCATCAGAGTAATACATTTTACTCATAATTTGGGCCCCTATATGATATTTCTCCAATTGCTCTTGTGAGGGCTCAAATGTTTTAGGGACTCCTTCAGTAATTATTTGAGTGTTAGTCTCTACTTCTTGCATTTCCTCTTGTGAAGGTGGGGAAGGAGAATCTATCCCTACTTGAGTCTTCTTATAAATCAATACCAGATTCTTAGGATCTTTAGCTTTCTAGGTCTTAATATGCTTGTCATATCACTCAAAAAACTCATCATCTATTGTTCGATCGAACCTGGACTTCTCTGTACCAGTTTCTACTCTCATTCTCCACCAATCTATAATTTTACCTTCATCCCACTTCTTTTTCTTTTCAACATCCTTAATTTTAGACTCCTTTAAATAATGGCCTTCATTGTTAGCTGAATCAAAATCCACTATCTTCTCATAGAAGTCTAACCATGGGGGTAGTTGTTCCATTTTAGCAACATTCCATTCTAATGGAGCACTTTCTTTGTTATTCCTCCCCTTTTCAAAATGAGGCCTCAAATTCTTCTCAAACTTGAGGGATTTTTCTCCATTAAGTTTAATATTCCTCTTTGTGAATTTGTCATCAGGGTCATACCTCCACCTCTGTGGGATGTAAAATAGGCCTAACCTATCCAAGTATTGGGTGATTTGTTCACCTTGATCCCTTCTGACAATTATTATATCATCAATATTATGGGAGTAAGTCAACAAACATTTCCTTCCTTTTCCAGAGCTATAATTCATGTTGATAAAATCTGCTTACCTCAAGTATTCTAGGGCCAACAATCTATTAGTCACAAAATGAGGTAGCAGAAAAGGCTTACCAGTGAAACCATAAAGTTTGATGATAGTGCCTTCTATGAGGATATACCAGTCTCCCTCTTTGATGTCTTGTTACTCTTAACAATTATCTAGTCAAAGATGGTAACCTAGGGCATTTCCCATACATAATTTTCAAAGCAGGCCCTAGAAATTCTAAATTGAATCTATAAAATGACTTTGTGCTCCTTAGATGAGTAGTCCAATAATACACAGGGATAGGGTCTCCCTTGTCATTATTTTCTTTAACTAGAATCTAGGGCATTATGTGCCTAACGATAGCATAGAACATCCAAACCAAATTTGAGTAGTGTTAAAAAGAAGGAACTTCTGAATCCTTTTTCATCCTTACCAACTGCTCATGCATGCGCTTAGAGAGGAAGGCTAGCCAATCAAAATAAATTGCATTGATACCTTCCTTATTCACTCTAGGTTTATACATTCTCTCATTTGAAATGTAGTATACAGTAGCTATTTTCCAATCTCTTACAAACTGGTCAGAATCTAAACCCTCTAAACAGGCTAACATGGAGAAAAGTTTTGGGTTAGCAAACTACTCAATTGGAATTGGGGTATTGGGCAATCCTTTCTTGGATTTGATAGTTTTTAATTGGCTATAAACCCATTTACTAAAGGGTTATCCTACATGGGATCACTTTTGTAGGGAATAATATCCATATTGCTCGGTTACATCAAAAAGTTTAGGCCTTATAGGAGGTTCTATTCCTAAATAAAAAAGGTCATGACAAGCTTTTGTTGTTATCCTAAATAGGATTTTACCATTAGCTATTTTACTACTTTTGCCTTAGGGTCATAGAACTTAATAATGGATGATATCAACTCAAGATAGATATGAACCGAATCATAGATATAAAAATATAAGAAGGATCTTTATAATACAATATACCTTGGACTATCATAGGCTCTCCTCTTCGATATTTATCATTGATATTTCTTCTAAGCTTAGTTCTCTTTGTGAGAACCATCTTGGTGTCAGCCACTGCTTCTGCTTTATCAATGTAGCTACCCAACTCCTCATTTTTTATAGCATTTTCTGGGCTACTTTGGGAGCCATTTTTATGAAAATATTTAGAGTGCTTCTTCCTTTCTTCTTTGTAAACTTCATCTCTCTACTCTTTGGCTCTTCTTCTAGGTAAGTGCTACTTCATAAAATGAATGGTCTTTACATTTTGATATTTTTAAATGTTCTTGCATGTATACCTTCTACCATTAATGTAATCAATGTGAGAAACTATCTATTGCATGCTTTTTAATTCAAAGGTATGCATCTTGGTGGCTAGAATCATCATGTCGATCATTGATTGGTTGTGGTATGAAGCACTTACTATGCTTACGATGTTTTTTGACACTTTTATTTTCTTAGAGTAGCATAGAGCACATGTCAGTGAGCTCCCTTTTATTCATTGAAGAGTGGAGAGATGGGGCATAATATAGTGATACTTAAGGAGAGTGATGGAGCACATGTCATAGGCCGCTACCATACTTAGCTTATTTTTCAAGTTTGAACTTGTTTTGAAGCAAAATTTTCTCTTTTTTTTACTTTACAAAAATGAAAACTTTAGTAAAGGAAAAAATAATATAATACAAAAATATGTACATATGTTACAATGAATGTATATCTCAATCAAAGTAGATTTTTAGATGAAAACCATTGATCGGGATCGGCTGCATGTTTCCTTCTAGATCTTCAAGCTGGAAAACATTGCTCTCTTTAACCTCTACTACTTTGAAAGGACCATCCCAGAAAGAATCAAACTTCTGATGGTGCCTTGGCTTAGCTCTTTCCACATTCCACCTTAGGATAAAATCTCCAACTTTGAACTCTCTGAACCTAGATTTCTTGTCAAACCATCCCTTGATATCAAATGAGTGCTTCTGGAAGTCCTCATATGCTTGAGTCCTTTTCTCTTCTAGCTGCAACAAATGTGTCAACCTAGTTTCAATTAGATTCTACTCAGACTCATCCTCTGTATCTATCAACTTGAGGGCTAGAATTTCCAAGTGAATAGGTAATACTACTTCTTTTCCATACACCAGAGCATAAGGAGAGGTCTTAATGGATTTTTTGATGGTGATCCTATCTGCCCATAGAGCTTGTTCTAACAGTAGATGCCAACTCCTCTTGTTACCTTCTAATGATCTCCTCAAGATTCTTAGCATATTTTTGTTAGTTGATTCTGCTAATCCATTCCCCTAGGGATAGTAGTTGGAGGTATTTTTTATAGTGATGCCATACTTGCTAGTAAACTCAATGTATTTAGCTCCTATGAAAGTTGGTCCATTGTCACTTACTATAGCTTCTAGGACACCAAACCTTGTGATTAAGCTTTCCATGAAGTCTATTACCACCTCTTGATCTGATTTCTTTATGGGAATAGCCTCTACCCATATGGTAAGATAATCTGTGGTAGTTAAAATATATTTATGTCCTACTGAAGAATTTGGATTAATAACCCCTATGAAGTCTAGCCCCCATTGCTGGAAAGGCTCTTCAACCTGAATTGGCTTGAGGGGAAATGATGCATTCTTGGTTCTCCCCACATATCATTGGCATTCATCACAGGATCTTGTAATATTGAAGGTATCAATGAATATAGTAGGCCAATAATAACCTACCCTAATGATCTTCAAAGTTGTGACCCTTCCTGAGAAGTGTCCACTAGATAATCCTCCATGGAATTCTTCAATGACATTTTGTTTCTGATCATCTCTTAAGCATCTTAAGAGGACTCCATCAAGGTTTCTCTTGTATAGACCTTCTAGTAATAGGACATATTTCAAATCTTGAAGCCTATATCTTCTCCTCTATGATGGATTAAGATTATGAGGACAAAATCCTATCTAAAAGTATTTGGTCATCTGATCAACCTAGTCTGATTCTCCTAACTATAGTTCTTCAATCTGATATTCTACTACTGACTGACAGGCTATCACTTCTGCTATAACTGCTACTTCTATCAAACCTTGGCATAATGCTCTACCTCTGACCATCTTGGTAGGATGAATTTCTATATCATATTCTTGGATCTTAGTAATCCAACTAACTCTTTTATCTCCTAGTTCACCTTGTAAAATGAAACTTCTAACATCTGGATGAACTACGTATACCAGTGTTTTACTTTGAACCAAGTATTGCCTAAATTTCTTCAATGACTTCATCACTATAAATACTTGTTTCTCAATAAAATTGTACTTGAACTGGTACTCATGGAGAGTTTGACTCCAAAATAATATGGGGTGTTCTTCTCCTTCATCATTTTTCTGAGTGAGCATAGATGCATAGCTCTCTTTAGCTCCATAAGCATACAAAATGAAATATTTGCTGAAATTAGGGTTCACTAGGACTAGAGTAGTGGCAATGGACTATTTGATGATCTCAAAAGCTTGTTTTCTCACTTCAATCCATTTGAAATCTATATTCTTCTTTAGTAGTTCTGAGATAGGTTTCACCTTTTGAGCAAAATTTGAGATGAATTTTTTGATAAAATTGATCTGACCAAAGAAGGACTGCAAAGCTTTCTTGTTCATGGGTAATGGAAGATCCAGGATTGATTTGACTCTATCTGGATCAATAGCCATTCCTTCTTTAGAGACCACATGGCCTAGCAAATTTCCCTCATGGACTGCAAAAAATGACTTCTTTGGGTTGAGAGAGATATCAAATTCTAAATACTTTTTAAACACTTGCTCTAAATGTGCTAGGTGATCATGCTTCTTATGTGAGAATACAGTCATGTCATCCAAGTAGATTAGAATGACTTTGTTGATCAACTCTCCAAAAGCATAATCCATTGCTCTCTAGAATGTGGCCCCTGCATTTGATAGACCAAAAGGCATCCTTTGATAGGTAAAAGTGCCCCATTTGGTGGTGAATGCCATTTTGAACTGATCTTCATATTTCACCCAGATCTGATTGTAACCAGAGAAGCCATCTAATAGTGAGAACCTCTCTGCTCCTACAATAATCTGCAAGATCTGATCAATATGAGGGAGTGGATAGTGGTCTTTTAATGATGCTTGATTGAGATTCCTAAAATCCACACACAAACGGATGTCACCATTCTTTTTCCTTACTGGGACCAAGTTAGCTACCTAGGTTGAATGCTTGATTGGATATATGATTTTAGCCTTCAGTAGCTTTAATAGTTCTTCCCTCATTATGGCTTCAATCCTGGGGTTCACAGGCCTCTATTTCTTCTTGAAGGGTTTTGCATTTGGTTCTAGCTCAATTGTATGTTGGATCACCTTCTTGTCATATACTTTAAGATCTTCATATGACCAAGCCACAATGTCTTGGTATTTCAGGCATAGAATTTTGATATCCTCCTCTTCTTCTAGAGAAAATTGGACTCCAACTTTGAGCTTCTTTTCCTTTTTGATCTCAATTTCCTTGTAAATATTTTCATTGATTTCCATGGATTTGATCTTTTTCCTATCTTCATTGTCAAACAAACTTTCCAGAGTGACCAACCCTCTAGGGATATGATTTTTCTTTAGTTGGATGACATCTTGTTGGTCTATCTCTTCTATATTTTCCTCTTGAATAGTAGATAGACATGCTTCCCTTACTAGGAAATCAATGATTTATTCATCACTTTCAAAAACCTACCAAAATATCTGCTTGTCTGGTATTGCAGGCCTAAAAATAATTTTGATTCTTTTATCTTTTGTGACTCCTATATCTGCAGATGGATTGAAATTTTCTCCCCTTACTACCAAGGAATCAGCCAAAGTGTTCTATCTTCTAGGGATAAAATTAATGTTTAGGGCATCAAAGGATTCCATCAAATCCCATACCCTATTTCTGTATACCTTCAAGTAATGGTGCTTACTACTACACCTCTCTCTTACCTGGTTAACAATTAGTTTAGATTCACCATATATATTCAATATCTTGATGCCCATACTCTCAGCCTACATTAGTCTGAGGTACAAAGCCTCATACTCTACAACATTGTTGGTACAGGACCAAGTCAATCTGTATGCGAAACTCTTTGCACCTTCTGATTGAGACTACAATAATACACCAACACTAACTCCATTTTTGCATCTTGCACCATCAAAGTGCATGGTCCAAGTCTCTATTTCTCTTAATGATTGATTGGATATGGTAGGGACTCTTTTCTCTATTTCTAAGGAAATGCTATATGTACCCATGCCTATTCCAAACTGATTATAATCTTCTTTGAATGGTAATTCATCTTCAACCTCTAGTTCTTCAAAACTTTCCACCAGTTGGAACTCATCTAGAGGAGTGAGATTACACATGTCTTCTTCAATTTTTTCAATATGATAAGATATAGGTTTCTCAGGAGTAATCCTTATTCTCTTTCCCTTAAATGGAATCACCATGCTAGAGTAATCCATGTACATACATCCTCCCAATTTGGTAGTGAATTCTCTTGAAAGGCATAGGCTAAAATAAGGCTCTAGATCTACCACCACTATTTCTTGCACAATGGTTACCTCTGGAGCTCTATGCAACCTCATTAGAACATCCTTTATCACCCCTACTATTTTCACTAGGGTTCCATCCAATTGTAAAACTCTAGGATAGGACCTGGTATACTCCATTCCCATCTCTTCATAGACTGCTTTGGGCATAACTATAGTGGAAGCCCCTGAGTCAATCATGCAGTTGCAGATAATCCACCCCTCCATCCTCAAAGAAATATAAAAGGGGGGTTTGTTCTTCAAAGTAGTAGGAGACATCTTGTCTTTTCTAGAGGGCATGTTGAGGATTGTAGTAGCCTACTTTTCTTGAGGATATTTTCTTAAAGAAGCCTTCAGCAGGTCTATTTGGCCAGGGATAAAGAGAGTATCATAGAGGCTAGCCTTTGAGGGTATTATTTTCATCTCCTCTACAATATTATACTCTGATTTTATTGAAGAGGAACTTTCAGACTTTCTCTCTAGCTCACCATACTTCCTTTTGTATTGTTGTGTGGCCTCAATCCTTTACCTCTTGGTTATGGAGGGGAATCTAAGATTTTCTTGAGCTTCACTCTTGGATCTCATCCCTTCTTTATCATTTTCTTTATCATATCTTCTAGGGAAACTGACCTCCTTTTCTTGGCCCTTTGGGACCATATCCCTCTTTTCTTTTTCTTGAGGAATAGGGAAAATATCATTACCTTGAGGGGGAGTATCTTTCTTCTTTTGGGAAGGGACTTGAAACTGACCCATATTTTGTGGATCAACCTGTAAGGTTTTCTTTCCTAATCTTGTCATAACTAAAATGGGCCCTTCTTCATCTGGATCCTATCCAACCATGATCTAGTCTGGTTGCCACAACATATTGATCCTACCCTTTTGATTCCTCTCTACATTTTCCATAGCCTGCTGCACATGGTGTTGGTACATGACACATGATTCTGAATCATGGGGATCATTGCATACAAGACACCACACATTTACCAAACTTATCTCAGAGGAACACCCTGGGTCTTCCTGCATTGAATTTACTCTGATTCCTATGCTATTGCTGGTACCAGGTTTTTGGTCCCTATTGACATAAGGAAATATTCTTTGTTGAGATCTCTCTATCTCTCTTTTTTCCATTGAGCTCATCTTGTTACTAAGCATTTTAAGAGTATTTTGTATATCAAGAAGCACAGTGGATTCCTGGGATGTTTGAATAGGAAGTGGTGGGAAAGGAACTACAATAGATGATACTTTGGGGTGAGGAATGGGGGTCATCTAAGGAAGTGGGGATGATAATGAAGGAGGATCCATATAAGAAGATGTGGCTGCCTGGTTCTGAACATTGGAAATTTTTGAACAATAAGGCATGATAGTTTTAGGGGGTAATCTTCCCACATTGATAAGAGTATTTTTAGCTTGGACAACTGCATTGTAGACTTGGGGGAAAGTACATATTCCTGACTATTGGGTTTGCAAACCCAATTCAGACCTAAGGGCTCTAATGTAGTACATGAAAGCAAGGGTTGTAGTTGGCCTGGCTTTAGGTGGAATTCTTTTCCAGGATCTACTAAATCTCAGGTTAAAATCTAAAATAGACTCTTATTGATGCTTTTGCATGGATGTAAGTTGGTTGAGGAGGGAAAAGGGATCAATAGACTCATTGAACTCTTCTACAAAGGGCTCTGCTAATGCTACCCATGATGTAATGGTATTATCTTCTAAAGTCCTAAACTAGTGTAGAATCTTCCCTCTAAAGGATAGGGCTAGGATTTTGATGATAACATCTTCATTCTTTATGTTATGGATGGCTGCTAAATTTAGAATATCTTGACAATGTTCATATGCAGTCTTGCCTGATCCATCATATGTGGGAATGGCTTTAGTTACAGCCTAAGGAATATCATGCATATGAGCTAATCTTAGGGGACCAATTGTATTCCAGCTGGGGTATTTCTGTAGGGGCAGATTAGGGGGTATATTTTGAGCCATATTTACTTGTGTAGTTCTTGTTGAAGGTGGCCTTGGGGGCCTACAATAGGTTTCTTAGGAGGAGTTTCATCTGAATGAAAATCTTGATTCAAATATCTTATGATGGTAGATCCTCTAAAAGGGAGCTCATAGTAGATGAAAGAACCAAGGTTATTCCTTGTAGATGACCTAGTATTCATGAAAAACTACAAGCTATAGGGATGGCTTTTCTGGTTTCTGCATTCAAGGAGTCACCAGGTGAATTTACTACTCACCGCTTAACAAGGTCAAGATAATTCACCAAATCTTGATTCCTTCGGGAAAAAGATACAAAATAAAGAAAGGAGTGGGTTAACTAGGGTTTCTAATAAATAGGTCCCATTGGGTGTGCCAAAACTATTGGGATCCAAATTGACATCAAGAAAAACTTGATACTATGATTGTCTATCTTCCAAATTTTTGATTAGGCTTGCACCCACTAGTCACATCTCAGAACTCAACATTGGATGGACTAAATATTACTCTAACCCAACCTCTAGAGTAGGTTGGTTCCTTGTCAATTGATAGGGTGTTGACTCAATTAAGTTTAGTAATTGTTTAAGAGATAGGGTTAGAAAGGGGTTTAGGGTTAAGAAATTATGACTAAAATAGTGGTTGGATAGAGCTAACAACATAGGCATCCATAGGGAAAACCTTTCAACAAATCATTTCCAGTGTCCCACACTCAAGATTAACAACACCTAGAAATAGAGTAATCTTCATCAAGAAAACATAAAATAGAGACATACTCCAAGAAGCTATTTCAATATCCATAATACTAATAATCCAATCTAGCAGAATAAGATTAGTATCTAGATTTTATAGAAAATAACTTCTTGCGAGCATAGATTCAATTATGAAGAGATTTCAATTGCTCTAAAGCTAGTAATTCAAAATTAGAGTAAACTAACCATAGCAGCATTGATAGAAAAGCAATTCACAACTTGAATCTCTCAAAAGAAATATCGAAGACACCAGTTCTTGAGTCAAAAATCCAAGTAATGCTCCTTCTATTGATTTGCAAAATATGTTACATAGTAGGGCAAGCAAACACTCTAGAGCTGACCCTAAAAATTGAGGGTTCGACCTCTATTAATAGTTTTTATAATGAAAGAAGAAGATGGAACATTACAAGGATAGAACCATGCCAGATCAGTAGAATGTTGTGATGGCATTATTTCATTCACCTTTGAAGTTTAAGAAATCTATGTGTTGTCACTCACCACAGTAGTTTGGCTCTACAACTTGCTCACTCTGCAATGGTAGTTAGGCTCTCGGCTATTAGATTCTAGATCTAAGCCATCTATCTTTCTTGGGGACTTCATCTGGCCATCGATCTGCAACTGCCCAAGTTCTTGGTTCTTGGCTCCATGGATGCTTCACCTACCTATTCGAATCAACTGGTTCTCATCTACAAAGACCTCACTTTTGTATCCCTGAGAAAACATCAGCATGAGCTTAACCATTGATTCACCCATGAATGACTACGATTAAATCTTGGCAATGCTTGGAGATGAGCAACGTGGAACATGTCGCTAGGCCGCTCTTCGGAGAAGCTTGTGGATTGAATTGACCATGTTGACCAGCGATGTGGAGCACATCAAGAAATACACTATAATATGAGTGGAATAGAGCATGTCACCAGGCCGCTCCCTTTTATTCTTAAATCAGTTTAATCCACTTTCACATCCATGACGTAGAACACTTTGTTCGTAGCCCACTCCTCAAAATCTGCTCCTTTGAGTTTTGACCAAATATGACCATGGAATAGAGCATGTCACCAGGCCGCTCAAGAAAGAGTGTAAAATGATGTTTCATGAGAGTATGCATTGTGCCACTCCCTTATGTTCCATTTTGGGCATCTTGACCTCTTTGACCAACGGCGTGGAGCATGTGTTCTGATCCACTCTAAAATGAACGTGGACCTCAGTGGCATGGAACACATCAAAACTTAGCCACTTATTTGTGTGGGTTGGGACAATGTGCGCTAGGCCACTCTTCAGAGAATGCTGATGTCAGCTTTGACCTGAATTGATAGCGGTGTGGAACATCATGCGTTGGGACACTTGAGAATACATTGTATTTTGAGTGGCTAGGAGCATATTCATGCCTTTAGAAAATATTTTCAAAATTTTTCTAAGGATGTGGCCATTTTTGGCCTACAATGCTCACCTTCTTAGACTTTTAAAAGTTTCTATTTTAGTTATTTTTCTCAAAAATGTTTATGAAAGTGTCATTTTTTCATTCATTGAATCTAAGATATTATTGATTTAATTTGTTTTACAAGTGTATATAGCCCACCATTTCCTAAAGAATTCCACATCTATGTCATTATATCAACAATTTAGGATGGTCTTACCACATCTCATATTTAAAATATAAGTTTTTTGGAATTCACTTACCACCATTTTAACTCTTATTGGTCAGTGATCTGAATCAATTCTTGTTAAGGTATAAATTTTAGCACAAGTCCCTTCATCTAGCCAATGATCTAAGAGTGTATCTATCTAATTTTATACTATTAGGTTATGTCATTTCCTATTGTTATTCCATGTATAGTTATCCTCTTTAAAATCAACCTCCCATAAATTTTTATTTTGAATACAAGTGGAGAAATATTTGATACTTTGGGTTATTTTCCCAATTCCCCCAAATTTTTCATTTAGCTATGGAATTAAAATTTTCTATGATCATGAATCGATTTTGTTGATATTTATATCTTATAAAGGCTTCAATCCCAATCCATACTTCTAATCTTCCTAATTTATTTGTAGGTCCATAGACATTGATAAGGATGAAATTAATGTCTACAAAGTAGCATGTGACTAATGAGATTATTCAATGCCTATTTTTATGAATGGTTTCATAGGAGGTTCTAACTATATTATAACATGTTATAATTTTCCCTACCACTCCTTTTGAATCCATAGTATCCTGTTCATAGCTTTCCCACATGGCTTTCATAGTTTTGGAAACATATTCCTTTGTCATTTTGTTTTCCTAGATATAAAGAATATCATCAAGTTTATTACTTAAACAAAGGTCCCTCATACACCTCTACTTTGAGGGTGCATTACCACCCTTTATATTCCATGATATGGTAATCATGTCTCATTAGGGATTGTTGGCCCCTCTTGCAAATTACCAATATAATTTTACTATTTGATAAGGAGAAGTTCAAGCAACTTAGATTGTTCTCCTTTATCCTTGTTTGCTCTTATTTCCCTAACTCTCACTTGATAATTTGAAGGTTTTTCTATTTTTTTATTTCTAGTATCGAGAGTAGGTATTACTAGTCTATTCCTCAATATTCTTTCACAACTTTTATTTTTATTATATTTATCCTTTCCTAGTTCTACTAAGGAATCTTTTGTCTTATCTTGCTCATTTTCTAGTATTTCCTTGTTAATTGTAGAGGTATTAACTTCTAACACTATATTTTATCTACCTCTATATTTCTCCTAAATGGTGCATGGTACTTCAATAGAATATTCAAAACTTGATGAGGCACATTCCTTAGGTTGAACGGGAATTTTCATCCCTAAATCAAGATCATACTAAGTAGATGATTCCTTGTTATTATTATGATCGTGTTGTACCATGTCCTCTAATATTTGATCTACTTTTTATTCATAGGTAAAAGCCTAAAAAAAGCGTGGTATTTCTTCCAACATTTTTTTTTGGTAAATTAATTTGTATTATTTCAAAAATGGCATTTGAAAGGTGCCCTGTCGCCTTTTACATCAAGGAACGAAGAGGAACACAATAGAGATAAACGAGTCTCTTTAAACAGAATAAAACCTGCCAAAACTGAAAGACTAAGAATAGAAAGGCCAGAAAGGCTAAAATACGTTAAAATATTTTTTCATAAAGGAATAGAAAGGAACGCCACCAAAAAAGAGAAGCACAAAGGCGAGCTGGAACAAAACATCTTGCACACCAACAGACCAGAGGAAGAGCAATGCAGCCGAGAGCAAAACTAGCAGCAAGCCATGGACGCCATCAAGGAAGGATATCAGGTTGCAGAAGGTTGTGAACATCAATTTCCATAACATTGTCCTTCGCTTCCTCCTTTAGGGTTTCTTTGTCCTTTGAAGTTTCCTTCAGATTTTCCAGGTAGGCATCTTGAGAAATTTCAACTACATCATCTTTATTAGCACCCCCTTTGACATAGGAAGTGGGTTCAGCAGTAGAGACCATGGAGGAACCATTCAAACTTTTACAGAAGAAGAAAAGGCTAATATTATACCTTTGTTCCTTAAGGCTAGCAATGGCCTTACCAATGGTGATGTAAGTCGTATCCAGATGGATGATTGCTGCAGTAGTAGCATGGATAAGTAATTTATGAAGGAACTTATCTACAAGATTAGGTAAATTAGACTGAGCTTTAGGAGGTTTTCCAGTGATGGACAGTGGGATTTCAGCTACTTCCTTAAGCTTCAGTCATTGAGAGCTTCTAACAGGGGTTGTTTCAACTTTGATTTTCTTCCTAGCAACAGGGTGAGGCTTATCATTTTTTATTTTCCTTTTTTTTGGATTAGAAGGTTGGGGGCTAGGAGGAGAGGAAGAGTTATCTTCTCTAGACTCATACTTAGGAATTTTTCCACTAGGGAAATGAAGGAGGAGATAACGATAAAGGAATTTGAAAAGCCTCTGGTGACTGGGAAGGACATCCTCCTTTTTGTGGGTAGATGTAATGGTGTAGTCGATGGACCAAAAAATAGAAGCAGGTATGTTCAGGGCTTTAGCTTCACAAAAATGGTTCACTTAGGCAAGGTGAATACAACATAATCGAGAATTTGGATTATCACAGGAAAGATATTGCATTACAGGAACAAGAATTTGCAAGGTGAATCAAACCTTTGCTGTAATTTTTATAAACCTTGGATTTATTCTTGAAGAAGGTTAGCTCTGCCTCCTATTTGTGTTTGTTCCACCGAATAACTTTACCCTCCAAGGATTGGCCTGTCAGGCCCGCTAGCAACTCAATGGAGATGTGAAATTGGACACCATGAATTGTGACGTAACCCTTATCCCAAGAATTAGCAAAGGCCTTTGTTATGTTGTCATCAACCCCAGTGAAAAGCTTAAAAATTTCTATCAAAGCACTATTGGTTTTGTTTTTCCACAAATCACAAACCAAAGGATGGAGCTGGAACACAACATGCTCAATGTAAATAGGTTTGCACTCTTTCATGGTGGTGAACAAGGAAAAAGGCAGAGGTCAGTCAAGAAAATGAATTGAAAGAATGGGATCAAACGCTAGGATAATGAACAGGGCATGCACAAGATCAAATAAAAGAATGGTGTTGCCTTGTGAACATCTACTTTGGGACCATAAAGGCATTAGTGCAAATAGAATTAAGTCTTCAAAAAGCAGGGATTGGCTAGGGCAAAGGTTTGATCTACAAATCAATATTAGGTTAAAAGCCCAACCAATCACTTGGAGACACTCTAAAATGATAGCTTGGCAATTCGGGGTGCATGAAAGGCTTAGCCAACAAGATATCCAAGCACGAGACCCCGAAATGCTTGGGATGATCACCAAATTGATTTTTGGGATGAGACTTTGATTGAGAAGGCTGAATATGATTCCCCAAAAAATAGTATTACACGTATCAAAGCACATAGGATTCAAATGATTCAAACTCATGTGAAAATTTACCTTGGGATAATAAGAATAAGTGGTCACCCAAAAATGATTAAAATTCTTGAAAGAGGCAATGTGGAAATGGAAAATAGAGCCTAGGGGAACGTGAATCCAATCTCCCAAGAAAGGCAAGGTGATTGAATGAAGACGAAACCAAAGGTATGACAAGTAACTCTTGGGGATTAAAAAGGAAAAAAAATGTTGATGACTAGGATTGATAGGCAAATTAGTGTTCATCATGGATAACGTGAGTTTGGTCCCCACATATTTCTTCCAATATACTAACTTTCTAGTCTCCACTATTTATTTATGTTCATCTGTCTAGACCTATTTTTTGGACGTTAAAAACCATCTTCATCCATATCATTTGTAAGGTTCTCTTGCAGTTTTCTAGATATTTTTCTACTCAACTCTTCTTAGCGCATGATATCTTAATATGCCCCACCTCATGATATATTATATATCTAAAATATATATTTTCATAATTCATGGTTTGGTTCCACAACTTACCTCCATACTTAAGAATGCTTAATTCTGGAAAAGGTTTACCGATTTCAATATTTAACCAATATTTGAGTATAAATAGACAAGACTTCATATTTTGTAGTTTTGAAATGTCAATGAATTCCCCTAGAGTGTTTCCTATTGCCTTGAATGTATCTATTTTCTAATATTAATTGCACAACCTCTACATCCTAACCCATACTAGTATTAGGGATAGTTTTATTTTTTTAGGTGCAACGCCTTCGTACCAATAAGTAAGGAAGAGTCCTACTCTTCCCATAAACCAGGGACCTCCTTTCAGGATTCTATGTCTTTCCTCTCTAGAAATAAAAATGACTAGGAATAAATCTTTGGGAAGAAAGGATACTCACATCTATATGATTCCATTTCCTATTAATCCATTTTCTCAAATTTGAAGCCCCTAGCCAAGACCAATTAAATTTATCAATGACTGCATTATCTTCGAGTAATGAGGATTGCTACTCTATGAGGTCCTTCCTAACCTCTACTACTAGGGATGATTCTAAGAATTTAGTTGTAAATTGATACGTGGAAATGAAACTATAACTCAATATCTACTAAAGTTTATCAATATGTCATATAGCAGTGATATTATTTAAAAATAAACCTACAATAATCTACATGCAAATATTCTAGATAATAAAGGAATAAATGAAACTCAACTAAAATATTCTATGCCTAGACATAATGCCCCACCTTACTAATTCTCTATCCTCCATTGCTCCTCCCATTATCTAAACCTTGGTTGAAAAATATTTACAATTTTATTTCCCACGACTTGAAAAATTGTCACTGCCTTCATTCCAAATGGTTGAATTCATAGGGTTATATCTACCTCATTATTACTTAGATTCCTTTATTTGACCACTCATTTTAAATCTCTTCAAATTTTACATAAATTGGTCTAAGATTCATCTAAATTGGACAACCCTTCACAAAGATACGACTCTTGAAATTTGAGACATATTTTTGGAAAAATTTACCCAAACGTTGATCTTTTTCTAGACAATTGTGTTCACATGGTCATATCTCCATCAATACTACTTGGATTCTTTCATAACCACTCATTTCAAAGCTCTTCAAGTTCTACAGAAAACGACATAAGAATCGTCTGAATTAAAACAACTCTATACAAATATGGATCTTGATAGATGAATCATTTTTTTGAAATATTTTCCCTATCTCTATTGATTTTTTCATAACATTTTCATTTTAAAGAGAAAATAATTATTTAAAAATTGTGAAAATTGAAATTTTCATCTTTGATCCAAAGTCATTTTTTGGAAACAATTGTCTTAGCTCTTCCAATTTCATCATAACATTTTCGTTTTAGAGAGAAAATAATATTTTAAAAAATATGAAAACTGAAATTTTCATCTTTCATCCACTTTTGAAAGGATATATTGAATCCTATTGATTTGGTAAAAAGAGTCATTGGAAATAGGCATAGTTAAACCCTCAAATATTTTCCTTTATGTTATGTATAATTAATATATGGAATCCGATGATGAAAGTGATGACCCTACCCCTCTGTTGCTTCAAAAACTCATTATTAGAACCATCTCCACAATAATATATCAATCTGAGGATTTGTCAGCCACCCTTAAGGATATGCATAATGCTTTGAATCTAATTTTTTTCCATGAAGCTTTCTCTACAATGATCATGGATGAACCTAAGTTTTCTGATTAAATTAAGGATGGCACTTCCAAAGTAGTTTCCAAGGAAGCAACGAACGATACAATGAAGTATGGTAAAAAGGATGTTGCCTAGGTGTTTATGCTAAGGTTACCTCCAGGGATGTTTCTTAGGATGTTTCCAAGGTCGTGTTCTAGGAATTTTGGTTTGCTGATTATGGTTTTTTTGGGTTGTGCTTCCCTATTGGGTTTTGTTTACAGGTTGTTTGCCTTGCTATTTCTGGTTTTTCCTTTTCACAACATCCTTTAATGTTGGTTTTATAATAAGGTTTTGGGAGTCCTTTCAAAACCTACTTTAATGAATTTTAACTTATCAAAAAAATATATATGGAAGACATTGTTAGTAGATTATATTTACTAAGAGATTTTCAAGTTAATAATTGAGCATTGTTAGTTAATTATATTTCATAAGATATTCTCAGGTTATAATTGAGCATTGTTGTATAGGTGTGATGATTGGGATATGTCCTCTTTAGAGCAAGGTCAAAATAGGCAAGAAATATCCATTCAAAGCCATGAGGGACAATAGAAGAATTTGGAAGGAGAAAAACCAAAGAAGAATCCCTTGGAAGCATGTAAAAAGGCAACCAAGTGCATTCAAAGGAAGAGTAATAGAGCAAAAATAGTCCTAGGAGAAGATGTGAAAATGGGGGAAGTCATTGAACTCTCAAAGAATAATCTTATTGGGAGGTTCTATGGGTGTGCAATTTCTAAAAATCTTTGGCAGACTGGATGGCCAGCAATGGATGGAAGTCCTAGGGTGTGTGCCAAGTTTTTTACTTTTGGTAAGAGGACAGTTGTCATTTTAGTTTAGGATAAAGGAAGATATGGCAAATATTTTGTCAAATAAATATTTTAGGGGGTTAGCTTTGTTAATTATAAAAATGTGGGACCCTTGTTTTGACCCTAGGATCACTCAAATATCTACTCATCCTGTATGGGTAAAGTTACCATGGTTACCATTAGAATTTTGGTCTAGAGATGTTTTCCAAGCCATATGCAACTACATTGGCTCTTTCTTGGAGTAGAATGAAAGGTATCGGTCCTCATGCTTAAGAACAATGGTCATGATTCTTGTTTATGTGGACTGGAGAGATAAAATAATAGGGAAAATTGTGTTGAAGTACAACAAAGAGATGCATGTACAAACCTTGTACTATATTGGTGTACCTTTTAAGTGTGCACATTGTCATAATTATGGGCATATTGCAAGGGGCTATTCTTTTATTCTTTCAAGTAAGGTTTGGTGTTATGAGGAAGATAGACAGGTATTTAAGGGTAAGAATGAGATGCAATTTTTCCTTCAGGAACATGACTTACAGATTGATTATATTATCAAATAAATGCATAAGGAACACAAGCTAGAGGAATTAGGAGTAAAAATAGAAGATGCAGATAAGGTGAAGACAAAATGTTTTGTGCTAGATCAAGTGATGGATTTAGAATCATCTCAGATTGAAGTAAGGCTAGGAATCTCAGATAAAAAGTTGGATGTCATTATCTTAAACCTAGATACAATATTTTAAAATGAAACTATTGCCAAATCTTATTTCTCATATGCAATTATAGGTAATTCTCTTTTGAGTCCCTCAACTAACCAATGGCCATATTTACTAGTCTATAAAACAAATTATCCCCTAGAATAATGTAATGGTGGAGTTGAGGGGTAAGGAGGACCCTCGAATTCTTCTTCCTTAAGGCAAGTAGATCTATATGTTGATTTAGACTCTAGTAATTTTTTTTGTAATGCTTCATAGGTAAATCAATTTGAATTTGCTTTTCCACTTCGGTTTTCCAATGGTTAGGAAGGTTTTGTATCCCCCAAAACCCATAGGTATCCTCTATAATCCCTAAAATGAAGAATAGGACTAAGAGAAGGAGTTATGGGAGGTCTCAGTAAATATGTGGGGGTAGGAAGTCTTACTGGTAGGAGGGGCAGAAGATATTTTACTTCATTGGCTAAGAATAAAAGCCTCTATGAAATTCAACAAGGTAAGTAATCATCCTTAAAGGAAATCCTTAGAGCAAGGATGATCCTAGATGCAATCAATCAATTAAAGTGTTATTCTTTAATATCTTGGGGATGGGTAGCTTAGAAAAAAATTTGCTCTATGTAGGCTAGTAGAAATTCATAATCTAGAGATTTTGCTAATTCAAGAGACAAAAGGGTTAGCTATAAAAGTGATGGAAGATCTTAGCAAATTACTTAAATTATGGGATTTTTTGTCCCTTGATTCTATAGGGGCCTTGAGAGGAGTGGCCATAGGGTGGAAGGTAAATCAGTTTAGGCTAACCAAATTTACATTGCTAGACTTCGGAGTAGATACTGAATTATTTTTAGTGGATCTTAGAGAGATAGTGACAATGGTAAACATTTATGGCCCCTATAAAGATAGGATGCAATACTGGAATAAGCTTATGGATTAAAATTTTTTAGAAGCTGGTAATTTAATTTTAGAAGGTGATTTAAACTTAACTCTTTCTAGTAGTGAAGTGGGGTATTGTTTCTAGAATTGATCCACTGTCTAATTACTTCATCCAAAAGTTTGAAGCCAAGGGCATAGACCTGGTGCCTATAAAGTCTATCCCAACTTAGAGAAACATGAGGACAATAGTTAATAGAATTTCTAAGAGACCAGACATATTCTTAGTAACAAAGAGTTTAGTAAATGGAACTTAGAGATTAAAGCCTTGGGTTAAAGTCAGAGGAGACTCTGATCACTTCCCCATCATGCTTCTTATAGAAAAATAAGAGAAAAAACCACACTATCCTTTTAAATTCAATTATAAGTGGTTAAAAAAGGATAGCTTTGTAACTCTAGTCAAATCTGAATGGGTGAAGTTTGATCCTAGTTTGAAAAAATCTACTAGTATTCAATTTGCAAAAAATCTAAAAATGGTTAAGGTAGTAGTCATTTAGTGGGCCTACAAAAAGAAATCAATGGATGAGAAAAATTTGAGGAAGATTGAGAAGTATCTTGCAGTGTTTCTAGTAGATGAATTTAAAAAATAATTGGATGAGGAAATAAGGCTTAAGTATAAAAGTTTGGAACAAGAGAAAGGAATATTATTGATAGAGAGAAGCATGGTGGAGGGTCAAAAGTAGAGCACTCTAGATTGTAAATGGAGTTGAGAACACTAACAATATTCATTTCTTTGCAAATCAAAAAATACAATTTGGGAGATACGAGGACAATATGGAAGTAAAGTCTCCTCCTTTAAAGGAATAACATACATGGGAGAAAGACATTTTGGTCAACTATACAAGGATCCTAGTCAAGTTAATATAGCTTAAGTAGTTAAAGTAGCTTCTCTCTTTCCTAGATTAATAGATGAGAAATACAATGGTGTGTTGATTAAATAGGTCTCAAAGGAGGATCTCAAAGTTGTTTTAACCTCCTTCCCAAAATATAAGAATCCAGGACTTGACATGTGGATTGTGAAATTATTTCTTGGACTCTATGACCTTTTGGAGTTTGACCTACTTAAGGATGTGGAGGAGTCTAGGCAAACAGGAAGGGTAAATGCATTCTTAAACTCTACCTTCATTACTCTTTTTCCAAAAAGGAAAATCCTTCTTCCTTTGATGATTTTAGGTCTATTTCTTTATTTAACTATGTGTACAAAATCATAGTAAATTTAGTTGCATCAAGAATTAAAAGTTCATCTCTACTTCAATTCGATTTCCTACATGGTAAAAAAATTCATGAAGCAATTAGTATTGCTCAATAAAGTCTTTATACCATAAATTCAAAGAAAATACCAGCAATGGTGATGAAGTTGGATCTCTCCAAGGCTTTTGACAAAGTAAAATAGCTATATTTAAGAATAATACTTACTCATATTGGGTTTTATGTGCAAATGGTGAAATGGATAATGAGATGTCTTTGTTCTATTTATTTTGTAGTTTTGGTTAATGGGTCAGCCTCTCAATTCTTCAAAGCTTCTCAAGGGATAAAATAAGGTTGCCCAGGTTGTGTGGTCGATGCATTGGGAGTACCTATTGATGAAAATGGGGTACTACAAGGCATTGAACAGAGACACCTTGTCATTTTTGTTATTTCTTTTCGTATTTGAGGGATTAGGTAGGTGAATTTTAGAAGCCAAGAGGGTATGAGTAGTAAAAGGAATTAGAATAGGTAGAACAATGGAAGTCACCAATATACTTTTTGTAGATGATATTCTTTTCATAGATGGAATAGTTAGAGCTATAGAGGAGTTAAAATAATATTTGGAACTTTTCTGCCCGACAATAGGTATGCATATTAATGCGCAAAAGTCAAGCATCTCTTTTAACTATGTGGATTAGGATCAAACAATTTTAATAGGTCAATTTTTCCCCTTTAACAGATTTGATCTTCAATAGGGGTTTAAATATTTTAGGTTCTTTTTGAAATCCAATGACTACACTAAACAAGACTAGAATTGGTTGATAAATAGGTGGAAGGAATAATTAATATATGGTGCAAAAAATGGCTCTCTTTGAGGGGGATATTGAATTTGGTCAAGTCTATACTAGAGGTAATATCAGTATATTAGCAATCTTTGTATCATATACCAAAATGAGTTTTAAAAAAAATAGACAGTTAAGCTATAGGTTTCTATGGAAAAGGAAAATAGAAAGGGAAGGTATTCCCTTGGTTAAATGGTAATCCTTAGCCAAGCACAAGGAAAATGGAGGATGGGGACTTAAGAACATCTTCCTGTTTAGCAAGGCTCTAATAGCCAAGCATGTTTGGAAGATAATATCAAAGGAAGGCTTATGGAACAAGATCATACATGAAAAGTATTTAGAGCCACTCATAGTTGAGGAGTAGATAAGGACCCCAATGAAACAAAACCATATTGTTTCAATTTTTTGGAAGGTAATGATTGAAGCCTTTTATATTGTAGGTGATTGGCTCACCTAGAAAATAGGGGATGGTTCAAGGATAAGACTAGGTTTAGACTCTTGGATTGGTTGTGGTGATATGCATAGACTACCAAATAATATAATTCATAACCTAAGAGCTCATTGGATTGGAAATATTTCTCCAATAAAATGACTCAAAATCATCTACAAAGTGGAGTTAGGGATGGAAAAAATCAACATTATTAGGGCTTCAGGTGTAGAAGGCACTCCAGTGGGAAGAATATGTGGGGAGACTTAAAGCTAGACATATCAAGTTGCAAGAGGAAATTGTTCGATTATTTAGGATAAAAAATTGAGCTATGGGGGATTACACTCCAAATTTGGAGTATAAGAATCTGTTGGAAGATAGAAATGACGATCCAACATGGTGGTGGAAGACACTCTAGAAGAAAAAAACGTCATTGAAGACAAGACTATTCCTATGGCTTGCCATGAAAAATAAGGTTAAGACATATGAGGTATTACAAAAGAGGAATTGTAGTGGTTTAGAAAGATGTCATTTATGTAAATCATACAATGAAATAATTGATCATTATTGGTAGCTTGCTCCTTTACTAGCCAGGTTTGGAGGGAGGTTATTACATAATTAAATATTCCTATAGGATGGCAAGAAGATTCCTTAAAAGAATGCTTAAAATCTTGGTTTGAAAATATATCATACAAAGGTTTTATAGCTCTCTCAGTGTTTGTGTCATAGGGAGTATGGTTATCTAGGAATACAAGATTTTTTTATGATCAGAAGCCTACTTGGCAAGTATCCTACCAAATCATCAGAAGTTGCAATTATAGTAAGGTTTTTGCAACATCAAAGGTAAATAGAAAAATCATCCCTCCAAAGAACAATAAATCAAGGGCTTGGGGTATTTTTGATGGGGCTACATAGGGGGCCTTGGAGTTTGTGGAGCAGGAGGATTACTATATATTTTTTACTCTCATTATTTTAAATTCAAGACTGGATTGAGAGAAGATCCTAATAATTATGCTAAAATTATAACACTCCAATTGTTGGTTCAGTTGACAGAATCAAAAGGAATACAAAAAAATCCTACTTTATGGAGACTCAAAGGTGGCAATAAACTAGATGCTTGATGTTTTTAGGATGGAAAACATGATTTTACAACTCATCTTCTCTAAAATAAAAGAAGTTGTGGATTGAAGTGAAGCTTTTACTTTTTGGTATATTTATAGAGAATTGAATAGGGAAGCATATGAACTCTCAAAGGAGGTGCTTCAAATTGAACAAGGTTTATGCTTAGTACAAGAATTCAATAAGGACAATGCATTGCAGATGGTTCATATTTCTATTTGGGTGGATGAATTCACTCTAGTTAAACCAAGCACATTTAAAGGATCTTGGTTGACAAATTGGAAACGTGTCTAACCATAGAACTTAGCATGATAGAGATAGCTAGTTTTGATGTATAAGTAACATGGTCCTTAGGTAATTATTGAAGCATTGAAAAAAATATGAAAGAACATCAATTTTATATTTTCTTAATATAAAATTACGACTTTTTTTTTTTAGGAAAAAAATGAACATTATTAATAGATTATATTTTCTAAAATATTTTCACGTTAGTCGTTGAACATTGAATTTTAGTTTACAAAGATATTAAACGGTTCGGGCTTTGGCTCTTCTTCGGGAGGTCCAAGGTTCAAACCGTGTTCAAACCGTGACGTGGGTGAGTGTGTGGTGGTTGTGTGTTAAATTCCTTATTGATAAGCATAGCTCTCAACTTTACATGAATTATGGTTGGAAGGAGATTGCCCAACCCTATGCGTTGGTCGTAGGGGTTTCTCACACTAACCAAATAAAAAAAAAATTATTGTTATTTATATATATATATATTTATTTATTTTATTTATACATACTTTATCATAGTTTAAATTTAGATCTTCTAGATGAAAACTTAAAACCATATATTATGATGTCCCAAAAAAACTTAATGAACAAGTGTAAGGTATATACCCTTAGCATAAGATATTCTAATCTTAGATTAGAAAAATAAAAATTTTTGAATGAATTTGGGTTTAGAGTTTTAACCCTATACATCAATGTCATAATGTGTTTGAATTTGATTTTATTCAATGAAGTTTGAAAGGGGATATAGGTTGGATGGTGGCGGCCAAGTGTTGGATGGTGGCGGCCAAGTGTTTGGTGGTTAGAGTGTAGATATTCTAATCTTAGATTAGAAAAAGAAAAATAAATGTAGGTTTAAAGTTTTAATCCTATATTTCAATGTCATAATGTGTTCAAATTTGATTTTATTCAATGGAGGTTGAAAGGGAATAGGCTAGATGGTAGCGTCCCATTGTTTTTTGGTTGGAGTTTTTTCTGGTTGGCTGCCTTAGTTCGATGCCTTAAAGGGTCGAGGTTGCATTGACTTCACTTTATCTAATGGATTTAGGGTTTATCAGGGGAGGGGGTTTATAGACCTGTTGACTTCACTTTACCCAATGGGCTTAGGATTTTATGGAGGGTTTATAGACCCGTTGACTTCCCTTTATCCAACAAGTTTAGGGTTTATTGGGGAGTTTATTAAGGTGATGATCTAGAGGTTCGAGGGTCCCGTTAATTTCACTTTACCTAAGGTGAGTGCATAGCCAGGTTGGTGTGAGGCAACCAGTTAAGGGAGATGAGGGATGCGATCCGTATAATGTGAATCCACGCAACTTCGGTTTAAATCACACTACTTTACCATAAACCCTTTGCCCTCAAGGGTTGGGTGGATTGATAAGTGCTTGTCTAACTAGGCAACTTCGGTTTAAATCACACTATTTTACCATAAACCCTTTGCCCTCAAGGGTTGGGTGGATTGATAAGTGCTTGTCTAACTAGACACTTGCCAAGAAGACACCTAGGTTCAAACCTCAGGGGCAACATGTTTGCAAAGGTAGTATTCTGATTTGAATCCTTTGAGTGTGTGTGTCAAATCGACAAAAACGGTACAAATCCCAAGCAACGATGGTCCCCTTCACACCGGGTCAACAATAATAAAGTTGAATAGGTTTGATGGGAACAACCCCTGTGATTTAAACCTTGCGCCTATCAATTACTAAAAATAATATGATTGTAATCAATTTTCCAAGGTAACAAAAAAAAAAAAAACTCGCTTTACCTAACATACTTAAAGTTTCTAAGTGTGTTACCAATTTTGTTATGAAACGTTGTCGTAAACATATACTGTAAGCGCACACATGGAAATTCATTCTGTCTTAGTGGTGTAGGCTTATGTGCTCACAATTAAATATTTTGTACTAAGCTTTAACATTTGTTTCAATGGGCTATTTTATCTTAAGCGCACACATAGAAATTCATTCTACCTCACTCGTGTAGGCTTATGTACTCACAAAACTATGTCAATTAAATATTTTGTTACTAAGCTTCAACATTTGTTTCCATGGGTTATTTTATCTCTTCTCTCTAACGTGGACGCTAAGCACAGCCTTCCCTTAACACACAACATTAATACCTCTAAAAGATTGTAAACTAGAAGCGTGTGCCAAAGCAAACCCATTCTAGCGTAGACCACGTCTCACACGCCCATAACACATCTCGCCAACGTTCCTCAACAACGAATCCAAACTCATCTTGTGATTGGACATAGTAGGGTCACTCCACGATTTTGGATGAGGAGGCAATCGAAACCGATAGCAAAAATACAAAACGATTCCATCGCCGGATATTGGAAGGCAGAGTCCGTGGCTGTGGTTGGTTCTCCAGGATCCTTAACCGATAAAACTCGCTCACGACCCGTCCCTATAAAGCCAAAACCTTTATCCCCATGGCTCCCATCATCCACTTACGACCGACAGCTCTAGCAAGCGTAAAGCAAAGCAAAGAAGGGCAGAAGAAATGGCATCGATGGCGTTGTCGTCCTCGGCATTTGCGGGGCAGGCGATGCTGCCCAAGGCGCACGGATTGGCGGCCAAGTTCGGCGTGGCCCCGAGCGAGGGACGGGTGGGAATGAGAAAGACGGCGGCGAAATCGGTGGCGTCGGGGAGCCCGTGGTATGGGCCGGACCGGGTGAAGTATCTGGGCCCGTTTTCGGGTGAGCCGCCGTCCTACTTGAGGGGGGAGTTTCCTGGGGACTACGGGTGGGACACGGCGGGGCTTTCGGCAGATCCAGAGACGTTTGCGCGGAACAGAGAGCTGGAGGTGATCCACGCGCGGTGGGCGATGTTGGGGGCGCTTGGGTGCGTGTTTCCGGAGCTTCTGAGCAGGAACGGGGTGAAGTTCGGGGAGGCGGTGTGGTTCAAGGCCGGGTCGCAGATCTTCAGCGAGGGGGGACTCGACTATTTGGGAAACCCGTCGCTGATCCACGCGCAGAGCATTCTGGCCATATGGGCGTGCCAGGTGATACTGATGGGTGCCGTGGAGGGGTACCGCGTGGCCGGGGGGCCGCTGGGCGAGGTGACGGACCCGTTGTATCCGGGCGGCAGCTTCGACCCGCTGGGCTTGGCAGACGACCCGGAGGCGTTTGCCGAGCTGAAGGTGAAGGAGATAAAGAACGGGAGGCTGGCCATGTTCTCGATGTTCGGGTTCTACGTCCAGGCCATCGTCACCGGCAAAGGCCCGATCGAAAACCTCGCCGACCACCTTGCCGACCCCGTCAACAACAACGCCTGGGCCTACGCTACCAACTTCGTCCCCGGCAAGTGAGGGACTGGAATTAACGTTGCCGGCGTTGCGTCGGGTTGTAAGAACGCTCTGTTCCTTTCCTTTCTGCAAAGGGGTTTTCTGGGTTTCTAAATGTTGTTCTTAGATTTACTTTTCGTCTTAATTTCGAATCCCAAATTGGCTTTCTCCCCAAACTATCTATTTCAATTTTCTTAATAAACTGTATCATATCCATCAATGGCTTTGGCTTTCTAGATTGGTGTATTTTGTACTATGATAAGATTCAGAGATCCAGGCGATCTTTGAAAATAATATATATATATATATATATATATATATATATATATATATAATATGTTTGGTAATCGTGAACTATTATTTAATAACTTTCTTTGGCGAAGGATTCGATTTCCATAAACCTAAATAATGTTTAATAAAAAATGTGTTTTAAGTTATCCATGGGTTGAGGGCAAATGGTCACCAGTACAAGTTCCATATAGATCTTGATCTAAATCTAAATGCTATACATAAACCTTAAATCACATAAGTTAAACACATTGACTAGCCAAGACAAACATTATCGTTAAAGTATTATTAAATTCTTCGACTTTTCATGAAAAGGTTTATGTTTAAATCTTGTGTATACGTGCTAAGTTGTTAAAATATAATTATGTGGGTGTGATTGATGTAGTATTAATGGACCGATTTTCAATCTATATTATTAATTAAAAAAACATTAAACATTAAGATGAGAAGGTTTATCTTAAGTGTCAAATGACTAGTTATTTAAGTTAAAGTGAGTTGTTCTAACTTATTATAAATAAAAAATAAATATGATAGATAGTGTTTTAATAAGATCTTTTATTTTTATTTTTATTTCTGGATAATAAGGGGTTGTACTCGGGTCTCTCACCTTTGACAAATTACATATATCTTTTTTAGAGTTCGAGAGTTTACAAATAAATACACTTTTCATCTCAATTGAGATGCTATAGCTAGAAATCTACATTATTTTACATAAAATGTCTAAATTCTTAATTTTTATTTTTTGGATCTTTTCAAATTTTTATATGAATACAATTACTCTAGAATTTAGCATCTTTCTTGACATTTTCCTATAGCAACCTTCACAATGCCAAAACTTCATCTTTACTATCTATGTCTTGCATCTTAGTAGAGTAATATTTCTAAAACATCACACTATCATAGTTTGCTTTACCAAATCTGAATTGCTAGTTTCCTTCCTCATTGAAGTCGTAGCCCTTCATTGCTCTTCTCATCGTTCGAATCCTAGTTGGCAAATATTTACAATTTTGTTTTTTTGCAACTTGAAAAATAGTCACTGACCTTGTTTCGAATGGTTGACTTCACAATGTCGTATCTCCCTCAATATTGCTCAAATTTTTGCATATGATCACTCATTTTAAAGCTATTCAAATTCTGCACAAGTTGGTCCAAGAATCAGCTAAATTGGATAACTCTTTGTGAAGATATGGCTCTTAAAAGATGAAATATTTTTCAAGAAAAAGCCCTAATCCTTACCAATTTTATTTTTAGCGACTTGAAAAATTGTCACTTTCCTTGTTCTGAATGGTTGAATTCACATGGTTGTATCTGCCTCAATATTTCTTGGATTTTGCATGACCACTCATTTAAAACTATTCAAATTCTGCACAAGTTGGTCCAAGAATTAGTTGAATTAAATAACTCTTTGCGAAGTTATGACTCCTAAAAGATGAAACATTTTTCAAGAAAAAACTCTAATCCTTTGCACTTTGCAATTTTTTTTTTCTCATTGTAAGCAGCCTTCCATGCTCCTTCAGCCTTCCCAACCTTCCACTCAGCATCCCAGCCTTCCATTATAGCTCCTTCAACCAGCCCAGCCTTCCACGCTCCTTCAACACATCAATTCAAGGCTCATCCTAGGTGCACTCCATAGAAGCTTCTAGTCCTATGACCTAGATATTTGATACCAATTGTAACAACCCACCAAAACCAACCCAAGAGAGAGATATAGTTTTTTTTCTCAAGTAGTTGCACAAAAGGAATCCTAATATTATTTTTAGCTTTCACAAGGCTTCACCATATTTTGAGTCTATTGTTGCAAATGAAACTCAAGAGTATAGGAGTGGCTAACATCCTATATTTATTGGGTTCACCTTACTAAACCTCACCATTTAGAAGGATGCCAAAGTGTCCCCCCACATTTTCCATACCCTCACCAATATAGAACAATCTGACCATAATGTAGGGATTATCCTTTAAGTCCCATAATTCTTAAAGGGGAATGCCTTTTCCATAACCTTTCCATAAGTATTTATATGTAGGTTATTTTAGCATAAAGTCTTGGTTCTTATTTACCACACCTTCATAGGCTAACTGAGATCATTGCCACTCACTTTCCAATGAACATGGTCACCTAAATATCACCATTCAAGGTACCACCACAATTGTCTCAAAATTAATTCCATTAACTTAATAATTATGGAACACCCAATCCTCACCATTCAAGGTGTATCAATCATGAGAATTTGACTATTGCATCATTGCAACTCCTAGATTCATGAACACCTAGCTATTGCATTGCCAAAACTCTTTCTAGGACTCACATCTACTTAGTTATTGCATCACCATAACTCCTAGTATTGGGTGAATTATTTATCTCGAGGTGTACCTATCTAGAAAGCATACACCTAAACTAATACATTAATTGAAATCAATCATTAAAGCATGAAATGGAAGACAAGATTGCATATGACAAGAAAATGAATGTTTCTTTTATTAATCTTGAATCAAATCTCGATTACAATCATGCCCCTCTTAGGGTCACCCAAATTTTGATACAATTAACATAATTTGAAAGCCCCAACGGGGTAGGTGCAATATGCAGACTCTCTAAATGGACACAAACTGCTCCAAGGTGTCGATGACCTTCTTCTCCATGATTAGAGGCATTTGTTATCTTGCATCTCAAAACCCTGTTAGTCCTGCGTGCAATAAACAACAAGAAGCAATTAGCAACAAAAGAGGCCTCTCTTGATGAGGCTTTTAGGAGGTATTTGCATAAAAGGTAGTATAACTAGCATGAAATCAAGAAAGTGCAAGAAACATACTAAACTTATGTTAAACCTAAAAATATTGCTACAAACATATAAACAAAAGCAGATCTAGCTATCTATTGGCTTAATTACGAAATTGAAAGCATGGAAGCATGAAAAGAACCATTAGTGCCATAATTGCAAAAGTGAAGGAAAATGACTAAAAACTCTAATTGCACCGGTCAAAGTTTCTATTAAAGCAAATTAACATGATATATGTCTAATATAATACAATTAAGCAAATCCTACGACTAGAAAACAAGGAAATTGAAGATGACAACCTGATCGCGGGTCTGATGCGCGATGAGCACTGTTAGCCACGACTGATGAGCTTGAAATGTTCTTGCCCTCCTAATTTGGTGTCCAATATTCAATTCTCCTTGAGGAATTGATGATCAAGGGTCGCCACTATGTCCTCTGATAGATTTGGTGGTTGAATTGCTCAGTTGGTGCATGGATTGCATGAATTCATGTTTCTTGGATCTCCTAGCCTCCTAGGACCTCCATGGCATGTGATCTCCAATTGGGAAGCCAAAGTGTTCCTCTCAATGCATGTAAGTGAGTATGCAATTCGATAGGGCTTCATTACGTTTCAACTCGAGACTTGTCTATATATTTCTCCAATTTGGAGGGGGTTTTATAGCATTTGCCAAGGGCTAGGGGTGGCTTCATGAGGAAGCCAAGAACAAGATTGGGTAGTTGAGCTTGTTGGATGGAAGGATCCAGAACCTTCCTCACTCAAACCGCTCCAATCCGCAACCAATTGGCCATTGCAACCGATTTTGGGTCGGATGAAGGCCAACTGATTTTCAGTCCTGACCGTGACTGACAAGCGTGGTCAACTATGTTAACCATGGGTGTCAGCAACGGCTAACACTGACTAGGCAAAGGTGCCCAAATGAGTGGTAAAAACCACTGCTATACCTTGGAATCTATCCAAGGTCTTCCATATGGTCTTCTAGCATGTCCCATATGAGTAGTCACCTCGACATGATGTGTTTTAGGTGTCTACAGATGCCCCTTTTGAGATGCATTGTGAGATCGAACAATGCTGAGCAAAAATAGACCTCCTAAAATGATGTCGTAGGTTGGATGATGATCATTGGTCTGATCAACATTAGATGCCCAAGTCCTGCAAAGAAGACGTGCATCCTAGAATCATTGCTTCCAACTAGATGGAAGGCTTAAATTTGAAAAAGCTTTGGCAAGCTCCAGCGTCGATCGGTCAACTCAGGGCTACTATAGGCTTCCACACCATATAGATTCTGAAAGGAGGAGAGCTACTAACTTACTATCATATTTGCTTTTTGCCCCAACAGAGGGTAAGCTTATGATAGTCATTGGCAATGATTCGTAAGACGAACGCAATTTGACAAGATCTAGGGATCTACGATCAAGGGATCTTCTGTTGACTTTGATTATGATTTGATATTATGACTACCCCCTCAAGCGACGAGTCGATGAGGGTAATGAAAATTAAATGAAGCGACGAGTCGCTTGACCACTATGAATGACTTTGAATAAATTAAGATTTAGCATTTTAATACTTGGCAAGGCCTAATCAGCTATGATTGCAACTGTTAATAGTAATTGTATATTTCTATCCCATGGAGTGGTCCAACCATGAAGGCCTTCTTAGGGAATCAAAATGGTAACAATGTCAATTATGCTTGTGTTGAATCATATTATCGATGATTTGCTGAAAATGTCATAGGGGAATTACGATGAATATCTCATTCCCTTGGAGTAGTCCGACCATCTGGGCCTTCTTAGGGATTGAAATGAAGCATACAATTCAGCGATGACTAATTTACCCCAAATGTCCTTATGGTAATTTACTCATCTTGCCAGTTTGCATGGAGCGCAAGTCACTGCAACCGCCAAGTGTATAGGGTAAATAACTAGATACAAGGCGCATTTGGCTTTTGGATTATTTGATTTTTTTGTTAATTTTGAATATTTTTGAATTTTCTAATCCGGTTGGTACTTAGAAGTTACCATTTTGGAACTCCACATAGTGGGATTTAAGAGCATTTATTGCAGCTTGTTAACCACGTTTGACAATGACAGCTAAAAATATCAAATTTCTTAACCGCGGGTCAGACTCACGGGTGGAAAACCCTAATTCGGGGACCGCGGTTGTCAAGTGCGGTCAGGACCGAAATTAGAAATATTTAAGCATTTTGCACAATTTAAAAATTTCATTATTTCCTATTGCAGTTTGAAAATCTGAGAGCTCTGAGAGGTAAAACTTGAAATTTGACATGGAATGCTACTGAAAAACCGATCCGCTTACCTCATCTCCCATCCTGATGGTAGACTAGCCATAGGCCTCTACCAGTGGAGGAGTCGGTGTTACAAAGGTAACACACAAACCGAGACCACGCTTTCATTACCAGTTTAAAAATTAACCACATTAATTAATGAGGCAAATTAACTTCACTAAACTGTTGGTAATGAACCTCACCCTAGTTAGGTTTAGCTTAGGTTAGCTTAGAGGGGAGGGTTTTAATTTTTTGGGGTACCCCGGGATAAGGAATGACCCTAAAAAGGTCATCCTTGCTAGCCGCGGTTGGCAAGCACGGTCCCCAATTGGCAAATTGGGGGTCACGGTTGTCAGCCGCGATGGGATTTAAAATCCAACGGTCAAAATTTTGATCGCCATCCCGATCACGGGTCTGAAGCGCAGTTCGACCATTTTAGGCAAAAATTTTAATTTTTCAATTTTTTTTATTTTTTGATAGAATTAATTGATTTTTTTTAATTTTTGAAGTGTTGTTTTTCATTTTTTTGATGCTTTTGACATTTTTTGACTTTGTTTTTCATTTTGAAATTGTTTTTAAATGTTTTTGCTCATTTTTTATTGTCTTTTATTAATTTTGGCCTCATTTTGCTTTATGTTAGACCCTGACTACGAGGGCGAGGGAGTCTGAGATCCTTTGCAACCTGCATGGTGCCCTTGATCCGATGGATCAGGCTTGGTTCGATGTCATGGGGTTTGGCTACGTACTATACCTCCCCACCATCAGGGCCGACTAGGCCTATATGACTGCCTTGGCCCGACGTTGGGATGCGTGGACCAACACCTTTCACCTGCCCACAGGTGAGATGACAATGACACTAGAGGATGTCTACCACATCTTTCGCATTCCTCTGGATGGCGAGCCCATCACATCTTCGCCGATCGGGGTGAAGAAGGTCGTATTTGCATAGATTTTTGGTCGGTGCAGTGCGGAGGCAGAGCACGACTCGAACCATGGAGGGGTCCATATTGAGGATTGGTACACAATGAGGGTCTTCAATGAGCGCACAACCATATTCATGCACTTGATCGTACAGGTTGTCCTCCTTGATTCTTCTAGAGCGAGGTTCCCTTGGAACCTCCTGGCTAGGACTATGGACATCCTCGCGAGTCCTACTGATCATCCCCTGATCCTGTCCTGGGGTAGTGCACTATTGGCACAACTCTATAATGAGTTGTATCATATCACCTGTAGGAGCAGAGTCGGCATTGGGTGCAGCCTACTGCTACAGATCTAGGGGTGGCAGCACATTAAGATCGAGCATCCCACTGAGCCTACCATTGAGGATTGGCACTATTGAGGCGATGCACCAGTGTTATGTTGCATGTTGGCCTCGAGATCAGGAGGGCTTCTAGAGTAGGTCTCATGCAGGGGACCTTACTACATTGTATGCTTTTCAGGGCTACAGGTCGATCAGATTGAGTGGTACCCCTACTTAGACTGTCCTCCATGGGTAGAGGCTGCTAACAGGCTACGTCGAGCATGCAAGGATAGATGGCTCCTCGGATGTAAGTTTGAGGTACGCGAGTTCTTCTACTACTCTCACGTCTTGAGATAGTTCGACATTCGATAGGAGATTCCAGAGATGCCGACCATCTACCATCACCTCCATCTAGAGAGGGACTTGACTTGGCCCAGGATTACTCCATTGGGTGATGAGGATGATGACTTTTAGGAGTCAAGGTATAGAGATGGAGGGACTACCCCCTCATTTGACACATGGTGGACACTCCGGGTGTGGCAAGGTTTTGATGGCCCCTTAGGTAGGGTCATAGATGATGTGACAGAGGGCGGTGAGGGCATCGAGGTAGATCCGCATGGGCGTAGAGTCCATTAGAGGACTAAGGGTGGATGGGGCGAGGGTGCAGTAGAGGAGGCACCATCGACTGAGGAGGAGGACGATGCTCTTGAGGAGGGTGAGGCAAAGCCTAACAATGATATTTGATAGCTCAAAGCCTAGGTTGCTAGCCTACAGACTCAGGTAGGCTCTCTACAGATTCAAATGCTACAACGAGACACCACCATTGCCACTCTACAGGAAAAGGTGGGAGATCTATAGTCTAGGCTGATAGTAGGGCAGGCCTAGTGGCATAACTATAAGGAGGAGAGGACCACTCTGTAGGCTAGGATCACTATAGCTGACGTAGAGATACAGAAGCTCACAGGGCATCACACTCTTCTGCAGTCTTAGCTAGATGATTTGATAGTACTGCTCATCGCCTACTAGGTTGGGGTATCAGTTCTCTCATCTTCATAGGTTGTTCTAGTACCCCTAGCTATTCCAGTAGAACCAGTAGTGCCAGCAGTACAGGGAGTAGCAGGTCCGGATCAGGGGGTAAATATTAGAAGACTCCAAGCTCTAGTTGAGCGACACATTGATGATGCCTCACGTAGCTCTACCTACATCACCACTCTGAGAGGGCAGATTGGACTACTCAAGGGTGAGGTTCTAGAGATGCCCATGGCTTCAGGGTCTTAGAGGACTCGCACTCGGGAGACAGGCCAGTCATCAGCTAGCTCCAACCATAGGACTCACAGGTCTGAGAGGACTTCTGGTGCTAGCTCATGGAGGACCCACAGGGAGGGTGGAGGCGATGGTGGTGCCTCATAGACTGGGGGTGTAGGCCCTGGCTAGTACAGATCTTAGAGATGTCATTGTACCCTTTTTTGAGTGTAAGGTCGAGGACCTACACATATGTAGCCTGAAGGTATTTTTGACCATGTCGATGTACTGCACATTATTATTATTTTTGGTACACACACACATATATATATATATATATGATCTGATATTGGAGACTCATTATATGTGTAGATTTTATGTGTTTTATTGTTTATGTTTTATGAGATGCACATGGATGCAATGCTTATATGTTATGTTGATTTAATGCTATATGATGTGATGTATGGATGACATGCACTAGCTATATGATGGATGTATGATTTAGATGCGATGATATACATGTGTAGATGGACTACTTATGATGAATGTATATGAATGCAATATTTGATGTTAAATACATGTATAATTTGCTTCACTTGTATGCATTTAATTTATGTTGCTATGACATAATTTATGCCATGTATGTATTGCATAATTTTTCTATGATGAATGCTATGTAAATGAACATGTATGTTTTAATCACTAAAACATAATGTATGAATGTAATATGGATTTAACAATCTAATGGATGACACCACAGAATGTATAACAATCATGAATTGTAATTGCTATATCCTTATAAAATTTTGATAAATTGTACACCCATATGTGAGATGCAATGATGTATTGTTTCTATTCATAAGCTCTTGCAAGTTAAAATAATATGCGTAACATAGTCAATGGTCGTTTAAATATCATTTCTGACATCCATCCGGTATCTAACCTATATTATGAACAATCTTCTAATAAACAAACTCTTATAAAGAGAAATTTGATATTTGATGATTGCATTGAAAATTGGTTGTTGCTATTTGGGAATTTTTGAGGTTTTCCATGAAACTCAAACACCCTAGTTGACTTATCAAAAGTTGTATAATGACCATACTAGACTTCTAAAAAATAAAGTTTTCGCTATGAAAGACCAAGCTATTCATTACCCCTGTGTGTGCAAATGAATATATTAGGTAAAACATAAGCATACCCCAATGTCAGGCGGGATTCTTTCAGCCCATTGCTAAGATTGGGGATCCTCAAATGTTCACCTCATCCTAGGTTTGGATTTAGTTAGACTAGACCACTAGGCAATCTGGGCCACCTAAAGCTAGCTCACTTGTAAATTGCTTAGAACTACCCCTTCAATGACAGGCAGGATTCTTTCAGCCCATTGTTGAGATTGAGGATCACTCTATGGCTTTCAAGCATTGATCATTCCAGGGATTCAAGCTCACCCCCTTATTTTCTTCAATTTATTGGGATACTTGCTCATATATAGTGACAAAAATCATTGTTTATTTTGTATACACTATTTTTTTATTTTTCTTTTTCTTTATTAAGGGATTTGATACTGATAGGATTTCTTTTAGACTAATTTGGGATTTCATTCTGGGATATTGCTCCTTCATTTGTAAGCAAGGGATTTATTCGGGTAGGGGGTAAACTTGTCCTTTTGCCAATGACCACTACTCTAGACCATTGCTCCTCACAAAATAAGCAAGTAACAAAACCTTTCGCCTAAGGTGACCCGAACCACTTTTGTAGTTTTCATCCTTCCTTACCCTAATTAGGATTGTTTAAATGTGTTTGATTAGTGATAGGATTCTAATATGCTAAGTGCTATCAAAACTAGACCTCATCTACAAAATAAAAGTAAGCTTTCTACCAAACTCTTGAGAAGACCACTAGGTATGGTTGAATGACCAAAAAACCTTAGTATATTCTTCATAGCAACAAGATGGGTTGTGTTGAAAAACATAATTACTCACAAGGGTGATGAATGATGAAAATGCAATGATGCATGATTGAAACACAAACGTGGTGTCGTTTGTAAGATTGCAAACACAATCTATCCTAATGCAATATGCAATGGATGGAAATACCTAATGCAATGCAATTAAATGAATGGATGCAAAATGGAATGCCATATGCAAGTGCAATGTTTTTTTTTAAATGAAATGCAATTTTTTTTTTTTATTTTACATTTTGACCAAGGTATTTTAAAAACCATTGGAGCCTTTTGTGCTTTGACCAAAGGGGTTACAGATGCCTTTGGGGATTTTTTGAAATTGACCAAAGGGCTTACAGATGCCTTTGGAGCCTTTTTGAAATTGACCAAAGGGCTTATAGATGCCTTTGGGGACTTTTGAAATTGACCAAAGGGTTTATAGATGCCTTTGGAGCCTTTTTGAAATTGACCAAAGGGCTTATAGATGCCTTTGGAGCCTTTTTAAAATTGACCAAAGGGCTTATAGATGCCTTTGGAGCCTTTTTATGGTTTTAGGCATAAAATACTTTAAGATGAAGGATGTTGAGAGGTTCAGGCTCTTCAATTCCTTCCAACGATGTCAAGTGATATGTCCCAGGTCCAATCTTCTCAGAGATCATATAAGGACCTAACCAGTTAGCCATAAATTTATCTCGTAGTTCTGGCGATAAATTTGAGTTTTGTTGGTTCTCTTTCAGCACAAGATCACCAACCTCAAAGTCTCTCAGATGGACTTTATTATTGTAAGCTCATTTTAAGCGCTCCTGATAAACGTGGAGGTGCTCAAGGGTATTCACGTGACGTTCATCAAGTAGCATCAATTGATCTAGGTGAGCTTACCGCATGGTGTCATCATCAATGAACTCTTTCAATGCGATGCACAATGTTGGAATTTCCAACTCTAAGGGCATAATGGCCTCAATGCCATATACTAGTGAAAATGGAGTTGCCCCAGTGGGTGTCCGAATGCTAGTCCTGTAAGCCCATAATGCAAGGGGCAGCTGGATGTGCCAATATTTGTGGTGTTCTTGTACCATATTTTTCAAGATGGAAACCACTATCTTATTTGAAGCTTCAGCTTATCTGTTTGCTTACGGATAATATGGAGTCACAAAACTATGTTTGATCTTATATTTGGATGTCAAAGCCCTCATAGTTTTGTTCTTAAATGATGTTCCATTATCTGAAACTATCTTGGATGGTATCCCAAAATGACTTATGATATTGGTGAGTATAAACTCAGCAATACGCGCTCTAGTTGTTGTTGTTAAGGGAATGGCTTCCACCCATTTAGTAAAATACTCAGTAGCCATAATAATGAATGTATGTCAGCCCGATGATGGAGGAGAGATCTTATCGATGAGATCAAATCCCCACTGAGAAAATGGCCAAGCCGCTTGAATGGGTTGTAAGGCCTGTGATGGCAAGTGCATAAGATTAGCATGATGTTGACATTTAACGCATTTCCTGACATACACATTGCAATCCTTCTCCATAGTGGGCCAATAATAACCCATGCGAAGGATGCGCTTGATGATAGCCATGCCACTGAAATGGCCACCGCACGTACCATCGTGAGCTTGCAAAATTGCCCAAGATGACTCTTGGGGCTCAAGACAATGAAGGAGAACTCCATCATAGCTTCTACGATATAGGATGTCTGCTAACAAGACATACTTTATCACTTTTATTTAAATGTGCATTTTGCAGCATGCGACAATCCCTGAGGGATTACACCAAGTCTAAGGAAGTCATGTATCTATGACATCCAGTTATGATAAGCTTCGACTTTGACTGACAAGACAACATGTTCCCCTGTGGTTCCACATTTGCAAATGTAGACTGGGAAACAACCTTGTGGTGAATGGTAGTACCACTCCCCGGTCGGATCCTACGAGATCAAAGACCCCCAGGATGCTCTCTTGAGAAAGTCTCTGGCTCTATAGAACCATTCATGGTTTGGTTCTACATGAATCATGTTGATTGACTCTTTGTTATCCAATGCTTCATGTTGCATAGCAGAATGTGACAATATTTTTACATGGATGGTAGTGAAATCGGTAGATAGATTCTGAGGGATTAAAGATCCCAAAGATGCCATTGTGTTTGCAAATCTATTGGACGAACGAGGGATTGCCTCGATGTCGTACCATTCTAGTTGAGCTAGATAAATGTCAACAAGATCCTTGTAAGCTTTCAATACCGGACATCGGCATTGAAATAATCCCTTAACTTGGTTAACAATGAGAAGGGAATCGCCAAAGATATTTAGCCTTTTGATCTTCATGGCGACAGTTGTTTGGAGACCCAAAATTAGGGCTTCGTATTCAGAATTATTGTTAGTGCAAGGAAAGTCCAACTTGAACGACAAGGGCATTGGAGCTCCTTGTGGTGTGAACAACACTATTCCTACACCACCCCCTTGCTCACACTTCGAACCATCGAAGAACAAGGTCATATCAACTTTGTTATCCGGTTCCTCGGGTTCGGGTGCTTTTGATAAGGCAAAGATTGCATCATCAAGAAGCTCTATGGTGAGGGGCCTACTATTCTCGAGAGGCACCTCAACCAGTTGATCAGCTATGACTTATCCCTTAATGGACTTTTGGCTTATGAATTCCAAATCAAATTCTATCAATAGCATGATCCACTTTGCAGTACGTGTATTATGATATGTCTTGCTCATCATATACTACAAAGGATTTTGTTTTGATATGACATACATCGTATGACTTAACATATAGTGCTGTAATTTCTTTGTAGTGAACACTACCGCTAAACATAACTTTTCCATGTATGCATATCCTAGCTCGTAACTCACCAAGGTTCGGCTAATGTAATATATGGCTTGTTCTTTATCTTGCACATTCTTTTGGGCTAACATGGTCCCTAGTGCAAATTCCATCGCCAATATATACAACAAGAATGGTACATATGGTCTTGGTGGAGCTAGCACTGGCGACGTTGCCAGGTATTGCTTAATCTCAGCAAAGGCTACTTGAAAGTCCTCGTCCCAGTTGAATGGGACCCCCTTGTGTAGCAGTCGATTCATGGGTCAATATTTATCTGATAATTATGTGATAAATCACTTTATGGATGCTACTTTTCCCTGTAGGCTTCTTAATTCCTTGATGTTTGTGGGAGGACGCATTTCTAAAATAGCCTTGACCTTTGTTGGGTCAACTTCGATGCCTCATTTTGAAATGATGAATCCTAAGAGCTTCCTTGAAGTTACACCAAATACGCACTTCTTAGGATTCAACCTGACATTATGCTCTATCAGGCGATCAAAGACTTTTCTCAGGACCTCAACATGCTCTTCACGTAGCAATGACTTTGCCAACAAGTCATCGATATAATCTTCTAAGATCTTATGCATGTAGTCATGAAAGATATATGTCATAGCCCGCTGATATGTAGCACCAGCATTCTTCAGGCCGAATGGCATAACCTTGTAACAAAATGTCCCCCATGGCATTATGAACATGGTTTTATGCTGGTCTTTGGGCTTAATCCAAATTTGGTTGTAACCAAAAAAATCATCCATTAAGGAGAGCATCTCATGACCCGTAGTTGCATCTACGAGAGCATCTATGTTTGGCAACAAAAATGAATCCTTTGGTGTTGCCCTATTTAGGTCTCTAAAATCTATACAGATATGGATCCTTCCATCAGGTTTTCCTACAGGCACCATGTTTGATACCCATTTCGGATAGTCGATGGAAATGACAAACTCTACATCCAACAACTTTTGCAATTCATCCTTAACCATTAAGGCTACTGTTGGATGCATCTTCCTGAGTTTCTGCTTGACTGGCTTCTTTGATAGATCTAGCGAAAGGTTATGAGTAACCAATTTCAGATCTAGACCCGACATGTCCTTATAAGTCCAAGCAAAGAGATCAGGTCTCTCTTTCAGTAGAGGGATGAGGTTGGCATGCTCATCAGGAGTCAAAATTTCTCCAAATTTAACCTTCTTAGGATTAGTGGGATCATTACTGATATCCACTTCAAAGGTTTCCTCTATTGACATATGGGATCCCTCCTCAAGTTGATGAGGTGTAGGGATCAAGTGGATGTCATCTGTTGGGTTTATAGGTTCCTCATTGGAAGCATCCTCAAAATGATAGACATCATGTGCATAGCCTAGTGCAAAATGGAAAGGTTGCAACATTTCCTCATTAGGGAAGAAATATTTAGGCTCCAAAGGTGAATCAGCATGGTCCCAATCAATAACATCTACATTAAGACACAATGTCTTGGAAGGATCGACTGGATTGCGAAGTGGAGTGGTCAAATCAATGGAGATCATATTGATGGAATGGATCATATCTCCAGGACCACATGCACGTGACTCAACATTAGCAAAACTTCCATCCCCGAGATGTGGTTCTAGGGGTATGGGGATCTCCAGATCTGGTCCATGAATAGACTGTCGGATGGGATCATTGGGCTCAAGGAGCTCCATGTACATTGGTGGATCGGGAAACACCATGTGATAAATCACATTGATATTCGGTGGTATTCCCCTAAGGCGAGGATGGAGATTGATCTCTCTGTACATCTTATCAACAGTATATGGCGCATTACGATGACTCAAGTAGGGAGGTCTTAAATAAGCTCTCTTTATTTCATTTTCATCGTAACTATCGACTATGAAGTGCTCTTATATCTCATTCATTTGTTCCATGGGTAGAAGATGACGTAAGAGTGTAGGACCCAAGTAGGCCAACTCAGTTTCATCATTGGATTGCTTGTTGTTTGAGGATAACTCAGTGTCATATGTTCCAGAATCGTAGTTTGGTCCATAGATTTTGATGATGGATACTACATGCATGTCCTCAGAAGGAAATTTTGATTTGGTGTTTATAGCTCTATCCAGGATCTGGATGTGCATACCGATATCGTCAGTAGCTTCACGACTTTGATTGTCCAAGTTGGCTCTTGTAATGTGTTATGGGTCGGTCTCCACCAAGATGTTTGTATGGTATCTCTTGGGTGGCTCTATAATGACATAGGTCACTAGCAGGTTATCCCTCTGAAAAACATAAGGATTAGGGTGATAAGGATTGAAGTCAAATTCACCCCCTAGACTGAGGTACAAGCGATCTAAAGATATTGCAAGAAGTTCATCATGTCCTCGAATATAGTATCCTAGCCCAAACTTGTTAGTTGGAAACTGATACTACGGTTCATATGGCCTCCTACGCCCTTACTCGAATAGTCCAAAACCATAACCATACCAATGGTAACACTCAAAGTATTGCATGGCATATTTTGGGTTAGAGAGATAATGAACATTCACAATTAATGGTTCATTATCATCCTCATCCATGGGCATGGAAGATACAAACTGGTCTAACCCTCCCTAGATGAAGTTGGTTTGGTTAGATGACACCCCTAATGGTGCCATCGTCCCTATGAGAAGGTGATGGGCTTGCAGTCGGTCCATGTCCTGTGCAATCTTGATAATTGGTGTCAACATCACATTTTGCATGATATATTCCCCTAATCTAGGATTAACCAAATTGATGATCACCTGTAGTGCAGATGATCTTGCTAAAGACACAGGCAAAGTAGACTGAGGTGCCTCTTTGACTTCTCCTTGAATTTCATCTACTTCCATGGGATTAAGGGCTTCAATGATAACTGGCTTGGGCGTTTGCTTTATCTCTTTTTTATCCTTATTTACTTTCAACTTCCTATAATCTTGATGCATCATAGATGCAGAAGGTCTAGTAGAACTAGTTGTCGTGTGCTCCGATCATTGAGATGCGAATATTATAGGTTTAGCACACACTTCTTTGATTTTACCTCCTGGCTCTTTGATCGATGATGTTGACACATCTAGGTGTGTTGAGGGGAGCACAAATTCCCCTAGCAAATATGCTAGATTCACGTATTTAAAGGGTTCTTCATCTGAAGGCACAACGTGAACATGTCCCTCATGAATGTATTTGATACATTGATGTAGAATTGAAGGGACACAACACATTTATCTGATCCAAGGCCTCCCTAGAAGTATGTCATATTGCATAGCACCTTCGATTACATGATACATCATCGAGATGGTCTTCAGTTCTACCTAGATAGGTAAAACTAGGTAAAACTATAGTACCGACCGTTGAGCATAATGCATCATTGGAAGCTCTCAACGTGAAGGTAGAAGGAATGATATGCGTCTTGGGCAACTTCAAGTGAGTTAACGCCTTGGTAGTTATTGTTAGAATATATTTCAATATTTCTTTCATTAGTTAATTCAATCCTAACGATCTTATATTGTTAGAATTGATTAATTTAGGCTAGTTGTTATTTTGTTACAACTGTGCCTATATTGGTCTCGGGTGGTTCCACAACCTCCGGACTAATCCTGGCCCTAATGTATTATTTATACTTCATAAAATAAATCAGATGTGGTTTTGCTTCTCACATCGTATCAGATGGTATCATAGCCTGACCACCGCCACTCTCATTTCTCTTGAAGTGATCTCATAGTAGTGGAGCTCTAGACAAGTGGAGATTTTTTTAATCTCGATTGGAAATAATTTTTTGAGTTTGAGAATTTTTTTTTCAAGATTAGATTTCTCAAAAAAAAATTCTTAGATCGAAGTGATCGACGAACAACTAAAGGTGATCTACCATACAGTCGAAAGGAGAAAATCGAGGCGGGAAAGGCATAGAGACCAACACGTCGTGGGAGCCAACACCAAGGCTTACCCATGACCTTCTCGGGAGAGAGCCTCTCCCATAGAGGCTATACTCCTTTGTGGAGTAAAAGTTTTTTTAAAATCCTTATATGCTGACTATCCCATCCATGTGGGATATACCTTCTATCTGCCTCGATATTGAAAAATCAACCACGCATGTCACCTGGAGTTTTTTTTCGTCACCTGAAACTTTTAGCGTCAAAACTGTGACTCAGTTCGAATTTTTCCTTATCACTGTGTTCAGTGCTTTGGAATTCTGCATGATTTTCTGGAAGAAGGAAGCCAATCGGAGCAGATTGGCTGGATTAGAATTTGATTTAATCCTTTAAAAATCCTCCAAATCTGGTTTTTTTCATTATGCAGGGCGTCAATGGTTGATAGTCTTCATTTTTGAAGTTTTTTTTAAGGTGCAAATCTGGTTGTATCTCATTGCAGTAGGGAAACGATCCGAAAGGATCCAGTTTGGGCATGTTTTGAGCAAGATTTGGCTGTCTGTGAGCCAACCACCCCGTCGCCACCCACGCATCGCCTATGCTCCGCCATAGCAGTGCCACCTATGATTCGCCCAAGTGGTGGACGAAGAGGGAGCACCACCAGGGGGGCCATTAGGCCCGTGGTAGCTCCTTAAGAACGTGTGGAGCCTGATCTATAACAGATAAGCCCACTGGCTCACCTGACGGTGAGTCGAGTGGTTAAGGCTCTGGGAGCTTGAGGTCACGGGTTCGAATCTCGCCGAGCCCCCCCCCAACGCAAAGGTAAACAATTTTTTTTTTTTTTATATTATTTCTTTTATATAGTTTAAAATTATTTTTTTAAGATAATTTTTTGCTATAAGGAATAATTTTTTTTTTTAACTTTAGAATATAAAAATGTTTTATAAAGAGATTTTTTTTTTTAAGGGGGGGACTATTTTTTTTTTCGAAAAATCAAGGGGGGATTGAGAGTAATTTTTTGAGAAAAAAAAAGTAAAATTTGGCATTATTGTAAAGGTGCATTTTCGGCTGCGGCTGACACCTAGTGCTTAATTTCTATGGGCACTTTTATGTTGTATGTTGCATTTTTTCTTCTTTTGCACTATATCATTAAAGTTAAAATCAAATTCACTCCCTAAGTCCCTAAAATAATTAAAACCCATCCATGCAATTTATTGCACTACAATGTTCGGTATTTGTGATACCTCTGGCTATCACTTACAGGTAAAGCTATCATGATTGCGCTACTGTATCCGCCACCTAATATAGATACCACAATGACGTCTGAGCTTGTTCTCTATTAATCATCGGGGAGAGATAAGTTTACCATTTTGCTATTTTTTTACTCCATCCACTACCCCAATCACTCTCGTGTTTAGGCTTAAATCCAAACGAAAGTTTAGATATCCAAAGTGTATAGGGGAAGTTATGCCCCACGCATGCAGATTGAAGGCTTTCTAAGGTCGGTGCCATCAACAAGGTGATTCCCTTTCAGTACCACCTAAGTACCACGTATCGTATAATCATTAAAATTACCTATAGTCTCCCTCACATAAGGGTGGGTAATTTTTTTGGTTTTTCAAAATACCTATAGTCTCCTTCATGTAAGGGTGGGTATTTTGTACTGTATAACGACCTGGAATTAAGGTGTATAGAAGGGGCGATCAATTGGTGTTATAAGGAACCTTCAAAATGTCTGCAAAACTAATGACTGATGCTCATCAGTTATTGAAAGGTCCAAACTATACACCATGGAAAAACAAAATGAAGGCAATCCTAGAGATGGATGATCTTTGGGATATTGTGTTTGGAACAATAGTAAGACCTTCATCTTCAGCTGGAGCCACAACTCTAACTACTGATCAGAAAGACTTTGACAAGAAAGATATCAAAGCAAAAGTGCTCATTTTGCTTGTTGTTTTTGATGAAGTTCAACCTCATATTGTTGACTTTCCAAATAGTAAAGTGGCATGGGATGCCCTTAAAAATATATATGAAGGAAAGAATGATTCCACCATTCTATTTCTTCAATCTCAATTACACAGTCTTAGCATGAAACAAGGAGAGATAGTTGAACTTTTTCTATGCAGAGTGTCTAAGTTGAAAGGAAAATTGAATTCCTTGGCAACACCAGTTGATGATAAGCTCCTTACCTCAGTGGTAATGAGAGATCTTCTAGATTCTTTTAGAGTGTTGATCACCTCACTTCATGTATCACAGAGGTTACCTTTGTTGAGTTGGTAAATTTGCTTCAAGAAGAGGAGGTATGCCAACTACAGTGAGATGATTCTTCTAACACTACCCTATACACCAATGGAAGGGGTAAAACAAGAAGAAGGGTAATTTTTAGAATGGAGGGATTTCTCAAAAGGATTCAAAAGGAAAAAAAACTCAACAACCTCAAAAGAAAAAGAGATATTGAAAGATTTGTGACAAAGAAGTTCATGATACAAACAAATGTTGGCATAAGAACAAACAATCAAAATAGAAAGGCCAAAACAAACAAAAAAATAATGAACAAAAGCAAGTGAATGTTGTTGTTGAGGAATATGACACAGATTCTAAGAGAGCGCACAAAGTGCTCATGACTACCACAGTATCCAAGCCAGCGAATCTTATTTGGTATGTCGATTCTGGAGCTAGTAAGAACATGACTGGCAAAAAATCATGGTTTGAGTCTTTGAGGCCAAAGAGGGCAAACCTGTCACTATTATAGATGATAAAACCTACAAGGTTTAGGGAGAAGGAACAGTTTATGTTAATATTTCTGATGGCAAGTGCCATATTGAGAAGGTTATCTATGTTCCAGGATTGGCAAACAACTTGTCAGTCACACAAATTCTAGACAAAGATATAGTTGTAAACTTTAGTGTTGAGGGGGGCAAGAAGTGTTGTTCTATCACAAGGAGGGGTAAGAAAATTGCAACCACTTCATATAAGCATGGCTTATTTGCCCTAGATACTATCTCTTCTCTAGATGTAGCCATGATTGTCTCTACAAAGGAGGCAACTTCCCTATGGCACAAGAGATATGGACATATGAGTTTTGGGTACTTACTTGAGTTAAGTAAGTATGAAATGGTAAAGGGTCTTCCTTCTCTTTCTACCACATTGCCAGTTTGCTCTGATTGCTTGGCAGGAAAGCAACATAGAGTACCTTTTGAAAGGAGCTCTACAAGAGCAAAGAAACCTCTGGAGTTGGTTCACACCGATTTGTGCAGTCCTTTAACTCCCAAAAGTTGTGGGGGTAAGATGTATTTTTAGTTATTCATGGATTATTACTCATGAAAGATGTGGGTATTATTTCTTCAACTAAAATATTAAGCATTTGGCTTCTTTCAGCAATTCAAGAAATCTGTTGAAAAGGAGTCAAGGACTTCTATAAAGACCCTTCACTCAAATCGAGGGGGGAGTTCACCTCTAAAGAATTTTTTGAGTTCTTGACTGAAAATGGGATCACACGACAGTTGAATACTACTTATACTCCTCAGAAAAATGGAGTTGCTGAAAGGAGGAACCGTTCCATCATGGAAATGGTTCGTTGCATGCTCACAGGAGCTAGAATTGGGCAACAATATTGGGCAGAAGCTATCACCACAATAGTATATCTATTGAATAGGGCACCCACTAAGGCCCTACAAGGAATGACTCCACAAGAAGCATGGAGTGGTAGGAAACCCTCCATATCTCATCTATGCATTTTTGGTTGTAAATAATTCATGCACATACCGAAAGAAAAGAGGAAGAAGCTAGATGAGAAAATATTGAAGTGCATTCTTCTTGGGTATGATGAGCACTCTAAGGGTTATTTATTGATTTATCCCTTAACCAAGAAGATACACATCAGTAGAGATGTAGTTTTTGATGAGGCTTTCACATCATAAAACACATCAGATGTATACCTAGACCTTATGGAAACAAAGGTTGAGAAGTATCCTTCATCCAAGGTTGGAATTCCTTCTTCATATTATTCATCAACACAGAAGAAAAATCCAAAGTGGTATACAAGTACAATTAGAGACTCTAAACTATCCACTCCATCGGATTTGACATTGGATAGGCCTCGTACTCGTAGCATGGCTCGACAAGAGAAAGCTACAGCATAGATTACTGGGGTTGATGATCTATGTCAATATTTTGAGGAACTTTTTGTAGATCTAGAGAGAGATACAGAAGATATGGATATTGATGATGACAGGGTGTTTATATCCTCAATAGATGAACTTGAATCTATGTTAGTGCAATATGCCCTTGGTGAGCCTTAGTGGAAGGCCACTATGGATGTAGAGTATAAGTCTTTTATGAAAAACAAAACTTGGAAGCTTGTCGATATGCCATACGAAAAGAAGCCCATAGGCTGAAAAAGGGTATACAAAGTCAAGTACAATGCAGATGGGATGATAGATAAGCATAAGGTCCGACTTGTTGCAAAGGGCTATGCTCAAAGAGAAGGCATTGACTACAAGGAAACTTTTGCACCTACTACTCGGATGACAACCATTCGAGTTCTTTGTGCTATGGTAGCACAATATGGGTGGAAAGTGCACCAAATGGATGTCAAGAGTGCATTTCTAAATGGTGATATCCAAGAGGAAGTCTACATGACTCAACCGAAAGGATTTGAAGTGGAAGGCCAACAACAGAAAGTTTGCAAATTGGTCAAATCCTTATATGGTTTGAAATAAGCCCCTCGGGCTTGGTATATAAAAATGGATAATCACCTACTGTAGCATGGATTCAAGAGATGTCCATATGATGTAAACCTCTATTTCAAGAAGCAAGGCTCTGAAATAGTGTTGCTTGTACTCTATGTTGATGATCTGCTCATAACAGGGAGTTCAAAAACAATGATCTCTACTGTCAAACAATATTTGAGCAAATATTTTGAAATGACAAATATCGAACTTCTCCATTACTGTCTTGGTCTGGAAGTGAACCAGAAGGAGCACTACATCAAAGTGTCCCAAAAAAAATATGCCAAGACACTACTAGAAAAATATCGCATGATTGACAGCAAGCCTATGGTAACACCAATGGAAACAGGACTTCAGTTATCGTGATATGATAAATCACCTCAGGTAGATGCTACTCTCTATCATCAGCTAATTGGGAGTCTCATATATCTGACCAACACTAGACCAGATATCATATTTGCTGTCAAATATCTTTTGAGGTTCATGCAGGAACCTAAGACTACACACTGGAAAGTAGTAAAGCAAGTTCTTCACTATGTTCGTGGTATAATTGAATATGGCCTATAATACAAGAACAACAAATTCTTCTTATAGGGATACATAGACTCTGACTATGCCGGATCATATGATGATCGTAAATCAACTTCAGGATATTTGTTTCATCTTGGATCTGGTCCTGTCTCTTGGCACAGCAAGAAGTAACAGGTGGTTGCTATCTCATCAACAAAGGAAGAATACCGCGTTGCACGTTAAGCTGTGTGCGAAGTGATATGGTTGTGTCGCATCCTGACAAGTATGGGTCTTCCATAAAAATATCGACTACACTTGTTCTATGACAACATGGGTGTTTTGAATCTTGTTAAGAATCCAGTGCATCATGAGAAAACCAAGCACATTGATACACAATGCCACTTCATTCAAGACGATGTACCAAAGTACCGAATCCAACTTCAGTACATCTTCATCAATGCTCAAGTTGTAGATATATTCACTAAGGCACTTGCACGTGTAAAATTTGAATTGTTTCGTAGCTCTCTATGTATTTCAAAATAATGGGGGGATGATAGTATAGCTAGTAGTTATATGTTTCCTGAAATATTGTAATATGGGGGGATGTTAGAATATATTTCAATATTTATTTCATTAGTTAATTCAATCCTAATGATCTTATATTGTTAGAATTGATTAATTTAGGCTAGTTGTTATTTTGTTACAACTGCACCTATATTGGTCTCGGGTGGTTCCACAACCTCCGAACTAATATTGGCCCTAATGTATTATTTATACTTCATAAAATGGTTCTGATTCTCATAGTTATGATATTTATTGATGATCCCGTGTCAATCAAAACTTGCTTGAATGGTTTGTGATTCACACATGCAATAATATGTAGTGGTGGGTCTGTTATAACAGTGTAAACTATCTTGACTTCATGATCATGAAATTGTATGACCGGTTCCTAACACTATTGTACATGCCCCATGAAGTGTGTAAAAACTTCAAGATCTTGAGGCTGCACTTCTATGGATCTTAGGATATCCATAAGCGTCTCCCTGTGCTTGGGAGACTACTAAATCAGCTCATAAATTGATACTTCGCTGGAGTCGTCTGTAGGTTTTAGACCAAACTATTCCTGATTGTCACCATCAATCTAGTTGATGGGCCTAGCACATGCTAGGCTAGCCTTGGAGGAGGCACATATTGGACTCTAATGGGTTTTGGAGGTTTATTTGGTCATTCATAACTTGCATGTCTTGTGACAACATTGACCATTCCGATGAACCCATGGGTTGGTGGTTTGATGCGTACTTGGTTGACTTGGCCAACATCATTCCTTAGCACCTCATGATTTGGTAAAGGATTTTTGTAAATCCATATATTTTTATTGTCATGTGCTTGTGGGTTGTCGAAAAGAAGCATACCTCTTTCAATCATATTTTGCACAATATGTTTGAAATACCAACATACCTCAATGTCATGGTCTTTCGATCGATGAAAGATGCAATATTGATCGTCCTTGTAGCCCTTAGGCTTAGGCTAATTAGGGTCCATTAACTTGACCTTGGGTAAGTGTATAACATTTGCCTCATTTATCTAATAAAAAATCAAAGTCAACGACTCTGATAACTAAGTGAATATGCAAGGAGGGCATCCTTCCTTATCCTTATCCCTCTGATTATTGTTGCACTGCTCATATTACGCAGGAAGAGGTTGGTCTTTATAGTTTCATTGTTGTTGCCCCTTATCCATTTTTTGAAGGTTCAAAACCACTTGATTAACGTGGGTTGGCTTGGCCTATTGTATCTTAGTTCTTTTCTTGTTCCACTCCTTATTTTTGAGCTTCAAGTTATCCTCCTATAACTTGATGTCCTCTATCACATTGGCTTGCACCAAAGCCTCTTTGAATATTTGGTACTGCTGCAACTATAGCAATAATGAAATGTTCTTGGTGTAACTCTTCATGAATATTTGAGTTAATTCAGAGGATGGGATGGAGAATGGTAGCTTTACCATCATATTCATCCATCATTTTCTATAATCTATCATTGGCTCATCATCGTGTTGCATTAAAGCAGCCAGGTTGGATAAGTTTACCTTTTTCTTGATGCTAAAGGAGAAGCATTCAAGAAATGCATCGACTAGTTGTTTGAAACTAGTGATGTTGTGCCTCTTTAATTGGTTGAACCACTCATGAGTTGGGCCTGAGAGGGTTGTAATGAATGTGCACAGGAGCAAAGAATCATTGCTCTCAATATGAAAGCACATATCTAGAAAACTTGTTACATGCTCCTGTGCATCTTCCTCTCCTTGAAACTTTTCCAACCTAGGCATATTAAAATGCTTAGGATAGGCTAGAATAGGCACTAATGTGCATAGAGGTTTATTATGGATCTTGTTAAAGGTAGGCTTTTGATAAGTCATTCCTTGCTTCTCTATGGCTTGGATCTTCTTTGTTAAGGCCTTATAGGCCTACGAAGAAAGGATCTCCTCTTCTTGAGATTGCCTTGGAGGCACCTGCAGAGGTAGATTCTTCTTCTATCGAGGTGGTGGACTAGGCTCATCCTCCTCCTTGAATTGGGATATTTTTGGATATTATTTTTCTAATTCCTCTCCCACTTCTTCCTCATACTACCTATTCTCGTATTGTTTGGATGCTAGACACCGATCTCTATGCTAAGCTGTATGGTAAGTATGTGTGTCTATGTACTCAAGGTATAACTTGAGATGTGAAGCCACTCATCTATCGACACGCTCCCTGGTATCACTACGAGGAGGTAAACCAGTGCTAGCCAATCAATCCTCTCTCTCAACACACTCCTTATGATCAAGGATGTGTTGTTCATATAATTTGTCTTATGAACCTCTACCTTTGAGTGTTCTCATTTTATAGGCGGTTTTTCTCTACACAAACATCCTCCAATTGGTATTGGAGAATATATCATCTCTATTCTGACACCAGTCTATGAGATATATCAACATGATCAACCGTATGAGGCCTTTGGTGTGTGCGATCTATTCGAGAAGCTTTATGGGTATGTCCCCCAATGGAATGATTTGCCACACTCTTGCATTTGTAAAGACGAAATTCATGTCAGGTTGTCTCCTATACTCTGTTCCTGCATGAGATGTAGGAGCATGTATGTCACGAGAACACTTGGATCACTCTTCAGGTTCTCTGGAAATCCTAATTATGATTTTGCTACACTCACTCGTAGATCAAGAGGGTGCAGATGTAGGATTATATCCTAGTTTCCCTAGGACTCTGTCTAGATCGTCTAACTGAGTACTACACCATGGCTCATGAGGTGGTGTGCCTATAGCTCCCACTTTTAATATATCTATGGTGAAATTACAAGGTTCACCCCTATAGGGAGTCTACATAAGCTTACACTCAAAAGTGGTCCCATATGCTTACCCCTGAATAGGTGGATCTCGAGTCTGTCTATACTCGAATGGTGGAGGTCATGAGCCTCCCTTAGCTACAAGTCGAAGGGGTACCAATCTGGATCCCTAAATGACATATTCTTCAATAGAACCCATGGATGCATGAGGAATGTGGTCATGGTAAATGCTACCATGTGTAAGAACCCCCATGCTAGGAAGTCCCATGCTCTGATCTATGTCTAGAGGAGTGCATAGTACTTGCTCTAATCAGGGTATTCTCAACGAAATCCCCTCGTGTAGAATTATCCCCTCTAATACTCATTGAATGATGTTTAGGAGGATTCTATGATTGAGGGCATTCTACATCATGTTGTGCATTAGGTGGAGCTCGAAATTCAATCTAAGTTCTATTCCCAGATGGACCCCTCCGTGTTTGCACCATTGTGTTATCTTATATGTAAATTTTAAGGCAAGCAAAGTAAACAATGATGATTATCTTATTTTAAGTTTTGCTTGTGAACCCTAAACTATTTGATGTGTTTTGCAAATGTGTTGTATCAGTATGTAACTCTCATTGTGTTTTCAATGTGTTGATGATATACTCAGTTGTTAAAGGGCTTTCACCTATATACTCGCAACTCGACAACCTCGTTATGAACTCCAAGTCATGTAATCCCTCGAAATGGGGTGATGAGGTCCACACCTGGGCAGGGAGCATAGGTCCTACTAGAATCTCATCCATTTTCACCCAGTCATTGTTATACCCTTTGAAGAGAAGCACATGTAAATTTTTTGGGCTACGAAAGGTTCTTGAGTCCGGCCTTGGTCTAGAACATAAGGTATGTAGGAGTTGGGCCAACATATGGAAATCAATTCCACCATAGTTGAAACCCTACTAGTGGTTGGATGTGACTTCCAACTCACTAGAGTTTAATGTGAACCGTAGTGTGTGTGGTTATTTTTAATTTGCATGAAAGAAAGATGCATAATACAACATTCAAATGATTCTCTTCTATATGCAATGCAGAAAAAGGAACATTTCAAATTAAGAAAGTATGCATGATTAGTTCTACATGATGTTTTAACAATGCATACTAGTGATGGTGTGGCCACAGATCGGGCCTCAAGAAAGCAAACAAAATACAAAATATATTCTAGAATTCTAGAGACTAGGTCCAACTGCACTCAGAGGTTTGATGTTCCTAGTAGTGCCTAGTAAAGACATAAAAAGAGAAAGACCTAAGGACTCATATGCCTACTGCTAATTTCATTGTCTTCCCTATTTAGTCAAACATTTTTACATTCTGGACATTTATAGAGAGCCAAAACAAAAATAGAAGGTGACAGTGGTACCTACCTTAGGTCCACATCTGATTAAGCTTTACTCCCATACTATCTGGTCTATCAGAATCTGACCACATCTCTGTAACACAGTGACCATTGTTACTCGTAGGTGTTAGCCATGATGACAACTGTTGATCGTGGCTATCAACCGTGGTGAGCACATGTCATAAGAGGTCAGTGATCCATGGCATGAAATGCAGAGGTTCCACCATGATCGCCTTCTATACCTCTCTATAAAGCATACACCTAACTAATACATTCATTGAAATCAATCATTAAAGCATGCAATGGAAGACAAGATTGCATATGACAAGAAAATGAATGTTTCTTCTATTAATATTGAATCAAATCTCGGTTACAATCATGCCCCTCTTAGGGTCACCCAAATTTTGATACAATTAACACAATTTGAAAGCCCCAACGAGGTAGGTGCAATACATAGACTTTCTAAATGGACATGAAATGCTCCAAGGTGTCGATGACCTTCTCCATGATTAGAGGTATTTTTTATCTTGCACCTCAAAACCCTATTAGTCCTACATGCAATAAACAAAAAGAAGCAATTAGCAACAAAAGAAGCCTCTCTTTATGAGGCTTTTAGGAGGTATTTGCATAAAAGGTAGTTTAACTAGCATGAAATCAAGAAAGCGTAAGAAATGTACTAAACTTATGTTAAACCTAAAAATATTGCTACAAACATATAAACAAAAGCATATCTAGCTATCAATTGGCTTAATTACGAAATTAAAAGTATGAAAGCATGAAAAGAACCATTAGTGCCATAATTTCAAAAGTGAAGAAAAATGACTAAAAAATCTAATTACACCGGTCAAAGTTTCTATTAAAGCAAATTAACATGATATATGTCTAATATAATACAATTAAGAAAATCCTATGGCTAGCAAAAAAGGAAATTGAAGATGACAACCTGACCACGGGTATGATGCACAGTGAGCACTGTTAGCCGTGGCTAATAGCTGTGACTGAGCTTGAAATATTCTTGCCATCCTAATTTGGTGTCCAATATTCAATTCTCCTTGAGGAATTGATGATCAAGGGTCACCATTATGTCCTTTGACAGATTTGGTGGTTGAATTGCTTAGTTGATGCACAGATTGCACAAATTCATATTTCTTGGATCTCCTAGCCTCCTAAGACCTCCATGGCATGTGATCTCCAATTGGGTAGCCAAAGTGTCCCTCTCAATGCATGTAAGTGAGTATGCAATTCGATAGGGCTTCGCTGCGTTTCAACTTGAGACTTGTTTATATCATTATCCCATTTGGAGGGGGTTTTATAGCATTTGCCAAGGGTTAGGGGTGGCTTCATGAGGAATACAAGAACAAGATTGGGTAATTGATCTTGTTGGATGGAAGGATCCATAACCTTCCTCATTCAAATTGCTCCAATCCCATAACCAATTGGTCATTGCAACCGATTTTGGGTCAGATGAGGATCAACTGATTTTTAGTCTTGACTGTGGCTGACAAGCATGGTCAGCTCTGTTAACTGTAGGTGTCAGCATCGACTAATAGAGACTAGGAAAATGTGCCCAAATAAGTGGTAAAAACCACTTCTATACCTTGGAATATTTCCAAGGTCTTCCATATGGGCTTCTAGCATGTCCCATATGAGTAGTCGCCTTGACATGACACATTTTAGGTGTCTAAATGAGGATCCTAAAAAGGTTCTAGATCCACACCCAAGAACCTCTTCCCAAGATTCATGCATCTTAACAAATATATAACATTTCTCTTATTAAATAAATTAAAGTGCTATAACATAAATAACTTGCTTAATTATAACACAATGCTAGACTTATGATTTAAATATAACATTATTCCACATAGAATCCATCATAATGCTAGCACAAAGAAATATCTCTCTAAATTAAAAATAAGCATGAAGAAATCATTTAAGCATAATGCTAACTAAACTCATGTCTTTAAAACTAGAGATACAAGCTCAATTAAGATCTAAATTTTATCACATAATTCTTTCATTTCTTTCCACAATACAGAAAACATCTTCAAAGAACTTCTAACTAAATCATTCTTTGTTTGCTCAAAAGACCATACATTTCATGCATTTATATAAAGACTTTCAAGCCTTAAAATAACCAAGTGCTAAATCACAACGATTCCATTTACATAATAACTTCTCTTTCCCAAATATATTATATCATGTCCACCAAAATGACCTTTGCACCATCCTCTTTTCATGATCCTCTTCATGAAATGATTCCTTACAACTTTAGAAATAACTTAGGGATAAATACAACTCTTAATGCAATGCAACTTAACATGCTCTATGTATAAATGGAAGCAACCATGTAGAATAAATTGTAAACAATCAAGAGAGAACCCCATACTTCTCTCTATAATTGTTCCCATACCTACTCAAGTCTCAAGAAACCATTATATTGAATTATCAATAAAAATATATTTTTTATCTTCCTTCATAAGAAAAACCCATCCCCAAAATTAAATCCGCAAAAAATAGATGATCACTAATATTATTTTCAAAAGAACAACATAGAATGAAAAGTAATAAAAGCATTGTCATCTAAATTAAAAAGGTTCCCATACGTCATATTTACTAATTAAAACAAGTTCATTTAGAAAATAGATCAATCATGACCCACTTAATCTAATTCACTAACTTATATTAGCAAAAGTCTAAAAAGAGATCTTCCATAACCCTTTTAAAAAAAAACCCATTGAAGGAACAAATTAGAAAACATTCCATAATGATAATTTTCTATGTTTTCATTAATTCGTTCATGTTATAATTAAAGGATTCTAACTTCCTCTAATGCTTATTTAATTAAACCCAAGTACTATGAATATCTCATTCAAGAGTAACCATAGCATGCTAGGAAAAAATTAAGGAACTCTGCAATGCAGAAAGGAAGCTCAACGAAAGGTCCAAAAAGGTGCTTAGGCTAGCACCAAACACACACTCAAACTAGAAAAACACTAACTAACAACTAAATAATATTGATGTAAAAAACCCTATCAGAACCTATGCAGACATAGAGCAAAAATACCATGAAGCTAGTAGAGGTGGTACATAGCAGGGCAACTATAGCACTATCCAACTCCAAACAAGATCAACATAGGTGAGCATAAGAGGTTTATTTTACAACAAAACTAAAGCGAAAGCACTACAACACAACTCAACAAGAGTACTACAACATCCTTAAAGTAATTCAACTCACAACAAATATACAATAGTTTTTAAAACAATGAAGACCAAGGATCCTAGCTACTCAAATTAAAGCATCGATCACTCCTAAATTATTCTAGCTCGACTTGACAATTATCAGGTGGTTAAAATATAAAGTGACAATAGAAAGAAGTAGTGAAAGAGCAATACAAAAACAATAGTGGTTTAAAATAGACCACCCACCCCTGCACTTCTTGGTTAGATCTTGATCCTCTTTTAGGTGTGCTCCAAGCTTCCCTTGAGTTCCTACCTTTCCTTCTACTATTGATCCATCCAATATTCCATCCTTGCATTAGAGGGCAATAAATATGCACGTTCCCTTTGGTGGTGTGTCTTACCTTAACATGCATCGATGTAGCATACCCAAAATACATTACATTATATTATTCTTTGCTAATGTTGTCCACTTATGCAACATTACCAAAGGTCACCCTTCATGCTCCAAGTTGATGGATATGCAAAACTAATTATGGTTATTTTCACCAAGACAAGATATAGAGAAGAAATAATTATCTAACTTAAACATTAGCATCAACAATTTCAATACAAGGTGAGTAATTACTCAATGATCCATATCAATCATTAACCTTTAATAATTGAATTAATTATTTTATCAATTAATATCAATTGTTAATATTAATTATTAACATTGATATTAATTCTTCAAGTATTAATATTATTATCCATATTAATACTTCATTGGATTAATCAATTAATCCTATGCTTCCAACTCAAGCAATACAAATACTTTATCAAATCCATAATACATCATGTTATTTTATCCTTAAGTAGGTGGATTTTTAAGATAACTAACATGTTATCCCCTACCTACTAAGGATGACTCCTTTTCCAGTGGCAATCTCATGGCTAAATGAAGTATTCAAATAGCAAGCAAATGTAATGCATCTATATAAAGGGTATACTTTTACCCTTGATTTTTCGATGAACAAGTCATCCATCATTTCCCAAAAATTCTCTCAACTTTAGTCGTTGTCCCATACCAATCAATTAGATTACCTTGTCATACAACCACAAATACATCGATAATACCATATTCCAAGAATAGAAATCAAAGCATAAAGTACAATTACCAACAAATAATGGTCACACAAAAATGATATTATACATTAGATATCCACACATAAATACATAAACCAATATCAAGAATAAGTTATACCAAGGAGGGTCGTTACACTCATAAGTGGATCAAATGATATTCTTATTAAGTATTTGCTTACTTTCAAAGGCCATAGGGTGTTTTTCATTCATGAAAATAACTCCAATACTAGTTACTAAAGCATCATATTAAATAATAAGTAGCTTGTTGAAGTCTAGAGTAGCTAAAATGGCTTTTTGAAATCTAGAGTAGGATTTTTTCATCTCATCTAACCAAACAAAGGCATATTTCTTAGTTAGGGTAGTAAGAGAAGCTCTATTCTTCCTATAGTTGTGGACAAATTTCCTATTATATCATGTAAGACCTAAAATTTCTCAAAATTGCTTAAGGGATTTAGGTAGAGGTCAATCTTGAATGGCTTTGTCTTTGTTGGGGTCCACCTTGACACCTTTGGCCAAAGTATTCCATCTTTTATACCCCAATAAAATATTTGGACGTCTTAAAAAAAAATTCTTCTATAATAGGTAGAGCAACTTTTCAACATAAACTAAATAAGCTTTACAAGACTTACCGTAAACTAAGATATCATTAAAGACCAAGAAAGAATTGCAATTAAAATACTGGAAGAAAAAAATCACTAGACTTTGAAAAGTGGAAAGAGCATTCCTAAGACCAAAAGGTATGACCAAAAACTCATAATGACCCTCATGTGTACAAAAGATAGTCCTAGGAATATCCTCTTCTCTAACCCTAATTTGATGAAATCTGGAACACAAGTCAAGCTTGGTAAAATATTTAGCACCATGGATTTCATCTAGCAAATAATTAGTAAATAAGATATAGAACTTATATTTGATGGTAATATTGTTAAAAACATGCAAATATGGACACATTGACATGAATTGTCCTTGTGCTACATCATGACCATTGCGGAGGAATAAGGAATACTACTCAAAAGGATAATACCCTACTTGAATATTTCATACAATAGTTTCTCTATCTCTAACTTTTGTGGATAGGTATAAAGATAGGACAAACATTGGATGGTTAACTTCTTGATATGAGGTAGATAATGTGATCATATGTTTGCTTAAGTGGAATATTGATATGTTCATCAAAGACTATCATAGTGATCGTCAAGAGACTATATGCTAGAAGGAAGTGTTGGAGTGGACTATTCAATGGACTAACTTTGATACAATTAATTTTGTAAAAGAAACCTTTTTTACCATTCCCTAGGATATTTTCCATTTAATGGGAATTGAAAACCCTATAAGGTATAGGTTTGATACCTTGGAAATGAATGCCCTTGATATCTTTGATCTATTATACGTATAATCATTGTATATTAATAGTAATATCCCCTAACTAAGACAACTATTGACCCACCAACAATGACATCTGCACTAGCTAGGTCCATTGCATAAATATGAAAACCCAAGTACATAGAACCATCTATACACTAACATTTGTAATATGGCTTACATACAAAGCCTTACCCCCATTGGTAATCAACACCTCAAATTTATCTTTGGTCATATTATTAATATACAATCCCAAGATTTTAATTATATTGTTATTAATAGAATTATGATTATTACTTGAATTAATCAACAGATTAACTGACTAATGTTTGATGAATATATGTATCTTGATGGTGTGATGAGCCTGTAGCCCCATGAGGAAAAATATTAAAAGTTTCATAGCATCCACATCTTGCTTGTGATCTTATGCTTTAGGTGGTGACTCTTATGGATGAAAGAATAAATATTTATCCTCTAGAATAACTTGTTCCTCTGCTTTTAATTTGAAATCACACTAGTTATCACAATCCTAATCTTAAGGATGACATAATCAACATCTATAATAGAAGAATTTTGGTGGATGCTTATCATCATAGTCATTAAAATATTGGCCATATGAGATTTAAATAATTCCATGGTTGGATTATTTTCAACTACATAAGACAAATGATCAACATCATGGAGGGTATAGATATCATGCATGTGTACCTCGCACATTATGTCATTCTTAAAGATATACCAGAAAGTTGATACTAGCACTGCTAGATCCAAATTATAAGTATATGTGATTAGTCCTATTAATTTTGTGTAATAGTGTTCTACCAATCCTATCTGTTTGGTCTATAGTAAATGTACTACATAAGTGGTAGAGGGACATTTATTAAACTTGAGTAGGAATATCTTCTTGAAATCTAACCACTAAAGATGATGTTTGTAACATTTGAGTTCCTAAATAATCCATTGATAAGCATAGGTACCTAGCTTAGAATTGACCAAGGTGACACAACCTTTCTAAAGAACATGGTGTAGGTAAATGATGCATTCCATATTATATATCCATTTGTATGGATCTATGCCCTCAAATATCAGAATATTGGTATGAGGGACAATAACATGTGAGGCCATTCAAGTAAAAAAGTACCTCCTACAAAGGGATCAAGATCAATACCATATTTTAAATAAATACCACATATACCTAGAAGATCACTCATGGTAGAGTGGATCCATGTGACCCTAATGGAATCTATCAAAACTATTCCTAAAACATGAATTCTAGATGATCTACTATTCATATGCTAGAAGGACCTTGAATCATACCCATAAGGTAGCTACTAAAAGTTTTGAGGATCTTGAAATTGAAAACTTCTAACAAGAAGATATACATCCATATAGAATTCAATATCTTTCTACTTATCTTGTTGTTGTAGCCTAGAAAAATATTGGAACTAATTTTCCAATTAAGTCTCAATGTGGGTAGAGATAAAATGGTGTTGTTTCCTAGATAGTCAGTCCAATTTTCCATATATTGGATCAATCTACACTTGCATCCTTATATTTGAATACTAACATTATTTATTATTCTCTTTTGCCTTGCATGCTTATAAGATAAATAAATATAAATATTAGACAAACTACCAAAGGGAATGGTATGAGCACCCATGAGAGGAGTGGGAGAGGTTCTCATGATGTCTAAATCAATGAGAGCCTATGGGTCAAAGCTATTGATACAATATGGGATACTGTAGTGCCTTTATGTATTTCTTAATTATTATTTCTTTTTGGCCATGTAATCATCATTGGGTAGACCTATGCATTACAAGTGCCTAATGAATCATTCCCAACCAATATAATCAAATATTTTTCTTATACATTAGGAACCAATAGCAAAAACCCTAAAAATACCACAAAGCACTAAATAAAGAGTTACCAAAACTATGTCTTATTTTGATCAACTTGATGAGATGATCAAAATGAGATAGTCTCACACAAGGGTCCTAATGCCTATAATACTATTTTTTTCTTAAATTAAATCTATTAAATGCAAACAATAATGTCTAATTCATATTAATATGGAAGAAAATTGTGCTAGATGATGGGAATAGAAGAAACAAAAGGTAAAATTTTACTTAAAGGATATGGTATAGATCTAGCTAAAAGAGGTTCTGCAATATCTTGCATGTCTTCTTACCATTTTTTGCGCTATTACAAGGAGCCAATATTGAAGTTTTGATACCACCTATTACAAAACTTCTAGAAACCACAACAATTGTAAAACTTAAAAATGCAAAACAAAAATACATTCACTATAACATCATTCAGATTTCATAGTAGTAAATCAACTATAGTAACTAATAGGTCTAGATTCTAAATCACCAGCAAATTCCTTCCACTTAAAAATGGTAAATTCTCACACGTGCACTAGATGTGACTTAAGATTACATGTATGAATTATGATCCAATTCAAATATAATTCATCTATTTTATATTAAAACAACTAACAACCTTGACCCTAATGCTCAAGCATTATTGACCAAACCTAGAGCTAGAGCTAATATTAATAAATATAGTTAACATAGCTATATTGGATCCATTACAATAACCTCCAAGGAACCAAAATACTTAGCCAACATGAGAGTGCATGTACATATATCGACAACAACATACTAATGTAAATCAAGCATGCACCTTTATATGTATAAAAACTCAATATTCTACCTACTAACCAAGATGTTCAAAGTGTCGATTAGAATTAAGACAACCACCCTCCATTGAAAAATGGCTCCTCCTACCCAAATTTGAATGATCTTGGTACAAAAAGGCTAACACGCAAATTTGGCACCCAAATTTTTGAATGTTTGACTTCAAAATTTTCATAACAAAAGGGGATATTTTTCTTTCTATTTTTCTTCTTAAATAACCAAACAAAGAAATCCCTTCTCTTAATTGAGTGGTGTCACTTAATTCCTACTCTCATACCATATCAAATTTCATAATGCTCTTTAGAAATATTATAAAACACAACATCCACCATAAATAAGATGCAAAATAGTAAAAGAGCATAATAAGAGAACAAATAGATAGAAGAATAAGATAAATAAAATAGAAGAGATGGGTGCCTATGGGACCCCATAATATATCACTTGATATTACATTGATGCATTGGATCAATGGTTGGGGGTATTTATGGTATATATCTAATCCCTATTAATTATAATTCATATTAACCTGAACTCAACATAACACAATGACTTTAAAGGTAAGTTACAATTACAAGATTAACCATGCTAGTAGTCTAATTAATATCACTAGGGTTGAATACATTAAATCATGCATGTACTCTTACACAAATAATACATCACACATACCATTAAACTTACATTAAGAGTGTCTATAGGCTTACATGAAATCTATCATCCTTGGCCAATAAGATTAGATTACCAATATTTCAACAATTTCAAATATTGATTTTTCAAATCATATAAATAAATTATATTCAAAAACTTAATTATTTTAATTTTAATTTATAGTTCATTTTTTAATCAGTTACATAGGTTGAAATATGCCCACTCATATTATGTCATTGACCATATTATCATAATATTTCAACAAACCTTATTATCACAATATTAAAAATAAAATTGTATTATCACTAGTTGTCTTATTGTAAGAGTCTCCATGACAATGTGAACAACTTTACAACATTACAGTTCTAATAATTTATTTATCTTAAAATTTATATTCAACATAAAATTATACAATGATTTATTTTTAATTAAAATTATTATTTATATTATCTTAATTTAAATTTTTATTAATGTAGATGTGAGAACACTAAAATTCATGGAGGACCTTTGACTTGACCTATGGAACTGGATGTGTTAGATCTCTTATTGTTATAAAGTGTTGGGGCTACAATGTCTCACTTCAAGGACAAAGGTAATCATGAGCCAGAGTCTAAAGGTTAACGAATTCAATTTAGAAGACACTTATGTTTTCTCTAATATTTTTTCTTATGAACCTAAACTTAATATAATTCTATCCTAACTATAATTGCATCAATTAATACAACAAATGGATCCTACAAACTATATACTTTTGATTTTTCAATGATGAATGAAAAAAATCATTTATTTTTAAGGCAAGGGTACAAGAAAGTAATGAAATAAAATAGCCCTTATAACTACACATATTTTTTTCTTAATTGATATGCAATACTATAGACAATCCCCTAATTCTCTTGAAGATAATAATTTGTTCCTTATTTTCCTTGTCTTTGATGAGTAAAAATAAAAATGTAGAATGAATTCAACACAATCATAGGATAGATAGACAACATCCCAAATATAAAATGATAATTATAATGATCAGATATTTTGACCTAATTTCTACCTTAGAGATAAAATCACTAGCTAGGTGTAGAAGCATCACCAATGCTACTACTATATGTGGTGCTTTCACTTATGACTCCTACTTTTCCAAAACCTATAAAATAGACTAAAAATAAATAGTGTTAGTAGTAAAGGGATCTACCTAGATCAATGGAGATTGTATGGATTCCTTGATCAACATCATACCCCTATCTAGAAGATAAAATTAGATAGATAGAAAAATCTATAATTATGACTATAAGCTCAATTGTAATAATGCCACTAGATATTGATAGTATTTTTGGCACTTTTATCAATTGGTGGTGCTTTCACTTTTAGTGATATACTATGACTACAAGTCATAGTCTTTTTTGGATTAGAAATAGAGCACAAAAATTCTACTAGGACCATAATCTTATAGCGCTTCTACTTGTAGGTATATCATAATGAGCCTTTTGATGGAAAACTATTTGAATCTTGAATGCTTCAATGAGGATCCTCAACTAGAATGTGTCATTTTCTAAGGGATGCACTAAGATAAGATAATTTATGATAAAATATGTAGCTATGATGAAATGAGAATATATTGATAATATATAAGCTATTTATAGACAAAAAATTAGTTTACAATGATAAAATTATTGCAAAAATTACAAAATAAAAATAATCACAAGCTAAGGTATGAAAGGGCACAACCAATCAGATACAATCAATCTTGTAGCCTCAATAGTTGTAGTGGATGTCCCTTGTCATGATGAGAATATGAGAGTTTGATATTTCTTGATAAAATACTATCAATAGGTAAAAGCCTCTTGCTTTTTACAAATACTATTTCAAGATTGATTTTGGTGGTGCTTCACTACTCAAAATATTCATGGTTTGGACTCCCCCAAGGACCAAATTTATAGGAATCCATGGCTCCTTGGAGGATCTGCTAGAGTATTTGCAATAATTCATGTAGAGGTGGTTTGGATACATGGATTTGATGGGCATGATTGAAATTAAGTTTCAAAAAGCTCAACATTTCAACTAAGATGAGAAATTTGAATTTGGATTTCTAACTAGGTGTAATTGAGGTGGTGAATTGGGTTATCAAAACTATATTTGGCAAGTAGTTTGGTGGTTCATAACTACTTATATTTCCTTTTCCTCTCTAAAATAAATATAACTAGGATTAAGATCACTAGAAGCACTAAATATCCCACTGATAATGGCAAAGTGGCCATTTCTAGACAAATTGGATAAAAAAAATAAAAATTTAAAATTAAAAAAATTGCTCACCTAGCGTCATTAGTGCTACCACTTTAGTCTCAGTACTTTTAGTTTTAGAGAATTAAATGCTCATAATGGTTGACTTATTTGGATGTTTGATTAGCTAAGTGATGTAGATATTTTTAAGTTTCAAGGACTTGATGATGCATTCAAAATTGGGTGTCTACAGTAGGAAATGATTGGACCAAGCATTGGAACACAATGAGTTTCACATTTTAAACTAAGGTTCCAATACTATGAATGAGTTTTATATTTTACTAATGATATGATGTAAGGAGTTAAAAATATGGATTTTTAGTGTCAAGATTCAAGTCCAAATACTGGATAATATGAGTGGGTCCTATTTCAATCTCATATTACCCATTTTTTTATTAACTTTTAATTTTAAATTTTTAATATGAATAACACCTACTAAGATTGGGTAAGTAATGAGAATCAAGGAATTTTAATCATAAGCCAAGGTTAAAATCTCACAAGTGAACCATAAAATTTTAATCCAAGGGTTTTGGAATAAGGAGTGGGACTAGAAAATAAAGAGTTTTACACTTAAGCCAAGGTTTTAATTCTATGGATGAGCTTTAGCTTTTATTTAATGGGTTTAGGGTAAGTGATGAGGAATGAGAAAAATAAAACCATCATGTGTGAGTGTTCTAATACCATGAATAAAATTTAAGATTTTAAATTATTCACGATGGTCCAATTTTCATGAATATCATGACAATGAACCATAACATTTTAATTCATGGGTTTTAGAATAATGAATGAAACTAGGAAGTGAAGAGTTTTACACTATAATCCAAGGTTCTAATTCCATAGGTGAACCTTAAGTTTTATTTAATGGGTTTAGGTCAAGTGATGAGAAAAAAAATCACCCTATGTGAGGCTTCTAATCCCATGAATAGACTTTAAGAATTTGAATTATTCACCATGGTTCAATTTTTATATCATGGTAATGCAATTTATTGTAATATCAGTACGTAGTTCACTAAAATACCATGATCATATAGTTATAATATAATATAATACAATCTAAACATGTTTCAATCTCATATAACCAATCAAAATTTAATACTAGAAGCAACTTAAAAGGTAATTCATGTTATCTTCCATTTTATTTTGTCTATGCACCTTGTAGTATCCTTATTCCTAAATATCTTTGCCTTGGCTTGTCTCTTAAATTTCCAATAACTTACATAAGATTCACATGCACAACATTTAAATATTTTTTATAAATTTATTATAAATTTTAGTTTATAAAAAGGTCAAGACATTTTAATAATATTTATATTAAAAAGATGACTATTGAGCCAACACACATTATTCAAACACATGAGGCCTCCGTGTTTTTTGAGACTAGAACAAACATCATAAGAAGTGATTTATAAACCATAAGGTCTTGGTAGAGTGGTGAGTGGGGGTACATGTTGTGATGAGGTCAATATTTCAACCCTCATGGTCTTAAGTCATAGTGTATATCATATTTATTAATAATTTAAAAGACTTTAATAGTGTATAATTTTTAATAGTATATTAAAAATTAAAAAAAAAAACTTTGACATAAAAAAAACATTAAAATATAGACAATATGATATATTATATATGAATTTGCAATAATAGTAATCAACATTATAAAAATAAAAATAAAAATGAATTTTTATATTTCCTATTAAATAATTATTATTTATATTTAATACCACTTTCTCTATAGTACTTTTTACTTAAAAACAATAATTTTATAAAATATATACTTTCCTTTGAAATATTTTAAAATTTTAATATTACAAAATATTTAATTATTATAAGGAGTGTAAGCCAAAAGCAAGTGCAAGATGGAAGTGGGTGCGAGCCAAGAGCAACCCTTCTATTTTTCTTATTTTAGAAAGCAACATGTGTTATGGTATGAGTAGGAAGCAAAGTGTGAGCAAGGAGTGAGCACCACTCCTTGTTCCAAATCTTAATAGAATATCAAAAGCTAAAGGATTCATGTGAATAAAATCTAAGGAACATGAAAGGAAATCCATTTTTGAAAGTCTTTACTAGAAATAAGTATGATTTAGCTAGAAGAAATAATGCACTAGTTGGAATTATGGATGCCTTAGTGATAAGAGGAAGAACAAATCTATATCAAACCCTATATAGGTAGCAAATGCTACATCAAAAATTATTATCAAAGATGAGATGATCGAGCATGATATAATGGTTCTTAAAAGTAGAGGGTTAATATTTAAGTTCCATGGATGTTGGCCAAATTTTTTGGAGATTCAAAATTAGATGAAGTGGAAATGGGGATTGAATTCAAATTTCTCCATGACTTTTCTTTAAAAATATTTTTTCTCATTATCTTCTCAAGTTCAAAAATAAGGGATAAAGTCTTGGGTATTGGCCCTTGGTTTAGAATCAAATATGCATTATATTTTAGACCATGGAGTAATGTTTTTTCTATATAGATTAGGATTTTTGGACTTCCTTATCAACTCATCAATAATGAGGTTTTGAAGAATATTGGCGATACTCTAAGGGATTTCATCGAAGAGGGACCAAAAACTAAGGAGAGAAGGCATGTTATATGCACTTTAATATGTGTTTATATGGATATTCAAAAAATTTCACTGTCCAATAGGATTAAATTTGAATCAAGAGAATGGGGTCAACAAGTGGATTATGAAAAACATTGCATTTTGGTGTTGTAAATATTATGAGACTAGACACATGACAAGAGTTTACAAGTGAAAATAATGGAGAAAGAGATGGAAAATTTTGGACATGAGACAAACTTTAATATGAAACAAGGAGAGCATATCATAGGAGAAGGATTTCCACTCCTACGAATATGGCAAAAAAAACTTTTACATCATCAATGGAAAAGGCCATTATAGTCCACTTGAATCAACCATTAGAAGAAAAAATGACATAAGGGATGAGGAAGTATAATGTTCATGTTCAAATTCAAAAGGATTTAAATGTGTGAAGGAATATGAGAAGTAAAATTTTAAATTGAATGAGGTGAAGGAGGTCAAGGTTAATCCAAGTAAATCATATTCATTTTTCTCAAGCAACATAAAATCTTCTCATTGCATTAAAAATAAGAGCAATGTAGAGTGTATCCATTGCATTTTAGGGTTTCAAGAGTTTTGGAATTCATAATATTTTGTAGAAACATCTCAAAACATACATTCACCATAATCATATGAAGAATAAGTAAAAATAGTGATATAAAAGAGCATACAGATTAAAAGAGATAAATACAAATAAATAAAATAAATGGATATTATAGATAGAAGGAATAAGGGTTGGGTTATCGTAGGCACCCTAATATCTCACATATCATAGACTAATATAATGGATTTAAAAGTATAATTATAATGTGTAAGGTTAATCATACTAGTTGTTTAATTTAATATTTCTTAGAATGCATCAAATCATGCCTATGGGCATACATAAATAATACATTACATGAGCCTTACACATTATCATAGACTAAGTGGTCATGTTTGGAAACTTTACCATGTTGTTGATGTATCATATTGTTTTCCAATTTGAATTTTTGTTGTTAGTTGATGGCTTCTTTTGTTGTGAATGCTTTGCTTGAGAAGAGGATCCATTGGTGAAAGTATTTTAACAACATTCCTTCAATGTGTGACCAATTTTGTCACAAAGTCCATGTCTTTTGCATGTGAAAATTGTTTCCTTGATTTTGGAAGTGTTGTTGATATCCTCTTTTGACTAGATGCTTTCCCTTTTGATTTGAAAGGAGAACATGATCTTACGATGTAGGAGAGGCTTTCATTTTTTGAATTAGATTCACCAATTTTCAAATGTTGGTGTTTTCTTAGTGACATTCATGGTTATCAAAAACACAATATAATATAACAGAAGAGATATCAAAAAATAGATACAAGTGTGTCATCAGACACTCTTTTTCCTGAGGCTTGTAGTGATGCATGGAGTTCTACAACTCATCTTAGAAATGAGTCAAGTTTTTTGCCATGATTCATTTTTACACAATGAAGTTGATTTTGAAGGAACAAGATTTGATTATTATTCTTTATCTTAAATATGGTCTAGATCTTATCCCATGCATATTTATATGTGGTTGAGTCATGAATGAATGGTTGAACTTCATAAAATACACTAAACATGATGATCAATTGTGTCTTCCTATCTTATTTTTCAAACTTTATTTATTCATCATCATCTATGTTAGGATGGGTAATGGACCCATTTACAACTTCTCACATTTTATCAAATTCAAGTTAAGTTCTAAATTTAGTTTCCCAAAAAGAATAATTATTCCATTGCAATGGTTGGTAACTAGGTAATATAAACTTTGGTTCACTACTAGCCATGTTTAGTCTTCACAAAATTGAAAATTTTAAAATCCACTAGATCAGATTTGTAAATATATTTTCAAAATATATATATATAAGAATATACTAACAAATTGATCAATACCTTGAGCTCCTCCAACCAAAGTCTCCAAGGAAATATTCTTGAAGTATTAATTTAATGTTCTAATGTTTGGAAATGTTTAATGGATCCTTCCTAAATTAGAGGAATGAGATCATTAATCAATTTGCTCAATTTATTTAATAACTCCTTGTTGCAAAATTTACAACATTTTTCACGTCTCATTTCCTAGAGCCATTTAGTTGCCTCACACCTTTTAAGTTGTAGGTGAATTTTTTTTTTTTTTAATTTTTAAAGGGAAAATTAATTTTGATGCAACAAAAAATTGGTTGAATTGGATGTTTTTATATTTTTTATAAATAAATTCATAAACAATGAGAAAATCACTTTTGCACTCTTAAATTCTTTATTATCTATTTCAATTTCGTGGGAAGCATATTATAACAAGGTCAATGAGGAGAATGAATATGGAAATATAGGGTTCATATAGGATGATTATTTTTATTAGACAGAAAGGAGATTTTGAAAAGGATCCTGAACCTTTACAAGGGGTTGAGGAGACCCCAAATTGACAAAGGGAGCAAAAAAATAGCCAAAACTAAGAAACTCCATGAAAAGGCTAAAAGACATTAAAAGAAGAAATTGAGCTCATAAGGACCAAAGAACAAAGTGGAAGAGGTCATTCCAAATAAGGAGTACAACAAAAACAAATACATCATTAAAATTTTTTATTTCAAAATTAAAAAACTCAGCACCTACGTGCCTCAATTTGAATTTGAAAATTTGAAGGAAAACTCACCCAAATAGCCATAAGTCAAGATGTAGATCGAATGATATGAATCAAATAATTTTGTAGCGTCTACCTCCCCCAAACTTCTAGCTAGAAAAATTGTCACGAGAAGGCTAAAGATTCATCGTTTTAGATTCAATTGTGGTTATGGAGAGGGGATTTTCCCCATCCACTAAGATTGTTTCCTTTAGCTTGTCCCCTCATAATGGGTCTAGGAGATGCACCACTCATAAATTTTTCCCAAGATTAACAACTCTATCCTCTAAGAATTTGGGTAGCTTAAAAACACTCAAAGGTGGTAACTCATCAAGAGGGTCCTCACCTATTGCTAGGCAATCAAAAGAGTTTCCTAAAAGTGGATTAGCATCCTTATTGTGTACAACATCCTGAGAGTTCATCAAAAAATAAATCATTGGAAGACCCCCATCAGATGTAGGGGCCTGATAAACCAAAATCACCTTTGGATTAGTTGTTGTCATCTCTTGACCACAAAGATGGTCCTTTTGAGAAACAACTATAAAAGTATTTCTCTAAGGGTAGCAAGAAAACTCATGACCATAATTATTACAATTAGAGGAGAAAAGTGGTCTATTCTCATAAATAATATGATGGTTCCTAGATCCAACATCCAAAAGTAACTCAACATTACTAGGAAGCTCTGCATCTAAATCAACTACCACACACATACGAGAAAAGACCATCCAAGATCTAGCTCTAGTCGTCATGTCAATTGTAACTAAATCACCCAATATTTTTTCTATTCCTCTCAGAACTACTTCATACCAAAAGTGAAGAGGAAGGTCAAGGAGTCTTCCCAAGATAGGAGTAGTGTTGATATTTTGGGTATCCAAATCAAAATTCATTATCCATTTTTATAGGAAAATACTCCTTCACCCAAAAAACTAGGGGTCCCCCCCCAATATGTGTTTGAAATCCTCCTAAAGAGAAATCTTGATAAGAAATAAACATTTCAGAAGTGTTACTAAGTCCATTTGACTTTTAGGAGACCACTTCATCTTCTGATAGAGTCTAAGTCTAGTCTGGAGTTCCCCAAGAATTTTCCAACAAGGGAAGTACCTCCCTCTTCTATAGTAAGCTTTAAAAGATCTGAAAGCACAAATAAATATCTTTGCATAGGATCAAAATAAAACAAGCAATTTGGTAGAAGAACTTCTTGTCTTGGTGGTAAATAGCCACAACATAATATTTCTCCATAAAAGGGTAAAAATTAGAGGCCTTGTAAGGGCCCACCAAAGGATAAGTAAAAATTGGATTCATTATATCAAAACTACCTTGAGAGACAAGAGGAGGAACATAAAACTATTCCACCTCAGCAGTTGAAACCTAGCACACAAGCCTCAACACCCTCATTCAAGGTTTGGTCCACACAAACCTCAACACCTACATTTGAGACTCTCCCTCTATAAATACTATATGGGATGATTTTATGAATTATATATTGGAATAATATCATCTTGTTAAAGTCTAAGATGAATAGTACATGTGATGAAAACAACTATGTCAAGGTAAAGACCAGTCTATTCAAGATTACATTGATGTTTTTTATTCCATAGAAAAAAAAGGTATTCAAGATGCCAAAGTCCATTGAATCCTCAAGTACCATAGTGGGATATAATGGTAAATTCATGAGGATATGGATCTCTTCAAAATCAAGAACTTAAGGGGTATAAAAATTTACTATCAAATTGAATCATACGCACATAAACAAAAATATAAATTGAGGAAAGAATAACAAGAACTAGGATACCAAGTATCAGTCCAAGAAATACATGAGTTATAATCCAAATAAACAAGATAAAGAGGGTCATTTCTTAAACCAAAATTCAAAGTAGAAGAATTAGTCCCAATATAAGAATCCCCAAAAGACCAATATTCATAAATAATATAAATATCATTAGTGCAACTAATATTTAAAATAGAAATGTCAAGTAATTTAGTTATTATTCATTGAGATGCAACTATTTACATGCACTAGACAACAACCTACACATCCATAGTCTCATAATAAGGGGAATTAAATCATGGAGATTAAACTAAATATGATCATCACCATCATACATGTTACACCATTAGAGTCACAAGAGGATATGTTGATCAAGGATAATCCATTGTATTTTATTCTTGTTAATGGAATTCAAAATAATTTTTACTCTACTTGCATTGTAAAATATTTGAATCTACTTGTCAAAATGCACACATAGTCATATAATATTGGATGGTTGAAATAAAAGATATACATTTGTGTCACTCAATAACATATTATTATACCATCAAATCCTTCACAGATAAAGTTTAATATATTGTTCCCTTGAATGTTTGTGATGTAATATTGGTCCAACCATTCGTATGGAAGAGACATGGTGTCAATAGATAGCAGATAACATTTAAGAAGTTGAAAGACTGATTGTTTAGATCCTATAATTTCACTACCTAATCTAAAAAAAATACTTGATATAATGACTAATGCATCAAAGTATTGTAAGTTATTATCACACAGCATCGAAATACAATTACCTATCATAGTGAGACATTCAATAAAGCAATCTACAAATACCTCACAAATGACAAATAACTCTATGTCATTGTCCAATCATGTAAATAGTGGAAACACTAAATCTTATGCAAGGAAATTTTCACCCATATAGATTATAGGTCTCTTGAGTTTATTTTAACATAGATTAAGCTAATAAAGGAAATACATAAAAAGTGGGACATTTAATTTAATCATAAAGCATAAGAAAGCTATTGTATATTCAACAATAAATTTAGTATTACCACCAACTATTGCATTCTCTACCATTCTTGATTCCTATGGGTAAGAGACTTCTAATTGGTCCATATTTTATAAAGTTAATTCTTATTTTGTAGATACATAATTAGCTATTTGTATAGGTAATCATATTCCTAACTTTTATTTTTAAGGTACTAACTATCCAAGATATCTTCATATTATTTAGTGGGTGCTTAAATAGCACACGAGATACATAATTAATACATAACTAAATAAAAATGCTAATAGAAGAAGATAATTGTAACTAGCTTCCAACTTAGCCAAACAATAATATATATTTTGTGAATGTCCTCATCATTCCGTCCAACCATATAAGCATTATACTCCAATGCTTTTTACAAGAAAATGAGAGCAAATGTAGGAGCGTACAAGTGCCTAAGATGAAGCTAAAGTTGATGCAGAAGCTGTGGTTGATGTAGTGCTTCCTGAAGAAGTGTTGTAGGTATTGCTAATGAAGACATGAGCTAAGCTAAAAATCTAAAATTCACAAAGAGACAAGCCACTAGGGGTAAAGACAACTCCAATGTGTGGAGTACCCATGTGATATCCATGATCACACAAAGAGGGCCATGGTCTAAATAAGATACAACAACTCCCAAATTGGAGTACCCAAATTCCCATGATGGAATCTCAAGAGGGCCATGGTCATGAGAAATTCTACTTCCAAAAGTATTTATGGATGAAAGTGGATTTAAGGAGTGTTGGGTTCAATCGAAAATGCACTCCATTTTACAACACTTTTTTCTTTTGAAGAAGGTTTAAATAACCTAAAATTTGGAGAAGTATATGTAAAAATAGAATTTTACAAAATATTAAAATGATAAGTTTATTGGAAGCGAATCGAAAAGAGCTTTCCAATGACTATATGCAAATCTATACTTGCAAAAATATTTAGCCTTGAAAACTATGTAAAATAGCAGCAAAATAAAAGGTACAAATCCTCCAAGTGTCCTCATGGTAATCTTCCCATATTACCGGATTGCATGGATAACTAGTCACTGCAATCGGCAAGTGCTATAGAGGAGATTACTGCTTGCGAGGTTCACTTGTATTGAGGAGTGTCAGGTACCACCGATCATGCATTCCATATTAATAATCCATGAGGAAAAAAACTTTAGAGATGGCTTTGAGCCAATAAAATCAATAGTGGTACCAATACAAAGGTTTCAAAAACCCCAAATGAAATTATGAAAAAGAAACTCATTCCTCTAAATCCTCGATGATAAGAGGATACAAATTTTGAATGCATAAAATGATTTTGCACCTTTATGTAAATGTCACAAAAAAAAATTATTATTTTAAGAAAACTAATTAAAAATATGTGTATAAAATCAAACTAAATTAATTTGATTTTTATTTTAATCAAATTTTAAAATAAACTAGCTGTGTTGCACCCAACACCGATCCTAATCTATTTAGAATGGATCTCTCGACAATCGATCACAAGTACCGACTTTCACTGCCATACCATGCATATTGGTTGTTTTAAACTACAAGCCCACCTTCCAATCGTGGTATACTTATGAACGAAGGGCACCAGGTGTATATTACGCTGGTGTTAAAACTATGTGAAACTCATCATAAATCACGTATGCAATGGTCCAACGATCAAAGTGATCTATGTTACCTAGTCAAAATTGGGTGCAAAAAGTCCATGAATGAAACATAAATTGTTTACCACTACCTCACTGTAATGTGTCAAACACAGTAGGTGCTACCTGCAACATGGTGTCATGGTCACCTCTGTCATATATTTTATCTAAGGGGTGCATTGAATCTATTAGAATCTCCTCACATGGGGCCAAGTAATGGTGGCTATCCTTAAATAATTTGAGTCATGCAAATTAGGTCGATCAAATTGTATGGAGAGTGAAATGGTAGAGGCTTTTGTTAGAGTTTTTAACTAGTACCTCATGATGTATATGCAGATAATTAACATGGTGTCTCTTGCTTGTTGTGTGTGATTGATAATAAGAACATTGTGCATCAGGGTTCTATGGTGGTAGCACTATGGCATTACCGTGAGAAGAACAGTAACCCTTTGGAGATAATATCGTCAACTCTATAACAGAGAAACTCTAATCGTAGGCACATCATAGATCTTGCACATAAACATTGAGGTATGGGCATCGAGTCCCCATATGCAAATAAATTATTTTTGTGGCTCTTAGGTGGGTATGCGGAGGCATCACACCAAGGAAAAAAAAGACCCATTGATTCAATTTTTGCAAAGCATGACCAATCATGGAAACAACATCATATGCATACCAGGTGTCCCACAACTTGTAAAAATTCTCTTAGTGATGACAAGACACTGCCTCCATAGTCCTTGTCAACGTAGATGACCATGATTTTCCTTCATCTGTATTATTTAACCACCATGGTGATGACTCTCATTTGAATGACATCACTATGGGAAATCAAATGAAGCATTGGAAATGATGTGAGGAAAGCAAGGAGCCCATTACATAAAATAAGACCATCAAGACCTATGCATAGTTTTAGAGCTATGATATGAAGTCCATCTCTTGAGATATCTACAACCCAATCATTGTCACTATTCCATTATGCAATAGCTCCACACCTGTTGAGGTAGCCTAGACTGGATCCCCATTTGAATGCCAAAGAAACAATCAGAGTTGAGAAGAAGCAAGCAATGTGTTTACATTTTCCACGACCAATTCTAAGGCTATCTTGGTTTGATTCCCAAGTATGACGCCTATGTATATCTCTGTCATATTTTCTTTTTTTGTTGCAGCAATTACCATAGTGCCATAGCAACTAAGGAAAATGAATATGGATATTAGAATGTTGATCTTTGAAGAGCCATGACAACAAAAACCAAAAAATGGATAAAAAATCAAGAATGAAAATGCAAAAAATTAAAAATGAAAATGTGGAAGAGGAGAGGGATTTTCATTAGAGAAATCCCCTCTCATAGGAAGGAACTTCCTTCTTTGATACCAAATGATGTGGGAATCACATCCAATATGTTTTTGCATTATTTAGTGGGTGCTTAAATAGCACACGAAATACATAATTAGTACATAACTAAATAACCAAATGCTAATGGAAGAAGCTAATTGTAACTAGCTTCCAACTTAGCCAAACAATAATATATATTTTGTGGATGTCCTCATCAATATCCATAGCTTTCCATATTAATACTAATGGTTAAAACAAAGTTAAAAATTGACTAATTATGGGGTATTTATAGCAAATATCTAATCCCTAACAATTACATACCAGTTAACCTCAAGTCAGCATAACACAATGTCTTTAAAAGTATAATTATAATGTGTAAGGTTAATCATACTAGTTGTTTAATTTAATATTTTTTGTAATGTATCAAATCATGCCCATAGGCATACATAAATAATACATCACATGAGACCTTAGGCTTACATCAAGAGTGTCTTTAAGCCTACATAATCATTGTCAACCTTGGTCAATAAGATCAAATTACTAGTATTCTAACATTCCTCCTAATCTAAGTTGTGGGTCAAGGAGAGAAGCCATTAGATATGATGAAATCCCCCTCCATAGTGAATTCTCAAATGGGCCAATAATTATTTATTATAAATTTTATCATTTTATCTAGTAAAGGCACATAGACTAGATCAATTGTCTCTTGAACATGAAGTTGTGACTCTATCTCCTAGATCAAATATGTTGACCTTCCTATGAGAATATCATTAACATAAAATAAAGTGAACACAATCTATCCACAAACATTAGGAGTGGATAGCTTCCATATGTAGATGATATGAGCAATAATTGACAATGAAAATTCAGATAAGAAACATTGAAAGAGAAAGAGAGAGTCTTTTCTCCATGAAAAATCATGCACTCAATATATTTCAAATACAGTCTTATAAAGGAGTACAATCATGGTTTTTTTTAGAAGACATGTTTTTAAAATGAGATGCTCTTTATTTTTAGAATATACTAAACATAAGAATTAACTAAATAAAATTGTGCTATATATAGACTAAGCCTTATTAGTAGATATTCCTTTAAACATCACCATTATATATACATATATATATATATATATATATATATATATATATATATGTATGTATATAATTAAAGCACTTTAATACATAGGAAGTAGTAAATATATATAAAATATTAAATACTCGAAGTAATAGGTATGAGTCTCTAGATAATCAACCCTTGTCATCTAAGAGAAACACCTAGGAAGCATACATTTTTTGTAACCAAAAAATGCTCTATAGAAATTTAATTTCCTTCAACTAATATCATCATTGCATTGATCTTGAAAATTTATGAAATGTTAAAAAATAGGCCATATATGTTATGCAAAAGTTATGGCCTCTGAAATTTTGGGCTTATTAGAGAGGAAATTTTTAAAAATAACCTTTAAACCTTAGAAGGAAATTCAATTAAGGCCTTCCACTTGTCACATAATTATAGGAGCCACTTTTCTTACATACCAATACCTCTTCTACTAATGGATGCAATTGGAAGGAGACATGTTGGTGTCACATCAAATGATGAACAAAAAGAAAGTAATCTAGGAGGTAAGGTTCAAACAATGGACCTTGAAGTGAGGAGTTCTCTAGGTTGTCTAAGTTATTTGGTTGTACTCATGTTGTTCTTAGTTTAAAAAGAAAATAATTGTCCCTTAGGGTAGCAAATAAGTAGGATGCACATGACACCATTCCTCCAAAAGAAAACATACCCCCAATGATACTTGAACCCATGTATTACAAAAACAAAGACACCAACATAATTGCACTAGCACTAAATCCCATTGTTCAATTGGATATAGAACTTGATGGATTAAACATGAGATGCACACACCTAAAAGGTAGTGTGCCAAAAAAGAATTGTTGTCACTAAGATTTGAACTGATGACATCTTATATAAACATATTATATAACATTTAGTTGTCTAACATAGTCATTAGTGAAAATGAGAAGGGAAATAATGTAATATCTATATATCTTCTAAAATTATCATCAACCTTATTCAATTTAACTCAAAAAGAGACAAAAAATAAGCTCGAGAATCAAAGAAAATATCCTTTAATCCCAACATATCTATAAATATTAACCATTACACTAGTTCTTTAAGTTGGGATGAAAATACCATTTACTTGTTCCTAGAGATCTAAAACTAAGAAAAATATATCCTAAAAAATATTATTTACTAGGTATAGTTGAACACGGGATTTTTTAGATGTAAAATACTATATTGTCATCCACTACCCATCCAATTCTTCAATATTGGTGGGTCTAAAGAAGAATCCTTCAACATTTATCCTTCGTCATGAGGAGAAAATTTGCATGCTAAAATTGATAAAGGAGATTTAAATCCATGATCACAAACCCAAAAATAATTTAGCTCTGACAAAGTTGATCTAACTAAGACAAATTTGTTCACGTTGTAAAGAAAATTATACCAAATACCAAAAAATTACTTAAGATATTTGAACCTTGGATTTGTGGCTTGAAAAGCCTTGATGTTAATCACATTGTAAGTATACCCACATAATGGATAAAACATAACAAAAATCCAATATTATTTGAATTGATACTCTAGTTGACTTGGGTAGAGTACATATGCTCACTCCTACATAGCCCATGAGCTTGTCTTCTAGAGGCCCTAATAGTCTCACAATGACACTGAGAGGGGGGGTGAATCAGTGTAGCTCTTTATAACTTAAATCTTCAACTCTTAAAGCTGAAACAATGAAAACTTAAAACCAAATAAAGCAAGTATAACAAGATAACATCACACAACACAAGATGTACCGAGGTTCATCGATTTGGCTACTCCTCAAAATGATTGTTTGGACTCCCATCCAAATCCAGCCTTTGCAAAGCACCAACTTTACAATCAATTTACCAGCACCCACTAGAAGGAGCATCAACCCCTGATTTACCAGCACCAACTAGAAGGAGCACCAACCCCTGATGCCAAGCACCAACTTGGACTTCAATTTTGAAACTAGAAGATTGACATAAAAATGCCTTCACTTTTACAAGACCCTAAATGGTCTATTGCTTACCTAATGTCTACCACAATTCACAAAACACACACACTCATCGCACTTCACAGAATAAAATCCCCAATTAAAATTCTCCATGCAACACTCCTTTTATAAAAATCCTTTCTCTTTGTAACTATAGTTGTAACTCCTTTCATATTATCATACGCCACTTGTCAATTGTAACTACTTCTTTATGTAACTCATTTTGTTTATTTTGAGAAGGCATTTCGTCAAACACGTTACATGCAAATAATTGACACCATATTCTCCTACCATGACTATTCGTTTTCTTGGTCATGACTGTTCGTTTTCTCCTTCAATGACTATTTGTTTTATACTTCATGACCGTTCATTTTCTCCTTCGATGACTGTTCGTTTTCTCCTTCATGACTGTTCATTGTCTCTTTGCATGACTGTTCATTTTCTCATTGCATGACTGTTCATTTTCTCCTTGCATGACTATTTGTTTTCTCCTTGCATGACTATTCATTTTCTCTTTCCCTTATGCATGCATGTGTTTTGGTTTCCAAAAAATGCTTTTCGTTTCTATTTTGAGGCCCTTCATTTCCTTTTCTCCACATGGGCATGCATCCACTTCTTTCCATGTGTAATGACCATCTTAAATGATTTTAAATCATTAAAGATTCCTTATGGGTCCATGTCACTATGCAGTCTTCAATTTCACCTTCCTGGTGTTCATCACTAATATCAGATGCACTGTTAACTACTCTTTTCCTTTGGAAAAAATGCAACATGTCGCGATATCGCGACACTTTTGTTTCTCTGCCTGCCTGCCCTTTTTGAGTCGTAAAAATGCGACATGTCACGATATCGCGACACTTTTGTTTCTCTGCCTACCTGCCCTTTTTGAGTCGCAAAAATGTGACATGTCGCGATATCGCGACACTTTTGTTTCTTTGCCTACCTACCCTTTTTGAGTCATGAAAATGCGACATGTTGCGATATCGCGAAACTTTTGTTTCTCTACCTACCTGTAATTTTTGAGTCACGAAAATGCGACATGTCATGATATTGTGACACTTTTGATTCTTTGGCTGCCTGTCCTTTTTGAGTCGTGAAAATGCGACATGTCACGATATCGTGACACTTTTGATTCTCTGCCTGCCTACCCTTTTTGAGTTGTGAAAATGCGACATGTCGTGATATCGTGACACTTTTGATTCTCTGCCTGCCTACCCTTTTTGAGTCACGAAAATGCAACATGTCGTGATATCATGACACTTTTGTTTCTCTGCCTGCCTGTCCTTTTTGAGTCATGAAAATGCGATATGTCGCGATATCTTGACACTTTTGTTTCTCTGCCTGCCTGCCCTTTTTGAGTCGCAAAAATATGACATGTCGTGATATCGCGACACTTTTTCCTTCTTGCTCTTTCTCTTTGCTTTGGACCGCAAAAATACATGTCGCGATATCACGACACTTTTTTCTCCTTGCTCTTTCTCTTTGCTTTGGCCCGCAAAAATACAACATGTCACGATATCGTGACACTTTTTCTCCTTGCTCTTTATCTTTGCTTTGGCCCATGAAAATACAACATGTCACGATATCGCGACACTTTTTTCTCTTTGCTCTTTCTCTTTGCTTTGGCCCACGAAAATACAACATGTCGCTATATCGTGAAAATTTTTCTCCTTGCTCTTTCTCTTTGCTTTGGCCCATGAAAATACATGTGGCGATATCGCGACACTTTTTCCTCTTTGCTCTTTCGGCCGTGAAAATGCAACATGTCGCGATATCGTGACACTTTTTTCTCTTTGCTATTTCGGCCGCGAAAATGCAACATGTCATGATATTGCGACACTTTTTTCTCCTTGCATTTTCTCTTTGCTTTGGACCGCGAAAATGCAACATGTCATGATATCGTGACACTTTTTTTTCTTTGTGGTGTTTTACTTTTTCTTTGATCTTTAGCATATGGGCCACTTCGGTCTTCTTGGAAAATATGTAAAAATGTGGGTAAACATCCTCATAAGCATTTAACATCACTGTACATACTCTAAGTAACCTCTAAACTCCTATCCACTGCATCAACCAATCTATCTGACTATGTTGACAACAATGACAATACTGTCGTTGCACCTTGCTCAACAATCTCCCCCTTTGGAATTGTTGGCAACACACGTGCAATTTTCTATAACTCTTCTCCCCATTTGACAACAATATCAAAGGTCTGCTACAAACTCCCCCTGAGTCCATGCACAACATTCTCAAGCAAAAATTATTACACTTAGCAAAAATCACAAACATGAGCAAAAAGATAAACAAATACACAAATGCTCCCCCTAAGAATGTGGTCCCGATAGCTAGTCAATTCTTGGGAAGCATGACCACTCCCAATTTATTACAAAGGTACTCAAAGACTTCCTTTGGCAATGGTTTTGTGAAGATATCCGCTACTTGCTTTGTTTTTGGAACAAAATCCAACTTAACCTCACCTTCCACAACTTTCTCCTTCAAAAAGTGATACCGAATAGCAATATGTTTTGTGCGAGAATGCATAACCGAATTCTTTGAGATGTTAATGGCACTAGTGTTATCACACTTAACTAAAATTGGCTCACTGAAGTTAATACCAAGATATTTTAGGGTTTATTTCATCCATAATACCTGCGTACAACACGTTGTCGCTGCAATATATTCTGCCTCTGCTGTGGATAAGGAGACTGACTCTTATTTCTTACTGTGCCACGCGACCAACCTATCTCCAAGATAGAATGTACCTCCATTGGTACTCTTTCTATAATCTACACATCCTGCCCAATCTACATCTGAATACGCAATAAGGGTGAATTCCTTACCTTTCGGATACCATAACCCATACTCCATAGTCTCCTTGGGACTAGCCTAAAATCGTGCTACCATGCATACTATGCTTGGGGTGCCTTTTTTAAGCCATATAATGATTTCTTCAACCTGCAAACCAAGTTGGGATCATCACCAAGTTGGAAACCATCTGGATTCTCAATATAAACCTCTTCTTCGAGTTTCCCATTCAAAAATGTTGATTTCACATCTATTTGATAAACTTTGAAATTCTTGTAAACTGCTAAAGCCAGAAACATTCTAATTGCCTCTAGTCTAGCCACAGGTGCAAAGGTTTTCTCAAAGTCAATACCTTCAACTTGTGCATAGCCTTTACATACCAATATTGCTTTATTCCTGATTACCTGTCCGTCTTCATTCAATTTATTTCGAAATATCCATTTAGTACCGATTATATTTTTATTTGCAGGTCTTGGTACTAACTCCCAACTTTTGTTTTTCTTGATCTGATCTAATTCTTCATTTATTGCCTTCATCCAAATTTTATCTTTGCTTGCGTCAACAACATTTTTGGGCTCAATGCTGGATAATAGAGAGTAGTTTCTTATTACTCTTCTTCTTATCTGAACACCAACTGTGGGGTCTCCCTGAATATTTGTACTCAATTTGTATTGATGTAACTTCCTGCTCATGTAGTCGCTTTGAATGCAATAATAAAATGTGAGCTTTCTAATTTTTCACGCGAATTAAATATTTTCACCAAAGCGTCATAATAGATCTAAAAATCTTCACATCAATGTGTAGTACAAATACACACTGCTTTTATCGAAACACATATATGCAGCTAGGGCAACATTCTTTCACTAAACCAAATTATCGAAGCTGTTATAATCCATAACTTTGAACAATGGCAGTAATAACCATCAAAAGTACAACATTGACATATATAAATACTACAAATGGTGACAACTCTCAATTTAATCACCACCCTTCATGGTACCTCCACAAAAAACTACATGAATTGAAAAACACTTTGACAACTATACGACAACTCCCCCTGACTACTTGCATTTCATCCTCAGATAACCAAACAAATACATAGGAGCATTAAAATAAAACTTTAAGATTGCTCCCCTGAGGATGTGCTACCTGGAGTTGCTTAGTGCAATAGAGGAGTAGTCTCCTTCAGTCCAAGGAGACACGATTTCCTTTCTTCTTTCTTTCTCCACTCTGGTTTGATTACAGTTTTGGGCTCTTGTTTTGACTTTTATTTTTCAGTAGCTTGTGCATGCTTTTCGGGAAATTTTCTATTTTGTCTCATTCCATTTGGTTGAAATTTTCTTCCCTGAAATTGATTTTATGCAAATGTACTTCAACAATTTCTTGCAATGTGCCCAAAATTATGACAGTTATAACATTCTACTGCATAATCCATCAAAGGTGAAAAAACATTTCTACTGGTAAAATTCCTTGGTCCTACATTATACTTGCAATCTGAAATCTTATGTCCATAACCATTGCATTTAAAATAGTAACCAGAAAAGAGATGATTAAACCTGGGTGATGGTCTTTGCCATGTTGTCATAGGAGCCATAAACCTTCTTCTTCTTCTTTGATGTGTGACATTGGTGAATCCGTCATTGTCAATTCTCCTTTCGTGCCTTGCATTATTGCTTTCTTTTGTATGAGTCAATTTTTCTTGATCAACCTGTTTCTTATCTTTATTCTTTATGAATTCTTCATTTACGACCTTTGATCCATTTGATGATTCTCCTTCATCAAAGCCCAAACCAAATTTGATGTCTGTAGTCCTTTGGTTATTTATGATCTTATCCAGCTTCATAGAACTTTCTTCACGTTTGTGATAACAACTAATTTTATGATTCATCTCTTCTATCTGCATCCTTAAACCAACAGTCTCTTCTTCTAGCTTGCAGCAATAATCTATTTTCATGGTTATTTGCACTTCGAGATCTTCAAATATTTTCTTGTATTCTTCTATCTGTACTTTCAAACTGGTTATGGTTTCATTTGCATCCTCAAGCTTTCTTGAAATTTTCTTATTCTTTTTTCTTTCTATCTTCAATTCATCCAGAGCTGCAATTAGTTCCTCTTCCAAATTTACTTCTGCATCAATTTCTTCTTCATCACATTCCTTTTATTTTTCTATTTTTTCTTCTTTGAGTGCCATGAAAAGAGCTTCACCTATTTTCTTTTCAGAATCCTCACCGCAGCTGTCTTCTGATGAAATGAAATTCTTGGAGATGAAACTTTTCTTCTTGAAGTTGCCTTTTCTGAAATTTGTTTTTTTCTTCCAGTCACTTCTTTCTTGGTGTGATCCTTCATCACTTTTGTTCTTCTCATTAAGTGGACATTTAGCTGCAAAATTCCCAATGCCTCCACAATTGAAACATTTAAATGGTAACTTTCCTCTATATTTTCCTTTTTCCCTTTTTAGTTTTTGAACAAAGTTTGCTTCCATTTCATCTGATGTCTCTTCTTCATCTAATGTCTCTTCTTCATATGATGTCTCTTCTTCAAAGATCCATGCATATCATCCATACTAAAAGAATTTAGATCTTTAGCTTCTTCTATAGCTAAAAATTTAGAATCAAATCTTTGGGGAAGAGATCTTAATGCCTTTTTCATGATGACAGAATCTTCGATTTCCTTGTCGAGTCCTCTAATAGCATTAATGACTTCATTAAATCTCAACATATATGCCTTTATGTTCTCATCGTCATTCATATTTAATACTTCGAACTAAGCTCGATGTGTTTGTAACTTGGCCTCCTTGATCTTAACGTCTCCTTCATGAATGCTACTCAGTTTGTCCCATATTTATTTTGCCATTTTACAACTCATAATTTTTATCAGTTCACTGTCCACTAATCCGTACATGATAGCATTCTTTGCTTTTGAGTCATTCTCAAATAGTTTCTTATCGACAACATCGGTTGGAGAAGTGGTGGGTATTGTGTATCCACTATCTACTAAATCCCAAATGTCGTATCCCAAAGCACAAAGATATGTCTGCATCCTGAGTCTCCAAAATGCGTAATTAGTTTCATCAAACAATGGTGTTTTGTTTGATGAGAAGCCTTCACCACCTGCCATTGTGTCACTTCCAAGATCACCCTAGCCGGTTAAGCTTGTTTAGGAACCTTGCTCTGATACCAATTGTTAGTCTCACAATGACACTGAGAGGGGGGTGAATCAGTGTAGCTCTTTATAACTTAAATCTTCAACTCTTAAAGTCGAAACAATGAAAACTTAAAACCAAATAAAGCAAGTATAACAAGAGAACATCACACAACACAAGATGTATCGAGGTTCACCGATTTGGCTACTCCTCAAAATGACTATTTGGACTCCCATCCAAATCCAGCCTTTGCAAAGCACCAACTTTACAATCAATTTACCAGAACCCACTAGAAGGAGCATCAACCCCTGATTTACCAACACCAACTGGAAGGAGCACCAACCCCTAATGCCAAGCACCAACTTGGACTTCAATTTTGAAACTAGAAGATTGACATAAAAATGCCTTCACTTTTACAAGACCCTGACTGGTCTATTGCTTACCCAACATCTACCACAATTCACAAAACACACACACTCATCGCACTTCACAAAATAAAATCCCCAATTAAAATTCTCCAAGCAACACTCCTTTTATAACTATCCTTTCTCTTTGTAACTCCAGTTGTAACTCCTTCTTTCATATTCTCATATGCCACTTGTCAATTGTAACTCCTTCTTTATGTAACTCCTTTTGTATATATTGAGAAGGCATTTCGTCAAACACGTCACATGCAAATAATTGACACCATATTCTCCTACCATGACTGTTCGTTTTCTCGGTCATGACTGTTCGTTTTCTCCTTCGATGACTGTTCATTTTCTCCTTCGATGACTGTTCGTTTTCTCCTTCGATGACTATTCATTTTCTCCTTCGATGACTTTTGTTTTCTCCTTCATGACTGTTCATTTTCTCTTTGCATGTTCGTTTTCTCCTTGCATGACTGTTCGTTTTCTCCTTGCATGACTGTTCATTTTCTCCTTGCATGACTATTCATTTTCTCTTTCCCTTATGCATGCATGTGTTTTGGTTTCCAAAAAAGGCTTTTCATTTCTATTTTGAGGCCCTTCGTTTCCTTTTCTCCACATGGGCATGCGTCCGCTTCTTTCCATGTGTAATGACCATCTTAAATGATTTCAAATCATTAAATATTCCTTATGGGTCCACGTCACTATGCAGTCTTCAGTTTCACCATCCTGGTGTTCATCACTAATATCGACGCACTCGTCAACTACTCTATTCCTTTGGCGAAAAATGCAACATGTCGTCGATATCGTGACACTTTTGTTTCTCTCCTTGCCCTTTTGAGTCTTGAAAAACATGTGACATGATATCGCGACACTTTTTTTCTTTGGCTGTTTGCCTTTTTGTCACTTTTTTTTTTCTTCTCTTTTTGAGTCGTAAAAGAATGTGAATGACGAAAGACACTTTTGTTTCTCTGCCTGCCTCTCTTTTTGAGTCATGAAAATGCGACATGTCGCGATATCATGACACTTTTTCCTTCTTGCTCTTTCTCTTTGCTTTGGACCATGAAAATACAACATGTCGCGATATCGCGACACTTTTTCTCCTTGCTCTTTCTCTTTGCTTTGGCCCACGAAAATACAACATGTCGCGATATCACGACACTTTTTCTCCTTGCTCTTTCTCTTTGCTTTGGCCCACGAAAATACAACATGTCGCGATATCACGACACTTTTTTCTCTTTGCTTTGGCCCATGAAAATACATGTCACGATATCGTGACACTTTTTCTCCTTGCTCTTTCTCTTTGCTTTGGCCCGCAAAAATACATGTCGCGATATCGCGACACTTTTTCTCTTTGCTCTTTCGGCCGCGAAAATGCAACATGTCGCGATATCGCGACACTTTTTTCTCTTTGCTCTTTCGGCCGTGAAAATGCAACATGTCGCGATATCGCGACACTTTTTTCTCCTTGCATTTTCTCTTTGCTTTGGACCGCGAAAATGCAACATGTCGCGATATCGTGACACTTTTTTTCTTTGCGGTGTTTTGCTTTTTCTTTGATCTTTAGCATATGGGCCACTTCGGTCTTCTTGGAAAATATGCAAAAATGTGGGTAAACATCCTCATAAGCATTTAACATCACTGTACATACTCTGAGTAACCTCTGAACTCCTGTCCACTGCATCAACCGATCTATCTGACTGTGTTGACAACAATGACAATACTGTCGTTGCACCTTGCTCAACAATCTCCCCCTTTGGAATTGTTGGCAACACACGTGCAATTTCTTGTAACTCTTCTCCCCCTTTGACAACAATATCAAAGGGCTACTGCAAACTCCCCCTGAGTCCATGCACAACATTCTCGGGCAAAAATTATTACACTTAGCAAAAATCACAAACATGAGCAAAAAGATAAACAAATACACAAATGCTCCCCCTGAGAATGTGGTCCCGATAGCTAGTCAATTCTTGGGAAGCATGACCACTCCCAATTTATTGTGAAGGTACTCAAAGACTTCCTTGGGCAACGGTTTTGTGAAGATATCCGCTACTTGCTCTGTTGTTGGAACAAAATCCAACTTAACCTCACCTTTCGCAACTTTCTCCTTCAAAAAGTGATACCAGATAGCAATATGTTTTGTGCGAGAATGCATAACCGGATTCTTTGAGATGTTAATGGCACTGGTGTTATCACACTTAACTAAAATTGGCTCACTGAAGTTAATACCAAGATCTTTCAGGGTTTGTTTCATCCATAATACCTGCGTACAACACGTTGTCGCTGCAATATATTCTGCCTCTGTTGTGGATAAGGAGACTGACTCTTGTTTCTTACTATGCCACGCGACCAACCTGTCTCCAAGATAGAATGCACCTCCACTGGTACTCTTTCTATCATCTACACATCCTACCCAATCTGCATCTGAATACGCAATAAGGGTGAAGTCCTTACCTTTCGGATACCATAACCCATACTCCATAGTACCCTTGAGGTATCGAAGAATCCTCTTCACTGTTGTCACATGAGTCTCCTTGGGACTAGCCTAAAATCGTGCTACCATGCATACTATACTCGGGGTGACTGTTTTAAGCCATATAATGCTTTCTTCAACTTGCAAACCAAGTTGGGATCATCACCAAGTTGGAAACCATCTGGCTGCTCAATATAAACCTCTTCTTCGAGTTTCCCATTCAAAAATGTTGATTTCACATCCATTTGATAAACTTTGAAATTCTTGTAAACTGCTAAAGCCGAAAAATTCTAATTGCCTCTAGTCTAGCCACAGGTGCAAAGGTTTCCTCAAAGTCAATACCTTCAACTTGTGCATAGCCTTTACATACCAATCTTGCTTTATTCCCGACTACCTGTCCGTCTTCATTCAATTTGTTTCGAAAGACCCATTTAGTACCGATTATATTTTTATTTGCAGGTCTTGGTACTAACTCCCAAGTTTTGTTTTTCTCGATCTGATCTAATTCTTCATTTATTGCCTTCATCCAACTTTCATCTTTGCTTGCGTCAGCAACATTTTTGGGCTCAATGCTGGATAATAGAGAGTAGTTGCTTACTACTCTTCTTCTTGTCTGAACACCAACTGTGGGGTCTCCCTGAATATTTGTACTCAATTTGTATTGATGTAACTTCCTGCTCATGTAGCCGCTTTGAATGCAATAATAAAATGTGAGCTTTCTGATTTTGCACGCGAATTAAATATTTTCACCAAAGCGTCATAATAGATCTAACAATCTTCACATCAATGTGTAGTACAAATACACACTACTTTTATCGAAACACATATATGCAACTAGGGCAACATTCTTTCACTAAACCAAATTATCAGAACTGTTATAATCCATAACTTTGAACAATGGCAGTAAGAACCATCAAAAGTACAACACTGACATATAGCAATACTACAAATGGTGACAACTCTCAATTTAATCACCACCCTTCATGGTACCTCCACAAACAACTACATGAACTGAAACACACTTTGACAACTATACGACAACTCCCCCTGACTACTTGCCTTTCATCCTCAGATAACCAAACAAATACATAGGAGCATTAAAATAAAACTTTAAGATTGCTCCCCCCGAGGATGTGCTACCCGGAGTTGCTTAGTGCAATAGAGGAGTAGTCTCCTTCAATCCAAGGAGACACGATTTCCTTTCTTCTTTCTTTCTCCACTCTGGTTTGATTACGGTTTTGGGCTCTTGTTTTGACTTTTCTTTTTAGTAGCTTGTGCATGTTTTTCGAGAAATTTTCTATTTTGTCTCATTCCATTTGGTTGAAATTTTCTTCCCTAAAATTGATTTGATGCAAATGTACTTCGACAATTTCTTGCAATGTGCCCAAAATTATGACAGTTATAACATTCTACTGCATAATCCATCAAAGGTGAAAAAACATTTCTCTTGGTAAAATTCCTTGGTCCTACATTATACTTGCAATCTGAAATCTTATGTCCATAACCATTGCATTTAAAATAGTAACCAGAAAAGAGATGATTGAACCTGGGTGATGGTCTTTGCCATGTTGTCGTAGGAGCCATAAACCTTCTTCTTCTTTGATGTGTGACATTGGTGAATCCATCATTGTCAATTCTCCTTTCGTGCCTTGCATTATTGCTTTCTTTTGCATGAGTCAATTTTTCTTGATCAACCTGTTTCTTATCTTTATTCTTTATGGATTCTTCATTTTCCTTTGATCCATTTGATGATTCTCCTTCGTCAAAGCCCAAACCAAATTTGATGCCTGTAGTCCTTTGGTTATTTATGATCTTATCCAGCTTCATAGAACTTTCTTCACGTTTGTGATAACAACTAATTTTACGATTCATCTCTTCTATCTGCATCCTTAAACCAACAGTCTCTTCTTCTAGCTTGCAACAATAATCTATTTTCATGGTTATTTGCACTTCGAGATCTTCAGATATTTTCTTGGATTCTTCTATCTGTACTTTCAAACTGGTTATGATTTCATTTGCATCCTCAAGCTTTCTTGAAATTTTCTTATTCTTTTTTCTTTCTATCTTCAATTCATCCAGAGCTGCAATTAGTTCCTCTTCCAAATTTACTTCTGCATCAATTTCTTCTTCATCACATTCCTGTTCTTTTTCTATTTTTTCTTCTTTGAGTGCCATGAAAAGAGCTTCACCTGTTTCCTTTTCAGAATCCTCACCGCAGTTGTCTTCTGATGAACTGACATTCTTGGAGATGAAACTTTTCTTCTTGAAGTTGCCTTTTTTGAAATTTGTTTTTTTCTTCCAGTCACTTCTTTCTTGGTGCGATCCTTCATCACTTTTGTTCTTCTCATTAAGTGGACATTTAGCTGCAAAATGCCCAATGCCTCCACAATTGAAACATTTAAATGGTAACTTTCCTCTGTATTTTCCTTTTCCCCTTTTTAGTTTTCGAACAAAGTTTGCTTCCATTTCATCTGATGTCTCTTCTTCCTCGGATTCTTGTTTTGCTTTCATATTTTTATGGGCTTTAAAAGCAGCTTCTCTATCTGTGGGTTTAGATTTTCCTATTCTCATCTCATATGCAATCAAAGAACCATGCATCTCATCCATACTAAAAGAATTTAGATCTTTAGCTTCTTCTATAGCTGAAACTTTAGAATCAAATCTTTGGGGAAGAGATCTTAATACCTTTTTCACGATGACAGAATCTTCGATTTCCTCGCCGAGTCCTCTAATCGCATTAATGACTTCATTAACTCTCAGCATATATGCCTCTATGTTCTCATCGTCATTCATCTTTAATACTTCGAACTGAGCTCGATGTGTTTGTAACTTGGCCTCCTTGATCTTAACGTCTCCTTCATGAATGCTCCTCAGTTTGTCCCATATTTCTTTTGCCATTTTACAACTCATAATTTTTACCAGTTCACTGTCCACTAATCCACACATGATAGCATTCTTTGCTTTTGAGTTATTCTCAAATAGTTTCTTATCGACAGCATCGGTTGGAGAAGTGGTGGGTATTGTGTATCCACTATCTACTGAATCCCAAATGTCGTATCCCAAATCACAAAGATATGTCTGCATCCTGAGTCTCCAAAATGCGTAATTATTTCTATCAAACAATGGTGCTTTGTTTGATGAGAAGCCTTCACCACCTGCCATTGTGTCACTTCCAAGATCACCCTAGCCGGTTAAGCTTGTTCAGGAACCTCGCTCTGATACCAATTGTTAGTCTCACAATGACACTGAGAGGGGGGGTGAATCAGTGTAGCTCTTTATAACTTAAATCTTCAACTCTTAAAGCCAAAACAATGAAAACTTAAAACCAAATAAAGCAAGTATAACAAGAGAACATCACACAACACAAGATGTACCGAGGTTCACCGATTTGGCTACTCCTCAAAATGACTGTTTGGACTCCCATCCAAATCCAGCCTTTGCAAAGCACCAACTTTACAATCAATTTACCAGCACCCACTGGAAGGAGCATCAACCCCTGATTTACCAGCACCAACTGGAAGGAGCACCAACCCCTGATGCCAAGCACCAACTTGGACTTCAATTTTGAAACTAGAAGATTGACATAAAAATGCCTTCACTTTTACAAGACCCTGACTGGTCTATTGCTTACCCAATGTCTACCACAATTCACAAAACACACACCCTCATCGCACTTCACAGAATAAAATCCCTAATTAAAATTCTCCAAGCAACACTCCTTTTATAACTATCCTTTCTCTTTGTAACTCCAATTGTAACTCCTTTCATATTCTCATACGCCACTTGTCAATTGTAACTACTTCTTTATGTAACTCCTTTTGTATATATTGAGAAGGCATTTCGTCAAACACGTCACATGCAAATAATTGACACCATATTCTCCTACCATGACTGTTCATTTTCTCGGTCATGACTGTTCATTTTCTCCTTCGATGATTGTTCATTTTCTCCTTCATGACTATTCGTTTTCTCCTTCGATGACTGTTCATTTTCTCCTTCGATGATTGTTCGTTTTCTCCTTCATGACTGTTCGTTTTCTCTTTGCATGACTATTCGTTTTCTCCTTGCATGACTATTCATTTTCTCCTTGCATGATTGTTCGTTTTCTCCTTGCATGATTGTTCGTTTTCTCTTTCCCTTATGCATGCATGTGTTTTGGTTTCCAAAAAGGCTTTTCATTTCTATTTTGAGGCCCTTCGTTTCCTTTTCTCCACATGGGCATGCGTCCGCTTCTTTCCATGTGTAACGACCATCTTAAATGATTTCAAATCATTAAATATTCCTTATGGGTCCACGTCACTATGCAGTCTTCAGTTTCACCATCCTGGTGTTCATCACTAATATCAGACGCACTATCAACTACTCTGTTCCTTTGGCGAAAATGCAACATGTCGCGATATCGTGACACTTTTGTTTCTCTGCTTGCCTGCCCTTTTTGAGTCACGAAAATGCGACATGTCGCGATATCATGACACTTTTGTTTTTCTGTTTTTTTGTTTTGGTCTGTTTATTTTTTTTTTTTTGTTTGTGAGTTTTTTTTTTTTCTTTTTGAGTCACGAAAATGTGACATGTCGCGATATCATGACACTTTTGTTTCTCTCTCTTTTTGAGTCGCAAAAATGCGACATGTCGCAATATCACGACACTTTTGTTTCTCTGCCTGCCTGCATTTTTTGAGTCACGAAAATGCGACATGTCGCGATATCGTGACACTTTTTTTCTCTGCTCTTTCTCTTTTTGAGTCGTGAAAATGCGACATGTCGCGATATCGCGACACTTTTTCCTTCTTGCTCTTTCTCTTTGCTTTGGACCACGAAAATACAACATGTCGCGATATCGCGACACTTTTTCTCCTTGCTCTTTCTCTTTGCTTTGGCCCGCAAAAATACAACATGTCACGATATCGCGACACTTTTTCTCCTTGCTCTTTCTCTTTGCTTTGGCCCGCGAAAATACAACATGTCGCGATATCGCGACACTTTTTTCTCCTTGCTCTTTCTCTTTGCTTTGGCCCATGAAAATACAACATGTCGCGATATCGCGACACTTTTTCTCCTTGCTCTTTCTCTTTGCTTTGGCCCGAGAAAATACATGTCGCGATATCGCGACACTTTTTTCTCTTTGCTCTTTCGGCCGCGAAAATGCAACATGTCATGATATCACGACACTTTTTTCTCTTTGCTCTTTCGGCCACGAAAATGCAACATGTCGCGATATCGCGACACTTTTTTCTCCTTGCATTTTCTCTTTGCTTTGGACCGCGAAAATGCAACATGTCGCGATATCGCGACACTTTTTTTCTTTGCGGTGTTTTGCTTTTTCTTTGATCTTTAGCATATGGGCCACTTCGGTCTTCTTGGAAAATATGCAAAAAGGTGGGTAAACATCCTCATAAGCATTTAACATCACTGTACATACTCTGAGTAACCTCTGAACTCCTGTCCACTGCATCAACCGATCTATCTAACTGTGTTGACAACAATGACAATACTGTCGTTGCACCTTGCTCAATGGACCCTTGTCATATAGCCTTGTCTTTTGTCATACCACATTATGATGTTTTGCATCCATGTCATTGTCCTTCATTGAATGTGTGCCCAAGTAAAAAAAAATGACAACATAAATTGGCATAAGGTAAATTGAACTTGTAATATTTCCTTTTAAAAGCCTTAATAAAATAATGTGCTTGCTAAGATGTCCAACTACATTGGATGGCATGGACCAACGATGCCTTAAAAGGAATGTTAGTCCTCCATTAAGAGAAGAAGAAAAAGGGTTTTGTACTTGATATGGATTCATCCTCATGACCTTCAAAGAACAAAAATACCGATCTAACATTACATCAAAAATATCTAAAAGGTAAAAAGACATTAATCCTACCTAAAGAATGGTTGGTGATCATGTTACTTGAGGAAAAAAACCACATAAGTGCATTATATGTATGTCTATAAAAATATACCAACACAAATCAAAATGACTTCCATATTTATATAAAAACTCAATATTTGACCTATTAACCAAGATGTTTAGAGTATCAATCAAGAGAAATATGACCAACCTTTGTATAAAAATGGCTCCTCTCACCCAAATTTGAATGATCGTAGTGCAAAAAGGTTGATACACAAATTTGTTTTTAAAGTGCTTAAAATTTTTATTCAAAATCTTGAAGTTTTCCTAAAAAATAGTAGAGGGTATTTTTCTTCCTATTTACTTTTTAAATCATCAAACAAGGATAACCCATATTTGTAACTGAGTCACATCACCCAGTATTTTATTGTAATTGTTGCATTTCATAGTAGTTGTCATAAACAAATGGAATAAAAGACTACCCATGATTTCTTAATAAAGGAATACATAGCAAGAAAAATAACACAAAATATGATGGGATGTCCATGGACACCAAATAATTTTACTAAAAGGAAATAAAATTACACTTCAATCAATAAGAAAAATGATTGGTATCAATGGATATTTATTTCAAATACATTATGCCTTTAGATCAAGGTTGTGAGACTGACCCTCAAGAATAAATATTTAAAAAATTACTAAAGCACATTTTCCAAGGTTTACATGAGCCCAAATGGTAAATATGATAAATAAAAGTATAATATTTGGTTGTGGCCTTAAGATAAGCTTAACCACCACACATTCCAAAATCCCCTTAAGCTAAACCGGGGATTTGGAGAGGCAAACTTAATTATCATCCACCCTTAATAGATACTCTCCAACTTCAAGAAGATCTAGCATGTGCATAAAAGTGACCTCGAACATGACCTTGGTTAAAATATCTATTACCTTCTCTAATAAGGATACAAATATTAGATTAAGCATCCAATGTGCATGAATATGTCTCATAAAGTGCATCCATATATTTGTATTTTATTTATCGATGGAATACTATATTGTGGACAAGCTTGATGGTGTTCTAATTATCACATCAAAGGGTGACTCGAAGTCTCTAAGGAATGTAAATATCCTCCAAAATAATGAGCATCCATCTACGATTCTTAGCTACCTAATTGGAATCATAGTGTTCATCCTCTATGGAGGATTTATAAATAGTGTATTAGCATCTAGAACACCAAGAACCTGCGTTGGATCCCAAATAGAATACAAAACCTATGGTGGAACACCACTCATCCAATTTACCTACCCAATGAACATCTAAAAACTTGTTAAAATTAGAAGGTATCCAATGGAGTAATGAATACCCATTTAATAAGTCCTTGTAATGTATATGAGAATCCTCTTAGTTATTCTCTAGTGACTAGTTGATATAAAATGCTATATAAAGTCTAATGTGAGTAAGATAGATAAGTCCTCCTACAAGATACTAATATAGCATAGCATCAACCAAACTTATGGTCCATTCAACTTGAATTTTTAGGCATAAGGCAAAATAAGTTTGAGCAAGCTTATAATCCTCCATACTAAAATAATGAAGAAGGTACAAAGGCTAAGAAATGATGATGTCAAAATCTACTTGATAAATTTGAATTCCCAAGAAATAATATAGAAGCCCCAAATCTATCATCTTAAAATTGGAGCAAATTCATGACTTCATATTGTAAATCAAAGTAGGGGAGATTTCAATAATGATAAAATCATCAACATACAACATAATGATTGAATTTTTCCATCCTAATATCTGATGCAAACATCATGTTTAACCTCACATCATTAAAAACTACAATGAAGGAAAAATGAATGGTCTTCTCATACCATAGACGAGGATATTTCTCAAGTCCATACAAGGACCTAGTTAGAGGATAAACAAATGGAGTGGGAATCTCTAGCTTGAAATCGGGTGGCTATTACATGTAGATTTTTTCTTGAAGCTCCTCATATAGAAAGGTATTTTTCACATCCATTTAATGTACCATCCATCCATAGGAGCCATTAATGAAGAGAATCATCCTAACTAAGTCCATCTTCACCACTAGTGCAAAAGTATTATAATAGTCCACTCCCTTCTATTGAGAAAATCCCTTAGAAATAAGGAATACCTTGTACCTCTCTACCTAACCATATAATGTGTATTTGGTATTATATACCCATTTGCATCCAACAACATTCTTCCCTTTTAGAAGAGGGACTAGATTCCAAGTCTTGTTCTTTGTCATAGCCTCATACTTTGTCAACATAGCATATTCCTATTTTGGCTTATCCTTAGCATACGTATATGTGAGAGGATCCTAAGAATATGCTACTTTTAAAATAAATGCTCAAGAATGATACTTTTGATGTCACTCAAAATATAAAATATGATAAGAATATTTTAAAATCATATTAACCCACTTGGGTTTTGGAAAAACCAAGGAATAATCACGTGTATCCTATATTATCTCAATATTAGAATATAAATGGAAGAATTAAAATCATCACTACTCACCTCATCATGCAAGATCAAAGCATTCTGAACTGATATGTCCTACTCATCATTCCTTGATCCTATAGAAGAGATTGTTGCCTATGGTGTTGGCCATGAAGGGGTCAAATATATGAGTAAATAACAACCACTTGAAAATAAAGATAAATAATGGGAAGATGAATAAAATGCTTTAATAGGAATTAGAGCAAACCAAAGATATTCAAAGGATCAAAAGAATAAAATTCCAAAAAAATAAGTGGTGGGGTATAAAGAGTACTTAGAAGAACCTCATTAAAGATGATATCTCTCTAGATCAAAACCTCATGCCTCTAAGTATCAAAAATATGATATGCCTTTGAGGTGTTTTAATACACCACAAAAATGGACTTATGAATCTATATTGCCTCCTTTTTCAAAGATCCTTAGTTATGTGAACCCATGATAAAGACCCAAATATACAAAATCGAGACACATCTGACTTATCACCTATCAATTTCTCAAGAGGTGTCATACCTTGGACTACCCAGGTAGGAAATTTGTTGATGATGTATGCTACACAATTGATAGACTCATTCTAGAACTTATAACCCATCCCATTGGCATGAATCATACATTGTGCCATATCCATTATCAACTTGTTTATCCTCTTAGAATTACCATTTTTTTCAAGGGTGTAGTGAATAGTCCTCTTATAGGCAATGCCATGAGAAGCCAAAAAACCATAAAATGCATAACTAACATGTTCATCACCTCCATATATCCTTAGATATTTAAGTCTCATGTCTAGTTTATTTTCAACAAGGTCCTTGAAGGCCTTAAACCTCTCAAAAACCTCATCCTTAGTGTGAATGGTGTACATCCATACATATTTAAAGAAATCATTAAGGAAAAGAAGGAAGCACTTGTTCCCTGAGAGATGGTGTACCCATAGGTACATAAATGTCATTATGTGTGCTATCAAAGGGATGAGATGCTCATCTTGCAACCCCTTTGAGAAAAGTTGGTAAGACCCCAAGGTCTTACTATAAAGTTATTAACAAATTAATGTAAATGTAATCACATGCCACTCAAAGGGGGCTCCCTCATTTAGAATATATATTATTCTTCTTCTTATTATTCATGGATGATTTGATATGGATGGCCAACCTAATATATATATCTACCCTAAAGCTACGTTGGTGAAGAGACATGATGGTTCACGTATGAAGAGACATGATGGTTCACGTTATGAAGGGTTGTGATGGTTCACTTTATAAGTTAATAATATAATAATTAAATGATTAATAATACTAACTAATACTAACTAATAATGTTAGGATTGAGGATCCTAACATGCCACCCTCATTAAAAAGAGCTTTGTCCTCGAAGCTCAAATTGAGAATCTTTGTCCTTTGTTTTCCAAGAAGGATTTGTGTAAGTTCTTGGAATATTTTAATGGCATCCTTTCGTAGGTAGGGATATCGATAAGGATGAAGCATTAGCGGGGGGTTGCCAAGAACAATAGTGGAATCTTCCTTAGAAAAATCATGATGACAATGGGAGGGCAACCCTTGGGGTTCCTCAAATACTTCATAATGATGCATCAAAAGTGATGGTAATGATTTCATATCCTTTTTTGTTTCCTTGGTAGAGCCAATGGAGAAGGAGTGTGTAGTCACTCTACATTGGTTCCGAATAGGTTTGGTCATATGGCAAGAAATCACTATTGGTGAGTAAGGTATGTGTAGGTCTTGTAGAGTGCATTTTTGGCTAGCATTGATCACTTTGGGTATGTCTACCTCATCCCTACTTGGTACATCAATCACTTCTTGCACATCGACCTCATTGTCTTCATTGCAGTGAGTAGGTGCACTGGTTGCTTTGGACACAATTACATCATATGCTTGCTCTATGGAGATACAGGGATCAAATTACTTCAATAAATACAATGTTAGTGTAGCACATTTATGGTGGGGTCAAAATTGTTCATCACAATAATCACAGAGTCCTTTTGCTTGTCGTTCCTTCATCTCCTCAAATCTAAGATGTTTAATTCGTAAAGTTCGGTTAGATTTGGGGGTTGTGTAAGTGCTTTGTGCCCTTCCATTATGCATAGGTTTGGGAGCGATGTAAGTGGTCGACAATTTTTCCATAAGTGATTTCTCTAATCGTTGTTGTGCATTGATTTTATCTTCAGCTAATTTTGCCAATCCATAGGTTTGCATCATGGTATAGGGATTGAACCTTGTCACCTCCATTCTAATTTCCTCTTTTAATCCACTAATGAAGCTATTGATGAGAATTGATTCATCCAACCCTATGTTGTGTTTGGTGATATCCTCAAACCGAGTTTGATACTCATGCACGAAAGTTATTTGATGAAGTTCATTTTCTTCTTCTATTGCCTTATCGAGGTCAACATTATGCATTGGCTTGGGAGCGATGTAAGTGGTTGATGAATTATCCATAGGTGGTTTCCATAATCGACTAATTTGGCCAATCCATAGGTTTGCATCATGGTATAGGGATTGAACCTTGTCACCTCCATTCTAATTTTCTCTTTCAATCCACTAATGAAGCTATTTATGAGAATTGATTCATCCAATCTTGTGTTGTGTTTGGTGATATCCTCAAACCGAGTTTGATACTCATGCATAGAAGTGATTTTATAAATATCTTTGAGAAATTCCCACATTACTGGGTCCCACATGGCTCTGATACCAAATGGTAAGACCCCAAGGTCTTACTATAAAATTATTAACAAATTAATGTAAATGTAATCGCAGGCCACTCAAAGGGGGATCCCTTGTAATCGCTTTGCCACTATAGGGGGCTCCCTCCTTTAGAATCTATATTATTCTTCTTATTATTATTCATGGATGATTTGATATGGATGGCCAACCTAATATATATATCTACCCTAAAGCTACATTGGTGAAGAGACATGATGGTTCACATATGAAGAGATGTGATGGTTCACGTTATGAAGGGTTGTGATGGTTCACTTTATAAGTTAATAATATAATAATTAAATGATTAATAATAATAACTAATACTAACTAATAATGTTAGGATTGAGGATCCTAACAAAAGTCTCCCTATGATGTTTTCCCTAAAAACACCCTTCACATGCACCACTTAGAGGAGATATGCATGGAATCCCAATGGCCATCAAATGTAACTCATTTATCTCAAAGATCCATAACTAAGGTGCCCAAGCCTATGATACCACTTCTAAATTTTATTATTTGTGAAAGAACGAGATTCCGGAAACAAAAAGGAAAAACTAAACAAAATTGCATTAAAAGGAAAGAACACAAATGAATGAACACAAGATATAAAAGCAATATAAACTGTAGCCCTTTTTATTGATATTCTTTTCAATTCGTGTTACAATACGTCTCCTTCCTTTTTAGGGGATAGGAGCGTTAGATATTGATCTCTATAATTTGCTTCAGAATTCCTCTTCCGTATGCCCACGTTTGGAATGGGCGGGCCAAATGTTGTCGCCGCTTGCGTTAGTAAGGTAGACTCCTCGCCGCTCCTCTAATGCTGCAACTCTGCACTCAAAGAAACAAACAAGAAAGTCAGTAGCACATGTGTATGAAAAATAAAAGATGAATCTAACGATGGTTGAAATGAATCTAAATGAAATGAAAAACTTGACAAAAGCATAAACTTGAAACTAAAAGAAATACCACAATTATGAAAGCACAAATCGCCAGTAAGTGAACTAGCAGCACTTCGTCGCTCAAAATGCTCCTTCTCTGTATATCTTTTTGGGTGAGAAAACTCACCGTTTTTATAGACCCAAGGGGTCTTTTTGAATTAACATGCAAAAGTGTTTCTTTGCATGAATGCTTTTGTTTGTGAAGAGAAGACTTCTTCTTGATCAAGGGCTTCTTAACTGCCTCTGTGCATGTCTTTGCATGTTTTAGCAAAGCTCACTTGCACTCCCATACAATGAAGGGATAGCTAAGTGGCAAATCTGAGTTGTCTTAACAGAACTCACTCGCACTCCTATGCCATGCAGAAAAAGCTAAGTGGCAGATGTGTGTTGTTAAAAGAACTCACTCGCACTCCTATGTCATGCAGGGAAAGCTAAGTGACAGTTCTGAGTTGTTATATGCCGAGATTTGACTTTTTGCAAGTCAAAATCTACAATCGTCCCACCCCGAAGCGAGCGCCGGTAATCGTCCCTGGGTGACACGAGTATCAGTCAGCACTCGTCCCTAGCAAAGACGAGTATCCATCAGTTAGCACTCGTCCCTAAGAGAGACGAGTGCCAGTCAGCACTCGTCCCTAAAAAAGACGAGTACAATTATTACTCGTCCCTGGGTGGGACGAATAAGAAATAATGTGTCCAAAAGGTGCCAAATTGGTTTCTGACTTGCAAAAACTGTTGTGTGAGTGGTTAGAACCACTGTTTAACCTCCGATGGCTGCCCTGGGGGCTGTGTGTGTTGGTGCGATCAGTGCTTGTCGTCACATAATCGGATTGGTGCTGTTTTGGTGTCTACAATTTGCATGTGCAACCGTAGCAACAATTTTTTTCCTAGAAGAAGGGATAAAAGAGGTAGGCATTTCTCCCAACTTATACATGTGGTCAGACTCATCACAATAACCAAAAATAATAATTTTAAACCCATTGTTTATATATTTGATTACCCATATATCAAGATAAAATTATATCTCCTTATTTGCATGAGCAATATGATAAATAGATAAAATATTAGATCAAACATTAGGAACATGAAGTAACTCATAAAATAACAAAGATCTAATATTGATGTCTTTGCAACTTGCAATCTACAGTAAAGAATTATATCCAATAATAACACATTCTTCTATGTGTACTTTATTGTAGCCCTATAAGAGATATTTTTTCTTCATTATATACCTAGTTGCCCCTAAATTTTCTATCCATTCATCTAAATAAGTGGATGTCTATTATGCAAAATGGACCGCTATATCTTCTTGTGAGGTTTCTCCATCAAAATGATTCTCAAATTATGTATAGAAAAGAATAGAATCAACACCCCTTTATTTCTATTTCCTCAAGTTTTTTTATTTGAATTATATAAATTTTGCCTTGAGTCCTTCCTTTTTGTAAAACTCACAAGTAGGATTCTTGGGCTTCTCATTCTATTTTGGATTATTGTCCTTTTAAAATTTGGCAATAGTTTTTTTTAGGTGAGCCTGATTAAAAATATAATTTTCTTTACACTTATTTCTCCTAGATTGATGGTGCAAAAAGTACTTAAATGCCTCACCAATAGGTCATGCAAGAGAGTTTAAGTAATAAACATTAAGCATCTTGAATACAACAACAACCATCTCATATGTTTCAAATACATTATTGAAGATAATTTTGAGTAGTTTAGTGTTATTTTCCTTTTCTAATGCTTCACGTCCTTCTCCTCTCTTCTTAGAAAGTCCTCTTGCAATTTGAATATGGTCTTGTAGTTTCTTTAACTAATTGATATACTCATCAACAATGTCAAATGATTTCATGGATAAGGTTACCAACTCAACCTCCAATCTATCAAATTATATGGAATCAATTGTTAGGATCTCATCCTAACCCTTAATGTAATAACTTCCTTGATGTAATAATTCCTAGTGAACGTGGGTAGTACCCATGATTAATATTTTGTAATGTTCTAAGTTTTAGCTTAGGTAGTGCCTATGACAAATGGCACCCTTTTCTATGTAACACATGGTAGATAGGTTAGGTAAGGTGGCATTGTGCATGTAATTCATGTGGCATTATGCATGTAATTCGAGTGGCATTGTGCATGTAATTCAAAGTGGCACTATGCATGTAATTCGGGTGGCATTATGCATGTAATCCAGGTGGCATTTTGCATGTAAGCCAACCTTGGAGGGAAACTCTTTAAATACCCGAAAAGGCACCAATGTAATCATCTTTTTGCAAATTAATGAAGTATTGAAGGAGGTTGCCCCCTCGAAGAGGCCTGCGATTCTATCTATTGTGAGATTGTTCCTTTTAAGTAGTTTCTGTTATCATATGCAATTAATTCTGAATACTGTTATAATGTTTCTGTGAGTTTATTTGAGTTGAGAGTGTGTTGTTAGTATATTTTATAGCAGGTTCCTAACAAGTGGTATCAGAGCGCTTTCCAGGGCCAAGTTCTGCTGCAACTGCAACGATTCTTGCCATCCAATCTGCCTGTTAGGTATAAATTCTGTGTGTTTTTTCCGTTCCTATTTTTCCTTATTAAAAAAAAACCAAAAAATACAGTGCATTTTTTTTTCCAGACCAAAAAAAATAAAAAAAAAATCTTTGTAGTTGAGTAGGTAGAAACCCTGTGCCGGGGGTTTTAAAATATCGTGAAGGATCTGTCGTTATTGGCTAAGCTAGATAGCCCATAAAGCGTCTAGTGAAGTGAGGGGCGATCATGCTCCAATACCCAGGCCTCGGACATAACTCGCGCACGGACTTGAGCTCCCACGTATCTTCGGGTATATCGGGAGACCATCTAGGTTTAAACAAACTTTTAGCCATTAGGAAGCTTTTCGGCCTTGTATTACTCATAGTCTACGGGACACAACATCCTGGACGATTACCCTCCCGTATTGTCAGAGAGGCAGGTAGTGTGCTCAAGGGTATGTGTGGAATCCTCCTTGAGTAGTGGCCTGAAATATTGGTCCGAGCACTATTGTTCGTCACTGTCGATATATTAGAGGGCCTATGGGTGGTACATACTCCTCTACCTAGCATTCCCTGGTTCTGTTCAAACTTCAACCTGTAAAAAAATAAAAAAAAAAAAACAAGCCAAACCTCCCTATTCGTAAACCTGCATTTCAAATCCCCAAAAAGTGAGCATATGAGAAAGGAGTCCTCTACTAAAAAATAATAGAAAGAACATGCATTCGGGATAGACCATGAGGGTGACACTTAAGCTGAAAGTCTGGAGAATAACAATCAAATTTATAGTGGCAATACAGTCAGGTCAGTCAGGTCAGAGAGGTCAAGACAGTCAGGTCAAAATTTACATTTTTAGAGTCAGAACAGAACTGTCGTAATAGTCTCCTACAAAATACAGAGAATCTTGGAGCTAGTGAAGTCAGGATTGGGCCAACCAGTGAGAGTATGACAGAAGGCCAATTATAGATAGTGCTCCAGTACCCAACTTCTGCTCTGTAGCTCAGAATCAAAAACTGTAAACACCGTTAGACTCAGCAAAATAGTAGATAAAAAAAAGTCTAGGGTGCCAAAAAGTAGTGTTGAGAGATATAGCTCATTGTGACCACCTCTTCGAGCTGATTGTTTTGATATATAGCACCCAAGCACTTTTTGGGGCACTTACTAAAAATAGTAAGTCCTAAAACTCAATTCTATTTTTAGTAACTGGTCACAAAAGGTTTCAAAATGGCCCAGGGTACCCGTGGACATCAAAAGGAACTAGAACACTTGGAATCCTTAACAAAAGCCATTGAAAATTTGCACTCGGCTTTTCACTCCATAAGGGAAGAAGTCCAAGGTCTTCGCCTAGAGCATGAGGCCACCAGTAATCGCTTAGAAGAAGCACTAACATAAGTAGACAACAAACTAAAAAGAGGACCCCCCAAAATAGAACACCAAGCTGAGGGTTCTGCAAGGAATCATGACCATGAACCATCCTTCAGAATGCCCAAATTGGACTTTCCCAAATTTAGTGGGAAGGATGTTGATGGGTGGCTATGTAGGGTTGATCAATTCTTTAGACTCCATAATGTCCCCATATTTCATCGAGTCCATATGGCTTCCTTTAACTTGGAATCTGAGGCTCTACACTGGTTTCAATGGTTACGTAGTGCCAACCCAAATCTCTCTTGGGAGAATTTTGAATCCCAACTACTCACTCGATTTGGTCCTAGTGAGTATGAGGACTTTACAGGGGCCTTGACCAAACTACAACAAATAGGGTCAGTCCGTGAATACCAAGCTCAATTTGAAAAATTGGCCAATAAGACAAGAGGATTGACTGAAGGGTTCTTCCAGAGTTGTTATATCAGTGGGTTGAAGGTGGAACTCCAAGCGGAAGTAAGAATGTTGAAACCACAAACTATGATGGAAGCTATTAGTTTGGCCCGTTTGGCCGAATCTAAACTCTCTGCCCAAAGGCGCCCATCAAAGTTTCCTCAAAATAGACCTTCATTTCCTCCCCGACCTCAACACCCAGTTGATAATAAACCTGCTGCACCCAAGCGCCTCACTACAGAAGAGATGGATGCACGTCGTGCCCAGGGATTATGCTACAATTGTGATGAAAAGTTTTTTAAAGGGCATAAGTGTGCACACAAAAAATTGTTCTTGATAGATGTTGAAGAACCTGAGGACTCTGACCAGAGTGATGAGGATGAGGACCCTCCGGAAACACCTCCTCCACAAGAAGAAGTGAAACAGGAACCTGAGACAACAATTACATTCCATGCTCTTGCAGGCATTACTACTCCACAAACCATGAAGGTTGTGGGATTTTTCAAGGGCCAACGTCTTTCCATCCTTATGGATTCAGGAAGCACGCACAACTTCATAGACCCTAGAGTGGCTCAACGGGAAAATTGCTATGTCCACACTTGTAATTCCTTTGAGGTCATGGTAGCCAATGGGGGAACCTTACCTTGTAAAGGAAAATGCCGCAATGTTAAAATCAAGATAGGGGACTATGAACTCAAGCAATACATGTTTGCCCTCCAGCTTGGGCGGATGTGATATTGTTTTGGGATCTCAATGGTTGAGTACGTTGGGCACTATCAGTTGGAATTTTGTCGAACTCTGGATGCAGTTCTCCCAAAATGGACAAACACACATCATCAAGGGCTCCCCAGCAGGAACACCTCAAATTATTAGTTCAAATGGCATGGAGAAATTGCTAAAGAAATCATCACGTGGGGTCATTGCACAACTATTCTCCATCCAACCATCCACCTCTCAAATGGGTGAAACTCCATCAGACCTACAACAGATTCTCCACAAACATGAGGCCATATTTTTGGAACCAACTACACTACCACCGCATCGCTCTCACGACCATGCCATTCCATTATTGTCGGATAGTGCACCTCCCAATATCATACCATACAGGTACCCTCATGCCATGAAGTCAGAGATTGAGAAAATGATACAGGAATTACTCAAGGCAGGTATCATTCGGCCTAGTACTAGTCCCTACTCTGCACCCGCCTTATCTGGTCCTCAAGAAGGATGGCTCCTGGCGACTGTGTATTGACTACCGAGAACTCAACAAGATAACTATCAAGGATAAATTTCCTATCCCTATGGTTGATGAATTACTAGATGAATTACATGGGACCATGTACTTCACCAAGCTAGACCTTCGCTCTGGGTACCATCAGATCCGGCTCAGGGATGAAGATATTCCTAAAACTGCTTTTCGCACTCATGAAGGTCATTATGAATTCTTGGTAATGCCATTTGGTCTCACAAATGCTCCTTCCACATTTCAAAGCCTGATGAACAACATCTTTCACCCTTTTTTGTGGAAGTTCATCCTTGTGTTCTTCGATGACATCTTGATTTACAATCACACATGGGAAGAGCATCTCAAGCATGTAGATCAAACCCTACAACTATTGGCTGACCATCAACTGTTCGCAAAAAGATCCAAGTGTTCCTTTGGTTTGACTGAAGTGGAGTACCTGGGACACATTGTCTCAAAGGATGGTGTCAAGGTTGACCCTAAGAAGATCCAAGCAGTCCAAGAATGGCCGAAACCGTGCACTCTCAAGGGACTTCAAGGATTTTTAGGGCTTACAGGCTATTACCGTAAATTTGTCTGTAATTATGGGAAGATAGCCGCCCCCCTCACCTCCATGTTGAAGAAGGATTCTTTTACTTGGACAGGGTCGACCGAGCAAGCCTTCCTGGAACTCAAGCATGCCATGACCACCACTCCAGTTTTAGCCATGCCAGACTTCTCTAAAAAAATTTGTCATTGAAAGTGATGCTTCTGGTCGTGGTATTGGGGCGGTATTGATGCAAGAAGGATGCCCTTTGGCTTTTACCAAGAAAGCCCTATCTGATCGCAATTTAGGGAAATCCACATATGCCAAGGAAATGATGGCAATATTGCATGCAGTCCTACATTGGCGACCTTACCTCATTGGGCGCCATTTCTCCATCAAAACTCGACCACCGTAGTCTGAAATACTTTCTAGAACAACGGGTTGCCACCCCCGAGCAACAAAAGTGGGTATCAAAACTCATGGGCTATGATTATGACATCACGTACAAAAAAGGAAAGGAAAATCTTGTGGCGGATGCTCTCTCTCACCAATTTGAGACCCTTAGTATGTTGTGTGCCATTTCTGCACCATTGCCCCAATGGATTGAGCCCTTACGTCAAGAAATACTTCAGGATGCAGATTTGAAAGACTTGGTTGCTTCACTTATGGATGATCCAGAGTCTACACCAGGATATAGTTGGGATGGCCAGGATCTGTGTTACCGTCAACGCCTGGTTCTTCCTCCTAAGTCCCCACTTCGAGAGCTCCTCATGAAGGAATCACATGCTACTCCATCTTCTGGCCATTCAGGGTTCCTAAAAACTTATGAGCGACTCAAGCGCACCTTCTTTTGGAAAGGTATGAAATAGGACATTCGCTCTTTTGTAGCTGACCGTGACACCTGTCAAAGGATGAAAGGGGAAACTGTGCACTCTCCGGGCACTCTTCAACCATTGCCGATTCCAGAGCAGGTGTGGACTGACATCTCCATGGACTTCATCGAAGGGCTACCTAAATCAGGAGGCAAGTTAGTTATTTTCGTAGTAGTGGACCGCCTTTCAAAGTATGCTCACTTTTGTGCCCTAGCCCATCCTTACACAACATCCACTATTGCCCAAATTTTTCTTGACTCCATCTTTCGCCTTCATGGCATGCCAACCTCCATTGTATCTGATCGTGATCCCACCTTTACTAGCAATTTTTGGCAAGAGTTGTTTAAGTTGTAGGGGACTCAACTCAAAATGAGTTCAGCCTACCATCCGCAAACGGATGGTCAAACAGAGGTTGTTAATAAATGCTTGGAAACCTACCTTCGCTGCTTTGCCTCCGATCATCCTACTCATTGGGCAAAATGGCTTTCCTTGGCCGAATGGTGGTACAACACTTCCTATCATACCGCCACCAAACTCACACCGTTTGAGGTAGTTTACGGGCGCCCTCCACTCACGCCTTCCTCCTACATTCCGGGCAGCTCCAAGGTCCAGGCCGTTGACAATGCTCTGAGTCAACACACCGAGGTCCTCTCGCCAACTCAAGCAAAATTTGAACATGGCCCCGAATCGGATGCGCCAACAAGCTGATCAACATCGTTCTGAGCATAGTTTTGATGTGGGTGATATGGTCTTCCTTCGCTTACAACCATACAAACAATCATCCCTACAACTTCGTAGGTGTCAGAAGCTCGCTCCAAAATTCTATGGTCCTTATCAGGTTCTACAACGGATTGGCCCTACAGCTTACAAATTGGCTCTTCCCCCCACTTCCAAGCTCCACCCTATTTTTCATGTTTCCCTTCTCAAGAAAGTTGTGGGCACAAAGGTACAGGTTCAATCAACACTTCCCGAATTGGATGAAGAAGGCTCCATCTTACTCGCACCTGAGCAACTGCTGGATCGTCGAACTCACACTCTGCATAACCGTACCATTACGGAGGTCCTTGTTCAGTGGCATGGGCTTCAACCTGAGGATGCTACATGGGAGTCTCTCCATCAACTCCAACAATATTTTTCTCATTTTCAGCTTTGAGGACAAAGCTTCTTCAAGGAGAAGGGCATGTTAGGATCTCATCCTAACCCTTAATGTAATAACTTCCTTGATGTAATAATTCCTAGTGAACGTGGGTAGTACCCATGATTAATATTTTGTAATGTTCTAAGTTTTAGCTTAGGTAGTGCCTATGACAAATGGCACCCTTTTCTATGTAACACATGGTAGATAGGTTAGGTAAGGTGGCATTGTGCATGTAATTCGTGTGGCATTATGCATGTAATTCGAGTGGCATTGTGCATGTAATTCAAAGTGGCACTATGCATGTAATTCGGGTGGCATTATGCATGTAATCCAGGTGGCATTTTGCATGTAAGCCAACCTTGGAGGGAAACTCTTTAAATACCCGAAAAGGCACCAATGTAATCATATTTTTGCAAATTAATGAAGTATTGAAGGAGGTTGCCCCCTCGAAGAGGCCTACGATTCTATCTATTGTGAGATTGTTCCTTTTAAGTAGTTTCTGTTATCATATGCAATTAATTCTGAATACTGTTATAATGTTTCTGTGAGTTTATTTGAGTTGAGAGTGTGTTTTTAGTATATTTTATAGCAGGTTCCTAACATCAATTCAGTCACATAGCCCCTAAAATTTCTCAAACAACACTTTAGGATTCATGGTGTTCCTAACTTAATTGTCATTCATATTGTTAACATGAAGAAAAATGACACCATTAGCCTCAACCTTATTTTTTCTATAAATTTGTTCCACTTCTTTAAAATTAGTATCACAAGGCTTCCTATTCACATATTTAAGTAACATCTGACTACCATGTCAATGATATGAATATCCATGTGGCATTTGTACAACCCTACTATGTCATTATATTTTTACAAAGGGGTGACATTATCTTATGCTATGTCATCATAAGGTTTCACATCATCATAGGTTTCCATGTCATCATGAGTTTTAACTTGGTGTATGTTGAGATCATCATTCTTAGTCAAAAGTTTTTGGAGTGGGAGGGACTCAAAATTGATACATCCCATAGCCCAAAGCCTTAAAGGAATTTGGCTATCCAACCCTCCAAGCATTACACTTGGGAGGAAAAGGCAACCATTATTCTTGGGAGGGAAAGACAACTATTATATATAAACAAACCAAAGTTGCACATTTCACCTCTTTTGGCACCCTATGCTAATGTAGGTCTACATCATGCTAACATAGACACACATGCCCAATATTTGATAAAATATCACCTTTCTAGGGAATTTTCCCTAGAATATTCCATGGAATATCCTTTTTTTTTTTAATTCAAAAATTGGAGGGAAAACCTAACACCTCTTGAATAAAAATCTGGAGTACTTGGAGTAAAAATGAGCAAAAGCATTGAAAAAAGGCACCTCTTGAAATTTTATGCTAACAATTTATTTATATATATTAAGGTTTTCCCTACACAACCCTTTTGTTGAGCATGACTAATCAAAACATCCTATCTTGCCTATGTAGCAAAAAAGTTATTTGAATATTTTTGCAACTTTATCAAGTAGCTTAGAGTTTGTTGTTAAGCATAGAAGCCTACCCATCACTTCTCTAGAATTAGTAGTCTATCTAGAAAAATTTAGCCTCTTGTTTTCTTCTTCTATGGAAGTCAAGTAGTCTACCCTCTCATCTATACTGCTATTGAACAAAAAAAATCCAAAAGCGAAAAGAAGTGATTTTTTGAAAAAAAATGTAAAAGTAAATGAGATTTTCAAAAATTCCAATCTTGAAACTGAGACATCCATCTAGCCAAAAATTTTGAAACAAAAATATAATTGAGTGACAATTATAGGAAAGATGAACCTAACAATGAATATTTCTATTAGAGTAAATTTGTTAGTCCTAGTGAGATCCTCATGATCCATGTCTACCTAGGGCTTTATCAAAAAACCTTCTTCTGATTACATTTTCACCCCTAAAAATAATCTTATTTTCTAGCTCCTACCAAATCTTCCCTTGAGAGAAGCTACAAAAAAAAACCTATTGGTGGAAGCAATCGAGTAATGAATATTAACACTCACTTCGATACCATGTTGGATTTTAGAGTATTTTTTAAAAATAAATGAAATCAAACTCTACCTAGTATTGCTTAAAAAAAAAAACATAATACAAAAAAAATACATAATATGATGGGGTGTCCATGGACACCAAATAATATCACTAAAGGGAAATTAATTACACTCCAACTGATGATAAAAATGGTTGGTATAAAAGGGTATTTGTACCCGAATACATAATTTCTTTAAATCAAGGTTGTGAGACCAACCCTCAAACAAATATGACAAAAATTTACAAAAGCACCTTTTTCAAGGTTTACATGGGCCCAAAGGGTAAATATGACCAATAAAAGTATAAAAGTTGGTTGTGACCTCAATAAAATCTTAACCACCATACATTCTAACACAATACCATGTCAAATTTCACAATACTTTCTAGAAATATTCTAAAGTATAGTATTAACCGTAGATAATATGAAAAAGAGTAAAAAGTAAAATAGGAGAACAAATAACTAAAAGAATAGTATAATAAAGGAAATAAAAGAGGTAGTTGTTTGTGGGCACTCCATGATGTATCACTTGATCTTGCATTGAAGCAATGGATCAATTTTCGTGGGTATTTATAGTAGATACCAAATTCCATATAATTACATGCCATATTAACCTCAAATCAATATAATGCAATGGCTTTAAAGGTTAAGTTATATTTTTTACAATATTAACCATAATAGAGATTTTACCGATACCACTAAGGTTGAATACTTCAAATCATACCCATCATCTTACATAAACAACACACCACACATGTGCTTAGGATTACATAAAGAGTGTTTATAGGATTACATCAACATTATTGATAGAAAATATGCTTAATTCAATATAAAACATACCAGTATCCATCACATATATTTAACCCATGACTCATAAAATGAACACACACTATGTTCAATGTGGATAACAATATTACAATGCTTTACAATACAAGATAAAGTACTATAAATTCACATTACATACAAACTCACATGCTATTCTTATTAATAGCCTTTAAAAAGTGTCTCTTGGCATTTCATCTTCAACAAACTCTTCATGTCCTCAAATTCATGGGAGATATGATTCTTCATATTTCTAATAGGAAAAATATATGTATTAACTCCCTAATAATGACAACCATCTAATGATTACCAAATAGCAAATATTTACAAGAAACATAGACACTAAATACTTAATAAGTATTTGTAAGATACCAAATAATGTAATAATCTCCAACACCTCCAATATATTATTTGGTATGATTTCAATATTGCACTCTGATCCTATATTTTAGGCTCTAACTTTGGCATTGAGTTTGGCTCCTACTTTGTGATTTTGGATCTTTCAAATATTTATCTTTCATATGTGCAAATTTATCACAATAGTTGTATTCAATACCTATCATAACTTTTTCTTCTTTGTTTCCTTTCACAACATTTTTAGTTATAAAAATGATATTGGTGTTCCTTGTCACAAAATCATTCTCATCGATTTGTCTTATAAATCCAAAGTCTTTGAGTTTAGATACAATAAATTCTTTCATTCCTTACCCCATTTCATTTTATCCTTGTTTAGTACCAATTGCTTTTGTGTGTCTTTCAAATTCATCATTATCCTCATTTGAATGCAATAAGTCATCACAATAATAGTTATCATAACTTAGATTATTACTAAAAAATAATAAATGACATATAACATCATTATCCTTGTCACTAATTGAAGACTTCAAACCATTATAAACATACTATCCATCAACACTAACAATTTGACCTACATTTTAACCAACATACTCTACACAATCAAAGCAAATATTTTTGTACAAGAACTCTTATGAATACCCTTTATTTTAACATATCTAAAATTATAACTATCAAACTCAAAGAGTCTTAAATCATAATTCTCTAAAGAAACCCATCTAGAGCTATTCTTTTTAACATCAACAATAACTTAATATTTCAAAAATAAACTATCATTGTCATCAACTCTAACAATTTTTTTCCATCATGACCATCACAAATACTAATTGTCTCAAACATTTTTTGCATGATCGAAAATCTTTGATTCATAACCTTTTTCTGTATCAACTTTTTCAAGATTATTTCTCAAACTACGAGTGTCTAATTTTTGTGGAGGATCATCACATGTATCACAATTCATATTTTTATTTTGATGAAGATCACTAGTGTCACATTGAAGTAGGTCATATAGGTCATGGTTTCCATTTATCACTTTGAGTTTACTACTCAATATTTCATCTTCTTTGAAATCTTCTTTGCAATATTTTGATGTCAAACTTGTTTTAAACATTTCTTTTGCCATAAGAAAATATTTTGTTATCCATATTGGCTATTTTTTTGATGATGAGGTAGAAGAATTTCTTGTGTTATTTGATGATATTTTTGTTGAAATTGAATCATTATTTGATAGTTCTTCTCTTACTTGATTTTAACATTGTGCTTGTAGGTTATTAAGTGGGTTTGATACATAGTTTTTTTTTCATAAGTGCCTTGTGAGTTGATTCATGTTCTTCCTCATCATTATACTTTGTTTCTTGTACCTCTTGAACCATGTGCCCTTTTTTATTTTTCCATTTTAGATATTGTTGTTGTGTTTGTATATATCATTGTTAATTTTTTTTTGGTAGATTGACATATTAAAATGGGTTTTGAAAGGGCCCCAAAACCTTATTATAGAAGGTGCAACATTACAGCTAGAAAAATAGTAGGGAATTCAAATTCAAAAAGGTAATCCCACAAGGAAGATCCCAGCCATGAAGACAAACAAAACACAGGAAGAACCCAAAATACAAAAACCAAAAAAATAGAGATTTTCCAATGCAAACACAGACAATCAACCTTTAGTGAACTCCACCTAGTATTTGAATATGTTGCTTCCATTTTTGAAAATATTCTTGACCTAGATGTGAAGCTCCTCCATGGTTTTGGTGACTTGATTATAGATCATCCAAGTAGCCCTAACGACATTGGTAGTAGTGATAGGGTTGATTGTAGTGTTTTCTACATGGATAAGAATGGATTTTTGAAGCACAATAGCAAAACTTGGCTCTAGAATATTTTATCATCAAAATTTTGAGCAAGGGTCACCTTTAAGGGGTTCCCCTCGATATTCATATTATTGGAGCTTCCAAAGCACCAAGCCTTGCCTGCACTTTCCTCCTATTTAATATTCCTTAAATAATGACTCCTTATCTCAAAACCAGTGAAATCAGACTCTTGCTTCACGAAACCAGGGATTTTTTACTTTGGTTCAAGGGAGAAAAACTTAAGGTCACCCTCATCATTTGTCACATCAATGATAGGGGTGAGGTGGCTAAGAATTTTAACAAGTGGGTCAGAAGGGTTACAGGTTATGATGGCTTTCTTAATGTGCTCATCTAGGGTATGCTTGTAAAGGATTAAGAGCAAACCTTGATGGGTTGGGTGGGTATACTTTTGCTTTCTAACACTTTCAATGGATAGCTCAATGGATAAAAATAGGTAATCAAGAATTTTAATAAGCTTAATATCCCTAAGGTGGTTTAGGAATGCAATATGGAAGCTACGTAAGGGGAGGTTTATGTTGTCAACTATCAAATACTGCATAATGGGGACCATCACCTGGTCCCAGGGTGAGGGAAGATATGTATGAACAATCCCACCATTATCCCAAATGATATTCTTATCTTTATCGACTAAGTATATAGTCTCCACCATGAAATTATGTCTATCCCTTCTAATGGTACACCTGTCAGGAAAAAACCCAATAACATCCGCCAGTAAGCGAATTTTGATGATGAAATCCAAGCCATGGATGACGATGCTCCCTTTGTTCCATGATTTAATAATTTCCCCTAAAAATTCTTTGTCATGGCCACAAAACTTCTTCAAAAATGGAATAAATTTGTGAGACCCCAAGATATCTTCACTCACAGGTTCCAATTGAAGGGTTTCAGGATTGAGGAGGGCTATGGCAAATCTGTAGGAAATGGTCTAAGGATAGGAAAGCAAGATGGAATGATGAGTTAAACCACTATTGTCATTAGAATTATAGAAATAAATCATACAAAATATTCTATATTAAGAAAAATTTGATGACCATTACATGCATTGATTGGTGGAAATTATTGATTCATGTGCCTTGATGTAACGAATGCTTCCCATATGGAAAAGGTACAAGCATGGATGGTTAAATTTGTCGATCATAGTAGCATCACTAGAAGAGAAGAAGACTAAAAAAAGATAATATTCAAGGGTAACAAACAAGGTGCTTTGAAAAATAGAAATATTGGTGATTAATGGGATATTGGGGTGGTCGCTTGACATGAGCCAACTAGCAAGATAGGGAGGATGAGACGTGGATTGATGGGAAAGGGTGGAGGGGTGACAGGGGTGGGTGACAGGTTGAGACATGGCTTGGTGGAAAAGGGTGAAAGGTTTAATTTTTAATTTGATTGATATTATCTTTGTTGATTTCTTTGAAAAGGTCTATGCATTTGATTCCATTGATTGAGTGAATTATATCTATAAAATCTAGTGATGTGTCCTTTTTTGTTACATATATGACAATATCTCCTTTTTCATTTTGGTAATGTTGGAAATGAAGTGGAAGAACCTTTTGTGCTATTTTGTATATTATTTGATTATATAGGGGTATTATTTGATAGTTCATCCCTTAACTAATTTGCAAATTCATATTCCTAAAGGATATTAACTAACTCTTCAAATGACACTTTTTGTTTGACACTTAGAGAGATGTGACCAATGTTTTAAATAATTTTTGAAGTGCATAAGTGTAACTTAGACAATAAAATTTTCATCTAATTTCTCTCCCATAGTGTGTAGCTTTGATTTTTGAAGTGCTTAAGGTAACTTGGACATTAGTAGATTTTACTAATATTCACAAAATTTTAAATATTATTTTTTTAAACTAATGTACATAGAACATTTAACTTTAAATTTATAATATATTTTTTAGTTAGTTATATAGATTGAAATAAACCCACCTATTACATCATTGAACACATAATCATAATATTTCAACAAACCTCATCACCAAGATATTACAATAAATTGTATTATCACAAGTTACCTTATTGTAAGAGTCTTCATGACAATGTAAATAATTGAACTTAGGTTGTGCACATAGAATTTCATCCCATGTATTGTAATAATTTATTTATTTTAAAATTTATATTCAACATAAAAGTATATATAATAATTTATTTTAAATAAAAATAATTTATGTATTATCTTAATTTAAAAAAAATTATTAATGCACAGAGAATTAGACCAAGTGATAGAGAGTGAAAAATTTTCAGATAGTAAACTAAAGTTATAATCTCATAAATAAGTTTGACACTATAAAATAAGGTTCTAATCGTGTAGATGAGTTTGACATGTGATTTTTTGTTGATTCAAGTTCAATGGGTGGGACCTATTTTAATCCCATATTACCCTTAAAAAAATTAAAAATTATAATTTTAAAATTTTAATATAAATAACACCAATTAGGATTAAGGCAAGTAATAGGAAGTAAGGAATTTAATCATAAGCTAATGTTCTAATCTCATAAGTAAACCATAATTAAGGGGTTTTAGAATAAGGAATGAGAATGGAAAGTGAATATTTTTACATTATAAGTCAAGGTTCTAATTTTATAGGTGACTCTTTACTTTTGTCTAGTCGATTTAGGACAAGGGGTGAGAAGCAAAGTTTTCATTGTATGTGAAGTTTATTATCCTACGAAGGAACCTAGACATTTCAAAGTGTCCCACCATGATTTAATTATGTGAATATTATGTTAACACAATTTATTGCAATATCATTATATGGTTCATTAAAATACTATAATCACATACTTATAACTTTTTTTTTTGGTAAAATTTTATTGAATCAATATTACAAGAAATAGATAATCCCATAACAATAACCCTTACAAGGACCAAAAGAAAGAGACCCACAATACCACCGAGCACCTGATCAAAAAACACCCAACAAACAACAACCTCAACCAAGCATAACAAGAAAATTTAGCAAGATGATGAGAACAATCCAATAGCATCTGATCTCATTCCCTAACATTCCAGTCTTCTTGAAAATTAGAAGCCCATTTTGTGAATCAATCAGCCACACCATTCCATTCCCTGGGAATATGAGCAAAGCAAATAAAATCCAAATGCTGACAAATTTGAAAGATTTGTCGAGCCATTAATGCCAGCTGCCAATGAACATTAGAAATATTTTGAGTCTTCAATAAATTAATAATAATATAAAAGTCTATATCATAGATTATATTTCATCCTAGAGCATAACCTTTTTTCAAAGAAAAACAAATAGCAAGGACCTCCATATAATTATTAGTCTACTTCCCCTTATAACAGGAAAAAATGAAAAGAGTTGCACCACTACTATCTCTCCCAACACCACCAATACCTGCATGCCCAAGATTCCCTCTCGAAGAGCCATCAGTATTAATATTAAACACCCACTGAGGTGGTGGATACCATCTGCCATCTCACTACACTTTTTTATTGAGGCCTCTCATCCCAACCGATAAAGAAGGATGAGGGTCATTCTCCACTAAACCCAGGTATTGCATCATCAAAATCTTAGATTGATCTAAAGGAAGACTAATTTGACATTTAGAAGAAACTGTTTCTTGGATCATCCAAATAATCCTCTACCAGGTATGATAGACGTTTAACTTCCTACCTTGAAAAATTCTTCTATTTCTTTCAAGATAAATCTACCATATAATACATGAGGGCCCAATACTCCATGCAAGTTGAAGAAAGAAAGCCTTAGTAGGCGGTCTTCCTAAAATCCTACAAAAATCAACAAGAGAAGAGGTATGAGAACAATACTATTGCCACACCCTCCACTAAAGATACCAAATTTCCCGCACAAAAAAACACTGTAAGAGTGAATTCCCTATAGATTCGTCACTATTATCACAAAGGAAATAAAATGAAGGTCCCTGAAAACTTATCTTTTGGATATTATCCTAGGTAGGACATCTATTATGAGTAGTCATACACAAATAAAAATTGCATTTGGGCTAGGAATCCTTATTCCAAACCTTTTTCCACTAAGAAACCTCCTCATCCCCAAAATGCTTTTTATCTAAAATATGATAACTAGAAGCCACCAAGAAAACCCCTCTAGGATTCGTACCCCAATCCAACACATCATCATATTGTAAATAAGAGCACTCCCTAGTAGCCAAAATAGTAGGCAACTCTTCTCTATCCTATCAACCAATCTCTAGGATCTTTCCACTGAACTACCTCCACCTGCCCAACTCTTTTGGCAACTTTATAATCCATCACCCTGTACCAACAAACAACCAAAAAATAATTACATAGCTCCTGAAGATGAGGAAATATAGATAAAATTATAAGGAAACCATCCCAAGAATCATGCCAGAAAAGAGCCTTCGAGCCTTTGAGATAAATATAGAACAAACCTTGCTTAATAAGATACACCCCCTTATTAAGGGTGTTCCAAATCAAAGAAAATTTACCATAAAAACTATATCTATGTATCTAAGAGTCCACAACCTGATTAATATACTTAAAGGAAATAATTTTTAGCCCAAGCATGGTCTTGAGAAATGCACCATCTCCAATAAATCTTGGCCACCAAAGCCTGACCAAAAAGAGAAGTCAAATGAAGACCCAAACCACCATCCTATTTCGATCTACAAACAGTCTCCCACTTAACCAGACTCTATTTTGAAGACTCTAAATTTCTAGCCCATAAAAATATTCTTGACATAGATTCAAGCTCATGAATAAAAATAGTAGGAGCGACTTGAATCATGCACCGATAAATATATGAAGCTTGAACCACTAACTTAAGAAGCAACACTCTTCTAGGAAAAGAAATCCACTTAATAGTCCAATGAGAGACTTTAGCCTTGAATTTATCCAAAATATTATTCCAGATGCCTCGAGGTAGGGGGCTCACAAAAATAGGAATTCCCAAATGAGTTAACGGGGGAGATTCAATCTAAAACTAAATAATCTGAGTAATTTTTGCCTGTATAAGGGGATCATTGAAAAATAATATGGAGGATTTCCCCTTGTTTCTATTTTATCCTAAAGCAACCAAATAAATATCTAGAGATATTCTAAAATTAGTTGCTTCCCTAATAGATCCAATACCCATCAGAGTAGTATCATCCAAAAATTGAAGATAATAAGAGGTAAACAAACTATTACCCCACCTACAACCATGAATCAACCCCTGACTGACATGCGATTTGAGAAGTCTACCCAAGCCCTCAGCCATAATAATAAACAAATAAGGAGACAAAGGATCCCCTTTATGGAGATCTTTCAAATCCTGAAACAAAGTAGAAGTCTCACCATTGATAAGGACAAAATATGATGGAGACATAATACAACTCATAACCCAACTAACCCAATTGGAGTTGAAACCAAAAGCAAGAAGAATTTTACTTAAAAAGACCTTTAATCCTATCATGGGCCTTAGCCATATCCAATTTTATAAACATAGTTTTTTCTTTTGAAATTTCCATAAAATGAATGCCTTAGTAGCAATAGACACACCATCAAGGATTTGTCTACCCACCACAAAACCTCCCTGTTCATCATAAATAACCTTACTAAGCCAAGGCTAACTTAATATAAATGAGACTTTTTTTTTTTATTAATGTTAGTGTGAGACTTTTTTTAATCCATATAAATGATTAAAAATTAATAATATATGTAACTCAAAAGGTAACCCATGTTATCCTCTATTTTATTTGACTTATACACCTTATAATATCCTTATTCCTAAAATTCTTCTACTTTTTTTTTCAATGAGTTTACATATGTTTTTATGAGGGTTCATGGTCCCCTCATACTGAGTGGGGTTTGAATATTGAACCTCTCAAATAGAAGTCAAAGCTCTTACCACTGCAATAAGCTTGCATCTTAAAACTCTTCTCCTTCACCTCTTATTGTCTTTCACATTTCTAATAACTTAGAGAATATTTAGTTCAAACCATGACAAACGGGGTATGTGTGAGCGTGTTTGTTTGTTTATTTATTTATTTATAATATTTTTAAACTCAAGTTAGAATTATTATAGATTTTAGTTTAGTCACTTTTTAACTTATATTTAAATTTATATTGTAATAAAAGAGTGATTGTGGTTGAGACCAACACCCACTATTTAAACACACAAGGTTTCTATGTTTGTTGATACTTGAATCAACATCATAATAAACTATTTAACTAGATAATTATGAATTTTAGTTTAAGAAGTTAAAAATTGCAATATATATATATATATATATATATATATATATATATATATATATATATATAAATTATGTAGTTTTATTTAAAATAAAATTATTTTATATAATATAAAAAAAAAGAAATTGTTGAAGTAGATGTGAAGTATAACTAAGAACACAACAATGACCACCCTTACCATGATTTAAACTTGGGTCTTATTTATGAGAGGCCAAATACTTTAACTAATTTAATTAAATGACATTAACTCAATCGACTAAACTCATTGGATTTCAAGAAGAAGATGTAGTTAAGGGATACATGCATAATAATTAAGTTGTACTACCATTATAGGGTGATAATGTAATACAAGTGGATCCATTTAAATACCATATAATGAATTAAAAATAATAATAATAATAGTATAAAATCAATGTTGTTCATCAGGGTGGTGGGAACTAGAGAAAAAATTTCTATTTGGATGGATACTTGGTGTGATAAAAAACCACTCAATTTAGATCCAGTTTTGAAACCTTGGATGAAATTGCTTCAAGATAAATACGGTGATAGGGTTTCAAACATTTTGTACAAGGATCGAGAAGGAAGATACAAATGGAAAGAAGATCTTTTACAAGTGTACAAGACATCGATGCTAAGAGGCAATTGAATAAAAAGATAACAACAATGATTATTCTAAGGGGTGCTAAGGATAAATTGATTTGGAAGTTGAATAGCTCAGGAGAATACACAACAATAAGTGGATATAATGTTCAACACTAACATAATAATAATGTCACTAGAATATGGAAAGATATTTGGGATAGCCCAAGCATTCTTAAAGTTAAAATGTTTGTTTGGTTAGTAGGTCATAGAAGAATTTTATCCTAGGATAAACTTATGAAAAGGGGTTTTCATGGCCCCTCTCAATGTGTTTTTTTGTAATAATGAGGAGAGTATATACCATATCTTGGGACATTGCTCAATAGTCTGGAAATGATCCCTCTTAATATGTTTGGTAAATGCATGTTGATGAATAGAAAAATTGAATATTGGTTAAAGCAATGGCAGAGCACTTATACAAGTGATGCTTTACAGACAATATGGGATATATCAAAAGACACAATAATTTGGACTATATGGCTAGAAAAGAATATAAGAATTTTTAAAGAAAAGGACAATGGTTTAGAGGTAATGAAAATAAGACATGTTTAGCCATAGAGGAGTCTAAACCAATATTATCAGATCACCCAGTCCCTAATTTAGAAGTAGAGGGTCTTAATAGATGGAGTCAAGTCATTAAATGGAATTATGATATTGGTACAATAGAATCAAAAATAAGGTAAAGAATATAAAGTGGAAACCACCAGATGTTGAGTGGGTTAAATTGAATTTTGATGGAACATCTGAAGAAAATATAGGACTAGTAGGAGGAGGAAGAATAATTAGAAATAATAGAGGAGATATTTTGCCTTATTATGCTTTCAATAGTGTTTTTAAGATAAATAATGAAGCTGAAGATTGGGAAAATTTAGAAGGATTAAAAATATGTAAACAAATGAAATGGAATAGAGTATAGATGGAAGGTGATTCTCTCATAGTAATAAATACAATTTTGAGGAAAGCAAAGGCTCCATGGAACATACAAGAGATAATTATGGAAATTCAAGATCTTGCTAAAGAGTTTGAAGAAATCATGTTTACACATATATTAAGGGAAGGAAATAAATGTGCAGATAAGCTAGCCAATATAGGGGTTTTGATTGAGGATCATGAAGTTAATTTCTCCTTTCCATGGTTAGAGGAAGTAGATAGTTTAGTTGAATATGAAAAAATAATGTTGATTGCATAAATCAATTAATGATTAAGATTTACTTTAATTTTTTCCATTGGTAATATCTGCTTTATTTTGTAACAATAATGTGTTTTTATTTAGACTATTTATTATAATTTTTGTGGTTGCACTTGTGTTTCAGGAAGGAAACTAGCAATCCATATTTGGTAAAGTGGACTATGATAGTGTGATGTTTTGGAAATATTACTCTACTAAGATGCAAGGCATAGATAGTAGAGGTGAATTTTTGGCATTTTGAAGATTGCTATAGGAAAATTTCAAGAAAGATGTTAAATTTTGGAGTAATTGTATTTATACAAATATTTGAAAAGATCCAAAAAATAAAAATCAAGAATTTAGACATTTTATGTAAAATGATGTAGGTTTCTAGCTATAACATCTCAATTGATATGAGAAGTGTATATATTTGTAAACTCTCAAGCTCTAAAGAAGAGAGATGTAATTTGTCAAGGGTGGGGGACCCGAGTACAACCCCTTATTATCCAAAAAAAAAATATTGTTCAAGTACCATTAGTTTAGTTAGTCAGGAGACCCAAGGTTAAATATTGCATAATAAACAAAGTTATTATAATACAACTAATATGATTAAATAATATAACAACCCAAGTCTACTCACTTGATTGCATCATAAAAAATAAAAAGCCAAGCAATTTATCAAGTAAATTTATTTTTAAATTTAATTTTCTTAACTTTCATGCTCATAGCAGATGCATTCAAGTTTATAGCTTTTTTTTCATCCAATAAATATTAAGCATAGAATTTTTAAATTAGTAAAGGTATATCAAACCACTTTTAGGTTCAGGTTTGTTGCAGACGGCCACCCAAGTGGATGACATTGGCCAATTCTAGTAAAAAGGTGTCATTATGTGGAATTGAATTACCTCATTTACTTCCTCTAGTTTTGGCATGAGGATCGACCCATGGTTGGGATTATCCTTTAGGGCCCATAACACCTAAAGGGTGGATGCATACTTCCCCATCCCTTATCATACTAAACCTTCAACTAATCAATCGACTTGTTCCAATAACTCTATGTAAGGGGGTTAGTGTACATATACCTAGAGTCTAGATTATTGACCACTAACCAGAGTCGGCTAAAGCCATTTCAATACCCTGACCTTGGACTTGATCACTCGTGATCATTATGACTCATGATTTTTTATCTCATACCAAACATTGTGGCTCAACTAGCACAGTATAATGAACATGGGACTTATCTCAGTACTAACCAAGCAACAACCTAGAGGTGGCATCCCATACCGCCCCTATTTACCATATTTAACCAACTTTTTCCAACCAAATCCATCAGACTACAATTTCTCTCGAGACTCGTTGTGTGCATACCCGCACCACAATGACATTGGGTGTTCAAGCTACTCTTTTACACTGGCAATAAATTTTTGTTTATCCTTCTCAATAAACTATTATTTGAGTTTTATATTGTTGCTCATGGTTCAATGGTTTTCCTAATATTATGCTAACTTAATAGAGCCTACTCTCAATAATAGAGATATTTATCAACATGAAGCTAAACCCTACCCTTCATTAATGTAAATCCCATTACATAAAAGGTTCATTCCATAGCACTAAAGCAATCAAATACAACTAGTATGAGCATAGTAACAATACTAAGGGTTCCTTTTCATACTTTCTACATTCCATTCAAGGTCTAGGTTTTAACTTTCCCAAGATATCTTAAACCTTTTTCACACTTAAAATTTGATCACATAATACTATACTAGAAAATTGATAATATATTCTATCTACCATCGAAACAAAAGGGTAAATATTTTTTTTTATAATTGCACTATTTAATCATTGCTAAAACATTATTAGCAATCATTCAATCTAATTATCATATACCAGATGATTTTTTTTGCTCAACATAATAATCACTTGAGAATAAATCCCCTTATCTTAAGTAAAAATGGTTCATAAACAAAATATATAAGTATTAAAATATCGATATCACTTTATTAATCCAAAATATAGAAGTTACTTTATATTTATATTTCTAGCTTATTTTCTTTTAACCAAAGCTACTGGATTACTACTAACCCATGCATGGGCTTGCTGAACAAAAGCATTACTAATATTCCTATACAACAAAGTTCTTTTGAAAGTAAATTGTTTATGAAAAATAATTAATATGAGTTTAGCATGTAGACATTCCTACCCGAAGACACATGATTTATCTGAGCTTAAATTTTATTTTTCTAAGAGTCTTAATTTGACCATTTGATTAAAGGTGTGTATACGAGCAAATGCACTGGTCTACACATTCTTATATGTTTTAATACTTAATGTTCAAGTCTTTAGTTATATTTAATTTCTATATTTATCAACTAAATCATTCAAGAATTCACCAAGCTAGTTAGTGAGCTTAAGTTTTTTTTTTTTTAAGAGTCCATACGCTTGGTAGCCACTTAATGCAGTCATCTCCAAAGCTATCCTATGCTAGCAGCTTCTCTTATTATATTCTACATTCTTGTATTTCTAGGAAGAATCCTTCCAAACCACTTATAACACATAGATTTGACCCACTTCAAACATCAAATAAAACTATCTACCATAAAGCTTTTAGATTTCTAAAACAATATCTATCTAAAAATTACATTATAAGAGAGCGATGTAGCTATATATTTATATATAATCAATACCATTGCCATGCACGGTGTACCATATCCTTTAACATCACAGTTTATATTTTCAGGTGAAAAGGTAAGTTTTGTATTGTCTAATTTTCTACAAACAAGCATTTTACCAACAGTATATATAAATGTACAATTTTTCATTTTTTACTACAATTTTCCATAATGGGTGCAAGAAATTTTATAACCCATCAACTCAAATACGTTTGGAGAAACTCCTATCTCCATACATGCATATTAGTAAATTAGAAAATAAATTTTTTCTTTTAAAAACTTTTCCACAATTTTTTTTTGAGTAGAGAATTTCTAGGCCCGCACAGGCTCCATAGATGAAGTATAATCAACTAGAGATTTGTTTTATTTCACACTGGAATCTCTACAGGATGTTGAACACTTGCTCTAATTCCTCCTCATCATAAAAACTCAACGACTAGACTTAAAGGAAGTGTTCCTTCTGGGATCAAATATGACTCATAATATTGGATACCTATTGCTAATTTGCTATATGCATATTTGAATCACATACACACATGCATCATTATCTAAAAATGTATGAGCATTCCATCAAGTGCTAACATAAATATACTTTCCAGTATGCAAGTAATAATTGATATAAACCACACAAGAAATTTCCCATTAATACGTATGAATCTCTACAAACTAACTTCGACCATCCAGAATTAGTTTTGCTTCAACTAATTAATGAGTTTCATCTTCTAATTCAAAAAATAAACTCATTTCGTAAATAGAAATCTTCACATCTGTTCATTACAAAAAAACACACCCATTTTCAATATGTTTTTCTATCATATCACTGAATAGAAAAATCATTTTCACAATTCGCAATTTAAAGCATTCGTGTGGCCAAAATATAGTAGTTTTAAACAAACTGGTTTCCTAAACTATCTTTGCAACTTATCAATATTTTCATAAATTATTCAAAAGACAATAATGTAATAATAAACTCTACTCAATTTAAAATATCTATCCAACTGTAGTATTTATTTATCGTTTTCTACTTTTATCATTGTAGGATTACAACAGGACACACCTAGTTCAATCATTTAAAGATGAAGTTCCAAGATGTAGCTATCACCAAAACACTATGTACTTCAGCAATGCACCCTCTTGTAACATGAAAAACCAGATTTTACTCCTCTCTCTCTTTTTTTTTAAACATGTAGACCACAATTATCTTTTGCCCTCTTGGTTCTAAACTTTCTCCCCAAAAACTGGAAAGCACAACCAAATCGTTTTAATGCATGACACCTAACTCAAAAAGAGATTAAAACACTCCACTACACACACCAAAAATCATCATGACCACAACCACCATAATGTATCTATTCCTTTTTTATTCATTTAAAATTCTTTTTTTCTAAATGACAATAATAATGATATGCACGTATCCAAAAGTCATAAACACATAAAACCATTTTTTTTTCTTTACCTATTCATAATTATCCCCTTTTATTTTTATTTCCCCATTATTAAAACTTGAAACATATGCATCACTTAATATAAGTGGCTTCCATGTCCTCGACATCTTCACTGCCACATAAAATCATATACTTACCTTATTTCAAATCAAACAATAAATACATTCATTCAAAATAAAACATTTGCACAATGTAAAACACCCATGATGCATATAAATGATATACAATTTAGGTGAGTTTCAATGTACTCATGAGCCGAATCATCACTTCCCCATTTACCTTTTTTATTTAATAATTTTTTTGTTAGTCGAAAGGCTATTCTTGGTCTTGCATACACAAAACCATTAGCAGTTTCACATTCTAAAGAAAAAGGTAAATTAAAATCGTCTATTCAATTTGATATTAATGGTTGTGTGAGGAGAGTCATTACATCCTCCCCTACTAGAAACAAACATAGTCCTTGTGTTTAGTGCATGGTCAAATAAATCAAATACAATTTTCAAATAGCTTTTCACACATGCAGTATTAATCTTGCCATTTCATTTTTCATACAGTATTCATTACAACACAATCATTTTTTTGAATCTTAACTCACTCAAATTTTAAAATTTAATTTATCCAATAATGATTCATATTTCATTCAGCTAAAATTCAATGCACAAACCAAAACCGACATCATCACATAAGCAAGGTTACTCTACTCAGTAATTCAAAACATACACAAGCTATTCTACTCAGTTTCTAGTCTCATATTCATTATATATATATATATATATATATATATATATATATATATATATATATATATATATATATATATATATATATATATATATATATATCATCAAACCATATAAAATATTTTAAAATGTCTATGTCTACTCAAAAAAATAAGGAAACTACTACTGCATATCTACCACGTTCTTCCATGTGGTATTTTTATCCGAGTAGAGGTCCCATTAGACCTGATATTGCTCTATAATTCTCTTCCTCGGGTTCTTGGTCCTAAACCAAGTATACAAATAGGCCGAACTTCAATATTTAGCGGATCAATCATCTAGAAATTAGAAACATCCAAAATATGAGTAGAATCAGGAATGTACTTCCTAAAGAGGGACTCAAGGAAGACAATAGATTTTGGATAATCTTGGTGGTAAAGCAAGTTTATATGCAATAGAGCTTATCTTGCCCACAATTTCAAATGGATCCACATACCTCAGGTTAAGTTTGGAAGATTTTATCAAAATTTTAGTTAGTTTCACCCTTAAGAACACTCTGTCTCCCACATAATATTATCTCGATGTTCTTTTGAGATCCGCATAGCTCTTCTAGTAGTATCTGACCTCCTTCAAGTTTTGCTAAAAATTTTCAATTGATATTCCATTTCTTTTATAGTTTTTGGTCTAATCACTACCCGATATTTCGAATTATCCCAAGATAAGGGAGTTCTACATTTTCTTCCATATAGGGCTTTAAAAGGTGCCATACCTAGTGATGTATAATAATAGTTATTGTATGCAAACTCCACTAGGTATAAATAGTATTCCCACTTTATATTTTGATACATGCAATACATTCTTAACATATCCTTTAACACCCGATTCATCCTTTCAGTCTACCCATCTATCTCAAGGTGATAGGCGGTACATATCAATTTGGTTTCCAAAGCTTCATGCAAAGCCTACCAAAATTCAAAGGTAAAGCAAGAATATCTATAAGAGATTGTGACTTCTGGAAATCCATGTAGTCTTACCAATTCCTTGGCAAACTTGCTCGCTATTGCTGGTGCATCATCTTGCATATTTCTTGGTATAAAATGTGCAACCTTGGTTAACTTATCCATAATTACCAAGATCATGTCATGTCGAAATCTTGTTTTAGGCAAACCCACTATAAATTCCATTAATACCACTTGCCATTTTTGTGTAGGTATCTCATGTGGGTACAACTTACCTATTGGATGTAGATGTTTCGCTTTCACTTTCTAGTACTCCAAACACCTAGTCACATAGTTTGTTATGTCATTTTTCATACCTAGACAATAATAGGTCTTTCTTAAACTCTTGCATATTTACCTCTCTCGGGTGCAAAAAATAATGAGTATTGTGTGCCTCCTTAAGGATTATTTTTCTCAATCCCTGGAACTACCGACATGTTCTTATAAAACAAGTCATATTTATTTACAAAGCTTGTATCCTTTCCAAGTTCTTGCCCCATTTGAGCATTGCAAGATTGGTAAAATTCATCTTTTTGTTGTTGATTTTTAATTTGATCTAGAAAATCATATTGACATTTTATCAATGCAGCAATACACCCTCTCCTACTCAGAGCATCAACAACCTTGTTCTCCTTACCCTTAATATATTCAATACCAAAATTGTACTCAAATAGAAAATCCATCCAGTGTCATTGTTTGACATTCAATAAGGGTTAAGTAAATATGTATCTTAAACTCTGGTGATCTGTCTTTGGTTAAATGGTTTTCCTAATAAATAGTGCCTTCAAATATTAAGGGCATGTAAAAAAACTATCAACTCCAAGTTGTGAGTGGCATAATTCACCTCATGCCTCTTAAGTTTTCTTGATTTGAAGGTAATAATCTCATCATATCAGGTCAAAAACCCTCATAATCCTTCAATTTATGCATCAATACATACTATAAATTGCTTATTAGGATCAGGTAATTGTAGAATTGGTGTAGTTGTCAACCTTTATTTAAAAATTTGAAAAGCCTCTTCATATTGCTTAGTCCATTTGAAGGCTTTACCTTTCCTTTGAAGGTTTGTAATAGGTTGGGTGATTCTTGAGAACCCTTTGAAAAATTACCTATAATAGCTTACAACCCCATAAAACTTCATACCTCAATCACATTAGGTGTTGTTCAATACACAATTGCTTCTATTTTATTGGGATCGATTGCAATCCCTTCTTTAGAGAATATATCCCAAATATTGTACTTGCAAAGTGTAGAATTCACACTTTGATGGATTTTCATATAACTGATTATTTCTAAGAATCTCAAGTACAGTTTGCATATGTTGATCATGTTCCTCCTTGTTCTTGGAATAGATCAATATGTCATCTAGAAACACAAGTACAAATCTATCCAATTGCTCTCTAAAAATGCTATGCATGAGATTCATGAATGCGGTTGGGGCATTAGTTAGTCCAAAAGGTAGGACTATAAACCCAAAATATCCATACCTTATTCTAAAAGTTATTTTGGAAGTGTCTTCTTCTCGAATCCTTAACTTATGATAGCCAGACCTTGGGTCAATCTTCAAGAACATGGTTTCTCCCTTCAACTGATCAAATAGATCATAAATTCTAGGTAATGAGTACCTATTTTTAATAGTAACCTTATTCAATATTCACTAATATATGCACATTCTCAAGGTACCATATTTTTTCTCAACAAACAAGATAGGAGCTCCCCATGGTGACACACTTGGCTTTATTAGCCATTTTTTCAACAAATCCTAAAGTTGCATTTTGAGCTCTTGTAGCTCAATAGGAGTCATCCTATATGGTGCCCTTACAATGGGCATAGCTATAAGCAAAAACTCAATAGAAAAATCAAACTCCCTCTAAGGAGGTAGCCCTAGAAGGTCCTCCAGAAACACATCCTTGAATTCTCCCAAAATAGGATGCTTTTGAAAGAGGTCAGATTCTTATTTCATATCCTCTTTTTTATTCATTTTAACTATAAAAACAATTCTTTTTTGTAAGTATGAGAAATAAATGAGATAATAATATACAACAAAATGAGTACAATATATAGGCATAAGCCTATATGAAGAATATGACAAATGTCAAAGAGAATGACAATTAATGTGCACTATGCCTCTTTAGTTTGACACTTGTCATTCTCTTTGAAATTTGTCATATTCTTCATACAGGCTTATGCCTATATAAAGAATATGATAAATGTCAAAGAGAATGACAAGTGTCAAACTAAAGAGGTATAGTGCACATTAATTCTAACACTTTTTTCCTAATAACTTTCTTTATCTACATGGTAGACAATAGATGTGGCTTAATTTCACCATGACACAATGAATCTTAATCCTTTGATTAGACTCGTCTGTAAACTCCACCAACATTTTCTCAAAATTTAGAAGAGCCTTATGGATCTTTAACAAATCAAAACCAATAATGAGGTCAAAAGCATGAAAGGTGCAACATACAAATTCTAGTTAGTTTTTTCTTGTGGCAGAATGATGTGAGGGTCAAACAGACATTGGTTGACTTGGTAGGTTTACCTAGATCTATATTCTACCTTCCAACCATTATCAAAAAACCTAGGTCTTTCAAGTATGTCCCTCACTAATCTAATGGAAATAAAACTATAATTTGATCCACTATCTATCAAAATATCCACATCTTTATCAAAAAATTTACCATTAAGCAAAATTGGAGTAAGTTGTCCATCAAGTATGGGACTACCTGTCATCGTAAAGATCTTGTGGGTGGCTTCTTCTAGAGATTTCTGATAAATATCGGCTCTATGGGGGCACTTGTTGGAATAGTGAGCTCCTTGGCATATATAAAATCTTCTTGGAGGAGCTCTATTTCCTCTATTAATATTCTTGTTCCTACCCTGAGGCATAGTTTTCTTATTTGTCTCCTAATTTGTTTCTTCTTTTCGTGCCAAATCAAAAGTTGTAGGAAGATCCACAAGGTTGTGCATATTCACCACTATCATGATTCTAGGATGCAATCCCAAAATAAATTTTTGAACCTTCATCTCTTCATTACTTTCATATTGGGATGCATATTTTAGTAATTGAATATACTTTTGGTGGTAATCTCGTACTAACATAGTTTCTTGTCGCAGATTAGAAAACTCATCAAATTTCTCCACATAATATTGCTTAGTCAAAAATCTATCCCTAAATTCCTTAACAAAATCCTCCCACTTGTGGTCTACAAAAGATAGGGATTAGTATTGTATTGCATTTAATATTGACATAAATCATTCATATTAAATACCTCCTTGTAAAGGTAGTCATACCTACAAATATGTTTTTGTTGAATATAATTAGCAACTTTCATTTGTACCATTTTGTGTCATCTATTAAGAGTATTTCCCACATAATTGGTATTAGATCCATGTGCAAGGATTTGGAGAGTATCCTATTTCTAATACTAGATTGGTTTAGAAAGAAATGAGAAAACCGACCCATGCATCTTGAGTGGTGAACATTATTTTTCTTCTATGAACACCTTCGTGCACTTCCAGTCTTGAAAACTCTCAACTTGGGTCCCTCTGACTCCTAACCCTCAGGTCTTGATCCAAGCATTGATCTTGGATTTTTCATTTATTTGCCTTATTTATTCATGATCATCATTCATGATGTCAAGTCTCATAGAGATTTTTGCCAACCTTATCGACATTCAAGCTACTTTCATCAATAGTCTTCAGTAGCTCAAAGCTAACATCATCACCGCTGCTAATAAATATATCATTGAAAAATATCAGGATTCCACCCCTAATCCAAAACTTGAATAATTTGTAGCCACACCTGGATTCAAACCAAGGTCTTTGGGTGATATACCTAGCATCTTTCCACTAGACAATGTGGCTTCTAATGCAGATCCAAGCTCATTTGTAGCTCCTATTGATGAGCCATACGACATTTCACCGTCTACCATGGTTCCTATGATTACTACATCTTTGCATCCCCCTACCATTTTGTCCATCGATCTATGATTTTCAAGTCACATTCAGCATGATCTATAGTATTCCAATCATGTTGCTTGTTCAGGCATTGATCTACCACTTTCCACAGTTGTTCAACATACCTTTTGGATGATTCTACCTTTTTGAGCCCTACCGTGGCTTCCAATTGTGCACTGTGGTGCTTGTAGATCCCTTCACGCGTCATCCACTCACTTTTACTGACTTTGTAGGTTTGTAATAATTTGATACCATTTCTACCTTTGTGTTTTCTTTACTGCACCCATACGACGTCTACCATACCCACTATAGTGATTGTCGCAAATTATTGCTTACCAATGTTTTCCATCTCGCTCATGTGCATTCATGCCTTTCTATAGGCTTTGTTGTTCCTTACTAGATGTTTCGATGATGATTTCCTACATGTTTGGTTGCTTTCATGGCCTCCACTATTGATCATCATCTACCCCTGCAGTTGCCTCCTTCATGGCACCACTCCATTCTTATTATCTTCACCATCGATCTGCCAGCCCACCATCAGCTTTCGCATTGTCTAGCAACATTCTACATAGATTAGACCATTTTCGATGATTTTTTTGATATTTGGGGCACGTTCTATTAGATGACGATAAAAATAATAATTCACAAGTACCAAATTTATGTTTTTCGATGATCTACTACGTTCCAACATTTTTTGTAGCATTTAGGAGACAAACTACACAATAAGACTCCCTTCAACATTTTTTGATGATCAATTCCAGACGAGCAAACAATTTTTTATGCCCACAATCTGCATTTAGGGCATAAATAATATTTTTTGTGAATTCATACATCCCTCAAGTGATTGCTGCATCCTACGATGTTTTTCAAGTATTATTCTGAGTTTCTCAATGAGACGATTCCTTTTGGTAAGCAAAAATTTAAAAGAAATGCTAAGGTTTTTAATTACTCCGATGACCACTTTCTATTTTCAATGCTACTTTTCTTTTCCTAGTGACCCTCCATATTTTTCCAGTGCCTATGTGAAGTTTTTTTTCAATACGTTGTTGTGGGTATTGTCCCACATTCACAATGTGGAAGTCTTATTGGCCTTTATGTTGGTCATTTCACACATACAGGAATAGACAACTTGCACTGGCTATTTACCCTCGTTTGTCCAACTTATCTTGTCCTCTCATGTTGTGCCCTGACAAACCCCTCCACTTTCATCGAATTTCCCACATAGTTGTCTTATTTGCCATGTCTACTTGTTGTATCTGCACTGCGCTACCACCCATTAGATTTTATCTCCTGATTTTTGTGCTCTATCAACTGTCATTCCTATCATATCATATCTTTTACACTGATCATACCTACCCCCTATCATTCTAAAATCCCTACCCCCTATCAGTTTGAGTTTCCCCTTCCTATTGTTGTATTATATCATATCACATGTTAGTTTGCGATTGTCCCTATCATTCGATTCGAGTCATCCTACCCCTTTTCAGTATAGGTTTCCCTTTTCCGACATTGTATTATCTCCCACTATGTGTCAGTTTGTTATCATCCCTATTATCTAATCTGAGTCATCCATCAACCCCCTCAATCTTGCCACCCATGCATCAATTTTTCATTGTGTCCTCAATTTTTATGTGTATCCACTACCCACTCTACTGTTGACTAGTTTTCCTTCCCATCAATGCCCTTCTCCATGTCCACCTAACTCCATTGGTTTTAGCACCCATGTCTGCTCCAATTTTCATGATGTCAATGCCATGTGTCCCAATTTTCATGATGTCAGTTCCATGTGTCCCAATTTTTGTGATGGCAATGCCATGTGTTTGTTGTTTGCATGCCATTGTCGTTATCACCTCGTAATTCACCATAATACTTGCATCAGTTCCTACATCAGCCCTTTGTGTTATTCACATCTATGTGGTCTTCCGTATCCACATGGTTAGTTCAGTCTTAATTGGTTTCACATCATGGTCAAGTCAGTCTTCATCGATTTTTGATTCAAGCCAATTTTTGAGTCAAGTCCATCATATACGGTCCATTGTTGTCCTCTTATTCGTTGACAATGACCCAATTAAACAAAATTATGGCCCATAGTTAATACCACCTTCATTTATTGCTACAATTAATGCCATGTTTAATGTGGTAATGAGCACCTATGGATCTATCACATTTTATTAATGTGTGTGGTTTAATGATCGACAAGATTCAATTTTCTACTTGGCATTTTGGTATGTGGTTCGAGGAATATTATGTTGCATCTTCTTTGACATCAGTTGTTGCTTTCTTCTACCATTTCGAGGGACCCAATTTCAGTTGTCCATTGGTATAATAGTGTTTACAGTTATTGGAAAGCATTTTTTGAGCCTATTTTAGTACAACCATCATATTTTGATTTTATGAAGACCTCTTCAAATTCATCATTTTGGTCTTCTTCTTTTTGTATCAAGAGTGCATTTTCGGTTGTACCTGACACTCTTCAGCTACCCATATTTCTCTTCCACACTTGTATGCATTGGGTACCAATGCTTCCTTAGTGGGGAGGAATGATAGGGATTAGTATTATATTGCATTTAATATTGACATGAATCGTGCATATTAAATGCCTCCTTGTAAAGGTAAACATACCTATAAATATATTTTTGTTGAATGCAATTAGAAGTTTTAATTTGTGTTATTTTGTGTCATCTATTAAGAGTGTTTCCCATACCAACTTCAATATTATTTCCTTTCTTATAGGACTTCCACTAATATAGGGCTACTTCAGTCATATTCATAACTGCCAATGCAGTTTTAGATTCAGATGACAAAACTACCAGGGAAAAGTATGACTCTAATTCACTTAGCCAATTTTTTGCTACATCACCATCACCTTTCCCATTAAACTTGGATATTACGACCTTCTTAAGGTTCCTATCCAACTCTTTACTCACTTTGGCCCTACCAGTATTGGATCCTGCAGGTTCACTAGGTACTTCCTCTACCCTACCTATTCTAGTTTCTCTTCCCCTAGTCAAGTCTTCTATGACTTTTTGCTATTGAATAATTAATTCTTGTTGTTAAGCCATGTGAGTTTTCTATTGAGCCATTTATTCTCTTTGTTGCTCCATATGTGTTTGTAATAACTGCACAACCTTTGCAAGGTTTCCTTGCTCCCTACCAGGTTCATTTGGCGGAGGTTCATTCAACTGTTTCATCCTTATTTCACATTGAGGATCTTCTTATGCCAATTCTTGGTCCCCTTATAGGTCTTTCAGTGGCTTCTTCCTCCCTACCTCCTACAGGATTCCTAAAGATCCACCACGTATCATGCGTGCCATTTGACCTATAGGTGAAAGAAGTAATTTTTTTTTAGGTTTTCATTGATATAAACAAAAACATTAAATTAGAGTCTACAACTTAATATCTCTTTTGTTCTGATACCATATGTAACAACCCAAGTCTACTCACTTGGTTGTGTAGTGACCCCGAGAACGCATGCATCGGTCCCCTTTTTGTAACCCTACTTGCAATGCTTATTTAAAATACTAAAGATAAAATGGAAAGACAAGGAAAAAGTATATAACACGAAATAACAAAATATGGATCTCTTTGTTGATATTGAAGCTCGGTTACATGTCGGTACCTCTTAGGGATACCCATTTTGATACTATAAATTATAAATAGGCAAGGAGTGCCCCTTCCATGAAGAGATGGTGCGCTTATAAAATCTTCCCAGTTTCGCACACGAAAATGTATGAGGGCTTACATATGCCTCCTTCTCCAGAACTATTTCCTAGAGGGATCCATTTTGCTCTCGTATATTGCAATCTTCATATGATGTACCTGTGGCCCTACAAAAAATGAAATAACAACGCACATTTAGGTGTTTGAGATTGCCTCCCTGGATGAGGTTGTTAGTAATCAAAGAGTGTAATGAAAATATGATAAAACCATGCCATAAAATCATGTAAATCTATGCTAACGACGTGAAAACATAAAGAAATAGAATACAAGAAGCTATGTCTATCCTAAGCTAAGCCTGCGGGCCACTGTCCAAGACAACGTCCTCTAAAGTAAAACTTGCCCTCTTTGCCCCAAAGCTATGGGTCAAAGACTGTAATCTAATGTTGAAATAGTAGGTGTTATGCTCTTCAATCCGTCAGAGCTTCGTCGTACACGTGATCTCAAATAGAACTCTCCAAGTCTCAAAAGCTCTCCTCAAAAATATGTCTCTCTCTCTGATATGATAAAATATGGATCCTTTGGTGCTCTTAGGCTTGTACCTTTTATAGTGTGAAACCCTAGGTCTATGTCCAAGCCCTAGAAATGAATTTCTCATGCGTAGTGCAAGTTAGCATGAGAAGCTTTTGTTCATTGTCTATGTTTGAAGGCCAGTTAACTGAAATCTAACTACCTACTTGAGTCTTCTATGTGAAATGGTCATTAGCATGAGAAGATTTTGTCCTTTGTTTATGCTTGGAGGTCAGTTAACTTAAGTCTAAATGCAAACTCAAACCTCCCATGTGAACTGGTCATGAAAAGGAATGCAAAGTCACTCCCACTCACCTTTATTGCATGCAGACTATCACTTTCGCCTATGATTAGGCCTATTTGTTGGCAAAATGCTTCTTATGGCTTAGCCATTATCATCTACAATGGCTATTATCTGGCCATTGTCATCTGCAGTGGCTAAGGTCTGGCCGCTCTAGGCTTGAGTGACTAGGATCTTGCCGCTCTTGGCTTAAGTGGCTAGACTTGGATGGCTTGAAAAGGCCCCAAATGAGTTGTGAGAACCACTATTGATGCTTGGAAAGTCCAATATTATGTCTTATGATCTTATGAATGTGTCTATGTGAGCAGCTCCCCTACGCATGACACAATTTAGGTGTCTAAAAATGCCCCTTTTTGCGACGCATTGTGTGGAAAACACAACGCAAAGAAAAAAGGAAATACTGATCTGTTTGTAGGGCGTATGGTGATCAATGGTCTGATCAACGCTAGATGGCCCAATCATACAATATGGCACGCATCCCTTGAATCATTGCCTCAATGTTCGAAGGACTTAGCTCAGTGGCTTTTGCATGTTAAATTGCACTCATTCCTCAAACTCAATCGGGTAGCTTCAGATGCTACAACAATTTCGACGAGTAGGAGAGCTACAATTGAAGATGTCATGTCTACTTATGTTCCCAACAAACAAGGGAAATTTGTGATTGTTGTATGCAATTATTCATAGTATGAACACGATTTTGCTATGATCGAGTGATATTTTATTGATTTTGATTATGATTATGTTGAAATTTTGAACTACCTCTTCACACAATGAGTTTGTGAAGAAATGACAATGAATGAAGCGACAAGTCGCTTGACCAATATGACTAATCTGGTTCCTTTCTAGCATTTTTTGCTTTTAATGGGCAATCCCACATTCAAGTATGATATCAATTGCTTATGATAATCATCCATCCCTATCCCGAGGAGTGGTCCGACTATCAATAGCCTTCTTAGGGAGTTAGGATGAGTGATTCTGTTTATGCCTAGATTGTATCACTTTGACTTAATATTTTTGATGTCATAGGGGAATTAGAATGATCCTTTCACACCCGTGGAGCAATCCGACCATCTTGGTCTTCTTCAGGATTGAAGGGTGGCATATTTTAATTCCAAAATTAGTTGTTTTTGCCCCAAGTGGCCTTATGGTTATCTACTCATCTCATCGAAATACATGGAGTGCAAATCGCTGCAATCGTCGAGTGGATAGAGTAGGTAACTGGATACAAGGCCTGCTTGAGATTGTGATTTTATGTGATTTTTTTGTTATTTTGAACATTCTAATGATCCTAAACCACCAAAGTGTGTTTATTTGTTGTTTTTGTGGGATCCCTCAAGGAGAAAATCCCTTATTCTGACTTGTGGATCTGGCTACTATCAGCTCCAATGACCTCTGAGTTTCTGCTTGTGGCCACTGTTGCCTTAAGCGTTAAATAAGTTCAGGCCGCTAACATCAACAACGACCAAGGCATAATTAAGGAAATATAAAAATTTGTTTTTCTAGGGTTTGACCTGTCATTTTCATTGTTGAAGATACGTTTTCAGAGCTCTGGTGTGACAACGATGGTTGCGACTTTGGATCTTGTTGTTGCTGAGGACATGGCTACACAGGGTGAGATACCAGTTGCTATAGGAGCCAAAGCATCTCAAGTATTTCTCTCTTCAAAACCCTAGCTCTTTTTTCTTTATCTAAGTAAAATTGAACCTCACTAAGTAATGAGCAAAACGAACCTCACTAAACCCATTGGAAATGAACAAAATCTGTAAGTAGGCTTAGGTTCCCTTTTGCTATGGTAGGTTAGTCCCAAATTTTACTTTCTGTTAGTGGCTTCAGCCCAGGGTTTTTGAAAAAAATTTATTCACTTGTTGCTGCCATTTTGGAAATTTTGAAATTAGATTAGTTTTTATGCTTGGGTAGGAACATTTGCTTTACATTCTATTTGTTTTCCCTCCTTATGCTGTTATTTTAGAGTTATTTTGTTAATTTGCAAATTTCTTTGATTTACTGGCCAAGGGTTCACGCGTTCATCATGCTGCCCCTTGGCCGCTATCGCTCAGAGCGACCGGCTCTGAGTCATTGTCACCCAGAGCGACCAAGCTTGAATCCCAATAGTCAAAAATTTGACCATTGGGTCTTGGTCGCTGCTACATATAGCGACCAGGTTTCGGCCACTGTATGTGATAACGGCTAAATCTTGAGCCTTGTTTTTTTTTTTTTTTTGTGTATTTTGTTGAATTTTTTATGACTTTTTGAATTTTGCTTTGCTTGATTAGGTGTAATTTATTCTTTTTTTGCTTAGAGTAACTCATACTCTTTTGCACCATTTTCATGTTTATTGTGAATTATAACTTAGATGCATTGTAGTTATATTTTTTCTTTCTTTTGCTTTGCTTAGATCCTTACTGCTTGGGCTTGGTACCCAAAGCTCCTGCTTGACTTACTTCCTAGCTTTGATGACACGGACTAGGCCTGGTTCAAGGCCCACGGGTTGTAGTATGTCATTAGGTTGCCTTACATCATGGTAGATCAGGCCTACCTTACGGCTCTAGCCACCATCGGGACCCGCAAACTAATACCTTCCACCTCTCGATCGATGAGATGACCATCACACCGGAGGATGTATATAGAATATTTTGGATTCCTTTTGAGAGGGTGGCCATTACCTCCTCAAACATTAATGATCAAGTGGTTATCTTCACTCGACTATTTAGAGGTCACTCTACGAATGCTCTCAAGGAAACTAAGTCCAAAGGGGTGTCTATCAGTCGTTGGCATGGGGAGGGCATCTTCATGGTGAGGCATGTCGTATTGCTGATGGTGATCAGCAATGTTCTTATCCCAGACTGCTCGGGTTTGAGGTTCCCATGGAACCTGTTGGTAATGGTGCAGGACCTATTTGATAGCAAGGAGTCTATCATCTATGCATGGGGTAGATCATTATTGGCTCAGTGCTATGATGAGTTGTACCACATTCATCGGTGGGGACGTGTCGGCGTTGCTTGCAGCTTGCTCATACGGGTTTGGTGAGGGGAGAACATTGCGGTAGATCACCCTAAGGGGCTCCCTATCAAGATCATAGTGGTCGATGCTCAAACATAGTGCTATGCTGCTAGATGGGCTCGAGAGCATGAGGAGTGTAAGAGCTACACTTTCATAGGGGAGCTATCCCACTACACTGATGCTTTCACTAGACTATTGGTCAGGGACGTCGTGTGGCATTATTACTATGAGTGTCCTACTTGGGATGATCCAACTAGCTTTACTACCAAGACACGGTGTGAGCGATGACTCGTTGGCCGTAAGATTACCATCTGGGAGTATTTCTTCTAATATCAGGTTCTTCGTCAGTACAAATTACAACAAGATGTGCCCTTGATACCATTCTTATACATGTGCCTCACAGTAGATAAGGACCTACCTCCATGACAGATTATCGAGCTCTCAGATGAGGAGGTTGCCCCATCTATTAATCCTATAGTGTCTAGGGGAGTTACAGAGGCCTACACTCAGTGGTGGGGTGATCGGATGTGGCATGGCATTGGCACCCTAGGGCATGAGGATGATGGCAGGGGTGATGGCATAGACCCGATAGGATGTAGAGTTCGAGCTAGGATCGAGGTATGGGGCTAGCCAGTAGAGCAGGTGGCAATGGAGGATCCTGATGTTCCTGAGGAGGAATATTTAGAGCTTGAGGATAGAGACTCTCCTTTGAGAGCACAACTACACGAGGTTGAGAATGAGATTCAGGCACTAAGATTCAGGTACATCGATGAGATTCTATGATTGAGCAGCTCACAGCACAAATACAGGCTCTACAGGCTACTATTGGGGGTGGCGATGTTAGGATGTAGTTTGTTGTTCCTACTTCTACACCATAGGAGGCTCTAGTGGTAGGCTTAAGGGTAGATGTGGGACAGCTCCAGTATTTGTTGGATGAGCATGAGGTGCGGATCTGAGGACTTTTGGATCACGTTACCCTTCTTCAGATGTAGCTCAGGAGGCACAAGATTGTTGTAAGGATCTAGTAGGTGAAGGTGGTTCGTAGGTCAGTGGGTGCTCTACCTCGAGGTAGTCTTCAACCTGTCCTAGCCAGCAGATCCAGAATCAGATAGAGAGACCTACAGGCTCGCATCACTCGACTCGTGATATCACCACATGGGGAGGTGGCACTGGAGGAGGTGATGCAGGGGGCTCAGGCCTGACATTTGACTGATGCTCTACTTGGTACTTGATTCATTTTTGAGGTCAACTGACCTATATGACTATAGCCCATAGGTATTTTTGTATATCCATGGACTTGACACACATACTTTTATGATAGCTTTTCATTATGACTTATTATGTGTATCATTTATTGCTCACATTTTTGTTATTATTTTGTTTTATGATATGATACAATGATGGTATTATGATGATTTGATGGATAAGTTAGATGATAGATGATATTGAAGATGCTTAGATGGATGTGTAGATTCTTATATGATTTGATGATATGATGTGATGTATTTTTATGATGAATGATGAATTTATGATTGTATACAAATAGATATTGCCTATAAGTTTTATGATGTGCTTTATGGATGATTAATGACTTGTTTTTTTGGATGCGATGTTATTGCTAAAATGCATATTTTAACTTTGCTTTAATTGTATGCATCTAACTTATGTTATGGAATGGTATAAACAAACCTGTATGCTCTAATTACTTACAACATACAGAATGCATATGATATTGACAATCTTAATGGGTGATACCATAGAAAGTAAAAATAATAATTCTGAATTTAAATAATCACTCTTATCATAAGAATTGATTAAGTATTCATATATGATATGTAATGGTGTGTAATGTATTTTCTTAATAAGTTTCTGTAAATTAAAAGATATAAAGTAGTCAGTGGTTGTCTATATACTATTTCTAATATATGCGGTATCTGTCCTACTATGTTGATACCTCCTAATTTATAGAATCTTTTAAATAATATGATGGTGTGAATGATGTTATGATTTGTTGCTATATAAAAGTTTGTGGGGTTTTTTGGAGATTCAAACACTCTAGTTCCCCTATCAACAACTGTCTACTTACCACTTAGACTTTTGAAAAGTAAGGCTTTTACCATGGACCTGGTTTTTCATGATCCCTATGTGTGCAAGTGATTGTACATTTTGAGATAGAACTCAAGCATTTCCTTCGATGTCAAGCGGGATTCTTTCAGCCCATTGCTAAGATCAGGATCCTCAAGTGTTCATCTCATCCTTATGTTGAACTTAGTTGGACTATACCACTATGCAATATTGGTTTACCTAATCTAGATCATCCACATTCAAACATTGTTCTACACAAATGCATGAAGCAATTGTAATAGACATATCGTCATGCATAAGGATTTCTCCTTCCATTTTTGTACAATGCTGAGAATTCCAGGGATTCAAGCTTTATTCCCTTCTTTTTGGCTTCTTTTTTACTTTGGATATTTGCTCATATGTAGTGATGAAAATCACTGTTTATTTTGATTTATTTTTTTCTTTGAGCGAGGATTTTTGTAGTGATGATAATCGTTGTTTATTTTTCTCATACGTAATTATGAAAATTACTCTTTATTTTGATTGATTTTTTTGAGCTATGATTTTTTTAATTTTGAATATATGATTTGTGTATCAGATCATTGCTTTGAAATCTTGAATGTATGCTTGGCCTTTTGAATATGTACTTTGGTTTTGGATTTTTGCTTATTTTGATTTAAGCAAGGGATTTTGATAGGGTAAATCTTGTCCTTTTATCAATTCTCACCACCTTTAAACTGGTTGCACAAGGGTATAAGCAAGGATAATCCTTTTCGCTTAAGGTAACCTAGACAGCTTTACAACTTTCATATTTTCCTTGTCCAGCTAGAAATTTAGTGTTTCAATTAGTGACGGGATCTTGAATATCCAAGGTATTATCATGGCTAGACCTTACCTTCTACTAATCAAAGTTGTTTTCCTCAAAAGTTGATAATATCACTAGGTGTGGTTGATTAACCGAAAAACCTTAGTATATTATGTATAGCAACAAATAATGGTTGTGTTGAAAAACATAATTACACACTGGTTTTGATGGAGGTATGGATTTGAATTATTTTTACGAAAAACTATGGTATCACTTTTAAGACTCCCATGACATATGTAGTTGTAATGGATATGAAAATGAATGCAATGATGTGGATGCAAAATGTGAGATGTAATTGTTTTTGTATTTTTGATTAATTTGACCAAAGGGCTTATTATGCCTTTGTGGCTTTTTGTATTGATTCTGACCAAGCGGTTTGGGTACCCTTGAAGCATTTTGATTTGATGTTGACCAAATGGTTTGAATGACCTTGGAGCCTTTTGAATTGATTGTATTTTACCAAGCGGTATGAATTACCCTTGGAGCCTTTGATTGTATTTTTGAAATTTTATGTTTTTATGATTTGTTTGTGTTTTTGACATATTTGAATGTTTTTGAATTTTATGGAATATTTGAATGTTTTTGAATTTTATGGAATATTTGAATGTTTTTGAATTTTATGGAATATTTGAATGTTTTTGAATTTTATGTATAAAATGCCTTTAAGTGAATGATATTGAGAGGCGCAAGCTCCTCAACACTATCTAATGATATAAGGCAATATGCTCCAGGCCCAACTCTCTATGAAATCATATATGGACCTATCCAGTTTACCGTGAACTTATCTCACAGATGCGACAGTAGATTTAAGATCTCCAACCTTGAATTCCCTTAGGTGGAATTTACTATTGTAAGCTTGCGCAAGGCAATCCTGGTAAATGCGAAGATGCTCTAAAGCATTGAATCGACGTTCATCAAGAAGCATCAACTGATCAAGGCGGCCTTGCCACGCAACATCATCATCTATGAAGTCCTTTAATGCTATGCGTAGAGTCAAAATTTCTAACTCTAGTGGCATGATGGCCTTAGTGCCATATGCTAGTAAAAACGGTATTGCCCCAATGGGCATCCGTATACTAGTCTTGTATGCCCATAGTTCAAGAGGCAATTGCATGTGCCAATCCTTGTGATTTTCTTGCACTGTCTTCCTCAAAATGGAGACTATTATTTTGTTTAAGGTTTCTGCTTTCCCGTTTGATTGTGGATAATAAGGTGTTGAAAAACTATGTTGAATGTGGTATTTGTTCATTAAAGCACACACATTTTTGTTCTTGAAAGATGGCTGATTATCCGATATTATCTTAGAAGGGATCCCAAAACGGCTTATGATATTGTGGAGTATAAACTTCGCAATCCTTGGTCTAGTTGTTGATTTTAAGGGAATCACTTCTACCCATTTAGTGAAGTATTATGTGGTCGTTATGATGAATGTGTATCGGCCTGAGGATGGGGGTGAGATATTCCCAATCAAGTCTAGTCCCCACTATGAGAATGACCATGCTGCCTGGATTGGTTGCAAAGCTTGCGATGAGAAGTACATTAGATTCGCATGATGCTAGCACTTACTACATTTCTTGACATACTCGCAATAGTCCTGTTGTGGCTGATCCAAAACACACCCCAAAATTGGGGACCCACCTTTTTTGCATGCTTTCAAAGAAAACTGTAGTAGCCCAAATGCTAAAAAATCAAGAAAAAAGAAAAAATTTCACTAAGGAGAAAAAGTGTCGCGATATTGCGACATGTTGCTCCGTCGCTGGCAGAAATGAAAAAGTGTCACGATATTGCGACATGTTGCTCCGTCGCTGTCGAAATGAAAAAGTGTCACGATATCGCGACATGTTGCTCCGTCACTGGCAAAAATGAAAAAGTGTCGCGATATCGCGACATGTTGCTCCGTCGCTGGCAGAAATGAAAAAGTGTCGCGATATCGCGACATGTTGCTCCGTCGCTGGCAGAAATGAAAAAGTGTCACGATATCGTGACATGTCGTGTTTTCACGGCCCAGGCAAGCAGGAAGAGGCATTGATCAAAAATTGTCACGATTTCGTGACGTGTTATGAAATCGTGGTCCAGAGAGGAGAGAGAAAGACAGAATGGAAACTGGTCACGAAATCATGACATGTCACAAAATCGCGGTCAAACAAGTCAAACAGGGCAAGGCGCTAAAAATGTCACGATTTCGCGACAAAAAGCAGCAAAGGGGCACGAAGCGGAAAAGCGTCGCGATTTCGCGACAGGAAATAGCAAAGGGGCCCGAAATAGAAAAGCATAGCGATTTCACGACAGAAAGCCGAAAAAGTGTACGGAACAGAAAAGTGTCATGATTTCGTGACATGTCGTGTTTTTGCGGCTAAGTGTAGCAAAACCCAGCGAGAGAGAAAAACGTCATGATTTCACGACAGAAAGCAGCGAGACAGCCTGAAAGAGAAAAGCGTCGTGATTTTGCGATAGGTTGCATCCATGCAGCCCGAAGCAAAAAAATGTCGCGATATCGCGACATGTATCATTTTCGCAATGCATGAGGAGAAACAAAGCTGCTGACAGAAAAACGTCGCGATATCGCGACATGTCTCATTTTTGCTGCGCATGAAGGCGGACAAGGCTGTTGGCAAGAAAATGTCACGATATCGCGACATGTCGCGTTTTTGCGGTGAAAGTAAAGGAGCCTTCTACATGCTATTTTTTGTCGCAATTTACATGGGGCCGTTACAGAACATGCAAAAAAGTGCAAAACACGTGGCATACATGTGTAAGGGCTACAGAGGCATTTCAGTTCACAGAGAAGATCTCGAGCACAAAATCAAAAGCAATGGAAATGCGGGGAAGGTGAAACGAAGCAATCTAGAATACAAAACGAACCGTCATGGAAGGGTAAGCAATTTGCCAGCAAGTATAAAACGCAGAGGCATAGATTGATACAGGGTCAGAAATCGCTGCGAGCAGTGTTGTAGAGTTGATGGTGATTAGCCGTTCTGGGCCTGCTATGGAGTGCTTTTCTTCCACTTTTTGCTGGTTTTGAGAAAAACCAAAAAATTTGCTATTGTAACAGGACATATTTTTAATGCAGAATTGTTCAAAAATTTGCATTTTATGGACAAGAAAGGATGAGAAATTTTTTGCATGCTTCATTTTAACTGTTCTATTTTTCTCCTTTCAGATTTCAGATTTATAAATGAAATACATGCCATTGTTTTGGGTTATTTCATGTGAATGTCTGCAATCTGAAAATTATTTTAAACCCTTGGAGCTAGCACCTAGTTTACTTTGATTGTGTTTTTTTTGCAGGTCAAATAGACTAGGTTGCATGTACAAAAATCTCATGTATTCGGTTTTGCCGGAATAGGATAGCATCAGACTGAACGTGTTCAATGTTTAATTTTCTGTATTTCTGTTTCATTTTTATTTTATTTTCTAGAAGGTTCAACTTAGTTAAAATAAATATTTAAAAATTATAAAATCTAAAAAAAAATGAACAATCACTAAATTTTACGATGAAATAAATCTACATTGCCCCTTGCTTATAGTTACTTGCAATCACTAAGGTGTTCCAAGCATTTAAATTGATTATCTTTATCTGAGATTACTAATACACAGTTGCAAATGCTAATACAGCGGAGACCTTGGAGAAGTTGGTTGTTTAACTTCTTTGCAAGAGGGGATTTGGAACCCAAATCCTAAAGAAGAGTGTACTTTCACAAATGTGTGAAAAAACCACTCAACAAGTCCTTTTCCATGGTGGTTCAATAGTAATCCATTCTCAATATGTGTTTAATGATGGATATGGCACTAAAATTGCCTCCACATGTGCCATCGTGAGCTTACAAAATTACCTAGGATGCTTTCTGGGGATCAAGACAACAAAGTAATACTCCATCATATCCTCGTCTGTAGAGGATTTATCCTAGCAATATGTATCTTATTGCTCTTTTTTTGAATGTTCCCATTTTAGTATGCAGTAAAACTTGAGGCACTATCCCAAGATTTAGGAAGTCCCACAGTTGGGAAAGCCAATCCTGATAAGCCACAACTTCTATAGAATATACAACTTGCTCTTCTTGCATTTATGAGGTATTGAACACGAATTGAGGAACAACACTATGGTGTATGGTTGCACCACACTCTACAGGTCCTTGGAAGATCAAAGAACTCCAAGGTGTTGTTTGCAAGAAATATCTGGCTGCGAAGGACCAATATTGATTTGGCTCAATGTTGATCATTTTGATTGATTCTTGGTTGTTAAAAACTTCACAAAGTATTGCTGAGTGCGAAAGCACTTTCATGTGAATGGTTGTAAAATTAGCAGAGGGATTCTGATTGATTAAGGATCCCAAATAGGCCATGGTGTCTACAAATATATTCGACGTACGAGAGATTACCTCGATGTTGTACCATTCCAACCGGGCTAGGTAAGTGTCAACAAGTTCCTTGTAAGTATTCAGGAGTGGGCACCTACATTGGAATAGTCCTTTGACCTGGTTTACTATGAGCAAAGAGTCACAAAAAATATTCAATATTTTAATGCCCATTGCTATGGTTGTTTGGAGTCCCAGGATCAATGCCTCATATTCTATATTGTTGTTTGTGCAAGGGAAGTCTAGTTTGAATGATAAGGGCAATGGATCACCCTGCGGTGTGATAAAGACAATCCCTACTCTGCCCCCTTGTTCACACTTTGAACCGTCGAAGAATAATGACATGTCTCTTTCTTTATTAGGTTCTTCAAGTTTTGGTAGATCTGATAATGCAAAGACCACATCATCAGGCAATTCTATGGTGAGAGGCTTGCTATCTTGAAGAGGCACATCTGCTAATTGATCTACTATGACTTGCTCATTGAGGCTAATATATGGATTGCTCTTTGTATTGTGCATTCTTTTGGGCTAACATGGTGCCCAATACAAAATCAATACTCGATATATATAGTAAAAATGGTATTTCTGGCCTCGCTGGAGCCAATACTAGTGGTGTTTCTAGATAAGTTTTGATCTCTACAAAGGCTTTATGGCATTCTTCATCCCAATGAAAGGGGACTTCCTTGCGTAGCAACCTATTCATAGGTCTGCATTTATCTGATAATTATACGATGAATCTTTTGAAAGGATGTTATCTTGCCTAGTAGGCTCCGCAATTCCCTAATGTTGGTAGGGGTGGTCATTTCTAGTATAGCATTTACCTTTGCAGGATCTACTTCGATGCCTCTCTTGGATACGATGAATCCCAAAATCTTGCCAAAAGTTATGCCAAATATGCACTTCTTAGGATTCAATCAGACATTATGTTCTTCATGGGATCCAATGAAAGGTTGTGAATGACTAACTTTGGATCTATCCCTGACATGTCTTTGTAAGTCCAAGCAAAAATATTTGGCTTTTCCCTGAGGAGATGAATTAGGATGGCTTATTCCTCAAGAGATAGACTTTCTCCAAACTTGAATTTCCTTGGTTGGGTAGGATCATCACTGATGTCCACCTCAAAATTTGCTTCTATAGCCATATGTGACCCATCATCCATCTGATGAGGCATGGGTATCAAATGAATATCATCAATGGGATTTACATGACCTATTGACTCAGGTTCCAAACCAACATGGAAGATGTCATACGCATAACCTAATGCGAAATGGAATGGCTGTAACATCTCTTCGTTGGTGAAGAGGTCTTATGGCTCTATGGGTGAACTAGCGTGATCCCAATCAATAACCTCTACATCAAGATGCAATGATTTGGTAGGATCTACTAGATTATAAAGTGGAGTGGTCAAATCAATGGATATCATGTTGATGGATGGAATGAATTCTCCAGGACCACATGGGTGTAATCTTGTCTCAGGGGTTTCCCTTCCATACTCACGATGAGGTTCTAGAGGAATGGGAATTTTTGGATCTGGCCTATGAGTAGCGTGGGCAATAAGATCATTGGGCTCTAATCACACTTTGAATGTAGGCAGAGGGGGATTTACCATCCGATGAATGGCTCCTAGGTTAATAGGTCTCCCCAAAAATTAGATATGAGGGTCTATGGCACAAAGTGCCACCTCTCTCTCTACTAGCTCGCTGACTTGCCGCAAGTGGTGAGGTCCAAGATAAGCCATCTCGGTCTCATCCTAAAATTCATCATCACTTATCCAAAAACTGTTAGCATTGGTATGCGATACTAAGACAAGGGGCTCATGTATTAGCCCCAAGTAGGCCATATTTGTTTCATCTTCATATTCTTCATCACTTATGAAGAATCCATTTGCATTTGTCTCTTGCCCCAAAGTTAGGGGTTGATGGCTTAGGCCTAAGTAAGCTCTTTCTATTGAGTCTTTTGATTCATAGTCACTTTCATCTGATGTATATCCACTCTCATCGTGGATGGACCATGTGAATATTTGTAAATAGCGAGGCCCCTGATAGGCTAAGCCAAGTTGCACATCATCATCACTTGCCTCATATCCATTCTCCTCATCCCACGAGTTATACCCTATTGGGGTGGAATCAATTAAGGTATTTGGATGATAAGTTTCTGGAGGAGGTATGTTCATCATGGCCATTTGTATGTTGTTCAAATTTGTTATTCTTAGGGGGTGATTCTTAGGGGGTGATAAGGAATGAAATCAATGTATTCTCCCAACCCTATGCTTAATATTTCCAATGTTGCTACAAGAGAGTCATCTCGACCTCTGCTATAATAGCCTAAGCCAAATATGTTAGAGGGAAGTTGATATAGTGGCTCGTATGGCCACCTGTGCCCCTGCTCATATATGCCAAGGCCATAGCCATGCCAGTGGTAATGCTCAAAGTAGCTTAGAGAAAACTCAATATTAGAGAGGTAACGAACATTAACTATGAATAAATCGTCACCATCCTCTTCTATATCTAAAGACATATGAGCACATTCTAGGCCGTCATAGACAAAATCAGTTTGGTTGGGAGGGATTCCAAGTGGAACCAATGTTTCTACTGGAGGCCTCAAGTTCTTATGTCTTCCCATGTCTTGTACAGACTCAATGATAAGTGTAAAGGTAATGTTCTACACAAGGTACACCCCTATTTCTATACTTGCCAAGTGTATTGATGCATGCAATGTGGATGACCCTACAGATGATACTGGGGAAGCAGGGTGATAATAACTATCTTCATCTTGATCTTGAGGATCTTCCTCTTCCATAGGACTTGGCATTTCAAAAATGGCTACAGTTGGCACTTCCTTGGGCCTCTCTTTCTTAACTAAGGGTGCCTTTATCTTTTGATTATATTTTGGTTTTGACGTTGATGGTACTTTAGAAGCATTAACTGTCTTGAGTGCACCAGGAGGTGTTGATGTGCATGGGTATTTTCTTACCCCTTTGCCTTCGTTATCCACTTATGTGGTTGGGGATGAAGGTGCCACGTATAGGGGAGTAGAAGGGATCATGAATCCTCCTAGAATTTCCTCTTGATTGACGTATTTAAAAGGCTCTTAATCGGCCAAAACCATAGACTTTATTCTCGTGCACATACTTGACACACTGGTGCAAGATCAAAGGCACACACTTCATGGCCTGTATCCAAGGGTGCCCTAAGAGGATGTTATATTTCATAGCTCCTTCCAAGACATGACACATCATGGGGATGGTATTGTGCCCCACCTTGATGGGTAGGACTATCGTTCCCACAATATTGCATAAAGCATCATTAAAAGCTCTCAATGTGTAAGCTCCTAGAATGATATTAGACTTGGGAATCTTGAGGTGCTCTATTGCAGTTGTTGCAATGATGTTTATTGATGAACCTGTATCGACCAAAACCCTCTTGAAAGGTAAGTTATTGATTGTTGCTACAATGTTTAGCGGAGGGTCTGGTAAGGCAGTAGGAACTATCTTAATCTCATGATCATAGAATCATATTACAGGTTCTTGGAATTCTTGTACTTGTCTCACAAAGTGAGTGAATGCATTCACATCTTGTGGTTGGAGCTCAATTGTTCTTAAAATCTCCATTAGTCTCCCTATGCTTTGGGGACTTTTGTATGAGCTCGTAGATGGATAGCTTAGCTAGGGTTGTCTGTAAGTTTTGCTCCAATCTACTTCGAATAGTTACCATAGGTCTCATTGGTGGACTTGGAAGGTTGTCTTACCTTTGCCTAGGAGCATTTGGGATGTTCATGGGAGCTACAGGCGGTTGCGGTTGACCATACCGCCTAGTCCTTGTTGCTATGTTAACAATCTCAACCATCCCAACACATCCATGGGTAGGTATGTTAGCTCGAACTTGATTGACTTGGGCCCCTTGCTCTCGAGGGGCCTCATGATTGGGCAATGGGTTTTTGTATATACCCATGTATCTATTTTTTGGAGCCAGTGGGTTGTCAACTTTGAGCTCTCCTACCTCAATCATGTTTTGCACTTGATGCTTAAACCCGACACAAGCCTCAATGTCATGCCCCGGTATCTTGTGATAAGGGAAAAATTGATCTTCCCTATATCCTTTTGTATTAGGATGGTTGGGATCTATAAGAGGTATATCAATAAATATTATCCTCCTAGCCTCTCTCAACTAATTAAAGATTGATTGTATTATTTTTGTCAGAGGTGTGAAATAATGAGGTGGCTTACGTTCTCGATTTCTTCGCTTATTATTCTTTTGGTCGTAGTTGGCTGGCGGGGGATGTGCTTGATAGTTCTGGGGTTGTTGTGCACCCCCATCCTTTGGTGTAGTCAATATGACTTGATTTACTGGAGCAGGACTGCCCTACTTCTGCTTGTACTTGTCACTCTTACCATTCTTGTTCCACTCCTTTTTGTTTTGGAGTTTAATGGTTCCCTCATCTACCTTTATTTCTTCGATGAGCTTGGCCTGTGCCAACACTTCCTTAAATGAAGGATACTGTTGGAGTTGTAGCAAGAGGGAGATATGTTTAGAGCAAATTTTGGTGAACATACAAATAATCTCTTATGTGGGAATGGAGAATGATAATTTTTCCATGATTTTCTCCATCTATTCCCATAATCCATTATTGGCTCATCATCATACTGTTTCAAGTTTTTCAGGTCTGAAAGGTTCCCCTTCCTCTTAGAACCAAAGGAGAAATGCTTTAAGAATGCATTTACTAGTTGTTCAAAGTTGGTTATGCTATGCTTAGGTAGTTGGTTGAACCATTGGGTGGCAGCACCTAAAAATGTCATTATGAATGTTCTTAGCATAAGAGCATCATTGTCTTCAAGATGAAAATAATCGTTGATAAAATTGGTGACATGCTCTTATGCATCCTCTTCACCCTTAAAATTTTCTAACCTAGGCATCTCAAAGTGCTTAAGATATGGAGAGATAGGGATTGATGGGCACAATGGTTGGTTGTGTTTTTTGCTCAATGTTGGTGAGTTCCCAGCTGCCTCTTGTTTCTCAAATGTTTTCATATTTTCAGCAAGCTCTTGAAATGCCTTTGATGCATGTATTTCTTCCTCTTGTAAGCCTATTCGCATTGGCAATGGAGGTAACTCTCTATCCATTTTATTTGTTCCATTTTCCTCCCTCCTAAGAGGGGACCTAGGATTATGATCCTAGTTTGTTATGTTTACCCTTTCCCCATTAGTTGTATTTAGTTCATGATTTGGTGGGGGATTTCATTGTGGGCTATCTTGTCTAGTGTGCCTCTCCTTAGGTGAGTTAGCGCGTCTTGTTCTTTGGTGGTCACCACCATTTATCTATAAATTGTTAAGAGCTAACCACTCGGTCTGCTCTCTTAAGTGCTGCTCATGTTAGTGCAAGAGTCTTTCTCTTTGTTTCTCTTGTTTAAGAGCTTCCACTAGCTCTCGCTCCTTACGTAATGCATTTTCTAACCGCCTAATTAGGTCAGTTTGTGTTGTCATATAAGACTCATGTTTATCTGACTCTGTTCTTGTTGTCTTGACTCGCAGATTCCTCGAGGGGGTTTCTGTTGTATTTTTACTCTTGCTCGCTAATGTGACTTGTTTAATGTACTATTGAGTATCCCTATGATCAAACTCCATGTGTCTTCTACGGGGTCACTCTGAGGTACCCCCAGACTGGGAAGTGTGTTTAGAAGTCATAGTTTGTGAGCTTCTAGATGCAGATTTCTTAGTAGCTATAGTTATTTGAGTGGGAAATAGATCCAACCCATCTAGTTGTCTTGTTTTCCATGGCTGGTCCCGTGGGGTGCCATTTAATCCTATGAGGTCATAGTCTACAGGAATATTACCTTTTTTGTGAAGGGTTTCTTCTATTTGATTCCCATGGCTAGATGTAGCTTTATTTTCCTGCCCTTTAGTGGGCAGACCTATTTCATATGTTTATTGTGAGTCTTGAGGTGTTGCAATTCTTGTTTGCCTTCTTGATGAAGAGGACTTTGTGGTAACACATTTTCTCCATGTGGATGGAGATGTAGCAATCTCGTCATCCCTATGTGAAGAATGGGTTTTAAAACTTTCTTTATGTCGATGCGAGGAGGAATGCTCTTGAAGCTTCCTCATGTCTTTGAGATGTTTCTGTGTGTTTATAAGAGGCCCTTGAGGTCTCCTCATGTCACCTTTATGAGGATGGTTGTGAAGCCTCTTTTTGTTTATGTGACTTTGTTTTGTGATGTCTTTTTTTACTTGGGGTTTCTCGAGGAAATCTCTAAAGGGTTGAGTTATCACCCCTTAGGCTCACGAAGCTACGTCTCATGGTATTACGGGTAGGTCATTCAATGTTACTATGACTCTGCCTATGGGTATGAGTTGCTTTCGTCTCTCTCTCTGTATCAGACTGAGGGTTCTTACTTCTTGTTTTGACCATGTTGTTTTATGAATTGATATTTTGAGTTGCAATTTAGGAATAACCACACAATACCAAGCAAATGTTTATCTTGATTACCGATTTGAGTGTGCCCTAAAATGTTTGATGTGTTTTGATGTGTTGTTCTTTCGATTTATTTATTCTTGTTCTTGGATTAAGAATGAGAAGACTCATCCATAGTGACAATCAAGTACACTCATGTCAAACATGATTTTCTCAAAACAAGCTAGGGCACACAGCTGAAGACCCAATGGAGAGTTCGCTTAGCTCTTCCACTCTAAACCAATGATTTTTCCAATAGTGGGAGACATTTTGAACACAAGTAACTTAGTGTCACTATAAGTAAGTTTTTCAATCTATTTCTAGGAAGCTCTATGGGGTAAACCAGTGGAAGGAGATGAATTCCAATGTCACTGGACTGAATTGAAGGTTGGTGATGAAATCCAACTCTCCAATTTTTAGATGATACGTGCGTGTGTGGTGTTCATTTTAAGCTTGCGTAACATAAAGTGCATCATATAACAACAATGAATATTTCCTATATGCCTAAGTGTAAAAATATGTTTCAATATTCAGAAATATGCATGAACTACTATGATTTGTATGAGCGCACTTTATTTTGTGCAACTATGGCCTCTAGTAGGGCCTCAAAGCAAGCAAACAACATACAATGTCTAGCATGTTGGATTCTAGGGCAAACTTTTCAAGCATAAGCCATTGTTCCTAGCAATGCCTAGTGGAAAATTTAAAAGAAGATCTAAGATATGCAAAATGCTTAATTCTTTCTTCTTTTATTCCTTAAATTTCCAAACATAAATGTGCTTTAAGTTCTCTATTTTAAACACACAAAAGTAGACATAAATCTATAAAATATCATAGAAGCTATACCAACCTCTGATCTAGCTTAGAGAGTCAGTGTTTTGACCTCTGTTGCACTTCAGTTCTGGCCACTGTCGACCAGAGCATCTGGTTCTTGGCCACTATAGCTTAGAGCAGCTAAGCTCTATTGGTCATTGTAGCTCAAAGCGGCTAATTTTTAGCTGCTGTAGCTCATAGCGGCTAGACCTGCACACAAAATTAAGTTAGTATTTTGATAGAAAATGAAAAATTAGTGGTCGTCCCATCGTGATCGCCATATCTAACATTCCTTATTATTCTATATCGCTCATCTTCCCCACGTGGTCTTCTTTTATTCCTTAAATTTCCAAACATAAATGTGCTTTAAGTTGTCTATTTTAAACACACAAAAGTAGACAGAAAGCTGTAAAATATCAGAGAAGCTATACCAACCTTTGATCTAGCTCAGAGAGTCGATGTTTTGACCTCTGCTGCACTCTAGTTTTGGTCGTTGTTGACCAGAGTGGCTAGTTCTTGGCCACTATAGCTTAGAGTGGCTAAGCTCTATTGGTCGCTGTAGCTCAGAGCGGCTAATTTTTGGCCACCGTAGCTTAGAGTGACTAGACCTGCACACGAAATTAAGTTAGTATTCCAGCAAAAAATGAAAAATTAGTGGTGGTACCACCGTGATCGCCATCTCTAGCAACCCCGAGAACGCACGCACCGGTCCCTTTTTTGTAACCCTGCTTGCAATGCTTATTTAAAATACCAAAGATAAAATGGAAATACAAGAGGAAAAAGCATATAACATGAAATAACAAAATACGGATCTCTTTATTGATATTGAAGCTCAGTTACATGTCGATCCCTCTTAAGAATATCCATTTTGATACTATAAATTACAAAAATGCAAGGAGTGCCCCTTCCACGAAGAGGTGGTGCACTTATAAAAGCTTCCCGGTTTCGCACACAAAAATGTATGAGGGCTTACAGATGCCTCCTTCTCCAGGTCTGTTTCCTAGAGGGATCCCTTTTGCTCTTGTATGTTGCAATATTCGTCTGATGTAACTGTGGCCCTGCAAATAATGAAACAACAATGCATATTTAGGTGTCCAAGATTGCCTCCCTGGATGAGGTTGTTAGTAATCAAAGAGTGTAACAAAAATATGATAAAACTATGCCATAAAATCATGTAAATCTATGCTAACAACGTGAAAACATAAAGAAACAAAATACAAGAAGCTATTTCTATCCTATGCTAAGCCTGTGGGGCACTTTCCAAGACAACGAACGCTAAAGTAAAACTTGCCCTCTTTGCCCCAACGCTATGGGTCAAAGAATATAATTTGATATTGAAATAGTAGGTGTTATGCTATTCAATCTGTAAGAGCTTCACCGTACACATGATCTCAAAGAGAACTCTCCAAGTCTCGAAAGCTCTCCTCAAAAATATGTCTCTCTCTGATATGATAAAATATGGATCCCTTGGTGCTCTTAGGCTTGCACATTTTATAGTGTGAAACCCTAGGTCTATGTCCAAGCCCTAGAAATGAATTTCTCATGCATAGTGCAAGTTAGCATGAGAAGCTTTTATCCATTGTCTATGATTGAAGGCCAGTTAACTGAAATCTAACTACCCACTTGAGTCTTCTATGCGAACTGGTCGTTAGCATGAGAAAATTTTGTCCTTTGTTTATGCTTGGAGGTCAGTTAACTTAATTCTAAATGCAAACTCAAAACTCCCATGTGAACTGGTCATGAAAAGGAATGCAAAGTCACTCTCGCTCACCTTTATTGTATATAGACTGCCACTTCCACCTGTGATTAGACTTGTTTGTCGACAAAATGCTTCTTATGGCTTAGTCGCTGTCATCTACAGTGGATAATATTTGGCCACTGTCATCTACAGCAGCTAAGGTCTGGCTGCTCTAGGCTTGAGCAGCTAGGATCTGGCTGCTCTTGGCTTGAGTGGCTAGACTTGGATGACTTGAAAAGGCTTCAAATGAGTGGTGAGAACCAATGTTGATGTTTGGAAAGTCCAATATTATGTCTTATGATCTTATGAATGTGTCTATGTTAGAAACTCCCCTAAGCATGACATGATTTAGGTGTCTACAGGTTGCATCATAAAAAAAATAAGCCAAGCAATTTCTTAGAGTAAATTATTTTCTAAATTTAATGTTTTTAACTTTCATGCTCATAGTAGATGCTTTTAGGTTCATAGCATTTGTTTCACCCAATATATCTTAAACATATAATTTTTAAATTAGTACAAACATATCAAACCACTTTTGGGTTCAATATTGCTACAGATAGCCACCCAAGTCGACGAGATTGACAAATTCTCATAAAAGTGTGCCATTATATGGAATTGAATTACATCATTTACATCCTCTAGTTTTGATATGAGGGTCGATCCACGGTTGGGGTTATCCTTTAGGTCCCATAACACCTAAAGAGTGGATGCATACTTCCACATCCCTTATCATACCGAACCTTCAACTAACCGCTTGACTTATTCTAATAACTGTATGTAAGGGAGTTAGCATACATATACCTAGAGTCTAGTTGATTGACCATTACTCAGAGTTAGCTAGATCTTTGTCAATACCCTAACCTTGGACTTGATCACTCATGATCATTATGACTCACGATCGTTTATCCCATACCAAACATCATAGCTCAACTATCACAGTCTAATGAACAAGGACTTATCTTAGTACTACCCGAGCAACAACCTAGAGGTGGCATCCCATATCGTCCCTCATTATCGGATTTGGCCAAGTTACATTTTTTGACCAATTTCATCAGACTACCATTGCTCTCAAGACTCGTTGTGTGCATACCTACACCACAACATTGGGTGTTCAAGCTACTCTTTTACACTGGCAATAACTTTTTTTTTATCCTTATCAATAAACTATTATTTGGGTTTTAGATTGTTTCTCATGGTGCAATGGTTTTCCTATTATTATGCTGAATTAATAGAGCCTGCTCTCAATACTAGAGATCTTGCTCAACATGAAGCTAAACCCTGCCCTTCACTAATGTAAATCCCATTATATGAAAGGTTCATACTATAGCATTGAAGCAATCAAATACAACTAGTATGAGCATAATAACAATAATTAGGGTTTCTTTTCATACTCCTTACATTCCATTTAAGGTCTAGGTTTTAACTTCCCTAAGAGAGCTCAAACCCTTTTCACACTTAAAATTTGATCACATAATATTATATAAAAAAACTGATAATAGATTCCATCTACCATATTTTTATTTATTGCACTACTTAATCATTGCTAAAACACTTTTAGCATTCATTCAATCTAATTATCATATACCATCTGATTTGTTTTGCTCTACGTAATAATCACTTTAGAATAAATCCCCTTATCTTAAGTAAACATGGTTCATAAACAAAATATATAAGTATTAAAATATCAATATCACTTTATTAATCCAAAATATAGAAGTTACTTTATATTTATATTTCCAACTTATTTTATTTTAACCAAAGCTACTGGATTACTACTAACCCATGCATGGGCTTGCTGAACAAAAGCATTACTGATATTCCTATACAACAAAGTTCTTTTGAAAGTAAATTGTTTATGAAAAATAATTAATATGAGTTTAGCATGCAGACATTCCTACCCGAAGACACATGATTTATCTAAGCTTAAATTTTATTTTTCTAAGAGTCTTAATTTGACCATTTGATTAAAGGTGTGTATACGAGCAAATGCACTGGTCTACACATTCTTATATGTTTTAATACTTAATGTTCAAGTCTTTAGTTATATTTAATTTCTATATTTATCAACTAAATCATTCAAGAATTCACCAAGCCGGTTAGTGAGCTTAAGTTTTTTTTTTTTTAAGAGTCCAGACGCTTGGTAGCCACTTAATGTAGTCATCTCCAAAGCTATCCTATGCTAGCAGCTTCTCTTATTATATTCTACATTCTTGTATTTCTAGGAAGAATCCTTCCAAACCACTTATAACACACAGATTTGACCCACTTCAAACATCAAATAAAACTATCTACCATAAAGCTTTTAGATTTCTAAAACAATATCTATCTAAAAATTACATTATAAGAGAACGATGTAGCTATATATTTATATATAATCAAAGCATCAATACCATTGACATGCACGGTGTACCATATCCTTTAACATCACAGTTTATCTTTTCAGGTGAAAAGGTAAGTTTTGTATTGTCTAATTTTCTACAAACAAGCATTTTACCAACAGTATATATAAATGTACTGTTTTTCATTTTTTACTACAATTTTCCATAATGGGTGCAAGAAATTTTATAACCCATGAACTCAAATATGTTTGGAGAAACTCCTATCTCCATACATGCATATTAGTAAATTAGAAAATAATTTTTTTCTTTTAAAAACTTTTCCACAATTTTGTTTTGAGTAGAGAATTTCCAGGCCCACACAAGCTCCATAGCTGAAGTAGAATCAACTAGAGATTTGTTTTATTTCACATTGGAATCTCTACAGGATGTTGAACGCTTGCTCTAATTCCTCCTCATCATAAAAACTCAACGACTAGACTTAAAGGAAGTGTTCCTTCTGGGATCAAAGATGACTCATAATATTGGATATCTATTGCTAATTTGCTATATGCATATTTGAATCACATACACACATGCATCATTATCTAAAAATGTATGAGCATTCCATCAAGTGCTAACATAAATATACTTTCCAGTATGCAAGTAATAATTGATATAAACAACACAAGAAATTTCCCATTAATACGTATGAATCTCTACAAACTAACTCTGACCATCCATAATTAGTTTTGCTTCAGCTAATTAATGAGTTTCATCTTCTAATTCAAAGACTAAACTCATTTCGTAATTGGAAATCTTCACATCTGTTCATTACAAAAAAACACACCCATTTTCAATATGTTTTTCTATCATATCATCGAATAGAAACATCATTTTCACAATTGGCAATTTAAAGCATTCGTGTGGCCAAAATATAGCAGTTTTAAAAAAATTGGTTTCCTAAACTATCTCTGCAACTTATCAATATTTTCATAAATTATTCAAAAGACAATAATGCAATAATAAAATCTACTCAATTTAAAATATCTATCCAATTGTAGTATTTATTTATTGTTTTCTACTTTTATCATTGTAGGATTACAATAGGACACACCTGGTTCAATCATTTAAAGATGAAGTTCCAAGATGTAGCTATCACCAAAACACTATGTACTTCAGCAACGCACCCTCTTGTAACATGAAAAACCAGATTTTACTCCTCTCTCTCTCTTTTTTTAAACATGTAAACCACAATTATCTTCTGCCCTCTTGGTTCTAAACTTTCTCCCCAAAAACTGGAAAGCACAACCAAATTGTTTTAATGCATGACGCCTAACTCAAAAAGAGATTAAAACACTCCACTACACACACCAAAAATTATCATGACCACAACCACCATAATGTATCTATTCCTTTTTTATTCATTTAAAATTCTTTTTTTCTAAATGACAATAATAATGATATGCACGTATCCAAAAGTCATAAACACATAAAACCATTTTTTTTTCTTTACCTATTCATAATTATCCCCTTTTATTTTTATTTCCCCATTATTAAAACTTGAAACATATGCATCACTTAATATAAGTGGCTCCCATGTCCTCGACATCAAACAATAAATACATTCATTCAAAATAAAACATTTGCACAATGTAAAACACCCATGATGCATATAAATGATATACAATTTAGGTGAGTTTCCATGTACTTATGAGCCGAATCATCACTTCCCCATTTACCTTTTTTATTTAATAATTTTTTTGTTAGTCGAAAGGCTATCCTTGGTCTTGCATACATAAAACCATTAGCAGTTTCACATTCTGAAAAAAAAGGTAAATTAAAATCATCTATTCAATTTGATATTAATGGTTGTGTGAGGAGAGTCATTACATCCTCTCCCACTAGAAACAAACATAGTCCTTGTGTTTAGTGCATGGTCAAATAAATCAAATACAATTTTCAAATAGCTTTTCACACATGCAGTATTAATCTTGTCATTTCATTTTTCATACAGTATTCATTACAACACAATCATTTTTTTGAATCTTAACTCACTCAAATTTTAAAATTTAATTTATCCAATAATGATTCATATTTCATTCAGCTAAAAGTCAATGCACAAACCAAAATAGACATCATCACATAAGCAAGGTTACTCTACTCCGTAATTCAAATATACACAAGCTATTCTACTTAGTTTCTAGTCTCATATTCATATATATATATATATATATATATATATATATATATATATATATATATATCATCAAACCATATAAAATATTTTAAAATGTCTATGTCTACTCAAAAAAATAAGGAAACTGCTGCATATCTACCACGTTCTTCCACGTGGTATTTTTATCCAAGTAGAGGTCCCATTAGACCCGATATTGCTCTATAATTCTCTTCCTCGAGTTCTTGGTCCTAAAATCAAGTATACAAACAGGCCGAACTTCAATATTTAGCGGATCAGTCATTTAGAAATTAGAAACATCCAAAATATGAGTAGAACCAGGAATGCACTTCCTAAAGAGGGACTTAAGGAAGACAATAGATTTTGGATAAGCTTGGTGGTAAAGCAAGTTTATATGCAATAGAGCTTATCTTGCCCACAATTTCAAATGGATCCACATACCTCAGGTTAAGTTTGGAAGATTTTATAAAACTTTTAGTTAGTTTCACCCTTAAGAACACTCTGTCTCCCACATAATATTATCTCGGTGTTCTTTTGAGATCCACGTAGCTCTTCTAGCAGTATCTGACCTCCTTCAAGTTTTTCTAAAAAAATTCAATTGATATTCCATTTCTTTTACAGTTTTTGGTCTAATCACTACCCGATATTTCGAATTATCCCAAGATAAGGGAGTTCTACATTTTCTTTCATATAGGGCTTTAAAAGGTGCCATGCCTAGTGATGTATAATAATAGTTATTGTATGCGAACTCCACTAGGTATAAATAGTATTCCCACTTTATATGTTGATACATGCAATACATTCTTAACATATCCTTTAACACCCGATTCATCCTTTCAGTCTACCCATCTATCTCAGGGTGATAGGCGGTACTAATGTTCAATTTGGTTTCCAAAGCTTCATGCAAAGCCTACCTAAATTAAAGCAATAATCTCTATCAGAGATTGTGACTTCTGGAAATCCATGTAGTCTTACCAATTCCCTGGCAAACTTGCTCGCTATTGCTGGTGCATCATCTTGCATATTTCTTGGTATAAAATGTGCAACCTTGGTTAACTTATCCATAATTACCAAGATCATGTCATGTCGGAATCTTGTTTTAGGCAAACCCACTATAAATTCCATTGATACCACTTGCCATTTTCACTATATTGATTCAGTTTTGCTTCAACTAATTAATGGATTTCAATATATTTTTCTGTCATATATTCGAATAAAAACATTATTTTCACAGTTCGCAATTCAAAGCATTTGTGTGGCCAAAATATAGCAATTTTAAACAAATTTGTTCTTTAAACCATCTTTGCAACTTATCAATCTTTTCAATAAATTATTCATAAGATAATAATGCAATAGTCAACTCTACTTAATTTAGAATATCTACCCAACTCCAGTATTTCTTTATGGTTTTCTACTTTAACATTGCAGGATTATAACGAACCTAGTTCAGCCATTTAAAAACAATGTCCCAAGATGTAACTATCACCAAAACACTATGTACTTCAGCAATGCACCCTCTTTTAACATGAAAAATCAGATTGCATTCCTTTTTTTCTTTTTTTCTTTTTTTGTTAAAAAGACATGCAAACCACAATTATCTTCTCCTGTCTCGGTTCCAAACTTTCTCCCTCAAAATCGGAAAGCACAACTGAATGGTTTTAATGCATGATGCCAACAACTCAAAAGGAGATGAAAATACTCCACTACACACACCAAAAAATCATCCTGATCACAACCACCATAATGCATCTATTCCTTTTTTTTATTAATTTAATTTAATTTTTTTTTCCTAAATAACAATAATAATGATATGCACGTATCAAAAGTCATAATACACATAAAACCATCGTTTCTTTATTTATTTTCTATATCTATTTATCATGATCCCCTTTCATTTTTATTTTCCCATTATTAAACCTTGAAACATATGCATCGCTTAATAAAAGTGGCTTTTATGTCCTCGACATCTCCATTGACACGTAAAACTATATACTTGTCTTCTTTCGAATCAAACAATAAATACATTGATTTAAAATAAAATATTTGCACAATGTAAAACACCCACGATGCATGTAAATGATATGCAATTTAGGTGACTTTTTATCTGCATGTAAATGATATGCAATTTAGGTGACTTTTTATATACTCAGAATCATCACTTATTTATCTTTTTTTTTTTTTCTTTTAACGGTTATTATGTTAGTCGGTTATCCTTAATCCTACGTACACAAAATCATTAGTATAGTAGTATCACATTTGAGTAAATTAAAATTATTTGTTCAATTTTCTATTAAAGGTTATCCGAAAAGAGACATTACAAATACCATATAATGAATTAAAAAATAATAATATTATTAAATTAATGTTATTCATCAAATGTCATTAGTTTAGTTGGTTAGAGATCCAAATAACTGAAGTTATTATAACACCTTTAATATGCTTAAGGTTTAATCCAATCTCATATAACCAATTAAAAAAATTGCATAGTAACTAAAGTTATTATAATACTTCTAATATGCTTAAGGTCTAATCCAATCCCATATAATCAATTAAAAAAAAATATTGTTCATAAACTTTGAGAAAATGTAGTTTTAATTCCTGTGAAGCTAAACTAAACATGCATAATAAATAAGTTATTGTAATACCATTATGTGACCATGATATAATATAAAATAAATTCATTTAAATTTCATAAAACTAATCGTAAATTAAAAAGAAAACTAATTAAATTAGTAGTATAAAATTAAAAATATTCATAAATTTTCAAGGAACTTGAAAAAAAATATGTGCATAATAATTAGGCTATTGTATTGTAATGTATTGGGGGACAAGGTTTAAACAACAGTGTGTATGTGGTTGTGTGTTAAATTCCTTATTAATAAGCTCAGCTCTCCCTTTATGAGATCATGGTAGGATGGGGATGTCCACCTATGAGTGTTGGTCCTAGGCGTGTAATAGTATTAAATTAATGTCATTTATAAACTTTTAAGATTTTTATATATAAGAAAATGATACATACCAATAACTAAGCTATAGTAATACTACTAAATACAAATAAATTAATTTAAATTTCATAAACCAATTATAAAAACTAATTAAATTAGCAACATTAATTTAAATATTGTTCTTAAATTTTGCATTTGAGAAAAAACTATAAAAAATTTCATGTATAATTTTATAAACCTAACTTTAAAAATGGGAAATCTAAACCCTATTTAAAAATGATTAAGAAACACTAAATCTAAATCTAAATATAAATATAAATATAAATATTTATATATATATTCAGTGGCTATATAAACTTCCGCTTACCCAAGAGATTTTGGAAGTAATTTATTTGTGAGCTTCCCTACAAATACCGATCTACCGTTCACTCCACTGATACGAATGCTTAGATTAAAAAAATAATTAAGGCTGATTTGTTAATGCAGCCAACTCGAGAATAAAGAATTAAGCATCCATTCTAACTTGTCGCCTGTCATTGATACTGCAGGCCTCTTGATAGAGACACCTCGGACGGTTTCCTACACTGCTTTAAACTTTAAACATAGAATTAATATTAAATTTGACCGAGTCCGAAACATGGATATACTATGCACAACAGTCGTTCTCAATATTGGACAAATTTGGAGATTGCTTGGAGCACTACAATTAAAAGATGGGAACGCCTTTTATTAAGGTATTTGAGCGATGAAGATAACTTCCACTGAGATTATGTGACTTAACATCTTTGTTAACTTCCACCGTAATTATGGTTAATGTTAGCTTTGACGATCTATATTATATGATTTTTTATTTTCTCATCTTCCATTAGCCATTACTTTAAGATTATAAAAACAACTAAAGCACCTCATCCATAGCCAAGGTGTTTTCTCATCATCTGACCATGCCATAATCATCGAAAAGCCAAGTTTCTTTTCTTAAGGTGTTTCATGATTGTAAGTAAACATTTTCCTATAAGAAACAAATTTCCTTGTAAGGAACTCCAGTTTACCGTGAAATTGGTCAAGACCATTGCAAAGGAACTTTATATGCATAATAGTTTGTATTGTGTATGTTTTCTCATAGTAATTTACATAAGGAAAGGATTGTGGCTAGAACAACATTATAGGTAATTACCATCTAATTTAAGCATGCTTATAGATGAAACATTCTGCTTTACCTTAAGAATTATATCTTAATAATAGTTGAGTAAAATTTAACTGAATATTAAAAAGAGTTAGACATTATTAAGGTATTTTGTCTTGCTTCAAATAGGGTTACAGAGTCACAATCATGGCATGTTCTACAAAGGCGTAATTTTACGATCAGAATATTTGGAGACTAAGATCACGTTCCCATGACTCCATTCGTTAGAATATCCCTCCTTTTCATACTTGAGATTCTCTCAAAATTTTCTATCCACCTACGAACATGTTTTCTATCCCTTCATCTATCCTTTAGTCTATTTGTTTGTAGAATCACACTTTATCCTACAAAGGCATGATTTTGCTTGTGACACCATGCTAGGCTCCTCTCAACCTTTTTTATCCTATATCTAAACTCTTGGTCCCTATCCTTACTTTGTTTTGACATCCTCTTGTTACTATAAGTGTTGACACAAGGCATCGACAATCAAAAACATGACCTAACTCAGTTGGGCATGATTATGTCTCAAGCCATTCTTTGACACCTTCCTACAACAACTACCTTTCTCACCTCCTATGTTCTCTATCCAAGATTGTGCCTTTCCTTGGATTAGAGCGATATTGTTCTACAAGTGGCCATTTTTATTTGAATGCATATTTGATATTTTAAAAGGGACTTTGGGGTTTGATTTTGATCAAGGGAGATCTTAGTCTCCTCTATTTAGATAGATCCCAAGACCTAACACAAGATTTTCATAGTAGTTAAGTGTTTTCTTTTAGGTTCCCAAATCACAGTCCTATCCTCAATAGCATGATATCACAAAATCGCAACCCTGTTAGACAAAGTGTAATTTTAACTCGAACGTCGATAGAGGTAATTTCTCTAGTAGGATTTAGTTTCATTTTATTTTAATTGTTTGTTGTTTGTTTACCTTTATCTTCTACTGTAGGATGCACCAAAGAGTAAAAAAATCAAGGAACCTTAGGCTTAATCTCTTATTTTATTTTAAAACATCCTTTAAAAAGAGGAAGTTAAAAAACTATAGTATTAAGCTTTCCTTTGATTTTTTCATTTCCTCTAAGCTTAGGCAGGGAATACAAATTTGTATATGGTTTTCATTAGGGTAGAACTTGTATGTGCATTTCCCTTGCATCCTTGCTTGAAAGAGAAAATATTTGAGTTTCTTGTAACTCTTATTTTAGCATCGAAATCATAAAATCATTTAGGTTAGCTCTTGTATTCTTGCATACCTTGTTTTACTTTTTTTTTATAAAGATTTGATATAGTTAATAGCATTTATTTAAAGATAAAATAAACTTAGGTTTTTGCATAATATACACACTAAAAATTAGGATTTAGAGTGATTCCTTTAAAAACACTCTTAGTGAACCCCCTTTTGCACATGAGAAAAACCTTCCAACTAAGGTTTTGAGGTGAGAAAACACCTACGAGGATCATGGCCCTTGTTGTTCCTCTAGATCTTTGTGGGTCACTTTTCACATTTTTGTGAACACAACATGAAACATACTTCCTTCTATTTGTTAAAACCTTTATTAATTAAAAGATAAAAAATTATTTAAACTAAAGAAACTCCTCTTAATTTTGTTTGCATAGGTTAAATCGCTTAATTAACATTAAAAATTAGTTCCTCAAGTCGTCATGGCAATATAAATACTAAGTCATGTATCTAGGTGTGATTGATCCTTGTACCATTTCTAGTCTAGTACCTCAAGGTTTTCCCTCACATATGACCACATATATCGAGGGAACCAAGTCACTTCCAATACTGATGAGTATATCGGAAGGGTAGGTATATCAGGAAGGTTTTAGTATATCAAGAGATCCTCCTAAGGTATATTGACCACTCGAAATTGGTATTCCTAGCATTGCTACCTTTCTTTAATCAATATTTAATAAACTAATTAATTTCACTTTTTAACCATATCTCCTAGAGACTATTATCTCTATAGTGGAAAAATAATTGTAGATCAAAATGAACCTCCTATGTGGGATGACAATGAATGAAAAATGATATGAAAAAGTTCAAACCTTGAAGAATATGATGATGACACTTCAACCACTAGATCTCTTAACCCCATAGAAGGATCCCATGGTCAACTTACCTTTAACTCTTTGAATCACATTGTAAGATTTATAAGACATAAAAAACTGACCCAGGTGTTGTAGATGAGTTGGAGAGGAAAGGGCAATCCTCCAAGGGAGGTCCCAGGTTCAAATCTCCACCCTACCAAAAATCTGAATTGGGTATCCAAAATCCAATTGATAATGTTGGTGCGGGCAGGGTCGGGTGTGACTCCTGGGTGACTTTGATGGTGTAGAATCCCCTGTTCATGGTATCTCAGACCAAGGCAACCCCGCAAGGGGTTTTTCGCTTAAAAAAAAAGACATAACAAACTTATTATGACTGTAATATTAGAGAGAGAAATTTATTTTTATGAAGGAAGGACCTTCAAATGCACATCAAATTCTAATTCCAGTTCCATGTCCCTCCATAGATCAAATAATAATACTTTGTTTAGTCAAATGAATCAAGAATGAATTTGATTGAATATAAAAATTTGATAGTTAAGTGTGTGGTTTGTAAAAAATAGGGACATATAAGTGTTGCATGCAATGCACACAAGAATAATTTTAATGGTAAACGTAAATGGGTTCAAAATCAAGTTGCTCATCATCAACGAGATGAGATTTCAACGAAGAGTTTTTAGAAGGTAGATTCATAAGGAAGGACAAAAAACAAGTGATAGGATCAAGAGATTAGGAGACATCAAAGGAAGGAGTAATGGAGGATCTTGATAAGGAGGTAAGTGAATTATCCCTAAATCCTAATAAGTTGAACAATAATATTCCCCTATCAAATTCATTTTTTGCATTTGAATGTTATTGAAGAGATACTAGGATATTCTAATATAGAACTAAGAGAAACTCCAATAAGGGGAAAAGAAAGAGAGGATGAAAAACAATCCTTAGATAATGAAATCCAAATAGAAACCAAACAGTTTGATGGAAAGTTGGAGAATATTGTGAGAGACAATTCAAGAGGTAAACACCAAGATATTTCAACTCAGAGTAGAGTAACCCGAAGTCATTCCAAAGGTTCAATGGACATGGGAGGTGAGACAAGACCAGGTAGACCGTTAGTTGTTGTTACTATTCAGAAAGAATATGCCAAGGATGTGATCGATGGAACTTGGGCAACTTTAAATTTTGAAGGGGGAAAGAAGATTTCCACCAAAAAAGAGATATATTTTTTATCATGGAACATTAGGGGCCTTAATGCCCCTTCAAAACATCATTTGGTGTATACTATTAGAAGAGAAAATAATCTAGATATTTTTTTTACAAGAAACAAAAATTGGACCATATTAAAATTGATAGGATTCAGAAGGAAATTTGGAAAGATGCTGGCTGGGAATATAGCAAAGAAGTAGGAGCTTTAGGAGGGCTCTTGTGTTTATGGGATAGGAAAATATTGAGGGCGGGTTAATTTTAAGTACAAGATGGTCGATTACAATTTTTTCCACAATATAAAAAATAGGTAAAATTGGATTGTGACTAATGTGTATGCCCCTAATACAACAATTGGAATAAGGCAAATTGGTTTGACCTAACTCATATGAGAGAAGCATTTAAGGGACTACCATTGATTCTATAAGGATATTTTAATACTCTTATAAATCCTTCAGACAAGAGAGGAGGATCTTCTACCCTTTTAGAAGGAATGCAATATTTTAGAGACTTTCTCAATGGTAATGAATTGATGGATGTAGAGCTTAGAAGAATATCTTATACTTGGAGTAATAGAAGATTAGGAGATCAACTCATTTAGATTTGATTAGATAGGTTGTTAATTTCTAAGGAGAGGTTGACCGTTTCTGGTGATTCCACACTCACTGCAATCCCAAAGATTGGGTTAGATCATAATCCAATCATCTAGGAATTTTTAGAATATGGTAGGAAGTACAACCATCCATTTAGGTTTGAATTGATGTGGTTCAAACATAAGGATTTTGACTCTAAAATTGAGGAATGATGGTAGAAATATTTCCCAGGTTCTAAACTTAATCAAATAGCAGATTAATTAATATGTATCAAGTAAAATCTTAAGGTGTGGAATAGAGTGGTGTTTGGAAATATTTTTAAAATAAAATCTAAAATAAAAGAGCAATTATCAAAACTAGATGTCAATTTGAATCAAGGGAATATCACAGACAAAATTAGACAACAATAAAAGGAGCTTCTTACAGATACCATAGTATCTTAGCTAGTGAGGAAGTTCATTGGAAACAAAAGTCTAGGATTAGATGGCTAAAGGAAGGGGATCGTAATACAAAGTTTTTTCATGATTCTACCCTCTGTCATAGAAGTTGCAAAAAGATCAAGGAAGTTGTTAAACATGATAGATCAGTAGTCAGTAAGCTTGATGATATTTGAGAGGAGGCAATGAATTTCTTCAAATATCTCTTAGGAACTCGAGAAGAGGAAGATCCAAAAGTAATGGAAACTTTGCTGAATCATATTTCCCATATCATACAAGATTATTTTAATGATTATCTTTCTAGCCCTTTCACTAAAGAGGATATTAGAAAGGTAGTTTTTTATTTGGGAGGTGATAAAGCTCCAGGGCCAGATGGTTTTCCAGTAGCTTTCTTTTAGCATTTTTAGAACTTGATGGGCAAGGATGTGGTGGAAGCAATTCAAGAGGTGTAAGGAACCCATTTTATCCCTATAGATGTTAATTCCACTTTTTTAGCTCTAATCCCCAAATATGTAGGGACTAGAGGTTTTACATAGTTTAGACCTATAAGCCTTTGCAACACCTTACACAAGATCCTACCAAAAAATTAGCTAAGAGGATTAAAATAATTTTACCCTTCATTATTTATGTTAACCAAGGAGCTTTTGTTAAATGTAGGCAAATTTTGGATGGAATAGTCACAATTCATGAGGTTATTCATTTTATGGATAGAAGTGGGGAGGTCGGAATGTTGTTAAAATTAGATATGAATAAGGCATATGATCGAGTCTCTTGGGAATTTTTGGAAAGGATTTTAAAAAGTTTGGTTTCAATGAGAACTGGGTAAAGTTGACCATGAACTATATCTCCAAAACCAAGTTCTCAATTTTGGTAGATGGAGCAGCAGCAGGGTACTTCAACAGAATTCATGGATTACATCATGGAGATCCATTATCCCCATATATTTTTATTATTCTTGTAGAGGTCTTAGGTCATTCCTTGGTAGCAGTAGTCTTTGAAGGTAATCTTGGAGGTTTCAAGGCAGCTCCTTTGTTAGATCCAATATCTCATCAATAATTTGTTGATGATACTATGATTCTTTCCAAAGCCTCTATCCCTAAAGCTCAACAAATTAAAATTATTTTGGACAACTATGAACGAGCAATAGGGAAAAAATTTAATTTCAACAAGAGTATGGTCTACTTTCTAAATACTCCAGAGCATAGACAAAGAAGTATTAAGAGAATTTTTGGTTGTGCAATTGGCACACTCCCCTCTTATTACTTAGGAATGCCACTCTTTAAAAGAAGAATGAAATCTGAGATGTGGAACCTAGTCATAGAAATGTTTTCAAAAAAAATAACTGGTTAGAGAGGTAATTTATTGAGTCAGGCTAGGAAAGCACAACTAGTTCAGTCCACCTTGTAGAGCATTCCCATTTCCTTTATGTCAATTTTTAAGATTATTGCTATTGTTAAAGATAAATTAGAATATATCCAAAGATCATTTTTGTGGTCTGGTTCAAAGGATAAAAAATGCTTGTCCTTAGTAAATTGGGATCAAGTATGTTCTAAAAAATAATATGGAGGCTTAGGCTTTAGAGACTAAAATTACTGAATGAGGCCTTAATTGGTAAGATTGGTTGGATGTTGATTAATAATGATCAGTTGAGCTGGGTAAAAAATGCAAAATACCTAAATAAATAATAAATATTTCCCATTTTTTGTAGATCTACCCAAGGGATCTGTATTTTGGAATAATCTTATGCATAGCAGAGATATTTTAAAGAAAGGCTCAAGGTGGAGGATTGGCAATGGGGAGAAAGTGGATTTTTGGAAGGATTACCCTTGAGTTTGAAAATGAGTTACAACCCATTAGACAGTTTTTATCAAAAATATTGGGTGAAAAGGTGAAGGATTTTCTTGTTTTGAATTTTGAGAGAACTAGGTGGAAAGATGTTAGGTTGGAAGGGTTGACTAAAGAACAAAAGAAAGCAACTCATAAAATCTTTAACCTACTAAAGGATTTTCATTTGAAGTTGAAGGGTAGTAATGACTCTTTGGTTTGGAGTAAATAAAGTAAAGGGGGCTATTCTATTAAAATAGACTATTATCTATTGGATAAGGAAGGAGTTGGTTGGCTCCCAGTTAAGCAGATTTGGATTAAAAATTTAATTTCCAAGATTAAATTTTTATTTTGGTTGGTTGTTCAAAATAGTATTTCTACCATTTATAATCTTTGTAAAAGGGGATTCCATTTTGTAAATAGGTGTGCTCTATGTAAAAATGCTTTGGAATCAGTCCAACATCTCTTTTTGTATTGTGTATTTTCCTATGAAGTCTTTAATTCTTTACTCCAAAAGTTTTCATTCTCTTGGGTGAAGCGTAACAATATAGTGGATTTATGTTTACAATGGACCTCACCCTTTAATAGCAAGAAATTGAGTGTTTTATGGCACTTTTTTATTCCTAATTTTTTATGGGAGATATGGAGAGAGCATAATAATCACATTTTCAAGGGCAAAAATATATATGTTTTTTCTATCAGTTTAAGGGTTGGGAGTGCCTTAGAGGAGAACTTTAAAGCTTATTTTCCAAAAGAAAACCTCAATATATAATTATCTTTTATTCTATATTTACAAGTTTCCAATGTTTCTCGTACTTTGTTGAAGCATTCTAGAGCTAATGTGTTTTGGGAAATTCCTCCAAAAGATTGGGTTAAGCTTAATTTTGATGGAGCTTCAAAAGGGAATCTGGATGTTGTTGGAGTATGTGGGGTAATAAGAGATGAGATTGGTGATTTTTTATAGCATATGTTGAACCTCTTGGTATTCAAACTAATCATTTTGTACAAGCTAGAGCTTTCCTTTTGGGCACTCATTTTTTACCGCAAATAAAGGCAAGAGATGTCATAATTGAAAGGGATTCTTTAAATATAGTGAAAGCTCATAAATAAGAACAAGAAGTGAATTGGAAAATAATAGATATGATTGATGAATGTAGAGTGAATTTATCACAAGTAAATTCTATTAGAATTCAGCATATCTATCGAGAAGGGAATGGAGCTGCATATGTTATGGCAAACATTAGAGTTTCATTGGAAGAGAATAAGTCTTGGACATATAATTTTCCCCCAGTAAATACAAGAGATATAGATAAAGGATAAAATAAGGAATACACCTTTGGAGGAGTAGTAACGAATAAAAATATTGGATAATGTTCACAGATGATGGGAATTAGCCAGATTGAGGCAAGTTGTTACGGTATGGTCTTGACTATTTCCTATGGAGATTGTTGCTTAAGTTGTACTTGGTTGTGTTTTGCTCAAATTTTAGTTTAATTCACTGTCAGTTTGTGTTTGTATAGAGCATTTTTGTATTGATCAGCAAGTTATGTAGCTAATAGGTAGTTCTTTGTTAGTTTTTTATGCTAAACTGTATCTTTTTATGGATTTTGTAAGGGTTTGGGTACCCTAAAACCCCTTCTTACCATAATAAAAAAATAAATTAATACATATTAGTCTCCTCATTCTAATATACCTCATAATCCCTATAATAATGTTAATTTTAATACCTCAAATTTAAATCAAGTTTCATCTCAAAATCCCATATTTAATACATATAATCAACCTTCAAATAATATTAGGATAAATTTACCTAAACTCAATCCTTGGTATTACAACCTCCTAATCCAAATCCTAAAATTCAAAAATTAATTACATTAGTTAAACAACTTGCTCAATGTACAAATGTCATTCAAGCACCTAGTTTCACTTATTCGTATAAAGGCATATGTAATCAACCTTTGGATCCTATGATAGCATGTTGACCATACCCCAAAAAATTTTAAACACCTCAACTTTCAATGTACAAGGGTATGGAAGATCCTGTTGAACACATTAGAGTTTTTTGAACCACTTGTCATGATATCTCTTATGATGATATGCTACTATTGAAAATATTTCCTAAAAGCCTTGGAGGTTTAGCATTAGATGGTATTATCAACTACCCCACCATTCTCTTAAATTTTTTGAAGAAATCATTCAGATGTTTGTCCAACACTTTGATGCTTATGTGGAAAAAGAGTTAGCCTTGAAGATCTATATCAACTAAAACAAGCTAAAGATGAAAGTTTTATAGTTTGTAGTTTTGATTTTAAATATACTATCCTTATAAGAAAGTGTTCTATGTTTTTACCATCTTGAACTTTTAGTGAATAGAATTGTGATTGCAAGTGCAGAAGTGTAGCTTCATTTTTTCCCTCAAATATGGTGCATAGTTTATCCCAAGCCTCTTGTGAAGTCTTGGCCTCACTTATATGTGCTTGTATTTCATCTAATATTCCAAATGTTATTAGCATTAGTGCTTTTGCATATTATTATTTATATGTCTATCTCTTTTGACATCTAGAATATTTTAATCTCTGGTTATTATTTCCCAAATATTTTCAACAATAAGTGTGGATTTCTTCTTATTTTTTTAATAATAGGTTAAGAATGGTATTGAAAGGGACCCATTTCTTTTACATAAACTTCCTTACAAGCAGATCATAAAAGATAAATAAAATAAGGTGCAAAGCCCATATGAACTATTAACAATCATAAATAACCAACCTAAAGCACCTAAAAAAAACACATAACCAATAACAAGAATAAGCAGATAGCAATTGACTTTACATACATAACAGTCTACAACATATAGATCGGGTCACCCATAACAGTCTGCCACAAGTGCTAATCCCTAAAATTTTAGTTTCTTCCAACTAGAAAGTGAACATCATTAGGCTTCTTGGGATTCTCCTTAGCCAAAAATTAAATAAGTTGAAGTGGTAAATTATATTCCCATATAATAATATCCTAAGGTTTGATGTTTTCTAGCAAATATATAGCTCGATTCCCCTCCAAATAAACATGCTTTAGGATATCTTTTGTCCCCACAACCATATCTATAATGCTTCAACCAGCTCCTTATCTTCCTTTTAGAATATTTATAAGGTTTGGGGATTCTCCTTCCACAATAATAGCTCTATAATAGCCTTATTTGATTAACTTAACCCCTATGAAATAGGCTCGAGCCTTAGTGAAATAGTTGGACTAGAGGGATAGAGGTTTAGCAAAGGCTTGCACAACCATCCCCCTAGAATCTCTAAAAAATCCACCTACGCCAGCACACCCTGGGTTCCCTTTCGAAGCACCATCCACATTCAATTTGATCCACCCATCTGGAGGGGTTCCCAATTAACTTCCAACCTTAAAGACCTCAACATATTCACACAGATTAAAGGCTTCAAATTATAGTGAACAACAATGACTTCCACTTTCAGCTACCTCATCTTAATTTTTCCAAGGGATAAAATTTGGTCCTTTTAGTAACTAAGATTCTGAAAGGAAGATCTTTGTATTTTCCATGGTGCTCCTTTGAAATATTTCTCAAAGTAGGATTTCTAACAATTTTTTCTTGAATTTCTTAAATATGATCTAATTTATTTTGCAATTTGCTTGAATGATAGGAAATCTAAAAAATATATTTTAACTATCATATAAAACCTTTTGACACCCTAATAAAATCACTATAGTTTTTATAGAAATTTTCAAAAATAAAATTTTCAATTTTCCCTTTTTGAACTTTCTTTTCTTCATTTTCAAGGTTTCTTTTTTTCTTTTTTTTTTTTACTCTTTGATTTTTATTTCTAATTTCAATAATTGAATACCTTTTTACAATTCCATATGGAACAACAATATTTGCATTCGCCAATTTCCTTTTAATTCTCATAAAAAGAGTCTTCTAACCTTTTGAATGGATTTAAATAATTTCTTGAATTTGATTCTTCAAAATATTTTCTTTTTCCTCCTTCGTAAAATAATTATCATTTAAAAATGTTCCCTATGCATTCCTTTTGCCTCCCCAATTATTTTCCTTTCAATATTTCAATGAACTTCAAAGGTAAAAAATATTGCATACCTTATAGAGTATGCTCAATAATTTATCCATATGTTTCTTTCTTGAATTAATCCTACAATATCTCTACTCGTTTCCATAAAACTCCTTTAAATTTCATAAGAATTTACTTTCCCTTAAATATTTAATTCTTTCTTAATAATATAAAACTTTCACCAAATAAATCAAAGGTTATTATTAAATACATTTACAAACTATGGTTCAAACATCTGCATGCCTTCTAGTTTCAATGCTTTGCAAATGATGATTCTCCAAAGTCCTTCCTTTGATGTCAATTTCTCATGTGCTCACTTCTCCTTAGATATTTCACAACCAACCTCTGTAGATTACAAGGTCTGACCGCCCTGCATGTTATGCATTATAATATTATCTTTGAATGTCTATTTCCAACCTCTTATAAATTGTTTTATGTTCAAACTTTGCAACTAATATTTGCTTCTATGTATTCCTTCCAACTTACTCTTTTGGTGCATTTTCTAATGTTTAACCTCTCTCATGTGCTTTATTTACCTCTCTTCTACACCATATGTGCTCATAATCCCTTCATTTCCTCTAATCGTTTTGCTTACTTCAATTGCTCACTTCCTTCTTCTCTGGTTCAAGCTTCAAACTTCAACACAAGTTTTAACATTGGAAAAGTACATCAAAGTTAGGGTATTTTCAAATACCTTTAGCCAACTTTGACTTAATTATCATCGAATTAATTTAAAATTTCCATTGATATCACTCTATCCACCTATAATAACTCTAACTCTACCTCTTTGACATTAATCTTTCTACCTTGGGAATTATTCTAACCATCTCTTCTGCATCAATTATCTCTTAGACTCCTTCACAGAAAACGTTACACTATTCCCTCTTTCCTATGTACCTGTTTCCACTATACTCTCATGTGTGTTCCTCTTCCAATTACTTCTCAAGCATATTTTTGATCGTGCTCACTCGAATTCTTCTTAGATATAATTCTAGTCATCTCTATGGCTAACTTACGGATCTAAAGGCTCACAATCTCTTTTGGCACACACTACTGCAAACTATTTAAAAAATTTAGTCTATCACATTAAGGAATGGATCTAAGTGTTAGTATTATAATATTTCTATCCATGATTTCTCTAGCACCAAGAGTCTATCTAAACATTTTAGCCTCTTCTTTTCTTATTTCATGGTAGTCAAGTAGCCTACCCTCTCATCTATATTGCTATTGGGATGAAACGGCCAAAAAATAAAAGTAAGTGGAGTTTTTTAAATAATTCATAAAAGCTAAATGAGATTTTCAAACAATCTAATCTTAAAACTAAGGCATCCATTTGGTCAAAATTTAAAAAAAAAAAAACAATATTGAGTACCAATGAGAGGAAAGAGGAACCTATCGGTGAATGTTTCTCCTAGAGAAAATCTATTAATCCTAGTGAGATCCTCATGATCCATGTCCACCTAGGGTTTTATTAGAAAGTCTTTTTTATTATGTTGTCACCCTTAAAAAAAATCTTCTTAGCTAGCCCCAACCAAAGTTTCCCTTGAGAGAAGCTAAAAAAACACCTATTGGTTCAAGCAATCAGGTAATGAAGATTTACACTCACTCTAATACCATGATGGATAGGTTATAAAATCAAATGAAATCAATCATTACCTAGTATTGATTAACAAAGGAATACACAACATAAAAATGAACACAAAATATGATATCGTGTCCATAGATACCAAATAATCTCACTAAAGGGAAATAAAACTATAATCCAACTGCTAAGAAAAATGGTTGATATGAAGGAATATTTACACCCAAATACATAATACCTTTAGGTCAAGGTTGTGAAATTGAACCTCAAGAATAAAATATTACAAAAAATTACAAAACAACCATTTTCAATGTTTACATGGACCCAAAGGGCAAATATAACCAATACAAGTACAAAATTTGGTCATGGCTTCAAGAGAAGCTTAACCACCACACATTCTAACTCAATACCATGTTAGATTTCACAATACTTTCTAGAAATATTCTAAAGCATAGTATTAAGCATAGATAATATTCAAAGGAGTAAAATATAAAATAAGAGAACAAATAATGAAAAGATTAATATAATAAAGGAAATAAAAGAGGTAATTTTCTATGGACACTCCATGATGTATCACTTGATCTTGCACTGATGAAAAAGATTAATTCTTTAGTTATATATAGTAGGTACCAAATCCCCAATAATTACATGTCATATTAACCTTAAACCAATATAGTACAATGGCTTGAAAGGTTAAATTATATTTTTTCAAGATTAACTATATTAGTGATTTTATCTATACCACTAACATTGGATACATCAAATAATAACCATAAACCAATATAAATAATACATCACACATGCACTTAGGCTTACATCATCATTATCGACCTTGGAAATTAACATCAAATTACCAATATTGCAAAACCACTTAGAACCTGAGTTGGTGGCCAAGAAGAGAAGACATTAAATATGGTAACATCTTTCCTATAATGAATGCTTGAATGGTCCAAATAATATTGATTGTGAATTATATTATCTATTTTTCTAAAGGAACATATACTAGATAAAATTATTTCTTGAACATGAGTTGTAACTCCATATTTTAGATGAAAATGTTGAACTTCCTATGAGAATATCATCAACATATAATAAAGTGACTATAATATGTTCACCAATATTAAAAGTAAATAGATACCATATGTATGTCTTTTTATAAACATTTCCATGAAGAAAAAATATATACATCAATATGAACTACTTTCATGCATGGGAAGCAATAAATGGAGAAAAAATAAAGAACACTTAAAGCAATAAAAGTGTATCTCTAGATAATCAACCCTTATCATCTAAAAATAACATGTATGAATAATATTAGTTACCAAATTCATAAAATTATTTAAATGAAATTCAAAATTCATCGAATTCAAAACCCTAACGCATAAATTTGACGAATAAACCATTAATTATGTAGGAAAAAAACTAAACAGAAAAAATGAGTAAAAAGCCCTAAAAATAAGTCGTTGGCAGTTGAAAAATAAAACCTATGACTTATAGAAAATTTGAGCAAAGTTAAAATATAGTAAAATATCTTACCTCTGAAATATATATCCATGTGAAAGTGTTATAAAACATTCTTTATATCCATGTCTTTCACAACTTATATCGATGCAACCATTTTCAATCTATTTTCTTTAGTTCTTTATTATCACTTAAGAGAATGGATAGCTTAGTTCTTTGATAGTTCTTTTTTAATATGCATGATATTCTTTTTAGAATGAATTTATCACGAGTTTTGAGAAAATTTGTAGTTTGCATGATTTTTTATTATAAGTGGTATAAAACTCTTTTTAAAATCATATGTTAAAAAAGTACTATGTTTAAATAAAGCTATAAAAAAATTATATTTTTAAATATATTTTAATATATTTTAAAGTATATATTTGAAAAAAATGTTTAAGATATTATTAAAATCAAATATTATAATTTTGTATCTTTGATTTTTAAATTTTGTATAAAAATAAAAAATAAAATTATCAGGAAGGATATATATACGTTTATAATAACTGAATTTTATGTCGAATTTTATTCTAATTTTTTAACATGTCAATTTTTTTTCAAACTTCAAGAGTTTCAAACTTGAATACGAACTCAAACTTGATAACTAAGGGAATAAGGTGCACCTTATTCTAACCATTTGAAGCATACTCCTCTTACAACTAAAAATTATTCTATGGAACTATAGTATATCCTTAAATCGATGTTACTAGTGCACAAGTCTCAAAAAATATGTATGTTATGTAAAATTGGGTTTGAAATGCTATACAAAAGCTGACCTCCAACATACACCTATTAAAGGGTAAAACTAAAACAATTACACATTTAAACCTAAGAAGATAAGTCAACCAATTAAGGCTTCACCCACTCTAAAAGGATCCACCTATCTACCATGACAATGCCACATCTGCCAACTAGTAGGAGACATGTTAGTGTCACATCAATTGATCGATAAAAAGTAAGTGGGAGGTAGGATTCAAGCCAAGAACCTTGGTATGAGGAATTATTTAAGTTTTCTAAGATACTCTAGGAAGGATCCACCTACCCCTTGGGTAGTAAAGACTTAGAGCACACATGATGCCCTTCCTCCAAAAAAATATTTTTTTTGAGATTTGAACACATGTACTACAAGAACAAAGACACCAATATAGTTATATTGGATACTATAATCAACTATTAGGTTATTTATAGTACTTGATGTATTAAACATGGGATTTTCACTCCTAAAAGGAAGCATGCTAAAAATTAACTATCACCTCTAAGGTTTAAACTGATGTCATCTTATGTTAAAATATTATATAACCTCTTGTTGTCTAACTTAGCCACAAGTGCAATCGAGAAGTGAAATAATATAGCATATTCATAAACACTAAAATGATCGTCCACCTTGCCTAGTTTGACTTGAAAGGATACAAAAATAATCTCTAGAGTCAAACCAATGACCCTCTAGTCCCAAAATATATATGCAAACCATTTCATCAATCCATCAAACTAGTTCCAAATGTTTGTTGCTATGGGAGTTGAACCTTGGATGTCATGGATATAAAATACTATATCCTCACCCAATATCCATCCAAGTCTCCTATATTATAAGGATTAAATAGGGATCCCTCAATATTTTTCTTTAATCATGAGTATAAAAAAGTTGCATACCATGATTAAAAAGTAGTCTCAAACCTATGATCATGGGCCCAAAATAATTTATCCATAATATAGCTAAGCTTGATTGAGATGAATTTGTTAATGGTATATATAAAATAAAAATAAATTCCAATTGAGGGATTTGAATATTGGATCTATGACTTGAAAAGTCTTAATATTGGTCATCTTGTAAGTATGCTTATAGAACGAATGGAATAGAAGAAAGAGCCATTATTATTTGAGTGAATCTTTAGGTTGAGTTGGGGAGTACATACACCTACTCCCACATGACCCATGAGCTCATTTATTCTAAATATTCTTATCATATAATTGTGGCTCTGTCATTCCATATTGTGATGTCCTATGTACAAGTGGTCATCATTTATTGGATATGCTCCCAATTAAAAAATTGATAATAAAAAATAGCTTAGGGTGAATTGAACTTGTGATATTTTATTTTGAAAGCCTTTAAAAAATAATATACTTGCTAAGACATCCAACTATGTTGGATGAAACAAAATGATGCCTCAAACAAAACTTTAGTCCTCTATTCAAAGGAGAAAAAAAAAGTGTTGGACTTGTGAGGGATTTGTTCCTATGACCTCTAGAAAATAAAAATTCTCAATAACCACTACACAAAACCTCTATACAAGGTAAAAAGATACTATTCTACTTGAAAAACCATTGGTAATCATGTTCTTGAGAAAAAAATCATACAAGTGCATGTATAAATGCCCATTAAAACACACCAATCTAATTTGAACAGTTATCCTTGTGTGTAGAAAAGCTCAACATCCTACCTGCTAAATGGGCTATGTAGAGTGTTTTTTAAAAGCAAAACAACCACCCTTCCTAGAAAATAACTCCTAATCAAATTTGAATGATATTGGTGTGAAAAATATTGGTGTGTGAATTTGGCATTGAAGCTTTTGTAATCAAAATATTTAAAAAATTTCCTCTAAAATAGAAGAGGGCATTTTTCATTCTATTTTTATTCTTAAAGTGTTGAAAAAAGGAAAACCTTCTCCATAACGTAGTGACGAGATTGATTTCCCACTCTAATACATTGTTAGATTTCATAATATTTTCAAAAACAAAAATTAAAGCATAACATTCACCATAGATAATATGCAAAAGAGTGAAATAAGAGAACAAATAGACAAAAAAGGAATTTGATAATGAAAATAGAAGGCACAAGTGCCTATGGGTGACCCATGATATATCACTTGATTTTATATTGATGCAATGGATTAGTGGTGGGGGTATTTGTACTAGATACAAAATCTCCAATAATTTCAGGTGATATTAACCTCAATCCAACATAACATAATGACTTTAAAGGTTAAATTATAATTTACAAAGTGATATGGAATATGAAGCCCAAATATTTTCATTACTAGGATTATATTAAATAGGCATAAACTGCCATGTACATCATAAGGATGTATTATCTAATGCTCTATATGACAAAAACTAGTAGCTAAGAGCATTTATAACTACATCTAGAAGGTGGCTAGAAGGTCTAGAAGATGGATTATGATACATGTGCTTGTCAACTTTGTTCTACATGACCATATTAGTATTACATATTTTACTTTATATATTATATATTGATTTTTATACATTGTTGTTATTTATACATTATTTTTTTAACATGGTGGAATCAGTAGCCACCATGGTCATCTGTGTTGTTTGCCCCTATAACCACCATGTTGCATCATTGTAAAAAACACCTTATTGCATCATTGTAAATTTGTTTAAGCTATTGAAAGCACAAGGAATACGAACAAGCGTTCTATATGTTGAGGCCCAAGATTTGAACCTTGGATGTTTGTCCCCTTTTTACAAGGTTTCATTGAACCAATTGGTCTACACCTAGGACCTGCTATTTATACATTGTTGTTCTTATCATTCCTTCTTACAATAGAAGCATTCGACTCCATTTCTTTTAAGAGAGAAGGAAATTCATGAGACATATAGTGATGGGATATCCAATGGGTATGATGTGGAAGTTGTCCTTTCTTGGCAACAAGGTACAAAGTGGAAGAACCTTGACATGTCACAATTCAAAAATTCTCATTCCATTTTTTTTAAATATGTTTATTAACATATTTTCTTATCATATTATAGTAGTTCCATATCTCCTAGTTTTAGGTTACTAGAGCCATTACTAAGGTTTTTAAGATTTCGTTGAGGCACATCCATCACTACAACTTGCATAACTCCAACAATGCAAGAGCACTAGGTGTCTTTTCAATTTATCAACCTATCCCTCTCATGGATCCTCATGAGCTAGTGTTGATCATCCCAAGCTCCTAGTTTCTAGTTACTAGAGCCACTACTAATATTTTTACACTTTCCTCGAGGTACACCCACCACTACCACTTGCATAACTCCAACAATGCAAGAGCACTAGGTGTCTTTTCAATTGATCAACCTATCCCTCTCAAGGATCCTCATGAGCTAGCGTTGATCATCCCTTCATTCTTTTGAAAGGTACACTAAGAATTCTACTCCACATACGTCTTTCTATATGGATGATAGATGCGTAGAAGGGTTGTCTATCCATATCATGTCATTCTAAGCTAGACATCCCTAGAAGCCTCGTTCCTAGTTTCCTTAATGACCTCTATCATTTAATAAAAGGAATTAATTAATTTTCTCAATCTTATTATCCTAGAAAGGGTTCCAAAACCAAACCCCAATCTGATTAATCCATCAATTAAATTGTATCCGTATTAGGAGTAAAAGGCTCCCATACTAAAAAAAAGTAATATAAGTACTTTGGTTCCTTTTGTTTATTAAGAAATTACTTGTTCAAGGCACTCATGAATACTCATTAATAATTTACTTCCTTTTGGAATTACACAACTCCCAAAAATTAATTCATATCACAATTGTGAGATATATCCTTTCTAACATAAATTTCATTGATAACATCTCAAAATAGAATCCATATCTATTCATAACACAAGATAGAAATGTATCCATAAAAAAATTACTCTATCATGGATAACATTAAAATACCATGACTATCATAAGAAAAAGTATAAACAACATGAGAACCCACAAAATCATTCACGCATAACATAGTTGCTTTACCTTGGGAGAAACCCCCAAATGGGAAAAACCAATATTAAAGTCTGTATTCTTTTATTATTCCATCAATTTGGAACACAGTTACAAGAAGGGCTTTTATAAGTCCCCATCTCTTCTACCAGGAATCCATTTTATTCCCAACACTTCACTGCCCGAGTTTTCCCTTCAACTCAACTTATCCACAATCTATGGGATATCAATTCTCTTAAAAGAAAAATATACATTGCACTTACTGTTCTACCAACATTGTTTGACATAGCTAAAAATTTTACAACCTTGTTGTCTCAATTAAGTTTTTCAATGAGTCATTATTGATGATACAATCCACAAAATAATCTTGAGTAATATGAGCACACATGATGAAGATATGGTTATGGTCACCTATAGATGAATAATTATTTATTAGTGTGACTTTATTGAGCTTACCCTTCAACTCATTATATGTTTTATCTTTACCTACAACCTTGATGTGACCATTATGTGATTCCTCATTGTGAGGTTTTAGAAACAAACTCTTCTTCCTATTTAGCTCAAAGCATTCAAACTTGTAATGTTCCTTCTTCTTACAATGATCATAAAATTTTGAGTTTTTAATTTAAAAGAAGAGGACAAAGGGAAATTCTTGTGAGAAGTAGAGAAATACAAAGAAGATGGAAAAGATGAAGAATAAGGATAGAAAGAAGTATATTTCTTCATATTTGGTATTTATCATTGCTAGCTGGAGGGCTTGTAAGCTCTTGGTGAATGATTTTATTGAGATCCCTTTGATTGTACAGTTAGCTTCTCCTCCACAAGTTGGTCTTGATTGAATGTTTCATCCAATATCACAAAGGAATATTACTTTAAGTCTTTAAGCAAATGCTCTTGAAGTCCACTCTTAAACTTCATGATGAGAGCCAGTGTTGGATCTGGTGCATGGAGGATGCACAACCTATTAAATTGGTAATTATAATCCTACATAGACATATGGCTTCCTTAGCATAATCAAAGACATTTAATAGATAACTCATCATCATAATTAGAATGGTATAATGTTGCTTTTAAGTTAGTGACTAACTCATCCTAAGTGGTGATAGGATATTGTGTGTTTTGTTGCTCAAAAATTAGGATTTCAATGACTCTAAAAAGCTTCAACTTCACCAAAGGGACCTTATCCTCTTTGTTAATTTGATTAAAGGTAAACCAAGTCTCCATGCCTAGTATCTAGTTATTAAGGACTTTAAAATCCCAAGAGCCATCATAGATTTTAACTTCAAATTTGGCTTGAGGATGAATGTTTATTTTGAAATATGGTTGGACATGAATATTATTGACCTTTGTAGAGCTAAAAATGTGACACTATGCAAGCAATAAATAAATCAACTCAAAGAGACAAATAACTGCACAACATGGAATATATTTCAAAAATGGGGGGGGGAGCTGAAAAACTCCTTGTTACAATTATTCTGCCTTGAAAGAGTTGATTTGATACAATAAATACAATTGCTAGAGTTCTCTAAAACCCTAGATATACAAATATGAGTGTCTTCAACTACTCTTCACTCCCAATAGAATGAGTGGATTTGTGAGATATTCGATTTCAGGCCACTCTAGCTTCAACAACTTTCCAATATTGGATGAGAACCTGTAGATCTTCATACACACAAACGGACAAGGAGATTAGTAATACCTGTGAGGGCTCCACAGCATGATACCCTCAACTATTAAATCAACCCTAACTATAAATGAATACAATGGCATACAAAAACCTACAGATTATGCAATGAAATAAAAACTGATGATGATTTACCTTGTTGAACTTGATGATGTTTCATTGTAAGTTCATTGGTATGATGCCCTAATAACACCTGATGATTTGATGCGGTAAGACCTGGTTCACATTTATGATGATGAAAGGCACTGGTGGGCACTTGGAATGCTTTGGTGTGAGATTTGGAGGCTCTAGAATGAGCCTACAAGAAATGGCAGGTTCTGGAGAGTGCTTAGTAGGCTTTGCATCGAGCCTGACAAGATCTAGAAGGCACCTATGGGTGAGGGTTTAATATGTAGAAGCATATTGTGGGGGTACAAAGGATGTGGTGAATGGGTGACAATGGCAACAATAAAAAATGGATGTGGAAGTGGTTGGAATGGTGGAATTCCTATGGCAAGCTAGGGTTTGAGTCAGCTCTCACAAGTAGATTCGACCGTTGGGATCTTCAGGGCTCTGCAACCTTCTACTTCACAAGGGCTTCTTCAAAAATCTCTCCAAGGGTGAGAACATTCTAGGGGTTGAGAATTTGCAAATTCTCCTATATATAATCCAACCTAGGGTTTTCTTAGGGTTTTATCTTAACAATTTTTATCGTGTGGCTAAGATTAAATCAAATCCTAAGGCTAAGATTGTACTTTAAGTGTGACATGGATTAATGAAGATGGATGGCTGAGATTAGATTAAATCTAATGGCTGAGGTTAATTGGGTTTAAATATATATATTTATAATAAATATATTAAAATATAATAATAAAATATTATATTAAATATAAATAATATAAATTAAGTCCAAAGGGGTCGAAAAGTGGTGGGAAAGGGCTAAAGTGGGCCTTTTGAAGATGGTAAAGGCATGTGGTGGACAAGTGGGTGGTAGGATGGTTATGATGAAGGATTAATGACTAGGATTTGGTTTCTATAGATGCCCCTTTTTGTACCATGTTGTGTGAATCACAATATGGTGCAAAAACACGAGACACCTGCTTGGGTTGTGGACGTAGAAGCAAATTCTATCTCTTGTTGGATTTTGATCAATAAATGTTGAAGAAAAAAGAATAAAGAATTTTGGAATTTGTGTAGCTTACCCCCTCAATTGGTGAATGAGTTGCAGATGCATCTCACAAGCCAATTAAAAAAAAATTATACAAATTATGAATGATGTGTTACCGTTTTTGCCCCAATGGTGGAAAGGGTGTTGGTGTAAAATACCATGTGATTATGGACGATATGAATGATGTAAAATGTGATACCATTTTTACCCCAATGATTGAAAGGGGGTTTGTCCAAGTTTAGATGTCATGATTATGTAAGATGTATCCCATTTTAGGAGGATCAAGATCAAATTGTGGTTGCCCCAAATTTTGGGATGATTCGATGTTGTTGAATAGTGTGATCTCGGATGCTATTGATATGCAAGTATGATGATGCAGATTAAAAAAAAAAGAACCATGGATGGCCTGCTAGTGACTATTCTAATAATTCCCACAATTGGAACCTATCATCCTATCCAATGCCTATCATTAGGTTTTTGAAAAAAAATGATGAAAATTGAGTTTTTGTTCATGTGTTAAGCCTCGCGAACTAGGCCATCAATGACAACAGTTATGTAAATTGTTCTTGGTAAGGTTTCACTCCAAAATGTGAAGTACCCAATGTGATAAGTGATGATGATCATGGTGAAGTGTCCTTATGGTGGTTTGTTCATCTTACCAAATTACATGGACGTGAATCACTGCAATCGTCAAGGATATAGAATAGACCGCTAGATACGAGGTTTGCTTGAATTTATAGGTGAACTGGACAAATGTTGTATGAAATGATTTATGGATTGAGAGATGGTGATGGAATAATATTGGATGAATGAATGTTGTAATTTTGATAAATGTAGAGTTGATTGATGTTTGATTTATATTTTGTGCTTCTATTAGTGGTTCATTTTGCATGAAAATAAGAGATTTATTGGTCAAATCAACTCCAATTTTTATGAAATTGTTTGTGATGATGAAGAATATGATGCATAATGGTTGAATGTTGGTTTTGTGAAAATTTGGATTTATTTGATGCATTTTGTGACTGAAGTTTTGCATTTTGAAGATTTTGTTTGTTCTCAAAAATTATGCATGCAAAATAATTTTTGTGTTCACAAAACCTAATTTTATGATGTGCATGATGTGTGGATGCAATTTGGTGAAATTTGGAGGTAAGCTACTATTTTTGCTCAATTTTATCTTCATGCCTTTTTCCACCAGGCACCTAGGTACACCTAGGTGCACTTACATGCGCCTAGGCGAGCCTGTGGACTGCAGGTGTCGACCTGCACCTAAATGCACTAAGTAAAGCTATAAATAGCTTTCTGAGTGAATTGTCAGGCTCATTTGTCCATTTTAAACTTTGAGAAGCTGCACCTGAGGAGTGGAGTGGATTAGTGAGGGAGGTGAGGGTAGTGGAAATTGGCATGGAAGCTATGGTGGCAGAGGGATCGAATGTTGTTGGTGGGGTCGATGCACAATTTACTTCGGTAATGTTTAAAAACACTTTATTTTTTGTGCAAAAATTCTATTTTTTTTTTAAATAGTATTAATAATAAATAAAAAATATTTGTTGTTGTAGTTGAGGTAGATAGAGCCTCATAATCACTTATGTCCTCTTGTTCCTAAGATGATGAAGAAGCTCGCGGATGGGGATTAGGAGCTTTTTGATAGGGTGGGTTTGGAGGGGGTGGCTAGGTTTGATGTTGTGAGGGTGGATGAGGGGTATCTCTCATAATTGATAGAGAGATGGGATTCTGATAGGGGGACCTTCTAGCTACCAATCAGGGAGGCTACTATCACTCTTGAGGATGTATACCACATCCTTAATGTGCTAGTAGAAGGATAGAAGGTGGTGGTTGGGCATGACAATAAGGTTGATATGGATAAGATGTTTGGGGAGCAATGGTAGGAGGCACGGATGGGATATGGAGGTATATGCTATCTGATCATATACAAGGCAAAGGAGTTGGATGCGCTACCAACCTTGATCATGTTCATGTTAGCGAACATAGTGCTACCTAATAGCATTGGTTTTAGGTTTCCTTGGAACCTATTGGGGTTGGTGAGTGATCTACTCTCAAACCTAATGAGATATGCATGGACTCCTACGTTATTGGAACAACTATATAGGGAGCTTTATGAGGTTACACAAATATGGAGGAAGGGTATTGGGTGTAACTTCCTCCAGCAGTGCTGGGCTTGGGAGCATTTTAGTGTGGCTCAGTCAAAGGGGTTATCATGCTAGGCATGGTAGATAAGGGAGCCCTATGCTAGGTTATGGGTAGTGGAGGAAGAGGTGCAGTAGAGTTGAGAGGTGCATACCATCCAGTGGTATCGATATATGTGGTCAGGGTTAACTCAAGCTGACATGATATGGAGGCCATGGTGAGGGGCCTAGTGGGATGGTAACGAGGAGAAACTACATTAGGTGAGGTAAGCTCAATGGTTGATTGGGAGGATAGACTCAAAGGTGGAGTACTTTCAGTACTTATGGGCATTGAGGAAGTTTAGCTTACCTCAATATGTGTCGGATGAGCTGGTGTTGTATCAACATCGGTTGGATGAGGTGGGGCTTCTGATGAGGCCAAAAAATGCCTCATTATTGCATAATGTTTGACTACCATATGATAAGTTAATTGCCAAATAGTTGACTAAAATATACTATTTGTTTGTTGGCAATTTTGGGTACATTGGGTACATTGCCCTTGATCATGTGTATAAGTTGTCGTTGATGTCAAGAAGCTCTTGAAGGAATTTGTTTGAAGTCAAAAGTTTTGCTTTAATAAAAGGTTTCTTGGAGGTTCCGGCATGACCGTTTCAAAGGTCTTTTGTAAACCCCAAGTTGGTAGGTTTAAAGATTTTAGGTGGATGCATTAGTTTAATGCATTTGGGTCCAGAGGAAGTATTTATTTAAATAATTAAAAACCTTGTTAAGGTTCCTTTTAATTATTTTTAAATAAATATTAAATTATTGTTTGCAATGGGTTCTCCTAACCCATGGTGCAAATTTGCTATGTTTTAAGATTGTGGGCACTAGCCAAGACCTCCGTCGACGTGTTAAACTCCTCGCCGACGTCAAGAGCTTATGGTAAAAATGCATATAAATCTCCCTCGATGAAAATCAAGAACGATCCAATCCACATTTTGAAAAGAGTTACTCGCTGTGAATTCGTGATCTGCTGCTAGATTTCTTCCTCACTGTGATTTTGTGATCCGCTGTTCATTTTTTTTTGTACTCGTATTTTGTCGTAAATCCATCGTAAGGTTTTCGTCTTCATGTTCGCATCAGAAGAAAGGGAGGCACTGTTGTTTTATTTAATCCTTGGATCAGAAGGAACAAGGCTAACAGCGTGAGGTTTAAACCTCATCGGGCACCTTTGGTGCATCGGTAGCGGCTAGGTTGTTGGCGCGCTACCCGAACGAGAGGTTCCGCATTTGAATAACGCGAAAGGGTTTTTCATCGTGAAGTGGACGCAGTGGGTGGTGTTAGAATTCATGCGCAATTTCTCCATAGCATGATTTTTTATGTTGGCCAAGGTATTTTTGAAATTAATTTTTGCTATTGTGATTTGAGTTGGTGGATGCTTTTTGTTCAAACAATATTGGAGAGAAAAGGAGTTCTACTTGTTTCCTTTTCTAATGTTGATTGTGAAATGCTTCAAGGTTGTGTTTTGAGCTGAATGGTGTTGATTGAACCTTGTTTGACGAGCATTGTTGTTGAAGCCCTAATTGATGGTGAAAATAACATGAGTGTCATTGTTATGTGATTCTTTGCATAGTTGGCAATTGTTGGGGTTTCATGTTCTTGAAAGAAAGCATTCTATCCTATCCATTTCAGATATTGAGTTGATTTTTCAAATTTGAGATTGAGTTTGAGCTGAGTTGATTTGAGTTGAGTTTTGATATTGGGAGTTGAGTATAGAACATATTGAGTCTCTAAAAATTCTCTTTATGCTTCTATGAGTTTGACAAATCACATTGGGTCTCTAACAATTCACCTTGTGATTTCCTACTAAGAAAGTTTTTTTTTTCTTGGTGAGCTTGCTGAGTTTTGGACAGGTTTCGGTGGGGACTTGTGAGCAGTCTTGGACAGGTTTCGGTGGGGACTTGTGAGCAATTTTGGACAGGTTTCGGTGGGGACTTGTGAGCAGATTTGGACAGGTCCTAACAGAGGACTTGTGAGCTGAGTTTGATAGTTCTATCAGAGAACTTGAGGACAGAGGTGCACTGGTTGTTTGATAAGAACCTAAGGACAGATTTGTCAAGTCTTTGAGAAGGCTTGTGTGTAGAGGATTGATTTGTTCAAGCGTTGGACAGATCTGACAGATAGAGGAAGACTTGTACTAGATCGACTAACTATGTTTGGTATAGGTTGTTGAGCTGTTGTGGATGTGATCATAGAAGGTAGAGGTCTCTTAGGCTAAGCATTGAGGACAGGAGGTCTTCGGTGGAAAGGAGTTCCATGTGCTGGCAAGAGGTAGAGATAGTTGATCTTCTGAGGGATCATTTCCAGAGCAGAGGGGAAGGTATCTCCTTTGAGCAGAGGCTCATAAATTCTAATTAGGGGAAGGTATCTCCTTTGGGCTGAGGCTCATAAATATTGTAATTGGGAAGGATTCCCAAAGAACTTTCAAGAAATTTTTAGAGAAAAATTTTATGGATGTAGCCCAACCATTTTGGGTGAACCACATTAAAAATGGGTCTTCAATGTGTGATGCTTTCTGTCTTGATTAATGTTGTGTTGATGCCACTGCTATCTAAAGTTAAAATTATTAATTGGTTAAGTCTTATACTGTTCACCCCCCCTCTCAGTATAAGTCCATGTTCTTCAATTGGTATCAGAGCGGGTCTCTCTAGAAAGAGCCTAACAACTTGGAGAAGGATCTATCAGAGGAACATACATATTCAGAAAGATATGAAGAGGTTGAGTTCAATCTCAAACGTGAATTCTTCTTGGCTTTAAGAAAGCTTGAGAAATTCAGGGAAGAGAATTATGTTCTCAAGCATCAATGTTAGGAAGAAGAGATAGCAAGATCATAATTGTCTTAAAGTGTTATAGACTTCAAAATTCTAGTCGAAGAAGGGAAGAAGGTTGAACAGGTTCTGACAGAGGTTCTCAAAGGAAAGGAAGTTGATTGCGAGAAACTAGAAGAAGAGGTTATGTCTCTTAGAGTGAAGTTGGAACAGTTGGCTCTAAGACAGAATACTCCGTGTGAAAAGCAAAATAAGGATGGTATCACCATTCAAGAAATAGGGGCTTCGAGCAAGATCAATCTTCATCCTAAAGAGCAATGGATTCCAGTTGGTCACAAGAAGAACAATCATCCAAGGCATCAAAACAGGTTACATAATACTTTCCATGGCTATTGTTTTTCCTACAAGAAATTTGGTCACAAAGCTATGCATTGCAATAAGTCTATGAATAGCCATAGTAAGGAAAATGTTAACTCTTTTGCACCTCTTATGAATAAATATGTCATGTGTTACAAGTGCAATAATTTTGGGCATATAGCAAGGATGTGCAGTTTGGATAGATCTAGCCTTGAGTTCACTAAAAAGAGAAATGAGATCAAATCTAAGTCAATGATAGTTCAAACTGCTTTTCATGCTCAAGACAAAGTAGAGAAATGGTATCTTGATAGTGGTTGTTCAAAACATATGACTGGTGAAAGAAAAAAATTTTGGTCTTAAAAGAAACAAACAGAGGAACAGTCAGTTTTGGAGATAACGGGTCAGCTAAAATCTGTGGTAAAGGGACTCTTAGTTTGGATGGGAAATCCAAAATAGAAAATGTGCTTTATGTAGAAGGCCTAAGACATAATCTTCTAAGTGTGAGTCAACTTTGTGATCAAGGGCACATAGTATCTTTCTTTTCATATAGATGTGAGATAAGTAAAGAAAAAAATGGAAAACTCATTGCTAGTGCTACAAGGACTCCAAACAATCTTTACATGCTAAGTGATATAAAAAAGGAAAAGTGTTTTCTAACTCAAGAATATGAGAGTTGGTTATGGCATAAAAGATTGGGGCATTTGAGCTTTGATAATCTTGTCAATATTAGTAACAAGGAAGTAGTTAGAGACTTGCCCAAAATAAAAAGGCCCCATAACATCATTTGTGGTCCTTGTCAACATGGAAAATAGACCAGAACCAGTTTCAAATCAAAAGGGTATACTTCTTCAAAACCATTGGATCTTATTCATACCGATTTATGTGGCCCTACCAGAACTCAGAGCATTTAGGGAGAAAGCTACTTCATGTTGTTTATAGATGATTATTCTAGAATGACTTGGGTTACTTTTCTCAAAGAAAAATCTGAAGCTTTTGAAAAATTTAAAGCTTTCAAAGAAATGATTGAAAATGAGACTGACAAGAGAATCAAATTCTTAAGATCAGATAGAGGAGGAGAGTTCACTTCAAATTAATTTGTGGAATACTGTGAGCAACAAGGAATCAAAATAGAATATTCAGCAGCAAGAACTCCTCAACAAAATGGAGTAGTTGAAATGAAAAATAGAACTATTGAAAATATGGCTAGAGCTATGTTAAATGAGTCAAAAATTTCAGATGGCTTTTGGAAAGAGGCAGTCAGTACAGCAGTCTACATTATCACCAGGGCCCAAATTAGAGTCAATCATCATAAAACTCCTTATGAGTTATGGAAAGGAAGACCAGCTACGATAAAATACTTCAAAGTGTTTGGGAGTAAGTGCTTCATCGAAAGGGAAGATCAGAATTTGGGTAAGTTTGATCCTAGATGTGATGAGGGAATCTTTCTTGGGTATTCCAATAGAAGCAAGGCCTACAGATGCTTCAAAAAAAGAACTCATATAGTTGTAGAGAGCATAAATGTAATAGTTGATGAAAAGACAGGGATAAGAGAACCAGTCCAGGAACTCAGTGATGAAATTTGTCAAGAAGAATTCAGAGAGGTTTCAGATGAAGAAGAGGAAAGACAAAAACTTCTTCCCAAAACTCCTTCACGATATGTTCAAAAACATCATCCCAAATATTTGATCATTGGTGATCCAAATAGCAGGCAAACAAGAATAATAGTCATTCCCTCACATGATTCTACAAATGTTTCATTATTATCTCAGATTGAGCCAAAATATTTCGATGAAGTATGTGCCAGATAAGTTTTGGGTAAAATCAATGGATGAAGAGCTAAATCAAATAGAGAAAAGTGAAACTTGGGAATTGGTTCCAAGACCTAAGGACAAGAATGTCATTGGCACAAAATGGATATTCAGAAATAAACTCAATGAGGATGGAAAGATTATCAAAAACAAAGCAAGGTTAGTCTGCAAAGGTTATGCTCAAGTAGAAGGTGTTGATTTCGAAGAGACGTTTGCTCCTATTGCTTGTCTTGAAGCTATCAGAATGTTTTTTGCCCTTTCAAGCTTCAAATCATTCAAGGTATATCAAATGGATGTAAAGTCAGCTTTTCTAAATGGGGTGTTGGTAGAAGAAGTCTACATAGAACAACCAGAAGGAGTGTCTCTCTCAGAACAGTTAGACTATGTGTGTATACTGAAAAAAGGCCTTGTATGGGTTAAAGCAAGCACCTAGGGATTGGTACTCAAGACTTGACAGGTATCTTCATGAGCAAGGCTTCAGGAAAGGTGTGGCAGATAGAAAATTTGTATATTAATAATGAAGGTGATGATATGTTGATTATGGTTGTCCATGTTGATGATATTATTTTTGGGGGAAATAATACTCAGATGTGCAAAGATTTTTCTAACACCATGCAGAAGGAATTTGAGATGTCTATGATTGGAGAGCTGTCATTCTTTTTAGGTCTTCAGATTGCTCAATCAAAATATGGTATATTTCTCTCTCAAGAAAAGTATATCAAAGAAATTTTGAAGAAATTTTGGATGATGGACAGCAAACCAGTGTGTACTCCAATGATTACAGGGTGCAAGGTGAGTAAAGATGATGAATCTCCAACGGAAGATCAGAGGTTGTACAGATCAATGATTGGTAGTTTATTATATGTTACAGCTACCAGACCAGATATCATGCGAGCGAGTTGGGTTAGTAGCAAGATTTCGAGCAGCTCCTAAATATTCTCATGTTATGGCAGTTAAGAGGATATTCAGATATCTGAAGGGCACTATGGACTTTGGGCTTTGGTATCCCAAAGGTGATGATTTCACTCTCACAACTTATACAGATGTAGATTGGGCAGGCAGTATTGATGACAGGAAAAGCACTAGTGGTGGAGCATTCTTTCTAGGAAAGAGTTTGGTTTCTTGGCTAAGTAAGAAACAACCTTCAGTTTCCTTATCTACAGCAGAGGCTGAATACATATCAGCAGTGGTTGGGTGTACACAGGTTTTATGGATGAAAACCACCTTGGAGGATTTCAAAGTCAAGCATGAACAACCCATCTCCATACTTTGTGATAATACAAGTGCCATAAGTATTTCTAAAAATCTGGTAATGCATTCAAGGACAAAACATATTTCCATCAAGTATCACTTTCTAATGGAGAAAGTGCAAGACAAGCAGGTCAAGGTAGAGTATGTGTCTACTAAAGAGCAGATTGTAGATATCTTCACCAAACCTCTTCTAAGAGATACGTTTGAGTATCTAAGGGAGAAATTGGGAGTTGTACTCCCACCCCAAAATTAATCACCTCATCAGGATGTGGGGGAGGGACTAAGCTAAGAGGCTCATTCTTAGTCCCGAGCCCCAAATGTGACCCTTTGCCATTGATGACAAAGGGGGAGAGATATGAGTAAGGGGGAGAGCTTCAAAGTGAAGGGGAGAGCTTCAAGTCAAGGGGAGAAAAACTTCAAAGGAAGATTCTTAGTTGTGGGCACAGTTGGTTTCAGTTTTGGCTCTTGAGAAGTGTTTTCAGTAAAGGTTTGCCATCAATGACAAAGGGGGAGATTGTTGGCAATTTTGGGTACATTGGGTACATTGCCCTTGATCATGTGTATAAGTTGTCATTGATGTCAAGAAGCTCTTGAAGGAATTTGTTTGATGTCAAAAGTTTTGCTTTAATAAAAGGTTTCTTGGAGGTTCCGGCATGACAGTTTCAAAGGTCTTTTGTAAACCCCAAGTTGGCAGGTTTAAATATTACAGGTGGATGCATTAGTTTAATGCATTTGGGTCCAGGAGGAAGTATTTATTTAAATAATTAAAAACCTTGTTAAGGTTCCCTTTAATTATTTTTAAATAAATATTAAATTATTGTTTGCAATGGGTTCTCCTAACCCATGGCACTATGTTTTAAGATTGTGGGCGCTAGCCAAGACCTCCATCGACGTGTTAAACTCCTCGCCGACATCAAGAGCTTATGGTAAAAATGCATATAAATCTCCCTCGATGAAAATAAAGAACGATCCAATCCGCATTTTGAAAAGAGTTGCTCACTGTGAATTCGTGATCTGCTGTTTGATTTCTTCCTCACTGTGATTTCGTGATCCGCTATTCATTTTTTTTGTACTCACCGTTTGTCGTAAATCTGCCGTAAGGTTTTCGTCTTCATGTTCGCGTCAGAAGAAAGGGAGGCACTATTGTTTTATTTAATTCTTGGTGCAAAAGGAACAAGGCTAACAGTGTGAGGTTTAAACCTCATCGGGCACCTTTGGTGCACCGATAGCAGCTAGGCTGTTGGTGCGCTACCTGAATGGGAGGTTCCATGTTCGAATAATGCAAAAGGGTTTTTCATTGTGAAGTGGACGTAGCGGGTGGTGTTAGAATTCGTGCACAATTTCTCCATAGCGTGTTTTTTGATGTTGGCCAAGGTATTTTTGAAATTAATTTTTGCTATTGTGATTTGAGTTGGTGGATGCTTTTTGTTCAAACAATATTGGAGAGAAAAGGAGTTCTACTTGTTTCCTTTTCTAATGTTGATTGTGAAATGCTTCAAGGTTGTGTTTTGAGCTGAATGGTGTTGATTGAACCTTGTTTGATGAGCATTGTTGTTGAAGCCCTAATTGATGGTGAAAATAACATGAGTATCATTGTTATGTGATTCTTTGCATAGTTGGCAATTGTTGGGGTTTCATGTTCTTGAAATAAAGCATTCTATCCTATCCATTTCAGATATTGAGTTGAGTTTTTAGATTTGAGATTGAGTTTGAGCTGAGTTGATTTGAGTTGATTTTTGATATTGGGAGTTGAGTATAGAACATATTGAGTCTCTAACAATTCTCTTTATGCTTCTATGAGTTTGAAAAATCACATTGGGTCTCTAACAATTCACCTTGTGATTTCCTACTAAGAAAGATTTTTTTTTTCTTGGTGAGCTTGCTGAGTTTTGGACAGGTTCCGGTGGGGACTTGTGAGCAGTCTTGGACAGGTTCCGGTGGGGACTTGTGAGCATATTTGGATAGGTCCTAGCAGAGGACTTGTGAGCTGAGTTTGATAGTTCTATTAGAGAACTTGAGGACAGAGGTGCACTGGTTCTTTGAGAAGAACCTGAGGACAAATTTGGCAAGTCTTTGAGAAGGCTTGTGTGTAGAGGATTGATTTGTTCAAGCATTGGATAGATCTGACAGATAGAGGAAGACTTGTACTAGACCGACTGACTATGTTTGGTATAGGTTGCTGAGCTGCTGTGGATGTGATCATAGAAGGCAAAGGTCTCTTAGGCTAAGCATTGAGGACAAGAGGTCTTCGGTGGAAAGGAGTTCCATGTGCTGGCAAGAGGTAGAGACAGTTGATCATCTGAGGGATCATTTCCAGAGCAGAGGGGAAGGTATCTCCTTTGAGCAGAGGCTCATAAATTTTGATTAGGGGAAGGTATATCCTTTGGGCTGAGGCTCATAAATATTGTAATTGGGAAGGATTCCCAAAGAACTTTGAGGAAATTTTTAGATAAAAGTTTTGTGGACGTAGCCCAGCCATTTTGGGTGAACCACGTTAAAAATGGGTCTTCAATGTGTGATGCTTTCTGTCTTGATTAATGTTGTGTTGATGCCACTGCTATCTAAAGTTAAAATTATTAATTGGTTAATTCTTATACTGTTCACCCCCCCTCTCAGTATAAGTCCATGTTCTTCATTGTTAATTGTTTGCATGATTTTATGTTAGAAATACTATATCTCTGTTTTTGACTATTTTCAGCATTTTGTGACTGATTTTGCTTGATTAAGTAGCAAGTAAAAACATGCATTTCAATTAATCAAATGTGGTATGTTGATATCCATTAACTTCTCAATGGTTTTTGAATGTTTTCTTGCCCTTCAACTTGTTTAAAATCCACATTGAAGCCAAAAGTTTAGGACTGACATAAATCTAAAAATCTGGAAAAAATAGCCATATAAAAATCAACAAGCTGTCACTTTATAGGAACACCTTGAAGTTGTCAAGCAAAGCATGAGGATATGGATGGAATGAGTTCATAAGGACTACAGAAGACATTTGATCTATTTATGTTAGGATCTCATCTTAACCCTTAATGTAATAACTTCCCTAATGTAATAATTCCTAGTGAACGTGGGTAGTACCCATGATTAATATTTTGTAATGTTCTAAGTTTTAGCTTAGGTAGTGCCTATGACAAATGGCACCCTTTTTATGTAACACATGGTAGATAGGTTAGGTAAGGTGGCATTGTGCATGTAATTCATGTGGCATTATGCATGTAATTCGATTGGCATTGTGCATGTAATTCAAAGTGGCACTATGCATGTAATTCGGGTGGCATTATGCATGTAATCCAAGTGGCATTTTGCATGTAAGCCAACCTTGGAAGGGAACTCCTTAAATACCCGAAAAGGCACCAATGTAACCATATTTTTGCAAATTAATGAAGTATTGAAGGAGGTTGCCCCCTCGAAGAGGCCTACGATTCTGTCTTATTGTGAGATTGTTCCTTTATGCAAATTTCTGTTATATTAATATGATGTTTATGTGATTTTATTTCCAAGCAATCGTGTGAGAGTGTGTTATTTGAGTTTATTTTATAGCAGGATCTTAACAAGTGGTATCAGAGCACTTTCCAAGGCCAAGTTCTGCAACAACTGCAATGATTCTTGCCATCCCATCCGCCTGTTAGGTATAAATTTTGTGTGTTTTTCTCATTTTTTTTTTCCTTATTTAAAAAAAATCCAAAAAAATACAGTGCATTTTTTTTCCAGACCAAAATATATATATATATATATATATATATATATATTTAGTTGAGTAGGTAGAAACCCTATACCAGGGGTTTTAAAATATCGTGAAGGATCTGTCGTTATTGGCTAAGCTAGATAGCCCATAAAGCGTCTAGTGAAGTGAGGGGCGATCAAGTTCCAATACCCAGGCCTCAGACAGAACTCGCGCATGGACTTGAGCTCCCACATATCTTCGGGTATATCGGGAGACCATCTAGGATTAAACAAACTTTTAGCCATTAGGAAGCTCTTCGGCCTTGTATTACTCATAGTCTACGGGACACAACATCTTGGACGATTACCCTCCCGTATTGTCAGAGAGGCAGGTAGTGTGCTCAAGGGTATGTGTGGAATCCTCCTTGAGTAGTGGCCTGAAATATTGGTCCGAGCACTATTGTTCGTCACTGTCGGTATATTAGAGGGCCTATGGGTGGTACATACTCCTATACTTAGCATTCCCTGGTTCTGTTAAAACTTCAACCTATAAAAAATGCAAAAAAATAAAAAAATAAAAATCCAAACATCCCTGTTCGTAAACCTGCATTTCAAAAGTGAGCATATGAGAAAGGAGTCCTCTACTAAAAAAATAACAAAAATTACATGCATTCGGGATAAGCCATGAGGGTGACACTTAAGTTGACAGTCTGGAGAATAACAGTCAAATTTACAGTGGCGATCACAATCGAGTCGATCGAGTCGGAGAGGTCGACACGGTCGAGGCGGAATTCAAAATCTTCAGGGTCAAAACAGAACTGTCATAACAGTCACCTGCAAAATACAGAGAATCTTGAGTATGAAACGAGGCCAGTTATAGACAGTGCTCCAGTACCTAACTTTTTCTTTGTAGCTCAGAATCAGAAACTGTAAACACCGTTAGACTCAGCAAAACAGGAGATAAAAAAAAGAGCCTGGGGTGCCAAAAAGTAGTGTTGAGAGATATAGCTCATTGTGACCACCTCCTTGAGCTGATCATTTTGATATATAGCAAGCACTTTTTTGGGCACTTACTAAAAATAGTAAGTCCTAAAAACTCAATTCTATTTTTAGTAACTGGTCACAAAAGGTTTAAAAAATGGCCCAGGGTACCCGTGGACACCAAAAAGAACTAGAACACTTGGAATACCTAACAAAAGCCATTGAGAACTTGAACTCGACTTTTCACTCCATAAGGGAATAAGTCCAAGGTCTTCACCTAGAGCATGAGGCCACTAGCAACCGCTTAGAAGAAGCACTGACAGAAGTAGACAACAAACTGAGAAGAGGACCACCCAAATCAGAATACCAAGCTGAGAGTTCTGTAAGGAATCATGACCATGATCCACCCTTTAGAATGCCCAAATTGGACTTTCCCAAATTTAGTGGGAAGGATGTTGATGGGTGGCTATGTCGGGTTGACCAATTCTTTCGACTTCATAATGTACCCGTATTTCATCGAGTCCAGATGGCTTCCTTTAACTTGGAGTCTGAGGCTCTACATTGGTTTCAATGGTTACGTGTTGCCTACCCAAATCTCTCTTGGGAGGATTTTGAATCCCAACTACTCACTTGATTTGGTCCTAGTGAGTATGAGGACTTTACAGGAGCCTTGACCAAACTACAACAAATAGGGTCAGTCCGAGAGTACCAAGCTCAATTTGAAAAATTGGCCAATAAGACAAGAGGATTGAGTGAAGGGTTCTTCCAGAGTTGTTATATCAGTGGGTTGAAGGTGGAACTCCAAGCGAAAGTAAAAATGTTGAAACCACGAACTATGATGGAAGCTATCAGTTTGGCCTGTTTGGCCGAATCTAAACTCTCTGCCCAAAGATGCCCATCAAAGTTTCCTCAAAATAGACCTTCATTTCCTCCTAGAGCCCAACACCCAGCTGATAATAAACCTGTTGCACCCAAGCGCCTCACCACCGAAGAGATGGATGCACGTCGTGCCAAAGGATTATGCTATAATTGTGATGAAAATTTTTCAAAGGGCATAAGTGTGCACACAAAAAATTGTTCTTGATAGATGTTGAAGAACCTAATACCTTTGACGAGAGTGATGAGGATGAGGACCCTACAGGAACACCTCCTCCACAAGAAGAAGTGAAACAGGAACCTGAGACAACAATTACATTCCATGCCCTTGCAGGCATTACTACTCCTCAAACCATGAAGGTTACAGGATTTTTCAAGGGCCAACGTCTTTCCATCCTTCTGGATTCAGGAAGCACGCAAAACTTCATTGACCCTTGAGTTGCTCAGCGGGAAAATTGCTATATCCACACTTGTAATTCCTTTGAGGTCATGGTAGCCAATGGGGGAACCTTACCTTGTAAAGGAAAGTGTCGCAATGTTAAAATCAAGATAGGGTACTATGAACTCAAGCAAGACATGTTTGCCCTCCATATGGGTGGATGTGATATTGTTTTGGGATCTCAATGGTTGAGTACATTGGGCACTATCAGTTGGAACTTTGCTGAACTTTGGATGTAGTTCTCCCAGAACGGACAAACACACATCATCAAGGGCTCCCCGGTAGGAACACCTCAAATTATCAGTTCAAACAGCATGGAGAAATTGCTAAATAAATCATCACGTGGGGTCATTGCACAACTATTCTCCATCCAACCATCCACATCTCCAATGGGTGAAATCCCACCAGACATGCAACAGATTCTCCACAAACATGAGGCCATATTTTCATAACCAACCACACTACCACCGCATCGCTCTCACGACCATGCCATTCCATTATTTCCGGATAGTACACCTCCCAATATCAGACCATACAGGTACCCCCATTCCATGAAGTCAAAGATTGAGAAGATGATACAGGAATTACTCAATGCGGGTGTCATTCGGCCTAGTACTAGTCCCTACTCTACACCAGTCTTACTGGTCCTCAAGAAGGATGGCTCTTGGCGATTCTGTATTAACTACCAAGAACTCAACAAGATAACTATCAAGGATAAATTTCCTATCCCTGTGGTTTATGAATTACTAGATGAATTACATGGGACCATGTACTTCACCAAGCTAGACCTCCGCTCTGGGTACCATCAGATCCGGCTCAGGGATGAAGATATTCCTAAAACTGCTTTTCGCACTCATGAAGGTCATTATGAATTCTTGGTAATGCCATTTGGTCTCACAAATGCTCATTCCACATTCCAAAGCCTGATGAAAAAAACATCTTTCGCCCTTTTTTGCGAAAGTTCATCCTTGTGTTCTTCGATGACATCTTGATTTACAGTCACACATGGGAAGAGCATCTCAAGCATGTAGATCAAACCCTCCAACTACTGGCCAACCATAAACTATTTGCAAAGAGGTCCAAGTGTTCCTTTGGTTTGATTGAAGTAGAGTATCTGGGACACATTGTCTCAAAGGATGGTGTCAAGGTTGACCCTAAGAAGATCCAAGCAGTCCAAGAATGGCCGAAACCTCGCACACACAAGGGGCTTCAAGGATTTTTAGGGCTTACAAGATATTACCGTAAATTTGTCTATAATTATGGAAAGATAACCACCCCCCTCACCTCCATGTTGAAGAAGGATTCTTTTACTTGGACAGGGCCGACTGAGCAAGCATTCCTGGACCTCAAGCATGCCATGACCACCACTCCAGTTTTAGCCATGCCATACTTCTCTAAAAAATTTGTCATTGAAAGTGACGCTTCTGGTCGTGGTATTGGGGCGGTATTGATGAAATAAGGATGCCCTTTGGCTTTTACCAGCAAAGCCCTATCTAATCACAATTTGGGGAAATCCACATATGCCAAGGAAATGTTGGCAATATTGCATGCAGTCCTGCATTGGCGACCTTACCTCATTGGGCGCCATTTCTCCATCAAAACTGACCACCAGAGTCTAAAATACTTTCTAGAACAACGGGTTACCACCCCCGAGCAACAAAAGTGGGTATCAAAACTCATGGGCTATGATTATGACATCACGTACATAAAAGGGAAGGAAAATCTTATGGCATATGCTCTCTCTCGCCAATTTGAGACCCTTAGTATGTTGTGTGCCATCTCTGCACTATTGCCCCAATGGATTGAGCCCTTACGTCAAGAAATACTTTAGGATGCAGATTTGAAAGACCTGGTTGCTTCACTTAGGGATGATCCAGAGTCTACACCAGGATATTGTTGGGATGACCAGGATCTGCGTTACCATCAATGCCTGGTTCTTCCTCCTAAGTCCCCACTTCGAGAGCTCCTCATGAAGGAATCACATGCTACTCCATCTACTGGCCATTCAGGGTTCCTAAAAACTTATGAGCGACTCAAGTGCACCTTCTTTTGGAAAGGTATGAAACAGGACATTCACTCTTTTGTAGCGGACTACGACACATGTCAAAGGATGAAAGGAGAAACAGTGCGCTCTTCGGGCACTCTTCAACCATTGCCGATACCAGATCAGGTGTGGACTGACATCTCCATGGACTTCATAGAAGGGCTACCTAAATCTTGAGGCAAGTCTGTTATTTTCGTGGTAGTGGACCGCCTTTCAAAGTATGCTCACTTTTGTGCCCTAACCCATCCTTACACAGCATCCACTATTGCCCAAATTTTTCTTGACTCCATATTTCACCTTCATGGCATGCCAACCTCCATTGTATCTAATCGTGATCCCACCTTTACTAGCAATTTTTGGCAAGAGTTGTTTAAGTTGCAGGGGACTCAGCTCAAAATGAGTTCAGCCTACCATCCGCAAATGGATGGTCAAATAGAGGTTGTTAATAAATGCTTGGAAACCTACCTTCGCTGCTTTGCCTCCGATCATCCTACTCATTGGGCAAAATGGCTTTCTTTGGCCGAATGGTGGTACAACACTTCCTATCATACCACCACCAAACTCACACCGTTTGAGGTAGTTTACGGGTGCCCTCCACTCATGCCTTCCTCCTACATTCTGGGTAGCTCCAAGGTCCAGGTCGTCGATAATGCTCTGAGTCAACACACCAAGGTCCTCCGCCAACTCAAGAAAAATTTGAACATGGCCCAGAATCGGATGCGCCAACAAGCTGATCAGCATCGTTCTGAGCGTAGTTTTGATGTGGGTGATATGGTATTCCTTCGCTTATAGCCATACAAACAATCATCCCTACAACTTCGTAGGTGTTAGAAGCTCGCTCCAAAATTCTATGGTCCTTATCAGGTTCTACAACGGATTGGTCCAACAGCTTACAAATTGGCTCTTCCCCCCACTTCCAAGATCCACCTTGTTTTTCATGTTTCCCTTATCAAGAAAGTTGTGGGCACAAAGGTACAGGTTCAATCAACACTCCCCAAATTGGATGAAGAAGGCTCCATCTTACTTGCACCGGAGCAGTTGCTGGATCGTCGAACTCACACTCTGCGCAACCGTACCATTACAGAGGTCTTGGTTCAGTGGCGTGGACTTCAACCTGAGGATGCTACATGGGAGTCTATCCATCAACTCCAGCAACAATTTCCTCATTTTCAGCTTTGAGGACAAAGCTTCTTCAAGGAGAAGGGCATGTTAGGATATCATCCTAACCCTTAATGTAATAGCTTCCCCAATGTAATAATTCCTAGTGAACGTGGGTAGTACCCATGATTAATATTTTGTAATGTTCTAAGTTTTAGCTTAGGTAGTGCCTATGACAAATGGCACCCTTTTTATGTAACACATGGTAGATAGGTTAGGTAAGGTGGCATTGTGCATGTAATTCATGTGGCATTATGCATGTAATTCGAGTGGCATTGTGCATGTAATTCAAAGTGGCACTATGCATGTAATTCGGGTGGCATTATGCATGTAATCCAGGTGGCATTTTGCATGTAAACCAACCTTGGAAGGGAACTCCCTAAATACCCGAAAAGGCACCAATGTAACCATATTTTTGCAAATTAATGAATTATTGAAGGAGGTTGCCCCCTCGAAGAGGCCTACGATTCTATCTTATTGTGAGATTGTTCCTTTATGCAAATTTTTGTTATATTAATATAATGTTTATGTGAGTTTATTTCCAAGAAATCGTGTGAGAGTGTGTTATTTGATTTTATTTTATAGCAGGATCTTAACAATTTAGAAGCATTCCCACATGTTCTAAATAGGCAGCAACAGGGTATAACAGAGCAAGGACAATTGTGCAGCATTGTTGCACTATTTTAGCATTGTTACTTGGTGAATGAAGTGTATAAATTCAGTAGCAACTTGATGTACTCCTTCATGTTGATATTTGAATAATTTTCTTATGTTCTAATTTGTTTGAATTTGCAAGAAATTCCAATATTTTACAACTGTGCAGCAGAGCTAGAAAATGCAGTAATTTACCATGTAAATTCCAGCAAGCTACCAATGAATGGCAAGGCATGGAATTCACACATGGAGAGGAATGAAGTCTATTGCAATCTGATCCTGAGGGCTAATCCACCTAAGAAATGCAGCTAAAATCACTTGAAGAGCACATAGTTGTTAATTCTAAAGATCTTTATAATGAACAAGACATCTTCGGAATGAGAAATACAGTGTCTTCGAAATGAGCCACTTATCTCCGGAATGAGAATAGAAAGTGTTTTTTGACTTGTTGACTAATTTTTGATGATGGAAAAATGGAAATAAGGTTGAAAAGGTTAAAGGAAAATATCTCCCATATGACTTTGTCGTCCTTGTCGTCCAAAGCCACCATTCATGGAAAAGATCAATTTTGATCCTCTTCTAGGATAAACCCAGAAAAACTGTAGCATAATAGAAAGTTGTTTGCAAGATAGAAATGGCATATTCTGAAGTGGAGAAATATGTGTGAGATATTTCTAGACTCCTCTCACGTACTTCCACCACTGAAGATGCTTTATAAGGGCCAATGACTACTACTGCAACACAAACTGTCCAGATTTGCATTTATTTCAGATCCAGAATTATTGGCAAATCATTGTAAAGCAGCACATAGGCTGATTTGAGCATGGGATATGTTGTAAATATTTATATAAATAACATAGCTCCCTCATTGGTTGAGCCAATTAGAAATTATAATAGAGGAGAGTTTTTAATAGCAGCAATTAGGACTATACAACAATTTTCTATAGCAGTTTTCAACATGTTCTATCATCAATAAAAGTGTAGCTATTTTATCATTTTTTGTTCTGAGTTTTAATTAGTTAAGGAGTTCTTTTCTTCCAGATTAGGAAGTATGGGCCCAATTTCAGATCTAGAAGGAGGGATTTTATGGTAGGTTTTAATCTATAATTTTGCTACAACAAAATTAATAGATTGCTTGCCAGATTTCATTTTCTTGTTTTTATTTTGTATTATGTGATTTATGTTTTCTATTATGTTTGTGTACATCATTTGTGTGTATGTTAGCTGACAAATTATATTACATATTTTTCCTTTGCTTTCCATGTTTTCCTTGCTTTCTATTTTAGCAACTTTCCATTTTCAACATATTTCATTTTGCTGTCAATTCCTGTAGTAGAAGCTTGATGACCTTTTGTGGCAGGACATTGACAGGTGTTTTTAGAATAAGTTTCATTTACAAGCATCATTTCAATTATGCAAAAGTAACTAGATTTCAATTCTGCAAACGTAACTTAGGATTTCATTTTAGCAGTTTAAATTCTGCAAGAGTAGATTAAACTTTCAATTTAGCAATTCCAATTTCTACAATTATAGTTAGATTTCAATTCTTGCAACTTAGAATTAGTTTTCAATTCCTGTAATTTATTTCAGTTTCCATTCTTCAGACTAGGTTTAGTGTGACACCAAAAGGCTAAAACAAAATCTTCTTCACCAATAAATTCTTGAAATCTGAATGCCTGAATTGTACTCTGCCCTAGCCTTCTATCGTAGACAGCCTTGGACACCGCCTCGGATTGATAAATCATTGAGATTAAATGATAAGACTCAACGACACTCATCAGCTTCCATGTACAGAGCCATGGCATGTGGTGATGAAGGATGATGATCAACTAGAGGTTCCAGATGTAGGTGATGTCGAGATGACTCTGAAGTATGTAGCTTGGTTTAGTGCCCAACCAATATGGGTACCAAAGGTCGTGAGTTGCCGGGGGGTGGCAACGACAGGGTCGAGGATGACTTCGAAGAGGATGAGGCCTTAGTAATCATTGAGTCGAAGGTGGTCGAGGGGAGCATCCTAGCAAGCTCCTAATTTGGAGGTAACAGATGAGGAGGGGAGAATGATGAGGGGATGGTAGAGATCTCTGAGGTGGCTAGTATACGGGCTAAGGTGGAGCATCTTCGTGAGAAGTGAGAGACTACTCTTGAATATTATAGGGAGGCCTTGGCTACTATAGCTCAAATGGAAGTAGAGTGAGCGACATCTAGATCTGGTGATCAAGATACAATCATGAGGTATTGGGCAGCTATTTTATCTAGAGAGTGGCATAATAATATTGACCTATGATGACTACATTCTAGTGAGGCCTATGCACACTCCTTAAAGGATTTATGTATGGCTAATCATATTCCTTTTTTGGATCCTCCATATTCCTCTAGGAACAAACCATCGAGACACATGGCATCTATGCAGAGTTCTAGGGCTTGAGCTCCTACTAGGTCTTAGGGATCCACTCATAGATAGTAGCTTAGTGCTTAGATGCACTTTTGTATATGAGCCTTGGTGCTCCATTGTAGCCTTTATGGCGTTCATTGTACATATGATATTTTATATATATATATATATATATATATATACATGGCTTTTTATATATTTGTGTTATCCTTTGTGTGAATGCTTTTATGTGTATGCAATGCATGTTGAATGAAAATGTTTTATGGATGATTGATGCAAGCTAACCATGATTTATATGCATAGTGTTATGGATGATTAATGCAAGCTAACCATGATGTGTATGCATAGTACTTATGGATGATTAATGCAAGCTAACCATGATATGTATGTGAATGGTGTTTATATGGATGATTAATGTAAGCTAAATGGTGTGTATATGAATGCAAACTATATGATAGGAAGGCATGATGTTTGAATAATCATTTTTAGTTCAGAATTTTGCTGGCCATTTTTGTTCATTGTTTTACAATCGGGGGTACTTAACTTGGTGGCATTATATGGGTTGGTCCATGATGAAGATATTTATGCTTACATGGAAGAAGATATGGGTGTTGATATGCAAGAATATATGGATGTTGATATGGAAGAAGATATGGATGTTGATATGGAATACTGAAAGATTTTCAAAGACTCAAATAGACTAGTGCTATTAACCAAACTCACTTGAAAGTTGTCTAACTTTCTTTAGAACCAATGTGTGTGCAAGTGAATTTCATGTACCAAATCTTAAGCATGACAATGACCCTATGCAATCAAGAACCAGTGTGTGTGCATGTGAATTTTATTAATACATTATGATTAAATTGGGTATGACCTATTATGGGATGGACCAAGAAGCTAGCTTACCCGTATGTGCGATCAGATATCTCTCTCTTTGGAAGAAATACATGTCATCCTGCATGAGCTTACTGCACTACCAATCAAGCATCTATAGCCCTGGTGGATATTCACTTCATAGTCCAATGATCTAATATTTAGGCCTTGTGGATGACTACATACTTTCTAAGGGAAATGTAATACAATCCTTGCAACTTTAGGGATCTATGGTGTGTGGATGAAAATTGTAAACTTTGGATAGAATTTTGGGGGATTGAATTCTCAACCGAAGTGTGATGAGAATGTGACCCTATCCTTACTACTCTATATTTTGTGTTTATATTTGGAGAGCAACTGTGATAGTGGTGAAAACCACAATTTTTTTATTTTTGGACTATGTTGCATAATAGGACAAGCGAGGAATACCCTTTTCACTTCAAGGTGCTACCCAAGTATGGTGTTATCCCTCTTTGACTCAAAAATGTTTTTAAGATGTGAAAAAGTGTGGTTGGTGCAAGATTGTTTTCGAAATCAGTCGACAATACTCAAGATTTTCTTAATGTGAGAAAAAGTGTTTTTGGTCCTAAAGAAAATTGGACATCTTTTTGAAGGCTGCTAGACACACTAGTAGTGGCTGAGTGAATGAAAATTTTGGCTTATTGTGACTTTTGACAAATGCTCCCAAATAGGTACCCCCAGTTGTGGAAACTTGACTCTTTTATTTGGCCATATCATCACTACTATAAATGATCATTGAATGTGGGATGGGATGAATGCAATATGCAAGATTAAACAATGCAATGGAATGTATGTGGGATGTAAAATGTAGTGGAATGTGTTTAGAATGGATGCAAATGCAATTATGAAAATGCAGTATGTTTGAATACAATGTGAAAAATGCATGCTAAAATACCTATATGAAAATGCCATATGTATGCAATGGGAACATGCATATGTGATGATTTTTGTTGTTGATTTTTTTTTTAGCCATGTATATATACACATATAGAACATCATATTAACAATGAAATACCTTTAAATGGAACACATTAAGTGGTTCAGGTTCCTCTATTCCCTCTAAATTGGTAAGTCTATATGTACCATTACCTACTTTTTAAGTGATTCAGACAAGATGAGTTCCAAAAATGAATATGGAAAGGAAATCCGATCTATATCAATAAGGCTTATTTCAATTAGAATTGGCTTAGCTGAATTGTATGGATTGTGGAGTGGGGTGAATAAGCCAATAGGATTCATATTGACTTATAGGTAGAAAGGTGTGATGGATTGGACCAATGGACGGGTGGGATGATTGGATTTAAATCAATGTTGAGTCTTGCTAACCCTAGATAGAAGCAACAAAAATGAAATCAAATTCTATGTATATATAAAGAAAAGTTTTTTTTTTTTAATATATAGTTTTTTTTGAATTTTTTTTTTTTTTTGAATATTTTTTTTTTATATATACATATGTTACAAATTTTGGATTTGGTTGAATGGCTTAATGGAATTCATGTGGGAGGTGGTTCACCAGGTGGGTCAACTTGTTCTTATGGAAGAATCAAGAAAAATATGGACTGATGGATGAGTAACATTCTAAGATAAAACTTATCCTGTTGGGTAAGGGGAACAATGGGCTGAAATTCCTCTTCAGAGTCGTCAAAAGCATTTGACATTACTTCAAACTCTTCATAAATTTCCTCATCAGAATCTAGGATTGGGTAGGAAAATTTGAGGGGGTCATCCTCATTCACTTCATTGATGCTAAGCTCTTGAAGGACTTGCTCAAGAGAGGAGGTTGATGGAGATGGATGGGTGTTGTTATCTTCGCCATTGATGCTAAGCCTTTTGAAAGATTTCTCAAGAGAAGTTGTGGATGAAAGTGGGGTGTAGTCTAAGCCTGAATGATCATGTGCTCCTCGATATGGAATTTCTAGGATATCATGCATCCCTTGTTCATGGGAACCTAGACCTTGACCTTACCAATTAACCATGTTGAAGTAACGGTATGGAAATCCTATTGTGTTTGGTATGTTAGCATGCCTTGGTTCTTTAAGTTCATCGGGTGGGTTTATCCCAATTGCGGAATCTAACCCTCCATAAACAAAGTTGATACTATTTTGAGTGGATCCCATGTCTTATACAGCACCTATGGTTAAAGTACAGTCACACGAACATCCAAAATCCTTGGCTGTGGGAATGGCTAGGGGTGTGATGGTGACGTCTTGGACCACGTATTCACCAATACCAAGATTACTGATGTGGACTTTGACTTGGACTGATGTGGTGGATGATGTGGGTACGAATGGCTCAGGATTGAATGTGGCTGTGGGTTTTTGTGGTGAATTAAATATTTCACCATCCAAAAGTTCAACTTGTTGAAACATCTATTGATGGAGCAGGGTTGGATGACGACGTAAAATTGGAAGAAGGTGGATGGGGTATTTATGAAGAAGAAGAAATGGTTGTGGAAGAAGGTATGGTTGAGGTGTATGATGTGACGATGGTGGATTGATTTTGACCACATGTACAAGAAGAAATGGATGATTGAGAGGGTGTTGTGATGGGTAACTCCTCTAATATGGGAGCTTTAGAAGAAGATGTGAATGGATTAGAAGAAGATGGATGAGAAGATGAAGAAGACGTATTGGATGAATATGGGGATAAAAATAAATGACTGGAAGATAACATGGATTCATAAGGATTTGAAATAAAATTACAATACTTAAAAGGTTCTACATTTGTGGGGATGCAATGGACTTTTCCATCATGAATGTATTTCAATAATTTATGGAGTATTGAATGAACACATTTCATTTCCCTCATCCAGGGTCTACCAAGGAGTACATTGTATGCCATGGTTCCTTCCAAGATGTGAAACATTGTGTGCAACGTTCTAGCCCCTACTTCAATGGGCAAAACAATAGTGCCAACTATGGTACACAAAGCATCGTTAAATACTTTGAGGGTGAATGATGACTTGGAAATGTGGGAAGGTGGTAGCTTGAGGTGGTGAAGGGCAGCAGTAGTAATGATGTTAATGGATGAGCCGGTATCTATTAGGACTCTTTTGAATGGCTTTTTATCTATCAAGGCCATGATATGCAATGGCAGATCCATAGATTCTGAGGTTATTGACTTAATTTCAAAGTCATAAAAGGTGATGGATGGCTCCATGCATGTCCTAACACTCCCTACAAAACTATTGAAGGTATTAGAGTCTTGGGATTCTAACTCAATAGACTTAAGGATCTCCAACAAATCTTCTCTATGTCTCGAGGATTGTTGAATAAGCTCATATAAAAATAATTTAGCTGATGCCATTTTCAAGCTAGAAGTCAACCGGCTACTTAAGGTTACCATTGGCCTTATAGGGTGATGAATGGACTAATTTGGTGGATTGTGTAGATGTATTGGTAGGGATAGATTTTGAGATGTTTGGGTGGGTGGTGGATTTGAGGGTTGTTGTACATTCTATTAATTTTTCTTTTTCCCTCTTGTGACTACATGGATTGCTCCTACAAAATTTTGGTATTGTTGAACATGGTTGGCTTGGTTAGTAGGTGTTCGGTGGTTATTACCTTCTATAGTAGTTTGGGCCTCTCCATGGTTGGGAAGAGGTGTCTAAAAAATTCCTAAATTTTGGTTTTGTGGAGCTAAAGGATTACCCACATTGATGTCCCCCAACTATATAAGGTCTTGGATGATGTTCTTAAAAACATGGTAAGAGTTGATATTGTGACCGTTTTTCCTATGATATGGGTAAAATAGGTGTTCTCTGTAATTCTTGGGATGTTTTGTAGGATCATCAGGCCTGAATTTAGGAAAGGCCTGAATTTAGGAAAGGCTACCTCCAATGACCCCAATACCACTATTCCCAAGAAACTATCCCCCATATCAACTATCTCCTATCATAAAACCCACCACCTTCCAACCCACTTTGGTTGTAATACCAATTCTAGTCCTTACTTCATCTCTTAGCATCATCCATCCAACCTCAAAATCCCAGCCAATGCTCTAGCTGGATGAAATAAAGAGAGTTATCTAAGCCCTCTCAAGATGAGGTATTGGCTTTAATAAGGCAACAAAATGTACAGAGGTTCCAAGGTTATAGGCCCCCTCTTTATGGGTATCATAAACCTTAGTTTTTGTCCTATAAGAATGCTAAACCTGCCCAAGAACACAATCGTTACCTAGTGCCTATCCCTACCTCACTATAGCAAGCTACTACATACCATGTCAAAAATATTACCCTGGGAAAAATAATTACATAGAGAAGCCACTACCTGGTATGACCTACATCTAGGTACTTACCCCCATAATGTCTATCTCAAATAAAGACTCCAATGATTCATGAATGAGATGCCCATCCATTCATTCATCTTAGTCATTTATAGTCCACCAATACCAAGCCAACTATTCCACTCCTTAGTTATTTATAGTCCAATGGTTTCTCCTATAGAGAAATTTCTAGCCACTTGGAAGAAGTAAGGAACATATGTAGCGACCAATTAGACAATATTTATAGTACACAATAAGTGTTAGGACCGATCGAGCCATGAGGCACTAACCATAATGGAGGTAATTAAAGAGCTCTTGGATAATATCTACCATTATTGACAAATCAAGAATGAGCCAATCAAACAAAAAAATGATATCCTCAACATTACCATATTAAGCCCAAACCTATTAAATTTTTTGGTAGCAATAATATATGATTCCCTCTAACCAACTGAGGTCCCCCTGGTCAGTTGAGGATGGGTCCAAATCATAACTGCTATCAAACATCCCACTAGATGAGAATCTAGAGGAAACCTTGATAGATCAAGAGGGACCAAATGAACCACAAACCATGTAAACTATCGATCTAATGGAAATTCTAATTAGGCCATAACTCTTCTATCTAACTTTGATTTAGTAGATATAAGATAGTTCACAAGTATATAATTAACTCCAAAGCAAAAAACTTAGTGATACTGAAGGTGGTGGTAGACACAATCAAGCTAACTTTACAACCAATTGAAAAAATGATGGTGCAATTGGATGAGATTTCAATCCAAGTCCATGGGGTAATAAGGGGCCTCGAGCTCATACTATAGGCCTACCCTTATATCAGTATTTCCCAAGATATCATAGTGATTGATCTTCCAATATTATTTGAGATCTATCTTTTTAAAATAATTTTATTGCTAAATTGGGAGACTACTTATGGGTGGGCTATATTTTGATGGCCCTAAGGATTAAATCTAATGCTAGAATAAAAATTCCAATAGAACCTCTCTAGAGGTACCACATTGAGCAACAATTCAAAGAGGAACTAGACACCAAGCAATATTTTGAGGAAAGAGATGAGCAACTTGAGATGGATAAGTCTTCTCTTAAGGTGCATCTGGTCAATAAAAAAACTATTATAATACAAAAGTGTTGTTTTTTGGTCCCAACAAAACCTTTTATCCCACAGATATGGGATAGCACCTAGGCAAAGGATTGAATCACCGGACCATCCCAGGACTTTGTATAATTAAAAAATAAATCTTTTATCCCAACATTTTTATCTAATTTTTGCAATGTATTTATTAGTTCATACTTGCAATAAGGGAACAAGATCGTTGGCACACCTGAAGGATAGCTCACATAATACATGACATAGGTACAACCTACTCAAGATTACCACTAAGGATTGTATGACAAATGAAAAGAGAGTCTCCATGATTAGTCATGAAGGATGATGATGTCCTCACTACCTAGGCATGTAGGAAAATCTCTTTCCATATCACCCTACCAAAAGGATATATTAAAGGAAATACAGACAAGGAGGATTAATTTTATGGCCCTCAAGGAGAATTATACCCTTCAATTTCCAAGAAAATCCTAAGCAAAATTGCACTTTAGAAGCATATCGTTCTCCCATTCTCCTAAGCTACAAAAAGCCCTAGGATTTTCTCCCTTAAATTCCATACCCAATAGATAAGGCCTGCATATTTGGGTTTATTATCTCTTGCTAGTAGGATATCCCTTGTGAGTCACCCAAGCTTTAGTGAAAATTCACTACATCAGGCAAATCCCATCGAAGAGGTAATTTTGAGCAAGCCATCATTTGGAGTTGACTGAAGAAGAAAAAGATGAGGGGACCCAAGGCCCTCACCATATACTAATTAGCCAATTTTATAATACCATAAAGGATTTTGCCATGAAAGCACCTTCGTCTCAAGCTAAAAGATAATGTCAAGATCCTTTTACCATAATGTCACACGGATCAACAAATCAAACACCAACATCCCACAAACCTTTTTGGTGGTAGTGAAGCCAACCCTCATCATTGATAGGATTCCTAGATACCTTATGATTATAGCTAAAGGGGCTCCACATTTGGTGATATTTTAACCCAAATAATGACTGCAAACTCTTCTCTCCCATGGAAGAAGGTTGTGGACTTGGCTAGATTCCATGTATGTTTAGAATTATAGTGACTATCCACCTAGTCACTATTCCTTGATGTAGTTATGATATGATACTAGCTACAAACCCCAAGGAATAAAACCCAGTATTTTTGGATAAAGAAGAAGGAATCGAGGTGACTAGATAGAAAACCAACAAAGCAAGGTTCTATTCCTCAAGCTCCTATTACTCCCTTGAGAAAAGTTTAACACAACATCCTATGAAAGCTAAGTCATCTTAGAGATTTTAAGTTACAAAACCTTCATAGACCAATCAAATTTGTTGGTCTATATGAAGGTTACCTCAAATATTTATGGCAAAGGATAAAAATAAAACAGATCGATCGAAGCTAGAAAAGGAGGATGAATTAAACATCCCTGCAAAAACAAACTGCATAGTAGTCCTAGTCACCACTAGAATAGTGGGAAAGGAAGATAGGTAGTCCAATAGTATGGGGTACACCTATAAACCAAATAATACCTAAAAGGGTAGAAACTAAAACCATAATGACATTAAAGGAAGATCCCTACAGAAGAAGTCAATTGAGCCACCAAGAAGGTGGGTCACTGAAATCCTAGATGAACCCAAAATCAACTTGATGTAAGGAAACAGTGGTGGTTCAGTTATATTGCTACCATCCTCAACAACTGAGTGCAATACCCAAAAAAATAGATGGCACATTAAAGGTAGTAGCATGAAGGCAACTTGAGAAACAATATCAGGCTTAAGGTCATTAATTAAGAGATCCTAGGGGTCTAATTGTAACAAGATTTGCAAGGTGAACTATTGAGAAGATCACAAGAGGAGTCTACATCCCATCAGACCAATCTACCTAGAATATTAATCCTAGGTTAAGTTTTGAACTGAACATTTTGAAATCCTTGCATAAGTTTTGGGGGGAACTTTTCCCCATCTTCTCTTATATATTTCCATTTCTTCTCTATTTAGGATCATCATAAAAATGTTGTAGTTATGCCTAGTATCTGGTCTTGTATACCCTTTTTCTTTCTTTTATCTTCTCTATGCCAGTCTAGCTCGAGCCTTTAGTCACTCTATCTATAAGCTTCAAGCCTCTTTCTTAGCCATAGATATATTTTAATTATGTAATATATATAAAAAGTTGTGACTATTTGATTTCTAAACTGGTTCTTGTGTATACATATTTGTGGTATTTTATGTTTTATGAAATCATGTTCTTTATGTTTTATCAATAATGATTCATGTGTTCACCACTCCCATTGTCACTTGGAAGAGTTTTAGGATCTTGGTGCATCACCTCCCTTAGAATAGTTTCTTACTTTCATCTTGTGAGAAGCGGAACAACATCTCAATTATTGGATGAAGTATAAATAATACAATAGGGCCAGGATTAGTCTAGAGGTTGTGGAACCACCCGAGACCAATATAGGCACAGTTGTAACAAATAACAACTAGCCTAAATTAATCAATTCTAACAATATAAGATCGTTAGGATCAAATAATTTAAAGAAAGAAATATTGAAATATATTCTAACATCCCCCCATATTACAATATTTGAGGAAACATATAACTACTAGCTATACTATCATCCCCCCATTATTTTGAAATACATAGAGAGCTGTGAAACAATTCAAATTTGACACGTGCAAGTGCCTTAGTGAATATGTCTGCAACTTGAGCATTGGTGGAGATGTACTGAAGCTGGATTCGGTGCTTTGGTACTTCATCTCGAATGAAGTGGCATTGTGTATCAATGTGCTTGGTTTTCTCATGATGCATTGGATTCTTAACAAGATTCAAAACACCCATGTTGTCGCAGAACAAGTGTATTGGAGATTTTTATGGAAGACCCATACTTGTCAGGATGCGACGCAACCATATCACTTCGCACATAGCTTCACGTGCGGTGCGATATTCTGCCTCTATTGATGAGATAGCAACCACCTATTGCTTCTTGTTGTGCCAAGAGACAGGACCAGATCCAAGATGAAACAAATATCCTGAAGTTGATTTACGATCATCATATGATCCGACATAGTCGGAGTCCGTGTATCCCTGTAAGAAGAATTTGTTGTTCTTCTTGTATTCTAGGCCATATTCCATTGTGCCACGAACATAGTGAAGAACTCGCTTTGCTGCTTTCTAGTGTGTAGTCTTAGGTTCCTGCATGAACCTCAAAAGATAGTTGACAACAAATACGATATCTAGCCTAGTGTTGGTTAGATATATGAGACTCCCAATCAGCTGACGATAGAGAGTAGCATCTACCTAAGGTGATTTGTCATATCGCGATAACTGAAGTCCTGTTTCCATTGGTGTTGCCATCGACTTGCAGTCAGTCATGCGATATTTTTCTAGTAGTGTCTTGGCATATTTTTTCTGGGACACTTTGATGTAGTGCTCCTTCTGGTTCACTTCCAGACCAAGACAGTAATGGAGAAGTCCGAGATCTATCATTTCAAAATATTTGCTCAAATCCTATTTGACAGTAGAGATCATTATTTTTGAACTCCCTGTTATGAGCATATCATCAACATAGAGTACAAGCAACACTATTTTAGAGCCTTGCTTCTTGAAATAGAGGTTTGCATCCGACGGACATCTCTTGAATCCATGCTGCAGTAGGTGATTATCCATTTTTATATACCAAGCCCGAGGGGCCTGTTTCAAACCATATAAGGATTTGACCAATTTGCAAACTTTCTATTGTTGGCCTTCCACTTCAAATCCTTTCGATTGAGTCATGTAGACTTCCTCTTGGAGATCACCATTTAGAAAGGCACTCTTGACATCCATTTGGTGCACTTTCCACCCATACTATGTTGCCATAGCACAAAGAACTCGAATGGTTGTCATCCGAGCAGTAGGTGCAAAAGTTTCCTCGTAGTCAATACCTTCTCTTTGAGCATAGCCCTTTGCAACAAGTCGGGCCTTATGCTTATCTATTGTCCCATCTACCTTGTACTTGACTTTGTACACCCATTTGTAGCCTATGGGCTTCTTTTCGTATGGCAGATCGACAAGCTTCCAAGTTTTGTTTTTCATCAGAGACTTATATTCTGCAACCATAGCGGCCTTCCACTAAGGCTCACTAAGAGCATCTTGTACTGAAGCAGGTTCAAGTTCGTCTATTGAAGACATAAACACCCTGTCATCATCAATATCCATATCTTTTGTATCTCTCTCTGGATCTATAGAAAGTTCCTCAAAATATTGACAAAGATCATCAACCCCAGAAATATCTGCTACAGCTTTCTCCTATCGAGCCATGCTACGAGTACGAGGTCTGTCCAGAGTCAAATCTGGTGGAGTGGATAGCTTAGAATCTCTGATTGTACTTGTATACCACTTTGGATTCTTCTTCTATGGTGTTGAAGAATATGAAGAAGGACCTCCAACTTTTGATGAAGGAGACTTCTCAACCTTAGTTTCCACAAGGTCTAGGTATACATCTGATGTGTTTTTTGATGTGAAAGCCTCATCAAAAACTACATCTCTACTGATGTGAATCTTCTTGGTTAAGGGATCAATCAATCGATAACCCTTAGAGTGCTCATCATACCCAAGAAGAATGCACTTCAATATTTTCTCATCTAGCTTCTTCCTCTTTTCTTTCGATATGTGCATGAATGCTTTACAACCAAAAATGCGTAGATGAGAGATGGAGGGTTTCCTACCACTCCATGCTTCATGTGGAGTCATTCCTTGTAGGGCCTTTGTGGGTTCCCTATTCAACAGATATATTGCTATGGTGACAGCTTCTGCCCAATATTGTTGCCCAATTCTAGCTCCTGTGAGCATGCAACGAACCATTTCCATGACGAAATGGTTCCTCCTTTCAGCAACTCCATTTTTCTTAGGAGTATAAGCAGTAGTCAACTATCGTGTGATCCCATTTTTAGACAAGAATGCTAAAAATTCTTTAGAGGTGAACTCCCCCCTCGATCTGAGTGGAGGGTCTTTATAGAAGTCCCTGACTCCTTTTCAACAGATTTCTTGAATTGCTAAAAGAAGCCAAATGCTTTAGATTTCAGTTGAAGAAAGAATACCCACATCTTTCATGAGTAATCATCCATGAATAACTAAAAATACCTCTTACCCCCACAACTATTGGGTGTTAAAGGACCGCACAGATCGGTGTGAACCAACTCCAGAGGTTTCTTTGCTCTTGTAGAGCTTCTCTCGAAAGGTACTCTATGTTGCTTTCCTGCCAAGCAATCAGAGCAAACTGGCAATGTGGTAGAAAGGGAAGGAAGACCCTTTACCATCTCATACTTACTTAACTCAAGTAAGTAACTAGAACTCATATGTCCATATCTCTTGTGCCACAAGGAAGTTGCCTCCTTTGTAGAGACAATCATGGCTACATTTGGAGAAGATATAGTATCTAGGGCAAATAATCCATGCTTATATGAAGCGGTTGCAATGTTCTTACCTCTCCTGGTGATAGAACAACACTTCTTGCCCCCCTCAACACTAAAATTTACAACCATATCTTTGTCCAAAATTTGTGTGACTGACAACAAGTTGTTCACCAATCCTAGAACATAGAGGACCTTCTCAATTTGACACTTGCCATCAGGAAGAGTGACAAAAATAGTACCTTCTCCCTAAACCTTGTAGGTTTTATCATCGGCAATAGTGATAGGTTTGCCCTCTTTGGCCTCAAAAGACTCAAACCATGATTTGTCGCCAGTCATGTGCTTACTGGCTCTAGAATCGACATACCAAATAGGATCCATCTGCTTGGATACTATGGTAGTCATGAGCACTTTGTGTGCTCGCTCAGAATCCGTGTCAGATTCCTCAATAGCAACATTCACTTTGGGTTGCTTGTTCTTGTGTGGTTTGTTCTGGCCTTTCTATTTTTGTTGTTTGTTTTTATGCCAACATCTGTTTGTATCATGACCTTCTTTGTCATAGATCTTGCAATATCTCTTAGTTTGTTGAGGTTGTTGAGTTTGTTTCCCTTTTGAATCCTTTTGAGAACTCCCTCCCTTCTAAAAATTACCCTTCTTCTTGTTCTGGCCCTTCCTGTTTGTGTAGAGGGCAGTATTAGAAGAATCATCTCGTTGTAGTTGGCGTGCCTCCTCTTGTTGAAGCAAATTTACCAACTCAACAAAGGTAACTTGTCTTTGTGATACATGAAGTGAGGTGATCAATACTTGAAAAGAATCGGGTAATTCTCTCAATACCATTGAGGTAAGGAGCTGATCATCAACTGGTGCTGCCAAAGAATTCAACTTTGCTTTCAACTCAGACACTCTGCACAGAAAGAGTTCAACTGTTTCTCCCTGGTTCATGCTCAGTTTGTGTAATTGAGATTGAATAAATAGAATGGTGGAAGCATTCTTTCCTTCATATATAGTTTTAAGGGTATTCCATGCCTCTTTACTACTTTTACACTCAGCAATATGGGGTTGAACTTCATCAGAGACAACAAGCAAAATGAGCACCTTTGCCTTGCTATCTATCTTATCAAAATATTTCTGAGCAGCAGTGAGAGTTGTGGCTCCAGCTATAGATGAAGGTCTCACTGTTGTTCCAGACACAACATCCCAAAGATCATCCATCTCTAGGATTTCCTTCATTTTGTTTTTCCATGGTGTATAGTTTGGACCTTTCAACAATTGATGAGCATCAGTCATTAGTTTTGTAGACATTGTGAAGGTTCCTTATAACACCAAATGGTCCCCCCTTCAATATACCTTAATTCCAGGTCGTTATACCGTACAAAATACCCGCCCTTACGTGAGGGAGACTATAGGTATTTTGAAAAACCAAAAAAATTACCCGCCTTTACGTGAGGGAGACTATAGGTAATTTTAATGATTATACGATACGTGGTACTTAGGTGGTACTGAAAGGGAATCACCTCGTTGATGGCACCGACCTTAGAAAGTCTTCAATCCTCATGCATGGGGCGTAACTTCCCCTAAACACTTTGGATATCCGAACGTTCGTCTGGATTTAAGCCTAAACACGAGAGTGATTGGGGTAGTGGATGGAGTAAAAAAATAGCAAAATGGCAAACTTATCTCTCCCCGACGATTAATAGAGAACTAGCTTAGACGTCGTTTTGGCAACTATATTAGGTGGCGGATACAGTAGCGCAATCACGACAACTTTACCTGTAAGTGCTGGCCAGAGGTATCACAAATACCGAATGCTACAATGTAATAAATTGCACAAATGGGTTTTAATTATTTCGGGGACTTAGGGAGTGAATTTGATTTTAACTTTTAATGATGTAGTGCATAGAAAGAAAACAAAATGCAACATACAACATAAAAGTGCCCACAGAAATAAACCACTAGGTGTCAGGCGCAGCCGAAAATGCACCTTTACAATAATGCCAAAATTTGCTTTTTTTTCAAAAAAAAATTACTCTCAATCCCCCTTTGATTTTTCGAAAAAAAAATACCCCCCCTTTGAAAACTTCTTCTTATAAAGCATTTTTAAACATTTTTATATCTAAAGTTAAAAAAAAAAAATTATTCCATATAGCAAAAATTATCTTAAAAAATAATAATTTTAAACTATATAAAGAAATAATTTAAAAAATTAATTTTTAACTTTAGAAAAAATATTAAAAAATAACTTTAAAAAAAAAATTGTTTTACCTTTGCTTTGGGGGGGGTCAGTGGGATTCGAACCCACAACCTTAGGCTCCCTAAGCCTTAACCACTCAACTCACCGCCAGGTGAGCCAGTGAGCTGATCTAAAAGAGATCAGGCTCCACTCGTACTTAAAGATCTCCCACGAGCCAAATGGCCCTCGCGGTGGCGCTCCCTCCTCAGCCACCGCTCGGGCGGAGCGCAGGTGGCGCTACTTGTGTGGGAGGAGGGTGGCGCGAAGGCGGCGATGGGGTGGCACGATGGCGGCGACGGGGTGGCTGGCTCATAGATAGCCAAAAATGCCACAAAAAATTGCTCTGAAGGGATCATTTAAGATCGTTTTCTCCTCTGCAATTTAATAGACCCAATTTTTCACCTTAAAACTGCAAAAAATGAAGCAAAAAAACCTGCATATCGAATGGCCATTGACGCCCTGCGTGATGAAAAAGTCAGAACTGGAAGAAATTTAAAGGACTAAAACAATTTTTAATCTAGCCAATCTGCTCCGATTGGCTTCCTTGTTCTAGAAAATCCTACAGAAAAGAAAAACACTAAACACAGTGATAAGGAAAAATACCAACTATGTCATAATTTTGACGCCAAACGTTTCAGGTGACGCAAAAAATTTTACGTGACGCGTTGTTGATTTTAAGGCAGATCAAAGGAAAATCCCACATCCACAGGATAGTGAGGCGTATAAGGTTTTAAAAAAACCTTTACTCCACTAAGGAGTAAATTCTCTTGGGGAGAGTTTCTCTCCCGAGAGAGTCATGGGTAAGCCTTGGTGTTGGCTCCCATGACTTGCTTGTCGCACCTCGCTTTGACCTTTCGACCGTTTGGGTCGAACTCTCCGTTGTCGGTCGAACACTCTCCTTTGCTATGTCGATCGAATGGTCGAACGTTGTCTTTGCCCTTTGATTATTCGTCGATCAATTCTCCCGATCTAAAACAAAACAAATTTTTGAGAGCACCGAGGTATAAAAAAAAATCCAATCAATCTAAAAAAAAATTCTCAAAATGATTAAAAATAATCTTCGCTCATCAAGAGCTCCACTACTACGAGATCACTTCGAGAGAAATGAGAGTGGCGGAGGTCGAGCTATGATACCATGTGAGAAGCGGAACAACATCTCAATTATTGGATGAAGTATAAATAATACAATAGGGCCAGGATTAGTCCGAAGGTTGTGGAACCACCCGAGACCAATATAGGCGCAGTTGTAACAAATAACAACTAGCCTAAATTAATCAATTCTAACAATATAAGATCGTTAGGATCAAATAATTTAAAGAAAGAAATATTGAAATATATTCTAACACATCTTTTCTTTATTTTTGGTTGTTGCTTTTTCTCTAGCTCATTTTCCTCAAACAAATATTTAGCAGACTAGGCTAGTTTAAAAAGTGAGCATTAAAAATCACATCAAAACAAGGAATTAGCCTTTCTAAAAATTCTAAAGATTGTCCTTGGAGTTGCACCCCACACTCCCCAGACTTGCAAACTATACACTCTCTATGAATCATGAGCATTGGGTGCATAAGACATCCACATAAAATGGCCATGGTTCTCATAGCATTGAACAACACTTACATCAAGAGTGCTTATAGGCTTAGGTCATCACTATTAACCTTGACCATTAAAATTAGATTACCAATATTCCCATAATTTTAAATATTAATTTTTAGAATAATGTACATAAATCATTTTTAAAAGCTAAAACATTTAATTTTTAAATTTATAATGTATTTTTAGTTAATTACATAGGTTGAAATAAGGTCATTTTAACATCATTGAACACGTTATCATAATGTTTGAACAAACATTATTATTAAGATATTATAATAAATTGTATTATCACAAGTTACCTTCTTTTAATACAAAGAGAAATTGGTAACACTATTGGATGTTACCACTGTAAACCCTGGCTCCTTGGGTTAGACGAAGTTCATTATCATAATGTTTGAACAAACATGCTTATTAAGATATTATAATAAAATGTATTATCACAAGTTACCTTATTTTTTAATACAAAGGGAAATTAATAACACCATTGGGTGTTGCTACAATAAACCCTAACATGTTTGGTTAAATAAAGTCAACGAGACCCTGAATCTGACCCTCCAAGACATCAAATTAGGGTAGAAAACTGACTAACACTCGGCTGCTACCATCTAGCCTATTCTTTCTGGGTTGTGTTTTGAACCTTTGACCTCCCCAAAGAAAGGCCAAAGCCCTAACTACTACGTTGTCCTTGTTAGACACTATAAATAATTAATAATGTGAATAATGACAATGTGAATACTTAAACTTAAGTTTCCTGATTTCAAGAGTCTTCATGACAATGTGAATAATTGAACTGAAGTTGTGCACATAGAATTGCATTCCATGTATTGTGATAGCTTATTAATTTTTTAATTTTTAATTATTTTTTAAGTGAAATTATTTTATGTATTATCTTAATTTAATTGTTCGGAGCATTGAACAACACTTACATCAAGAGTGCTCGTAGGCTTAGGTCATCACTATAACCCTGGTCAAAAAATTAGATTGCCAATATTCCTATAATTTTAAATGTCATTTCTTAAAAAAATTTAAGAAATCATATTCAAAAGATAAAATCTTTGAATTTTAAATTTATCATGTATTTTTTAGAATATTTACATAAATCATATTTAATAGCTAAAATCTTTGAATTTTAAATTTACAATGTATATTTTTTTTATAGTTATGTTGGTTGAAATAAGCTTATTGTATTACATCATTAAACACATTATCATTATGTTTCAACAAACCTACTTATTAAAAAATTATAATAAATTGTATTATTACAAGCTACTTTATTTTAAGTCTTCATGACAATGAGAATAATTGAACTTAGATTGTGCACAAAGAATTGCATTCCATTTATTGCAACAGCTTATTTATTTAAAATTTATATTTAATAAAAAATATATAATAATTTATTTTAATTAAATTTTTTATATATTATTTTAGTTTAAATTTTTTATTAATGCACAAGAGGCTTGGACCAAGTGATAAAGAGTGAAGAGTTTCACACCATAAATTAAAGTTCTAATCGTATTTGATATAGATATTTCATTAAATGATATGAATGTAAGTAGTTAAAAACATGGATAGGACCTATTTTAATCTCTTATTACACATTTTTTTCAATTATTTATATGGGATTGAAATGGGATAGAGAGTGAGGAGTTTCATACCATAAATAAAAGTTTTAATTGTATAGATGACTTTGATATATATATATATATATATATATATATATATATATATATATATATATATATATATGATATTTTATTAAATTGATATGATTGTATAAGTAATTAAACACGTGGAATTTTTGTGCACATATCCAAGGGATGAACCTATTTTAATCCCATATTACCTATTAAAAAATTTATTTTAATTTTTCAATTAATTATATGGGATTTAAATTGGGTGAAACCTATTTTAATCTCATATTACCTATTAAAAAGTTTATTTTTTCAATTGATTATATGGGATTGAAATTGGGTGGAACCTATTTTAATCCCATATTACCTATTAAAAATTTTATTTTATTTTTTCTATTAGCTATATGAGATTGAAACAAAGCTCACTCATATTATATCATCAAGACATAGTGGTATTACAACAACTTGGATATTATTCAAATAACACTTGGAAAGATTTGAACCAAGGTCTCTTTGAATGTGTAGGAATATAACCGATTGAGCTATACCAATTGATTAAAAAATAAATAAATTATATTAACTTATAATTTTATATTGTTGTTCTGTAAGGGTGAGGGATATTGTAGTGGTATATCTTTGGGCTTTTATTCAAAATACCCAATTTCAAATCCGGTAAAGGAGAACAAGACCCCTTTCAAAAAAAATGTGTGCTTTACCTTAAAAGTTTAAACCCAAAAGGGATAGACTAGGTGGTAGCAACCAAGTGTTTTACAGTGGGATACCTTGGTTTTATTCGCTAGATAGTTAGGTCCAAGTGCTTACCAGTGGGTTACCCTGGTTTGATTCTTTAAATATTTTGTATAGGTTCCATTCCCTAGATGATCAAGTCCAAGTGCTTACTAGTAGGTTGTTTTGGTTTGATTCCCTAGATGGTCAGTCTACTTCATTATACCCACACTAGTTAAGTTTAATGCAGATGATAAGAAAAAAAACAAAATTAACCATAGGCTAAGGTTCCAATTTTATAACTAAACCATAATGTCTTTATCAAGACAAAGCATTGGTAAATGTGTTGGGCTCACATTGCGAAGACCCAAGTTTGAATCATGAGGAGGATGACCGCTATTGTGCCCTTGGCTATATGCTTGAGTTATTAAGATATAATAAAAAAAACTAAACCATAGTATCTTAATCAATGAATTTTAAAATAAGAAAAAAGAATGAGAAGTGAATATTTTTATATTATAAGTCAAGGTTTTAATTTCATAGGCAAACCTTAACATTTTTTCTAGTGGATATAGGTAAAATAGCTAGAAGCAAAAAATTTCCACTGTTTGTAAAGTTTTTAATCTCACAAATGAACCTTAACATTTCAAAGTGTCCATAATGATTCAAATTGTGTGAATATTGTTCGATGGAGATAGCATAATAGTTAGGGCTTTGGCCTTTCTTTGGGAGATCCAAGGTTCAAACCATGGTGCGTGTGTGCATGCAATTTCATATGGTCTAAGCTTTGGTTCTTGTGTACATCATGGAGAATCACTCATTTCGACATTATGGTGTGTGTTGTGTGTGTGTTAAGAAAAAAATGTGAATATTATGACTTCATTGTATGTGATTGGACTTTCATATAGGATATCTAAGCTCCAATTATGGATAGGATAGCCCTCGTTGTTATGCTCCCAAGGAGGGTTTCCCTCATATGTGACTCAGTTATACTTTGCATTACTTCAACTAAAATATTATTATAAGACTACAATATAGTTCATTAAAATAATATAATCACATAGTTGTAACATAATATAAATAATCACTATATTTGTGTAGAAATGAAAATATCCAAGTCGTTGCCCCTCCCTTGACCTCAATGGGTTAGGTTTCCATGTTAGTCAACCTCTTATCTACCTAAACTAATATAATGTGTGTTTTTACTGTAGATAAGTTGGACACTTGATCAAAAATATACAAAAAAATTAGCTAAAAGAAATAAATGGAAGCCATCGCTATAAATATTATAGAAAAAATCCTAGCTAATGTCCCTCATATGGAATCTACAACTGAAAAATTAGTCAAGAAATTTCCTATATATGGATCTCAATACCTCCCTATTCCCGTAAAACCTTATCCTTCTCAAGTTGTTCCTCCCAAGAACCCTCTTGCCTCTTCCACAGCTCAAATTAAATCCTCAGATACTCTTGTTAATCCACAAGCCCCACCAAATTTAACCATGAATCTTGAGTTAAATCTCATTATTTCACCACAAATATTGAAAGGTATTCTTATGAAATATGGGTGGAGAATGGTAAGCAAGCTACAAAATTTATTAATCCCACCAAAATTACTTCATCCATATAGAGGAAAGAAACCCTTTGTCAAAGATCTTTCTAGATCCTTCTCTCAAGTTGCTCAAAATAAGATTCTTGTTTAGCAACCCCATTTGGACAACATGCAATTGTTGCCAATCAATGAAAATATATTCTAGTCTCTAATTCATGAGGTTGAGTAGCCTCTAAATCACCCCTCATGAATTTAAATCTTCTATATTGTAATTTTATGGGGATCTCCCTTCCTTACCATAAGTTTTAAGTTTAAAAAGTTGTTGAAAATCATATTTATGTTCTTTTCCTTCAAGAATTGAAATTCATTGGTCATACTCTCACCCATTGTATAGATATCATTGGTGGTGGATATGCATCTGCCTTTACTACTTCTCATATTATTGGTAAAGGAGGAGTTGCCCTTTCCATAGCCAAGTCTAGTTGTTATGTTATTCTAGACCCTAGTGAAGATCCTACTCGCCACTATGTGTGGGTTAGATTGGCTCTCAAATCTCATGTTGTTGGATTTTGTTCTATCTATCTTCCCAATAGTCTTCCTAGTTGTATATCCCTCTCAAAATGGTTAGTTTTTTCTCTCACTCCTATAAAATGGATCCTTGGAGGTGACTTTAATATGATTGAGAATTCTAGTGATAAAATTTGGACTAGTAGTAAACCCTTTTCTAATATTGAATTTGGTAGTTGGTTGTTTTGTTGTAATAATTTAGGTGTGCATGAACCTCTCTTTGGTAAAGAATCCTCTTATAGAGATAATTGGTTTACGTGGTACAACTATCATCAAGGTTCTGCTAGGAATCTTGTTTTTCTAGACAGATTTTATTTCGGTAATTATTTTCTAGATAAATTCTCCATCCATGAGTAAGTTTGAATCCTTTCTCACACAAATTTGTCTAATCACCTTCCTATCTTATATTTTATCCAGAATTTCTCTATCTCCCTTAATTCCATGTTGAATCCTTTCAAATTAAATGTGCCCCACCTTGATTGTCATGTCTACTGCCACCTCATAGAGCATGTTTGGAATAGATTTCCTAGACCAACTGATAATACTGGTTGGATCAAATGGTTTGAAATAGTTATTTCCAATACAGTTTCATCCCTTATATGGTATGGGTGCTCTATTTCTAGGAGGAAAAATATTCAAGAAAATTGCCTTCATAACGAGATCTCTCATCTTAGTTCCATGCTTATGAAAGATCCTACTAACACTATTGTTCAATGTGATCTAGCTAATGTTGAAAATCAGGCTAGATTTTATAAGTCTTACCGTGCTAGAGGGTGCATGTTAGATCTCGCCTCAATTGGATCTCACAGGGAAAAAGGGAGCTAAAAAAAATATTAACTACCTCAAACATAAGAATATTTTGGAAAGGATCACTAAGTTAAAATACCCTTCTAGTCATTCTCTTTCTCACTCCAAAGATATCATTAATCTTTTTGTAGCTCATTTATCTCAATATTTTATAGTGGAGCCAAGGTATGACATCCAATGTATCTTAATGAAATATGTGTAAGAACATATTCCCTCTCTAGGATACCCCATTATTCGAGATCAACTTGAATACCCTCTTTCTGTGAATAATCTACAAACTACTCTTTTTTCTATGAAGAATGACAAATATCCTAGATTGGATGATATTCTAGTGGAGTTTTATAAAAAATGGCATATTCTTTCCTTTGATCTTCATCATGTTTACCTAAAAACTCTCTATAATAGTTCCCTCGGATCTAATTTCAATGTAGAGATAATCAAGTGACTTATAAAGGTATGGCTTATAACCAAAACTCTAATTGGAGACCTATTACCCTCCTCAATGTTTCGTACAAATTCATAGCTAAAGCTATAGCTTTAAAAATAAAAATTGTTGCTCAAGCAATTGTTTGCCCAGAAAAATATGCTTTTCTTAAAGGTCTTATATTTTAGATAATCTTATGATGGCCTAGAAAACCTCCTAATGGGATATCGACTCCAATCATTATGCCCTCTTGGTTAAGTTAGATTTTGAAAAAGCTTATGATAGAATCAGATGAAATTTTATTCTTAGTATACTTTCTTGACTTGGTTTCGATCCAAAATTCTATAATAAAATCGGTATGCTCTTTGGTTATGCTTAAGCTTGTGTTTAGGTTAATGGAGCTCTTTATCCCTCCTCTCTTCAGTGGTCTATCATATAAGGTTATCCTCTTGCTCCTTTTTTGTATGTTCTATATGTCGATGCTCTAGGGTACCTTCTTCACAAGGCTCATTCTTATGGCCTCATTCAAGGTATTAAGCTTCCTAGAAATAAATGTGTACTTAACTCTCATTTTATTGAATATTCCCTTCTTTTTATTTAAAATACCCAACAAGAGATGGAAATGGCTAAAGAGACGGTTCAACTATTTTGTGATATATTTGGATCTCATATCAACGACTCTAAACTTGAAGTCTTCAATACCTCTTCTTCTCATGGATTTAAATTCTCAACTAAGTGGAAGATCATCCCTCATGGAATGATTGTGTGTTATTTGGTAATTCCCTTTAGGATTAATATCTCTCCTAAGGATATGTGGAACTAGGTTATGGAAAGACTTCAAAAAAAATTATGCTAAATTAGCTTGATTTATTTCCTTAGCTAGAAGAATTCAAGTTGCAAATAAAATTATGGTAGCCTCTCATATTTATTACTTCTCTTGTTGGATGGCCTCCAATGTAGCCTATAACAAATTAACTCGGGTCATTCATAAATTTTTATGGACCAAATAGGATGGGGATTTGGTAATGATAGCCATCTCATGGAAACTTTGTACTCAACCTAAGGCTTTAGGAGGTCTAGAAATCATTGATCCTCTTACCCAAAGCAAAATTTTGGCTACAAAATGGGTTGCTAGAGCCATAACTAGTGATGAAAATTTGAAACACCTATTTCGTTATAGAATTTCTCTAGCTAATCACAAAGGTAAATGGAAAGAAAATCCATGGAAGTATAAGGTCCTTAATGCACCTTACTTTATGGTTAAAGGATTTATTCCAGTTTCCCAAAACTGGAAATCTTGGTAATTAGTTTCTCATTTATTGGCTTGGGAGACTGACTCGTTGAGACATGGTCTAAGCATCGATCTAATAGTATTTGTTGGAATAAAATTATCCTCCATAATGATAAACCTTTAGCTTTATGTTGTGATATTCAAGGTCTAGCATTTTTTTTTTTAAGTATTTAATAGAATCATAGATATCTAGGATCTGGGTAGTTGCTCAATTCTTACCTGGAACTAGATTTGCAGTTATTACTCCCTTCCCTCTAGGTTCAAAGAGTCTTATGGTTTAGTTGTGGCTTCCATCCCTTGTGAGGTCATTATAAATTTGGGAACAACTATCCATAATATATGTAATTACTAGATATGGCTTAATGGTCATAGAATCTCTTCCATTACTTCTAGTTGGATATACAAAAAATTGTTTGTATCCTCCTTATTTAGACTTTAAGCTCAATGTCAAGTGGCAAGTGAATTTTACCAATACCCAATGGCAATCTCTTACTACTCAAATTTGGAAAGTTCTTTTTGAATCCAACACTTAGCTTCTTGGATGGTAAATTTTGCATCAAAAATTTCTAACTTTTGAAAGTCTAGCTTTGATTTTACACATTTCCTCTCATTGCAATTTTTGTAATGCTTTAGAAAATATTATTCACTTGATTTTGATTTTGTGACATGGATAAACAGTTTTGGGATGTCTTCTACACTTTTCTTTTTTACTCTTTCACTAGATATTGGAATCTTTCTCTGCTTGATTTTTTCTCATCTGGATCAATGCTCCAAACTCTGGGATTTTTGTAGACTCATCCTTATCAAGCACATTTGGAAGTGCATATGCAAAAAGGTATTTATGGGTTCTGCTCCTCCATGGGATATAGTTTTAGTAGACTTGAACTTTGATCTTTTGTTACATGTGGAATGCATTCATTCCCAAGTGTATCGCTCCAAATTTTTTGCATCCTTACCTTCAGGCTATAGGATCCACGCCCGAAAGGGGGATGCGAGAAGGATGGGACAATACCTCGGACTGAGAGGCCCTTTGAAGGTCGTGCCTCTCGGGGGAGGGGTATAAGGGTGAATTTTTGATGGATGGTGGGTTCACCAGGAAACTTTTGAGTGGCAGTTTCCACACCTAGGTTGAGAGTAGGTTTGATGTGTTCATTTTATACTTTAATCATTCAATTCCTAGGTTTGGCCAAGATGAATCTAAGCTATTCTATATGCCAATGCTGATTTATATGAATATAGAAAACATGAATAAGTGCTAAACACAGAGAGTATGCTAAATAGGATAGAATATACCTGATTTCGGATGTCTGATGAAGATTCTGAGGTTTGTAGAAGTCCAAATCATCTCAAATCATACGTAATCATCTGGAATTGCACAGAATCATCTCAGATCTCAGTCGGTCATCTGAGATCAGACGAGATCATCGTCGATCTGATGAATTCGTCAGACGAATTCATCAGAAACCTACAGTCACAAAAATAGATACCAAAAACCAAAAATGCAACTGCAAAAGTAAAGGGAAATGATAGAAATGATAGTAAATTTGCCTAAATGATAGATCCAGATAGTAATTAAAAGAAATGCATTAGTTTAATAATTTGTTTTAACTTTATCATGCATCTATGCTAAATGAGGTGAACTCCAGGATGCAAGAATAGAATAAACCAAGTTAATGCATAAAAGAAATGAAGAGAGAAGATAAAGAAATACAAACTCTAGGTTCTGATTGCCCCCAATCTGGACTACAGTCGAGATCACCTCTGATCATACGAGATCATCGCCGATCTATGATAGGATCATCCGAAATCATCTGGAATCGCCTGCGACGATCCGAGCTTGCTCCGACTGAAAAATAGTAAAATCCCTGCAAGAAAACTTGAAATACGCAATGCAAACGAAGGTGCGAAGGTATTCTAATGCATGAAAAGTTAAAGTTGCAAAGAAATCAGTCAGCCAGGGGGTTCAGGGGGATAAACTAAGAAAATCCCAGTTTATATAGGATTAGGGAGAGGTTAGGAGGTTGGAGATCATCCCAATTTGGGAGATCTCCAATGGGGGAGACTCTAACTGACGTAGACACGCTTTCGCCCAAGTTAGAGAAGCTGTTGAAACAGAAGCTAATTATGAAAATTTGGTTTTGGGATGAAATCGTCTGGACGTTCTGTTCTAGATGAATTCGTCAGATCTGGGATGATTTCGTCTGATCATCGACGATATCGTCCAACGGTCAAAACAAATCCTAAAAATGGCATGAAAAACAAGGAAAGCGGGTAACGGGTGGTTAACGGGCGGTTTGGGTTAAAATTCAAATTTTTATCTTTTTACTAAGGTTTAACTGCGCCAATTTTAGGGTGCTACATTTTGCCCCCTCTTTAGCAAATTTTTCGAAGAAAATGCGTTAAAGACGAGTTTTTCCCATTTTACGAGAAAGCAAAAATTTACTCCATTTTTTAGACGATGATTCTAGGTCGAATCGTACGACTGCTGACTATGGTGCCCCCTCCGTGTTTTTACCCAAATCGAACGTTTGAGGTAAAAGCATGAAAAAGCAAAATTAAAAAAATGTTGTTGATTTTAAATAAAATTAAGAAAATAGGGTAAAACCCTAATTCATTTTTACTGTTCATTTTTACTGGTTTAGAGCTCTGCAGAGAAAAAAATGGTTGAGACAACACACCGATCGACAGAGGTCCGACGCGGGCTACGGGTAAGGATCTAATCCTAGTGAATTATGTTTTAATTTGTTTTGTGCAATTTTTTGTTTTAAATTTTGATTGTTTTGGGGCATCACGGCCGTTTTTAGGCCGTCGACGACGTCGGGATGAAATCGTCCCTATTTCGTCAAAATCGTCCCTAGATCATCGATTTCGTCTAGGGCGAAATCGATGAACTAGGGGCGATCCCGTCCAACAAGGGGCGATCCCCAAGTTGTGAAATAGGAGATGATTTCATCCTACAAAGGATGATTTTGCCCAATTTAGGATGATATCATCCAATGGTGGACGATATCATCATTTTTATGAAATTAAGCTTGTTTGAATTGTATTTAATTGATTTTAATGATTGGTTTATTAATGAATTTTGTTGTTTTATTGTTTGTTTTGTAGAAGGGATTACTAAAGAGTCGAGAGTGGAAATACGGGGGCTGAGAGATGACATAGCCATGCTCGACCAGGCGGAGCGTGACCGACTAGCACAGGTCGGTTTCAACATGTGGCAGAGATGCCACAAGTATCGATGGACATGGGGCTACTGACAGCCCTAGCAGAGAGGTGGTATCCGGGGTCATCCTGCTTTGGTTATCGATAGGGGAGATGGCTCCCACACTAGAGGATGTATGGAGGATCTTGAGGATCCCCATACAGGGATGACTGATGACTCCTACGGCCAATCAGGGCTAGGCGATGATGAGGTTGAGCGAGGATCCGAGCTTCACCCTGGAGAAGGGTAGAGTGAACATCGAGTCTCTGAGGTAGATGCCTGGGGCATCTAGGTTGACTCGAGGTGTTGGTCGGGATAGTGGGTGGCTTATTGTTGTGCCACCAGAGTGGGTGCAGATTACCCTGGCTCCTTTCAGATGTGGTCTGTGACATGAGAGACCATGGACTACAGATATGCCTTGGGGTAGCTTTGTACTATGCCGCTTGTATAGGATCTTACATGGGGTCGTATACAAGGGAGGTCGATGTCTGGTTGTGACATCACTACTATAGGTTTGGTGTTGGGAGCACATCATGGTGCGGAGGCCGATAGGGCTCCCACTGATAGGGGTTGATCGAGAGAGGCCCTAAGTTTTCTATTGGTGGTTACAGAGGGGGTCACAATGGTGGATAGATCTATCGATGTCACGGAGGTTGTTGGATGACCTCATCCTAGACCAGATCACCTGGAGGCCATGGAGAGAGCATCCAGGGTGGGCAGAGGATGGGCAGGAGCTGGCTCGCATCAGGCGAGTCTTGGCTGAGGATGGAGTGGGGAGAGGTAGAGCTCCATCGCTATGATCGAGTTTTGTGGTAGTTCGGTCTACAGTAGGGGATCCCTTCTCTCAGGGATTATGAGTACTCTCGGACTATTCGGGATAGTACCACATTGAGCGGGGCTCTAGACATGCAACGGTTCTGGAGTCAGGATGTAGATGATGCCCCCATCCAGCCAGTGGATGGTGATGATGCTAGGGTTGCGGATGGATACGATGCCTGGTATGTAGGCATCCACCCTCCTCGGATGATGAGGGCATAGGGTCTGGTGCACGTCATGGTGCGATGGATGGGGAGGCGGCGTCAGGCTACTATTGAGGCAGCATGGGGTCACGATGGGAGAGAGCAACGATGGTCTCCATAGGAGAGATGCCAGAGGATGGCACAGGCTCCATAGAGGCCACAGCAGAGAGGGAGGAGGGAGGAGAGATTCCCTTCTTAGTAGGGGGAGAGGCCACCATCGCCCGATAAGGGCAAGGGTGTCGAGGTGGGGGAGAGCAACGAGATGGCGGCTCTCCGAGCTGAGAATGCCCACCTTCGGGCTCAGGTGCAGACACTACAGGATGAGGCTACACGTCTCAGGGCTCGGAGCGGAGGGGCGAGCACTCAGGATCTAGCATGGGCTATTGCTCAGACCATGTTCTACCAGGGGTTATACTATCATGTGGTCCCAGAGGGATAGAGGATACCATTGCCAGCCCCCATTGTAGAGTCGGTCATGATGGGATCATCGAGGACATCCTCACGATCGACGGTGAGGACCCGAGACACAGCCTGACCTCTATGGGACCACCTCCTCCACCTTAGGGTAGGGGAGGAGATGAGGCTGAGAGCTCGAGGGCTTCTCGAGGCTAGCTGCTATAGATTACAGATTGTATTATTATTACTTTTTGAGGGGATTGAGTATGCCAGGGTATTGATTGTGGCATACCAATCCAGATGATGTATATAATTGATTGATATATATAGATTGTCTTTTTGATGATATGACTTGTGTATATGTTGTATGATGCTTTAATTTTGAATTTTGTGATTGATTATTCATGTAATTATGTCATTGGAAATAAATTATAATGTTTATGTCATGCCATAAAATTGTAAATGAAATAATTTGATGTGAATAAATTGGTTGTTTTGTGGTGTGATTTGATGAAAAATAAAAGGGACTTCTAACAATAATTTCAAAGGACATTGTCGTTGTTATAGACCATTTCATGGAGTCGCCGCTCACTAGGTCGTCAAGCTAATCCCAGTATAGAAATATTGCTAAAAGTAAAAGGGTGCTTAAGAGACTGTCTTAAGACTTTTGTGTTGTGATGATGAAAAATGATGATGGTGATGATTTGTTTTCAGATTTTCATAAAAAATATTATGCATGACATATTAAAGAAATATGATTTTTGCTAGGCATAAATTCCTAAGTGTGATAAATTTTTTGAATAAGTCCCTAGGAACTATACCATCATTGCAAAATTGAATGTTTGACATAATGACATAAAATAGAAAAATTTGCGTTCTTTTTAAAGCACAATTGGGTAACATAATGATGTAAGCCATATGTTTTTATGAATTTAAAATGAATGGGAAATAAAATGAGAACAATGGTTTGCGCTAGGCATAGAATTATAGGTATAGACTTATACCATCATCGTGAAATCCAAAAAAGAATTTGATATTTTAGTTTTATTGCATGATTGATTTTTTGGTTTTGAGATAAACAAAAATAATAATAATAATAGATAAACATGACTTTATTTTGCAAGGTTTTTGAAGAGAGAAGATTTTGGTTTTTGGAAAGACATATATTTAATTGTTTTTATGCTAAGCAAATGTTCTTAAATAAGAAGATGAAATGATTCGAAAAGAATTGCAGAGATATTTTAAATTATCTCAAAGACAAAAATGTAGATTTATAAGGAACCCTCATGTGCAAATGTGAGTTCATTACCGATCTTGATTTATCATAATGATACAAAATCTCTCAAATACAAATGTGTGTGCAATTGTATTGTTCATTCACCAATTTTGAGCAAGAGAATTTGATACAAGTAATTTGACTTAACCAAATAAGGGTTCATTGACCATGATTTATATGCATGTAACCATACCAGACTACTATGTAAGTCGGGTCATCAAGAGCTAGCTAATCCATAAGCCGACATAGGTCTATACAAAAGAAGGTCACTAATGTGACAGACATATCACCACGCTAGGAATTACCCAAGGCCAAGCGGGTTGGGCACAAACCACCTGTTATGGGGCTTACCTCACAGTTTTCGAATAATTGAGAATTCCAGGGATTCAAGCTCATTCACCCTTCTTTTCTTTTCAAGGGGTAGGGAAAAGGATTTTATTGCTTTTTGCTTTTGCTTTTCTCTTTTTTTTGTATTTTTGCTTGGAACTGAGATAATGCTGAAATATTGTTGCGATGATACAAAATAATATTTTTCTTTTTCTCATTTGCTTTGACTTTTTCTTTTGCTTCCTATACTAGGGATACTTGCTCGGATTGGTTAGTAGAGCAAGGGATTTTTATTCTGGGTAGGGGTGAGCTTGTCCTTTTGTCAATTCTCAAAGATTCTAGACCATGTGCATGATAGGATAGCAGGGGAAACTTTTCGCTCAAGAAACCACTTCTACTATGTAGCATCATATCGAATTTGCAATGAAATCATTTTAATGTGAAGAGATGTACTTGGTTCAAGTAAATAACAAGATCAGTTCTTCTATGCTCAAAAATTTATTTAATTCAACTGTGGACTTTGATATAAGAGAGATTAATAATCATACCAAATAAAATCAAGATATTTATGCATGTGAGTGTGAAAGTGCGGGATTCCAAATAAATGCTAATTTATCCAAAATAATTGAAAATATAACTGCAATACTTCAAGAATTGACAGGTATGAAAAATAAAAAATGTTTTGAAGATTTTGATGATTTTAAAGTTTTTATATTTTGATTTTGATTGATGAATTGAAAGAATAAATATTGTGACTTTTTTTGAAAATTTTTATATGGATGACTAAAATGAAACAATATGCAAAATAACAATATATACAAATGATGAAATGACCAAATGTTATGCATAATAACGCTTAAGATGCATAATGTTCATAGGTTCTTTAAGATCTTTACCATCTAAGGTAGCTAATTGGTATGCTCCTGATCCAAATTTAGTAGTGATGATATACGGTCCAAGCCAGTTGGGCTCAAATTTACCTTTAAGGTCTTTAGTTGCATTAGTATTTTTTTTATTTTCTTTTAAGACAAGGTCATCGATCTCAAAGGATCGATGATGAACTTTCTTGAGGTATGCTCGCTTGAGCTTGTTTTGGTAGGCACGAAGATGCTCCAAAGCATTGATGCACTTCTCATCTAGGAGTTCTAGCTGACTAAATCTGCCAGCATGATATTCATCTCCTACTTCAGTATCTTGAAGTAGTAGAGCCAAAGAAGGAACTTCTAATTCAAAGGGAAAAACAGCTTCAGCGCCATAAACCAAAACAAAAGGTGAAGTACTTGTGGGGGTGCGAATGCTAGTTCGATAAGCCCACAAAGCAGGATATAATTGGATGTGCCAATCTCGACCAGATTTATTGACCAGTATTTTGAGGATTTTGATTAATGTTTTATTAGATGCTTCTGCTTGGCCATTACCCTGAGGATAATAGGGAGTGGACCAACGATGTTGAATTTTATATTTTTGACATAATTTTTTGACATCTTTATTTTTGAAACAAGTTCCATTATCTGAGATGAGATTTGCAGGAATTTCGAACCTACAAATAATTTGATTAAAAATAAACTTGGAAACTTGGGTTCCAGTGCAAGAAGCTAAGGGCATAGCTTCAACCCACTTCATGAAATACTCAGTGGCGGTTATGATAAATTTGTGTCCATCAGATGACACAGGGTTGATTTTTCCAATGATGTCTAAGCCCCATTTTGAAAAGGGCCAAGGAGATGAAATAGCCTGCAGTTCTTGTGCAGGCGCATGGACAAGGTCAGCATGTTTCTGGCACTTGTCGCAATGGCGCACATAATCATGTGCATCATTCTCCATGGTAGGCCAAAAATATCCTATCCTAAGGAGCTTCTTAGCAATGGCGCTACCACTAAAATGTCCCCCACAAGATCCATTGTGGGCTTCACTCAAAGCTGATCTAGATTCTTCTAGATTCAAACATCTCAGTAGGATGCCTTCAAAAGATCTCCTATACAAGGTATTACCAATAATCATGAAGCGACTTGCTCGTCTACGTAATAACCGATGGTGGTTGCTATTACAACCTTCAGGAAAGGTCCCATTTTGAAGAAAATTAAATATATCAGTGTACCATGGTTCAGGAGTAGTTTCATTGATTAGAAACACATCCAAAGGTTCTAAGCATGATTTATTTGAAGCGGGTTCCTGGAGTCGATGAATAATGATGGTAGCATATTCGTCATCTAACTCCAAGGGCAAAAGAGATGCAACTGCAGCCATAGCGTCACCGCACGGTTGCTAGTTCGAGGAATAGCTTCCAAGGTAACTTGATCAAATAAAGATAATAATTGTAAGACATATGCTTTATATGGATGTAATTTATCATCTCTGGTCTGATAAACATCATTGATTTGATTTATGACAAGTTGAGAATCATCGAAAACCAATAGATTTTTAATTTTTAGTGCCAAGGCAGCTCGTAATCCAAGGATTAGAGCCTCATATTCAGTAGTGTTATTAGTGCAAGCAAACATTAATTTAAAGGACAGAGGTATAAGATGTTTCTATGGAGATATTAAAATAATACCTGCACCAGCCCCACTCATGCATCGGGCTCCATCAAAGTATAGGGACCATTGCTCTGGATGGTCTACCTCTAGTTTAAGGCATTCATCAGGAAACTCAATGATGAGGGGATGGGTAGACTCTAAAGGTGCAGCAACTAATTGATCTGCTATGATTTGACCTTTAACAGACTTCTGTCCTATAAACGTGAGTTCAAACTCGCTTAGCGCAAGAACCCACTTTGTTGTGCGACCAGATAAATAAGGTCGACTCATGAGATATCGCAAAGGGTCGAATTTAGCAATAACATACGTTTTTTGACTGAGCATATAATGGCATAATTTTTGTGTAGAAAATATGACGGTGAGACATAACTTCTCTAATACTGTATAGCGAGTTTCATAACTGATTAAGGTTCTGCTAATGTAATAATTAGCACGTTCTTTCTTCTCATCGTCAAGTTGAGCTAACATAGCTCCTAAGGCAAAATCTGAAGCAAAAATGTACAAGATAAATGGACGATCAGATCTAGGTGGTGAAAGCACCGGTGGTTTAAGGAGATATTGTTTGAGGAGTTCAAATGCTTCCTGACATTCATCGTCCCAATGAAAAGAGACATCTTTCTTAAGAAGCTTAAGAAAGGGTCCTGTTTTGTCCGCCAACTTATCGATGAAGCGACGAATAGCTTGAAGCTTACCTTGTAAACTTCGTAATTCAGATATATTTGTGGGTGCGGGCATATCAGTGATAGCCATGATCTTGAGAGGGTCAATTTCAATGCCACGTAAAGAAACTATAACCCCCAATAATTTACCGGACTTAACTCCGAATATACATTTGGCTGGATTCAATCGGATAAGATATTCCCTTAACCGATCAAATACTTTTCTCAAGTCATCTAAATGATCATCTTCCTTGATGGAACGAGCTATAATATCATCTACATAATCATGTAGAATATCATGCATCATATCGTGAAAGATATAAGTCATGGCTCGTTGATATGTTGCACCTGCATTCTTCAAACCGAATGGCATCACTTTCCAACAAAAGGTTCCCCAAGGGGTAATAAAGGTTGTTTTAGCCTGATCTTCAGGAGCTATCCTGATCTGATTATAACCAGAGAATCCATCCATTAGGGATATCATTCCACTCCCAATAGTAAAATCAATGATCTGATCCATGTTGGGAAGAGGAAAATCATCTTTAGGGCATGCAACATTAATATCTCTAAAGTCTATGCAAACCCTAACTTTGGTAGCTTCTTTCTTAGTTACTGGAACTACATTCGAGATCCATTCAGCATAATCAATGGCTTGTATAAAAATAACCTTCAAGAGTTTTTCTAATTCCCCTTTGACTAGTAAGGCCACTTTAGGATGCATTTTTCTAAGTTTTTGTTTAACAGGTTTAGCATCCGGATGGACTACTAGGTGATGCATAACTACAGAAGGGTCTAATCCTGGCATATCTTCATATGTCCAAGCAAAAACGTCTTCATATTCTTTAAGGAATGCAATGTATTTATCTTGTTTTTCTTGACTCAATTCTGATCCAATGTTGATTACGTGAGGGTTATCTTCGGTTCCAATGTTAATTTTTATGACGTTTTCTACTTCCATGTGTAGATCTCTCTCAAAATTAGGTGGGGCGGGTGAAACGCCCAATTCTTGTAATTCTTCCGAGGTTAGCTTGGATAATTCATCTTGAGGAGTCGTGGCCTCAAGCTGGGCTATACTAGGTATAGAGCCATCGAAATAAAATCTGTTATGTAACAATTCCTCAATGGAGACATCATGGAAGATATCTCCCTCCAACTCATCGTCGGATTCAGCAATCATCTCAGGGTAAGCTATGGATAGCATATTACATGTAAATGGGTTATTCCTTAAATGCAAAGCATCACGTTTATCCAAATAATCTTGGTAACATATGAGATGGTCATCATCCTCAAATGGGAAGGGCTGACCTTTACTAGGAAATAGGCCCACACCACATCGGGCAGGCCATGGTTCTACCTCAAAAGGTTCTTTCATACCATTCTGGAAAGGTCCCAAACCTTTCCCTTTATATCCCAATTTAAGCATTATAGACTTAGCTTTAATATACTCATTAGCAAAATAACATCGAGCATATCCATCATAATGTGTCTTGATGTTTCTAGGTATTCTTCCCCAGTCATATCCCTTATAAATAAAAGCACAGCTCCCGACTTGGTAGATACTTCCCATAGGCTGTGGGAGGCCCAAGGTACGAGGAGAGGGTGGCAATTTATTTAAAATAAGGGAATCTTGCATAGCAACGTTTGTTTTCTCTGATATAAGAATTTTAGATAAATCGGGTAAGAGCTCATCAGTAAGAGCGTAAGAGGTAGAAGGAACATTTCCTATGTTTTTGGATGCGAAAAATATGCCTCTGGTAGGTGTAGATGTTGTAGAGATGTCTATGGATGGATCTATAGGTATGGAAGTTATAGGAGTAAAACAAGAAGCATTGGTTGTGGGTTTAGGATCTTTTTGAGGTCCTAATGTGGTTTGTTCGGAAGATGGTTGAACTATATGTAGAGGTGTAGTTGGTGGGGAAAAAGTAGATGATGTTATGAGTGTGTGTTTCACACGTTTAGGTGGATGATTAGAATTAGGATGTGTGGATGATAGAGCAGGGCAAAATTGAACTCCAACAGGTTCTGCCAAAGCACACATATCAAAGGGTCTGGGATCACCATGAATGGTAACCAATTGATTCTTAAATTCGAATTTAACACATTGATGTAAAGTTGAGGGAACAGCTCGCATCGCGTTGATCCAAGGGTGACCCAAGAGTATATTGTATGATGCAGGGCAATGCACAATAAACACGGTCGTGTCTAAGGTTCTAGGACCAACTTGCAATGGGATAGTAATAACTCCACACGTTTCTTGTGTTTCGTCATTGAAGGCTTTTATAATCATATCAGTTCTTTTCATTTCATCACTTCTAAACCCAAATCTTTGGTAGAAGTCAAAAGTGCAAATGTTTAAAGATGAACCATTATCAATCAAGACTCGTTTAACTGCTACATCTCCAATTAGGGCAGTAATATATAAGGGGTTATCCTTATGTAAACTATGTTGTGGTATATCTCTATCCCGGAAGTCAATACAATCGACTTCTCGAGTTATGATAGTATTGGACATGGCTTCAGGTTGAATATTTTGTGGTACCATCATTTGGCTTAATGTGAGCATTAATTCATCCCTATGTGTAGGAGAAGATCTTAAAAGGTCCAAAAGGGAAATTCTAGCTGTAGTATTTGATAATTGTTCATTAATATTATAAGGAGGTTTAGGTTGAACATTAGGCGCATGATTCCCTTTATTAGGAATTTTCAAAACAAATGGAGCTGAGCCATCGTTCTGAGTTTGATCTTGTTGAGAATTTTGAGCTTGTTGTCGAGTAACAGCTCCGATGGTACCTACAATATTATTTTGCGGATGATGAATGGGTCTTGGTCTAGCGTTTATGGCTTGTTCATTAGAAAGTAATTGGTGAGAAGATGGTCTAGTAATGACTCTTCTAGGAAATGGTTCTTCCGGAACCATAGAATTTGTGATGGGTTGAATAGCATCTGATTCATCTTCAGAACTATTCGATTGATTTGAGGTGATTTCCATGCTACTTTCAGTCTCGTATTCTGTATCACTAAGATCAGGTGTCCGAATATTATATAGAGGTCTGGTCGTAACCATGGATAAAGTTGTGTCAAAGATTTGCGGATCATGAGCAGGTAAATGTCCACTAATAGTCCCTACATATCGGGTAGGAGGGGGAACATTATGATGCTCAATTTGATTAGCCACCTCTTTACCATGCTTTGGTAAAGGATGTTGAAATATGTCCAATGATTGATTGGCATTCTGATTCTGAATTTGGGGGATGTTCTTTTGAGCATTATTAGGAGGATTTTGTTTAGGTTGAAAGGCTTGCACCTCCATCTCATTGTTATCAATTAAATCTTGTATTTTATGTTTTAATATTTTACAAGAGTTGGTAGCGTGTCCAGGTCCTCTATGGAAATCACAGTGTAAATCAGCTCTGTATCCGGTATAGTTGGATCAGGTTCCCGGATATTTGGTAATTGGATCAAACCTCGTTCTAATAATTGTGGGAGAATGGTTGATAAAGGTTGATTTAACCTAGTAAATTCTCGGGGTGGTTTATCAAGAGGTTTCAGTATAAACTTCTCTGTTGTTTTCATAGCATTAATAGTAGCGATATTTCTACTATCAGTGACTCCATCACCCACAACTTGTTTATTTTTATATTGATTTCTGGATGTTTTCTCATCATCTTTCTTTTTAAGCTGACCTCTCCTAATGAGAGCATCTTCCACTCTTCGAGCTAAATCTATAGCTTGATCGAAGGTGGTCAAGGTAGCAGTTGATAACTCATAGGATAGTTGTTCTTGTAAATTATTGATAAAGATATCCAACATTTCTCGATAAGGTAACACAAAGTGCAATTTTCCTATCAACTGTCTCCATCGAGCTAGGAAATCAGCAAAACATTCATCTTTGTCTTGTTTTAGGTTGTACAAATCTTTAATGGTTACATGCCTTTCAATGTAGGCACTAAATTGATGCACAAAAGACTCGGCTGTCTCTTCGAAATTCCTCAAAGAATGAGTGGGTAATTGATAATACCACTCTAATGCCATTCCTCCTAAACTTTTTGGGAACATTTTTAGTAATAACAAATCATCATGTGATATATCATGACATGCTATCCTAAACATATGAAGATGCTCTATGGGATCTTCAGTTCCTTTGTATATAGGTAGGACAGGCATAGGAAAGTGTTTAGGATATGGTTGTGCTACAACTATAGGATCTAGAGGCTGACTACACATCTCTCGATAATTGTACGAGGGATGGTAGGGATCTATCTGGTCCATGCGGGAGACTAACTGTTTCACCATGGCTTCCAGATTACTAGTTTGTCCACCATATTGGTTCGGTGGTACATGAGTATGGGATTTGTGAGCGTAGGATGGCGTGACGTAAGGATTAGATGCTATATTGTTGTTATGCAAATGGTTGGTAGGAAGAGTATTATGAAGAAGATTTGTTGTAGCATTATGTTGTATATTGTTGGAAATTGGTGTTTGGTTTTGTTTTAGGCTTTTGTTGATTTGAGGTATGTTGATCAATAACTTGGCGAAATAGAGCAGTGAATGACGGTTTCTTTTGTGTGGGAATAACCCTAGGCTTGGTAACATGCACTCTAGATGGTTGGGTAACCTGTTGTTGTTGCATGTTCTGGATTATAGCGGCCATATCCAAATTGGATGGTCCAGCTTGATCACTTTCTTGATCAACGAAGGACAAGGGATTAGTGCGTGTGTGATATATTTCTTCTAGGGTTGCTTGAGTGTCACTAATTTGATCCTTGTCCATATGGACTGCTCTATTAAGGGCGCCAATATTAGTATTGAGGAACTTCCAGAAATGTTCCATATTCTCAAAAGTAACAGCTCCTTCCGGAGACATTTTAGGAGATGAGGATCCTTCCTCTCTAACAGTTTCTCTTTGTTCATTTCCTTCAGCAAATTCTTCTTCTTGTTGGTCTAGGGTTCCTTCTTCCTGAATTGGGTCTTCAGGAAGGACATCTGGTTTATTTATTGGTTTTCCTAACCAATCTTCTTCTACTTCAATTTGTTTTCCATTCCTGAGTCTAGTCATTATGCTTAAATTTAGATTTTAGCAAATATATATTGATATATATATATATATATTTGCAAAAAATTTGGGAGGTATATATTTTAATTATATACCTACTATAATACTTAAAAGAAAATGTTTTGATTTTTGTTATATTTTGTTTTGTTTTTGTTTTTATGATAATATTATAAAGAGAACAAAGAGCATACTAAATGCAAGAAATAATAATAATAAAAGAATGGCTTAGTTTTCTATAAATAGTTTATAGATGTCATTGATGGGATCAAGTTCATCAGGAGTCATGAAATGCTCCTCTTCAAATTGGAAATGGTTTTTCAAGAATTTGACAAAGTGTGCTATGGTGATGTTATCTACTTCCTTCTTGTAAAAATAGAGCTCATGGCAATACTCTCGATATAACACAGCTCTAGGAACTCTATTCCATCTCTTTCTATCCATAAGAATGACCTCTTGATCCTCTATACGAGATAGAAATTTATGTACTACAACTTGCATTGTCGAGGTATTCCTCAAAGGTGTACAATTCAGAAGACACAAGGGCTCTTTTATCTGCTAACCACCTATGGCAAGCTCTCTGAAGCTCATGATATAAGGTCACTTGATCAGGATCTAGGATTCTATCTAGGACAAACCTCTTGATTTGCCTAAGTTCTGTTGATCTAGATGAAATAAGATTCAATCTCCTATTAAGTTCGTCCCATAAAGGTGGGACTCTATATGTTTGAGATACTCTAAGCAAAGAAGTAATCTCTATAGCTGCTAATTGATTCTCAACATTAATGGTGACAACTCGTCTTTTATTATAATCTACCATCTAAATATGATATGCAACTTAAATTGTTTGCCTTTTGACTCTAAATGCATTTATGTTTTTTTTTTTATTTTATTAGGATTGTTTTCAAAAGGTTTTTAGTTTTCACGTCGGGTTCACCAAAATGTATCGCTCCAAATTTTTTGCATCCTTACCTTCAGGCTATAGGATCCACGCCCGAAAGGGGGATGCGAGAAGGATGGGACAATACCTCGGACCGAGAGGCCCTTTGAAGGTCGCGCCTCTCAAGGGAGGGGTATAAGGGTGAATTTTTGATGGATGGTGGGTTCACCAGGAAACTTTTGAGTGGCGGTTTCCACACCTAGGTTGAGAGTAGGTTTGATGTGTTCATTTTATACTTTAATCATTCAATTCCTAGGTTTGGCCAAGATGAATCTAAGCTATTCTATATGCCAATGCTGATTTATATGAATATAGAAAACATGAATAAGTGCTAAACATAGAGAATATGCTAAATAGGATAGAATATACCTGATTTCGGATGTCTGATGAAGATTCTAAGGTTTGTAGAAGTCCAAATCATCTCAAATCATACGTAATCATCTAGAATTGCATAGAATCATCTCAGATCTCAGTCGGTCATCTGAGATCAGATGAGATCATCGTCGATCTAATGAATTCGTCAGAAACCTATAGTCACAAAAATAGATACCAAAAACCAAAGATGCAACTGCAAAAGTAAAGGGAAATGATAGAAATGATAGTAAATTTGCCTAGATGATAGATCCAGATAGCAATTAAAAGAAATGCATTAGTTTAATAATTTGTTTTAACTTTATCATGCATCTATGCTAAATGAGGTGAACTCCAGGATGCAAGAATAGAATAAACCAAGTTAATGCAGAAAGAAATGAAGAGAGAAGATAAAGAAATACAAACTCCAGGTTCTGATTGCCCCCAATCTGGACTACAGTCGAGATCACCTCTGATCGTACGAGATCATCGCCGATCTACGATAGGATCGTCCGAAATCATCTGGAATCGCCTGCGATGATCCGAGCTTGCTCCGACTGAAAAATAGTAAAATCCCTGCAAGAAAACTTGAAATACGCAATGCAAACGAAGGTGCGAAGGTATTCTAATGCATGAAAAGTTAAAGTTGCAAAGAAATCAGTCAACCAGGGGGTTCAGGGGGATAAACTGAGAAAATCCCAGTTTATATAGGATTAGGGAGAGGTTAGGAGGTTGGAGATCATCCCAATTTGGGAGATCTCCAATTGGGGAGACTCTAACTACGCAGACACGCTTTCTGCCCAAGTTAGAGAAGTTGTTGAAACAGAAGCTAATTATGAAAATTTGGTTTTGGGACGAAATCGTCTGGACGTTCTGTTCCAGACGAATTCGTCAGATCTGGGATGATTTCGTCTGATCGTCGACGATATCGTCCAACGGTCAAAACAAATCCTAAAAATGGCATGAAAAACAAGGAAAGCGGGTAACGGGCGGTTAACGGGCGGTTTGGGTTAAAATTCAAATTTTTATCTTTTTACTAAGGTTTAACTGCACCAATTTTAGGGTGCTACACCAAGTCTATGGAACTTCTAGCACACCACGAGATGTTATTGACAGACTTCATCAACTTTCTCATATGGTTCAAGATCTTCATAAGGTCCAAAACAAAACTAAAAAGAAGGTAGTTAACAATGATGAGCAAGTTCAGGATTTGATTACTTCTATTTCTTCTTTGAAGACTTCAAAAGATATCACAAAAGACATGCTAGAATTTATCCATATAACAGGCTCTCCCATATATGTCTTGATATATGGTGTATTGCAGCACAATATAGCTATAGTATTTTTGTTGTTATTAGTTTCTATTCTTATATATATTTAGTTATGGATGCTTTACTCCTTATCCACCTCATTTTGTTTTTTAGTTGGTGGACAGTTTTAACACCATAATATTGTAATGTTTCGATTAAATAATTAATATAATCTAGTTTTTCTCAAAAAAATAAAATAATAATATTATGAATGTTGGTCCTTATTTGTACCCCGATTATACTTTACATTACTTCAACTAAAATATTATTATAATATCACTATATAGTTCATTAAAATACCATAATCACATAATTATAAGACAATATAAATAGTCTAAATGAAACTTATTTTAATCTATATAACTTATTAATAATATAGGTGATTCAAAAGGTTACCTATATTATCTTCCATTTTATTTGACTTATATACCTTATAATATCCTTACTTCTAAAAATCTTCTATTTTACCAAGTACTATATTTCACATTTCTAATGGCTCGAAGAAGATTTAAATATCATAACATTTAAATAATTTTCTAACATAATTATTATATATTTTAGTTAATAACATGGTTAGTCATTTTTAAATCTATATTAAGTTTATATTGTTTTAAAAGAGTGGTTGTGGTTGAAATCAACACTCATTATTAAAAAAAAGTCCCAAGGGGATAGTGCAATGGTTCAGTATTTGGTTTTCTTTGGGAGGTCCAAGGTTCAAATTGTGGCATGGGCAAGTGTGTGAGGGGATGGGTGTGTGATGGCTATGTGTTAAATTCTCTATTGATAAGAATAGCTCTTGGCTTTACGAGAGGTCATCATTGGAAGGAGATTGCTCAGCTAGTAGTAGGAGTTTCTCACACCAACCAAATAAAAAAAACATTCATTATTAAAAAAGCACAAGGCTTTTATGTTTATTGATACTTTAATCAATACAATAATAAATTATTCAACTAAATAATTATAAAAATTGGTTCAAACCTCCAAGGGTTAGGTGGATTGGTAGTTGTTTTTCTGGCCAAGCATTTACCAAGAAGACACCCAGGTTTAAACCTTGGGGTAGCCTATTTGTAAAGGTAGTAGTCTGATCTGAATCATCTAAGTGCATGTTAGATCGATGATGATACGAATCCTGAATAATTAGTAATATTCTTAAAATCAAGTCAACAACAACGAGGTGGAATAGATTTGGTGGGAGTAGCCTTTGTGGTTTGAACCTTGTGCTTGATAGTTACTAAAAATATTGTGGTTGTAACCAACTCTCCTATGAATCAATAAAATAAAATAAAATAAACTTTGGATCAAAATATAACAATTAAAAACATAAATAATGTATTGTATATGTTTTCAAATTATACACATTTTATTTAAAAAATAATTTTTTATATAATTTTTTTGAAGTAGATATAAAGTACAATGAAATGAAATATTTTAATTACTTGAGACCCAAACCCAAACGACCCAAACATAGCCTATGGGACTCTAAATATGGAAACACAGTTATTCAAATTATATGACCATTAATATTATTGAAAAGGTTATTCCTTCTCCCGGTGATTTGGGTTAGAAACTCCCCAAATTTTTATTTTACTATTTTCAAATAAGTCTATTATAGACCCTTTTCCAAGTGTTTCTTTGTATTTTCCACGGATGTTCAAAAAACTTAGGTTCCTTTGTCTCTATTGCTCTGTGTTGCATAGAGTACATATCCTTTCTTCCCATTGTTCCTTGGGTGTTGTCCATCTCCCTATTTCACATCTAAGCCTATGAGAGCTAGTCCTTATCTAAGCAATGAGGATTTTTCCCTCCACTTGATTTCAGCACCTATATGCTTTTTCCTTGTGGTCATGCATTGAGTTAAACTTTGCAATATAGTATTGTCTTTTCTTTCTTGCATTTTTTCACATTCCATTTCTAAACTTTTTTTTCACATAGTTTTTATGTCTTTATTGAAATTTGGGCATTCATTTATGTTGATTTCCCAACGTTTCATTCATTTATGATTTTGTTTTATCCATGTGTTCTTTCCATTTATAATTTTTTTTTAATCCATGTGTTCTTTCGTCTATGCATCTTTTTGTCCCTAACTGCCCTAAGCCATATGTTTTTTTGTTTTTTTCAAGTAACATAACAACTTGGTCATAGCAATTTCCTCTAAAGGGAACATTTTAGTTTCAGTTAGAATAGTTTCATAAGGAACTGCGACCTTAATTATAAGAAAATTTGTAATTAGATGTTTTTGAATCATTTCTATATACCTCCATTTTGTATTTGTCGTGCCACTAACATACACCTCACAACCATACAACACAATTGGTGTGACAAGTAGGCCAAATAAAACATTGGTGGTCTTCCAGTCCTACAACTCGGTATTCCTACACCAATTTTGAAGTGCATATAGTGCTCTCCAACCATTTAGAGTTATTTTCATCCTACATGTATTCCACTTAAGCTTGTCATGAAAGTTTATGCCTAGGTATTTGTATTCTACCACTACCTCAAGAGGTTCTCCTGCAAATTGAAATTTGAGATTTTGCTTCTTATTTTTTGTTGAAAAGTCATGATTTTTGTTTTGCTCATGTTCACCTGCAAAAACCACCCTCACGATGATTCAAACTTAAGTCTTTTTAATGATAATCCAGTTACATTATCTAATTTAATCAAATGACATTATCTCAATGAATTAAATTCTTTAGCTTTTAAAGAGAAGCTCTAATTAAGAGACATACATAATAACTAGGTTGTTGTAATACCACCATGTGGTGATAATGTAATACTATTAAGTCCATTTCAATCTCATATAACCAATTTTAAAAAGACTAATTTAATAGTATGAAATTATTGTTCATCAAACGCCATTAGTTTGTAGATTAGAAGACCTGAGTTTGAAATATTTTTCAACCTACATATGCATAATACCTAAGATATTATAATATCAATATAATGTGTAAGGTCTATTTCAATCCCATATAACCAATTAAATTTTTTTTAAACATTAATATTGTTTATAAACTATGAGAATATCTAGTTTTGAATCTTGCCCAAGGATCCATTGCATAGTAACTAGATTATTGTAATATCTTTAAAGGTTGATGATAACTAGATAAATTCATTTAAATCCCATTTAACCAATTACAAATTAAAAAATCTAAATAAATTGGTATTATAAAATTAATGATGAAATTTTTGAAAAAGTTTACATACATAGTTCAAATTCCTGGAAACAAATAATATCCAAGCTTTGTTGTAATACCACTATGTGGTGATGATGTCACACGGGTGAGAATATCTAGGTTTTGTTGTAATACCACTATGTGATGACAATGTAATACGGGTGGACTGCTTCAATCCTATATAACCCTTTGAAAAAAGCTAAGTTGTTGTAAAACCATTATATAGTATTGAAATAAGATCTCATATAATTAATTAAATTAATTAAAAACTAATTAAAGTGAATAATATAAAATGAATGTAGTTTATAAATTTTTAAGATTTTTATATTTAAGAAAAAGATAGCTTAATATCTTTCTTTTTTTATTCATAAGAGAGTTGGTTACAACTACACTATTTTTAGTAAGGGTCAAACGCAAGGTTCAAACCACAAAGGTTGCTTCCACCAAACCTATTCCACCTCGTTGTTGTTGACCCGATGTGAGGAGACCACCGATCGCTCTGGATTCATTTTTATTCATAAGAGAGTTGGTTACAACTACACTAGTTTTAGTAAGGTTCAAACCATAAAGGTTGCTTCCACCAAACCTATTCCACCTCGTTGTTGTTGACCCGATGTGAGGAGACCACCGGTTGCTCGGGATTCATACTATTGGGATCCATACTATCATCGTAGGTCTAGTGTACACTCAAAAAATTCAGATCAAACTACTACCCTTGCAAACATGCTACCCTAAGGTTTGAACCCGGGTGTCTTCTTAGTAAGTGCCTAACAAACAACTACCAATCCACCTAGCCTTGGGGGTAAAGATAGCTTACTATCACTAAAAATAATAGATTCATTTAAATGCTATATATTCAATTATAAAAAAAAAATTAAATCAAAGTATTAAATTCATTATCCTTCTTAAATCTTTCAACATTATTGCCTTGGAGAAAGACTTATAAAAAATAACAATATGTTGTGTTTCATCTCAATGAACCTCAAATCAGGGAGGGAGGCCCCTTGTTGGTACGCCTTCCAAGAGTGTGGCCTAATAGTGCCACTCTTGCACTTTTCTAATTTTTTTTTGAAGAGGTTGAAAAACAAAGACGTATCGGGTCCACCCTTTTTGTGAATTGAACTTAAATTTTCTCTATATTACTTTAAAAACATTATTACTTATAATTTAATTAAATTAAAAAAAAAATTGTGTAATTTTATAAAACTAACATTCAAATAATTTTAAAAAAATACAAATTTATACATTATTTAAAAATTTATTTAAAATAAATAAAAGTACCCATTCCTGTGTGTATCAACAGAAAAAAATATATATCTATATTTGCAATGGGTATATAAACTTCTGCTCACCTACCAAAATATTACATTAAAACAGAGATTTTGTAAGTAACTGAGCCAAACTTCTTTTTTAGCTCTCAACAAATTCCGAACTACCTTTCACTCCACTGATACGAATGCTTAGATTTAAAAATAAACAAATTAAAGGCTGAATTGTCAAAGCAGCCAACTTAAGAATAAGCATCCATCCTAACTTGTCGTCCGGTAAAGATGTTAACCAACCTGTCACTGATACGGTTCCATGTGGCGAATCTTCTCCTCCTCACTGATGCTTGGATGTCAATTATCCAAAGAAGACTTTAAGAACCAATCTGTCTCCATGCACATGAGCTGTTACCCTCTTGACACGAAATCGTTCTCAATATTTGACAAACTTGTAGATTGCTTGGAACACTACAATTAAAATATGGGAACGCCTTTATTAAGGTATTTGAGCTAGATAGCTTCCATATAAACTGATATTATGTGACTTATTATCTTAGTTTGCTTCTTAACCATAATTATGGTTAAGGCTAGCTTTGACGATATATGTTATATGATTTTTTATTTTCTCATCTTCCTTTATCCATTACTTTAAAATTATAAAAACAACTAAAGCATCTCATCCATAGCCACCAATTTCTAGGTGTTGTCTCATCATTTGACCGTGCCATGATCATCGGAAAGCCAAGTTTCTTTTCCTTAAGGTGTTTCATGATTGTAAGTAAACATTGTTCTATAAGCAACAGTTTCCCCTGTTATATAAGGAACAGTCAAGACCATTGCGAAGGAACTTTATATGATTAATAGTATGGAATGTGTATGTTTCTATTTTAAACCTGCGTATAGATGAAACATTCCGCCTTACCTTAGAATTAGATCTTAATAATAGTTGAGTAAAATTTAACTGAATACCAAAAAGAGTTAGACATCATTAATCTAGATAACAGAAGATGGTCAATATCATTTAACTTGTTTGTATATGAAAGGAGTTAAACATAATCAATCTAGATAATAATATATGATTATTAACATTTCACTTGTTTGTCTATGAAAAATCGTTAAAACAATTTGGATAACAGCATATGGTTATTACCATTTAACACGTTGGTCTATAAAAAGACATTAAAGGGAATCAAACACCGTCAGTTTAGGTAACATAGGACAGTTAATACAATTTAACTCATTCGTCTATCAAAAGACATTAAAGAGAGTTAAAACCATTAAATGATGATGGTCGATATAAGTTTAGGAAAAGACATTGAAGAGTGTTAGAACAATTAGTTTGGGTATTAGATTATGGTCAATTCGGATTCAACTAGTTGGTCTTTGGAAGCACATTAAGGGAGTTAGAACCATTAGTTTAGATGATAGATAATTGTAGATACACAAAATTGAACAAGCTAAATGAGTTAATTTATTTTTAGTTTTCCATTAAGATTAATTTGTAGTCTATTTTATTTTAGATATTGAAGGTTTTTATCTTAAATAAAAACTACGGGCTTTTAAATTATCTCACGATCTTATATTTAGTTTATTTTATCTATCCCTCATCTAAAGTGATCTCCAACGGTCACATCTACGAAATCTTAGTGTTAGAAGCCACCCTGTAAAATCAAGTTTTTAAGTCAAGTACGCAAATTCTTGAATCTAGTGGTCTCCTTGGGATTTTGGGTCATTTATGTCGCCATTCCTTAGGAAACTCATGCCTACACCCATTTTCCAAAGTAACCCTTTTTGGATTTGGCAAGGTTTGAATTCAACTACCATTGCCCATTTGCCATGAATGCCTCATACCTCTCCCTCTAAGGCAAAAAAAAGTTATAAATTAAGGCTTTGGGCCTTCATCTTACAAGCAACTCACTAAGCTAATGAAACTTTGGCCTTTTGGTTACTCATCCCTCTTTGTTGCTCACATTTTCATTTGGTGCTCTACTTGGAAATCTTGGAGATTATTTTTCAAGGTTAGGAGAGAGCTCCTCTCTCCTTGGTTGTTGTCTTATCCCCTCTATTTTTTCTTCTTGCTAATTGTTATATTATTTTGATACTAGCACTTATTTTATGACTTTGTATACTTTTATCTTTGCCTTTTAACATGGTAATGATTATGTAAACACAAGTTCTTGCCTTAACTTACCTTCCCGGCCTTGCTAGCTCAACTAGAGACCCCTTTTAACCTCCGTTGAGAGCTTTTTTAGCCTTAATACTTAAAGAAAATAGCCACAAGAAAGTAATAACAAGATCAAATAAAGTTGCAATGTAAAGAACACAATATAAATATGAATAACACAAGAAATAACTCATAGAATAATCACATAATAAAGCTCACAAAAATGGTGAAAATGATATAGAATAAAGGTCTACTAATGTATGCTATGTGCTATGCATTTTTATACCAATTACAATGCTTAGTCACAAATATATAATAGTATGTGACTCCTCATATGGTGCACTCTTGACCTTCACTCTTCTTTGTAACTCTTCACTTTCCTATTCTAAGGATACATGTGCACTCTTACATAATGGACACTTGTGCACATTTACACTCACAACACTTGCACACATAATTACATGACACTTGTGCATTTCCTGCATATTATTACATTACATGAAATATAAACTCACACTCTAATCTAAGACACACACCTAATATAATATTGTACCAAGGTGGTACATTGACATGCACCAAATAATGTAATATTCTCTAACACCCCCCTATATTACATTATTTGGTTATTGAAGACTTTAGTCTTCAATACAATCTTCATCTTGATATGACTTTATAATGAACTAGATCTTGATCTGGTTCTCCTTCCTCTTGAAATTTTTTATCCTATTCTTCTTTGATTTGCAAATGACTTTGGAATGTAACTTGTTTTTGACCTCACATCTTTTTCATCATCTTGAATTTCGGATTGACCCAACGTTTTCATTGATAGAAAGATCCTTGATTCTCATTTCCTGTAATCTATCTCTCAGAATGTTCAACAATGTTATTTTGAACTAAAACAAGATCTTGAGAGAAACTAATTGAGTCTAAAGCATATATTCCATTCTTGATTGATCCTGTAGCTTCTATCTCATTTTTATTTTTAATGAGACACTTATTAACTCCATTTATATATTTGAACTCAATCATTCTTTTGCTTTCTACTAGCTTGGTCACTGAAATGAGATTAGATGTCAATCCAGGAACATACATGACATCATGTAACACAAAATCAAAAAATGATATACTAGGTGTTACATATCCACAACCATGAACAAGATAGGTTTTACCATCTACAATTTTTAAACTAAAGTTGTCTTTGACTTCTAGACAATCAAACCATTGTAAATTGCTAGTCATATGATGGCTAGCACCAGAATCTATGTACCAAATATCTCTATCTTTTTGAACCACATAATTATCTCTATTTGATGTTATCTTGCATTGTTGATAAGAATTATGAAGAGAGTTAAATGAATTGTGATCTTGAATCCTTCCATAATGTTTTTTATGTTGATAAGTCCCTCTTGATAATTTCTCCATTAACTTCCTTTGGTGTAGTCAACCTTATGTCTCCCTAATTGAATAGAAACTATAAAATTGAGAATATAATTTTTCTATGTTTGATGTAGAATACCTTATCTCTCCACAATTAAATTATTTGCAAAATATCTTTGAAAACTTTAAATAAATCAACTCTAATTTAACTTATCTCTCCAAAAAATTAAGAAAGTAAATAAAATAACTTCTAATTAGAACTTCAAAAGAAATTATATAAGAATCTAAGGTTTTAATACTTTATTAGTATCCTTATCTCTCCTCTTTGTTTCATTAAACCTTAGAGAAAAAATAACTAAACTTATTTCTCCTTTAACTTTAGTAAAGAATATAAACCAAAAACCCTAAAAATACCTCCTTGAGGATGTAGCTCTTTATGATGTCTTGGATGCTGCAAACTATGAAAATGGTTTCACTTTACTTATTCCTTCAAGTGTGCAAGAATTAGTTGGAGGATATTTGCATGGAACTCTATTTGAATTCTCCTAAATGGATATTTCAAAACTCTTGCCCTTCACCTTCTATTCTTCTATGTGTCACCTTGGCTCTGCATATGGTGAATTCAACTTTCTTGGGTACGTGCAAATAAAATGTTTCACTGACCTTGGCGTTAGACTTTCCAACGCTTGGCTTCTACCAAGTGGCTCTTCATCCAATGTTCAACTTGCTAATGTTTTGACTTCCTCCTTTGAATGTGGTGCACAATCATTTGGGGTAGATATTAATGCTCTTTCAGAATATGTTACATTGTTGCAATGCCTTAATATTCTTTCATAATGCTCAACTTGGCGCTCGATTCCTAATATCTTCTTGTTGGCTACTCACACGTTCAATGGTGCTTGGCTCTTTTGATAGTTGGTACTCAATTTTCCAAACCCTAACATTTCAATTCTCCTTTTTGACTGTGACCAATGATGTTCCAATGTCCTTCTTTGGACTACAATGGGTGATGCTATTGCACTATGTTCAGACACTCCTCAATGGTTGCAATGGATAATGTAATGGCACTAAGAAATGATGTTGTGCCTTCCTTGTTACACTCAACTCAGGTGACTAAGTGATGCTTGCATTCTTGATGCCTTCAGTGTGGCTCTAATGGAAACTATGCCTTTATCCTTTTGTTGTCTCCCTTCTTGCACTCACTTATGCTTATTCTTTGTCTATGTTGCTAACTTTCTTTTGTAGGTGTAGACTTCATTTATTGATGCTTGATTATTTCTATTGCAAAACTAACTTGGTTTCCCTTCTGTTCAATGTTGCTTGGCTCAGACTGGTGCAACTCAATGTTGACTACTGCACTCTTGTTCTTCATTACCCGAATAGCTCTTGGGTTGATGCTTTGTATCCCTTGCTTGAGCAGACTTGGCTCCTGTGTTATGCCATCTCTAATGGAACATCTTCTAGCTCTATCATGCTTATTGCCTATGTTGTAGTAATACTTCCCTCAATGATAATTGCCTATGTTGTCATAACACTTCTCTCGACTCTATTATATTGTTTACCTGTAATGGCACTTTCTTTCCCTTTAGCAATGATGTTCTCTTTCCTTCATTAGCGATGCTCTCTATCCTTTAGTAATTATGCTTTCTCTCCTTTAGCAATGATGTTCTTTGGTGCTCTCTTTCATTCAACAATGGTGCTCTCTTTCATTCAACAATGGTGCTCACTTTCTTTACTTTAGCAATGATACCTTTTTGATATACATGGTGCTTACAATACTTTTTATTTTATAGGTAAAAGTATACGTAGAGAAGACATTGAAGATCGCTTCTCCAAAATGTTGACTAGATGGGGGCACTTTTCCTTTTGCACCTTAGATTGCATTCTAAAAAAACACTTTCTACGTTCTCTTGGAATGTTAACTTTGCTGCCCTAATTTTGTGGCTTTATGTTGGCTGAAACCAAAACTTAAATATTCCCTTGTGGACTTTAAGCAATGTGTTGTCTTGGATACCTTAAGCTGATTTCTTTTAGAAGCTTATTCTTAACCAATTCTATAGAGATATACTATCTCTATTTCTCTTACTTTGCACCTTTTTGTAAATGCTCTTATGACACTTATTATGGCCTTTCACTTTGCTTGTAGGATATGCTACCCTACCATTCAAACTTTGGCAAGATACTTGCCTTCCTTATGCTTTCACAACTTTTACTAAAACTTCCTTCAATGGAATTCCACTATACCTTATGGGCTTGTCGTCGGATGGTGATGATTATCCCAAACTTGGTGTGAATACACTTTTTTGGAGCTCTTATTTCTCTATCTCCTATCTCTCTTGAAAATCTCTTCTTGTCTTCAAGATTTTTCTTCTAGTTTTCAATCTTTTTCTTGACTAAATATGTTGCCTTCTCTAGCTTCAATTCTTCTTGTTGTGATGCTATTGTGATGCTTCACTTGTTTATGGCAATACTATGAATGTTGCCTTGTGTTCTCTAAACTTGTTGTTCCTTTAATGCTGCCCTTGTGGCTTTCAAATGCTACCTTTATCTTTAATGTTGTCCTTGTGACATTCAAAAACTTTCAATATTGCCTTTGTGGCATTCACTCACTTTCAATATTTCCCTTGTGGCCTGCACTCTTTTCTTTCCAAATACTACCTTGCTCTTTTGCTATCTTGAATATTCTAACTTTGTTGTCCAAAGTGGACTACCAGTATGTTGTCTTCAATGTGCTATGTGTTGTCCTTTAGCTAGGACTATCCTCAAGACTCTCTGCTATCTTGAAGTCTTCTTGCTACCTTCAAGGTTTCCTTAATGGTCTCTTTTCTTTCTAAGGACCAATAAACCTTTATCTAGGACCTTTTCCAATAGGTCTTCTTCTCTATCTTTAATATTCAATAGGACCTTCTTCTTGGGTCTCTAAATCTACTTTTAATGGGACTTCTCTTTTGGAGTCTCCAAACTCTTATCAATATCAATATTTGAAACTTAGCTACAACTCAAACCAATCCCTACATGAAGAAAGCTCACTACCTTCTAGCAATCAAAGATGAAATTCTTCTCTATCCACTGTAGGAAGCTTCTCAAATTTTGAAGATTAATTTTCACTGTAGCAAAAACTTAGTTAACATTCTCTAGCATTAATATAAAACTTCTATAAAACTTTTCAATAATCTAAAGCAACAATAGCAATGACCAACTTTTCTTCTTGAGTTGGTTCTCTAAAATCTACCTCTTTAAATCTTCATTGGTTGTCCTTCAACCTAGTGGTATTAATTCTTGCCTTCACTAGTTTTTCCTCAACACAATGGAAATACTATCTTCACTAGTTTTTCTTATCCAATGGTAATATCCTTATCTTCATTGGTCTTTCCTTAGCCAGTGGAAATGTCCTTGGACTGCTTGCAACTTTTGAAAACCTATGCAAGTAAACTTGTTGTGGCTCTAATACCACTAATAGCTTTTGTAGCCTTAATACTTAAAGAAAATAGCCACAAGAAAGTAATAACATGATCAAATAAAGTTACAATGTAAAGAACACAATATAAATATGAATAACACAATAAATAACTCAGAAATAACTCATAGAATAATCACATAACAAAGCTCATAAAAATGGTAAAAATGATATAGAATAAAGGTCTACTAATACATGATATGTGCTATGCATTTTTTATACTAATTACTGTATCGCTCCAAATTTTTTGCATCCTTACCTTCAGGCTATAGGATCCATGCCCGGAAGGAGGATGGGAAAAGGATGTCGCGGTACCTCGGACTGAGAGGACTTTGCGAAGGTCCCGCCTCTCAAGGGAGGTGTATTTTGATGATTTTTCGACGGATGGTGGGTTCACCAGGAAACATTTAATGGCAGTTTCCACGCCTAGGTTTGGAATGTGTTTTTATGTGTTCATTTTTAGTCTTAAGCATTCATATCCTAGGTTTGGCCAAATGAGTCTAAATTAATCTATATGAAAATGCAGGTTTTAATGAATACAAAGAACAAATTTAAGACAGAAAAATAGAGAAATTAAGGAAGATTAAAAGAAGAATACCTGATCCGGATGTCTGATGAAGATTCTGATGTTGAAGCAGTCAAGATCGTCTGGAATTTGACAGAATCGTCTGAGATCAGACAAGATCATCTGAGATCTGACGAATTCGTCAGACGAATTCATCAGAGACATGCAAACAGAAGAACAGATGCAAAATACAGAGAATACTACTGTTCTAGTAGAGGGAAACTGTGCAAAATAACAGTGACAACATTGAACTAAAACTTAAAGACCAAAACATGTATGAATGATGCTGATTAAATCACAATTATGGATTAATTATGCCTTTGATCTAGATGGGTGAACTCCAAAATGCAATATAACATAAAATATCAAATAAACTAGCTAATTTGCAGAATAAAACAACAGAGAAAAGGTGAAGAAATGCAAACTTATGGCATTGATTGCCTCAATGTGGACTGCAGTCGAGATCGTCTCGCATCAGTACGAAATCATCTCTGATTCGACAGGATCGCCTCCGATCTGAACAGGTTCATCGGCGACGATGTATGCTTGCTCCGACTGAAAAACAAGATGGTACCTGCAACAAAATTGATATAGGACTACTGCAAATGAAAATTTAGGATGATTTAACGTGCATGAAGTTAAGTTACAGAGAATTTCAGCCAGGGGTTGGGAAGGGAAGGTCCTAAGGACTAAATAGGCTTAGGGGAGTAGTTAGGAGGTTGGAGATCATCCCTATTTGGGAGATCTCCAATGGGGAGGGTCTCTAACGGCGCAGACACGCTTCTGCCTGGATTAGAGGCCCGTTGGAACAGAAGCTAATTGTGAAAAATTAGTTTTGCGACAAGATCGTCTGGACGTCCTAGCCCAGACGAAATCGTCAGATCTGGGGCGATATCGTCTGATCGGCGACGATATCATCAAACGGTCAAAACAACCTCTAAAAATGGCGCGGAAAAGGGGGAAACGGATTACCCGACGGTTAACGGGCGGTTTGGGAGGTTAAAATTTGAATTTAAAATATTTACTAAGGTGAATGTAATTATGACAATTTTACTGCGCCAATTTTAGGGTGCTACATTTTGCCCCCTCTTTAGCGAATTTTTCGAAGAAAATGCGTTAAAGATGAGTTCTTCTCGATCTACGAGAAAGCAAAAATTATTCCCATTTTTAGGTGACGATTCTTGGTCGAATCGTACGACAACTTACTATGGTGCCCCCTCCGTGTTTTTACCCAAATCGAACGTTTGAGGTAAAAACACGAAAAAGCAAAAATTATTTTTGAATAAAATTAAGAAAAATAGGGTAAAACCCTAATTCATTTTTTACTATTCATTTTCTGGTTTTTAGAGCTCGAAGCAAAAATGGTGGAGACGACGCACAGATCGACAGAGGTCCGACGCGGTCTACGGGTAAGAGTCTAGACTTAACTAGAATGCTTTAATTTGATTTTACATGCTTTTTAGGTAGATTTTAGATGAATTTTGAGCATCGCGGCCATTTTTGGGCCGTCGACGTCGTCGAGATGAAATCGTCCCGATTTCGACGAAATCGTCTCAATTTCATCAATTTCGTCCAAGGGCGAAATCGACGAAAGGGGGACGATTTCGTCAAATTAGAGACGATTTCGGCTTGCGAAATCGGAGACGATTCTGCTCAAATTTGGGACGATATCATCCAATAGTGGGCGATATCATCAATTGCATAAAATTGAACTTTAACTTGCATTATTAATTACTTGAATTGTTTATTAATGATTGTTTGTTGTTTTGTTGTTTATGTTTGCAGAGAGGTTTGCTAAAGAGCAAGGAATGGAAGTATGGAGGTTTGAGGGATGACTTGGCCGCTCTCACACAGGTAGAGCGAGATCAGCTGGCACAGGTCGGCTTGCAGCATGTGGCAGAGATGCCACAGGTGTCTACGGATATGGGGCTACTGACGGCCCTAGCAGAGAGATGGTATCCGGGTTCCTCATGTTTTCGGCTACCGACAGGGGAGATGACTCCCACTCTAGAGGATGTATGGAGGATTCTAAGAATCCCCATACAAGGACGATTGATCACTCCTATGGCCAATCAGGGCCACGCTATGGGATGACTGTGTGGTGACCCGAGCTTCACCCTGGAGAAGGGCGAAGTTAATATCGAGGCACTGCGCTAGATGCCTGGGGCATCTAGACTCACATGGGTGCTAGCTGGAGTGGTTGGTGGACTTTTGTTGTGCCACCAGAGCGGGTGCAGGGTGCCGTGGATGCTGGCAGATGTGATCTACGACATGCGGGACCACGGCTATAGGTTCTCTTGGGGCAGCTATGTACTATGTCGATTGTACAGGATCCTGTATGGGGTCGTGTACAAGGGCGACCGATGTCTGGTGATGACATCGCTCCTACAGGTTTGGTGCTGGGAGCACATTGCAGTGTGAAGGCCGATAGGGCTTCCTCTGATAGGGGTAGACGGGGAGAGGCCCCGAGTCTTCTACTGGTGGCTCTAGAGAGGGTCACAGCGACGGATCGACCTTCCTATGTCTCGAAGACTATTGGATGACTTAGTCCCAGACCAGATCACCTAGAGGCCATGGAGGGAGCATCCAGGGTGGGCCGAGGACGGACAGGAGTTGGCTCGCGTTAGGCGAGTTTGCTGGCTACGGATGGAGAGGGGAGAGGTGGAGCTCCACCGCTATGACCGAGTTTTGCATCAGTTCGGTCTACAGCAGGGGATCCCATCTCTGAGGGATTACGAGTTTTCCTGGACTGTCCGGGATAACACCACAGTTAGCGGGGCTCCAGACATGCAGCGGTTCTGGAGTCAGGACACGGATGATGCCCCCATCCAGCCAGTAGATGGGGACGACGTAGGTGTAGCCGATGGCTATGATGCCTGGTACGTAGGCATCCGCCCTCCTCGGATGAGGAGGGCACAGGGTCCGATACATGCGGTTGTGCATCGGATAGGGAGGCGATGCCAGGCAGCGATGGAGGTGACCCAGGGTCACGATGAGAGAGAGCCGAGGAGGCCACAAGCACAGGAGAGGCCACGGCAGAGGGAGAGGAGGGAGGCGAGACCCCCATCTCCACAGAGGGAGAGGCCACCATCGCCCGATAAGGGCAAGGGCATTGACATGGGGGAGAGTAGCGAGATTGCTACTCTTCGAGCGGAGAGAGATCATCTCCAGGCATAGGTGTAGACTCTACAGGATGAGGTTGCACGCCATCGAGCTGAGGTGGCACAGCTGCGAGATGAGATTGCACGCCTCAGGGCATGGGGCGGAGGGGCGAGCACTGGGGAGCTGACACGGGCTATCGCCCAACTCACTTTCTACTAGACTTTGTACTATCAGCTGGTGCCAGAGGCGGATAGACTACCCCTACCAGCCAACATCGCAGATCCGATCAGGATCGGGTCATCGAGGACCTCATCCCGATCGAGGACTAGGACTACTCAGACTACGATGGGGCCACCTCGTCCACCTCAGGGCGGGGGAGGAGATGAGGCGGAGAGCTCGAGGGGCTCTCGAGGCTAGAGGACTACACAACTTTGTACAGATTGACATTGTATTATTATTATTTTGTTGATAGAGGATTGAGTATGCCGAGGTACAGATTGTGGCATACCAATCCAGTTTTGATATGATGTACATATGTACTGTGGATATATATATGATATGTTTTTGATCATATGACTTGTGTTATGTGTATGCTTATGATGCTTTTATGTTTGTTTGATTGATTTGATAATTGGATTGAGGATTCATGAAATTATGTCGTTTTGAAAATTTATACTTTTGATGTCATGCGGTAATATTTTAAATGAAATAATCTGATGTAACAAATTGATTGTTTGTAATGTGATGTAAAAAAAAATAAAAAAGAGACTTCTAACAATAATTTCAAAGGACATTGTCGCTATTATAGACCATTTCATGGAGTCGTTGCTCACTCGATCGTCAAGCTAATCCCAGGATAGAAATATTGTTAAAAGTAAAAGAGTGCTTAAGAGACTGTCTTAAGACTTTGGTGCAATGGTGAAAATGATGGTGATGATGGTTTGTTTTCAGATTTTCATGAAAATAGTATGCATGAAATAATGTTAAAATGATTTTTGCTAGGCATAAATTCCTAAGTGTGATAAAATTTTTGGATAATTCTTTAGGAATTATACCATCATTGCAAAATTAAAAGTTGACATAATGACATGAAATAATGAAAATGTGTTTGCTTTTTAAAAGCATAATTTGTGTAACATAATGAATTAAGTCATATGGTTTTCATGATTTTTAATAAATGGGGAATAAAAATTGTTACAATGGTTTGCGCTAGGCATAGAATATGTAGGTATAGACTTATACCATCATCGCGAAAATCCAAAGAAAATATAGTTTTATTGCATGGTTGATTTTTTAATAAACAGAAAATATGAAGATGAGGACTTGCGCTAGGCATAAAATTCCAATTTTGGTTTTGGAACTATACCATCGTCGTGAAAGTCAACCAGATATATATGTTTTGATTGTATATTTTTGAAAGAAATTTTGATTTTTCTATTATATAGTTGTCTTTATGCTAAACAACTATACTTGATTTATTCCAAACAAGTTGCAAAAATAATATTTCAAAGTATTTTGAAGACAAAAGTTAGATTTATAAGGAATCCCATGTGCATATGTGAATTCATTTCCGATCTTGAATTATCATAATGATACACAAAATCTCTCAAATACAAATGTGTGTGCAATTGCTTTGTGCATTTACCAGTTTTGAGCAAGATAATATGATACAAGTGATTTGAAGAAACCAAATAAGTGTTCATTAACCATGATGTAGATGCATATAACCATACTAGACTACTATGTAGGTCGGATTATCAAGAGCTAGCTAATCCATAAGCAGACATAGGTCTGTACAAAAGAAGGTCGCTAATGTGACAGACATATCACCACGCTAGGAGTTACCCAAGGCCAAGCAGGTTGGGCACAAACCACCTGTTATGGGGCTTACCTCATAGTTTTCGAATAATTGAGAATTCCAGGGATTCAAGCTCATCAACCCTTCTTTTCTTTTCAAAGGGTAGGGAAAGGGATTTTATTGCTTTCTTGCTTTCTGCTTTCTTTTGAACTTTGCTTCTTTTTCTTTTTGTATTTTTTTTGCTTGATTTTTGAGATAGTGCTTGAAATATTGTTGTAATGATATAAAAGAACATTTTTCTTTTCTCTTTTTCTTGAACTTTTCTTTTCTTTTTCTTTGCTAGGGATACTTGCTCGGATTAGCTGTAGAGCAAGGGATTTTTATTCCGGGTAGGGGTGAGCTTGTCCTTTTGCCAATTCTCAAAGATTCTAGACCATGTGCATGATAGGATAGCAGGGGAAACTTTTCGCTCAAGAAATCACTTCTACTATGTAGCAAAACATGGAAATTACAAATATAATCATTTTATTGTGAAAGGATGTGCTTGGTTTAAGTAAATAACAAGATCAATTCTCTATGCTCAAACTTTATTTAATTGAATTTTGTGGACTTTGATATAAGAGAGATTAGTAATCATGCTAGATAAAATCAAGATATTTATTGTTTTGAGTGTGCAAGTGAGGGATTCCAAATAAATGCTAATTTATCCAAAAATAATTTGAAACATATAACTGCAATAATGTAAGAAAATATATAAACACTTTTGAGAGGTTTTGAGAATGTTGACTCTCTCTTTCTTCTTGATATTGTTTTGGTTTCGAAAGAGTCAAGCATATTGCTATTTTGATATTTTTATCATTATTTTGTTTTTTGGTTTTATTTTTGTTTTTGAACAAAAAATTTGACAAGTGCCATAAATAAATGTAACAAATAGTTTTTGAAGATTTTGATGATTATGAATGTTTTTGGTGTTTTTGAATTTATAAATTGAAATAAATACAAGATAGTGATTTTGAAATATTTTAAACAAATATATGCAAGGATGAAATGACCAAATTTATGCATAGTAACGTTTAAGATGCAAAATATTCATGGGCTCTTTAAGTTCTTTACCATCTAAGGTAGATAATTTGTATGCTCCTGATTCAAATTTAGCAGTAATAATGTATGGTCCAAGCCAGTTGGGCTCAAATTTGCCTTTAAGGTCTTTAGTTGCATTTGTATTTTTTTATTTTCTTTTAAAACAAGGTCGCCAATCTCAAAGGATCGATGACAAACTTTCTTAGCATATGATCTTTTAAGTTTGTTTTGGTAAGCACGAAGATGCTCCAAAGCAATGATGCATTTTTCATCTAGGAGTTCCAGCTGACTGAGTCTGCCAGCACGATATTCATCTCCTACTTTGGTGTCTTGAAGTAGCAAAGCCAAAGAAGGAACTTCCAACTCAAATGGAAAAACTGCTTCAGCATCGTAAACCAAAACAAATGGTGAAGTTCCAGTGGGGGTTCGAACACTGTGGTATTGGACAATTGCTCATTAATATTGTAAGGGGGTTTAGGTTGAACATTAGGAGCATGATTCCCTTTATTGGGGTTTTTCAGAACGAATGGAGCTGATCCATCGTTCTGGTTTGGTTCTTGTTGAGAATTTTGAGCTTGTTGTCAGGTGACGACTCCGATGGTACCTACAATGTTATAATGAAGACGTTGAACTGGTATTGGTTGGGCATTTATGGCTTGTTCATTAGAAATGAATATATTAGAAGAAGGTCAAGTAGTAACTCGTCTAGGAAATGGTTCTTCTGGAACCATAGCATCTGTGACGGGTTGAATAGGATCTGATTCGTTTTCAAAACTATTCAATTGGTTTGAAGTAATATCTAGTTCACTTTCACTATCTGATTCTATATCACTAGAATCAGAAGTTTGAAAATTATGTAAGGGCCTAGTCGTAACTAGGGATAAGGTTGTGTCAAATATTTGAGGATCCTGAACAGGTAATTGTCCGCTAATGGTTCCTACATATCGGGTAGGAGGAGGAACATTATGATGTTCGATTTGATTGGCTACCTCTTTACCATGTCTTGGTAAAGGGTGTTGAAATATTGATGATTACACAATGACACTGAGAGGGGGGGGTGAATCAGTGTAGCTATTAATTTTTATATCTACAGCATTTAATATGAAATAAAGAGAACTTGACAACTGAAAAACAACTTGAACAAGAGAGCACACCACAACACTCAATATACCGAGGTTCACCAATTTGGCTACTCCTCAAAAATGACTGCTTGGACTCCAATCCAAATCCAGTCTTTGCAAAATCAATTTTACAAATACTTTACCAACATCAACTGGAAGGAGCACCAACCCCTGTAATTTTCTGCTGCAACAGATGGAGCACCAACTCCTAGTACCAAGCACCAACTTGGACTGCAATTCTGATCAATTTAGAATGACATAAAAATGTCTTCACTTCATGCACGACCCTGATCGGTCTGCAATTAACCCAACTCTACACACTCTCACGGCTCTGCTTATTTTTCTCTTGATTCTTTTCTAACCCTCCTTTTACAGCAATTTCTCTCTAACAGCAGCAACATCTTCTCTGTACGACTATTCTTTTATAACCTTTCAATCCTACATGCAGTCGAATCATATACCCAACTGTTCAAATTCTTTTCTCCTGCAAATAAGTGGCTGTTCGAAACCCTGCAATACGGCATTTCGATTTCTTGTAGTATGGCTATTTTGAATGCTGCAAACATATCTTCTCGAAAAGCATATCTTGATCCTTCATATTCGGCTCTTTGAAGACCAGCAAAATGTCCGTTCGATTCCATGAGTGCGACCGTTCGAAAGTCGAAAAAGACTTTTCGAAAACCTTTCGATACTTTATATTTGATTCTTCGAATACATGCAAACGATTGTTCGAATGCATGACTGACACTTGTCAATCTGTAACTGCAGATCTGACATCAGTTACATTTTACGTAACTGGCTGCATGATTTTCCTGTCGCTTTTTCCGACACGTGTCACCTTGCATGCTCCTACGGGTTTTACCTGCCAGACTGTTACCTGTCGCGATATCGCGACACTTTTTGAAGCCACACACTTCATGCCCTTGCTGTCGTGAAATCGTGACCATTTTGGCTTTGACAGCTTTCCTTCTGTTCATGTCGCGATATCGCGACACTTAGAACTTTTGCTGACGTCATCCTTAAGCATGTCACGAAATCGCGACCGTTTTGGCTCTTGGAAGCTTTCCCTGCATCTTGTCGCGATATCGTGACACTTTCAACATTTGCTGACGTCATCCTTAAGCATGTCGTGAAATCGCGACCGTTTTGGCTCTTGGAAGCTTTCCCTGCATCTTGTCGCGATATCGCGACACTTTCAACATTTGCTGACGTCATCCTTAAGCATGTCGCGAAATCGCGACAGTTTACCTTTCACTTTCTCTCTCCTCTGCCATGTCGCGATATCGCGACAAATTGGCATGCACTTTCTCTCTCCTCGGCAATGTCGTGAAATCGTGACAATCTTCCTTGCAGTTTCTCTCTTCAGTTGTGTCGCGATATCGCGACACATTTTCTCTCTCCTCGATGAAAACTCGACATGTCACGAAATCGTGACATTTTGGCGTGCATGTTCTCTCTCTCCTTGTCACGAAATCGTGACATTTTCTCTCTCCTAACTCGACCATGTCGCGAAATCGCGACAGAAAACATGTCGCGATATCGCGACAATTTTCTTCCTTGTCTCTTTCTGCCATTTTTTGAATCTGGGTTACCTCTGTTTGTCTTGAAATTCACTGCACTTGATCTGACTGACCTCTGAATCGCATCAATCGCATCAATCGTCCGTGTTGACAACAATGACAATACTTTTGCAATTCTTTTGCTGCACCTTGCTCAACAATCTCCCCCTTTGGAATTGTTGGCAACACACTGCAACCTTGCTTAATTTCTTCTCCCCCTTTGCCAATAATACCAAAGGGCTACTGTAGACTCCCCCTGAGTCTATGCACAACATTCTCAGACTTAAAAAGTTTGAATGCTCCCCTCGAGAATGTGTTTCCCATAGCTAGTCAGTGCTTGGGTGGTGTGACTACTCCCAACTTCTTCCGAAGGTATTCAAATACTTCCTTTGGCAAAGGTTTTGTGAATATATCAGCTACTTGCTCTGTAGTTGGAACAAAATCCAATTTAACCTCTCCTTCTGCAACTTTATCCTTCAAGAAATGATATCGGATTGCAATATGTTTGGTTCTTGAATGCATTACTTGGATTCTTGGATATGTTGATAGCACTAGTGTTATCACATTTAATTGAAATTGGCTCTTTGAAATGAATACCAAGATCTTTCAACGTTTGTCTCATCCATAATATCTGAGTACAGCATGTTGTTGCTGCAATGTATTCTGCCTCTGCAGTGGATAGAGATACCGATTCTTGTTTCTTGCTGTGCCATGCTACCAGCCTGTCACCAAGATAAAATGCTCCTCCACTTGTGCTCTTTCTGTCATCAATACATCCTGCCCAATCTGCATCAGAATATGCAATCAAAGTGAAATCTTTACCTTTTGGGTACCACAACCCATAATCCATAGTGCCCTTGAGATATCTCGAAGATCCTCTTTACAATTGTTACATGAGTTTCTTTGGGACTGGCCTCGAAATCTTGCAACCATACATACCGCTTGTAATATATCTCGGTCTAGTGGTCATTAAATACAGCAGAGCTTCCAATCATAGACCCGTACATTGTTTGATCTACATCTGGGGATTTATCATCCTTGCTCAACTTGCAACCTGTTGTCATAGGAGTGCTGACCGGTTTATTGTCTTCCATTGTGAACTTTTTCAGCATTTCTTTTACATATTTAACTTGAGAAATAAAAATGCCTTTTTCATTTTGATTGACCTGCAGTCCTAAGAAATAAGAAAGTTCACCAATCATTGACATCTCAAATTCTTTTTTCATTTTAATTGATATGTCTTTGCAGTATTCATCCATGCTGCTGCCAAATATTATGTCATCTACATAAACAACAAGAACAATAAGATGACCCTTCTCTGTTTTGACATATAAGTTGCTATCCACCAAACCTTTCTTAAACCCTTGTTTAATTAGATAATTATCCAGACCTTGCATACCATGCTCTGGGGTGCCTGTTTTAATCCATATAAAGCTTTCTTTAACCTCGCAAAACAAAATCTGGATTGTCACCAAGTTGGAAGCCATCCTGGTTGTTCAATGTAAACCTCTTCTTCCAGCTTTTCCATTCAAAAATGCTGATTTTACATCCATTTGATATACTTTGAAGTTTTTATGAACTGCTAATGCCAGAAACATTCTGATTGCCTCTAGTCTGGCTACCGGTGCAAAAGTTTCTTCAAAATCAATGCCTTCAACTTGAGCATAGCCTTTACATACCAATCTTGCCTTATTTCTGACAACCTGCCCATCTTCATTCAATTTATTTCTAAAAACCCATTTAGTGCCAATTATGTTTTTATTTGTTGGTCTAGGTACTAATTCCCAGGTATTGTTTTTCTCTATCTGATCTAGTTCTTCATTGATTGCCTTCATCCAACTTTCATCAGTGCTTGCTTCAGCAACATTTTTAGGTTCAATACTAGATAACAGAGAATAGTTCCTCACTGTTGTTCTTCTTGTCTGAATACCATCTGTGGGATCCCCAATAATCTGTTCACTTGGATGATTTTTCTGCCGATTGTCTGTTTTAAATTTCCTGTTTTCTTCTTCTTCAGATTCAGTTTTTACACCATCCGGATCAATTTTCTGATTCTTCTCTGTTTCTTTTTCATCATCACCTTCAATGACTTCTTCATACATAGGGTAGTTTTCTTGATAAGTAGTTTCTTGTTCTCTACCTTCATCAACTTTCACATCAGCACTTTCAACAATTTTCTTCAACCTCTTGTTGTAACATGTGTACGCCTTGCTTTTTGTTGAGTAACCAAGAAAGATACCTTCATCAACTCTATCTTCAAATTTACCGAGGTTATCTTCAATCCGTTTTATGTAGCACTTGCTGCCAAATACTTTGAAATGTCTTGTTGTTGCCTTTCTGCCAAACCACAACTCATAAGGTGTTTTGCTTTCATGTGGTCTCAACATGCACCTGTTTTGAATGTAAACTGCAGTATGGACTGCCTCTTTCCAAAATCTGTCAGCTATTTTGTTTTCTGCCAGCATTGTCCTTGCCATTTCCTGCACTGTTCTATTCTTCCTTTCTACAACACCATTCTGTTGAGGTGTCCTAGCTGCTGAAAACTGTCTTCTTATCCCATGTTTTTGACAGTATTCTACAAATTCTTCGGAGATAAACTCTCCTCCCCTGTCTGATCTTAGGCATTTAATTCTTTTTCCTGATTGATTCTCAACAAGATTTTTGAAGGTTTTAAACATCTCAAAGGCTTCTGACTTGAGTTTCAAAAATAGTACCCATGTCATTCTTGAGTAGTCATCTATACACAACATAAAATATTTGTGTCCATTTATGCTTTCAGTTCTCATGGGTCCACATAGATCAGTGTGAATTAGTTCTAATGGCTTGCTAGTGAAGTATTCTTTTGCTTTGAAAGTGGCTCTGGTTTGTTTTCCCTTTTGGCATGACTCACAGATGCTATTTACGAGGTTTGCCAATGTTTGGTATATCTCTAACTGCTCTTTTTGAACTGATTTTTGCCGGATTGTCAAAACTAATATGCCCAAGCCTCTTGTGCCATAGCCAGTTTCCCCTTCCCTCCAATCAAGCATGTTCCTTCTGCAGTTTCGAAAGTGTATACAGATTTCCGAAGTTCTCAGTCCAGTGGCTATTAACTTTCCATTTTTTGTCTTTCTTACTTCACAGCCCTCCTTCTTGAAGATTACATCATGACCTCTGTCACATATTTGACTTACACTTAGCAAGTTATGCTTCAGGCCAATTACAAACAAGACTTCTTTTGATTTTATATTGCCATCACTGATCTTGACTGATCCCTTTCCAACAATCTTTGCTCCATCATTATTTCCAAATTTCACAGAACCACCTTCATAATTCTGTAAATTCTCAAACTTTTGCTTGTCACCTGTCATGTGACTGGAACAACCACTGTCAAGTATCCAAGGTGCTGATTTGTTCTGAGCTTTAAAAGCAGTCTGGACAATCAAAGATTCCTTTTCTTTCCATTCTGGTTTGATAGCAGATTTTGCTACTTGTTTTGCCTTTGTCCTTTCATTAGCATGTGCCTATTTTTCAGGAAATTTCTGGTTTTGTTTCAACCCACTTGGCTGAGATTTTCTACCCTGATAATTATTTGATGCAAAAGTGCTTCTGCAGTTTCTAGCAATATGTCCAAAATTATGACAATTATAACATTCAACCGCATAATTCATTAAAGGAGAAAAAACATTTCTCTTGGTAAAATTCCTTTGAGATACATTATGCCCGCAATCTGAAATCTTATGGCCATAAGCATTGCATTTAAAACAATAACCAGAAAATGCATGATTAAACCTGGGTGCCGGTCTTTGCCAGTTTGAAGTAGGAGCCATGACTCTTCTCCTCCTCGGATGTGTGACTTTTGTGAATCCATCTTTGTCAGTATTCTTCTTGAATCTGGCATTATTGTTTTCTTTTGCATGATTTTGTTTTTCTGGTTCAACCCTGATCTTTTCTTCTTTCTTTATGGGTTCTATATTCAAGTTCTTTGAATCCTTTGAAGATTCTCCTTCATCAAAGCCTAAACCAAATTTGATGCCAGAAGGCCTTTGGTTATTTAACATTTTATCCAACTTTACAGTACTTTCTTCAAACTTATGAAAACAGCTTCAATTTTCTATTCATCTCCTCTAATCGCATCCTTAACTTAACAATGTCTTCCTCTAGCTTGCTCGCATTCAACCTGTCTTTACAGTTAATTGTTCATCAAGAACTTCAGACATTTTCTTGAATTCCTCTGTCCGTATTTTCAGATTGTTTATTATGTCCGTGGCATTCTCTAATTTCTTTGAAAAATTTTTATTCTTCTTCCTTTCGCACTCAACTCTTCAAGTGCAGCAACCAATTCTCCTTCCAAATACACTTCAGCTTCATCCTTGGAATTTTCATCACCTTCCCGATTTTCCTCTGTTCTTTCTTCTTCAAGTGCCATGAACAGAGCTTCACCTCCTTCTTCTTCAGTCTCCTCATCTGTGCTTTCTTCAAAACTGTTGACATTCTTGGTTATGAAGCTTTTCTTCTTGAAGTTGTTCTTTCTGAAATTTTGTTTCTTCTTCCAGTCACCTTTTTCTTGGTGTGAACCTTCACCATTTTTGGTTCTCTCCTGCATTGGACATTTGGCTGCAAAATGACCGACTCCTCCACAATTGAAGCATTTAAAAGGTAGCTTCCCTCTATATTTTCCTTTTCCTTTTGTGAGTTTCTGAACAAAATTGGCTTATGTTTCATCCAGTTGTTCCTTCATCCTCGGATTCATGTTCAGCTTTTACCTTCTTGTGTGCTTTAAAGGTTGCTTCTCTGTCTGTAGACTTGGTTTGTCCTATTCTCATTTCATATGCTGTCAGGGAACCATGCAACTCATCCATGCTGAAGTTGTTTAGATCTTTTGCCTCTTCTATTGCAGAGACTTTGGAGTTAAATCTTTTGTGAAGTGTTCTGAGAACCTTTTTCACAACAACTGCATCATCAATTTCTTCACCGAGTCCTCTGATTGCATTAATAATTCCGTTGACTCTCGAGCATATAAGTCTCTATGTTTTCATCTTCATTCATTTGCAGGTGCTTCGAATCGTGCTCGATGAGTTTGCGTTTTGCTTCCTTAATCTTACTGTCTCCTTCATGGATGCTCTTCAATTTATCCCACATGTCTTTTGCTGATTTACAACTCATGACTCTTATCAGTTCACTGTCAACAAGCCCACACATTATGGCATTCTTAGCTTTGGAGTTGTTTTCAAATTTCTTTTTCTCAACAGTATCTGTTGGAGGGGTAGTGGGTGCTGTGTATCCACTATCTACAGAATCCCAAATATCGTATCCCAATGCACTCAGATATGTTTGCATTCCGAGTTTCCGAAGGTGTAATTTGTTCCATCAAATAAGGGAGCTTTGTTGGATGAAAATCCTTCACCACCTTCCATTGTTTCTTCCAAGATCTCCTTAGCCCTTTAAGCTTGTACAAGGAACCTTGCTCTGATACCAATTGATGATTACACAATGACACTGAGAGGGGGGGTGAATCGGTGTAGCTATTAATTTTTATATCTACAGCATTTAATATGAAATAAAGAGAACTTGACAACTGAAAAACAACTTGAACAAGAGAGCACACCACAACACTCAATATACCGAGGTTCACCAATTTGGCTACTCCTCAAAAATGATCGCTTGGACTCCAATCCAAATCCAGTCTTTGCAAAATCAATTTTACAAATACTTTACCAGCATCTACTGGAAGGAGCACCAACCCCTGTAATTTTTTGTCGCAATCAGATGGAGCACCAACTCCTAGTACCAAGCACCAACTTGGACTGCAATTCTGATCAATTTAGAATGACATAAAAATGTCTTCACTTCATGCACGACCCTGACTGGTCTGCAATTAACCCAACTCTACACACTCTCACGGCTCTGCTTATTTTTCTCTTGATTCTTTTCTAACCCTCCTTTTACAGCAATTTCTCTCTAACAGCAGCAACATCTTCTCTGTACGACTATTCTTTTATAACCTTTCAATCCTACATGCAGTCGAATCATATACCCAACTGTTCGAATTCTTTTCTCCTGCAAATAAGTGGCTGTTCGAAAATGACTGTTCGAAACCCTGCAATACGGCGTTTCGATTTCTTGTAGTATGGCTATTTTGAATGCTGCAAACATATCTTCTCGAAAAGCATATCTTGATCCTTCATATTCGGCTCTTTGAAGACAAGCAAAATGTCTGTTCGATTCCATGAGTGCGACCGTTCGAAAGCTGTAAAAAAGACTTTTCGAAAACCTTTCGATACTTTATATTTGATTCTTCGAATACATGCAAACGGCTGTTCGAATGCATGACTGACACTTGTCAATCTGTAACTGCAGATCTGACATCAGTTACATTTTACGTAACTGGCTGCATGATTTTCCTGTCTGCTTTTTCCGACACGTGTCACCTTGCATGCTCCTACGGGTTTTACCTACCAGACTGTTACCTGTCGCGATATCGCGACACTTTTTGAAGCCACACACTTCATGCCCTTGTTGTCGCGAAATCATGACCATTTTGGCTTTGACAGCTTTCCTTCTGTTCATGTCGCGATATCGCGACACTTAGAACTTTTGCTGACGTCATCCTTAAGCATGTCGCAAAATCAGACCGTTTGGCTCTTGGAAAGCTTTCTGGCATCTCATCTTGTCTGTTTGCTCTTGAGAAGCTTTCAGATCTTGTCGCGATATCGCGACACTTTCAACATTTACGTCATCCTTAAGCATGTCGCGAAAATCGCGACAGTTTACCTTTCACTTTCTCTCTCCTCTGCCATGTCGCGATATCACGACAAATTGGCATGCACTTTCTCTCTCCTGGCAATGTCACGAAATCACGACAATCTTCCTTGCACTTTCTCTCTTCAGTTTTGTCGCGATATCGCGACACATTTTCTCTCTCCTCAGCGAAAACTTGACATGTCACGAAATCGCGACATTTTGGCGTGCATTTTCTCTCTCCTACTTTTTGTCGCGAAATCGCGACACATTTTCTCTCTCCTCAACGAAAACTCGACATGTCGCGAAATCGCGACATTTTCGGCTGCGCCTTCTCTCTCCTCGACCATGTCGCGAAATCGCGACGAGAAAACATGTCGCGATATCGCGACGCTTTTCTTCCTTGTCTCTTTCCGCCATTTTCTGAATCGGGTCACCTCTCGTTTGTCTTGAAACTTCATCGCACTTGATCCGATCGACCTCTCGAACCGCATCAATCGCATCAATCTGTCTGTGTTGACAACAATGACAATACTTTTGCAATTCTTTTGCTGCACCTTGCTCAACAAATATGTCTAAAGTTTGATTGGCATTTTGATTTTGATTTTGGGGAACGGTCTTTTGAGTATTATTAGGAGGGTTTTGTTTAGGTTGGAAGGCTTGCACTTCCATTTCATTATTGTCAATCAAATCTTGTCTTTTATGTTTCAACCTTTTACAAGCGTTGGTAGAATGTCCAGGTCCTCTATGGAAATCACAGTGTAAGTCAGCTCTGTATCCGAGTATAGTTGGATCAGGTTCCTGGATAGCTGGTAATTGGATCAAACCTCTTTCGAGTAATTGAGGTAAAATAGTTGATAAGGGTTGATTTAATCTAGTGAATTCTCGATGAGGCTTGTCAGGAGGTTTCAATATAAAATTTTTTGTTGTCTTCGTTGCATTGATATTAGCAACATTTCTATTGTCAGTAACTCCGTCACCAACAACTTGTTTGTTTTTATATTGATTTCTGGATGTTTTCTCATCATCCTTCTTCCTAAGTTGGCCTATCCTAATGAGAGCATCTTCTACTCTTCGAGCTAAATCTATAGCTTGATCGAAGGTAGTTAAGGTAGCAGTTGATAGCTCATAAGATATTTGTTCTTGTAAATTATTGATGAAAATGTCCAACATTTCCCTATAAGGTAGCACAAAGTGCAGTTTTCCTATCAATTGCCTCCATCTAGCTAAGAAATCGGCAAAACATTCATCTTTGTATTGTTTTAAATTGTATAAGTCTTTAATAGTTACATGCCTCTCGATGTAGGCACTAAATTGATGGACAAATGATTCAGTTGTTTCTTCAAAGTTTCTCAAAGAATGAGTGGGCAATTGATAGTACCACTCTAATGCCATTCCACCTAAACTTTTCAGGAAGATTTTTAATAATAGCAAGTCATCATGCGATATGTCATGACATGCTATCCTAAACATGTGAAGATGTTCTATGGGATCCTCGGTTCCTTTATATATAGGCAGGATAGGCATGGGAAAATGCTTAGGGTATGGTTGAGCTACAACTATGGGATCCAAAGGTTGACTACATATCTCTCGATAATTATACGAGGGATGGTAGGGATCTATCTGGTCCATACGTGAAGCTAACTATTTCACCATGGCTTCCAGATTACTAGTTTGCCCCCCATATTGGTTTGGTAGGGCATTGACATGGGTTTTATGGGCATATTATGGAGGAACATGAAGATTAGATGCCATGTTACTATTGTATAAATTATTGGTAGGAAAAGTATTATGAAGGAATTTTGAAGTTGTATTATGTTGTATTCCAGATTGTTGAAAATTGGTGTTTGGCTTCGTTTTAGGTTTTTGTTTACTTGAAGCATATTGCTCAATAGTTTGGTGAAATAAAGTAATGAAGGAATGTTTCTTTTGTGTGGGAATGATTTTAGGTTGAATAACAGGTTCCTTAGGAGGTTGGGTAGCCTGTTGTTTTGACATGTTTTGAATCATAGTGACCATATCCGTATTGGATGGTCTAGCCTTGTCACTTTCTTGATCAATGAAATACAAGGGATTAGTGCGTATATCAAATGCATGTTCCAAGGCTGCTTGAGTGTTACTAATTTGACCTTTATCAATATGAACTGCCACATTAATATCATTAATGTTATCATTGAGAAATTTCTTGAAATGATCTATGTTGTCAAAAGCAATAGTTCCATCTGGAGCTACTCTAGGGGATGAGGATCCATCCTCTTTAACACTTCCTTCTTGTTCATTATCTTCATCTAGGTCATGTTCTGATTGATCTAGAGTTTGTCCTTCCGGAATTGGATCTCCAGGAAGGACATTTGGGTCTCTAGTTGTATCTTGTACCCAATCTTCTTCTTCTCCTAAAGTTTCTTTACCATTCCTAAGTTTAGGCATGGTGCTAAATTTTGATTTCAGAAAATATATATATATATATATGCAACAAAATTAAAAGGTATATATTTACTATATACCTACTATAATATTTGAAATGAAATGATTAAGTTTTTTCTATGTTTTTTAGTTTTTTTTTTATTTTTCTTTGTTTTTGAAATAATATTGTAAAGACAACAAATAACACAATAAATGCAAGAAATAAGACTGAAAGTAATAATCTAGTTTTCTATAAATAATTTATAGATATCATTAATAGGCTCAAGTTGTTCAGGAGTCATGAAGTGTTCTTCTTCAAATTGAAAGTTTTCTTTTAAGAATTTGATGAAAAGAGCTATAGTGATATTATTTGTCTCAGATGTTGGTTGATAGAAGTAAAGCTCGTGGCAATACTCTCGATATAACACATCTCGCGAAACTCTCTTCCATATTTCCCTATCTATAAGAACAACCTCTTGGTATTCTACACAACCTAGGAACTGGTGGACAATGGTTGCATTCTCGAGGTATTCCTCGAAGGTGAACAATTCTGAAGATACTAGAGCTCTCCTATAAGCTAACCATCTATGGCAGGCTCTCTGAAGTTCATGATAAAAAACTAGTTGATGAGGATCCAGGATTCTATCTAGGACTAGCCTCTTGATTTGCTTAAGTTGTGTGGACCTAGATGAGATGAGACTAAGTCTTCTATCAAGTTCGTTCCACAAGAATTGATTTCTACTTGTTTCAGGCACATTAAGCATAGAGTTGATTTCTACGGCTGCCAATTGGTTTTCTACATTTATGGTAACTGCTAATCTTTTCTTAGGAGCTACCATCTAAACATGATTTTAAACTTTAGATTTTTTAAAATGCATCTATGTTTTAGTTGTTCTATATTTTTTTTTGTTTTATTTTTGTTTTTGTTTTCAAAAGGTTATGATGCATTCACGTCGGGTTCACCAAAATGTATCGCTCCAAATTTTTTGCATCCTTACCTTCAGGATATAGGATCCATGCCCGGAAGGAGGATGGGAAAAGTATGTCACGGTACCTCGGACTGAGAGGGCTTTACGAAGGTCCCGCCTCTCAAGGGAGGTGTATTTTGGTGATTTTTTGACGGATGGTGGGTTCACCAGGAAACATTTAATGGCAGTTTCCATGCCTAGGTTTGGAATGTGTTTTTATGTGTTCATTTTTTGTCTTAAGCATTCATATCCTAGGTTTGGCCAAATGAGTCTAAATTAATCTATATGAAAATGCAAGTTTTAATGAATACAAAGAACAAATTTAAGACAGAAAATAGAGAAATTACAGAAGATTAAAAGCAGAATACCTGATCCGGATGTCTGATGAAGATTCTGATGTTGAAGCAGTCAGGATCATCTGAAATTCAATAGGATCATTTGAGATCAGACAAAATCATCTGAGATCAGACAAATTTGTCAAAGGCCTGCAAACAGAAGAACAGATGCAAAATACAGAGAATACTATTGTTCTAGTAGAGGGAAACTGTGCAAAATAACAATGAAAACACTAAACTGAAACTTAAAGACCAAAACATGTATGAATGATGTTGATTAAATCACAATTATGGATTAATTATGCCTTTGATCTAGATGGGTGAACTCCAAAATGCAATATAACATAAAATATCAAATAAACTAGCTAATTTGCAGAATAAAACAATAGAGAAAAGGTGAAGAAATGCAAAATTATGGCACTGATTGCCTCAATGTGGACTGCAGTCGAGATCATCTCACATCAGTATGAAATTGTCTCTGATTCGATAGGATCGCCTCTGATTTTAATAGGTTCATCGATGACGATGTATGCTTGCTCCGGCTGAAAAACAAGATGGTACCTGTAACAAAATTGATATAGGACTATTGCAAATGAAAATTTAGGATGATTTAACATGCATGAAGTTAAGTTACAGAGAATTTCAGCCAGGGGTTGGGAAGGGAAGGTCCTAGGGACTAAATAGGCTTAGGGGAGTAGTTAGGATGTTGGAGATCATCCCTATTTGGGAGATCTCCAATGGGGGAGGGTCTGTAACGACGTAGACACGCTTTTGCCCAAATTAGAGGCCCGTTGGAACAGAAGCTAATTGTGAACAATCAGCTTTACGACAAGATCGTCTGGACGTCCTAGCCCAGACAAAATTGTCATATCTAGGGTGATATCGTCTGATCGACGACGATATCATCAAACGGTCAAAACAACCTCTAAAAATGGCATGGAAAAGGGGGAAACGGATTACCCGGCGATTAACGGGCAATTTTGGGAGGTTAAAATTTGAATTTAAAATATTTACTAAGGTGAATGTAATTATGACAATTTTACTATGCCAATTTTAGGGTGCTACAATTACAATGCTTTGTTACAAATATATAATAGTATGTGACTCCTAATATAGTGCACTCTTGACCTTCACTCTTATTTTTAACTCTTCACTTTTCTATTCTAAGGATATGTGCACTCTTACATAATGGACACTTGTGCACATTTACACATACAACACTTGCACACATGATTACATGAAACTTATGTCTTTCTTGCGCATTATTACACTACATGAAATATAAACTCACACTCTAATCTAATACATGAACCTAATATAATATTGTACCAAAGTGGTACATTGAAAAGCACCAAATAATATAATATTCTCTAACATTTATTTACTTAGATAGGCTTACATAGTCATAATCATGGCATATTCCACAAAGGCACAACTTTACAATCATAAGACTTGAGGACTAATATCACATTCCCTATGACTCCATCCACTAGAATGCACCTCCTTTTCATCCTTGAGATTCCCTCAAAATCTTCCATCCACATGCAAACTTATTTTATGCAAGAACCCTGATGTTGTTGTGTAAATTTTATAAATAATTTAATATAAAATGTAATCGCAGGCCACTTAAAGGGGGCTCTCTCCTTGCCAATTATAGGGGATCCCTCTTTAGAATCTATGCTTCTTATTCTTCTTCTTGGATTATTTATGTGAATGTCAAACATAATATATATATCTACCCTAAAGCTACATTGGTGAAGAGACGTGACGGTTCACGTTATGAAGAGATGTGATGGTTAACTTTATGAGTTGATAATATAATAATTAAATGATTAATAATACTAACTAATTCTAAATAATAATGTTAGGGTGGAGAATCCTAACATTTTATATCCCTTCATCTATCCTTCATTCTATTTTTTTATGGAATTGCACTTTATCCTACAAAGACATGATTTTGCTTGTGACACCAACCTAGGCTCCTCTCAATTTTTTTTTCTTGTATCTAAAATCTTGGTCCCTTTAATCTAATTTGACATCCTCTTTTTACTACAAGTGTTGACACAAGGTACGGATAATCATAATAATAATCTAAATCGGTTAGGCATGATTATGTCTCAAGCCAATCTTTGACACTTTCCTACAACAACTGTTAGACTTAGAGTATATTAGATCATTTGAGTGATATTATATAATGTACATAAGGTACATAGTTATAACATTAGATTACTTTAGGGGCAATTTATCTAGTTACTTGAGGAAGAAGTAACATATGCACAAGTATAATTATGCATGTTGTAAGTGTGCAAGGTGTCCTCTTGTACAGCTAGATAGACTGTTGGCCAAGGAATTCAACTTCCTATATAAAGGGTCACATAGCTCTATTTGTAAATAATTACTTATATTCATTTAATAAGATGTTATATTGATTTTATCTCTATATTTTAGTGTAATGTAATGTTGCTAAAGCCATAAATGGTATCAGAGCTATGATCGTTCCTAGATAGGAATAAGGAAGTTAATTGCTACAAGTTGTGTAAAATAGATGCACCTTTGGACCTACCACTTGCAAATTCTATTGCTTTAATATTTTTTGAAGAGGTCAACAAGAATAAGGAGATCAGAGAAGTTTTTGATAAGCAGAAGATTTGGGACAACTATCGCCATCTGGTAACAAGCCCAAAAAGAAGAAGGTAGAAGACCAAAAGGAGATCTACCAAATCCCTAAAAAATAAAAACTTGGCAAGGAGTGCCAAATCCCTGGAAGAGAAGCTTTTGGCAAGTATTTCAAAACTCCCAAAGGATAATAACAAGGTAATAAGTTTCAAATAAGATATAGAAGATCATATCTAAAGTTAGAATTCGACAAGGAGACTTGAAGACAAAAAGAGTTGCTCAGGGTAACCTATAAAATGTTGCAAGATCCTACTTAAAGTAGAAACTTGGTGATATTAGACACCAAGATCTATATCCTCTACATAAGCGAAAAATGAGCTACATAACTCTTAAAAATTTACACAACCTTTGGTGCAAATAGATTTGTTAATTAGATTTATTAAAGCACCTTATTCTAGATTAAAGTTGCAAGAAGAAAAATTGGATAACAATCTTCAGAAGTTTAAAAAGAAGGATTATTTTTAATGTTCATTTGCACATTAGGAGGTTATTAGATTTTAAATCTCAACTACCTATCATCTACTTTGGAAAGCAAAAACCCTACAATACTAACTGTAGTGAAATTACAGAATATTTGAAGATTCATTTTAATTTATTCTTGATTAGTTGCAGTAAATTATTAGTGCATGAATTTGAGAGTTTATTGAAGTGATAAGGCATAATATTAGTGCATTAAAAGTGAAGGACTTTTATTATTATACTACTCTCAAAAGAAATTAGTTTTGTGTTTTTTGAAGGGCACAAAATCTAATTTGTATCAAGTGTCTAAAGACACTATTGAAGCACAAAAATCTACAACTTGTAGTGGCCAAAATAAGCCACCCAAAAAAGGTTAGAATCCTCTAAAAATTGGATAAGACCATAACTAAAAAAAAATAGAAATAGAAGGTTCAAATATTAAGACTTGGTGAGTCTCAAATCCAAAGCATTACAAAGTTGGATGCAAGGAAAGAAAGTGTATAAAATTGCATCAATACAAAAGCTTCTATCTATTGTTATTTAAGCTCAAAATTGTTATCAAAGTTTCCAAGAAAAAATGGAATAGTATTTCTACTCATAAAAGACAACCTCAAAACACTTATATTGCAAGAAACATCTGCCACAAAACCAGAATTCTGGATCTAGAAATAGAGTGTAAAAGAAGGCATATTAAAAGAAACATAATATACAATATTATATTACATTATATTGCACTACTCTAATATTATTTTTATAGCAAAAGAGAAGATTTGGAAGTGCCACAAAATGTCACATTAACTACAGGATAAATCAACCAAGGAAGGCCAAACATCAGTACTCTTCTTCCTAAGCTAAAAGGAGCCACTCAAAGGACTCATATTAGATGTACGTACCTACAGAATCAAAGCTCATATCATATTATCTTTGAGCTACATTTATGTAGACAAGATAGTGTACATCTACTTCTAAAATATAGTAAAAATATACAAAGGATTCAACATTATTTGAGGTATAAAATAGAATAACCAAAGGTGTTACATTCGTGGTCTCTAACTTGGAGAAGACCATCCACAAAAGGAAGCTCCAAATCATCATCCAAGATCCATAGTGCATCGTTAATCCACTTGCAGAAGAATAACTTGCTTGCTACCCAAGAAATTTAGCAAATCAAATGAATGGTTACAAAATGGTTTAAGGAGTTATAATCTCCATCTTCAAAGATGTTACAGGAAATGACTCCATGTAGAGATACCACTTGGCATAATAGACATCATTCCTCTCTCAACATTCAAGAAACTCCCACGTAGGAGTTATAGTGAAGCGATGACACTTGGTATTCTCCACCAGCTTCACACGAGTGGCCATACATTTTAGATTACTTCAAGAACATTGAACAAATAACTTGGGACGTGACAAAAATAAGAGAGTTCTCACTTGTAATGGAGGTGACACATGTCACAAGTTCTATGATTAATTATCCATAAAAGGTATTCGAAATCCAAGTTTAAAGTGTGAGTGAAACACAATCAAAGATGTTCCAAAGAAGGAGCAAAGAACAATCAAAGACATTCCAAAGAGGGAGTGAAGCACAGTAAAAGATATTCCAAAGAGGGAGTGAACCACATTCAAAGACATCCGAAGCACAACGTGGAAGGAAGGAAGAAGGAGCATTAAAGGCTCCTATATTTTTAAGGTCAAACCTTCAGCACCTATGTACCAGCATTAAAGACAAGCAACTCCAAGGGATATTTGTTGATTCTAGCACCAAAGGTGTCACTTACATTGTTGTTATATTCAACCATAGAAAGTGCCAAACAATGAGGATATTTTGCATCTAAAAAGGTAAGGTTTAATCCCATTTATTATTGCTTTCATATTTGGAGATATAAGGGTTATAAACTAAGGTTAAAACTTAGATTTTGAAAGAAAAATCTATAAGGGGTAACTTATCTCATTGATTTAATATTTGCAATTTAACCTAGGAGAAATAAGGAATTCTACTTGGATTAAATTATTTAACATTTTGTAAATATTATTATTTTTTCTAATTTTCCAAACTTGGGAGCCACAAGGGTTACTCCATCAAATTTATTTTATTGCAAATTATAAATAATACAAGGGATATAAAAGAGGTTAGTATGGTTTCTATTAAGGTTGGATATATATACTTTTTACTTGTCTCTAACCTTCAAAAAAGGACAAAATAATTCCAACATTAAAACCTCTTCAAAATTGGAAAGTGCTTAGGAGTAATAAGGTGTTAAGAATTTGATTTTTGATCTTTACAAAACTTGTATAAAATCAACTAGAATTGAACTATAGCATTATATCATGGAGTTTTGGTATATAGATTCATATGAAATAAAGCATATGACAGGAAATATACTTTGGTTTAAATATTTGAAAAAGATAAATGAGAAGCCAGGTGCAGTAACAAACAATAAAACATATGAAGTGAAAGGAATTGGAGATATTCTAGTAAATATTAAGGATGGAAAAGTAATAATAAAAAATGTATTATATGTTGTAGGATTAACTACCAATATCATTTCTATTTCCCAACTCATGGATCAAAACTTAAATATTGATTTCAAGGTTCTCACTGGAAGAAAGAAATGTCACATCTCCAGATAGGGAATAATGATAGTATCATGATCATATAAAAATGGCCTATTTATCTTGGATACAACTATTCACTTAGCTCTTTATATCAATGCTTTAGAACTATGGCACAAAATACTAGGATATGCCATTGAGACATCAATGAAGGAGTTATTTAGATATCAAATGGTGGAAGGACCACCCAGCCTATCTCCAAAAACTATTATATGTGCAAAAAAATTAGCAAGAAAACTACATAGAATCCCTTTTGAACTTCGGTAGCATATAACTCAACATCCTCTAGAAATAATATTTACATATTTGTGTGGACCAATAAAATTTGATAGTGTTGGAGGACATAAATACTTTCAAAAAAAATTTCATGATCAAACTAGAAAAAAGTGGGTATATTTCATGAAGTACAAATCAGAAGCATTTAGCTTCTTCAAACAATTTAAACTTCAAGTGAAAAATAATTAGGAAAGACTATAAAAGCACTTCGTTCAGAAAAAGTAGGAGAATTTGACTCCTTTCTTGAAGACAATGGAATTAAAATATAGCTTACTACAACATACTCACCTCAACAAAATGGGATTGCAGAAAGAAGAAATAGATCAATAATGGAAATGGTAATATGTATGTTAAAAGAAGCACAAATTGATCACAAATATTGGGCTGAAGTAGTACACACAATAGTCTACATAAAAAATAGACTACCAACAAGAATACTCAAGCATATTACACTAAAAGAGGCATGGTCAGGACAAAATCCCAACATAGAAATATTAAATATATTTGGATGCAAAGCCTACATGCATATTCCAAAGCAAAAGAGAACCAAGTTGGATGACAAAACTATGATAGGAATATTTTTAGCTACGATAATGAATCTACAGGATACATAATATTAGACCCATATACAAAGAAATTTTACATTAGCAGATATGTGATATTTGATGATAAATTCAAATCAACACAGATGAATCCAGTAGTGACACATAAGTTCTCATGAATCTACCTGAAGAAGACATAATGAGCATAGAGCCAGAATCAGAAGTACAAGATACATAAGCATCAACTATACTACAGAGAAAAGAACCAATATGGCTCAAGGATACTCTCAAAGAATAAAAACTAGAAAGGATGCTAGATCTAACCACCACAAGACCTCAAACTTGCAGAATGACCAAAATGAATAGAGGAATATTAAGTAACACAGTGGAACCTATATCATATTCTCAAGATCTAAAAAAATCACATTGGAAAGCAACTATGAAATTCGAATATGTATCACTCAAGAATAATAAGACATGGGATCTAGTAAATCTACCTTCAAAAAAAAAAGTGGGATGCAAGTGGGTATAAAAAATAAAATACAAATCAAATGGGACACTTGATAAGTACAAGACTTGACTAGTGTCAAAAGAGTATACTCAAACATAAGTAATTGACTGAGGAAATATTTGCACCAACAGCTCAAATGACTACTATCTAAATAGTTTACGCTCTAGCAGCACACCAAGGGTGGAGACTTCATCAGATAGATGTAAAAAGTGCATTCATTAATGGTGACTTAGAGGAAGAAGTCTATATGACACAACCTAAATTTTTTATCATACAGGGACAATAAAGTAAGATATGACAAATTGAAAAAATATCTATATGGTTTAAAAAAAGCTCCTAGAGCATGGAACATCAAGATAAATAATCATCTACTATATCATAAATTTCAACAAAATTACAGTAGATCTAAGTTTATATACCAAGAAGATTGGAAATGATATCCTTATTCTCATAGTATATGTTGATGTCAGTGATTATTGGAAGTTCAAAAAAGTTAGTAAGTGATATAAAAAGGATCTTGGAAAGGTTTTTGAAATGACAGATCTAGGCCTAATGAACTACTACCTTGGCTTAGAAATTTATCAAGGAGAAGACAAAATAGCTATCACTCAATCAAAGTATGCAAAAGCTATTCTTGAAAAATACAAAATGACAAAGTGCAAGCCCAAAGATACACCAATGGAACAAGGAATTCAACTATCCAAAAATGATAAAACACCACTTTTTTCAATAACAATGTATCGTCAATTGATTGGAAGTATTCTATACTTAATAAACAGCCAACCAAACATAGCATTTGCAGTAGATTATCTTTCACGGTTTATGCAATAACCAAGAGAAAGTCACTGAAAAGCTATGAAAATAATATTACAATATATTAAGAAGACTACTGACTATGGATTAACTTATACGAAGAATGTCAAAGACTTTTTTCTACAAGGATACTCATATTCAGATTATGTTGGATCTATTGATGACAAAAAATCTACATCATGTTATATCTTCTATCTTGGATAAAGATCCATATCTTGGCACAATAAGAAACAACATACAATAGCACAATCATCAACTGAAGTAGAATACAAAGCAACAAGAGATACAACCTATGAAACCCTATGGTTGCAATACATACTATCTAACATGGAACTCAAATGAACTCCAACTATGATATTCTATGATAATCAAGGAGTACTAAATCTGATCAAGAATCCAATCTTACATAACAAAGCATATTTAAGCCTAATATCATTTCATCATAGAAAACTTTCAGAACAAGAATATCATCATCAAGTATGTACCTATAGAAGATCAACTGGAACACATCTTTACAAAGGTACTTGGAAAAATCAAGTTTCAAATATTCAGATATCATCTATGTGATTCAAGAGAACCTCATACCAAATAATGTAATACAGGGGGGTGTTAGAGATAGAGTATGTTGCATTATTTTGATGATATTATGTAATGTACCTAAGGTACATAGTTAGGACATTATATTACTTTAGGGGGACGTTATGTAGTTACTTGGGTAAGAAGTAACATATGCACAAGTGTCATTTTGCATGTTGTAAGTATGCATGTTTTCCCCTTGTATAGCTAGATAGAGTGTTGGTCAAGGAATACATCTTCCTATATAAAGGGCCACATAGCTCCATTTGTAAACAATCACTTCTATTCATTCAATAATATGTTCTATTGCTTTTATCTCTATCTCAGAGTGTAATGTAATGTTGCTAAAGCCATAAACTACATTTCTCACCTTCTATGTTCTCAACCCAAGACTGTGTCTCTTCTTGGCTTAGAGAGATATTGTTTTACAACTAGTCATTTTTATTTGAATGCATATTTGATCTTTTAAAAGGGATATTGGGATTTCATTTTTGATCAATGGAACTCTTAGTCTCCTCTGTTCAAGTAGATCCCAATATAACACAAAATCTTCCAAGTATTTTTTTGTATGCTTGAAAGTTTCCATAATCATAATCCTATCCTCAATAGCATGATATTGCAAAATCACGGCCTTGTTAGGCAAAGTGTAATTTTGACTTAGATGTCGATAGAGGTAATTTCTTTAGTAATATTTAGTTTCATTTTATTTTAATTGTTATTTTTTTACCTTTCTATTCTACTATAGGATGCATCAAAGAGTAAAAAAATTAAAGAACCTTAAGCCTAGTCTCTTGTTTTGCTTTAAGGCATCTAAAAAAAGAGGAAGTTAAAAAACTATAGTATTAAGCTTTCCTTTGATTTATTTTTCTCCTCTAATATTAGGCAAGGAATAAAAATTTGTTTATAGTTTGCATTAGGGTATAACTTGTATGTGCATTTCATGTGCGTCTTTGCTTGAAAGAGAGAGTATTTTAGTTTCTTGTAACTCTTGTTTTAGCAAGGAAATCATAAAAGCATTTAGGTTAGCCCTTGTATTCTGGCATACCTTATTTTATGTATTTTTGTAATAAATATTTTACATAGTTAATAGCATTTCTTTAGAAATAAAATAAACTTAGGTGTTTGCATAATATACACACTAAACATTAGGACTTGGAGTGATTTCTTTAAAAACACTCTTAGTGAACCTGCTTTTGCACATGAGAAAAATCTTCCAACTAAGGCTTTTTTGAGGTGATAAAATACCTACGGGGATCTTAGCCCTTGTTTTTCCTCTAGACCTTCACGGATCACTTCTCACATTTTTTTGAACATTATATGAAACATACTTCTGTTAGTTTCAATGTGATCCTCATGATCCATGTCCACCTAGGGTTTTATTAGAAAGTCCTTCTGATTACTGTTAGAATTTCCCAAGAGTAGAATTACAAAACATTACAATATTTGAAGAAATAAATAGAACTTATTTTATTATTCCATGAATCAACTTTGTATAAATAGCAAAGTTGATCATTGAGAGTCGTTGGATTATAAAAACTCATCAAATATGATGTAGACTATACTGATAGTTCACCTAACTCATGGAGGAGTGGTAACTCAAGTAATTATATCCTAGTAGAACTTAAGAGAATTATTACTTATTCTAACATCCCCCCCTTAAGTGATACTAGGGGTGTTTTGATACAAATGAGTCCTGAAAATAGGGCTTGATGAGGTACTCATGTACAATGATTTCTAATTTGAAGAGATGATAAAAACCACCTAGAAAAAAACCATCTATCAAGAAAATAAAAATGTAGAGGTATGTCTTCGATTTACGAAGATTGTCCTCATTGACCAAAAGGATGAGTCCTGGAAATACGACCTGATGAGGTACTCATTTACAATGTTTTTACATATGTGAGAGATGGTGAAAAAACCACCTGTCAAAAAATAAATAAAGAGGCATGTCTTCGGATGGCGGAGATTGTTCTCATGAAAAAAATGAGTCCCGAAAACTTGGCCTAATGAGGTACTCATGTACAATTTATACATATAGGAGAGATGATAAAAAAATCACATGGGAAAAAACCATCCTCCAAAATTAAGAACAATAAGAAGAGAGAAGAGGAGAAAACCTTTCCTCTTAATGTAGTTGCTTTACCCCAAGTTTCTCTTGCAATTGAATGTAACGTGGAGAAGGAAAATAATTTGTAAAGATGTCTACAATCTGATTTTCAGTGGGAATATAGTCCAAGTATATTTCCCCTCTCTAAATATGTTGTCGAATGAAGTGCATGTGAATCTCAATGTGCTTGGTTCACTGATGCTCAACTGAATTATGTGCAATATGAATTGTGCTCTGATTGTCACACCAAATAATAATATATTTGTCAAGAGAGGAACCAAATTCTCTTAGTATCTGATGAATCCAAAGAGCTTCCTGACTTGCCAAAACTGCTACCCTGTATTTTGCCTTTGTATATGATAAAGCCACTGCTTATTTTTTTCTTGACCAAGCAGTTGGTGAAGAACCAAGACAAAATACATAGTCAGAAGTTGAAAATTTATCTTCTACTAAACCTTCCCAATCAGAATCTCTGTAACCAATTATATCCATGGATTTACCCTCATATAAGAGCCCAAAGTGAGTAGTTCCTTGCAAGTAGTGTAGGATTATTTGTGTTGCTTACCAATGATTGAAATGAGGTTGATGTGAGAACATGGATATCAAGCCAAAACCAAATGAGATATCTATATAAGTATGAGTAAGGTATAACAGACTCCCTATAATATATCGGTATAGAGTTGCATCACATAGATGGGATGTGCAGGAAGTAGTTAGAGTGACTCGATACTGAAAAGGTGTAGAAGAGGGTTTGCAATCAGTCATCTTAAATTGTTGAAGAAGGTCTAGAGTGTATTTTTGTTGACACAATGAAATTCCTTCATCTATTTGTTTTATTTGAATCCCAAGGAAGTAATGGGCTAAACCCAGATCAACCATTTCAATTTTTTTAGAAAGGAAGTCCTTGATAGTCTGAATGTGAGTAATTTACTACCAATGAGTAGTAGATCATCAACATAGAGAACAAGGATGGTGATTTTTACTTCATCTCTCTAAATGTAGACTGTGGCATCGGACTCATAATGAGAAAAACCTAAGGAAAGAAGGAGTCTATTTTTTCATACCAAGCTCGAGGAGCTTGTTTGAGGCCATAGATATACTTCCTTAGCCTACAAATAAGGGAGGAGTCTTGAGTGAAACCAATAGGTTTTTCCATGAATATCTCTTCCTTTAAGTCCCCATGTAAGAAAGCACTTTTTACATCCATTTAAAAAATAGGCCATTTTTTGGAAGTAGCTAGAGCAAGTACCAGTCTAACAGAATCCAATTTGGCAACTGGTGCAAAAGTTTCAGAATAGTCAATCCCTTCAATTTGAGATAAACCTTTGGCTACCAGGTGGGCTTTGTGTTTTTCAATTTCTCCATTAGGTCCATATTTTGTTTTGTAAATCCATTTACAGTGAACTAACTTCCTTCTTTAGGTAGGGGAACTAAATCCCAAGTTTTTTTTTATTAAGAGAATTCATTTTCCATGGCATCATCTCATTCTGTAATACCAGTTGCTTCTTTGAAGGAATGAGGATCTGTGGAAATGGACTGACAAACAAGACCAGAGCCTATGGAGTTGCTTAATCTGGATGATGGAATATTTTGGATGTATGGAGTTTCTTCTTCAACAATGACACATGCCCATTTAGGCATTGTGTAAGGAGTAATTAGAGTGGCAGGACTTTGAGTTGGAGTTTGGAGAATAGGATCCTCATCTTGGTCATTTTGATCATTTATCTATAAATTGGGTTCTTTATTGTATTGAGGCTCTAACATTGGATATGGCTCAAGAGAATAAATGGTGGAATAGGATGGTTGAGGATATTTATGAGGGAATGTTTCATCAAATTGAACATTCCTATGAAAAATACCTCATGATTTTTGGGATCAAGGAGCCTATATTCTTTCATTTCCTCACAATAACCAACAAATATGAGCTTTTTGATTTTCTTATCTAGAGCCTTCCTTTTCTTCTTTGGGATATGCATCCAAGAAGTACACCCAAAATTTTTGAAGAAAGAGACATCAGGTTTTGAGCCAGTCCATGCTTCCTCGGGAGTCAAATGGCTAAGAGCTTTATGAGGTGTGCGGTTTTGAATATAATTTGCATAGTTAATTGCTTCTACCCCAAAAAAAGTTGGAATATCTCTTGAGTAGATCTTACAGTTTGTCATTTCCTTTAAAGTTTTACTTTTCCTCTCTACAATGTCATTTTGTTGTGGATTATGGGAGATAGAATTATTATGAATAATGCCATGACCTCATAGAAAATTTGATAACTCATTACTGAAGTATTCCCCCCATTATCTGTACGAATTTGCTTGATTTTGCAAGAGGCCTAATTTTCAACTATGGCTTTGAAGATTTTGAAGTGGGATAGAACATCACTTTTGTATTTTAGGAAGTATACCAAAGTTCTTCTATAAAAATTCATCAATGAATGTTAAAGCATATTTTGCTCCTTTGAAAGAAGGCTCTAGGAAGACCATCAACTCTAGAGGGAATGAGGCCTTTAGAGAATGACTTGGGTGGAAAGGATCTTGATTTTGCTTTCCAAGATCACATCCAAGACATACTCCATCAATAGAAGAGACTTGTGTTAATCATGTTACCATTTTATGGGTGTTCAAAAACCTTTAGGTAGTTATAACTAAGATGTCCAAACCTTTCATGCCAAGTTTTTCTTTCAAGATCTCCATGTGCAACAAAATAGGAGGCCCCTTCTAAATTTTTTAATCCTTTGAAGTGAAATAGGAGAGTGTTTTGATCAATATCTCATTTTTCTATGAGAGATTTGGGGTCTTGAAAGTATCTTATCTCAACTCTTGTTGGTGAGAAGAGAATTATTTTTTCCTTTCCATAAGTATGAATCTGATAGACGAAGAGGATATTTGTTGCAATGTTTGGACCATAGAGAACATTATTGATATAACCACCATCAATGGATATGTCACCTTTTCCTTTGACTGGGATAAAGGATGAGTCACCAACTTCTATGCTACATGTTGAACTTGAGGAGATCGAAGTAAATGACTCATCTGAGGAAGTCATGTTATTATTTGCTACAATATTGTTGAAGTCTTCAGGAGATAATGTTGTTAATTCTACCTCTAGCTGCATTGACCTTATTTGATCTACTTTTCCAAATAAGTTCTTTAGTTTTTGCCAACTTTCATATGGATTTTTACAATCCGTAATATGAAACCATAAGATTTCATTTACATTAGTGCTTATAATGCCCATTGTTTCATACATCTTCTCTTTATGAACAAATATTTCATATTCTTTTTCAAATTTAGGTTGCTTCTCTTCTAGAAGGTGTGTGAGCCCTTTTTGATAAATGAGATTTAATATTTTGGGTTTCCATGTATAATAGTTATGAGGGGTGAGTGGATAAATTGTATTCATTGTATAAATTTTGTCAAAAAAAATTGAAGTGAACCAATAATTCCCTCCTTTAACTTCAATTATATTTATAGAAAATGCAATGGGGCTTATAAAGAAGGAAATAAAATCCTGTAAGTAATACCACTCTCCTCAAATTACCCACCTTAATGTGAGGGAAACTATAAGTAAATGAGGAGATTTGATATAATTAAATAGTCTAATGAAACAAGAAAAAAATGCCAAGCCTATATATATTTTCTTCTCAAATATCCACCCTTACGTGAGGGAGACTATAAGTAATGAGTAGAATTGATACTTGGAACATAGATGATTATATGGATAATGAGCCAGACCTTTATATCGTATATCTTAATAACCTGACCTTACGTGAGGGAAACTATAAGTTATTGATAAGTCCAATACGTGGAACATAGGTGATTTTTATAAGTGCTATTTTAAAATAAATATTTAAGTTTCTTGCTTTAGTTTATAAATGTTTTAAGGAACATTAATGAATGAATAAAATCCTTTTTCTATTTTATAAAATTTTGAAATGTTATGAAAAATTTTAACTTAAGTGGGTAAAAGAAATATCCCCACTTAGAGTTCACCACCAAAATTTCCTTTTAGAATATAATAAAAAGGAACTAAGTAAAAAGGAATTAGAACAAAGGTAAGGAGTCAAAAAGGAAAGAGGCAATGACCGAAACAACAACAACCCCCACTTGATGCTTTTATAATAGGTGCAAATATTGGCACCTATAACCCCCCAAAAAAAAAATTATTATTGAGTTTACAACTTTATCCTTTTTTTTTCTTGTAGTGGCCAAGAAAAGGCACTAAAGAAAAGGATATAATATTTTAGAGGGTTACAATTATAATACAATGAGCAAATCTATATTCTCGTACTAGTAAAAAAATCCAACTAATGAAACAGAAGATTTGAACTTTAATTTAATAACAACCAACATTTATTATGGTTGAAAGATAAGAGACATCACAAGAGAAGAGAATGGACAGTGAGGAAAGGAGCCTTGAAAGACTTTAAAGGCTACATTCGTCAACGAACAGCTGAGAGTTTTCTTCATAAGATACATCAAGGTGCAGCAAGGTAAGGAGCTTCAAAAGCCTTGAAAGACTACACATTTCAATGCACTGAGAGGTGAATTGATTAATGCAAAACCATAAAAAAATACTAAAATCATACCTGATGGGACGTGCATCAACCAGAAGCTAGAATGGAGCTTTGAAAAATGTGAAAGGGTATGATTTTATTTTATTTCACTACATTTTGAGAGGATGATATAAATAAGACAAAGTATATATATATATATATATATATATATAAATTAAATACTACCTATGGTTGTTGTAGAAGATGACATGGAAGGTGCACCATGCAAGAATGGCTACGTTTTTTAAAGAGTAGCCTGATAGGTACTTTGAAAGGCCTTGGTTATTGTGGAAGACATCAAAGAAGGTGCGCCACAATACCATCTATTATGGAAGATGTTAGGGAAGGTGCATCACGCAGAGAGGATCCCAGAAACATGCTATGCAATGAAGCTATGCACTTGCAGAGAGGTTTCGTCAAGCGCACCACGCATATACATTCTAAAATATGATAGAGAGGCTTTGAAGGCACAACGAAGGCAAAGTATCTCATCAATTGATAATGCTTTCAAAAATATTGAAGAACCACAATGCAAATCAAGAGATAATACATTTAAAAAAATATCTCAAATATTCATAGAGGAGAAATAATATCTCAAGCATTCACTATGATGAATATATAAAAAAAAATTGATCTTCTCCTCTGAAGCGTTGAAGGATGAAAAATGGAGAAGCCCCGTGTTAACTGAATATGGAAATTCAAATTGATCTTCGATCCTCTGAGAATTAACTATTGGAAATACCCATTTAGGAAGATGTTAGGTTTAACACCACGCGCCAATTATAAATACATTGGCAAAGTTACCACGTTTTATAAAAATTTATTGAACTTTGATGTTAAAATATTTGACCAAAGGTCCACTTAAATGTGATACGAGAAACGTTGCATTCTAATAGTGTAAATATCCCACGAACAAAAGGATATTAAAAAATTCCAACATTCATTCAGATTAAAAAAATTCCACAATTTTATATTGCTCACAAAATACGATATGCCTACGAAACTTAGTTTCCACGAATGAATGATACGCAATGATGGCTATAATGGAGCCAATGTAAGCATGCATTCACGAATTAACGCTACGCAGTGAATGCAAGCATGCGTTCATAAAGAGAGATGGAGAATATTTTTTGAAATAGGTATATGAGGAGAACAATAAAAAATGGCAAGCAAAAAAAAATTCAAATATCTATATATTTGCAGTATAAGAGTAGCAAATTTAATATATTTTGAAAAAAATAAGGAGAATTTTTGCATAATATGGTAAAATAAATCTAGTTAAACTTTTTAGATATTACCATAAACAAATTTTTCAAAAAAAATTGCAAATGTAATATGAGCAATCTACAATAGATATGAAAAAACCTCTACCCTTTTTTTAAAATAAAAGATAAGATATAGTGAACCAATTCATGAAACTGCCTTCAAGAGAGAATGCCTAGAAGAATATATCCTGCTCTGGTACCATGTTAGAATATCCTAAGAGTAGAACTATAAAGCATTACAAGATTTCAAGAAACAAATAGAACTGATTTCCTTATTTCATGAATCAACTTTGTATAAATAACAAATTTGATCATTGAGATTCGTTGGATTACAACTCATCAAATCTAATGTAGACTATACTGAGAGTCACCTAACTCATGTTGAGTGGTAGCTCAAGTAAGTCTATCCTAGTAGAACTTAAGAGAATTATTACTTATTCCAACAATTACATTGTCACCCTTAAAATATCTTCTTAGCCAGCCCTAACCAATGTTTCCCTTGATAAAAGCTAAAAGAAAGTACCTATTGGTGGAAACAATCGGATAATGAAGATTCACACTCACTCTAATACTATGTTGGATTTCAAATTAGTTTCTAAAGGCAAATGAAATCAAACATAACCTAGTATTGCTTAACAAAGGAACATACAACATAAAAAATAACACAATATATGATATGGTGTCCATGGACACCAAATAATCTCACTAAAGGGAAATGAAATTACAATCCAACTGATGTAAAAAATGGTTGATATGAAGGAATATTTACACCCAAATATAGAATACCTTTATTTCAAGGATGTGATATTGACCCTCAGAAATAAAGTATTATAAAAAATTAGGAAATGATCCTTTCCAATGTTTACATGGGCCCAAATATTATGACCAATACAAGTACAAAAGCTGGTTGTGGCTTTAATAGAAGCTCAACCACCACACATTCTAACTCAATACCATGTTATATTTCACAACACTTTCTATAAATATTCTAAAGCATAGTATTAACCATAGATCAGATTCAAAAGAGTAACATGTAAAATAAGAAAACAAATAACAATAAGATTAATATAATAAAGGAAATAAAAGATATAAGTTTCTATGGGAACTTTATGATGTATCGCTTGATCTTGCACTGATGCAGATCAATTTTTGATTTATATATAGTAGGTACCATATCCCCAATAATTACATGTCATATTAACCTTCAACCAATATAGTTCAATGGCTTTAAAGATTAAATTATGTTTTTCAATATTAACTATATTAGTGATTTTATTGATACCACTAATATTTAATACATCAAATCATACCCACAGGCTAACATATATAATACATCACACATGCACATAAGCTTACATCATCATTATAAACTTTGGACATTAACATCAAATTACCAATATTGCAAAACCCCTTATAACCTAAGTTGGGGACCAAGAAGAGAAGACATTAAATATGGTAACATTTTTCCTATAATGAATTCTTGAACGGTGCAAATAATCTTAATTGTGAATTCTATTATCTATTTTGCTAAAGGAACATAGACTAGATATAATTATTTCTTGAACATGAGTTGTAACTCCATCTTTTAGATGAAAAATGTTGAACTTCCTATGATAAGATCATCAACATATAATAAAGTGATTATAATATGTCCACCAATATCAAAACCAAATAGCTACCATGTGTACATATTTTTATAACCATTTCCATGAAGAAAAATATTTACATCAATATGAACTCTTTCATGCATGGAAAGCAGTAAATGGAGAAACGTTAAAGAATATTGAAAGCAATAAAAGTGTATCTCCAGATAATCAACCCTTATCATCTAAGAGTAACACATAGAATAAGGTGCACCTTATGCTAACCATTTGAAGCATACTCCTCTTACAACTAAAAAATATTCTATGGAACTATAATATATTCTTAAATCCATGATACTAGTGCACAAGTCTCAAAAACTCTATGTGTTATGTAAAAATAGGTTTGAAATGCTATACAAAAGTTGGTCTCCAAAAATTTAGACCTATTAAAGGGAAAAATTAAAAAATTTACTATTTAAACCTAAGGAGGTAAATCAACCAATTGATTCTTGGCCCACTCTAATAGGATCCACCTATTTGCCATGTCAATGTCCTATATGCCAACTAGAAGGAGACATGTTAGTGTCATATTAATTGATGATTAAAAAGTAAGTGGGAGGTTGGATTTAAGCCAAGAACCTTGGTATGAGGAGTTATTTATATTTTCTAAGATGCTCTAGGAGGGATTAACCTACCCCTTGGGTTGCAAATACTTAGGTCAAACATGATGCCCTTCCTCCAAAAACTAAAAATACCCTTGTTGAGAGTTGAACACATGTACTACAAGAAAAAAGACACCAATATAGTTACATTGGCCACTATAACCAACTATTATGTTAGGTCTATTACTTGATGGATTAAACATGGGATTTACACACCTAAAAGGGAGTATGATAAAAAATAACTATGATCACCAAGGTTTAAACTAATGGCATCTTATGTTAAAATATTATATAACATTTTATTGTTTGACATAGCCACAAGTGCAATCGAGAAGGAAAATAATATATCATATTCGTAAATTCTAAAATGATCATCCACCTTTCCTACTTTAACTTGAAAATAGTCAAAAATAAGCTTGAGAGTCAAACCAATGACCCTCTAGTCCCAAAATATCTATGCAAACCACTACATCAATCCATCAAACTAGTCCCAAATATTTGTTGCTAGGGGAGTTGAACCTTGGATGTATTGGATATAAAATACTATATCACCATCCAATATTCATCAAAGTCTCAACTATTGGAAGGATTAAAGAGGGATTCCTCAACATTTGTCTTTAATCATGAGTAGAAAAAATTTGCATACCATGATTAAAAGGTAGTCTCAAAGCTATGATCATGGGCCCAAAATAATTTATCCATGATATATCTAAGCCCGTTGAGATGAATTTGTTAAGGGTATAAATAAAATAATAATAAATTCTAATTGGGGGATTTGAATCTTAGATATATGACCTGAAAATTCTTAATATTGGTCACCTTGCAATTACGTCTATAGAACAAATGGAACAGAATAAAGAGCTTGAGTGAATCTTTAGGTTGAGTTGGGGAGTACATACACATACTCCCACACGGCCCATGATATAATTCCTTCTAAATATCCTTATCATATAATTGTGGCTCTATCATGACATATTGTGATGTCCTATGTCCAAGTGGTCATCCTTTATTGGATGTGCTCCCAAGTAAAAAATTACAATAAAAAAAAAAAGCATAGGGTGAGTTGAACTTGTGATATTTTCTTTTTAAAGCCTTTAAAAAATATACTTTCTAAGACATCCAACTTGTTGAATGAAATAAAGTGATGCCTTAAACAAAATATTAGTCCTCTATTCAGAAGAGAAAAAATAAGGTTTTGTACTTGTGAGGGATTTGTTCCTATGATCTTTAAGGAACCAAAATACTCAATCACCACTACACCAAAGCTTTATACAAGGCAAAAATACACTATTCTACTTGAAAAATCACTGGTAATCATGTTGCATGAGAAAGAAACCATACAAGTGCATGTATATATGCCTATTAAAACACACCAATGTTAATTGAACAATTATACTTATGTGTTCTCAGCATCCTACCTGCTAAAAAAGCTATGTAGAGTGTTTTTTAAGAGCAAAACAACCACCCTTCCTAGAAAAAAACTCCTACTCAAATTTGAATGATCTTGGTGTGAAAAATATTGGTGTGTAATTTGGCATTGAAGATTTTGTATTAAAAATATTTAAAAATCTCCCTCTAAAATAGAAGAAGGCATTTTCCTTTCTATTTTTCTTCTTAAATAGTTGAACAAATAAAACCTTCTCCATAACGTAGTAACAACATTGAGTTCCCATCCTAATACAATGTTATATTTCATATTAGTTTTCAAAAAAAATTAAACCATATCATTCAACATAGATAATATGCAAAAGAGTGAAATACGAGAACAAATATATAAAAATGAATTCAATAGCAAAATTAGAAGACACAGGTGCCTATGGGTGATGCATGATGTATCACTTAATTTCATATTGATGCAATGGATCAGTGGTGGGGGGGTATTTCTGCTAGATATAAAATCTCCAACAATTATGAGTCATATTAACCTCAAGCCAATATAACAAAATGATTTTAAAGGTTAAATTATAATTTACAAAGTGATATGTACAATGAAGCCTGAGCATTTTCATTGCCAATATTGTCTTAATTAGGCATCAACTACCATGTACATGATAAGGATGTATTATCCAATGTTCTTTAGGATAAAAACCATTAGCTAAGAGCATTTATAACTACATCTAGAAGGTGGCTAGAAGGTCTAGAAGATGGATTATGATACATGTGCTTGTCAATTTTGTTCCATATGACCATATTAATATTACATATTTTATTTTATATATTGTATTATTGTTGTTTATACATTGTTGTCCTCAATATTCCTCCCCATAGAAGCATTTGACTCCAATGCTTCTAAGAGAGAAAGCAAGTCATGAGACATCTAGTGATGGGAAATCCAATGGGTCTAATGTGGAAGTTATCCTTTCTTAGAAACAAGGTAAAAAGTAGAAGAACCTTGGAAAATATGGTAAGACTTTGAGTCAAATACTTTATTAGAGTCCAATGATAGTTGAAAATCAGGTACCATATCGAAAGGATGACTGATAACAGGTTATATCTTCAATCTAGAGTCATGATATAGCTTCAAAATATCAACATTAACAATGTTATGAATGCCCAGGTATGTTGGAATATCACGGAGGAAGACATTAGGTGACGCCTTTTGAAGGATGGTATAAAGCCCATTGCAAAGTGGTTTGAGTTTACTATGTACCTTTTTAGAGAAGTGACTCTTATTCAAATATAGCCAAACTTTATCTCCAACCTAGAAATGATGAGGGAGGTGATGAGGGTATATGGTATGCTTATGTTTTTGGTAGGTCTTCTAGAAGATCTGTAAAACCTTAGATTTAAGTTGTTGCAAATGTTGGATGAAGGAATGTGTTTTATATTGCTCTTTTTGCATGTGAATAATGGTGTGAGTGTAGACACCTAAATCATGTCATGCTTAGGGGAGCTACTCACATAGACACATTCATAAGATCATAAGACATAATATTGGACTTTCCAAGCATCAACAGTGGTTCTCACCACTCATTTGGGGCCTTTTCAAGCCATCCAAGCCTAGCCGCTCAAGCCAAGAGTGGCCAGATCCTAGCCGCTCAAGCCTAGAGCGGCCAGACCTTAGCCACTGTAGATGACAATGGCCAGATCTTAGTCACTGTAGATGATAGTGGCTAAACCCTAAAAGCAGTTTTGTCGACAAACAGGCCTAATCACGGGTGGAAGTGGCAGTCTGCATGCAATAAAGGTGAGCGGGAGTAACTTTGCATTCCTTTTCATGACCAGTTCACATAGGAGACTTGAGTTTGCATTTAAACTTTAGTTAACTAACCTCCAAGCATAAACAAAGGACAAAAGCTTCTCATGCTAACGACCAGTTCGCATAGGAGACTCAAGTTGGCAGTTATATTTTAGATAACTAGCTTCCAAACATAGAAAAGACAAGAAGCTTCTCATGCTAACTTACACTACGCATGAGAAATTCATTCCTAGGGCTTGGACATAGACCTAGGGTTTCACACTATAAAAGGTGCAAGCCTAAGAGCACCAAGGACATAGAGAGAGACATATTTTATCGAGAGAGGACATATACATCTTTTATCGATCTTGGTCATTGAGGAGAGCTTTCGAGACTTGGAGAGTTCCCTTGGAGATCATGTGTATGGTGAAGCCCTGATGGATTGAAGAGCATAGCAACCATTATTTCAACATCAGATACAAGCTTTGGTCCATAGCTTTGGAGCAAAGAGGACGAGAGTCACTTTAGCGGCCGTTGTCTTGGACAGTGGCCCGTAGGCTTAGCTTAGGGTTTTAGACATTAGATTCATTATTTTGTTTAGCATATCATTAGCATAGCATCATTTCATTCATTCACATTCATAGCATTAGTCTAATTTGCATTTGCTTTCATTTGTTATATTTAGTACTAACAACCTCATCCGGGGAGGCATTCTCGGACATCTAAGCGTGTGTTGTTGTTTCATTGCTTACAGGGCCACAGGTTCATCGGACGGAATCTGCAACATACGAGAGCAAAAGGGATCCCTCTAGGAAATAGACCTGGAGAAGGAGGCATCTGTAAGCCCTCATACATTTCCATGTGCGGAACCGGGAAGCTTTTTGAAAGCGCACCACCTCTTCATGAAAGGGGCACTCTTTACCTATTTGTAACCTTATTGTATCGAAATGGGTATCCCTAAGAGGGACCGACATGTAACCAAGTTTCAATACAAATAAAGAGATCCATATTTGTTATTTCCATGTTATATGCTTTTTCATTGTCTTCCATTTCATCTTGGGTTTTTAATAACATTGCAAGTAGAGTAAAATAGCGGTGCGTGCATCCCGAGGTCGCTACAGATGGCGATCACGGTGGGACCTCCACTAATTTTTCATTTTCTACTAGAATACTAACTTAATTTTATGTGCAGGTCTAGCCGCTCTGAGCTACAGTAGCCAAAAATTAGCCGCTCTGAGCTACAGTGGCCAATAGAGCTTTAGCCACTCTGAGCTACAATGACCAAGAACCAGCCACTCTGGTCAACAACGGCTAGAATTGGAGTGCAACAGAGGTCAAAACATCGACTCTCTGAGCTGGATCAAAGGTTGGTATAGCTTATCTGATATTTTATAGCTTTCTATCTGCTTCTGTGTGTCTAAAATAGAGAACTTAAAGCACATTTATGTTTGGAAATTGAAAGAATAAAAGGAGAAAGAATTAAGCATTTCGCATATCTTAGATCTTCTTTTAAATTTTCCACTAGGCATTGCTAGGAACAATGGCTTATGCCTAAAAATTTCACCCTAGAATCCAACGTGCTAGACATTGTATGTTGTTTGCTTGCTTTGAGGCCCTGCTAGAGGCCATAGCTGCATGAAATAAAGTGCGCTCATACAAATCATAGTAGTTCATGCATCTTTCTGAATATTGAAATGTATTTTTGCACTTAGGCATATAGGAAAGATTCATTGCTGCTATATGATGCACTTTATGTTACGCAAGCTTAAAATGAACACCACACATGCACATCTCATTTAAACATTGGGGAGTTGGATTTCATCACCAACCTTCAATTCAGTCCAGTGACGTTGGAATTCATCTCCTTCCACTGGTTTACCCCCTAGAGCTTCCTAGAAATGGATTGAGAAACTTACTTATAGTGATACTAAGTTACTTGTGCTCAAACTATCTCCCACTATTGGAACAATCATTGGTTCAGAGTGGAAGAGCTAGGCGAACCCCCCACTGGGTCTTCAATGGTGTACCCTAGCTTCTTTTGAGAAAATCATGTTTGGCATAGGTGTACTTGATTGTCACTATGGATGAGTCTTCTCATTCTTAATCCAAGAACAAGAGCAAGAAATCGAAAGAACAACACATCAAAACACACCAAATAGTTTAGGGCACACTTAAATCGATAATCAAGATAAACATTTGTTTGGTATTGTGTGGCTATTCCTAAATTGCAACTCAAAAGATCAATTCATAGACAACATGGTCAAAACAAGAAGTAAACACCCTCGGTCTGATACCGAGGGAGAGACTGAAGCAACTCATACCCATAGGCGGAGTCATAGTAACATTGAATGACCTACCCGTAAGACCATGAGACGTAGCTCCATGAGCCTAAGGGGTGATAATTCAACCCTTGGGGGATCTCCTCGAGAAACCCCAAGTAAGGAACCACATCATGGAACAAAGTCACATAAACAAAAAGAGGCTTCACAGCCATCCTCATCAAGGAGACATGAGGAGACCTCAAGGGCCTCCTCTAAACACACAGAAACATCTCAAAGACGTGAGGAAGCTTCAAGGGCCTCCTCCTCACATGGACATAAAGAAGGTTCTAAGACTCATTCTTCACATAGGGATGATGAGACTGCTACATCTCCATCCACATGGAGAAAACATGTTACCACAAAGCCCTCTTCATCAAGAAGGCAAACAAGAATTGCAACACCTCAAGACTCACAAGAAACATATGAAATAGGTCTCCCCACTGAAGGGTAGGAAACTAGAGCTACATCTAGCCATGGGAATCAAATAGAAGAAACCCTTCATGCAAAAGGAAATATTCCCATAGACTATGACCTCATAGGAGTGAATGGCACCCCATGGGACCAGCCATGGAAAACAAGATAGCTAGACGGGTTGGATCGGTTTCCTACATGACCAACTCAAAGAACTATAGCTACTGAGAACTCTACATCTGGAAGCTCATGAACTATGACTTCTAAACACATCTCTTAGTCTGGGGGTACCTCAGAGTGACCCCATAGTAGACACATGGAGTCTGATCATAGGGATACTCAATAGTACACTGAACAAGTCACATTAGCTAGCAAGAGTACAGATACAACAAAAACCTCCTCGAGGAATCTATGAGTCAAGACAACAAGAACAGAGTCAGATAAACATGAGTCTTCTATAATAGTGCAAACTGACCAAATGAGGTGGTTAGAAAATGCATTACGTAAGGAGCGAGAGCTAGTGGAAGCTCTCAAATAGGATAAACAAAGAGAAAGACTCTTGCACCAACATGAGCAACATTTAAGAGAGCAGGCTGAGCGGCTAGCTCTTAACAATTTATAGACAAATGGTGGTGACCACCAAAGAACTAGACATGCTGACTCACCTAAGGAGAGGCGCACTAGACAAGATAGCCCACAATGAAATCCCCCACCAAACCATGAACGAAATCCAACTAGTGGGGAAAGGGCAAACACAACAAACCAGGATCACAATCCTGAGTCCCCTCGTAGGAGGGAGGAAAATGGAACGAATCAAATGGATAGAGAGTTACCTCCATTGCCACTATGGGTAGGCCTACAAGAGGAGGAAATCCATGCATCAAAGGCATTTCAAGAGCTTGCTAAAAAGATGAAAACCTTTGAGAAACAAGAGGCAATTGGGAACTCACCAACATTGAGCAAAATACACAACCAACCATTGTGCCCATCAATCCCTAGCCCTCCATATCCTAAGCACTTTGAGATGCCTAGGTTAGAAAATTTTAAGGGTGAAGAGGATGCACAAGAGCATGTCACCAATTTTATCAATGCCTATTTTCATCTTGAAGACAATGATGCTCTCATGCTAAGAACATTCATAATGACATTTTTAGGTGCTGCCACTCAATGGTTCAACCAACTACCTAAGCATAGCATAACCAACTTTGAACAACTAGTAAATGCATTCTTAAAGCATTTCTCCTTTGGTGCTAAGAAGAAAGTGAACCTTTCAGACCTGGCCAACTTGAAATAGTATGATGATGAGCCAGTAATGGATTATGGGAATAGATGGAGAAAAGTCATGGTAAAATTATCATTCTCCATTCCCATAGAAGAGATCATTCACATGTTCACCAAAATTTGCTCTAAACACATCTCCCTCTTGCTACAACTTTAGTAGTATCCTTCATTTGAGGAAGCTTTGGCACAGGCCAAGCTCATCGAAGAAATAAAAGTAGATGAGGGAACCATTAAACTCTAAAATAAAAAGGAGTGGAACAAGAATGGTAAGAATGACAAGTATAAGTAGAAGCAGGGCAACCCTACTCTAGTCAATCAAGTCGTATTGGCTACACCCAAGGATGGGGGTGCACAACAACCCTAGAACTATCAAGCACATCCCTCACCAACCAATTACGACCAAAAGAACAATCAGGGAAGAAACCGAGAATGCAAGCCACCTCGTTATTTCACGCCTCTGACAGAATCAATGCAATCAATATTTAATCAGTTGAGCGAGGCTAGGAGGATCAGATTTCTTGATATACCTCTTATAGATCCCAACCATCCTAAGCCAAAAGGATATAGGGAAGATCAATTTTGCCCTTATCATAGGATACCGGGGCATGACATTGAGGCTTGCATTGGTTTTAAGCATCAAGTGCAAAACATGATTGAGGTGGGAGAACTCAAAGTTGACAACCCACTGGCTCCCGATAATAGAGACATGGGCATATACAGAAACCCATTGCCCAATCATGAGGCCCCTAGAGAGCAAGGGACCCAAGTCAATCAGGTTCGAGCTGATATACCTACCCATGGATGCGTTGGGATGGTTGAGATTGTTAACATAGCAACAAGGACTAGGTGGTATGGTCAACCGCAACCACCTGCAGCTCCCATGAACATCCCAGCCACTCCTAGGCAAAGGCAAGACAACCTTCCAGGTCCACCAACATGACCTGTGGTAACTATTCGGAGTAGATTGGAGCAAAACCTACAGATGACTCCAGCTAAGTTATCCATCTATGAGCTCATACAATAGTCCCCAAAGCATAGGGAGACTCTAATGGAGATCTTAAGGACAATTGAGCTCCAACCACAAGATGCGAATGCATTCACTCACTTTGTGGGACAAGTACAAGAATGCCAGGAACCTGTAATTTGATTCTATGATCATGAGATTAAGATAGTTCCTATTGCCTTACTAGACCCTCCGCTAAACATTGTAGCGGCAATCAACAACTTACCTTTCAAGAGGGTCTTGGTCGATACAGGTTCATCGATAAACATCATTACAACAACTACAATAGAGCACCTCAAGATCCCCAAGTCCAATATCATTCCAGGAGCTTACACATTGAGAGCTTTTAATGATGCTTTATGCAATACTATGGGAATGATAGTCCTACCCATCAAGGTGGGGCACAAGACCATCCCTATGATGTGTCATGTCTTGGAAGGAGCTATGCAGTACAACATCCTCTTAGGGCATCCTTGGATAAGGGCCATGAAGTGTGTGCCTTCGATCTTGCACCAATGTGTCAAGTATGTGCACGAAAACAAAGTCTATGTGGTTCTGGCCGATGAAGAGCCTTTTAAATACGTCAATCAGGTGGACATTCTAGGAGAATTTGTAATCCCTTCTACCCACCTGTACGTAGCACCTTCATCCCCAACCACACAAGTGGATAATGAAGACAAAGGGGTAAGAAAAGACCCATGCACTTCAACACCTCCTGGTGCACTCAAAGTAGTCAATGCTTCTAAAGTACCATCAACATCAAAACCAAAAGATAATCAGAAGCTAAAGGCACCCTTAGTTAAGGAAGAAAGGCCCAAGGAAGTGCCAACTATAGCCATTGCTGAAATGCCAAGTCCTATGGAAGAAGAAGATCTTCAAGATCAAGATGAAGATAGTGATTATCACCCCGCTTCACCAGTGTCATCCGTAGGGTCATCCACATCGCATGCATCAATACACTTGGCAAGCACAGGCATAGGGGAGTACCTTGTGTAGAACATTACCTTTACGCCTATCATTGAGTCTACACAAGACATGGGAAGGCCTAAGGACTTGAGGCCACCAGTGGGAATAGTGGTTCCACTTGGAATCCCTCCCAACCAAACCAATTTTGTCTATGTCGGCCTGGACTGCGCCCATAAGTCTTCAGATATAGAAGAGGATAGTGATGAATTATTCATGATCAATGTTCATTACCTCTCTAACCCCGAGTTTTCTCTAAGCTACTTTGAGCATTGCCATTGGCATGGCTATGGCCTTGGCATATATGAGTAGGGGTGCAAGCGGCCATACGAGCCACAATATCAGCTTCCCTCTGATATATTTGGCTTAGGCTATTATATCGGAGGTCGAGATGACTCTCTTGTAGTGGCATTGGATAGATTAAGCTTAGGGTTAGGAGAAGACATTGATTTCATTCCTTATCACCCCCTAAGAATAGGAAATTTGAGCAATAGATAAGTGGCCATGGTAAACATACCACCACCAAAAATTTATCATCCAAACATCTCAATTGATTCCACCCCAATAGGGTACAACTCATGGGATGAGGAGAATGGATATGAAGCAAGTGATGATGAGGCACAACTTGGCTTAGCCTATCAGGGGCCTCACTATTTACAAAGATTCACATGGTCCATCCATGATGAGAGTGGGTATACATCAGATGAAAGTGACTATGAATCAGAAGACTCAATAGAAAGAGCCTACTTAGGCCTAAGCCATCAACCCCTGACTTTGGGGCAAGAGACAAATGCAAATGGATTCTTCATAAGTGATGAAGAATATGAAGATGAAATAGAGATGGCCTACTTAGGGCCAAGACATGAGCCCCTTGTCTTAGGGCCGCATACCAATGCTAACAATTTTTGGATAAGTGATGATGACTTTGAGGATGAGACCGAGATGGCTTATCTTGGACCTCACCACTTGCAGCAAGTCAATGAGCTAGTAGAGAGAGAGGCGGCACTCCATGCCATAGACCCTCATCTATGATTTTTGGGGAGACCTATTGACCTAGCTGCCATTCATCGGATGGTCAATCCCCCTCCACCTACATTCAGAGAGTGATTAGAGCCCAATGATCCTATTGTCCACCCTACTCATGGGCTAGATCCAAAAATTCCCATTCCTCTAGAACCTCATCGTGAGTATGGAAGGGAAACCCCTGAGATAAGATTACACCCATGTGGTCCTGGAGATTTCATCCCATCCATCAACATGATCTCCATTGATTTGACCACTCCACTTCATAATCTAGTAGATCCTACCAAATCATTGCATCTTGATGTAGAGGCTATTGATTGGGATCATGCTAATTCACCCATAGAGCCTGAAGACCTCTTCCCCAATGAAGAGATGTTACAACCATTCCATTTTGCATCAGGTTGTGCGTATGACATCTTCCATGTTGGTTTGGAACCTGAGTCACTAGGTCCTATAAATCCTATCGATGACATTCATTTGATACCCATGCCTCATCAGCTAGAGGATGGGTCACATATGGCTATAGAAGTGACTTTCAAGGTGGACATCAGCGATGATCCTACCCAACCAAGAAAATTCAAGTTCGGAGAAAGTCTATCTCCAGAGGAACAAGCCATCCTAATTCCTCTCCTCAAAGAGAGGCCAAATATTTTTTCTTGGACTTACAAAGACATGCCAGGGATAGATCCAAAGTTAGTCATTCACAACCTTTCATTGGATCCCATGAAGAAGCCAGTCAAGCAAAAGTTGAGGAAAATGCATCCAACCATCGCTTTGATGGTGAAGAATGAATTGCAAAAACTATTGGATGCAGTATTCATAGTTCCTATCGACTACCCTGAGTGGGTGTCAAACATGGTACCCATGGGGAAACCCGATGGAAGAGTCTGTATCTACATAGACTTCAGAGATTTAAATAGGGCAACACCAAAGGATTCATTCTCATTGCCAAACATAGATGCTCTTGTAGATGCAACCGTAGGTCATGAGATGCTCTCCCTAATGGATGGTTTTTCTGGATACAACCAGATCTAGATTAAGCTCGAAGATCAACATAAAACTACTTTCATTACTCCATGGGGAACATTCTGTTACAAAGTGATGCCATTCGGTCTCAAAAATATTGGTGCCACATATCAATGGGCCATGACATACATATTCCATGACTATATGCATAAGATCTTAGAGGATTACATGGATGACTTACTGGCCAAGTCCCTATTGCGGCAAGAGCATGTCGAAGTCCTTAGACAAGTCTTTGATCACCTCATAGAACACAACGTCCGATTGAATCCTAAGAAGTGCGTATTTGGCGTAACTTCTGGCAAGCTTTTGGGATTCATCGTATCCAAGAGAGGCATCGAAGTCGATCCTACAAAGGTAAAGGCTATACTAGAAATGGCCACCCCTACCAACATTAGGGAGTTAAGGAGCCTACAAGGCAAGATAGCATCCATCAAAATATTCATCATGCAATTATCAGACAAATGCCGACCTATGAATCGGTTGCTATGCAAGGAGGTCCCCTTTCATTGGGATGAAGAATGCCATCAAGCCTTTGCAGAGATCAAAACTTATCTAGCAACACCACCAGTATTGGCTCCACCAAGGCCAGACATACCATTTTTACTATATATATCGGCTACCGATTTCGCATTGGGCACCATGTTAGCCCAAAAGAATGCACAAGACAAAGAGCAAGCCATATATTACATTAGTCGCACCTTGGTGAGTTATGAGCTAGGATATGCGTATGTCGAAAAATTGTGTTTAGCAGTGGTCTTTGCAACTCAAAAGTTGTGACACTACATGTTGAGCCATACGACCTACGTCATATCAAAACAAAATCCTTTGCAATACATGATGAGCAAGACATATCACAATACACGTACCACAAAGTGGATAATGCTATTGATAGAATTTGATCTAGAGTTCATAAGCCAAAATTCCATCAAGGGACAAGTCATAGCAGATCAATTAGCAGAGGCGCCTCTTCAGGATAACAAGCCTCTCACCATAGAATTTCTTGATGATGCGGTCTTTGCATTATCAGATCTACTAGAACTCGAAGAACCTAAGAAAGAAAGATACATGTCATTGTTCTTTGATGGTTCAAAGTGTGAACAAGGGGGCGGAGCAGGGATTGTCTTTATCACACCATAGGGTGCTCCATTGCCCTTATCATTCAAACTAGACTTCCCATGCACAAACAACAATATAGAATATGAAGCATTGATCCTGGGACTCCAAACAACCATAGCAATGGGCATTAAAATATTGAATATCTTTGGTGACTCCTTGCTCATAGTAAACCAGGTCAAAGGACTATTCCAATGTAGGTGCCCACTCCTGAAGACTTACAAGGAACTTGTTGACACCTACCTAGCCTAGTTGGAATGGTATGACATCGAGGCAATCCCTCATACATCAAATAGATTTGTAGACACTATGGCCTCTTTGGGATCCTTAATCCCTCAGAATCCATCTACTAATTTTACAACCATTCATGTGAAAGTGCTTTCACACTCAACAATACGTCATGAAGCTTTTGACAATCAAGAATCAATCAACATGATCAACATCGAGCCAAATCAGGATTGGTCCTTCATAGCTAGATATTTCTTACAAATGACACCTTGGGGGTCTTTGATCTCCCAAGGACCTATGGAGTGTGGTGCAACCATACACCATAGAGTTGTTCCTCAATCCATGTTCACTAGCTCAAAAATATAGGAAAAGCAAGTTATATTTTCTATAGAAGTCATGGCTTATCAGGATTGGCTTTCCCAACTACGGGACTTCCTAAAACTTGGAATAGTACCTCAAGGTTTGTCACATATTGAAAGGTGAACGTTCAAATAGAAAGCAACAAGATACATCTTGCTAGGAGAAATCCTCTATAGACGAGGATATGATGGAGTATTACTCCATTGTCTTGAGCCCCAAGAAGCATCCTAGGCAATTTTGCAAGCTCACGATGGTACATGTGGAGGGCATTTCAGTGGCATGGCCATCATTAAGCGCATCTTGAGAATGGGTTACTATTGGCCCACAATGGAAAAGGACTATTGCGAGTATGTCAAGAAATGCAGTAAGTGCTAGCATCATGCAAATCTAATGCACTTGCCATCGCAAGCCTTGCAACCCATCCAGGCAGCATGGCCATTCTCGTAGTGGGGACTAGACTTGATTGGGAAGATCTCACCCCCATCCTCAGGTCGACACACATTCATCATAACAACCATAGAATACTTCACTAAATGGGTGGAAGCGATCCCCTTAACATCAACAACTGGACCAAGGATTGCGGAGTTTATACTCCACAATATCATAAGTCATTTTGGGGTCCCTTCTAAGATAATATCGGATAATGGGCCATCTTTCAAAAACAAAAATGTGTATGCTTTAATGAAAAAATACCATATTCAACATAGTTTTTCAATGCCTTATTATCCACAAGCAAACGGGTAAGCAGAAGCCTCAAACAAAACAATAGTCTCCATTTTGAGGAAGATGGTGCAAGACAATCACAAGGATTGGCACATGCAGTTGCCTCTTGCACTATGGGCATACAGGACTAGTATACGAATGCCCACTAGGGCAACACCCTTTTCACTAGTATATGGCACTGAGGCCATCATGCCACTAGAGTTGGAAATTTTGACTCTATGCATAGCATTAAAGGACTTCATAGATGATGATGCTGCGTGATAAGGCCACCTTGATCAGTTGATGCTTCTTGATGAACGTCGAGTCAATGCTTTAGAGCATCTTCACATTTACCAAGATCACCTTGCATGAGCTTACAATAGTAAAGTCCACCTAAGGGAATTCAAGGTTGGAGATCTAGTGCTCAAAGAAAACCAACAGAATTTGAATCTGCCATCGCATCTACGAGATAAGTTCATGGTAAATTGGATAGGCCCATACATGATTTCACAAAGAATTGGGCCTAGAGCATATCACCTTATATCATTAGATGGTGTTGAAGAGCCTGAACCTCTCAATATCATTCACTTAAAGGCATTTCACACATAAAATTCAAAAACATTCAAATATGTCATAAAACACAAAAACATTCAAATATGTCATAAAATACAAAAACATTCAAATATGTCAAAAACACAAAACAAATCATAAAAACATAAAATTTCAAAATACAATCAAAGGCTCCAAGGGTAATTCAAACCGCTTGGTCAAAATCAATTCAAATGCTCCAAGGGTATTCAAGCCGCTTGGTCAAAATCAATTCAAAAATATCCAAGGGTATTCAAACCGCTTGGTCAACTTCAATCAAAAATCTCCAAGGGTACTTCATGCTACTTGGTCAAAAACAAAAAGCCCCAAAGGCATAATAAGCCCTTTGGTCAAATTAAACAAAAATACAAAAACAACATAAAAATCAAAAATACAAAACCAATTGCATCTCACATCTTGCATCCACATCATTGCATTGCATTTTCATATCCACTACAATTGCATATGTCATGAGAGCCTTAAAAGTGATACCATAGTTTGTCACACAAATCATTCAAATCCATACCTCCATCAACACATGTGTAATTGTGTTTTTCAACACAACCATTATTTGTTGCTATACATAATATACTAAGGTTTCTTCGGTTAATCAACCACACCTAGTGATCTTATCAACTTTTGTGGAAAACAACTTTGATTAGTAGAAGGTAAGGTCTAGTTATGATAATGCCTTGGATATTCAAGATCCCATCACTAATTGAAACACTAAAATCCTAGCTGGTACAAGGAAAATATGAAAGTTGCAAAGCGGTCTAGGTTACCTTAAGTGAAAAGGATCTTCCTTGCTTATCCCCCTATGCAACCGGTTTAAAGGTGTTGAGAATTGGCAAAAGGACAAGCTTTACCCTATCCAAATCCCTTGCTTAAATCAAAATAAGAAAAATCCCAAAGCAAAGTACATATTCAAAAGGCCAAGCATACAATCCACATTTCAAAGCAATAATCCAATAATCAAATCAGAAAATCAAAAAAAAATCCTAGCTCAAAGAAAAATCAATCACAAAATAAACAGTGATTTTCATCACTACATATGAGCAAAATAAACAGTGATTATCATCACTACAAAAATCCTAGCTCAAAGAAAAATCAATCAAAATAAACAGTGATTTTCATCACTACATATGAGCAAATATCCAAAGCCAAAAAGAAGCCAAAAGGGAATAAAGCTTGAATCCCTGGAATTCTCAGCATTGTACAAAATTGGAAGGAGAAATCCTTACGCATGATGATATGTCTATCACAATTGCTTCATGCATTTGTGTAGACCAATGTTTGAATGTGGATGAGCTAGCTTAGGTAACCCAATATTGCCTAGTGGTATAGTCCAACTAAGTCCAACATAAGGATGAGATGAACACTTGAGGATCCCTGATCTTAGCAATGGGCTGAAAGAATCCCGCCTGACATCGGAGGAAATGCTTGAGTTCTATCTCAAAATATACAATCACTTGCACACACAGAGATCATGAAAAACCAGGTCCATGGTAAAAGCCTTACTTTTCAAAAGTCTAAGTGGTCAGTAGACAGTTGTTGATAGGGTAACTAGAGTGTTTGAATCTCCGAAAAGCCCCAAAAATTCTTACATAGCAACAAATCATAACATCATTCACACCATCACTTTCTTTATAAGATTCTATAAATTAGGGGGTATCAACATAGTAGGACAGATACCGCATATATATTAGAAATAGTATATAGACGGCCACTGACTACTTTATATCTTTTAATTTACAAAAACTTATTAAGAAAATACATTACACACCATTACATCTCATATATGAATACTTAATCAATTCTTATGATAAGAGTGATTATTTAAATTCATGATTATTTTTTTACTTTTTGTGGTATCACCCATTAAAATTGTCAAATGTCATGTGCATTCCTTATGTTTTAAGTGATTAGAGCATACAGGTTCGTTTATACCATCCCATCACATAAGTTAGATGCATACAAGTAAAGCAAAATTAAAACATGCATTTAACAATAACATCATATCCACAAAAACAAGTCATTAATCATCCATAAACCACATCATAAAACATGTAGGCAATATCCATTTGCATACAATCATGAATTCACCATTTATCAAAATCAAAATACATCGCATCATATCATCAAATCATATAAGCATCTACACATCCATCTAAGCATCTTCAATATCATCTATCATCTAACATATTCATCAAGTCAGCATAATACCATCATCGCATCATATCATAAAATAAAATAACAACAAAAACATGAGCAATAAACGATACACATAATAAGTCATAATGCAAAGATATCATAAAAGTATGTGTGTCAAGTCCATGGATGTACAAAAATGCCCATGGGCTATAGTCATATAGGTCAGTCAACCTCAAAAATGAATCAAGGACCAAATAAAGCATCAATCAAATACGGGCCTGAGCCCCTTGCATCACCTCCTCTAGTGCCACCTCCCCTTGTGGTGGTGTCATGAGTCGAATGATGTGAACCTGTCGATCTCTCTATTCGAGTCCGGGTCCTCTTGCTAGGATGGGTGGAAGACTACCCCGAGGTGGAGCACCCACTGACCTACGAACCACCCACACTAGGTGGCTCCTTAGGGACAATCCCATGCCTCTTGAGCTGCATCTAAAGAATGGTGATGTGATCCACATGTCCTCGGATCCGCTCCTCATACTCATCCAACAAAGACTGAAGTTGTCCCACATCTACTCCTGAACCTACCATTGGAACCTCCTATGGTGTAGAAGGAGGAACAACAAACTACATCCTAGCATCGCCACCCCCAATAGTAGCCTACAGAGCTTATATCTATGTTGTGAGCTACTCAATGGTAGCATCTCACCATTGTACCTGGATCTTAGTTGCCTGAAGCTCAACCTCGACCTCATGTAGCTATGCTCTCAGAGGAGAGTCTCTCTCCTCGGGCTCTAACTCCTCCTCCTCAGGAACATCAAGATCCTCCACTACCACCTGCTCTGTTGACTAGCCCCATACCTCGGTCCTGGCTTGGACTCTACATCCTGTTGGATCTGCACCATCACCCCCACCATCATCCTCGTGCCCTAGGCTATCGACACCATGCCACATCCGATCACCCCACCACTGAGTGTATGCCTCTGTAACTCCCCCAGCCACTCTAGGGTCAACAGCTGGGGCATCCTCCTCATCTGAAAGCTCTATAATCTACCATGGAGGTAGGTCCCTCTCTGTTGTGAGGCACCTGTACAAGAATGGTACCAAGGGCACATCTTGCTGCAACCCATACTAATGAAGAACCCGAGAGTAGAAGAAGTACTCCTGGATGGTAACCTTACGGCCAATGAGCCATCACTCATGCTATGTCCTGGTAGTAAAGCTAGCTGGATCATCCCAAGCAGGACACTCATGGTAAGGGTGCCATACGACATCTCCGGCCAAAAGTCTAGTAAAAGCATCAGTATAATGGGATAGCTCCCCTACGAAAGTGTGGCTCTTGCACTCCTCGTGCTCTCGAGCCCATCTAGCAGCATAGCACTATGTCCGAGCATCGATCACTGTAATCTCGATCGGGAGCCCCTTAGGGTGATCTACCTTAATATGCTCCCATCCCAAAACTTGTAGGAGAAAGCTACAGGCAATGTTGATACGTCCTCACCAGTGGATGTGGTACATGTTGGTTATGAATGTGCCATGAGGAAAGGATTTTGTGTTAACGCACCCAAATTCACCCACCAGCTTGAAAGACCGAAAGGAAGGAATGCCTTCCGTGACAATCTTCGGAGAAGGTCGGCTCCTTGTGGGGTTTTATGGTTTAAGCTAAGAGTGCAGGAAAGAGATAAAAATGTGGAAAGAATTTACAAATGTGATTGGAGTTGGGTGGGGGAACTAACAGTATAGCAACACATCAATCACCACTACTTACTGCATCATAAATACAAAGCATAACCTAAAACTGCAAAATCTAGGTATACTCTTTATATCAAGAAGTGTACGCACAGCTACAATGGCTCCCTAATAGACATTCTCTACAAGGAACTAACAGTACGACAGCACATCAATCACCACTACAGATAGTAACTTGAATAAAAAGTAACCAAGAAATTCCAGGTCCAAGTATGTGTGTTATGCAGAGAATTTGTACTCACAGCTACAATGACTCCCTAATAGACATTCCATACAAGGAACTAACAGTACGACAGTGCATCAATCACCACTACGGACAGCAACATAAACATAACACACAAACTGAAGGAACTGCTACCAAATTTATTCTATGTATCCTATGATCTATGAAGTCTAGGAGTACTTGGCCACCAAATGCTGAAGTGAATCAACAAGCCATGACACAAGAAATACCTCAGGAATACCTGACCATCAAATGCTGAATTAAATCAACAAGCCATGACACAGGAAGACATAAGGCAAAAATATTAAGGAGAGGCAGCATAAAAAATAAAAGCAGTAGAACAGATCCAAGCATAAACTTTATATTAATAAGTAGAAGCACAGTGGTTCCCTAACAGACATTCCCCTTCCACCACCTTACAATGAAAACATGGTGGGTATTTATAGCCCGAGTCCCTCCTATTACATTAATGGGCACAAAGTCCCAGTCAAACATTAGCTGACAAAAGTAGCTGTAGAACTGTTGATGCTAACCTTTGTCGGGCAAGACTGTACCTGCAGCATGGTCTCCTTGGAGGCTGTATAGATACATGGCAGTGCATTAGGTTGAACTTCTCATCGACAGGAATGTGGGTAGCTAAAGCAGGTAGAACCTCCAATCAGCTGTAAATGAGGCAGCTGGCATGAGTAGTGCAGCCCATGCTTGTCCTTTTGCTTGGCATGTCTTGGCTCAGATCCCAAAGCTGGACACTTGGCGGATGATGTTGCTTGACACGTGCTTGCCTTGAAAGGTAGTTTATCCAACTTCACCCAAGATCTGAGCGCCATCGGGTTGCATAGGCAAAAAATAGCGTAGTCGGGAAGGCCTTCATTCCTTAGGTGCATTTCTAAGTTTATTCCCCTACTACGCACCTGTCAGAGGGCGCACTTTGACTTCGCTACGAAGTCGGGTTTCACACAGGTGAAAGCTGATTTCTACTATCGTATGAACTTCACCCTAGAAAGGGGGAGCAGTTCGACTTCGCTGTGAAGTCAGACTTCGTCTTAGCACTTAGTCATTTTTCCTGCCATCCTGCCAGCCTGCTACAAGGTGCACCCAGAAAGCAGTGCGTAGTCTGACTTCACTGCAAAGTCGGACTTCGCCAGAACACTTGTTCATCTGGATGATCCTGTCACACTGTGCACTTTGTATTCCTGCTATGCTCCAACTGGAGGGTGCACTCCGACTTCATTGTGAATTCAGACTGTGCCCTGAAACTTAGCCATTTTTTAGGGTAACTGCAATCAAATTTGAGATCTGACTGAGGGGCTCAAAATATAGAGGGAAGAATGAGAATGTAGGGAAGAGAGATAAAGGGAGAGAAGAAGAAAGGGAAAGAGAGGAAGAGGGAAAAGGAAGATCAGAACTCTTACAAAATTGAAAACATTGCACCCCATGCAAAATGTGGCAACATTTCTGGCGGCTCGCGGGGTGTCGAGCTCACCTTAGCGCAAAGAATCCATGCCTTCATCCATTGGGTGCAAAGGAACTTGCTTCCCCTACTTTCTACTACTCTAGTCGTTATCCTCGTGGCAACTATTCTTCAGATCCACTTTTGGTAGTTGCCTCCTCAGATTCGCCTTCTAAATGCTCTCTAGCATTGGCTTTCGCCTCGTAGATGCGGTTGTATGCGACCTGGGCTTGGCCCCAAGCTTCTGCTTTGAATGGTCGATGGTTATCAACTTCTTCTAATGTTGTGTGGAATGCAGCGATCGCGTGCAGGTCGATGGTGAGGTATCTTTTTCCTAGCTCCTAGAAGTAGGAGTTGATCCTACAGCACTTGGACACCATCTGGGTGACCTGACTTTCTTGAATTGGCTCAGTCCAGCTATCAATTTCAGCTATATCTGCTTCAAAGGATAGCCAATTATTTTTCACCTGCTCATGGGTGAGAAACTCACCATTCTCAACATATCCCGGGAACCCTAGTTTAGCGAGAGCATGAAGGGGAGCTAGACAAATGTATTTTTCATGTTCAAATGCATCCAGCATTCGTCTAGCAACCCTCACCTCTTCTACTTTCTTAAAATATTTATGCAAGGTTACCCTTGCATCTGCCCATTATGCAGTGAATGAGGACATGGGGGAGAATTGGAGGCCCTCGCGCTTGTGCTCTTGAAGTTTTGTCACCAGGTCCAGCCATTGCTTCGCCTGGCATTCAGCCTCCTCTACCACAGGCTTTCCATGGGAAGAAACTTCTTGGACCCTGAGTGTGAAATCCAGGACCGATATAGCTTTACACATGTGGGGCTTGCATCCCTGCAATAGATTATCCCGCATCTCCTTAACTTTGCTCTTTGAAAATACCGTCGCTTGAGATGCTTTCTCTGTAGATTGCGACTGCACCTATTTCAAAGACTCTTGAAGCTAAGAAATTTGCTCCAGGGTTGTCTGCTTTTCTATTGTGGCTTCTTGTTGAGAAGCGGCTAGCTAGGCTTTTAATTCATCTATTTCTTGTTGTGCCACTTCTAGCTGCTCAGTGGACTTAGACAGGTCCTCCTCAAGTTATCTTATTTTATCCTACAATCGAAAAAGCTCTTCCTGTTCCTCTAGATTTTTGATAAGGAGATTATTCGCTTTACAAAGGATTCCCTAAATCTCGTATTGTGGGTGAATATCATCGAAGCTCTTCTCCTTTATCTGGAGCTCATAGTCCACCCTGGTCATTTCCTGGAGAGGGTTCTTCACTTTTGGAGTTATCTTCTCTATCGTAAGCACTCTCCTCTCAAATTCAAACTTGGTGCGCTTTACCGGGGCGGCTATCTCTTTAGGTCTCCTCCGCTTCAGGTTTTGGAGGAAAGAGATAGGGTATTCTATAGCTCTCACTACCAGAGGCAAATCATTCATGTTCTGGAGGTCGTCCATGAAGTTCGGTTCCACCAACCTAGGGTTTTGCTATGACGTTTCTCCTGCAGACAGGGAAATTGGAGGAACTGGAAGGACTTTGGAAGGAGCGATCGCTTTTGAGGGTGACCGAGGAGCAAAGGGCAGAGTGGTTGATGCTAGAAGGGTTTCAAGTGGCTGAGGCGATGGATGTAATGGTGAACACGTAGCTTTAGCACTAACCACAGGTGAAGGGTTTGAGGTTTGACTCAGGGATAGGAAGGCATTGGGGTCCTGAGAAAACTGGTTGAAATAATGGGGGCCGCTAGAAGGGTGTGGAGATGGGGAGGAAGATGCGGCCATGACTTGCTCAGATTGAGCGATAGATGGAGTAGGAGTAGGGCTAGATGAGATCAGATGGAGTGGGGCAGTGAACATACCTGCGGGCTCTGCTTGAGCCGATGTTGGATGAATGTCTATGATTCTGGTTTCGACGACTGGCTCAGGACTGTCCAGAGAAACAATCTCTGGAGTGGCTAAACGTGGTTGCAGCTCTACGACTAGCTACTGCATTGTTAGACTAGGTTGCCTGATTTTTTCAACTCTCTTCCTCTTTTTCTTTTTTGGAGCGATGGCTGGTTCAGAAGAAGGAGATGAAGCAGGTGCAGTAGGCACTGATGTTCCCATGGTAAACTTGTATCGAGGTTTGACTTGTAGAAGGCCTACCATGGTTGGTCCGCTCACTAGCGACGCTAGCATCTTTTATACCTGAGGAATCACCTCAGGCATTGACTTGACCGATTTTTTTGCCTTTTTAGGTGCCACCTTGGAAGCAACAGGCTGCATTGGGTCCACTTGGATGTCTGCTGGGCCCGCACTAGCAGTTGCAAAAATGTACAACTATTGGGAGGAAGACCCCCCTTTATAACCCTCAAAGGGACCTCGAGGAACGTAATCTCAGAATACAAAATGTCACCAGTTGTCAATGTGCTAGTCATATAGAGCTAAAAAGTCATCATCAACAGCCAGATTCCTCCTGATGGATTTGTCATGCTGCGTGCGGCACCTCATCTTCCAGCATTCAACCACTTTTCCTTTTGGCCAGTTAAGGCCTGCTAGCTTGGAGATGAATTTTTTAAATCTTGGAGAAGAGAACTTGTGGTTTAAGTTTCGCTCAAGGTCATATGCTACCTTCTCACAATAAAAATCTTGCCACAGAGGCCATGCTTCCATCGTGTCAATCTCCCAGTCGAGGTCAACATGGACCACATCGCATCTATCTTCGATTATATCTACCTGAGGGCAAATATGTGCAAACTTTCCCCTTATCCCGTATGGATCATACATCCAGCTCTACGACAGCAGAATCATGCCAATGTCAAAAAGCTCCCACTCAAGATAGACATGTCCTATCTCTGATATCTCGACATTCGCCCAGGAAAGAGGATATTGAAAAATATGGCCCTTTCTTTTTCCCTGGCCGAACTCCTCTTCAACATAATCCATCTGCCACGCAACCTCCATCCCAAACTAATGATCCGTGCACCAGTAGGACAGCAGATGAGGTTTACCCTTGAATTCGTAGATTCTAACCACAATCCCCTATGTCATTCTAAAAACATCCCTGAGATTGTGATTCAGTAAATAGTTTGTCATTTCCTGCGGGGGGCGAAGGATCTCACCATCGCTGAAGACTGACATGACCAAGCCCAAAAAGTTGAAGTTGAACTTGTAGTAAGACCCTTTTTAGTATAGGTCATCCGTCCAGTCATAGACGGGTTGTGGCTCTCCCATCACATTTACCTTCTTCAGGTTAGGGATCGACATCCGGGAGTGCAAATGATACAAACATAGCCAAGCAAAAAAGGAACTGAATCAAAATTTAGTTGACTGCTTTTTTTGGAGCTTCACCAGGCTGGAGTGAATGGCATATGCAAGCCAGTCCACCCAGTCAAAAAATATAGGGTGCTTCCACTTCTTTGCACTGCTGGTTCATAGGATTCTCTACATAGGAGACATTCTACCAGCGCTAGCTGGTACGGCTATACCAGCTCATCTGAATTGTAGTTGAGGACCCATGCCAGGATGGTGTATAGGTATTTGCTCTGAAACCTTTCCAGGGATATGGGGTCGGTTGGCAATTTTCTAGCTACGAGCGGGGCATTTAGCTCTGAATTGAGGAAATCCCTCATCCTTTTTGTGTGCGTAAAGCATCCCGCTTGCTCGCCAAGATTTATATTTCTGACAATCATGCTGGAGTCATACTCCAACCCTGGGGTGAAGGACGGCTGGACAATCTCTTTGCGAAGTTTGAACAAGGGTTTATTACTAGAGTTGCAAATCTACCGGGTAGCTGGTCTGTAATGTCTGAAAATTAGGTCTACCAGCTTTGGGCATTGATGGATAGGAGGGCACAAGAATCAAAAAAGGTTTGACTTGTACGCCACCTCGAAATGGTGAGAGGGTGAAACATTATCTGCCCAATTCTCCACATTTATCCACAGCTTAGTAAGGCTCATGGAAAACGAGTCGTCCTTGTATCTCGACAGGTAATTAACTGGTGGTGGTGGAGCTTGCCCACGCTATACTTTCTTTGGTCAGGATTTTGACTTTAGGTCCTACGGTGTCTCACTCCTAAAAACACTTGACTGCGATAAATCCCCCAGTTCGCGCCCTTCGCTGGATTGCACTGGCATTGGCAACTTTCCTTTGTCCATCCCTCCAAAACAGCAATAATTACGATTTTTGGATGTCTGCAGTAGATTTCGCAGTCACAGGAATAAACTGCATGATTTGGCATGTCTAGGTGCATCAGACCCCCTTTTCTAGATAATGACAGTGTCATTAATGGTGCACAAGAGGAGGTAGGTTGGCTGGCAAGTGAAGGCATTATGTTCTTTGGTGGCCGCACAAGAGAATGTCTTGAAAGATGCACCCTGGTTGCTGTGCCATTCTTCTTTGATTGTGCTTTCCTTGAAGATTACGCAATCATTAAATTTAACTTTGAACATTGCACCATGGCTGACGTCACTGCCGCAATCTGGGCACACTGCTCAAGAAAAACCCTTTGGTGCAAAAACCCATCTCTTACTATTGCAATGTGCCTTGGGCCCACGCTTGGAGCATTGGAATTTTTTTATTCATTTTTTAAACCATCCAAGCTACGCCCAAAAAATAGGGCACAATCAGACTTCGCCCCAAAATTGGGCATGATCCGACTTCGCCTGCGCAGTCGAACTTCGCCCCAAAATTGGGCGCAATTCGAACTACCACTTGCGTCAAGACTGTTGCCTTTCTTTTCCAACTTCATCCGAGAATCGGACGCAGTCCGACCCTTATAATTTTTTCATGAGGCTTTGGGCCCAAAATTATCCCTTTTGTGATGGACCACTCGAGCTGTGCTCAAAAAATAGAGCACACTCAGACTTTGCCCAAAGTTTGGGCAAAGTTCGCACTTCGTGCAAAGTTCAAGCAAAGTTCGTACTTTGCGCACGAGCCGGGTGTATTCGGACTTCACGCGTGAAGTCAGACTTCGCTCCAAACTCGAGCACAGTCCAAACACTAACTCCTTTGCAGCTTCTGCTTTCAAACTGCACCCTTTGGCCGGTGCGCAGCCCGACTTCGCTGCGAAGTCGGGCAGCGCACTGCCACTTAGCCATTTTTTTTTGTTTTCTCAAGTCGTCCCTTTATGACTTTAGCTCCTTCTGAGGGGTGACAACAGACTTCGCAGCGAATTTTGTGTTCTCTCCTTTGATAAGTCCCTCTTGATAATTTCTCCATTAACTTCCTTTGGTGTAGTCAACCTTATGTCTCCCTAATTGAATAGAAACTATAAAATTGAAAATATAATTATTCTATTTTTGATGTAGAATACCTTATCTCTTCACAATTAAATTATTTGAAAAATATCTTTAAAAAATATAAATAAATCAACTCTAATTTAACTTATCTCTCCAAAAATTTAAGAAATTAAATAAAATAACTTCTAGTTAGAACTTCAAAAGAAATTATATAAGAATCTAAGGTTTTAATATTTTATTAGTTTCCTTATCTCTCCTCTTTGTTTAATTAAACCTTAGAGAAAAAAATGAAGAAACTTATTTCTACCTTAACTTTAGTAAAGAATATAAACCAAAAAACCCTAAAAAAAAGCCTTAAGGATGTAGCTCTTTATGATGTCTTAGATGTTGCAAACTATGAAAATGGTTTCACTTTACTTATTCCTTCAAGCGTATGAGAATTAGTTGGAGGATCTTTGCATGGACCTGTATTTGAATTCTACTAAATGGATATTTCAAAACTCTTGCCCTTCACCTTCTATTCTTCTACGTGTCACCTTAACTCTGTGCATGGTGAATTCAGCTTTCTTAGGCACGTGTAAATAAATTTTTTTACTAGCCTTGGTGTTAGACTTTCCAACTTTTGGCTTCTACTAAGTGGCTCTGCATCCAACATTCAACTTACTAATGTTTTAACTTCCTCCTTTGAACGTGTCACACAAGTGTTGTTTGGGATAGATATTAATGCTCTTTCATAATATGTTTCATAGTTGTAATGCCTTAATATTCTTTCATAACACTCAACTTGATCCTCGATTCCTAATATCTTCTTATTGGCTAGCCCTTTTGATATTTGGTGCTCAATTCTTCAAACCCTAACATTTCAATTCTCCTTTCTGATTGTGACTAGGAATGTTCCAATGTCCCTCTTCAGACTACAATAGGTGATATTGTTGCACTACATTTAGACACTCCTCAATTACTGCAATGGATAATGCAATAGCACTAATAAATGATGTTGTGCCTTCCTTGTTATGCTCAAATCAAGTGGCTAAGTGATGTTTGCATTATTGATGCCTTCAATGTGGATCTAATGTAAACTATGTCTTTATCCTTTTGATGTCTCCCTTTTTGCACTCACTTATACTTATTACTTGTCTATGTTGCTAACTTTATTTTGCTGGTGGAGACTTCATTTACTGATGCTTGATTATTTCTATTGCAAAACCAACTTGGTTTCCCTTTTGTTCAATGTTCCTTGACTCAGATTTGTGCAGCTCAATATTGAATACTACACTCATGTTCTTCATTACCCAAATAGCTCTTGGATTGATGCTTTGCATCTCTTCCTTGATCAAACTTGGCTTTTGTGTTATGCCACCTCTAATGCAACTTCTTCTAGCTCTGACATATTTGTTGCCTCTGTTGTAGTAATACTTCCCTCAATTATAGTATATTATCTATTATGTTGTCTACCTGTAATGGCTCTTTCTTTCCCTTTAGAAATAATGCTCTCTTTCCTTCAGTGATGGTACTCTCTATATTTTAGTAACTATTATTTCTCTCCTTTAGCAATGATGTTCTTTGGTGCTCTTTATTATTCAATAATGGTGCTCTCTTTGATTCAACAATGTTGCTCACTTTCTTTACTTTAGCAATGACACATTTTATATACATGATGTTTACAATAATTTTTATTTTATAGATAGCTTCTCCAAAACATTGACTGTATGGGGACACTCTTCCTTTTACACCTTATATTGTACTCTGAAAAAAAATTCTACATTCTCTTGGAACGTTAACTTTATTGCCCTAATTTTGTGGCTTTATGTTGGTTGAAACCAAAACTTAAATATTCTCTTATGGACTTTAAGAAATGTGTTGTCCTGAATACCTTAATCTTATTTCTTTTAAAATCTTATTCTCAACCAATTATATAGATATATACTATCTCTATTTCTCTTAATTTACATATTTTTGTAAATGCTATTATGACACTTATTATGGCATTTCACTTTGCTTGTAGGAGATGCTACCCTACCAATCAAACTTTAGCAAGATACTTGTCTTACTTATGCTTTCACAACTTTTACTAAAATTCCTTCAATGGAATTCCACTATACCTTATGGGCTTGTCATCGAATGGTGATGATTATCCCAAAATTGATGTGAATACACTTTTCTAAAGATCTTATTTCTTTATCTCCTATCGCTCTTAAAAATCTCTTATTGTCTTCAAAACTTTTTGTCTAGTTTTCAGTATTTCTCTTGACTAAATATGTTACCTTCTTTAGCTTCAATTATTCTTCTTGTGATTCTATTGTGATGCTTCACTTATTTATGGCAATACTATGAATTTTTTCTTGTGTTCTCTAAACTTTTTGTTCCTTTAATTTTGCCCTTGTGGTTTTCAAATTTTATATTTATCTTTAATGTTGTCCTTGTGAATTTCAAAAAATTTCAATATTGCCTTTGTGGTATTTACTCACTTTCAATATTTCCCTTGTGGTCTACACTCTTTTCTTACAAAAAACTACCTTGCTCTTTTGCTATCCTGAATCTTCTAACTTTGTTGTCCAAAGTGGACTACCAGTATGTTGTCTTCAATGTGCTATGTATTGTCCTTTAGCTAGGACTATCCTTAAGACTCTCTGTTGTGTTGAATTCTTCTTTATACCTTTAAGGTTTCATTAATGGTCTCTTTTCTTGCTAAGGATCAATAAACCTTTATCTAGAAACTTTTCCAATATGTCTTCTTCTCTATATTTAATATTCAGTAGGATCTTCTTCTTGGGTCTCTAAATTTAATTTTAATGGGGCTTCTCTTTTGGAGTCTTCAAAATCTTATCAATCTCAATATTTGAAACTTAATTACGACTAAAACCAATTCCTACATGAAGAGAGCTCACTGCCTTCTAGAAATCAAAGATGAAATTCTTCTCTATCTATTGTAGTAAGCTTCTCAAATTCAGAAGATTAATTTTCACTGCAGAAAAAACTTAGTTTACATTCTCTAGAATTATTATAAAACTTCTATAAAATGTTTCAGAAATATAAAGCAACAATAGAAATGACCAAATTTTCTTTTTGAGAAGGTTCTCGTAAATTTACCTCTTTTAATATTCATTGGTTATTCTTCAACCTAGTGGTATTAATTCTTGCCTTCACTAGTTTTTCCTTAACACAATAGAAATACTATCTTCACTAGTTTTTCTAATCTAGTGGTAATATCCTTATCTTCATTGGTATTTCCTTAGCCAATGGAAATTTCCTTGGACTGCTTACAACTTAAGAAAACCTATGCAAATAAACTTATTGTGGCTCTAATACCACTGATAGCTTTTGTAATCTTAATACTTAAATAACATAGCCATGAGAAATTAATAACAGAATCAAATAAAGTTACAATGTAAAGAACACAATATAAATATTATTAATATAATAAATAACTCAAAAGTAACTCATAGAATAATCACATAACAAAGCTCATGAAAATGATAAAAATTATATAGAATAAAGGTCTACTAATGTATGTTATGTGCTATGCATTTTTTATACTAATTACAATGCTTAGTCACAAATATATAATAGTATGTGACTCCTCATATAGTGCACTCTTGACCTTCACTCTTATTTGTAACTCTTCACTTTTCTATTATAAGTACATGTGCACTCTTACATAATGGACACTTGTGCACATTTACACACAACACTTGCACACATGATTACATGAAACTTGTGTATTTCCTGTGCATTACATTAAATTAAATATAAACTCACACTCTAATATAATACACGCACCTAAAATAATATTGTACCAAAGTGGTACATTGAAAAGCACCAAATAATGTATTATTATCTAACATTTATTTACCTCAAATAGGCTTACATAGTCATAATCATGGCATATTCCACAAAGGCACAACTTTACAATCAGAATACTTGAGGACTAATATCACATTCCCTATGACTCCATCCACTAGAATGCCCTTCCTTTTCATCCTTGAGATTCCATCAAAAGCTTCCATCCACCTACAAACTTATTTTATATCCCTTCATCTATCCTTTATTCTATTTATTTGTGGAATTACACTTTATCCTACAAAGACATGATTTCGCTTGTGACACCAACCTAGGCTCCTCTCAATATTTTTTCTTGTATCTGAAATCTTGGTCCCTATCCTTACTCTGTTTGGACATCCTCTTGTTACTAGAAATGTTGACACAAGGCACCGATAATCAGAATCATGACCTAACTCAGTTAGGTATGATTATGTCTCAAGCCAATCTTTGACACCTTCCTACAACAACTGATAGACTTAGAGTATATTAGATCATTTGGGTGATATTATATAATGTACCTAAGGTACATAGTTAGAACATTATATTACTTTAGGGGGAATTTATCTAGTTACTTGGGGAAGAAGTAACATATGCACAAGTGTTATTATGCATGTTGTAAGTGTGCAAGGTGTTCCCTTGTACAGCTAGATAGAGTGTTGGCCAAGGAATTCAACTTTCTATATAAAGGGTCACATAGATCCATTTGTAAATAATCATTTATATTAATTTAATAAGATGTTATATTGATTTGATCTCTATCTCATAGTGTAATGTAATGCTGCTAAAGCCATCAGTGGTAACAGAGCTACGGTCGTTCCTAGACAGGAATAAGAAAATTATTTGCTACAAGTTTTGTAAAATAGATGCACCTTTGGACCTGCCACTTGCAAATTCCATTGCTTTGAGATTGTTTGAAGAGGTTAGAAAGAATAAGGAGATCAAAGAAGTTTTTGATAAGTAGAATATTTGGGACAATTATCGCCATCCGATAACAAGCCCAAAAAGAAGAAGGTAGAAGACCAAAAGGAGATCTACCAAATCCTTGGAAAATAAAAACTTGGCAAGGAGTGCCAAATCCCTAGAAGAGAATTTTTTGGCAAGGATTTCAAAACTCCCATAGGATAAGAATGAGGTAAGAATTTTCAAATAATATACAGAAGATCCTATCTGAAGTTAGAATTCGACAAGGAGACTTGAAGACAAAAGAAGTTGTTCAGGGTAACCTAAAAAAAGCTGCAAGATCCTACTTAAAGTAGAAAATTGGTGATCTTAGACACAAATATCTGCATCCTCTATAGAAGCAAAAAAGGAGCTACATAACTCTTAAAAAGGTACATAACCTTTGGTGCAAATAGATTTGTTAATTAGATTTATTAAAGCACCTTATTCTGGATTAAAGTTGCAAGAAGAAAATTTGGATTACAATCTTCAAAAGTGCAAAAAGAAGGATTATTTTTAAGGTTCATTTGCACATTAGGAGTTGATTATATTTTATATCTCAACTACCTATCATCTACTTTGGAAATAAAAAACCCTACAATACTAATTGTAGTGAAATTACAGAATATTTGAAGGTTCATTTCAAATTATTCTTGATTAGTTGTTGTAAATTATAAGTGCATGAATTTGAGAGTTTATTGAAGTGATAAGGCATAATATTAGTGCATTAAAAGTGAAGGACTTTTATTATTATACTACTCTCAAAATAAATTAGTTTTGTGTTTTTTGAAGGCCACAAAATCTAATTTGTATCAAGTGTCTAAAGACACTATTGAAGCACAAAAATCTACAACTTGTAGTGGCCAAAAGAAGCCACCCAAAAAAGGTTAGAATCCTCTAAAAATTGGAGAAGACCTTAACTAACCAAAAATATAAATAGAAGATTCAAATATTAAGACCTGGTGAGTTTCAAATCCAAAGCATTACAAATTTGGATGCAAGGAAAGAAAGTGTAGAAAATTGCATCAATTGAAAAGCTTCTATCTATTGTTATTTAAGCTTGGAATTGTTATCAAAGTGTCCAAGCAAAAATGGAATGGTATTTCTACTCATAAAATACAACCTCAAAACCCTTATATTGCAAGAAACATCTACCACAAAACTAGAATTTTAGATATGGAAATAGAGTGCAAAAGAAGGTATATTAAAAGAAGCATAATATACAATATTATAATACATTATATTGCACTACTCTAATATTATTTTTACAGCAAAAGAGAAGATTTGGAAGTGCCACAAAAGGTCACATTAACTATAGGGTAAATAAACCAAGGAAGGCCAAACATCAGCACTCTTCTTCCAAAGCTAAAATGAGCCACTCAAAGGACTCATATTGGATGTACGTACCTACAGAATCAAAGTGCATATCATATTATCTTTGAGTGACATTTATGTAGACAAGAGAGTGTACATCTACTTCTAAAAGACGTCAAAAATATATAAATTATTCAACATGATTTGAGGTATAAAAGAGAATAATAAAAGGTGTTACATTCGTGGTCTCTAACTTGGAGAATACCATCCACCAAAGGAAGCTCCAAATCATCATCCAAGATCCATAGTGCATCGTTAATCCACCTACAGAAGAATGTCTTGCTTGCTACCCAAGCAATGTAGCAAAGCAAAGGAATTGTTACAAAATGGTTTGAGTTATAATCACCATATTCGAAGATGTTACATGAAATGACTCCATGTAGAGATACCACTTGGTATAATAGACATCATTCCTCTCTCAACATTAAAGAAACTCCCACATAGGAGTTATAGTGAAGCCATGACACTTGATATTCTACACCAGCTTCACACAAGTGGCTATACATTTTAGATTGATTCAAGAACGTTGAACAAAGAACTTAGGACATGACAAAAAGAAGGGAGTTCTCACTTGTAATGGAGGTGACACATGTCACAAATTCTATGATTAATTATCCATAAAAGGTATTGGAAAATCCCTAGAAAATAAAAAATTGGCAAGGAGTGCCAAATCCCTAGAAGAGAAGGTTTTGGCAAGCCCAGATGAGAAGAACGAAGTAATAAGTGCCAAATAAGATACAAAATATTCTATCTGAAGTTAGAATTCGACAAGGAGACTTGAAGATAGAAGGAGTTGTTCAAGGTAACCTACAAAAAGCTACAAGATCCTACTTAAAGTAGAAACCTGGTGATCTTAGACACCAAGATCTACATCCTCTATAGAAGCAACAAAGGAGCTACGTAACTCTTAAAAAGGTACAAAAAAATTGGTGCAAATAGATTTTTTAAAGCACCATATTATGGATTAAAATTGCAAGAAGAAAAATTGGATAAGAATCTTCAGAAGTGCAAAAAGAATGATTATTTTTAATGTTCATTTGCACATTAGGAGTTGATTATATTTTAAATCTCAACTACCTATCATCTACTTTGGAAACCAAAAACCTTACAATACTAACTGTAGTGAAATTACAGAATATTTGAAGGTTCATTTCAAATTATTCTTGATTAGTTGTTGTAAATTATTAGTGCATGAATTTTAGAGTTTATTTAAGTTATAAGGCGTAATATTAGTACATTAATAGTGAAAGACTTGTATTATTATACTACTCTTAAAAAAAATTAGTTGTCTTTTTTTAAGGGCACAAAATCTAATTTGTATTAAGTGTCTAAAGACACTATTGAAGCACAAAAATCTACCACTTGTAGTGGCCAAAAGAATCCACCCAAAAAAGGTTAGAATCCTCTAAAATTTGGAGAAGACCTTAACTAACCAAAAATAGAAATTAGTACTCTTCTTACTAAGCTAAAAGGATCCAATCAAAGGACTCATCTTGGATGTACATACCTATAGAATCAATGCTCATATCATATTATCTTCAATCTACATTTACGTAGACAAGAGTGTGTCCATCTACTTCTAAAAGACGTCAAAAATCTACAAAGGATTCAACATGATTGGAGGTATAAAAAATAAGAAGCAAAGTTGCTACATTTGTGGTCTCTAACTTGTAGAAGACCATCTACCAAAGGAAGCTCCAAATCATCGTCTAAGATCCATAGTGCATCGTTGATCCACCTGCATAATAATAGCTTGCTTACTACCCAAGCAATGTAGCAAAGCAAAGGAATGGTTACAAAAGGGTTTAAGGAGTTATAATCTCCATCTTCGAAGATGTTATAGGAAAGGACTCCATGTAGAGATACCACTTGGAATAATAGACATCATTCCTCTCTCAATGTTCAATATGAAGAACACAAGCTTATACTGAGAGGGGGGGTGAACAATATAAGACCGCTTTTTACTTTTTCTTTCGATTCAACTTGCAGTTCAAAATTATGCAGTGAATATATAACAGTATCAAAAAAGAAATCAAAGCAATGCACAGAATATCATCCACAATAGAGACACAACAATTTACGTGGTTCACCCAATGCGGGCTACTCCACGGATAAAATTTTTACTAAATTTTATCACCTCAAATTCTGGGAAACATGTCCCGATTACAAAGTTTATGGGCACCAACCCAAAGGAGATACCTTCCCCTAGCTCTGCTTAATCTGGTGATCCTCTAGAGAACCTCTGCCTCTGCAGCCCTTAGCAAGTGGAACTCTATCCATAGAAGACACCTGTCTTCCCTGCTCTGGCTGGAGACCTCTATCCTCAACTCTATCACCGCACAGTCGATCCTCTTATCTACACCAAAACACAGTCCTTCGGTCTGGCACTATTGTCCTCGAACTTGCACCTCTGTGCAATTACAGCACTCGATCAAATATCCACTTATGCACCTCTGTGCAAACACAACAGCAATGTCTTCACACACTCTGCTCTTCGACGATCGAACTTCTCCCCGCACTCTGCTTCTGTGAAAGTCGCACTTCGAACGCACACTTCGATCGATGCCCAAACTCTTCAAACAGCCCTCCTTTTATACTGTAAGATCCAAGATCATTACATTCAATCTTAGTCGGTTGTTACTCTTCAACTGCGTCGGCTACAAAACCCTACGCTGCGTCGGCCCAGATTTAACTTTGTCGGCTCAAAGTTAACTCTGTCCTTCAACCGCCACTGGTTCTGTAGCTGTCCCTATGAAACTTCAACATGTCACGATATCGTGACACCTTTGCCTATCGTACACCTTCTTTTGCCTGTTGTCACGAAATCGTGACACTACAGCCTTTGTCGACCTCCTTTCTGCTTATGTCACGAAATCATGACACTTCCTATCTTTGCTGACGTCATCTTCTCTTCTGTCATGAAATCGTGACCCTTCTATCTTCATGCCCTTCCTCTCAGCTTTTGTCATGAAATCATGACACTTTTGCTTTTGCTGACGTCATCTTCTCTTCTATCATGAAATCATGACGCTTTAGTCTGCCTTAAGCCTTCTTTTCTGCCATATGCCTATGAAACTAGAACATGTCATGAAATCATGACGCTTTCACCTTCGAGCTCTTCCTTCTTCAATTCGTCATGAAATCATGACGCTTCTTCTGATTAAGACTTGCTAACTGTTCTTGTCATGAAATCATGACACTTTCTCCAACTGCAAGCTACCAACTCAACCTGTCATGAAATCACAAATTTTTTTGCATCTGTACAACTTCTTTGTAGCCTGTCGCAAAATCATGACGCTTTCAGCTTTCGAAAGCTTTCCCTACAACCTGTCATAAAATCGTGACACTTTGCTTTCGAGTGCTTTCTTTACTGCCTGTCATGAAATCATGACGCTTCTCCTTTCAGGCTCTTCTCTTTCGCATGTCATGAAATCATGACAGTCCTCAACTCGACCTCTGTAGCATGTCACGAAAATGCGACAACCCTTACTTGGAACTTTGCATCATGTCACGAAATCGTGACAGTTCCTGAATCACTTTCTCTCTCTTCAATCTTGTCATGAAATCGTGACAGATCACACTACGGACTTTCTCTTCTGCAACATGTCATGAAATCATGACATTTTCTTGTCCGTACAACCTCCTTTGTAGAATGTCATGAAATCATGACACTTTTCTTTCTCTGCCTTCCTACACTGTCCGAGTCGTGACAACATGTCACGAAATCGTGATAGTTTTTCCTGCTTCGTCTCTGCCTTCCCGCATGTCATGAAATCGTGACACATTTGCCCAAACTTTCTCTCTCCTCAAACATGTCATGAAATCATGATAGTTTTGCCAATGCTTTCTCTCTCCTAAAACATGTCATGAAATCATGATAGTTTTTCCAGTGCTTTCTCTCTCCTGAAACATGTCACAAAATTGCAATTTTTTCAACCGCCTGCATACTTTTTCTTACTTGTCTTTTTCTTGATCTTTTGCAACTCGGGCTACCCCGATCTTCTTGGAAACTCCCTGTCCATGCTGAAACCTTCATCAAGACACATTCTTTGACATCAAACCAAATTGCTTCAAGACCTTCTTGACATCAATGACAACATCTACACTTAGAGTAAAGGCAATGTACCCAATGTACCCAAAATTGCCAACAATCTCCCCCTTTGTCATTGATGGCAAACCTTAACTCGAAAACACTACTCAAGAGCCAAAACTGAAACCAACTGATCCAAACAACTGAGAATCTGCCTTTGAAGTTTTTGCTCCCCCTGACTTGAAGCTCTCTTCTTCACTATGAAGCTCTCCCCCTTACTCATATCTCTCCCCCTTTGTCATCAATGGCAAAGGGTCACCTTTGGGGCTTGGGACTAAGAATGAGCTTCTTAGCTTAGTCCCTCCCCCACCTCCTGATGAGGTGATTAATTCTGGGGTGGGAGTACAACTCCCAATTTCTCCCTTAGATACTCAAATGTATCTCTTGGAAGAGGTTTTGTGAAGATATCTGCAATCTGCTCTTTAGTAGACACATATTCTACCTTGACTTGCTTATCTTGCACTTTCTCCCTTAGAAAGTGATACTTGATGGAAATATGCTTTGTCCTTGAGTGCATTACCGGATTTTTGGAAATACTTATGGCACTAGTATTATCACAAAATATGGAGATGGGTTGTTCATGCTTGACTTTGAAATCCTCCAAGGTGGTTTTCATCCATAGAACTTGAGTACACCCAGCCACTGTTGCTATGTATTCAGCTTCTGCCATAGATAAGGAAACTGAAGGTTGTTTCTTACTTAGCCAAGAAACTAAACTCTTTCCCAGAAAGAATGCTCCACCACTGGTGCTTTTCCTGTCATCATTACTGCTCGCCCAATCTGCATCTGTATAGGTTGTGAGAGTGAAATCATCACCTTTGGGATACCAAAGCCCAAAGTCCATAGTGCCCTTCAGATATCTGAATATTCTTTTAACTGCTGTAACATGAGAATCTTTCGGAGCTACCTAAAATCTGGCTACTAATCCAACAGCCTGCATGATATCTGGTCTGGTAGCTGTAACATATAATAAACTACCAATCATTGATCTGTACAACCTCTGATCTACCGCTGGAGATTCATCATCTTTACTCATCTTGCACCCTGTAGTCATTGGAGTACATACAGGTTTGTTGTCCATCATCCCGAATTTTTTTAACATCTCTTTGATATATTTTCCTTGAGAGAGAAATATACCGTCTTTTGATTGAGCAATCTGAAGACCCAAAAAGAATGACAGACTCTCCAATCATAGACATCTCAAATTCCTTCTGCATGGTGTTAGCAAAATCTTTGCACATCTGGGTATTATTTCCCCCAAAAATGATATCATCAACATAGACAACTACAATCAGCATATCATTTCCTTTATCCTTAATATACAAATTGCTATCTGCCATACCTTTCCTGAAACCTTGCTCATGAAGGTACCTGTCAAGTCTTGAGTACCAAGCCCTAGGTGCTTGCTTTAACCCATACAAGGCTTTTTTTAGTTTACACACATAGTCCGATTGATCTGAGAGAGACACGCCTTCTGGCTGTTCTACGTAGACTTCTTCATCCAAAACTCCATTTAAAAAGGCTGATTTCACATCCATTTGATACACCTTGAATGCTTTGAAGCTTGAGAGGGCCAAAAACATTCTGATGGCTTCGAGACGAGCAACAGGAGCGAACGTCTCTTCGAAATCAACACCTTCTACTTGAGCATAACCTTTGCAAACCAATCTGGCTTTGTTTCTGACAATATTTCCATCCTCATTGAGTTTATTTCTGAATATCCATTTTGTGCCAATGATATTCTTGTCCTTAGGTCTTGGAACTAAATCCCAAGTTTCACTTTTCTCTATTTGATTTAGCTCTTCATCCATTGCTTTTACCCAAAATTTATCTGCACATGCTTCACTGAAATTTTTTGGCTCAATCTGAGATAATAAAGAAATATTTGTAGAATCGTGTGACGGAATGACTCTTCTTCTAGTTTGTCCGCTGTTTGGATCACCAATGATCAAATCTTTGGGATGATGTTTCTGAACATATCGTGACGGAGTTTTGGGAAGCAGCTGCTGTTTTTCCTCTTCTTCATCTGAAACCTCTCTGAATTCTTCTTGACAGATTTCATCACTGATTTCCTTGATAGGTTCTCTTATCCCTGTCTTTTCATCAACTGTTACATTTATGCTCTCTACGACTATATGCGTTCTTTTGTTGAAGCATCTGTAAGCCTTGCTTCTGCTGGAATAACCAAGAAAAATTCCTTCATCACACCTAGGATCAAACTTACCCAAATTCTGATCTTCCCTTCTGATGAAGCACTTACTCCCAAACACTTTGAAATGTTTGACTGTAGTTGGTCTTCCTTTCCACAACTCATAAGGAGTTTTATGATGATTTACTCTAAGTTGGGCCCTGGTGATAATGTATACTATTGTACTGACTGCCTCTTTCCAGAAACCATCTGAAAGTTTTGACTCATTTAACATAGCTCTAGCCATATTTTCAATAGTTCTATTTTTTCTTTCAACTACTCCATTTTGTTGAGGAGTTCTTGCTGCTGAATATTCTCTCTTAATTCCCTGTTGCTCACAGTATTCCACAAATTCATTAGAGGTGAACTCTCCTCCTCTGTCCGATCTTAAACATTTGATTCTCTTTTCAGTCTCATTTTCAATCATTTCTTTGAAAGCTTTAAATTTTTCAAAAGCTTCAGATTTTTCTTTGAGAAAGGTAACCCAAGTCATTCTAGAATAATCATCTATAAACAACATGAAGTAGCTTTCTCCCTGAATGCTCTGAGTTCTGGTGGGGCCACATAAATCAGTATGAATGAGATCTAATGGTTTTGAAGAAGTATACACTTTTGATTTAAAACTGGTTCTGGTCTGTTTTCCATGTTGACAAGGACCGCAAATGGTGTTATGGGGCCTTTTTATTTTGGGCAAGTCTCTAACTGCTTCCTTGTTACTAATGTTGACAAGATTATCAAAGCTCAAATGCCCCAATATTTTATGCCATAACCAACTCTCATCTTCTTGAGTTAGAAAACACTTTTCCTTTTTTATCTCACTTAGCATGTAAAGATTGTTTGGAGTCCTTGTAGCACTAGCAATGAGTTTTCCATTTTTTTCTTTACGAATCTCACATCTATCTGAAAAGAAAGATACTATGTGTCCTTGATCACAAAGTTGACTCACACTTAGAATATTATGTCTTAGACCTTCTACATAAAGCACATTTTCAGTTTTGGATTTCCCATCCAAGCTAAGAGTCCCTTTACCACAGATTTTAGCAGACTTGTTATCTCCAAAACTAACTGTTCCTCTGTTTGTGTTTTTTAAGACCAAAAACTTTTCCTTTTCACCAGTCATATGTTTTGAACAACCACTATCAAGATACCATTTCTCTACTTTGTCTTGAGCATGAAAAGCAGTTTGAACTATCATTGACTTAGACTTGATCTCATTTCTCTTTTTAGTGAACTTAAAGCTAGGTCTATCCAAACTGCACATCCTTGCTATATGCCCAACATTCTTGCATTTGTAACACATGACATTTTTATCCATAAGAGGTGCAAAAGAGTTAACATTTTCCTGACTATGGCTATTCACGGATTTAATGCAATGTATAGCTTTGTGACCAAATTCCTTGCAAGAAAAACAGTAGCCATGGAAAGTATTATGTAACCTGTTTTGATGCCTTGGATGATTGTTCTTCTTGTGACCAACTGGAATCCATCGTTCTTCAGGCTGAAGATTGATCTTGCTGTCTCTTCTTCCTGTCATGATGCTTGAGAACAAAACTCTCTTCCCTAAAATTCTTAAAGCCCAGAAGAATTCTCTTTAGAGATCGAACTTAACCTCTTCATTCTTTTTTGAAACTGTATGTTCTTCTGAAAGATCCTTCTCCAAGCTGTTAGGCTTTTTTGGGAGAGACCCGCTCTGATACCAATTGAAGAACACAAGCTTATACTGAGAGGGGGGGTGAACAGTATAAGACCGCTTTTTCAATTTTTCTTTCGATTCAACTTGCAGTTCAAAAATATGCAGTGAATATATAACAGTATCAAAACAAAAATCAAAGCAATGCACAGAATATCATCCACAATAGAGACACAGCAATTTACGTGGTTCACCCAACGCGGGCTACTCCACGGATAAAATTTGTACTAAATTTTATCACCTCAAATTCTGGGAAACATGTCCCGATTACAAAGTTTATGGGCACCAACCCAAAGGAGATACCTTCCCCTAGCTCTGCTTAATCTGGTGATCCTCTAGAGAACCTCTGCCTCTGTAGCCCTTAGCAAGTGGAACTCAATCCACAGAAGACACCTGTCTTCCCTGCTCTGTCTGGAGACCTCTGTCCTCAACTCTATCATCGCACAGTCGATCCTCTTATCTGCACCAAAACACAGTCCTTCGGTCTGGCACTATTGTCCTCGAACTTGCACCTCTGTGCAATTACAACACTCGATCAAATATCCACTTATGCACCTCTGTGCAAACACAACAACAATGTCTTCGCACACTCTACTCTTCGACGATCGAACTTCTCCCTGCACTCTACTTCTGCGAAAGTCGCACTTCGAACGCACACTTCGATCGATGCCCAAACTCTTCAAACAGCCCTCCTTTTATACTAACAATCTCAAGATTAGAAACATTCAATCTTAGTCGATTGTTACCCTTCAACTACGTCGGCTACAAAACCCTAACCTGCGTTGGCCCAAATTTAACTTTGTCGGCTCAAGTTCTTCCTTCACTGTAGCTTCGCCATGAAACTTCAACATGTCACGATATCGTGACACCTTTTTATGTCGTACACCTTCTTTTGCCTGTTGTCACGAAATCGTGACACCTTGGCCTTTGTCGACCTCCTTTGTGCTTATGTCATGAAATCGTGACACCTTTCCTCTTTGTTGATGTCATCTTCTCTTCTGTCATGAAATCATGACACTTCAGTCTTCATGCCCTTCCTCTCAGCTTCTATCATGAAATCATGACACTTTCATTCTGCTGATGTCACCTTCTCTCTATCGTGAAATCGTGACGCTTTAGTCTGCAAAGCCTTTTTTTCTGCCATATGCCCGCAAAACTGGAACATGTCACAAAATCATGATGCTTTCGCCTTCGAGCTCTTCCTTCTTCAATTCATCATGAAATCATGACGCTTCTTCTGATTAAGACTTGCTAACTGTTTCTGTCATGAAATCGTGACACTTTCTCCAACTGCAAGCTGCCAACTCAACCTATCATGAAATCATGACACTTTTTGCATCCGTACAACTTCTTTGTAGCCTGTCGTGAAATCATGATGCTTTCAACTTTTGAAAGCTTTCCCTACAACCTATCATGAAATCGTGACACTTCTAGCTTTCGTACGCTTTCTTTATTGCCTGTCATGAAATCATGACGCTTCTCCTTTCAGGCTCTTCTCTTTGCTGCATGTCACAAAATCATGACAGTCCTCAACTCGACCTCTGCAGCATGTCATGAAAATGCGACAGCCCTTACTTGGAACTTTGCATCATGTCACGAAATCATGACAGTTCCTGAATCACTTTCTCTCTCTTCAATCTTGTCATGAAATCGTGACAGATCACACTACGGACTTTCTCTTCTACAACATGTCATGAAATCATGACACTTTCTTGTCCGTATAGCCTCCTTTGCAGAATGTCATGAAATCATGACACTTTTCTTTCTCTGCCTTCCTACACTGTCCGAGTCATGAAAATGCGACATGTCATGAAATCATGACAGTTTTGCCTGCTTCGTCTCTGCCTTCCCGCATGTCGCGAAATCGTGACACATTTGCCTAAACTTTCTCTCTCCTCAAACATGTCACGAAATCATGACAGTTTTGCCAAGCTTTCTCTCTCCTAAAACATGTCACAATGAAATCGCGACAGTTTTTCCATTCGCCGCATACTTTTTCTTACTTGTCTTTTTCTTGATCTTTTGCAACTGGGCTACCCCGATCTTCTTGGAAACTCACTGTCCATGCTGAAACCTTCATCAAGACACATTCTTTGACATCAAACCAAATTGCTTCAAGACCTTCTTGACATCAATGACAACATCTACACTTAGAGTAAAGGCAATATACCCAATGTACCCAAAATTGCCAACACAATAAACTCCCACGTAGGAGCTATAGTGAAGCGATGACACTTGGTATTCTCCACCAGCTTCACACTAGTGGTCATACATTTTAGATTGCTTCAAGAATGTTGAACAAAGAACTTGGGACATGATAAAAATAATGGAGTGCTCACTTGTAATGGAGGTGACACATGTCACAAAGTCTATGATTAATTATCCATAAAAGGTATTCGAAATCCAAGTTCAAAGTGTGAGTGAAGCAAAATCAAAGATGTTCCAAAGAGGGAGCAAAGCACAGTAAAAGACATTCCAAAGAGGGAGTGAAGCATAGTCAAATATATTCCAAAGAGGGAGTGAAGCACATTCAAATACATCTGAAGCACAGCGTGGAAGGAAGGAAGAAGGAGCATTAAAGGCTCCTATATTTTGAAGGTCAAACCTTCAGCACCTATGTACCAGTATTAAAAACAAGCAACTCCAAGGAATCTCTATTGATTCTAGCGCCAAATGTGTCACTTACATTTTTGTTATATTCAACCGTAGAAAGTGTCAAACAATGAGGAGATTTTACATCTAAAAAGGTAATATTTAATCTCATTTATTATTGTTTTCATATTTGGAGATATAAGGGTTATAAACTAAGGTTAAAACTTAGATTTTGAAAGCAAAAGCTATAAGGGGTAACTTATCTCATTGATTTAATATTTGCAATTTAACCTAGGAGAAATAAGGAATTCTACTTGGATTAAATTATTTAACATTTTGTAAATATTATTATTTTTTCTAATTTTCCAAACTTGGGAGCCATAAGGGTTACTCCATGAAATTTATTTGGAAATTATAAATAATCCAAGGGATATAAAAGAGGTTATTATGGTTTCAATTAAGATTGGATGTATATACTTTTTACTTGTCTCTAACCTTCAAAAAAAGACAAAATAATTCCAACATTAAAACCTCTTCAAAATTGGAAAGTGCTTAGGAGTAATAAGGTGTTAAGAAGTTGATTTTTGATCTTTACAAAACTTGTATAAAATCAACTAGAATTGAACTATAGCACTATATCATGGAGTGTTGGTATATAGATTCAAGTGCAAGCAAGAATATGGTAGAAATTATACTTTGGTTTAACTCTTTAAAAAATATAAATGAGAAGCCAATTGTAGTAACAAAAAATAAAAAATATGAAGTAAAAGGAATTGGGGATATTCCAATAAATGTTAAGGATGGAAAATAAATAATCAAAAATGTATTGTATGTTCTAGGATTAACTATCAATATCTTTTTTGTTTCCCAACTCATGGATCAAAACTTAAATATTGAGTTCAAGGTTCTCACTGGGAGAAAGCAATGTCACATCTCTAGATAGAGAAGAATTATAGCATTGGGATCATATAAAAATGGTCTATGTATCTTGGATACAACTATTCACTTAGCTCTTTCAATCAATGCTTTAGAACTATGGAACAAAAGACTAGTATATGTCAGTGAGACATCAATGAAGGAGTTGTTCAGATATCAAATGGTGGAAGGACTACCCATCCTATATCTAAAAACTATTATATGTGCAAAATGTTTAGTAGGAAAACAACATAGAATCCCATTCGAACTTTGGTAGCATAGAATTCAACATCCTCTAAAAAATAATATATACATATTTGTATGGACCAATGAAAGTTGATAGTGTTGGAGGACATAAATACTTTCAGATTTTTTTTCATGATCATACTAAAAAAAAGTGGGTATATTTCATGAAGTACAAATCAGAAGCATTAGCTTCTTCAAACAATTCAAACATCAAGTGAAAAATAATTAGAAAATACTATAAAAACACTTCATTCATACAAAGGAGGAGAATTTGTTTCTAAATAATTTGACTCCTTTCTTGAAGATAATGGAATCAAAATATAGCTTACTCTAGCATACTCGCCTCAAAAAAATGGAATTGCAGAAAGAATAAATAGATCAATAATGGAAATGGTAATATGTATGTTAAAATAAGCATAACTTGATCATAAATACTAGGCTGAAGTAGTACACACAATATTCTACATAAAAAATCGACTACCAACAAGAATACTCAAGCATATTAGACCAAAAGAAACATGGTCAGGACAAAAATCCCAACAGAGAAATATTAAATATCTTTGGATGCAAAGCCTACATGCATATTCTAAAGCAAAAGAGAACCAAGTTGGACAACAAAACTATGACAAGGATATTTGTTGGCTACGATAATAAATCTATAGGATAGAAAATATTAGACCCATCTACAAAGAAAGTTTACATTAGCAAATATGTGATATTTGATGATAAATTCAAAATCAACACAGATGAATCCATTAGTGACACATAATTTCTCATGAATCTACCTTAAGAAGATATAATAAGCATAGAGCCAAAGTTAGAAGTACAAGATACAGAAGTATCAATTGTACTACAGAGAAAAGAAACAATATGGCTCAGGGATACTCTCAAAGAATCAAAACTAGAAAGGATGCTAGATCTAACCACCACAAGACCTCAAACTTGCAGAATGACCAGAATTAATGGAGGAATATTAAATAACACAGTGGAACCTGTATCAGCTTCTCAAGCTCTAAACAAATCACATTGGAAAGTAGCTATGAAATTTGAATATGCATCACTCAAGAAGAATAATACATGGGATATAGTAAATCTACCTTCAAAAAAAATAGTGGGATGCAAGTGGATATACAAAATCAAATACAAAGCAAATGGGACACTTGATAAGTACAAGGCTCGACTAGTGTCAAAAGGGTGTACTCAAACATAAGGAATTGACTATGAGGAAACATTTGCACCAACAGCTTGAATGACTACTATCCGAATAGTTTACACTCTAGCAGCACACCAAGGGTGGATACTTCATAAGATGGATGTAAAAAGTGCATTCATTAATGGTGACTTAGAGGAAGAAGTCTATATGACACAACCTCAAGTTTTTGTCATACAAGGACAAGAAATTAAGATATGCAAATTGAATAAATATCTATATGTTTTAAAATAATTGAAGAACACAAGCTTATACTGAGAGGGGGGGTGAACAGTATAAGACCTCTTTTTACTTTTTCCTTTATACTTCAAAACTGTAAAGCAATATACCCAAAGCAATATCAAGACAATGCACAAAATAATCCACAAAGTGACACCAATTTTAATGTGGTTCATCCAGAAGGCCTGGGCTACGTCCACAAAACTTTTCTCTAAAATTTATCTCAAAGTTCTTTGGGAAACCTTCCCAATTACAATGTTTATGAGCCTTGGCCCAAAGGAGACACCTTCCCCTAATCTAAATTTATGAGCCTCTGCTCAAAGGAGATACCTTCCCCTAATCTAAATTTATGAGCCTCTGCTCAAAGGAGATACCTTCCCCTCTGCTCTGGAAATGATCCCTCAGAAGATCAATTGCCTCTACCTCTTGCCAGCACATGGAACTCCTTTCCACCGAAGACCTCTTGTCCTCAATGCTTAGCCTAAGAGACCTCTGCCTTCTATGATCACGTCCACAGCAGCTCAGCTACCTGTACCAAAACACAGTTAGTCGGTCTAGTACAAGTCTTCCTTTGTCTGTAAAATCTATCCAACTCTATGAACAAATCAATCCTCTGCACACAAACCTTCTCAAAGACTTGCCAAATCTGTCCTTAGGTTCTCTGATAGAACCAATGTACCTCTGTCCTCAAGTTCTATGATAGAACTATCAATCTCAGCTCATAAGTCCTCTGCTAGGACCTGTCCAAATCTGATCACAAGTCCCCACCTGAACCTGTCCAAATCTTCTCACAAGTCCCCACTGGAACCTATCCAAAACCTGCTCACAAGTCCCCACTGGAACCTGTCCAAAACCTCAGCAAGCTCACAAAGAAAAAACTTGCTTAGCATGAACTCATAAAGAGAATTTTTAGAGACCCAATGTGATTCATAAACCTCATAGAAGCATAAAGAGAATTGTTAGAGACTCAATATGTTCTATACTTAACTCCAAATCTCAATCTCAAATCTCATAGAAACATAAAGAGAATTGTTAGAGACCCAATATGTTCTATACTTAACTCCCAATCTCAAATCTCATAGAAACATAAAGAGAATTGTTAGAGACCCAATATGTTCTATACTTAACTCCCAATCTCAAACTCAAATCTCATAGAACCATAAAGAGAATTGTTAGAGACTCAATATGATCTATACTTAACTCCCAATATCAATCTCAACTCAATCTCAACTCAAACTCAATCTCAAAAGAATAAGATAGATGTAGTAGCTTTTCTCAAGAATATAAAACACAAACCAACAATTGCCAACCATGTAATATCTCATATAACAATGATGCTTATATTCTTTTTACCCACAACTAGGGTTTCATCATCTCAATGCAAGTAGCAAGACTTATTAACATAAACCCTATTGCAAAAATGCTTCTTCTTCCTCAACAAGAATTATGCATTCACCCAAACATTCAACAATAACTTTAATGCATAAACAATCTTCAATCTCCAGAAAATAAGATTTACACCAATAATACCTAGTAGACAACCTTTTCACTCCAAACTCAATTTCAGAAAATATACCATAAACAACATACATGGAAGAAGTTGCCCATACCTTTACTTTGATGAAGAAGGAGAACTCAAAATCTATCACAACACTAACTCTCAATTTGCCACCAATTAGAGTTAGCAACTATACAATATTACACAATATTAAATATCCAAATATAACACCTTATTTCTCCAACTTAGTAAAAACCACAAAAGTACAATAACATACAAAATAACACCTCTTTACACCTTATTACTCCACATAAACATTAAACATTAAACATCATTGTCAAAACAAAAAGATACCTTAACCTTATACTTCCCGTGCATTCACGGCCACCATTCTATGCACACCATGACCAAAAAGAAATCCCCAATGAAGAGAATCGAACTCAGCACCTCTGCCATCTAGCGCTTTCACTTAAACGCGATTATCGTTGGGTCACAAGAGCTCAACGAAATAACAAACCACTGCCCTCTCTTTTATCTTTCTTTGACGTAAATATGCTGGAAAATGTAAATGTCTTCCACAAACCGCATGCAAACAAACCACTACCATCAAGCCAAAAGGTAAGGATATAGCCCAAGCTCAAAACTGAGATTGCCAAGCGCAGTCTCCATGACACAGAACATGCACGATCTCAAAGACGTCGACGAAGATCAAAAACATAGAGCAAGCTCAAACGAAGACACCAAGCGCTTTTCAAAGGATGTAGAGCAATGCAAGTCATAGACACCAAGCACAGATCGAACAAAACGGTGCAAAATCAAATCATAGATGCCAAGCGTAATTCGAACAAAATGGCATAAAGCAAATCGAGAAGCCAAGCACAAATCAAAAAAATAGAGAACCACAAATCATAGATGTCCAAATAATAATCGATGGTCCTAACTTTTGAAAACCATGCCACCTTATATAGCATTTTATCCTTCACTGATTGACGTCGGCGCTCCTCCAACGATGGCAATAAATCGACGATGCTTAAGGGTTGAAAGAACCTTTAATAATAATTAAAATAATTATTATTATTATTTTATTAATAATAAATTAAACTTGGACCTTTGACAAAGGTATGAGTTAATTTAATTATTAATAATACACATGGACCTTTGCATTAAGTTAAGCTTGGTTTTAATAAAAACCCTTAATGAGTCCAAATGGTTTTAAGAAAAACCTTTAGCCTTGTCACCATGGTTTTAATAAAAACCCTTTAACATAATGAAGCTTCTCAAGATATTCTTGACATCACACTCTTTTGAAATCAACACAAAAATGCCTTTTGACATCAATGACAACTTATACATTTTAGCAAAGGCAAAGTACCCAAAATTGCCAACAATCTCCCCCTTTGTCATTGATGGCAAACCTTTACTGAAAAAACTTCTCAAGAGCAAAAACTAAAACCAACTGAAACCAACAGTGCTAACAACTAAGAATCTTCCTTTGAAGTTTTGCTCCCCCTGACTTGAAGCTTTCCTCTTCACTTTGAAGCTCTCCCCCTTACTCATATTTCTCCCCCTTTGTCATCAATGGTAAAGGGCCACCTTTGGGGCTCGGGACTAAGAATTAACATCTTAGCTTAGTCCCTCCCCCACCTCCTGATGATGTGATTAATTCTGGGGTGGGAGTAAAACTCCCATTAGGCACGATCATCATCAGCATCTATAACTTCCTTGTCGGGCCTTCTCTTGAACTCTTTGACCATATTCCTATTCTTGTCACTGTTCTTGTTCTTGTTCTCATCCCTGTTCTTATCCATGCCTTGATCCTTGGACCCTGATCATGCCACTTGTTCTCATTCTGTATTCTAGAATTTTAGCTCTACACTTTCTGACTGTGTGACCTTCATTGTTACACTTATAGCAAGTAACAATGTTATTTCTTTTAGGCATACCTGTTCTTTGAATCCACCAGTTCTGACCAAACTCGTTACGACCAAACCTATTCTGACCAAACCTGTTTTGACCAAACCTGTTCTGACCAAACCTATTTTGACCAAACCTGTTCTGACCAAACCTATTCTGACCAAACCTGATCTGACCAAACCTATTCTGACCAAACCTATTTTGATCATACCTGTTCTTGATATTTGCCTTGCAATAAACTGCCTTGTGCCCAAACTGTTGACAAGAGTAGCAATACCCTTGAAAGATATTACCACCTCTAAAACTGTCATTTACCTTCTTCACTTGAGCCATGCAATGTGAATCTATGTGACCAAACCTGTGACAAGTAAAACATCTGCCTTGAAACTTTCCTTTATTTGACCTCTTAGGCCCTAAAAACTTCTTCTTCTCATTCTGAATTCTGTTTTCTATTTCTGTGCATCTATCATTCAAGAACTCATGATCTAAAATACTTTCCTCATCAGAACTCTCTTCCTTTTGGAGTCTCTTACTAGACTCTCCAACTTGTTCCTTGTGAGGCTTAACAAAACCAAGACCTGTTTTATCTATTGTCTTTCTTTGACCTTTGATGAGAGACTTAACCTTTTTGGAGCTATCTTGAAACTTGTGAAGCTTATCCTTGTACCCTTTAGTTTCCTCTTTCAAAGAAGCCATTTTTTGTTCTAACTCACTATACTCAAGAACCTTAGACTCTAACTCATCCTTGAGTTCTTGTGTCTTAGCTATAGAGAAGTCAAGACTTTATATAAGATCATCTCTCTCCATACAACATTCATCCAACTTATCCTTGAGTCTAGCATTCTTCTTTCTTTCCTTTTTCAAAGCACTAAGAGCACTAATAAGTTCACCTTTGATATCTACTTCACCTTCCTCTATATGTTTGCTATTAGAATCATCAAAGCCTTTTTCGGATTTCTTATCACTAGAGGTGCTACCCTTTTCAAAAACCATACATGCATCTTCCTTATAGTTTTCTGAAGCATCCTCATACATACTAGAAATCAAATCATTATTTGTGCAATCATCCTCAAGGTGACCAAAATTTCCACATCTAAGGCATTTCATGATAATGAATCTATTTTTTGGTTCTTCCTCTTTTTCTGATATGAACATCTCATTTTCATTATCACTTGAAGAACTTTCACTATCACTACTAGAACACTTACTTGCTTTGTCTAGGTAGAAACTCTTCTTGTGTTTGTGAGAATACCTCTTTCCTTGATTGCTGTGCTCATCTTTGTTTTTTCTATGATGCTTGTGCTTTTTAGAATCCTTGTTCTTACAGTCCTGTTTATCTTCATCACTTTCATCCTTGGCAACAGTACAGTCAATAGCATAATGACCAAATTTTACACAATTAAAACATCTTACATTTTTCATATTTTTATGTTTTCTAGAGAACTTGTCTTTCTTGTTGTAATATGCCTCTTCATCACTAGAAGACTCATCACTCTCTTGAAGTTTTTTACCTTTGGATTTCTTGGTAGCCTTGAAAGCTGCCTCTTTCTTGACATCAACCTTCACTTGAGTTCTTAACTCAAATCTTGCAAGTATACTATGGAGCTCATATTTTTTCAATTTATCCAAATCTTTAGCTTCCTCAATAGCAGAAATATTTTCACTAAATCTATTAGGAAGAGATCTTAAAATCTTATCACAAACATCATTTTCAGCAAGCTCAAGACCTAAGTCTTTAATGGAGTTAACAACCTCATCCATACGAAGCATGTAGTCACTAATCTTTTCATCATCATTCATCTTGAGTTATTCAAACATACCTTTGAAGTGTCTCAACTTGGCCTTTCTAACATTTGTATCACCTATATGAACCACCTTCAACCGATTCCACATTTCACTAGTTGTCTTGCGGTGAATCACTTTGGTGAGATTTGCTTTCCGTAAGCCTTTCGAATTGCATTCATTGCTTTTGAATTGCTGTGATGTAGGAGCCTTTCTTCTTTAGTATTAGGACCATGTTCGGGAATAGTGTACTCATCTTCAATCACTTCCCAAACCTCATTCCCAAGTGCCATGAGATGAACCTTCATCCTTGCACTCCAAAGACCAAAATCTGACCCATCAAGAATAGGTGCTGCATTGCCACTTGAATGATCCATTGTGTTCTTTACTAGCTTTTTCTTCAAGCTATTAAACTTTTTGAAGGCACTCGCTTTGATACCAATTGAAGAACACAAGCTTATATTGAGAGGGGGGGTGAACAGTATAATACCTCTTTTTACTTTTTCCTTTATACTTCAAAACTGTAAAGCAATATACCCAAAGCAATATCAAGACAATGCACAAAATCATCCACAAAGTGACACCAATTTTAATGTGGTTCACCCAGAAGGCCTGGGCTACGTCCACAAAACTTTTCTCTAAAAGTTATCTCAAAGTTCTTTGGGAAACCTTCCCAATTACAATGTTTATGAGCCTCGGCCCAAAGGAGACACCTTCCCCTGATCTAAATTTATGAGCCTCTGCTCAAAGGAGATACCTTCCCCTAATCTAAATTTATGAGCCTCTGCTCAAAGGAGATACCTTCCCCTAATCTAAATGTATGAGCCTTTGCTCAAAGGAGATACCTTCCCCTCTACTCTGGAAATGATCCTTTAGAAGATCAACTGCCTCTACCTCTTGCCAGCACGTGGAACTCCTTTCCATCGAAGACCTCCTATCCTCAATGCTTAGCCTAAGAGACCTCTGCCTTCTATGATCACGTCCATAGCAGCTCAGCTACCTATACCAAAACATAGTCAGTCGGTCTAGTACAAGTCTTTCTCTTTCTATCAGATCTATCCAACTCTATGAACAAATCAATCCTCTGCACACAAGCCTTCTCAAAGACTTGTCAAATTTGTCCTTAGGTTCTCTAATAGAACCAATGTACCTTTGTCCTCAAGTTCTCTGATAGAACTATCAATCTTTGCTCACAAGTCCTCTGCTAGGACTTGTCCAAATCTGCTCACAAGTCCCCACCTGAACCTGTCCAAATCTGCTCAGAAGTTCCCACTGGAACCTGTCCAAAACCTGCTCACAAGTCCCCATTGGAACCTATCCAAAACCTCAGCAAGCTCACCAAGAAAAAACTTGCTTAGCATGAACTCACAAAGAGAATTGTTAGAGACCCAATGTGATTCATAAACCTCATAGAAGCATAAAGAGAATTGTTATAGACTCAATATGTTCTATACTTAACTCCAAATCTCAATATCAAATCTCATAGAAACATAAAGAGAATTGTTAGAGACCCAATATGTTCTATACTTAACTCCCAATCTCAAATCTCATAGAAACATAAAGAGAATTATTAGAGACCCAATATGTTCTATACTTAACTCCCAATATCAAACTCAAATCTCATAGAACCATAAAGAGAATTGTTAGAGACCCAATATGATCTATACTTAACTCCCAATATCAATCTCAACTCAATCTCAACTCAAACTCAATCTCAAAAGAATAAGATAGATGTAGTAGCTTTTTGTTGGCAATTTTGGGTACCTTGGGTACATTGCTTTTGCTCTAAGTGTAGATGTTGTCATTGATGTCAAGAAGGTCTTGAAGCAATTTGGTTTGATGTCTCAGAATGTGTTTTGATGAAGGTTTCAGTTTGGACAGTGAGTTTCCAAGAAGATCAGAGTAGCCCAGTTGCAAAAGATCAAGAAAAAGACAAGTAAGAAAAAGTATGCAGGCGGCTGGAAAAACTATCGCGATTTCGTGACATGTTTTAGGAGAGAGAAAGTGCTGGCAAAACTATCGCGATTTCGCGACATGTTTTAGGAGAGAGAAAGTGCTGGCAAAACTGTCACGATTTCGCGACATGTTTGAGGAGAGAGAAAGTTTGGGCAAAACTGTCGCGATTTCGCGACATGTTGGCAGAGAAGGAGAGCAAGTTGGAAAGTGTCACGATTTCGTGACATGTCGCATTTTCGTGACTCGAAAAGTGCAGGAAGGCAGAAAAGGAAAAGTGTCACGATTTCGTGACATAATGCAAGGAAGGTTGTACGGACGAAAAAGTGTCACGATTTCGCGACATGATGCTGAAGAGAGAGTCCGCAAAGAGAACTGTCATGATTTCATGACAAGTTCGAAGAGAGAGAAAGTTACATGTAAAATGTCATGATTTCGCGACATGCTGCAGAGGTCGAGTTGAGGACTGTCGTGATTTCGTGGCATGTTGAAAAGCTCGAAGTGAGAACTGTCACGATTTCGCGACATGCAGCGAAGGAAAGAGTTTGATATGAGAAGCGTCACGATTTCACGACAGGCAGTAGAAAAAGTGTACGAAAGCTGAAAGCGTCACGTTTTCACGACAGGATGGAGAGAAAGCTTGCATCAGCAAAAAATGTCACGATTTCACGACAGGTTGAGAAGGCAGCTTTGAGTTGGAGAAAGTGTCACGATTTCATGACAGAAACTGGAAGCAGGTCTTCTATAGGAGAAGTGTCACGATTTCATGACAGAAGCAGAGAGGAAGGCTATGAAGACAAAAGCGTCATGATTTCGTGACATGTTCCAGTTTCACGGGTGTAAGGCAGAAAGAAGCTCAAGGCAACAGAAGTGTCACGATTTCATGACAAAAGCTGAGAGGAAGGCCATGAAGACAAAAGGGTCACGATTTCATGACAGAGTTAAAGATGACGTCAGCAGAAGCAGATGTGTCATGATTTCATGACAAAAGAAGAGAAGAAGGCAATGAAGACTAAAGTGTCATGATTTCACGACAGTAGTGAAGATGACGTCAGCAAGAGGCAAAAGTGTCACGATTTCATGACAAAAGCACAAAGGAAGTCGACAAAGGCCAAGGTGTCACGATTTCACGACAGCAGGCTAAAGAAGGTGTACGACAGGCAAAGGTGTCACGATATCGTGACATGTTGGAGTTTCACGAGAAAAACTACAGAACAGCAGAGGCGGTTGAAGCCGACAGAGTTAACCTTGAGCCGACGAAGTGTAGGGTTGTGCAGCCGACGTTGTTTTAGGGATATGCAGCCGACTAAGATCAAGAATCTAATCTTGAGATTTGTTCTATAAAAGGAGGGTTGTTTCGAGTTTGAAGGGATTTTTTTTGGTGAATCGAACTTGCGAAAGCAAAGTCCACGGGGCACAGAGACCGAGTCGAATCGATTCGTGCGAAGTGTGCGAGATGCAGCCATAACAACACAAATAGCACAGAAGTGGCGAGTTCATGCGCACTGTGAGAAGTTCGATCGTAGAGTGTTGTATGCTGCTGTGTTTGCACAGAGGTGCAAAGGTCGATGTTCGATCGAGTGCAGTTGTAATTGCGCAATAAGAGCGAAGGACTGTGTCTTGCCGAACAGAGGAAGAGGACAACTTGTACCAGATCGAAGGACTATGTTTTGGTGCAAATTCGAGGACCAGCTTTGAGGTGACAGAGTTGAGGACAGAGGTCTCCAGCCAGAGCAGGGAAGACAGGTGTCTTCTGTGGATAGAGTTCCACTTGCTAAGGGCAGAAGAGGCAGAGGTCTTCTAGAGGATCACCAGCCGGAGCAGAGTTAGGGGAAGGTATCTCCTTTGAGCGAGAGGCTCATAAACATTGTAATTGGGAAGGTTTCCCAAAGAATTTGAAATAAACTTTTAAAGAAAAGTTTTGTGGACGTAGCCCGACCATTTTGGGTGAACCACGTTAAAAATGAGTCCTCTATGTGTGATGCTTTCTGTCTTGTTTAATATTGTGTTGATGCCACTGCTATCCGATTTTAAAATTATTAAATGGATAAGTCTTATACTGTTCACCCCCCCTCTCAGTATAAGTTCATGTTCTTCAATTGGTATCAGAGCAGGTCACTCCAGAAAGAGCCTAACAGCTTGGAGAAGGATCTATCAGAGGAACATATAATTTCAGAAAGAAATGAAGAGGTTGAGTTCGATCTCAAAAGTGAATTCTTCTTGGCCTTGAGAAAGCTTGAGAAACTCAGGGAAGAGAATTTTGTTCTCAAGCATAAATGTCAGGAAGAAGAAATAGCAAGATCAGAATTGTCTCAAAGTGTTATAGATTTCAAAATTCTAGCTGAAGAAGGGAAGAAGGTTGAACAGGTTCTAACAGAGGCTCTAAAAGGAAAGGAAGCTGATTGTGAGAAACTAGAAGAAGAAATTATGTCTCTTAGAGTGAAGTTGGAACAGTTGACTCTCAGACAGAATATTCCATGTGAAAAGAAGGATGGTATCACCATTCATGAAATAGGGTCTCCGAGCAAGATCAATCTTCATCCTGAAGAGCAGTGGATTCCAGTTGATCGCAAGAAGAACAATCATCCAAGGCATCAAAACAGGTTACATAATACCTTCCATGGCTATTGTTTTTCCTGTAAGAAATTTGGTCACATAGCTATGCATTGCAATAAATCTCTGAATAGCCATTGTAAGGAAAATGTTAACTCATTTGCACCTCTTATGAATAAAAATATCATGTGTTACAAGTGCAAGAATTTTGGGCATATAGCAAGGATGTGCAGTTTGAATAGATTTAGCTTTGAGTTCACTAAAAAGAGGAATGAGATCAAATCTAAGTCAATGATAGTTCAAACTGCTTTTCATGCTCAAGACAAAGTAGAAAAATGGTATCTTGATAGTGGTTGTTCAAAACATATGACTGGTGAAAAAGAAAAGTTTTTGGTTTTCAAAGAAACAAACAGAGGAACAATCGAGTTTTGGAGATAACAAGTCCGCAAAAATCTGTGGTAAAGGGACTCTTAGTTTGGATGGGAAATCCAAAATAGAGAATGTGCTCTATGTAGAAGGCCTAAGACATAATCTTCTTAGTGTGAGTCAACTTTGTGATCAAGGGCACATAGTATCTTTCTTTTCAGATAGATGTGAGATAAGTAAAGAAAAAAATGGAAAACTCATTGCTAGTGCTACAAGGACTCCAAACAATCTTTACATGCTAAGTGAGATAAAAAGGGAAAAGTGTTTTATAACTCAAGAAGATGAGAGTTGGTTATGGCATAAAATATTGGGACATTTGAGTTTTGATAATCTTGTCAATATTAGTAACAAGGAAGCGATCGAGAGACTTGCTTAAAATAAAAAGGCCCCATAACATCATTTGCGGTCCTTGTCAACATGGTAAGCAGACCAGAACCAGTTTCAAATCAAAAGGGCATACTTCTTCCAAACCATTGGATCTTATTCATACTGATTTGTGTGGCCCCACCAGAACTCAGAGCATTCAGGGAGATAGCTACTTCATGCTGTTTATAGATGATTATTCTAGAATGACTTGGGTTACTTTTCTCAAAGAAAAATCTGAAGCTTTTGAAAAATTTAAAGCTTTTAAAGAAATGATTGAAAATGAGACTGACAAGAGAATCAAATGCTTAAGATCAGATAGAGGAGGAGAGTTCACTTCAAATGAATTTGTGGAATACTGTGAGCAACACGAAATCAAAAGAGAATATTCAGCAACAAGAACTCCTCAACAAAATGGAGTAGTTGAAAGGAAAAATAGAACTGTTGAAAATATGGCTAGAGCTATGTTAAATGAGTCAAAACTTTTAGATGGCTTTTGGAGAGAAGCAGTCAGTACAGCAGTTTACATCATCACTAGGGCTCAGCTCAGAGTCAATCATCATAAAACTCCCTATGATTTGTGGAAAGGAAGACCAACTACAGTAAAACACTTCAAAGTGTTCGGGAGTAAGTGCTTCATCAGAAGGGAAGATCAGAATTTGGGAAAATTTGATCCTAGGTGTGATGAGGGAATTTTTCTTGGATATTCCAGCAGAAGCAAGGCCTACAGATGTTTCAACAAAAGAACTCATACTGTTGTAGAGAGCATAAATGTAACAGTAGATGAAAAGACAGGGATAAGAGAACCAGTCAAGGAACTGGGTGATGAAATCTGTCAAGAAGAATTCAGAGAGGCTTCAGATGAAGAAGAGGAAAGACAACAACTGCTTCCCAAAACTCCTTCACGGTATGTTCAGAAACATCATCCCAAAGACTTGATCATTGGTGATCCAAATAGCAGGAAAACAAGAAGAAGAGTCATTCCTTCGCATGATTCTACGAATGTTGCTTTATTGTCTCAGATTGAGCCAAAAGATTTCAGTGAAGCATGTGCAGATAAATTTTGGATAAAAGCAATGGATGAAGAGCTAAATCAAATAGAGAAAAGTGAAACTTGGGATTTGGTTCCTAGACCTAAGGACAAGAATGTCATTGGCACAAAATGGATTTTCAGAAATAAACTCAATGAGGATGGAAAGATTGTCAAAAACAAAGCTAGGTTAGTTTGTAAAGGTTATTCTCAAGTAGAAGGTGTTGATTTCGAGGAGACGTTTGCGCCTGTTGCTCGTCTTGAAGCTATCAAAATGTTTTTGGCCCTTTCTAGTTTCAAATATTTCAAGGTATTTCAAATGGATGTAAAGTCAGCCTTTCTAAATGGGGTGTTGAATGAAGAAGTCTACATAGAACAGCCAGAAGGAGTGTCTCTCTCAGAACAGCCAGACTATGTATGTAAACTAAAAAAGGCCTTGTACGGGTTAAAACAAGCACCCAGGGCTTGGTACTCAAGACTTGACGGGTATCTTCATGAACAAGGTTTCAGGAAAGGCGTGGCAGATAGCAACTTGTATATTAAGAATGAAGGCGATGATATGTTGATCATAGTTGTCTATGTTGATGATATTATTTTTGGGGGAAATAATACTCAGATGTGCAAAGTTTTTGCCAACACCATGCGAGAAGGAATTCGAGATGTCTATGATTGGAGAGCTGTCATTCTTTTTAGGGCTTCAGATTGCGCAATCAAAAGATGGTATATTTCTCTCTCAGGAAAAGTATATCAAAGAAATGTTGAAGAAATTCGGGATGATGGACAGCAAACCCGTGTGTACTCCTATGATTACAGGGTGCAATCTGAGTAAAGATGATGAATCTCCAATGGCAGATCAGAAGTTATACAGATCTATGATTGGCAGTTTACTATACAGTACAGCTACCAGACCGGATATCATGCAGGCCGTTGGATTAGTTGCAAGATTTCAGGCAGCTCCAAAAGAATCTCATGTTATAGCAGTCAAAAGGATATTCAGATATTTGAAGGGAACTATGGACTTTGGGCTTTGGTATCCCAAAGGTGATGATTTCACCCTCACAGCCTATACGAGATGCAGATTGGGCAAGCAGTATTGATGACAGGAAAAGCACTAGTGGTGGAGCATTCTTTCTGGGAAAGAGTCTGGTTTCTTGGTTAAGTAAGAAACAACCTTCAGTTTCCTTATCTATGACAGAAGCTGAATACATAGCAGCAGTGGCTGGGTGCACACAGGTTTTATGGATGAAAACCACCTTGGAGGATTTCAAAGTCAAGCATGAACAACCCATCTCCATTCTCTGTGATAATACAAGTGCCATAAGTATTTCTAAAAATTCGGTAATGCACTCAAGGACGAAGCACATTTCCATCAAATATCATTTTCTAAGGGAGAAAGTGCAAGAGAAGCAGGTCAAGCTAGAGTATGTGCCTACTAAAGAGCAGATTGCGAGATATCTTCACCAAACCTCTTCCAAGAGATACGTTTGAGTATCTAAGGGAGAAATTGGGAGTTGTACTCTCACCTCAGAATTAATCACCTCATCAGGAGGTGGGGGAGGGACCAAGCCAAGAGGCTCTTTCTTAGTCCCGAGTCCCAAAGGTGGCCCTTTGCCATTGATGACAAAGGGGGAGAGATATGAGTAAGGGGGAGAGCTTCATGTGAAGAAGAGAGCTTCAAGTCAGGGGGAGCAAAAACTTCAATTGCAGATTCTCAGTTGTTGGATCAGTTGGTTTCAGTTTTGGCTCTTGACTAGTGTTTTCAGTTAAGGTTTGCCATCAATGACAAAGGGGGAGATTGTTGGCAATTTTGGGTACCTTGGGTACATTGCTTTTGCTCTAAGTGTAGATGTTGTCATTGATGTCAAGAAGGTCTTGAAGCAATTTGGTTTGATGTCTCAGAATGTGTTTTGATGAAGGTTTCAGTTTGGACAGTGAGTTTCCAAGAAGATCAGAGTAGCCCAGTTGCAAAAGATCAAGAAAAAGACAAGTAAGAAAAAGTATGCAGGCGGTTGGAAAAACTATCACGATTTCGCGACATGTTTTAGGAGAGAGAAAGTGTTGGCAAAACTATCACGATTTCGCGACATGTTTTAGGAGAGAGAAAGTGCTGGCAAAACTGTCACGATTTCGCGACATGTTTGAGGAGAGAGAAAGTTTGGGCAAAACTGTCACGATTTCGCGACATGTTGGCAGAGAAGGAGAGCAAGTTGGAAAGTGTCACGATTTCGCGACATGTCGCATTTTCGCGACTCGAAAAGTGCAGGAAGGCAGAAAAGGAAAAGTGTCACGATTTCGCGACATAATGCAAGGAAGGTTGTACGGACGAAAAAGTGTCACGATTTCGCGACATGATGCTGAAGAGAGAGTCCGCAAAGAGAACTGTCACGATTTCGTGACAAGTTCGAAGAGAGAGAAAGTTACATGTAAAATGTCACGATTTCGCGACATGCTGCAGAGGTCGAGTTGAGGACTGTCATGATTTCGTGGCATGTTGAAAAGCTCGAAGTGAGAACTGTCATGATTTCGCGACATGCAACGAAGGAAAGAGTTTGATATGAGAAGCGTCACGATTTCATGACAGGTAGTAGAAAAAGTGTACGAAAGCTAAAAGCGTCACGTTTTCATGACAGGATGGAGAGAAAGCTTGCGTCAGCAGAAAATGTCACGATTTCGTGATAGGTTGAGAAGGCAGCTTTGAGTTGGAGAAAGTGTCACGATTTCACGACAGAAACTGGAAGCAGGTCTTCTATAGGAGAAGTGTCACGATTTCACGACAGAAGCAGAGAGGAAGGCTATGAAGACAAAAGCGTCACGATTTCGTGACATGTTCCAGTTTCACGGGTGTAAGGCAGAAAGAAGCTCGAGGCAGCAGAAGTGTCACGATTTCACGACAAAAGCTGAGAGGAAGGCCATGAAGACAAAAGGGTCACGATTTCATGACAGAGTTAAAGATGACGTCAGCAGAAGCAGATGTGTCATGATTTCATGACAAAAGAAGAGAAGAAGGCAATGAAGACTAAAGTGTCACGATTTCGTGACAGTAGTGAAGATGACGTCAGCAAGAGGCAAAAGTGTCACGATTTCATGACAAAAGCACAAAGGAAGTCGACAAAGGCCAAGGTGTCACGATTTCACGACAGTAGGCTAAAGAAGGTGTACGACAGGCAAAGGTGTCATGATATCGTGACATGTTGGAGTTTCACGAGAAAAACTACAGAACAGCAAGAGGCGGTTGAAGCCGACAGAGTTAACCTTGAGCCGACGAAGTGTAGGGTTGTGCAGCCGACGTTGTTTTAGGGATATGCAGCCGACTAAGATCAAGAATCTAATCTTGAGATTTGTTCTATAAAAGGAGGGTTGTTTCGAGTTTGAAGGGATTTTTTTTGGTGAATCGAACTTGCGAAAGCAAAGTCCACGGGGCGCAGAGACCGAGTCGAATCGATTCGTGCGAAGTGTGCGAGATGCAGCCATAACAGCGCAAATAGCACAGAAGTGGCGAGTTCATGCGCACTGTGAGAAGTTCGATCGCAGAGTGTTGTATGCTGCTGTGTTTGCGTAGAGGTGCAAAGGTCGATGTTCGATCGAGTGCAGCTGTAATTGCGCAATAAGAGCGAAGGACTGTGTCTTGCCGAACAGAGGAAGAGGACAACTTGTACCAGACCGAAGGACTATGTTTTGGTGCAAATTCGAGGACCAGCTTTGAGGTGACAGAGTTGAGGACAGAGGTCTCCAACCAGAGCAGGGAAGACAGGTGTCTTCTGTGGATAGAGTTCCACTTGCTAAGGGCGAGAAGAGGCCAGAGGTCTTCTAGAGGATCACCAGCCAGAGCAGAGTTAGGGGAAGGTATCTCCTTTGAGCAGAGGCTCATAAACATTGTAATTGGGAAGGTTTCCCAAAGAATTTGAAATAAACTTTTAAAGAAAAGTTTTGTGGACGTAGCCCGACCATTCTGGGTGAACCACGTTAAAAATGAGTCCTCTATGTGTGATGCTTTCTGTCTTGTTTAATATTGTGTTGATGCCACTGCTATCCGATTTTAAAATTATTAAATGGATAAGTCTTATACTGTTCACCCCCCCTCTCAGTATAAGTTCATGTTCTTCACTTTTCTCAAGAATATAAAACACAACCCAATAATTGCCAACCATGCAATATCTCATATAACAATGATGCTTATATTCTTTTTACCCACAACTAGGGTTTCATCATCTCAATGCAAGTAGCAAGACTTATTAACATAAACCCTATTGCAAAAATGCTTCTTCTTCCTCAACCAGAATTATGCATTCACCCAAACATTCAATAATAACTTTAATGCATAAACAATCTTCAATCTCCAGAAAATAAGATTTACACCAATAATACCTAGTAGACAACCTTTTCACTCCAAACTCAATTTTAGAAAATATACCATAAACAACATACATGGAAGAAGTTGCCCATACCTTTACTTTGATGAAGAAGGAGAACTCAAAATCTGTCACAACACTAACTCTCAATTTGCCACCAATTAGAGTTAGCAACTATACAATATTACACAATATTAAATATCCAAATATAACACCTTATTTCTCCAACTTAGTAAAAACCACAAAAGTACAATAACATAAAAAATAACACCTCTTTACACCTTATTACTCCACATAAACATTAAACATTAAACATCAATGTCAAAACAAAAATATACCTTAACCTTATACCTCCCGCGCATTCATGGCCACCATTCTATGCACACCACAACCAAAAAGAAATCCCCAATGAAGAGAATCAAACTTAGCACCTCTGTCATCTAGCGCTTTCACTTAAATGCCACCGTCGTTGGGTCATAAGAGCCCAACGAAATAACAAACCGCTGCCCTCTCTTTTATCTTTCTTTGATGCCAAGATCCTGGAAAACGTAAACGTCTTCCACAAACCGCATGCAAACAAACCACTGTCGTCAAGCCAAAAGGTAAGGATACAGCCCAAGCTCAAAACTGATATTGCCAAGCATAGTCTCCATGACACAGAACATGCACGATCTCAAAGACGTCGATGGAGATCTAAAACACAGAGTGAGCTCAAACGAAGACACCAAGCGCTTTTCGAAGGATGTAGAGCAATGCAAGTCACAGACGCCAAGCGTAGATCGCACGAAACGGTGCAAAATAAAATCATAGATGCCAAGCGTAATTCGAATGAAACTGCATAAAGCAAATCGAGAAGCCAAGCGCAAATCAAAAAAATAGAGAACCACAAATCGCAGATGTCCAAATAATAATCGATGGTCCTAACTTTTGAAAACCATGCCACCTTATATAGCATTTTATCCTTCACTGATTGACGTCGACGCTCCTCCAACGATGGCAATAAATCGGCGACGCTTAAGGGTTGAAAGACCCTTTAATAATAATTAAAATAATTATTATTATTATTTTATTAATAATAAATTAAACTTGGACCTTTTACAAAGGTATGAGTTAATTTAATTATTAATAATACACATGGACCTTTGCATTAAGTTAAGCTTGGTTTTAATAAAAACCCTTAATGAGTCCAAATGGTTTTAAGAAAAACCTTTAGCCTTGTCACCATGGTTTTAATAAAAACCCTTTAACATAATGAAGTTTCTCAAGATATTCTTGACATCACACTCTTTTGAAATCAACACAAAAATGCCTTTTGACATCAATGACAACTTATACATTTTAGCAAAGGCAATGTACCCAAAGTACCCAAAATTGCCAACAACAATCTCCTAGAGCATGGAATATCAAGATCAATAATCATCTACTATATCATAAATTTCAATAAAAGTACAGCAAATCCAAGTTTATATACCAAGAATATTGGAAATGATATCATGATTCTCATATTATATGTTGATGACAGTATTGGAAGTTCAAAAAATTTAGTAAGTGATATAAAAAAGGATCTTGAAAAGGTTTTTGAAATGAGAGGTCTAGGCCTAATGAACTACTACCTTAGGTTAGAAATTTATTAAGGATAAGACAAAATGGCTATCACTCAATAAAATTATGCAAAAGCTATTCTTGAAAAATACAGAATGACAGAGTGCAAGCCCAAAGATACACCAATGGAACAAGGAATTCAACAATCCAAAAATGATAAAACACCACTATTTTTAGTAACAATATATCATCAACTGATTGGAAGTATTTTGTACTTAATAAACAGTCGACCAGACATAGCATTTGTAGTATATTATCTTTCACGGTTTATGAAAGAACCAAGAGAAAGTCATTGGAAAGCTATGAAAATAATATTACAATATATTAAGAAGACTACATATTATGGATTAACTTATACGAATAATGTCAAAGACTTTTATCTGCAAGGATACTCATATTCATATTATTTTGGGTCTATTGATGACAGAAAATCTACATCAGGTTATGTCTTCTATCTCATATCAAGACCCATATCTTGGAATAGTGAGAAACAACATACAATAGCACAATCATCAACTAAAATAGAATATAGAGTAGCTAGAGATACAACCTATGAAGCCCTATGGTTGCAATACATACTATCTAAATGGAACTCCAATGAACTCCAACTATGATATTCTATGATAATCAAGGAGTACTAAATATGATCAAGAATCCAATCATACATAACAAAGCATATTGAAGCCTAATATCATTTCATCAGAGAACACTTTCAAAACAAGCATATCATCCTCAAGTATGTACCTACAGAAGATCAACTGGTACATATATTTACAAAGGTACTTGGAAAAATCAAGCTTCAAACATTCATATATCATCTATGTGATTCAAGATAACCTCATACCAAATAATGTAATACAGGGGGGTGTTAGAGTTAGAGTATATTGCATCATTTTGGTAATATTATGTAATGTACCTAAAGTACATAGTTAGGACATTATATTACTTTATGGGAAAGTTATCTAGTTACTTGGGTAAGAAGTAACATATGCACAAGTGTCATTGTGCATGTTGTAAGTGTGCAAGGTGTCCCCTTGTATAGCTAGATAGAGTGTTTGTCAAGGAATCCATATTCCTATATAAAGGGTCACATAGCTCCATTTGTAAACAATCACTTTTGTTCATTCAATAAGATGTTCTAATACTTTGATCTCTATATCATAGTATAATGTAATCATGCTAAAGCTATCAACTATCTTTCTCACCTTCTATGTTCTCAACCCAAGACTGTGTCTCTTCTTGGCTTAGAGAGATATTGTTTTACAACTAGTCATTTTTATTTGAATGTATATTTGATCTTTTAAAAGGGATCTTGGGATTTCATTTTTGATCAAGGGAACTCTTAGTCTCCTCTATTCAAGTAGATCCCAATACCTAACAGAAAATATTATAAGTCTTTTTTTTGTATGCTTGCAAGTTTCCAAAATCATAATCCTATCCTCAATAGCATGATATTGCAAGATCACGGCCTTGTTAGACAAAGTGTAATTTTGACTTAGATGTCGATAGAGGTAATTTCTTTAGTAAGTTTTAGTTTAATTTTATTTTAATTGTTATTTTTTTACCTTTTTATTCTATTGTAGGATACAGCAAAGAGTAAAAAATCAAATAACCTTAAGCCTAGTCTCTTATTTTGCTTTAAGGCATCTAAAAAAATAGGAAGTTAAAAAACTATAGTATTAAGATTTTCTTTGATTTATTTTTCTCCTCTAATCTTAGGCAAGGAATACAAATTTGTATATAGTTTGCATTAGGGTATAATTTGTATGTGCATTTCCTATGCGTATTTGCTTGAAACAGAAAGCATTTTAGTTTCTTGTAACTCATGTTTTAGCAAGGAAAACATAAAATATTTTAGGTTAGCTCTTATATTCTGGCATACCTTATTTTATGTATTTTTGTAATAAATAGTTTACATAGTTAATAGCATTTCTTTAGAAATAAAATAAACTTAGGTGTTTGCATAATATACACACTAAACATTAGGACTTGAGTGATTTCTTTAAAAACACTCTTAGTGAACCTGCTTTTGCACATGAGAAAAATATTCCAGCTAAGGTTTTTTTGAGGTGATAAAATACCCACAGGGATCTTAGCCCTTTTTGCTCCTCTAGACCTTCACGGGTCACTTCTCACATTTTGGTGAACATTACATGAAACATACTTTTGTTATTCCCAATGTGATCCTCATGATCCATGTACACCTAGGATTTTATTAGAAATTCCTTCTGATTACTATTAGAATTTTCCAAGAGTAGAACTACAAAGAATTACAATATTTGAAGAAACAAATAGAACTGATTTCCTTATTCCATGAATCAACTTTGTATAAATAGAAAATTTAATCATTGAGATTCGTTGGATTACAACTCATCAAAACTGATGTAGACTATACTGAGATTTCACCTAACTCATGTAGGAGTGGTAACTCAAGTAAGTCTATCCTAGTAGAACTTAAGAGAATTATTAGTTATTCTAATACCCCCCCTTAAGTTATTCCAGGTGTGTTTTGATACAAATGAGTCTCGATAATAGGATATAATGAGGTACTCATGTACAATTATTTCTAATTTTAAGATATGGTAAAAATCACATGGAAAAAACCTTCTATCAAGAAAAAAAAATGTAGAGGTATATCTTCGGTTTGCGAATATTGTCCTCATTGACCAAAAGGATGAGTCCCGGCAACAAGGCCTGATGAGGTACTCATTTACAATGTTTTTAAATATGTGAGAGATGGTGAAAAAAAAACTTGTTAGAAAATAAAAAAAGAGGCATGTCTTCGAATGGCGAAGATTGTCCTCATGAAAAAATGAGTCTCCGCAACTTGGCCTGATGAGGTATTCATGTGCAATTTATACATATAGGATAGATGATAAAAAACCCACATGGGAAAAAACCATCCTCCAAAATTAAGAACAATAAGAAGAGAGAAGAGGAGAAAACTTTTCCTCTTAATCAGCTACTTTACCCCAAGTTTCTCTCGCAACTAAATGTAACGTGGTGAAGGAAAATATTTGGTGAATATATATGCAATATAATTTTCAATGGGAATATAGTCCAAGTATATTTCCTCTCTCTAAATATGTTGCCAAATGAAGTGCATGTGAATCTCAATGTGCTTGGTGCGCTGGTGCTCAACTGAATTTTATGCAATATGGATTGTGCTCTGATTGTCACACCAAAGAGTAATAGGTTTGTCATGAGAGAAACTAAATTGTCTTAGTATCTGATGAAGCCAAAGAGCTTCCTGACTTGCCAAAATTGATGCCCTATATTCTGCCTCTATAGATGATAAATCCACTGCTTGTTGCTTTTTGCATGACCAAGCAATTTGTGAAGAACCAACACAAAATACATAGCCAGAAGTTGAACATCTATCTTCTACTGAACCTACCCAATCATAATCTATGTAACCAATGATATCCATGGATTTAACCTCATATAAGATCCCAAAGTGAGTAGTTCCTTGCAAGTAGCTTAGGATTATTTTTGTTGCTTGCCAATGACTGAAATGAGGTTGATGTGAGAATCTAGATATCAAGCCAAACACAAATGAGATATTTAGGTGAGTATGAGTAAGGTATAACAGACTCCCTAAAATCTATTAGTATAGAGTTGCATCACATAGAGGGGATGTGTAGGAAGTAGTTAGAGTCACTCCATACTAAAAATGTGTAGAAGAGGGTTTGCAATCAGTCATCTTAAACCGTTGAAGAAGGTCTAGAGTGTATTTTTTTTGACACAATGAAATTTCTTCATCTATTTGTTTTATTTGAATCCCAAGGAAGTAATGGGCTAAACCCAGATCAGTCATTTTAATTTTTTTACAAAGGGATTCCTTGATAGTCTGAATGTGAGTGATGTCACTACCAATTAGTAGTAGATAATCAACATAGAGAACAAGGATGGTGATTTTTGATTCATATCTCCAAATCTAGACTGTGGCATCAGACTCACAATGAGAAAAACTTGAGGAAAAAAGGAAGGATTCCATTTTTTCATACCAAGCTCTAGGAGCTTATTTGAGGCCATAAAGAGACTTCCTTAGCCTATAAACAAGAGAGAAGTCTTGAGTGAAACCAACAGGTTTTTCCATGAATATCTCTTCCTTTAAGTCCCCATGTAAGAAAGCACTTTTTACATCCATTTGAAAAATAGGCCATTTTTAGGAAGCATCTAGAGCAAGTACCAATCTAACAGAATTCATTTTGGCAACTGGTACAAAAGTTTCAAAATAATCAATCCCTTCAATTTGAGAGAAACCTTTGGCTAGCAGGCGAGATTTGTGTTTGTCAATTTCTTCATTAGGTCCATATTTCATTCTGTAAATCCATTTACAATGAACTAACTTCCTTCCTTTAGGTAGGAGAACTAAATCCTAAGATTTATTTTTGATTAAGGAAGAGAATGAAGAACACAAGCTTATACTAAGAGGGGGGTAAACAGTATAAGACCAATTTTTACTTTTTTTCTCAAATCAATAGTATTCAATGTATAGATAGTAGTGTCAATAGCAGTAATCAAAGCAATGCACAAAACACCGCACACAATAGAGACACAGATTTAACGTGGTTCACCCAATGTGGGCTACCTCCACAGAGAAAATATTTCTTCTAAATATTTCTCAAATGATCTCTTGGGAATCCTTCCCATATTACAATATTTATGGACCTCGATCCAAAGGAGATGATGATCCCCTAATCTCAAGTTTGTGGATATCTTCCACAGGATAACTCTTTCCCCTTCTGCTCTAGCTAGTGATCTTCTAAAAGACTTTATCTCTATGTTGCACTGACTGGTGGATCTCTTTCCACTTGAAGACTTCTCACTCAGATCTTATCTTCAATTGTCCTGGCTATTGGATCTCTATCCACTGAGACTTTGTCCTCTATAATCTATCACCTCCAAAGCTCTGTCTCAATACTATACCAAACACATTTCAGTCGGTCTAGCACAGTTTAGCTCAATCTCTTGCACTAAACACAGTACAGTTGGTATAGTACAATTTTGTTCAATAGGTTCACTTAGAACCTACTCAAATTTTCTCAACAGGTTCACATAAAACCTATCTAAATCTACTCAATAGGTTCACACAAAACCTATCTAAATCTACTCAACAAATCCTCTCTAGGACTTGCTCAAATCTGCTCAATAAGTCCTCTCTTGGACTTTCTCAAATCTACTCAATAATTCCTCTCTTGGACTTGCTCAAATATGCTCAATAAGTCCTCTCTTGGACTTGCTCAAATCTACTCAATAAGTCCTCTCTTGGACTTGCTCAAATCTTCTCAAGCAAGCTTTCACAAAAGCTTAACTCAAAACAGTCCACAAGCCTTCTCAAAGACTTGTCTCAAATTTGCTTAACAAGCATACACAGAACTTGTTCAATCTCATAGAATCATAGAGAGAATTGTTAGAGACTCAATATTTTCTAAGCTCAAAGTACAATCAGTATCTCAATTCAATCTCATAGAAGCATAAATAGAATTTTTAGATACTCTGTATGTTCTATACTCAAATCCCAATCTCAACTCAATAGAAGCATAAAGAGAATTTTTAGAGACTCAATATGTCCTATTCTTAAATCTCAATCTCAACTCAAATCAATATCATAGAAGCATAAAGAGAATTGTTAGAGACTCTATATGTTCTATACTCAAATCCCAATCTCAACTCAATAGAAGCATAAAGAGAATTGTTAGAGACTCAATATGTCATATTCTTCAATCTCAATCTCAACTCAAATAAAAATATATAATAGTTTGTTTTATGGAACTTGAACAACCATTTCATACATCCACTTGACTAGGCTTAACCAACTCAACTCAACCAATAACATTAAGGAACAACCCTTTCTCACAAATTCTAGTTCAAGCATGTCTCAACCAACTCAAAATGTTTACAACAATGCTTTGTCTCAAGTCTCACATAACAATGATACTCCTGTTCTTTTCTAGATCATGTTCAAGTTCATATCATCATCAATGGGCTTCAACAACAATCCTAATGAAACAAGGTTTAAACACAACTCACAAATCAAAAAAACCTTGAAGCATTCAACCCACCATCTTCACAAAGGAAATCATAATCAATTAATCCTTTTCACTCCAATGATATTTCAGAAATCAACCACCACGTACAATCAATAGGAGAATGTGCCCATTCCTTTTTGATGCCAATAAGTTGTCCATAAAATCTGCCACACTTAATCACTACTTTCCTTTTCAATATTAATAAGTGTTAGTGATATTTTAAATAATCACAATAAAAGCATAACTTAATTTACACCCTTTTCACTCCAACTTCATAAAAACATCCACCAAAGTCTATTTTAATAAAAACCCTTATTAAGAATAACCCACAATAAATCTCTCAAAATCACTTTAACAACAACTCCTTATTTCTCCTAAAATCAATTCTCCATTTCCATCATCTCAGAGGATTTCATAGGAAGGATAGTAGTTGATTTCATGAGATAGGACAGAGGAAGGATTATTTGGAAATAGATAAGGATTCAAGGATTTGAAGCTGAATCAAAAGAAATCCAAAGCATCATGCATCAACAATTCATTTCTATGAGACCTGAGCAGGATCATGTAATATGGGCAACTACCAAAAATGGGCAGTTCTCAGTCAAATCTACATACATGCTAATTTTAGATACTAAGGACCCCACACTCTAGACACAGCTGGTGTGGGTCAAAAATCTTATTCCTAAAGTTGCAATGTTCTCATGGCTGGTGATCCAAGGCAGGATTCTTACTATTGACAACTTGATAAGGAAAGGTGTGATAGTTGTTAACCGTTGTTTTTTCTGTAGGGCCAATTGAGAGTCCACCCTCCATATTTTCCTTGAATGCCCGATCTCTCTGAGTATCCTCAATGGGTTATTTCAAGCCTTTAGCATTTGCTGGGTCAGACCAACCACCATCATTGACCTCTTCCACCAATGGCCAAATCCCTTTGTTAGCCTTAGGTTGATGTTTTTTTGGAATATTTATCTCCATCATTTTCTTTTGCAGGTTTGGTTAGAAAGAAACCATAGAGCTTTCCATGAGTCGAGCCATGATGTCACCTCCATCACCAATAATATTCTTACCTTCGCCCGTGAAAACGTCAGCCTTATTCCTCATGAAGCTCAAAATCCTTCCCCTTGGGAGAGGTTGATCGCTCAATCCTTAAATATTACTCTGGGTGAGAAACCTGTGTCTACCAAGGTCAATCCTAGATTAGATGTCAAGTGGAAACCACCCTCGATTGGTTGGTTCAAGCTCAAATTCGATGGGGCCTCTAAAGGTAACCCTGGAAAAGCAGGGGCTGGAGAAGCAGTGAGAGACCATCAAGGCAAGCTAGTGATGGCCTTTTCTGAGCAACTGGGAACAAGGACTAACAATGAGGCGAAAGCAATAGCATTATGGAGGGGTCTTCAGTTGGCTCAAGATATTTAAGGTAAACTAATTATCGAAGGAGATTCGATGCATGTCATAAACCTTCTTAGCAATGGGAAAAATCCTCCATGGCAGATTAAGACTGTCATCGAAGAGGCTAGGATCCTCTACCAAGCCAAGAATGATCGGAAGGCCCAGCACGTGTTTAGGGAAGCAAATAAAATAGCTGATATATTGGCCAATATAGGGGTGGAAGCTGATGGGCTGGTCACTTGGGAACATGTGGTCCCAAGTGATGTGGACAAAATTATTCAAAATGATCACCAATGATGATGAAACTATGGGGTTCGAAAAAAGGGAGAGGAGTTTCATTTTTGATTTGTCAGTATTGCTTCGGTCCTTCTTGTGATGGCTTTAGTTTTATTTGCAATGGGGAAAGGATCCAGGTAGCTTGGTGGCCTCATATTATGGGGTTAGGGGGCAAAGGCAGCTACCAAGGACCGATGTCACGATTTTGCGACATGTCGGAGTTTAAGGAAAAGAAAAATACAGCAAGAAAGAAAAAGTGTCACGATATCACGAAATATTGAGCAAGAAATAAAAAGTGTCGCGATAACGTGACATATTGAGCAAGAAGGACAAAGGGTCATGATTTCATGACATGTTGAGAAAGAAAGAAAAAGGGTCACAATTTCGCGACATGTAGAGCAAGAAAGGAAAATTTTCGCGATATCATGACATGTTGAGCAAGAAAGAAAAAGTGTCACGATATCATGACATGTTGAGCAAGAAATAAAAAGTGTCGTGATATCGTGACATGTTGAGCAAGAAGGAAAAAGTGTCGCATTTTGGTGACATGTTGAGCAAGACAGAAAAAGTGTCGCGATATCGCGACATGTCAATTTCACGACCAAAAGAGAAGAGAAAGAGCAAGAAGGAAAAAGTGTCACGATATCGCGACATGTCGCATTTTTGTGACCAAAAGAGAAGAGAAAGAATAAGAAGGAAAAATGTCACAATATCGCGACATGTTGAGCAAGAAGGAAAAAGTGTTGCATTTTGGCGAGATGTTGAGCAAGATGGAAAAAGTATCACGATATCGTGACATGTCACAGTTTTTCCACCAAAAGAGAAGAGAAAGAGCAAGAGGGAAAAAGTGTCGCGATATCGCGATATGTCGCATTTTCATGACCAAAAGAGAAGATAAAAAGTAAGAAGGAAAAATTTCACGATATCGCGACATGTCGCATTTTCGTGACCAAAAGAGAAGAGAAAGAGTAGGAAGGAAAAAGTGTCGTGATATCGTGACATGTCGCATTTTTACGACCAAAAGAGAAGAGAAAGAGTAAGGAGGCGAAAGTGTCGCGATATCACGACATGTTGGATTTTCATGAGCAAAATCCAAGAAAAGGAGCAAGGAGGCGATTGTGTCGCGACATCACGACATGTTGCTTTTTTGTGTCCAAAAGCAACAAAATAGGACAAAGAGGCAGAAGTGTCATGATATCGCGACATGTCGCATTTTCGACATGTCGCAGTTTCATGACGATCCAGAGCAAATGAAGGAAAAGACTCAAGGACGACGCGATTTCATGACTTGTCGATTCTTCGCGGCTGGAAGCGGCAAGAGAACAAAATGGGAAATGACATGTCACAATTTTGTGATATGTCTCAGTTTCGTGACAAGCAGTGGCAAAGGAGCAGAACAAAGGCAGATTTTTGTGATTTCACGACAGGTCTCATTGTCGTGACATGTCGCATTTTTGTAACTATCCAGAGCAAATGAAGGAAAAGACTTAAGGACGTCGCGATTTCGTGACATGTCGCACTTTCGTGGATGGAAGCGGCAAGAGTGCAAAATGGGAGATGAATGTCATGATTTCATGACATGTCTCGTTGTCGTGACATGTTGCATTTTTGCGACATGCTCGCGACATGTCGCATTTTCATGACTATCCAAAGCAAATGAAGGAAAAGACTTAAGGATGTTGCGATTTCATGACATGTCACACTTTCACGGATGGAAGCAACAAGAGTGCAAATTAGGAGACGAATGTCATGATTTCGTGACATGTCTCATTGTCGCGACATGTCGCATTTTCACGACATGCAGCGGTAAAGGAGCGGAACGAATGCAAAATGTCACGATTTCGTGACATGTCTCTTTTTCATGACAGGTCACATTTTCACGACTATCCAAAGTAAAATATGGAAACTACTTAAGGACGTCGCATTTTTGTGACATGTAACATTTTTGTGGCTGGAAGCAGAAAGAGTGCAAAATGGGAGATGAATGTCACGATTTCGTGACATGGCTCATTTTTGTGACATGTCCCATTCACACGACTTATAGCAACAAAGGAGAAGATCGAAGGTAGAATGTCACGATTTCATGACATGTCTCATTTTCGTGACATGTCACCATTTTGCGACTCTCCAGAGCAAATGAAGGAGAAGACTTAAGGACGTTACGATTTTGTGATAGGTCGCATTTTCGTGGCTGGGGTAGCAAGAAAGCAATGCGGTGGGCCACTGCCTGTGTTCTAAGGTGTTGGTAAATAGGTGTAAGGGGTTGTGCTCTTTATTGGTAGGGTGGCCTCAGAAGGGTACTAGTAGCGAAGGACATACTGTCCCTATTGAGGTTTTGATCCGTAATAGCATAGTGCTGATTTTTGTAAAAGGTTTTGGGTCAACTTGGAAAACCTGGATGCAATGAAACTGTACCTTAATTACCAAAAAAAAAAAATCTCCATTTCCATAAAAATAAAACATAAATTAAATATGCTTTTGCAATAATAATCATAGCCCTAATGATAAAATTTAATTCCCATTAAATACCTTATAACTCCAAACTTTAGGGCTAATAAAAATTATTAAAGGCAAAAACGTAAATACCTCTCAAGGGGATTCGAACCCCTGTCCACCACAAACCACGAGCATCTTAGTCACGGCTAATAATCCAACCGAGCCAAAGAGCTCGTTGGAAAATCAAAGGCCAAAAGGACCTTCAATCTTCCTCCACCTACTGCAAAGGACAAAGCACCAAAGCGCTTCCCACACGTTGTCGTCAAGGGTATTCGATCCCTGATATTTGCGCTGCCCATAGTCTTAGCAAAAGTGATACGTCAATGCACCATGCCTCATACCACATTTGAGATTTCCAAATCGTTGCGCCTTCTTCACTGCTTCCTTTTCAAAAAAAATCATGAGCTCTTTCGAATTCCAAGGCAATTAACACACGAGAGCAAGGATGATTATTTGGTTTAATTACCACCCCTTTATATAGTGTTTAATAACACTTTGAAGACGTCGGCAAAAATATTAAAATTTTATTTGCATGATGATGTCGGTGGGAAACTTTCCATTTAAATTTGAATTTAAATTTTAAATAATTAAAATTTAAACCAAACATTAAAACTCAAATAACTCCATCACCGGGGCACATTTTTTGATGAAACAAAATCCTAATGTGGGTTTTAATAAAAACCCAAATCAAATCTGATGCCTTGGTTTTCACAAAAACCCTTCATAGATCCTTTTGACATTTATTGCTCTATTGACATCAATGACAACATTTCAACTTAGGGACTCAAAATGTCCAACAATCTCCCACTTTGTCATTTATGACAATCCAAATCCTTTTACTAAATACTAACCTTCTTTTTTGCTCCCCCTGGGGATTTTTTCTCCCTGGCTCAATGCTCTCTTAGATATCAAATCTCTCCTCATATCCAAAAACTCTCCCCATAATACACAAATCTCTCTCCCTTTGACATCAATGGCAAAGGGTCACCTTTGGGGCTTGGGGCTAAGAAATATGCCTCTTATCTTAGCCCCTCCCCCACTTCCACATGATGTGGTTAATTCTAGGGTGGGAGTATTTCTACTCCCCAAAAGCATTGTTCTCTAGCTTTATCTTTTCCTCTTTCTTTTTGTTGAATTCTCTCACTATTTATTTTCGAGTCATCATCCCTGTTCTTGTTCCTGTTCTTGTTCTCATCCATGCTCCTATTCTTGTATATGTTCTTATTCTCATTCTTTTTTTCATCCATGTTCCTATTCTTGTACCTATTCTTGTTCTCATTCTTTTCTAAGTCTCTTTTCTTGTTCATCTTATTGTTTCTGTTCATGTTCCTATTCCTATTCTTGTTCATGTTCATATTCCTATTCTTGTTCATACCTATTTTTGGAATATTTTCTCTACACCATATTGCTATGTGACCATCATTATTGCACTTATAACACTTAATGTTATTATTCCTTGGATGTACAATAGTCTTAGGATTTCTCCTAGTGAAGCCATATCCTCTTCTATCATGAATACTGCAATTTATTGCCTTATGACCAAACTCATTACATGAATAACAATATCCTTGGAAAAGTTGTTCTCTTCCATATACTTGTCTTTCATGTGTCCTGCACTGTGAAGCCATGTACCCAAACCTATGACATGAGAAGCATCTCCCATTGAAGCTTCATTTCCTAGACCTCATTGGTCTCCTCTTCTGATTGTTGTTTCATCTATATCTTCTTTGCCCATTGTCCCTGTTGGACCCACTGCAATCTGACTCATCCTTAGAATTTTCACTTTCACTTACATCTGAGAATCCCTCTTCTGAAGTATCTTCTTCTCATGTTGTCTCTTCTTATTCAATACATGAAGTATACTTTGCCTTTTCCTGCTTTGTTCCAAAACCTAGACATGTTGAACATGATGTTCTTTGTTGTCCATGAATGAACTTATCCAAGTTCTTAGAGATATTTGTGAAACTCTTCATATTGATCTTGGAGTCCTGTAAATCTTTCTTAACAGTAGCCACTTCTTGTGCTAACTTCTCACATTCCAATATTTTTTCTTCTAACTTTTCTCTGAACTTACTTGCCTTGGCCTTTGACTTCTCTAAGTCCTCTATGAGCAATAATATTTCTTCATCACATTCTTGAAACTAACTTTAAAGCTTAGAGTGTTGCTTTCTTACCTTATTCACTGTGTCAAGAGCATAGATAAGTTCACCTTTGAGATCATAACCATTCTCTATTGAGTAGTCCTCTATTTGTTTACCTTTTTCCATATCATTTCTTTCTTTTGACTTGCTTTCTATAGGATCACTCAATTCTTTATCTTCTAAAGCCATTAGAAGATTCTCATTTGATCTATCAAGTGCATCTTCAAAATCATCATCACTAAAACTATAACCATATCTTGTGCAATCATCTTCAAGGTGTCCAAATTTACCACATCTAAAACACTTGAGAATAACTCGAGTCTTTTTTTTAACTTGATCTTTTCCTTAACCATGAACAAGACTTCATCTCTATCATTGTATGAAAAGATAGCATCACTATCAATTTAGTACTTACTTGGATTATCCGCATAGTAGCTTATCTTTTGCCTTTGGAAGAACTTCCCTTGCCTATTTTGTCCATCCTTATTTTTCTTTTGGTACATATAATTTTCATATTCCCTGTACCTGTGATCCTATTTTTTTCATCATTTTTTATCTTTGGTTCTTTGCATTCTGTTGCAAAATGTCCAAACTTACCATAATTAAAGCATTTAACAGATCTCATATCTATTGGTATTTTGAACCCTTTATCTCTTCTACCATAGTTAGCTTCTTCATCACTAGAAGATTCATTGCTTGATTTTGTCTTCTTACCTTTTTTCTTAATTTCCACTTTTAATGCAACTTATTTTGGAGGAATAGGATCTTTTGTTCTTATCTCAAAAGTTGTAAGCATACCAAGCAAAGAATTTCTTGTTAGATTATCACTATAAATTGATGTTTCTATGGCAGAAACTTTTTCACTATACCTTTTTGGAAGAGTCCTCGAGATCTTGTCACAAGCATCAGATTCATCAACCTTCATTCCAAGACCTTCCATCTCATGTATAATTTCATCAACCTTGTTGAGATAGTCGTGAATGCTTTCATCATCCCTCATTATTATATTCTCAAATTCTCCTTTGATATTTTTGATATTTGCTTTCTTTACACTTTTATATCCTTCATATATGGTTTGCAATATTTCTCGCATATCTTTTATTGTTTTACATTCCATCACCTTCATATATTCTGATCTACGTAATCCTCTTATAATTGCATTCATAGCTCTTTAATTTGCATGCATGAGAAACCTACCTTCCTTATTCGTAGGAGGATTAATTTTTGAATTGTACCCAAATTCCATTGCATCCCAAACTTCATTACCAAGTTCCATCAGGTGAAGTCTCATCAGCACACACCAATATAGGAAGTCACTTCCATCAAATATCGATACTGTATTATTGAAGGCCTCATTCTTTTGATCATTTTGATCCATTGTGTTCTTAGAATGCTTTTCCTTCAAACTGACAAACTCTTCTGAAGGAACCTGCTCTGATACCAATTGAAGAACACAAGCTTATACTAAGAGGGGTGGTGAAGAGTATAAGACCACTTTTTACTTTTCTTATCAAATCAATATTATGTAGTGTATAGATAGCAGTATCAATAGCAGTAATCAAACCAATGCACAAAACACCACACACAATAGAGACACAGATTTAACGTGGTTCACCCAATGTGGGCTACCTCCATAGAGAAAATATTTCTTCTAAATATTTCTCAAATGATCTCTTGGGAATCCTTCCCAAATTACAATTTTTATGGACATCATTCCAAAGGATATTTTGATCCCCTAACCTCAATTTCATGGATATCTTCCATGGGAGAACTCTTTTCCCTTCTACTCTGGCTAGTGATATTCTAGAAGACTATGTCTCTACACTGCACTAACTGGTGGATCTCTCTCCACTTAAAGACTTCTCACTCAGATATTGTCTTCAATTGTCCTAGATTCTAGATCTCTATCCACTGAGACTCTATCCTCTATACTCTATCACCTCCAAATATCGGTCTCAATACTATACCAAACATAGTTCAGTCGGTCTAACATAGTTATGCTCAATCTCTTGCACTAAACACAATACAATCGATCTAGTACAATTCTTCTCAATAGATTCACTCAGAACCTACTCAAATATGCTCAGCAGGTTCACACAAAACTTGTCTAAATATGTTCAATAGGTTCACACAAAACCTATCTAAATCTACTCAACAAATCCTCTCTAGAACTTGCTCAAATCTGCTCAATAAGTCCTCTCTTGGACTTTCTCAAATTTGCTCAATAAGTCCTCTCTTGGACTTGCTCAAATCTACTCAATAAGTCCTCTCTTGGACTTTCTCAAATCTGCTCAATAAGTCCTCTCTTGGACTTGCTCAAATCTGCTCAAGCAAGCTTTCACAAAATCTTAACTCAAAACAGTCCACAAGCCTTCTCAAAGACTTGTCTCAAATTTGCTTAACAAGCTTACACAGAACTTGTTCAATCTCATAGAATCATAAAGAGAATTGTTAGAGACTCAATATGTTCTAAGCTCAAAGTACAATCAATATCTTAATTCAATCTCATAGAAGCATAAAGAGAATTGTTAGACTTTATATGTTCTATACTCAAATCCCAATCTCAACTCAATAGAAGCATAAAGAGAATTGTTAGAGACTCAATATGTCCTATTCTTAAATCTTAATCTCAACTCAAATAAATATCATAGAAGCATAAAATAAATTGTTAGAGACTTTATATGTTCTATACTCAAACCCCAATCTCAACTCAATAGAAGCATACAAAGAATTGTTAGAGACTCAATATGTCCTATTCTTCAATCTCAATCTCAACTCAAATCAGAATATAGAATAGTTTGTTTTATGGAACTTGAACAACCATTTCACACATCCACTTGACTAGGCTTAACCAACTCAACTCAACCAATGACATAAAGGAACAACCCTTTCTCACAAACCCTAGTTCAAACATGCATCAACCAACTCAAAATATTTCCAACAATGCTTTATCTCAAGTCTCACATAACAATGATACTCATGTTCTTTTCTAGATCATGTTCAAGGTCATTTCATCATTAATGGGCTTCAACAACAATGCTAATGAAATAAGGTTTAAACACAACTCATAAATCAGAAAAACCTTGAAGCATTCAACCCACCATCTTCACAAAGGAAATCATAATCAATTAATCCTTTTCACTCCAATGATATTTCAAAAATCAACCACCATAGACAATCAATAGGAGAATGTGTCGATACCTATTTGATGCCAATAATTTATCTACAAAATCTGCCACATTTAATCACAACTTTCCTTTTCAATATTAATAAGGGTTAGTGGTCTTTTAAATAATCACAATAAAAGCATAATTTAATTTACACCCTTTTCACTCCAACTTCATAAACACATCCACCAAAGTCTATTTTAATAAAAACCCTTATTAAGAATAACCCACAATAAATATCTCAAAATCACTTTAACAACAACTCCTTATTTCTCCTAAAATCAATTCTCCATTTCCATCAAAATAAAACATAAATCAAATATTCTTTTGCAATAATAATCATAGCCCTAATGATAAAATTTAATTCCCATTAAATACCTTATAACTCCAAAATTTAGGGCTAATAAAAATTATTAAAGGCAAAAATGTAAATACCTCTCAAGGGGATTCGAACCCCTGTCCACCACACACCACGAGCATCTTAGCCATGACTAAGATTCCAACCGAGCCAAAGCACTCGTTGGAAAAGCAAAGGCTAAAAGGGCCTTTAATCTTCCTCCGCCTACCACAAAGGACAAAGCGCCAAAGCAATTCCCACATGCTATAGTCAAGGAGATTCGATCTCTGATATTTGTGTTGCCCACAATCTTAGAAAAATCGATATACCAATGCGCCACACCTCATACCACATTTGAGATTTTCAAATCACTACACTTTCTTTGCTGGTTTCTTTTCAACAATTCGCACGAGCTCTTTCGAATTCCAAGGCAATTAACACATGAGAGCAAGGATGATTATTTGGTTTAATTTCCACCTCTTTATATAGTGTTTAATAACACTTTGAAGATGTTGGTGGAAATATTAAAATTGTATTTGCATGATGACGTCAACGAGAAACTTTTCGTTTAAATTTGACTTTAAATTTTAAATAATTAAAATTTAAACCAAACATTAAAACTCAAATAACTCCATCACTAGGGCACCTTTTTTGATGAAACAAAATCCCAATATAGGTTTTAAGAAAAACCTAGATCAAATATGTTATCCATAGTTTTAAATAAAACCTTTTATTTTCCCTACCTTGGTTTTCACAAAAACCCTTCATAGATCCTTTTGACATTTATTGCTCTATTGACATCAATGACAACATTTCAGCTTAGGAACTCAAAATTTCCAACAGAGAATTCATTTTCCATGGCATCATCTCATTCTTTAATACCAGTTGCTTCTTTGAAGGATTGAGGATCTGTGGAAATGGACTGACACACAAGACCAGAGCCTATGTAGTTGCTTCATCTGGATGATGGAATATTTTAGATGTATGGAGTTGCTTCTTCAACAATGGTGCAGGCCCATTTAGGCATTGTGGAAGGATTAATCAGAGTGACAGGACTTTGAGTTGGAGTTTGGATAATAGGATCTTCATCTTGGTCATTTTGATCATTTATCTCTAAATTGGGTTCTTCATTGTATTTAGGCTCTAACATTGGATATGGCTCAAGAGAATCAATGGTGGAAGAAGATGGTTGAGGATATTTATGAGGGAATGTTTCATTAAATTTAAAATTCCTATGAAAAAAGACCTCATGAGTTGTGGGATCAAGGAACCTGTATGCTTTAATTTCCTCACAATAACCAAAAAAGAAGAGCTTTTTGCTTTTTTTATTTAGAGCCTTCCTTTTCTTCTTTGGGATATGGACCCAAGCAGTCCACCCAAAAATTTTGAAGAAAGAGATCAATTTTTGAGCCATTCCATGCTTCCTCAGGAGTCAAATGGCCAAGAGCTTTATGAGGTGTGCGGTTTTAAATATAGTTTTTACAGTTAATTTCTTTTGCCCATAAAAATTTTGGAAGATCTCTTGAGTGGAGCATACAATTTACCATTTCCTTTAAAGTTCTATTTTTCTCTCTGCAATGCCATTTTTCTATGGATTATGAGAGACATAATGTTGATAGATTATGCCATGACCTCATAGAGAAATTGAGAAGTCATTATTGAAGTATTCCCCCATTATCTGTATGAATTTGCTTGATTTTGCAAGAGGCCTAATTTTCAACTAAGGCTTTGAAAATTTTGAAGTGGGATAGAACATCACTTTTGTATTTTAGGAAGTATACCCAAGTTCTTATGGAAAAATCATCAATGAAGGTTAAAGCATATTTTTCTCCTTTGAAAGAAGGCTCTGGGAAGACCATCAAGTCACTATGGACTAACTCTAGAGGGGATGAGGCCTTTAGAGAACCACTTGGGTGGAAAGGATCTTGATGTTCCTTTTCAAGAGGACATCCAAGACATACTCCATCAATAGAAGAGACTTGTGGTAATCCTGTTACCATTTCATGGGTGTTCATTTCCTTAAGGTAGTTATAACTGAGATGTCCAAACCTTTCATGCCAAATTTTGCTTTCAAGATCTCCATGTGCAATAAAACAAGAGGTCCCTTCTAAAATTTTAAATCCTTTGAAGTGAAATAGGTGAGTTTTGTGATCAATATCTCCTTTTTCTATGAGAGAGTTGGGGTCTTGAAAGTATCTTATCTCAACTTATGTTGGTGAGAAGAGAATTTTTTTGCCCTTTCCATAAGTACAAATATAATAGACAAAGAGGGGATTTGTTGCAATGTTTGGAACATAGAGAACATTATTTATATAACCACCATCAATGGATATGTCACCTTTTCCTTTTACTAGGATAAAGGATGAGTCACCACCTTCTATGCCACATGTTGAACTTGAGGAGATTGAAGTGAATGACTCATCTGAGGAAGCCATGTGATGAGTTGTTCTTGAATCTAGAACCAAGTATTTTGATGAAGTGTTTATGGTCTTGCCTTAAACATTTAAGGCTTTTCCTATTTACTTCCTAGTGTCTATATTTTGATCTTCATTGTTGCCTCTAGTTGTTGTAGTCTTTTCCAATATTTGTTCACAGAATGACCATTCTTTTTTCAGTGAGTACAAGTAATGGGACTCCTTTCTTTCTTTTTGATTTTTTCTTTAGTAGATGTGGATGCTACTAAGGCTTTTGAGGAAGAGGAAGAGATCTCATACTTTGCAATATTTTTTTCTTCTCTAGTTAGCCTATCACAAAATTCCTCTAAGGAGGGCATTTTAAAACTTGCACCAAGAGCATCTTTTGTAGATAAAAAAGTGGTTGCAAAAATTTGAAATATACCATTTAATTTAGAAATAATTAGATAGATGCATTATTCTTCTATTTTATTCTTTCCACTGCATTTGTATTGAGTGAGGAGTTCTTTAAATTTGGTGAGAAAGTCAACAATATTGTTGAAGTCTTCAAGAGATAATGTTGTTAATTCTGCATCTAGCTGCATTGACCTTATTTGATCTACTTTTCCAAATAAGTTCTTTAGTTTTTGCCAACTTTCATATAGAGTTTTACAATTTGTAATGTGAAACCATAAGCTTTCATTTACATTAGTGCTTATAATACCCATTGTTTCATACATCTTCCCTTTATGAATAAATATTTCATATTCTTTTTCAAATTTAGGTTGCTTCTCTTCTAGCAGGTGTGTGAGCCCTTTTTGAGAAATGAGATTTAATATTTTGGGTTTCCATGTATGATATTTATGATGGGTGAGTGGATCAATTGTATTCATTGTATTCATTTTGTCAAAGAAAATTGAAGTGAACCAATAATTCCCCCCTTTAACTTCAAGTATATTTATAGAGAATGCAATGGAGCTTATAAAGAAGGAAACAAAATCCTATAAGTAATACCACTGTCCTCAAATTACCCATCCTAATGTGAGGGAAACTATAAGTAAATGAGGAGATTTGATATAATTAAATAGGCTAATGAAATAAGAAAAAATTTCCAAGCCTATATATCTTTTCTTCTCAAATACCCGCCCTTACGTGAGGGAAACTATAAGTAATGAGCTGAATTGATACTTGGAACATAGGTGACGTCGGAAGATCGAAATTGGATATGGGGAGGATTAGACATTTTTCGTAGGACTGCCCAAACTGCCAAACTCGTTTTGGCCATATCTCACTCATCCGAACTCGGATTGAGCTAAAATTTTGAGGGTAGATGCCTCAAAAACCCTAGAACGTCTCCACAAATTTTCATATCATTTGGAGCAACATAGATCCTAGCGCATCCCTATGTGTGAACGATATATTTTGCAAGCGGCTATGCGAGGGTTTCATCTGGGTTGAGTGCAAGCAGCTCCAGAGGTTGGTTTTTAGGGCCTTCGGGCCCTAGCAGCCAATATTTTTGTGGTTTATGCTCAATATTTTAGTAGGAAATGTTATAGGGGATACAATATGGGTTAGAAATTTGTCTTTCAATAGATCATACTGTGAACTTGAGTGACAACGGCTTCCAATTTGCTGCACAAAAGAAAAGTGAAAACCATACCTTTCCACGATGTCTAGGGCAAGGATTAAAGAGACCACGAAATAAGTTTCAAGTAGTTGATCAAAAAATGGCTCATATCTCAAGTGAATCTGGTGCTAAGGTGCACCCACAAAATAATTCTACTATGAAAACCCCTGTCAAGGGTAAGAATTTTGAAGACTCAGTCCCAAAAATGAATTTTAGGGATGCCCTTCGTGGTGGACAGCCTCAGCCCAATGCTAATATCAATATTAGGGCTTCTCATAAACCTCTAAGAATGCCTAAGATTGATCCCAGGAAAACGGAGTCATGATGTCTTAAAGCAGCTGATGGAACTCCTATTGTTAAGCTTGATATGGGTAACATTCAGACTAGCATTGAAGATTTGGAAAAAAGAGGACTAATTTGTCGGTTCGTGGGTTTTCATCCGAGTCTATCTACTTTCAAATTTTGGGCTGCAAAAAGCTAGAAAACTAAAGGTGAGTTACAAATCTCTATTTATCCAAATGGTTATTTTCTTGTTTTATTTGCTAATAATGAAGATAGAGAGAAAACTTTTCAAGGGGGTCCTTGGTTTTTGGGAAGGGCATGGCTTTTCATGAAGCCCTGGCATACTAAATTTAAATCCGAAGAAGAGATGCCTTCTATAGCTCCCGTGTGGGTTAGACTCTTTGGCCTCCCTATTGAATTTTGGAATCCTACTATTTTTTCTTCAATTGGAAACTCTTTAGGAACTTTTATGATGATTTCTGATTGTACTCAAAATTTTGAACATATTATTTATGCTCGAATTTGTGTTTTAATGGATTTTGACAAACCCCTACCTAAAAATATCACATTACAATTTGGGGAAGACACTTGGGAGCAAGTAGTGGACTATGAGAACATTCCTTTTCGTTGTAGAATTTGCCATGAATATGGTCATTTGGCCGATGCTTGCCCAAATAAAATTCCTGATCAAAAGAAAGAAGATATAAACTCAAGCAGGTTTCCAAATACCTAAGAAGAAGAACACTCGAAAAAAACAAGTAATGAAGGATCAATCAAAGTCATTTGCTAATATGTTTGAAATCCTTTCCACAAATGATGTCCCAAGTGAGGAAGAGGAAATAATGGAAACTGAAATCTTAGAAACACAATTTAAATATGAAGGAAAGAACTCAGAGACAAACCAACAAATCAAAGGTTTTCAACAGAAAAAAAAAAAGAGAAAATTTACACAAGAAAAACAATATTTCAAATGTCAAAACTTCAAATAATGCAGGTCCCAATATAGACTCCATTGAACCATCTAGTAAAATTTTGGCTATGTACAAGCATTCTTCAAGGTTAGAAGCCATCTCAGATTCAATTGGAATAAGTCAAGAAACAGGGAAAAAAAATTGAAGATGGATTCTAATCAAAAAGTAGGTCGCAAGACCAATCAATATCATATGGTAAAAGAAGGTGAAAAGCTTGTAGAGGAAGGTAAGATTAATGCCCTTCCCAACATTTTTAGCCCTGGTATTAATGAAGATCATCACTTGGAATATTAGAGGACTCAAAGGGAGTCTTTCAAAACAAAATGAAATTAGAAGAATGATTCAGATAAATCATCCACATCTTGTTTTCCTTCAAGAAACAAAGATGTCAATGGAGGATATGGACTTAATTGCCGATAGAATTTGGCCAGAAAAGTGGTTTCCCTCAGTTCCCAAGGGACTTAGGGTGGCATTGCTTGTCTTTGGGACCCAAAAGAGGTAGTTATTCACCATATGGTTGGCAGTTGGGGTTTGTTGGCTATAGCTATTCAAAGTAGACATTCCAACCAGATTATGCTCTACATTACTGTTTATGCCCCGACTTCTTTGGAGGAAAAAAGAAGACAGTGGAAGGATATTACTCATATTATCTCTCATTTTCCTAAATCTTGGATCTTGATCGGAGGAGATTTCAATACCATCCTCTCTCTAGATGAGAAAAGGGGGGAAATAGAAATTTGGACAAAAGTACTGACCTCATGAGCGAATATATTGCAAACCTCCATCTTGTGGATATCCAACTAGATAATGGCCTTATGACTTGGTCTAATAGAAGGCAAGGCTTAGCTTGTATAATGGAGAGATTGGATAGGTTTTTTCTCTCTAAAAATTTCTTAATCCATGGTCACATTCCTAAAGTGAAGACTCTTAATAATGTTGGTTCGGATCATTGGCCGATCATGGTGGAAATGTGGAAAACCAATGTGAGTTTCTCTCCTTTTTGTTTTCAATTAATGTGGCTTAGAGACATTTCCTTCAGACCTAGTGTGCAACAATGGTGGAAGGAAGGTAAACCTAGGCATGGGACTAAGATGTTCTATTTTGCCAAAAGACTGCAATACATTAAATCCAAAATCAAGACTTGGAACTGGAAAGAGTTTGGGGATGTTCATAAAAAAAAACATGAAGTTATTGCTCATCTTGAAAATTTGAATAAGAAAATCCGTTTAGATGGCCTCACGAGAAGAGAAGTGCAGATGAAATTAAACTCACAACTCGGTTAGAGGAATGGGAAAAAAGAGAAGAAATCTTATGGAAGCAAAAATCTAGAATTCAATGGCTCAAAGAAGGAGATCGAAACACAAATTTCTTCCACAAATATCTTCTAGCTCGAAGATCTCACAACTTTATTTCTTCCTTAAAATCAGATTCTGGAGATGTTGTTTATACTTGGGATGGCATGAACTCTATTGTTGTTGATTACTTTTCCAATATTTTTGCTGCTACTCCTCTTGACTCAGCTTCACAACAAAATGTTCTTCAAGCAATCCCTTCTCTTATCACTTCTGAGGAGAACTCTATTTTGATTGCTCCTGTTACTATCAATGAGCTTCAACAAGTAGTTTTTAAAATGCAAAAAGGAAAAACCCCAGGTCCTGATGGTTTTCCTATTGAGTTCTACCAAGAGTTCTGGGATATCCTTCATGTTGATTTATTAGAGGTGGTGGAAGAAGCCAGGAAATCCAAAGAAATTTTGAAGGTTATCAATAAAACTTATATTACTCTTGTTCCAAAAGCTCAAGAGGTTGATCATATCTCAGCTTTTAGACCTATTGCTTTATGTAATGTTCTTCTCAAAATTATTACTAAAATCATGGCGGAAAGGTTGAAGCCTCTTTTGCATAAGATTATTTCCCTAGAGCAAGGGGGATATGTGGAAGGACGTCAAATAGTAGATGAGATAGTTCTTGCTCAGGAAGCCATCCATTCCATGGATATGCAAAATTCTCCTTCTATGTTCATCTCGGTTAGACTTATCCAAAGCTTATGACAGAGTGGATTGGCACTTCCTTATCAAAGTTTTGAGGCAATTTGGTTTCTCTAAGGATTGGATGGATTGGATTATGGGATGTATCTCTTCAGTTTCCTACTTAGTTCTTATCAATGGCAGGCCTTCTTAGTCTCTCCCAGCTTCTAGAGGTATTAGGCAAGGTGACCCGCTATCCCCTTATTTATTCATCATTCTTGTTGAATGCTTGGGTAGGACTATAACCAAAAAGAGGGAAAACAAAACCCTTGAGGGAGTTACCATTGCTCATGGAGCTAGACCTATCTCTCATCTTCAATTTGTGGATGACTCTACCCTTTTAGGTAAAGCTACAGTTAAGGAAGCTTCTAATATTAAGCAAATCATTAGCTATTTTTCTAAGGCTATCAGGCAGTTGATCAATGAAGACAAATCTAAAGTTATTTTCTTTCACTACTCTGCTAGACAAGAATCCATGGTCTTGGATAAATTAAGATATAAGAAGACCTCTCTTCCAATCACTTATTTAGGTATTCCCATAAATATTCAAAGGCAGAAAAATAAAGATTGGAATTGGTTGTTGGACAAAGTCAAGAAGAAAATTGGAAAGTGGACCAACAAGTGGCTTTCTTCGGGGGTAGAATCACCTTGGTAAAATCAGTCCTTCAAGCTATTCCTATTTATGTTTCTTCCATTTTGAATATCCCAAAGGCTGTTCTTCGAGAATTGGATCAAATCAGTCATCGTTTCCTTTGGAGTGGTACTAAGGAGAAAAGAAAATGGGCCTTGGTGAAATGGGATACTTTATGTCTTCCTAAGAGTGAAGGGGGGTTAGGATTCCGGTCTTCAATTAATAACAACAAAGCTTTAGCTACTAAATTATATTGGAGGATGTTGCATAACCCCAATGCTCTTTGGGCCAATAATCTCCGTGCTAAATATGTTGAGAACAAAAGTCCCGAAGACCTTGTTCGCTATCAACTTCCTACCAAAGGTTCTCCCATTTTAGCAGTTCTTAAGACTGGTGAGGATTTGATAAAGAAAAAATTATTTTGGATCATTCATAATGGTCAACATGCAAATTTTTGGACAGATTCTTGGGATGGTCACAAGCCTTTGATAACTCAGTTTTCCGATTGGAGGCCTTGGATGGAGGAGCTTCACCGAGCTAATTGGATAAAGGTGGCTAATTACTATCGATACCATACTGGTAATTCAAAGGTTGGTAGATATTGGATCCCTATTGAGGACTAGCCTATTCAAATCCCAGAAATGCAAAGACAAGATATCCAAGGCATCCTTCATATGAGATCCCTCTCTTGGTCCCATGAAAAAGATTGTTTTGGATGGAACAACACTACTAAGGGTGAGTATTCATTTGCTCAAGGTTATTTGACCTTTTGCCCATATTAATCCCAACCATTCTTCCGACATATTTTCTCAATTGTGGGCTCAAAATCTCTGGCCTAAGGTGAGGTTCTTTAATTGGCTTTTATTGCATCGTAGGGTGCTTACCTGGTGAGCAACTTATGAAGCGTGGTTTTCATGGCCCTTTTAGATGTGAAATGTGTGAAGAGAATGTAGAAAATATCAACCATATTTTTATTGAGTGTACTTTAGCCTCTGAGCTATGGAGGAGAATGGCAACTTTACTTGGCTTACAATGGTCCAATTTTTTCACTTTTGAACAGACTTTGGAGGGATTGGCCTAATCAAGATGGTGTTGATCATTTTATTAGGCGATTAGTTTGGATGGGTTCTACCATTCTTCTTTGGAATATTTGGAATGAAAGGAACAACCAAATTTTTAATCAAGATAGGAAGGATATTCACTATATTTGGCAAAATACCATAGCCAACTTAGTTGAATCAGTCCATCAACTCCTTAATCACCCCCAAAACTCCCACCAAATATGGGATCAAGTGATGCAAATATTGAAGATTAAACCTTCTAAGGGCAACCAACTTAAAGGGAATGTGAGTATTAGTAAGATGGATAGGACTAGAAATTGGCAACCTCCTCCTAAGGATTTTGGAAAAGTCAATACTTATGGAGCCTCTAGAGGGAACCCTGGAAAAGCTAGTGTGGGAGGAATTGGTAGACTTTCAGATGGCTCCCTGGTTTTTACTTTTGCTAAGAATTTGGGTATTCTTTCCAATAACCTTGCTGAGGGGTATGGTATCCTTAGAGGCCTTCAGGAGGCTACTAAGGTTGGATGGGAAAAGGTGTTAGTTGAGTCTGACTCTCAACTTATGATTAATCTCTTGAAGACTCCTTCTAAGAATCATAAGGTGGATTGGAGAATAAAAAGAATTATTGAGAAGATTCAGTTAATCCGGATGGGATTTTTGAAAGTTGATTACAATCATGTGGTCAGAGATCAAAACAAGAGTGTTGATGCTTTAGCTAATTGGGCTTTGGACAAAGGTGATCTTACTTGTTATGGCCACCCTCCTATATGGTGGGCTTCTCAAATTAGGGAAGCTCTTCTTTCTATCATTTCTTTGGATGGCTCCGAGTTCGAAGGTACCTAGTTTCTTCTTGTTTTTTTTTTTTTTTCCTCTTTGGTTCATTCAGTTTTTTTTAGTTCCCTAGCTCATTCTATTCTTTATTTTGTTTCCTCTGTTGATTCTTGCATTAATAGTCTTCTGGTCTAGATAGGTCATTGTTTTGTTCATTTTTTTTTCTTTTGTCTTCTTTGTTTTTTTGTTTAGTTTTTTAAGGTGGGTGGGTTCTTTTGTTTTGTTTTGTTTTTGTGTTCTTTGTGTTGTTTTTTGTTGTTCTTGTGTTTTTGTTGTTTTGTTTTTTTTTATGTTTTTTGTTATTGTTCTTGTGTTTTTTTCGTTCTTGTTCTTGGGTTTCTCTTTGTTTGTGTTATTTCATTTTTTTATGTGTGAGTGTTTTCTATGTTTTTTGTTTTTGTTTATTGTCTGTTGTTGGTTGTTTTTATTTTTATTTTATTTATTTTATTTTTTAGGTTTTGGTTGTGTTTATTTTTCATGTTTTTTTTGGGTTATGTCTTTGTAGTGTTCTGTTGTTTTTGTCTTGTTTGTGTTTTGTTATGTGGTTCTTGTGTTTTTCTATGTGGTTTGTGTTGTGGTTTCTTTTATCTTATTGTGCGTGTTTGGTTGTGCTTTTGGTTTTGACACACTCAAGGAGCATGTTTTTTATTTTATTTTATTATTTTTGTTGTTATTTACTTTTTTTAATTTGGTTTTGTGTGTTTGTTTGCTCCTTGAGTATGTCAAAGGTGGTAGGCCAGGTCCGAGTCCTGGGCATTTTTGGCGAAATGGATACCCCTACCTCCTTGGGTCTTACCCGAAAGTGGCATCCCTTTTGGGATGTTTTCCACAAATAAAAAAAAAAGATACTTGGAACATAGGCAATTATATGGATAATGAGACAGACCTTTATATCTGATATCTTAATAACATGCCCTTACGTAAGGGAAACTATGGTGATTTTTATAAGTGCTCTTTTAAAATAAATTTTTAAGTTTCTTGCTTCAGTTTATAAATGTTTTAAGGAACATTAATGAATGAATAAAATCCTTTTTCTATTTTATAAAATTCTGAAATGTTATGAAAAAATTTAACTTAAGTGGGTAAAATAAATATCCCCACTTAGAGTTCACCACCAAAATTTCCTTTTAGAATATAATAAAAAGGAACTAAGTAAAAATGAATTAGAACAAAGGTAAAGAGTCAAAAAGGAAAGAGGCAATGACCAAAACAACAACCCCCCCTTGATGCTTTTAGAATAGGTGAAATTATTGGCACCTATAACCCCCCCAAAAAATATATATATATTATTATTGAGTTTATAACTTTATCCTTTTTTTTCCTTGTAGTGGCAAAGAAAAGGCACTAAAGAAAATGATAGAAGATTTTAGAGGGTTACAATTATAATACAATGAGCAGATCTATATTATCGTACTAGTAAAAAAAAATAGCTATTGAAACAAAAGATATGAACTTTAATTTAATAACAGCCAACTTTTATTATGGTTGAAATACAAGAGATGTCACAAGAGAAGAGAAGAAGCAGCACAGTAAGGAGCTTCGAAAGCCTTGAAAGGCTACGTTCGTCAATGAACAGCTGAGAGTTTTCTTCACAAGAGACATCAAGGCGTAGCGAGGTAAGGAGCTTCAAAAGCCTTGAAAGACTACGAACTTTGTTGCACTGAGAGGTAAATTGATTAATGCAAAACCATAAAAAATACTAAAATTATGATGGGACGTGCATCAATGAGCAGCTGGAATGGAGCTTCAAAAAATGTGAAAGGGTATGATTTGCTTCGATTTCATTGTATTTCGAGAGGATGATAAAAATAATACAAAGTATATATATGAAAAAATAAATAAATACTACCTCTAGTTGCTACGGAAGATGACATGGAAGGTGCACCACGTAGGAATGGCTATATTTTTGAAAGATCAACCTGATAGGTGCTTCGAAAGGCCTTGGTTGTTGTGGAAGACATCAGGGAAGGTGCACCACAATACCAGTTGTTGCGAAAGATATCAGGTAAGGTGCATCATGTAGAGAGGCTCCTAAAAATGCACTACGCAATGAAGCTATGCACCCGCAGAGAGGCTTCATCAAGCGCACCATGCCAAAAGATGACAGAGAGGCTTTGAAGGCATAGCGAAGGCAAAGGAGCTCTTCAATTGATAATGCTTTATGAAATATTGAAGAACCACAATGCAAATCAAGAGATAACACATTTAAAAAAATATTTCAAATATTCGTAAAGGAGAAATAATATCTCAAGCATTCACTATGATGAATATATAAAAAATTCGATCTTCTCCTCTAAAGCGTCGAAGGAAAAAAAATGGAAAAGCACCATGTTAACTGAAGATGTAAATTTGAATTGATATTCGATCCTCCAAGAATTAACTATTAGAAATTCCCGTTTAGGAATATGTTAGGTTTAACACCGCGCATCAATTATAAATACGTTGGCAAAGTTACCACGTTTTATAAAAATTTAATCGACTTTGGTGTTAAAATATTTGAGCAAAGGTTGACTTAAATGTGACGTGAGAAACACTGCATTCTAATAGTGTAAAGATCCCATGAAGAAAATGAGATTAAAAAAATTCCAACATTCATTCAGATAAAAAAAATCCACGATTTTATATTGCTCATGAAATACAATATGCCTACGAAACTTAGTTTCCATGAATGAACGATATGCAGTGATGGCTATAATGGAGCCAATGCAAGCATGCATTCATGAATTAAAGTTATGCAGTGAATGCAAGCATGTATTCATCAAGAGAGATGGAGAATATTTTTCAAAATATGTATATGAGGAGAACAACAAAAAATGGCAGGCAAAAAAAATTTTAAATATCTATATATTTGCAGTGTAATAGTAGCAAATTCAATATATTTTGAAAAAAATAAGGAGAATTTTTGCATAAAATGGTAAAAAAAATCTAGTTAAACTTTTTAGATATTACCATAAATAAATTTTTCAAAAAAATTTGCAAATGTAATATGAGCAATCTACAATAGATATGAAAAAACCTCTCCTTTTTTTTTAAAACAAAAGATAAGAGATAATGAACCAGTTCATGAAACTACCTTCAAGAGAGATTGCCTAGCAGAATCTATCCTGCTTTGGTACCATGTTATAATTTCCCAATAGTAGAACTACAAAGCATTACAAGATTTTAAGAAATAAATAGAACTAATTTCCTTATTTCGTGAATCAACTTTGTATAAATAGCAAAGTTGATCATTGAGAGCCTATGGATAACAACAATTCATCAAATCTAATGTAGACTATACTGAGAGTTCACCTGAATCATGGAGGAGTGGTAACTCAAGTAAGTCTATCCTATTAGAACTTAAGAGAATTATCACTTATTATAACAATTATGTTGCCACCCTTAAAATATCTTCTTAGCCAACCCTAACCAATGTTTCCCTTGAGAGAAGCTAAAAGATAGTACCTATTGGTGGAAGCAATCGGATAATGAAGATTCACACTCACTCTAATACTATGTTGGATTTCATAGTAGTTTCTAAAGGCAAATGAAATCAAACATAACCTAGTATTGCTTAACAAAGGAATGTACCACATAGAAAATAACACAATAATCTCACTAAAGGGAAATGAAATTACAATCTAACTAATGTAAAAAATGGTTGATATGAAGGAATAATTACACCCAAATACAGAATGCCTTTAGGTCAAGGTTGTGAGATTGACCCTAAGAAATAAAATATTATAAAAAATTATGAAACAATCCTTTTCAATGTTTACATGGGCCCAAAGGGTAAATATGACCAATACAAGTACAAAAATTGGTTGTGGATTTAATAGAAGCTTAACCACCACACATTCTAACTTGATACCATGTTATATTTCACAGTACTTTCTAGAAATATTTTAAAGCATAGTATTAACCATATATGAGATTCAAAAGAGTAACATGTAAAATAAGAGAACAAATAACAAAAAGATTAATATAATAAAGGAAATAAAAGATACAATTTTCTATGGGAACTCTATGATGTATCACTTAATCTTGCACTGATGTAGATCAATTTTTAACATATATATAGTAGGTACCATATCCCCAATAATTACATGTCATATTAACCTTCAACCAATATAGTAAAATGCCTTTAAATATTAAATTATGTTTTTTCAAGATTAACTATATTAGTGATTTTATCGATACCACTACTATTTAATACATCAAATCATACCCATAGGCTAACATAAATAATACATCACACATGAACATAATCTTACATCATCATTATCAACTTTGGACATTAACATCAACCAATATTGCAAAACCCCTTATAACCTACGTTGGGGGCCAAGAAGAGAAGACACTAAATATGGTAACATTTTTCCTATAATGAATGCTTGAATGGTCCAAAGAATCTTGATTGTTAATTCTATTATCTATTTTTCTAAAGGAACATAGACTAGATAAAATTATTTCTTGAACATGAGTTGTAACTCCATATTTTAGATGAAAACTGTTGAACTACCTATGAGAAAATCATCAACATATAATAAAGTAATTATAATATGTCCACCAATATCAAAACCAAATAGCTACCATATGTATATATTTTTATAACCATCTCCATGAAGAAAAAATATTTACATCAATATGAACTACTTTCATGCATGGAAAGCAATAAATGGAGAAACGTTAAAGAATATTGAAAGCAATAAAAGTGTATATCCGGATAATTGAAGAACACAAGCTTATACTGAGAGGGGGGGTGAACAGTATAAGACCGCTTTTTACTTTTTCCTCCAAATCAACTTTCAAATCAATATTATGCAGTGTATAGAAAGCAATATCAATAGCGATAATTAAAGCAATACACAAAACACCATCCACAATAGAGACACAACAATTTACGTGGTTCACCCAATGCGGGCTACTCCACGGATAAAATATTTCACTAAATTTTATCAAATCAAATCCGGGAATACCTTTCCCGATTACAATGTTTATGGGCACCAACCCAAAGGAGACACCAATCCCCTAGCTCTGATTCCGTCGGTGATCCTCTAGAAGACCTCTCGCCTCCTCTCGCCCTTAGCAAATGGAACTCTATCCATAGAAGACACCTGTCTTCCCTGCTCTGGTTGGAGACCTTTGTCCTCAACTCTATCACCTCCAAAGCTGGTCCTCGAAATTGCACTAAACACAGTCCTTCGGTCTAGCACAAATGTCCTCGATCTCTTTCTCTGATCTACACCAAACACAGTCCTTCGATCTGGCACAAATGTCTTTGTCCTCTTTTTCTGGTCTGCATAAGAAAAACACAGTCCTTCGCTCTTTTTGTGCAATCACAGCTGCACTTGATCAAACTTTGACCTTTGCACCTCTGCGCAATCACAGTAGCATATACTTCGCGCACTCTACTTCCTTGCAATCTTACTCACTTAGAAGATTCGATGAAATGCACTTTGTACTCTGCAATCGACTTTTGCACTCTACTTCTTGGTGATCGAACTTCTCCCCGCCCTCTATCTACGAATGTCGCACTTCGAATGCACACTTAAAAATCGATACTTTAACTCTCCAAACAGCCCTCCTTTTATACTAACACATTCAAGATTTAAACCTTGGTCTTAGTCGGTTGTTACCCTTAAACTGCGTCGGCTCAAATTTAACTTTGTCGGCTTCAACCGCCTCTGTGGTTCTGTAGATTTTCTCGTGAAACTACAACATGTCGCGATATCATGACACATTTGCAGTCATACACTTTCTTTTGGCTTTTGTCATGATATCGTGACACTTTAGCCTTTGACAACTTTGACTAAGCTCTTGTCATGATATCGTGACACTTCTCGCTTTCTTATCCACTTCTTGGCTTGCACTAGTGAAAATGGAACATGTCACGAAATCGCGACACTTTCGCTGCCTTGAGCTTCTCTCTACCTTACACCCGCGAAACTGGAACATGTCACGAAATCGTGACGCTTTTGTCTTCATAGCCTTCCTTTCTACTTTTGTCATGAAATCATGACACTTCACCTATGGAAGACATGCTATCAGTTTTTGTCGCGAAATCGTGACACTTTTGCTGTCGTCTGCTATCTTTTCTGCCTGTCGCGAAATCACGACGCTTTCAGCTTCCGTACGCTTTCTTTGTAGCCTGTCGCAAAATCATGATGCTTCTCATTTCAGACTCTTCCCTTTGCTGCATGTCGCAAAATCATGACAGTTCTCACTTTGAGTTCTGTAGCATGTCACGAAATCATGACAGTCCTCACTTCGTCTTTTGTAGCATGTCACGAAATCGTGACACTTTATCTTGCTACTTTCTCTCTCTTTGAACTTGTCACGAAATCGTGACAACTCACATTCCGGACTCTCTCTTCTGCATTATGTCATGAAATCATGACACTTTTCCTTTTGGACTCCTTCTCCTGCAACATGTCACGAAATCGTGACACTTTTCCTTTCGGACTCCCTCTCCTGCAACATGTTGCGAAATCGCGACACTTTTTCTTTCGGACTCCCTCTCCGACAACATGTTGCAAAATCGTGACACTTTTTCTTTCGGACTTCCTCTCCTGCAACATGTCGCAAAATCGTGACACTTTTTTGTCCGTACAATCTTCCTTGCAATATGTCGCGAAATCGTGACACTTTTCCTTCTCGGCCTTCCTGCTCTTTTCAAGTCACGAAAATGTGACATGTCACGAAATCGCGACACTTTCCACCTTGCTCTCCTTCTCTGCCAACATGTCACGAAATCGTGATAGTTTTTCCTGCTTCTTCTCTCTCTTCCAACATGTCGCGAAATCGCGACAGTTTTGCCAGCTCTTTCTCTCTCCTCTAACATGTCACGAAATCGCGACAATTTTTCCAACACTTTCTCTCTCCTCTAACATGTCACGAAATCATGACAGTCTTTCTAGCATGCTGCATACTTTTTCTAACTTGTCTTTTTCTTTGATATTTTGCAAAAGAGCTACTATGATCTTCTTGGAAACTCACTTGTCCATGCTCTGAATAATCTGACATTAAATCAAATTCCTTCAAGAGCTTCTTGACATCAATGACAACTTCTACACTTGAGCAAAGGCAATGTACCCAAGGTACCCAAAATTGCCAACAATCTCCCCCTTTGTCATTGATGGCAAACCTTTACCGAAAACACATCTCAAGAGCCAAAATTGAAACCAACTTGTGCTAACACCGAGAATCTGCCTTTGAGGTTTTGCTCCCCCCGACTGAAGCTCTTCTCTCCTTGATCTCCCCTTACTCATATCTCTCCCCCTTTGTCATCAATGGCAAAGGGTCACCTTTGGGGCTTGGGACTAAGAATGAGCCTCTTAGCTTAGTCCCTCCCCCACCTCCTGATGAGGTGATTAAAATAGGGGTGGGAGTAAAACTCCCATTAGGCACTGATCATCATCAGTGTCTATAACTTCCTTGCTAGGCCTTCTCTTGAACTCATTGTCCATTTTCCTGTTCTTGTTACTGTTCTTGTTCTTGTTCTCATCCCTATTTTTGTTCATGCCTTGATCCTTGGACCTGTTCATACCATTGTTCCTATTCTTGTACCTTGGAAGATCAGCTCTACACTGTCTAGCTGTGTGACCTCCATTGTTGCACTTATAATAGGTAACAATGTTATTTCTTTTAGGCATACCTGTTCTTTGAATCTGCCAGTTCTGCCCAAACCTGTTCTGATTAATCCTGTTCTGGTCGAGCCTATTATTTATCTCGCAATAGACTGCCTTGTGCCCGAACTATTGACAAGAGTAGCAATACCCTCGAAAGAAACTAGCACTTCTGAATTTGTCATTTACTTTCTTCACTTGAGCCATGCAATGTACAGCCATGTGACCAAACCTGTGACACACAAAACATCTGTCATGAAATTTTCTTTTATTCGACCTCTTGGGTCCCAAAAACTTCTTCTTCTCAATCTAAATTTTGTTTTCTATTTTTGCACATCTATCACTCACGGACTCATGATCTGAAGTACTTTCTTCATCAGAACTCTCTTCCTTTTGAAATCTCTTGCTAGATTCCCCAACCTGTTCCTTGTGCGGCTCAACAAAACCAAGGCCTATTTTATCTCGTTGGTTTTCTTTGACCTTTGATGAGAGACTTAACCCTTTTGGAGCTATCTTGAAACCTGTACAGCTTATCCTTGTACTCTTTAGTTTCCACTTCCAAAGAAGCCATTTTCTGTTCCAATTCACTATATTTAAGAACCTTGGACTCTAACTCAACCTTGAGTTCTTGAGTCTTAGCTATAGAGAAATCAAGATTTTCTATAAGATCATCTCTTTCCATACAACATTCATCTAACTTATCCTGGAGTCTGGCATTCTTCTTTCTTTCCTTTTTCAAAGCACTAAGAGCACTACTAAGTTCACTTTCAAGATCCTTTATTTGTTTGCTTTCGAATCATCAGAGTCTTTTCCAGATTTCTTATCACTAGAGGTGCTACCCTTTTCAAAAACCATACAAGCATCTTCCTTATAGTTTTCTGAAGCATCCTCATACATACTAGTAACCAATTCATTATTTGTGCAATCATCCTCAAGGTGACCAAAATTTCCACATCTAAAACATTTCATGATAATGAATCTATGTTTCGGTTCTTCCTCTTTTTTCGATATGAACAACATCTCATTTTCACTATCACTTGAAGAACTTTCACTATCACTACTAGAACACTTACTTGCTTTGTCTAGGTAGAAACTCTTCTTGTGCTTGTGAGAATACCTCTTTCCGTGGTTGTTGTGCTCATCTTTGTTCTTCTGTGATGCTTGTACTTTTCAGAATCCTTGCTCTTAGAAACCTGTTTCTCTTCATCACTTTCATTCTTGGAAATAGTACAGTCAGTAGCATAATGACCAAACTTTCCACAATTGAAACATCTTATATTTTTCATGCTTTTGTGCTTTCTAGAGAACTTGCCTTTCTGTCTGTAATATGCCTCTTCATCACTAGAAGACTCATCACTCTCTTGAAGTTGTTTACCCTTGGATTTCTTGGTAGCTTTGAAATCTGCTTCTTTCTTGACATCAACCTTCACTTGAGTTCTCAACTCAAATGCTGCAAGTATACTATGGAGCTCATCCTTTTTCAACTTATCCAAATCTTTAGCTTCCTCAATAGCAGAAATCTTTTCACTAAATCTATTAGGAAGAGATCTTAAAATCTTATCACAAACATCATTTTCAGCAAGCTCAAGACCTAAGTCTTTCATGGAGTTAACAACCTCATCCATACGAAGCATGTAGTCACTAATATTTTCATCATAATTCATCTTGAGTTGTTCAAACATACCTTTGAAGTGTCTCAACTTGGCCTTTCGGACATTTACATCACCTGTGTGAACCACCTGCAGCTGTTTCCACATTTCACTAGTTGTCTTATAGTGAATCACCTTGGTAAGATCTGCCTTCTGTAAACCCTTTAGGATTGCATTCATTGCTTTTGAATTGTTGTGATGTAGGAGCCTGTCTTCTTTAGTATAAGGACCATTTTTAGGAATAGTGTACCCGTCTTCAATCACTTCCCAAACCTCATTCCCAAGTGCCATTAGATAAACCTTCATCCTTGCACTCCAAAGACCAAAATCTGATCCATCAAGAATAGGTGCTGCATTGCCACTTGAATAATCCATTGTGTTCTTTGCTAGCTTTTCCTTCAAGCTATTAAACTTTTTGAAGGCACCCGCTCTGATACCAATTGAAGAACACAAGCTTATACTGAGAGGGGGGGGTGAACAGTATAAGACCGCTTTTTACTTTTTCCTCCAAATCAACTTTCAAATCAATATTATGCAGTGTATAGAAAGCAATATCAATAGCAATAATTAAAGCAATGCACAAAACACCATCCACAATAGAGACACAACAATTTACGTGGTTCACCCAATGCGGGCTACTCCACGGATAAAATATTTCACTAAATTTTATCAAATCAAATCTAGGAATACCTTTCCCGATTACAATGTTTATGGGCACCAACCCAAAGGAGACACCAATCCCCTAGCTCTGTTCTGGCTGGTGATCCTCTAGAAGACCTCTGCCTCCTCTGCCCTTAGCAAATGGAACTCTATCCATAGAAGACACCTGTCTTCCCTGCTCTGGATGGAGACCTCTGTCCTCAACTCTATCACCTCCAAAGCTAGTCCTTGAAATTGCACTAAACACAGTCCTTCGGTCTAGCACAAATGTCCTCGATCTCTTTCTCTGATCTGCACCAAACACAGTCCTTCGGTCTGGCACAAATGTCTTTGTCCTCTTTTTCTGGTCTGCACAAGAAAAACACAGTCCTTCACTCTTTTTGTGCAATCACAACTGCACTTGATCAAACTTTGACCTTTGCACCTCTATGCAATCACAGCAGCATATACTTCATGCACTCTGCTTCCTTGCAATCTTACTCACTTAGAAGATTTGATGAAATGCACTCTGTACTCTGCAATCGACTTTTGCACTCAGCTTCTTGGTGATCGAACTTCTCCCCACCCTCTATCTGTGAATGTCGCACTTCGAATGCACACTTAAAAATCAATCCTTTAACTCTCCAAACAGCCCTCCTTTTATACTAACACATTCAAGATTTAAACCTTGGTCTTAGTCGACTGTTACCCTTAAACTACGTCGGTTGCAAAACCTTAAACTGCGTCGGCTCAAATTTAACTCTGTCGGCTTCAACCGCCTCTATGGTTCTGTAGCTTTTCTCGTGAAACTACAACATGTCGCGATATCGTGACACCTTTGCAGCCGTACACTTTCTTTTGGCTTTTGTCGTGATATCGCGACACTTTAGCCTTTGACGACTTTGACTAAGCTCTTGTCGTGATATCGCGACACTTCTCGCTTTCTTATCCACTTCTTGGCTTGCACTAGCAAAAATGAAACATGTCACGAAATCGTGACACTTTCGCTGCCTTGAGCTTCTCTCTGCCTTACGCCCGCGAAACTGGAACATGTCACGAAATTGCGACGCTTTTGTCTTCATAGCCTTCCTTTCTGCTTTTGTCATGAAATCATGACACTTCACCTATGGAAGACATGCTATCAGTTTTTGTCATGAAATTGCATGACACTTTTGCTGTCGTCTGCTATCTTTTCTGCCTGTCGTGAAATCACGACGCTTTCAGCTTCCGTACGCTTTCTTTGTAGCCTGTCACGAAATCGTGATGCTTCTCATTTTAGACTCTTCCCTTTGTTGCATGTCGTGAAATCATGATAGTTCTCACTTCGAGTTCTGTAGCATGTCATGAAATCACGATAGTCCTCACTTCGTCTTTTGCAGCATGTCGCGAAATCGTGACACTTTATCTTGCTACTTTCTCTCTCTTCGAACTTGTCGTGAAATCGTGACAACTCACATTTCGGACTCTCTCTTCTGCATTATGTCATGAAATCATGACACTTTTCCTTTTGGACTCCTTCTCCTGCAACATGTCGCGAAATCATGACACTTTTCCTTTCGGACTCCCTCTCCTGCAACATGTTGCAAAATCGTGACACTTTTTCTTTCGGACTCCCTCTCCGGCAACATGTCACGAAATCGTGACACTTTTTCTTTCGGACTTCCTCTCCTGCAACATGTCACGAAATCGTGACACTTTTTTGTCCGTACAATCTTCCTTGCAATATGTCACGAAATCGTGACACTTTTCCTTCTCGGCCTTCCTGCTCTTTTCAAGTCGCAAAAATGCGACATGTCGCGAAATCGTGACACTTTCCACCTTGCTCTCCTTCTCTGCCAACATGTCATGAAATCGCGACAGTTTTCCCTGCTTCTTCTCTCTCTTCCAACATGTCATGAAATCGTGATAGTTTTGCCAGCTCTTTCTCTCTCCTCTAACATGTCGCGAAATCGTGACAGTTTTTCCAGCACTTTCTCTCTCCTCTAACATGTCGCGAAATCGTGACAGTCTTTCCAGCCTGCTGCATACTTTTTCTAACTTGTCTTTTTCTTTGATCTTTTGCAAAAGAGCTACTATGATCTTCTTGGAAACTCACTGTCCATGCTCTGAATAATCTGACATTAAATCAAATTCCTTCAAGAGCTTCTTGACATCAATGACAACTTCTACACTTGAGCAAAGGCAATGTACCCAAGGTACCCAAAATTGCCAACAATAATCAATCCTTATCATCTAAGAGTAACACATAGGAATAAGGTGCACCTTATGCTAACCATTTGAAGCATACTCCTCTTACAACTAAAAAATATTCTATGGAACTATAATATATCTTTAAATCCATGTTACAAGTGCACAATTCTCAAAAAAATTATGTGCTATGTAAAAATAGGTTTGAAATGCTATGCAAAAGTTGGTCTCCAAATATTTAGACCTATTAAAGGGGAAAATTAAAAATTTTACTATTTAAACCTAAGGAGGTAAATCAACCAATTGAGGCTTGGCCCACTCTAATAGGATCCATCTATTTGCCATGTCAATGTCCCATATGCCAACTAGAAGGGGACATGTTAGTGTCATATTAATTGATGAATAAGTGGGAGGTTGGATTTAAGCCAAGAACCTTGGTATGAGGAGTTATTTATGTTGTCTAAGATGATCTAGGAGGGACTCACCTACCCCTTGGGTTGCAAATACTTAGGGCACACATGTTCGTCCAAAAATTAAAAATACCCTTGTTGAGAGTTGAACACATGTACTACAAGAACAAAGACACCAATATAGTTACATTGGCCACTATAAACAACTATTACGTTAGGTATATTACTTTATGGATTAAACATGGGATTTACACTCCTAAAAGGGAGTATGATAAAAAAAGAACTATGATCACTAAGGTTTAAACTAATGGCATCTTATGTTAAAATATTATATAACATTTTGTTGTTTGACATAGCCACAAGTGCAATCGAGAAGGAAAATAATATAGCATATTCATAAATTCTAAAATTATCATCCACATTTCCTACTTTAACTTGAAAAGAGTCAAAAATAAGCTTGAGATTCAAATCAATGACCCTCTAGTCCCAAAATATCTATGCAAACCACTACATCAATCCATCAAACTAGTCCCAAATATTAGTTGCTAGGGGAGTTGAAACTTGGATGTATTGGATATAAAATACTATATCACCATCCAATATTCATCCAAGTCTCAAATATTGGAAGGATTAAATATGGATCCCTCAACATTTATCTTTAATCATGAGTAGAAAAAAGTTGCATACCATGATTAAAAGGTAGTCTCAAATCTATGATCATGGGTCCAAAATAATTTATCCATGATATAGCTAAGCCCGTTGAGATGAAGTTTTTAAGGGTATAAATAAGATAATGATAAATTCCAATTGGGGGATTTAAATCTTAGATCTATGACCTGAAAATTCTTAATATTGATCACCTTGAAATTATGTATATAGAACAAATGAAACAGAAGAAAGAGCTTGAGTGAATATTTAGGTTGAGTTGGGGAGTACATACACCTACTCCCACATGGCCCATGAGATCATTCCTTCTAAATATCCTTATCATTTAATTGTAGCTCTGTCATGCCATATTGTAATGTCCTATGTACAAGTGGTCATCGTTTATTGGATGTGCTCCCAAGTAAAAAAATGACAATAAAAAAAAATAGCATAGGGTGAATTGAACTTGTGATCTTTTTTTTTTTTTTGCCTTTAAAAACAATGTACTTGCTAAGACATCCAACTTGTTGAATGAAAAAAAATATCAGTCCTCTATTCAGAGGAGAAAAAAAAGGTTTTGAACTTGTGAGGTATTTGTTCCTATGACCTTTAAGGAACCAAAATACTCAATCACCACTACACCAAAGCTTTATACAAGGCAAAAAGACACTATTCTACTTGAAAAATAACTGGTAATCATGTTGCTTGAGAAAGAAACCATGCAAGTGCATGTATATATGCCCATTAAAACACACCAATGTGAATTAAACAATTATCCTTGTGTAGAAAATCTCAACATCATACTGTTGACAATTTTGTCACATTTCTCAAGGGGTAGAAAAGGAAATCAAATTTTGTACAGTATTTTGTAAAGTTTTTCTTTGTTGTCTTTTTTATTTTGAAAGTTGCAGCAATTTTGGCTTTCAATGCCACCCCTTTGTATATAAAGTAGAAAAGAAAGAGCTTCGCTGTCGAACAAGCTAGAGAAAAGAGCTTCATCGAAGGAAAATGAGAAGAGCTTCGCACCCGAGGCATTTCCAGCACTACTTCGGGTGAAAATTTTGCGAAGTAGTATTGCCGAAGAAGAATACAAGGGTAGCGATAAAAAGAACTTCGGGCCCGAAGCGCTTCAAGTACTACTTCGGGAAAAAGTTGAGCGAAGCGGCATCCAAAAGAACAACTTCCCGAAGAAGGAAGGTCCAGACCGCGGTCTAAACTGGCTAAGGCAAGAAACTACTTCGCACCCGAAGCATTTCTAGCAGCTACTTCAGGCGAGATTTCTGCGAAGCGGTTAAGTAAATAGATACTTTTTTATTGGAATGTGAAGCGGTGTTGCCGAAGTAAAATACAAAGGAAGGAGAATGAAACTACTTCGCACCCGAAGCATTTCCAGCAAATACTTCGGTCAGAAAATTAGCGAAGCGAAACTCAAAGGAGCATTGAAAATACTTCGCCAAAAAGTTGTCGAAGCACCCACTTCGGGTCCCTCCATCAGCGAATCATTTTTACTTCGCCGAAAGTCATTGCGAAGCATTTGCTTCGGCTAGCTTTCGTGCGAAGTACTTCTACCCGAAGTGACAGAGGTCGTGGAGAATGCAACATCTTTTGAAGACAATTGCTTCGGCCGAAACCTTCCCGAACCATAGTTTTGAAAGAGGATCGCAACGAAGCATTTCTCCAAGGCATCAACGAAGCAATTTTGTCAACGAAGTGGCAAGGACAAAGAGGCCCATTTTGCGAAGTAAATATGCTTCGGCACTCACCACCCCCGAAGCAGTTTTGCGAAGCTCAATTTTGTGAAGTACAAACCAAGGAGGAGTTTTTGCTTCGGCCCAGGACCATAGCGAAGCGAAGTTGTAAATGAAGACTTAGCGAAGCGCTTCACAGGCATGCTTCCCAAGCCGGGTATTTTCCCGAGGCGATCAAGTGCCTCATAAATGCAATTTTTCATGCCCGGTAAGCTCGTTGCTCATTTTTGGCAATCAAAAATGAAGTATCAGGCCATGATGAAGAGCCCGACGAGCATGGCGGCCACTCGAGCACCGCACCCAGAGACCAAGGACGTCCAGACGGCTCATCAATGCATCTTTCCATGGTTGACCTGGTCACAGTTGCTAGTTTTGGTAACAGATTTGAAAGCTCGATCACGAGAGCCTCGGGGAGCCAAATTCTCAGGGCTCGAGGGCGTACTCTTCTTTGTTGTGTAATTATGACTCAGAGGGTTGGGTCCTCTATAAAAACCTAGGCATTGTAATAGAAAAGGGGGGGAACTATCTGCTAGAAAGTTGTTGTAACTTGATGTCTCGCGATTAATACTAAAGAGCTTTGAGCTCAATTCTTCTCTTTTATGCTGCCTTCTGTGCTTGATTCTTTTGTCTTTCTTCGTTTGTATACTGAGATGTTGAACCCTACGTCCGATGTGTGATCGGGGATTGTACCCTAAAACTCATTTGAAGGATACATAGGAGTGGAAAAACATCGTATTGGCTTTCTTTTATGCTGCCTTCTTTGCTTGATTCTTTTGTCTTTCTTCGTTTGTATATTGAGAATTTTGAACCTCGAGTTTGGTGTGAGATAGGGGAATGTACCCTAAAACTCGCCTGAAGGATACATAGGAAGGTTGATATTGTGTTTCTTTCATTTATTCTTGGTGTTCTTTGCTTCTATTCAAGTTGTCTAGTTAGTGATCGTGCTTCCTGTTCTCTCCCACCTTAAATCACCGATATCCTTCCCTTCTTTCTCTAACCCTTACTCCTTTTATCTCTTTCCTGCACCCTTATCTTCAAACACCCAAGTAGTTTAGCATAGGAGCCGGCCTTTCTCCAGAGATTGGCACGAGGGGCATCTCTTCCCTTCGGCCTTTCAATGTTGGTCCAGGTCTAGGGTGCATACACTCACCCAAAATCCTTTCCTAGGTAGATTTGATGACCAATAGTTTTTGGCACGCCTGGTGGGACCGACTGTGTCTGTCTCAGTAAGATCCATAACCAGTCAAGGTCCCATATTTTAAATCTCAAACCCATCTTCATCGGGGCCAATAGTTCTAACCAGTTCTCGGTGTGACCCGGTCAGTCTCACTTGACTAGTGGTAGTGAGGACCGATGCTCTCATTACTGAAAGACTCTTAGCATCTGGTGACTCTGTTTACCCAAGAATATTTAAGTCGTAAAGACCAGTACCAAAATTCTATGCCTTCATGCAAACGAGATGGAGAGTTAAGAATAGAGGAGAGGAAACCGAGTTCTTTGAGCTAGATATCGACGCCTTTGGGGAGCGATCAAGGTTGGTCACCCCTGAGTCACTATTACAAGGAACGTCCTCGCAAGAGGCTATTGGCGAACAAGGCCTAACTTCTGATAGCACAGCATTTAATTTTCCTCCCAATCCTCCCAACTCACCGAAGCGTCCTAGTGCCTCCATTCCTATTAGTCGTCCTATTAGCAATCAAGGGGGAGCTTCGGGAATACCTATTTCTCAAAATCTAGGAGCAAGTATGGCACAACAACAACAACAACAACAACAACAAATGCAGCAGCCATCGCCACCCAGGTTGTCCCCAGCATGGGATTCTTTGTCACCACTAAATCTAGTGGGACAAGGGCAAGTGTCGCCTACTACCATAAAGAAGATCCCAATGTTCGATGGAACTGGGAAGACTGCTCTGGAGCACATCCAGGACATAATATCTCTGGCGGTGATCCACGACATCACAGAAGAGCAAATTATGGTAAAGCTTCTGGTTCTTTCCCTTAGAGGAAAACTCCTCTACTGGTATAGATCTCTACCACCCGATAGTATTACGGGATGGGACCAGTTAGCTGATCAACTGATGGGAAACTTCAATGAGTCTTGTGATCCTACCTCTCTCCTGCATCAGTTCACTTCGATCAAGAGGCATCCACAAGAAGAGATCGTAGATTTCAATGTTAGGTTCACTCGAACCTAGCAGAGAGTACCAATTGGACTTCGGCCAACCGACGAAGCTGCAACACTCTATTTCCTTCGGGCTTTCAACCCTGATATCAGTCTCATGGTAAGATATTCTAACATTAATACTTTTCTCGAGTTATATGAGTTAGCCAAGAGGGCAAAAATGGATTTGATAGCTATGGGCAAGCTTCCCCAAAGGATGCCGATGCCCATACTTCTCGAATTCCTTCAATTCCAGTATGCAAGCATAGCCGCTTCACAAATCTCTACAACCCCTGCACTCCCGATCTCATCTTGGAACCCGAATCCTATCATGTCTCAAATCACCGCTCCACAAATTCATTTCCCTACATTTTCAACTCCATAGCCCACTATCACTTCGGAATTTCCTGTACTACCAGCACCACCTCAACCCCCTGCCCTGCCTCCAATACCGATGATGGCTTCATTACCACTCGTTCCAAAAGCCGATGATATACAAACTAAAATTTTGCAAGAGATGCAGTCTCTGAACTCTACAGTTCAGATGTTGTCCAATGACATGACTATTGTGAAGAAGAAGCAAGCGCAACAAGAATTTCTACCGAGAAGGTCTTATCCTACGCCTGCGCTTACCAAAGACCAAGCAATCCAGCAAGGGAAGGCTTCGACGAGAAATGTTGCGATTGATGAAGCTCCGAGCACTTTCGATTATGTATATTGGTGCTCTACATGCAATGATCCGCATGAAGAAAATACCTGCATGCTGCACCAACACTATGTGCAAATGCTGGCAAGTAGTAGTCATAGCGGTCAAGTCAACGTCATTAGGCAAATGAGTCAAAACCTGACAATTGGCGAGGAGGAGCCGGTTGCAGTGCTTACCAGAGGAGGAAAGAAGGCAATAGAAGTAGATGCTACTCAGATGGCTCCCTTAAAAGTGCATGCTCAACCCGAGAAAGGACAATCATCTTCTTCGGCTCTGAATGAAGCTCCTCCACCTGCACCAATCAAAGAAAAGGCTCAAAAGGCCTCTACCGAGCCACCTCGTGCAGAAACTAAGGAGCAGGCTAAGGAAAAGCTCAAGTTTCCTTCACTGACTAAGCGGCAAAGAGTTGAAGCTACGGAGCAGTATCGCACCAGATATGAGCCGAGAAAGGAACCCGAGGTGCTCAGTTCCCTGGCATACAACATTGTAGAGGAGTTAAAGAAGATTCCAGCCAAGATCAGCTTGTACGATGCACTGCAACTACCTGGACAAGTGGACCTACTGCAAGAATCATTGAAGACAATTAAAGCAAAAAATGCGGCACCGCTTGCTCTTGTGCAGACCCTATCCACATCTATTACGGGGAAGAATAGACCACCTCCGTTCTACCTATCTCTACAAATGGAAGGGTATATTGTACATAATTGTATGATCGACTCTGGGGCCACTACAACGAGTCATGCCAAGAGCAGTCTGCGAAGAGATAGGGATGGAATATACGTGAAGCAGCCATGATGTACTCCAGTTGGATGGTACCCCTGTGAAGACTGTAGGAGTGATCAAGGACATTCCTATCCGACTACATAAGATGCCTCAAATCACGGTCATACAAGAGGTAGTGGTCGTCGACCTGGAGCCATACTTCAGTATGTGTTTGTCAAGGGAATTCACGGCAAAGTTGGGCGGATATCTGTCCATGGATTACTCTCATCTAGAGATTCCATTCAAAGGAAAGAAGGTGAAGATCTACAATGAGAAGCCTTCTTCCTTCCTTGTGCAGAAGATGTCCGAAGAAGAAAGCAGTGATCCAGTGAATGCAATAGTGGAGGAAGTAGAGCAAGTGGACCTAGTCATGGAATCTCTTGCGCAACTAAGTTATGAAGATGAGTTCTCATTGGTAGACTTTAATGCCATGGTAGAGACCGAGATAGGATGTTATGCGATCGCCAATCCTAAGAAACACTCCCAACCAGAGAATAGAACAAGTGCCCAAGAAGGACTATGGAAGTTGTTCTTCGACGGTGCCCGATGTAAAAATGGTGTTGGGGTAGGGATTCTTCTAGTTTCACCATCCGAAGAGCAAAAGGAGTATTGCTACCGGTTGATATGGAGCTGCACCAACAATGCAGCAGAATATGAAGCATTATGCCTAGGACTCAAGAAAGCTGATAAGTTAGGCATAAAGCATCTCCAAATCTTCGAAGATTCTGAACTGGTTTGCAACCAAGTCACAAATAAGTGTACTTCAAAGAAGCATTATCTAAAATCATACCGCAATAGGGTATGGGACTTGTTCGACCAGTTCGAATCTCTCAATCTGCAGTCTATCCCAAGAGAAAAGAATCGACATGCCGATGTTCTGGCATCCATCGCAGCCAAGTACTCTCTAGCAGAAGACATGGTGCACAAGCCCAAAGCTATGAGGATGATCTACAGACCCTCTATCCCAGACAAAGACCTACATTGGCAAGTCTTCGACAATGACGAGCAGATTGTAAATTTCATGATCCAAGAAGCCGCCACAATCGAAGACAGAAGCTCTGATGAAGAAGGATATGAAGGGCTAGTTCAATTGAAGAACAACCACGTTCCCAAGGGACTGGTCACTCTTGAAAGCCTCTTTGATCAGAATGATCGAGCACTCTCTCACATGATCAAAGTTAATGAAAAGTAGTATCGAGATTTAGAGCTTGAACCTGGAAAGGCAATAAAAGTTGGAACCGATTGCACTTCAGAAGAGATAGAACAGATACAAATTTTGTGCAGGAAGTATCCCGACATAATTGCTTGGTCTTATCAAGACCTCAGGGGATACAATCGACAGCTGGTTCAACACACAATCGAATTGCAGGAGGGGGTCAAACCCTTCCGACAAAAGCAAAGACCGGTTAATCCTAAGATCGAGGTCCTAATGAAGGCCGAACTCCTGAAGATGCTCGAGGCGAAGATCATTTATCCCATCAAGCACTCTTCATGGGTAGCGAACCTGGTCCCAGTCAAAAAAAAGAACGGAGATATACGGTTATGCGTGGACTTTCGCAACCTGAATCAGGCTTCTCTCAAGGACCACTACCCTCTTCCGCAAATCGATCAGATCTTGCACTCGGTGGCCGGAGCTCAACGCTTCTCTCTGCTCGATGGTTTCTCTGGATACAATCAGATCTGGGTCAAGGACGAAGACCAGCATAAAACAACATTCACCACCAAGTGGGGGACATTTGCTTACCAACGAATGCCATTTGGTCTTTCGAATGCTGGTGCCACTTTCCAGAGGGCGATGGATCTTGCTTTTGGTGAGCTTCTAAATAAGGTTATCGTCATCTATCTAGATGACATGACCATTTTCTCCCGAAGAAGGGAGGATCACCCCGTACACCTACAACAAATTTTTGAAAAATGTCGAGAGTTTGGCATCTCAATCAATCCAAAGAAGTCCATATTCGCAGTCAGCGAAGGAAAGTTGCTGGGACATGCGATATCAAAAAAGGGCCTCGCTATAGATCCCGACAGAGCCGAGGCTCTAATGAAGCTCCCACTCCCAGCAGACAAGAAAGGACTTCAATATTTCTTCGGCCAGATCAACTTCGTGAGGAAGTTTGTCCCTGATTTCGCCCAAGTCATCAAGCCAATGTCCCAACTCTTGAAGAAGGGCATCGAATTTAGCTGGATGAAAGAAAGAAAAGAAGCATTTGAAGAGATTAAGGCCCGAATCGCTCAGGCGCCGGTCCTGATCAATCCTGATTACAGTCAGGATTTTATCCTGTATGCTATAGGGGAACCCGAAAGCTATGCTGTTGTCCTGACACAAAAGGGGGAAGATGGTGAGGAGCATCCCATCGCGTTTCTGAGCCAGGTGATCAATCCCCATGAAGAGAAATATAATTTCATAGAACGTCAGGTGCATGCAGTAATGAAATCCCTCAGGAAGTTCAAGCAGTTCATCTCCCAAAGTCGGGTCACGGTCTTTGTCATTCACCCCGACGTGCACAATTTCATCATCCAAGGAGAATTGGGAAGCAAGAGAGCCGGTTGGGTGAACAAGATACAAGAATTTGACATTGAAATCAAGCCCACGAAATTGGTTCACGGTCGTGCATTGTGTCAAGAATTGGCAAAGAGCGCAGCGGCCGAAGTGACAGAATCTTAGTGGGAAGACTTACCAGCCAAAGAATGCTTCGCTAACCAGGAAGAGGACGAGAAAGACTGGGTCAGTGAAATAGTTGAATACTTCCACACTGGAAGTTGTCCTTCGCATCTAAATGCTTCGCAGCGAAGACATTTCAGGATGCGGTCCTCCCGATACACTCTACGCCCGAAGGCCTATTTTTCAGGAACATTGATGGTGTCCTTCTCAAATGCATCAAAGATGATGATAAAAGAAAAGTCCTAGGAGAATTCCATTCAGGACTATCTGGAGGTCACTTCGTAGGGAGAACAACGGCACTAAAGATCATCAAAGCGGGTTATTATTGGCCCACACTCTTCGCTGATGCCTTCGTAGTTTGCCGCAAATGCGAGCAGTGTCAAAAGTTCATCGATCGAAGCAAAAATGCTTCGATGCCCCTTCATCCGATACAAGTAGAAACTCCCTTTCAGCAATGGGGGTTGGATTTTATAGGGGTCGTATCACCGAACTCCTCCACGGGACATAAGTTCATCCTGACCGCAACTGACTACTTCACCAGGTGGGCCGAAGCGATTCCTACGAAGCATGCAGATCAAGAGACTGTAATCACCTTCCTAGAAGGATTGATCACCAGGTTCGGCATCCCCGAAGCGATCATCACGGACAATGGCCCTGGCTTCACAGGTGCCAAAATCAATGAATTCTTCTACAGATATGGGATATACCATAAAGTATCCTCCAACTACTATCCACAAGGCAACGGCTTGGCAGAATCCACCAATAAGACTCTGTTGAGGGTGCTAAGAAAGCTCATAGAGACAAACAAAAGGACTTGGCATCTCCTTCTAGATCGGGCCTTGTGGGCCGATCAAATTTCTGTCAAGAAGTCGATCAAGACTTCACCTTATGCCTTGGTCTACGGCAAGGAGGCCATCTTACCCATCCATGTGGAGATCCCTGCACTGCAGCTGTTAGAAGCAGAAGATGGAGTTAGTCCAATGGAAAATAGATTAGCTCAGCTGCTACAACTAGAGGAAGATCGTGAAGAAGCCTACCAGAACTTCGCTAAGCATGCTTAGGTCACTCAAGACTGGTTCAAGAAGAAATCATCCGATCACACATTCAAAGTGGGAGATCTGGTATGGAAGTGGGACTCCTGGAAAGCCAAGCCTGGGAATCATGACAAGATGGACGCCTTCTGGGATGGGCCATTCAAAATCATCAAGGTGAACTCGGCCAACTCTTTCATCCTCAAAGATGCAGATGGCCAAGTTTTGCCGATCTCTGTCAATGGTCTTCATCTGAAGACTTTTCATCGCTGAGTTTCAATTCCTCTCTTTAAAAAAAAAAAAAAAAATGTATGTATATGTACTTTTGTATATATTTCATGTGTGTATATACATCCTGCTCCAAGATTGCATAAACCAACAACTACACTTCGAAACCCTCTTCGAGGACTTTTGATGCGAAGTAGCAAGTGCAAGGAGGTTCGCTATGAAGCATGTTACCCAAAAAGGGGCCGAACCAAAATTCAAACAAAGGCATGAAAAGAGCTTCGCACCCGAAGCATTTTTAGTAGCTACTTTGGGCAGCAATTTTGCGAAGTAGATTGTAAGAGGGTGTTGGAATTTTGTGAAGCAGTTTCCAAAAGGGTCAAGCTTCGGTAAGCGGCCTTCGCAAGGCGAGAGCGTCAACATGGCGAAGAGGAGAAGTACTTCGGGCCTGAAGCATCGAAAGGCTAGTCCAAACCAAAGGTTCACCGTGAAGCATTTTCAACATTGATTTCACATTCGCCAAACCAACAATGCACGAAGTGGAGAATTTAAAATGTTCCTCGAGGAACGTGTAATCAAAAACCACGAAAAGAGTTTGGGGTAGATGAATTTAAGGCAAAAGGTGGTGGAGCACATCTCGAGGTGATTCAATTAAGAGAAAAGCCTACATCGAAGTACGAGGTGGCAACAAGTTGCATCTCCAATGCAGAACATAATCACCAGAAGCATGTGGCCCCGTGTACTACGTCGCTGTAGAAGCCAATCAAAGAACATGACACCTCTTCCGTCCGAAGCATTAATTTAATTTTGGTAGGTGCCATAAATTAAGGTAGTTACCTATTTTAGGCTATAAAACACGAAGACCTATCAAGGAGAGGTTTATTTGTCCATCAATTCATGCAAAGCTAAGAGCCTTCAGTTACTCTACCCTTTGCATCCAAGCTCGTTACTTCAAAACCCTCTGTATCAAGGATTCTACTGCCATTATTTTTGACATGGGGAAGAAGAATTCCAAAGAGAAAGGGAAGGAACCCGAAGTTGCAGGCCCTAAAAAAACAAAGAAGGGCAAAGAGGAGAAAAGGCATACTCCAAAGAAGATCGACCCCGCCACTCGCCCTGAGAAACGGTCGATAGAAGAAGGAGATGACTCTGAAGAGGAGCAGCTTGTAGACCCACCAATTGATGGGTGGGAAAAGATTAGAGATACGGAGCTCTCTAAGGATGTGTCTGAGCTCCGACGCACTATTGAGTTTATGGTGAGCAGACTCACCCCAGAGAATAAAAGGGTTGCTGCCTATTATTCTCAGATTTACTGGTATTTGACCCCGCCTGCTCACCACTGCCCAGAGCTAATCTATGCTATCGCACAGAATTACCAGCCTGCATCCAGGCAGGTATTAGACTCTTCAGGCCATAAATTGTTTTCCATTCTGAAGGAAGATGTGCAGGCAGCATTTGCACCACGGCAAGGGCCACCCAAGGGTTATTCAGTTCGCAATGTTATTCTAAGCGAACAGATGGAGAGGTTTACCTCCAATAACTTCATATTGAAATTTTTGTGCGAGAACCTCAAAAGCGGGCTCCCTTCAAGCAAGCTGCCCCAAATGCCTCTACCTTTGGCAGCTTTCAAGAACACCGATATTTTCTCCATCATTGCATGGGTGGCGGGCCTATCGACAGATGCCTCGGTACAACCCTGGCAGGTGTCTTTGGCCGAATGTATTTCAAGAGGGGAATTCTATGCCCCTGATGCTGCAAGACCGAGCACCAACCCAGTTTTCTTTGATTGGGTAGAATGGGTGGCCCGAACCTTGCATACGCGACTCACCAGTATGAAGAATTCGGCGACGGGCCAGTACTTCGCACCCTGCTCCCTCCTAGTCTGGTTGTTTTTCTACCAGGTTCATAAGTGATTCCCCCATATCGCTATCTCTTCGAGCGGCAAGGATGGAAATCCTTTGCCTGTATACCAGTGGACTCCCCTCCTGTTGAGGACAGAGTCCTATTATTCTTTTAACCAACAATTCTTGGGGCCCGCCATGCATTTGTTGAAGGGTTCTTGCCCTCGGGTCCCCCTCAGTCTGAGAGATAAAATAGTGCAAGAAAAGAAGGGAGATGTTTTTCAATTGACGCAGGGATTGGTCATTCGTATGTTCGGCTTTACAAGAAAACCCTTCCTGCTCCCTGTTTTCCCTTTCGAATACCAATTTGCATTAGAGGTCGCTCGACAGAGTGACGCAACCAATGTCGTGTATGGCCATGGTCGAAAATGGGCACATACTTGCGACTTCCCCTTCAGGATGGGAGTAATTGAGGTATCTGCCTTGAAGCAGAATGTTTTCCTGGAGGAGAAGCTTGCCAATTTTGGCCTGCTCCAAATTCCTCAGCAATGGCTCTATGATCCCTTGGGAGTGATGAGGGATCACTTAAAATTTAAAAATTTTCACATCTGCCCTCACCCAGAAATTGTGGAGCAGAGGAACAATCCGAATGGGAAGGATCTGGAGTGGCATTTGGAGAAGATGAGGACATTGCCGCCCTGGCATGAATTCTATCCCATGGAGGTCGAATTTGACCCTGACCAGTACCCCCTCCCAACTCCAAGCTCCACGTTTTGGAGAAAAGCAAAGGATGATTTAAAAGAGGAATTGAAGGATTGGAGCGAGGAAAAATTAGGAGAATGGTGGATAATGAGAGTCCATCGCCAGAAGATGAATTCTTACGGACTCTTGGCAATAGATAAAGACTTCGCGATTCTTTATGACGCCAACGTTGAAACTTGGAAGTCTATATCCTTCGCTGATTTTGTTCCTCCAGCTCCCCTGAGATCGGGTGAAAGTCCAAAAGGAGCCGAAGATGCCTCGAAAGAGGAAGAAGCTGAGGCTACTCCAGAGGCACTGCCACAAGGACCATCAAAGAGCCACGACACAAGTGTCGAGGAGGCAGAGCAGCCATTGGAGAGAAGGAAAAGAAAGAGGCAGGAGCAGATTCAAGTGCCCCCAAGCCACCCAAAGTGACCTCGCACAAGGCCCCCAAGCGCTCATGCTGAACAACCTGCATCAGACCCAGCCGAAGCAGGTGTTGAAGGTGCGATGCCACCAAGTGCTGAGACGGTCCCAGACATAGACGTCATCGATGTGGAGGAACTCCTCCAACAAGAAGGGGACCCTAAAGTAGAAGTCATGGAGGTCGGAGGTGCCGAAGCCCAAAAAGTCCAGGAGCCGATCACGCAAGAAGTCACCACGGCCGCCTTGCCAGGAGGGCACGCAGGTACGCACTCTCCCCCCTTCGCCTCGATCTCTGACACGTCCACTATGGTCCCGGTTGAAAGTCATCACCAACCTCTCTCCCCCTACAAGGTCAATCACCTCCCCAAGCATTGCCTATTTCCATTCCAACTTTGCCTAGCCCCACTCCACCCGAGTCTTCTGACCAAGCCAAGCCTATTGAAACCACTTCACCCACCCATTCCGCTGTTCCTTCAATCCTAAGCCAAGGCGAAGGCAGTGTCCCAACGCCAAGCCCCTTAGCCCACTCTCCCATCGCTCACAGTATAATCCCACTTGCCGAAGCCCCTGCTACACCCGTCTTCGAACCTTCTGGTGGGGCATTCCCCATTAATTCTTTGTATTTGTTCACACCTTTGGCTGGAGATCCAACATTATTTGAATTAGAGTTTTCTCTAATAAAGGAACGCCCCCTAGCTGAGAAGCTACTTTTAGCTGGGCAAAACATAGAGAAGATGCTGAAGGAGGCAAGGAAGAAAAGAGGGCACTCTCTGGCCCAAGTTGAGAAGTGTGCTGTCTTCGATTTGAAGGCTAGAAAATTACATAAGGTGAAGAAGGTCCCCAAGGTCCAGAAGCCTCTGGATGAGATGACTCCAGTGGATTATGAGTATCAGGAGAAGACCAAGGATTTGGAGCATTTGAATATAGATGATGAGTCTGCATCCATGCATGTCAGGATCGAGACCTTCCGAGCACATGCAAATATTGCCAATCAGTGCAGGTTTGAAGCAGAAAATGCCAACATCAAGTTGGAGGAAGAGTTGGCTAGGATCCACTTCGAGTTGGAGGATTCACAAAAATAGTGCAAGTTGTTGAAAAAGGAAACATGCACCCTCAAACAACAAATCCTACAACTGTAGTGTTCAACCGAGCAACAAGCGCAGAGGTAGGCCAAGAATGAGCTGAAGGCCAAGGAGCTTGAAAGCAAGATCTTGCAGACGCAATAGTAGTTGTTCGAAAAGGCAAACTTGGAGCTGTTTGATAGAAATAGAATCAAGGAGATTCGCTCACACCTGCTTAGAAACTTCAGATCTCGGGCTTCCAGTGCCTTGTCAATTTTGGCCTATATTATGGAAGCCCGAAGTGCCATTGTCGAGGGAGGACCAATCATCGATCAGATAACTCAAAAAGCTAGAGGCCGCCTCAAACTAGCTTTCGATGTCCAGAGCGCCAAATATCAAGACTTGCAGGTCCCTGCAATGAGTCGGATAGCTAGGGATTGGTCTACAGCCTGGGCCATAGTTCGTGCTTTCTTCTCTAAGGTGCAAAAAACATAGAAGGCGAAGGACCTCTTAGACATGTTCGAGAACGAGCAACGCACATCAATGGGCTACTTTCAAGATCTCTCTTCCATGGGCTTCCCAAGCTTCACAGATGACAATGGGAACCTCCTGACCAAAGAAGAGATTAAGCCAACATGGCTTCAGTTTGAAGGTGATGTCTCAGAGATAGATGGATGGGCGAAGCCAATAACAGAAAGGCAAATCACAGATTACCTCTTGAGATACTGCAAGATCTTGGCCTGCCTAAATGATCTGTATACTAGAGCCCAACATGCTGATATCGAGAAAATTGATCGGTTTCGCGTTTTGATCAAGGCACTACAAGATCTAGAACCTTTCTCGAAGAGTGCCTGGTCTCAGGTCCATCGAACCATGAGGAAAATCCGCGAGCGTCTTGCCCCGTCACCGCCACAGGAAGCTGCTCCCGAAGAGGCCGCACCAGAAGAGGAAGGTGAAGAAGAAGAAGAAGCAGAAGAAGAAGGAGAACAAGAACCAGCTATGGAAGCACTCCCAGAGGAAGAAGGAGGAGAAGGATCAGGAAAAGACTCTAGCCCAATGGATCAAAATTAAAGGGTTCTCCCACCGAGATGAGCTCGTTGCCCCGCGAGCCACCAAGAATGTTGACAATTTTGTCACATTTCTCAAGGGGTAGAAAAGGAAATCAAATTTTGTACAGTGTTTTGTAAAGTTTTTCTTTGTTGTTTTTTATTTGAAAAGTTGCAACAATTTTGGCTTTCAATGCCACCCCTTTGTATATAAAGTAGAAAAGAAAGAGCTTCACTGTCAAACAAGCTAGAGAAAAGAGCTTCATCGAAGGAAAATGAGAAGAGCTTCACACCCGAAGCATTTTCAGCACTACTTCGGGTGAAAGTTTTTGCGAAGTAGTATTTCCGAAGAAGAATACAAGTGTAGCGATAAAAAGAACTTCGGGCCCGAAGCGCTTCAAGTATCTACTTCGGGAAAAAGTTGAGTGAAGCGGCATTCAAAAGAACAACTTCGTCGAAGAAGGAAGGTCCGGATCACGGTAAATTGGCTAAGGCAAGAAACTACTTCGCACCTGAAGCATTTCCAACAGCTACTTTGAGCGAGATTTCTGGAAGCGGTGTAAGTAAATAAACTACTTAAGATTTAACTATTGGATTTGGGGTGTCGAAGTAAAATACAAAGGAAGGAGAATGAAACTACTTCGCACCCGAAGCATTTTCAGCAAATACTTCGGTCAAAAAATCAGCGAAGCGGAACTCAAAGGAGCATTGAAAATACTTTGCCAGAAAGTTGTCGAAGCACCCACTTCGGGTCCCTCCATCAGCGAATCATTTTTACTTCGTCGAAAGTCATTGCGAAGCATCTGCTTCGGCTAGCTTTCGTGCGAAGTACTTCTACCCGAAGTGACGAAGGTCATGGAGAATGCAACATCTTTTGAAGACAATTGCTTCGGCCGAAACCTTCCCGAACCACAGTTTTGAAAGAGGATCGCAGCGAAGCATTTCTCCAAGGCATCAGCGAAGCAATTTTGTCAACGAAGCGGCGAAGACGAAGAGGCCCATTTTGCAAAGCAAATATGCTTCGGCACTCACCACCCCCGAAGCAGTTTTGCGAAGCTCAATTTTGTGAAGTACAAACCAAGGAGGAGTTTTTGCTTCGGCCCAGAACCATTGCGAAGCAAAGTTGTGAACGAAGACTTAGCGAAGCGCTTCACGGGCACGCGTTCTCAAGCCGGGTATTTTCTCGAGGCGATCAAGTGCCTCATAAATGCAATTTTTCGTGCCCGATAAGCTCGCTGCTCATTTTTGGCAATCAAAAACGAAGTATCAAGCCATGATGAAGAGCCCGACGAGCATGGCGGCCACTCGAGCACCGCACCCAGAGACCAAGGACGGCCAGACGGCTCATCAATGCATCTTTCCATGGTTGACCCGGTCACAGTTGCCAGTTTTGGTAACAGATTTGAAAGCTCGATCACGAGAGCCTCGGGGAGCCGAATTCTCAGGGCTCGAGGGCGTACTCTTCTTTGCTGTGTAATTATGACTCAGAGGGTCGGGTCCTCTATAAAAACCTAGGCATTGTAATAGAAAAAGGGGGAGGGAACTATCTGCTAGAAAATCTGCTGTAACTTGATGTCCTGCGATTAATACTAAAAGGCTTTGGGCTCAATTCCTCTCTTTTATGCTGCCTTCTATGCTTGATTCTTTTGTCTTTCTTCATTTGTATACTGAGATGCTAAACCCTACGTCCGGTGTGCGATCGGGGACTGTACCCTGAAACTCACTCTGAAGGATACATAGGAGAGGAAAAACATCGTATTGGCTTTCTTTTATGCTGCCTTCGGTGCGTTGATTCTTTTGTCTTTCTTCGTTTGCTACTATCGAGATGTCTCGAACCCTACATTCGATGTGCGATAGGGGAATGTACCCTAAGAGCTCGCTCTGAAGGATACATAGGAAGGTTGATATAGTGTTTCTTTCATTTATTCTTGGTGTTCCTTGCTGCTATTCAAGTTGTCTAGTTAGTGATCGTGCTTCCTGTTCTCTCCCACTTTAAATCACGATATCTCCTTACTTTTATTTATTTCTCTAACCCTTACTCCTTTTATCTCTTTCCTGCACCCTTATCTTCAAACACCCAAGTAGTTTAGCATAGGAGCCGGCCTTTCTTCGGAGATTGGCATGAGGGGCATCTCTTCCCTTCGGCCTTTCAATGTTGGTCCAGGTCTAGGGCGCATACACTCACCCAAAATCCTTTCCTAGGCAGATTTGATGACCAACACCTACCTGCTAAAAAATCAATGTAAAGTGTTGTTTAAGAGCAAAACAACCACCCTTCCTAGAAAAACAACTCCTACTCAAATTTAAATGGTCTTGGTGTGAAAAATATTGGTGTGTAAATTTGGCATTGAAGCTTTTGTATTCAAAATCTTTAAAAATATTCCTCTAAAATAGAAGAGGGCATTTTCCTTTCTATTTTTCTTCTTAAATCGTTGAACAAATAAAAACCTTCTCCATAACGTAGTGACAACATTGAGTTCCCATCCTAATACAATGTTAGATTTCATAATATTTTTCAAAAAAAAATTAAAGCATATCATTCAACATAGATATTATGCAAAAGAGTGAAATAAGAGAACAAATAGATAAAAATGAATTTAATAGCAAAATTAGAAGACACAGGTGCCTAAGGATGATGCATGATGTATTACTTAATTTCATATTGATGCAATGGATCAGTGGTGGGGAGTATTTCTGCTAGATACAAAATCTCCAATAATTACGGGTCATATTAACCTTAAGCCAACATAATAGAATGATTTTAAAGGTTAAATTATAATTTACAAAGTGATATGGAAAATGAAGCCTGGGCATTTTTATTGCCAAGATTGTCTTAAATAGGCATCAACTACCATGTACATGATAAGGATGTATTATCCAATGTTCTCTAGGATAAAAACCATCAGCTAAGAGCATTTATAACTACATCTAGAAGGTAGCTAGAAGGTCTAGAATATGGATTATAATACATGTGCTTGTCAATTTTGTTCCTAACGACCATATTAATATTACATATTTTATTTTATATATTGTATTATTGTTGTTTATACATTGTTTTCCTCATCATTCCTCCCCATAGAAGCATTTGACTCCAATGCTTATAAGAGAGAAAGCAAGTCATGAGACATCTAGTGATGGTAAATCCAATGGGTCTAATGTGGAAGTTATTCTCACTTAGAAACAAGGTATAAAGTAGAAGAACATTGGAAAATATGGTAAGACTATGTCAATTACTTTATTAGAGTCCAATGATAGTTGAAAATTAGGTACCATATCCTAAGGATGACTGATAACAGGTTCTATCTCCAATCCAAAGTCATGATATAGCTTCAAAAGATCAACATTATCAATGTTATGGATGCCCACATATGCTGGAATATCAAGGAGGAAGACATTGGGTGACACCTTTTGAAGGATGATATTAGGCCCATTGCAAAGTGGTTTGAGTTTACTATGTACCTTTTTAGAGAAGTGACTCTTATTCAAATATAGCCAAACTTTATCTCCAACCTAGAAATGACGAGGAAGGTGATGAGGGTTTATGGTATGCTTATGTTGTAGGTAGATCTTCTAGAAAATTTGCAAAACCTTAGAATGAAGTTGTTGCAAATGTTGGAAGAAGGAATGTGTTTTATCTCGCTCTATTTGCATATGAATAATGGTGGTAGAAGGAAGGTACAAGGGTAACTCAATCAAATATAGAATTATCGATGGAAGAGTGAATACCCCTATTGTAAGCATGTTGTATGTGTGTAAAGCTCAAGTCCAACTTAGATGGAGAAGATGGTGGAAGATCCTTAGACTCTAGAAAAGGGTGTGGTTGACAACTTTGGTTTAACCATTGGATTGAGGGTGGAAAGTAGTAGAGAAATTAAGAGATACTCCTAGAATTTTCTACAAGGATATCCAAAAGTGACCTACAAAAGAAGAGTCTTGTTCAGATACAATACTAGTTGGGAGACCAAAGGAGCACCATACATGGTCAAAGAATAGTTATCTTGAGTCCAGTGTAGAACTAGTTTTATGACATGGATTGATCTTGGAAATTTGGATAAATCTATTTGTAACCAAAAAGATACAATCACGTTGTTGAACTATCATTAGAAAATTACTGACTACATCCATGGAAATATTTTTTCAAATACAAGAATAACTATGCAAAGGCATGTTGAGGCCCAAATTCCTATTGGTTGGCTTGGATCGACAACATACTTGACACTATATAAGGAATCTTAGTACATTTTGTTGCATATATGGCCAATAAAAAAAGTGTTACAAATAGTGAAGTGTATTTTTCTTCCTAAAATATCCATCATAGAGTGTCAAATGAGCATCCTTGAGAAGAGATAGTTGGTGTTCTTATGGAACACAAATTTTATTCTACTTATATAATAACCCTTCCTTGATTTGAAAGTCCTAGAAGATGCAAATTAGAAGTAGGATGCTGAATAAATTGGTAAACATATACCAATTCTATATCTTGAGCATACTAAGAATGCCAATATTGTAACCCAATGTGTGAAGTGGTTACAACAGTTAAAGTATGAGTTGTTTGAGGGGAACTCAGAAAACCTACCATTATGTTGTTGTTTTCCTTTTTGTACTTCATGACAAGGTGAAATTGTTGTAATTAGGATGTCCACTTCATGTGATGAACTTCTTCAATTTTATCTTATGATTGGAGAAACTTTAGGGGTAAGTGATCAGTATGCATAGTGGTTTCTTTTTCAAGAAGGTAGTGTCTCCAATGCTTGATAGGTTGCACCAAAGCATACAACTCATCATATGTGAAATAATTTTGTTTGGTGGCTAAAAAGGTCTCTAAGTGATAGGCCATTGGATGGCCATTTTGCTTCAATATTGCACCAAGGATAAACTGTGAGGGATCTATCTCAATCTCAAAGGGTTGTGTGAGATATGAAAAAAAAAGAACTGGTTTTGAACCTAGTTTTTGCTTCAACATTTCAAATTCATGGCATGATCTTATATCCATATAAATATAGTATTGGCTTTTGTTAATTAATTTAAAGAAGTAGAAATGGTGGAATATTTGGGAATGAACTTAAAATATAAATTGGAAATTCCTAGGAAATACCTCATGTCAATGAGAGTAGTGGGAGTGGGCTAGTTGAGTAGGACTTTGACCTTAGCTGGATTCACTTGTATGTCATGTTCATTGATTACAAAACCAAGATAATAAATAGAATTTTTCTCAAATGGGTACTTTGAAAGGTTGGAAAATGGTTGATTTTCTAAAATGTGCCAAGAACATACTCAAGATGCTTCAAATGATCCTTCCAAGTAGGATAATAGACCAAAATATTATCCAAGTAGATAATTACAATTTTGTTTAGATAGTCTCTGAACACCCCATTCATGAGACTCATAAAAGTGGTGAGAGTATTAGTGAGACTTAAAGGCATTAATATGCATTCAATGAGACTCATCTTAGTTTTGAATGTAGCCTTCCATGTATTCTCTACCTATATACTTACTTGGTGATACCCAGTTTTGAGATCTATCTTTGAGAAACTTTTGGCTCCTTGGAGTTGGTTCAAAAAATCATTAATGCAAGGAAGAGGATATGTATTTGTTATTATTATTTTATTGAATGCCCTGAAATTAATGTAGAGTCTTCAGGTGCCATCCTTCTTGAGTACTAGAAAAATTAGTGAAGCACAAGGTTAAGTGCTTGGCTTAATGAACTTAGGCAACCAATATTGAATTTTCCTTTTGATTTCATCATTTTGAATCATTGATTGTCTATACATTGGTGCATTGGGTAGCTATGTAGTAGGGATAATATCAATGTTGTGACTGATTGGTCTTTTTAGAGGGAAGGTTGTGGGATTCTAGAACATGTGAGAGTAATATTGCATCAATTTGTCTAAGGAAGGATACCATGTGGTTTTTGTCACTTTTGCATATGGTTCTTTATAATGTGGTCTTATGAATATTAGTGCAATTTCTTGTGATTTATTGGTTGTTTTCTTTGCTTACCTATAGTTGAGTAGTAAATTTGTGGTACCTTTGGTGCATTTAATTAGATATGTCTTGTTGTTATACTATAATGTATAGGTGTTGTCATATGCATCATATTGGGACTTCCTATCATATTGATAGGGTTTTTTTAGTAGCAAGCCACAACAATACATGGGAGTTACATCACAAGTGATCTTATTTGTAAACTTGGGACCAAAAGCAAAAGAGATTGTGCATGTATGACTGATCTGTAAGGTGGAATTTCTATCCTTCAATCCTAGAGTATAGTGATGAGGATGTGGATCTGTTGATAATGGATCTCACAATTAAGTTTTTCAATGATTCATTATTGATGATACAATCCACAAAATAATCATGAGTAAGGTGATCACACATGACAAAGAGATGGTCATGGTCACTTATAGATGAATAATGATTCATTATGGTGACTTTTTTGAGCTTACCCTTCAACTCATTATATATTTTTTCTTTGTATACAACCTTGATGTGACCATTCTATGAGTCCTCATTGTGAGGTTTTGGAACCAAACTCTTCTTCCTCTTTAGCTAAAAGCTTTAGTTATAAAAATGTATGCTACAACAAATGTAATATTTTTGTATTTTTGTGGGAGTGGCCCAAATATAAGCCACATATAACCTCTTAAAAAAAACTTAAATATAATCTTAAGAAAAGGAAAAAAACAATATAATACAATATTAAAAACATAAATGTCTAGATTCAATTGATTCTTAGACCAACTTATGCAAAATTTGAATAGCTTTAAAGTGAGTGGTCATATGCAAAATCCAAGAAATATTGAGGGATATTGACCCTGTAAATTCAACCATTCGAAACAATAGCAGTGAAAATTTTTCATGCATATCACGAAAAATGAAATTGCAAATATTTTCCAACTAGGGTTCGAATGATGGGAAGAGCAATTAAGGGCTTGGACTTCAGCGAGGCAAGGCATTCTATCTGGACAAATAATTTGCAACTAAGTTTTTTTCCCTTTCTTTATCTTAGAAATTGTACATGAAATTTTTATAAAGTTTTTATCAAATATTATATTTACTATAGGACATTTAGATAAATTTCAATAGATTTTGAATTTTAGTTTCCTTTCCATGGACTGATTTATAGTTAAATCCTTAGAATCATCTCTAGTGGTAGAGGTTATTGAGTGCACCTCAGAGATATCCTCATTGCTCCAATATAGGGAAATTTTTGGTAAATTTAATGGGTATTGACCAGGGGCTTCATCCTTGAGAAAATGGATTGATAGGAGTTGGAAGTCTCTAGGAGTGATTTTATCATTTCTTCCCAAAGGTTTCTTCCTAGCCATTTTTGTTCTAAGGAAGAAAGATAAATAATCTTAAAAGGTGGTCCTTGCTTTATGGTAAGAGCAGGACTCTTGATTACCCACTGGTATGAAGGCTTTTCACCTAAAAATATAAATCTATCCCAATACCAATCTGGGTTAGGATGTTTGGCTTGCCCATTGAATTTTAGGAAATAGATACCTTAAAGGCAATAGGAAACACTCTAGGAGAATTCCTTGAGATTTTAGATACAACAAAAGATGGATTTTTGGCTATTTATGCTCAAATATTGGTCATGATTGATATAAGTAAAGTGTTACCATAATCAATAATTCTTAAGTATGGGGATAAGATTTTGACCTAAACTAAATATTATGAAAATATATCTTTTATATGTATAATATGTCATGAGGTGGTGCATATTGAGAGATCATGCCCTAAGAAGAGCCCAACAAAATCATTTGTATAAAATCGTAAGAGAAATTTACAAATGGTTATGGATGAAGATGGTTTTCAACTTCCAAAAAATATATATAGGAAAATAAAATAAAATCAACAGTGGAGACCAATAAGGACGGATTTTGGAAGAAATACCAAATATTTTGAGGCTTTAGCCTATGAATAAAAAAGTAGATCAAAAATTAGAGGACATAGTACAACAATTTCAACATATTAGCAAGAAACCGTCTATTCAGTATGATCCTAATTTAAGGAAGAATATTCTCGATGAACCAAAGGAATGTGTATCATCATATTTTGAAGACTCTCTTGAAGTACCATGCACCATTCGAGAGAATATAATTGGTAAATAAAATGTAGTTTTAGAAGTTAATACCTCTACCATTTATAAGGAAATACCAGAAAATGAGCAGGACAAGTCAAAAGCTTCTATAATAGAGTTAGGAGAGGATAAATATGTTGAAAGATAAATATTTTGAAAAAAAAAATTGTGAAATAATATTGAGGAATAGAATAATAAGAACTACTCGTGATATAGGTAAGGCAAAAATAGGAAAACCCTCAAATTATCAAGTAAGATCCAGGGAAGCAAGAGCTAACATAGAGAAAGGAACACAAACTAAGTTGGTTGAACTTCTCTTTACAAAACAAAAAAATGATATTGGTAATACGTAGGAAGGGCCAAAATCCCCTAATGAGACATGATTATCATCTCATGGAATATAATGGGTGCTAATACCCCCTCAAAGCATAGGTGTATTAGGGACCTATGTTTAAGTAATAAACATGATATTCTCTGTATCCAAGAAACTAAAATGACAAAAGAAAAAGTTTTAAAAACTATGAAAGCAATTTGGGCAAGATGTGAATGGGATGCTATGGATTTTGAAGTAGTGGAGGGGGAATTCTAACTTGTTGGAATCCTTCTAGAACCTCTTGTGTAACCATTCATAAAACTAGGCATTGGATAGTCTCTTTAGTCACTTGCTACTTTGTAAAAATTTGTTTCATCCTTATTTATGTCTATGGACCTACAACTCAATCAGGTAGATTAGAAGTTTGGAGTGGGAGTGAAGCCTTTATGAGAATTAAATACCAAGAAACCCGATGCATGATCATTGGAGATTTTAATTCCATAACCAATCTAAATGAAAAATATGGTGGAATTAGGAAATTGACCCAAAGTATGAAATATTTCTCAACTTTTATTCAAAATAATAATCTATGGGAAGTTGAGTTTGAATAATATAACTATACTTGGACCAACAATAGGAGAGGCCATAACCTAATAGCAAAAAAAATAGATACATGCATTCTCTCATATCATTGGCTAGATGAAGGAACTTGTGCTAAAATTAATACCTTAACTAGGATTGGTTCAGATCACTGGCCAATAAGAGTTAAAATGGTGGTTAGTGAATTCAAAAAATATCATATTTTAAATATGAGTAGATGTGGGAAGACCATCCTCAATTTGTTGATATGGTAGCTCAAAAGTGGAATTATTAGGTAATGGTGGGTTGCATGATCTTCCAAACTAAATTAAAGCTATGACATCTAGATTAAAAGAATGGAACAAGAACACCTTTGGAAATATTTTTGAGAAGAAAGAAGAACTAAAAGATAAAATTTCAAAATTCCAAAAAGGTGATGATAATAATCCAAGCTCAGAGGAAATGGAGTTTCTTAGTGAATATCATAATATTTTGAGTAAGGAAGATAAATTATAGAGATTAAAATCAAGATAGACTTGGTTAAAAGAAGGAGATAAAAATACTAAAGTGTTTTCATATGATGGCTATAGTACAGAGATCATCTTCTAGAATTAATAGAATTAAATCAATAGAAGGGGTTTGGATTGAAGATCATAGTGAAATTAGAAAATAGGTAGAGTATTTTTATCAGAATATTCTAGGTTTAGAGGAGACTGAAGTTCTTAATGATAAACTTCTTCAAGATGTTCCTTCAGTTATAACAAATGAAGACAATAGGAAATTGATGGAGCCTATTACTCTAGAATAAGTTCATTTAGCTCTTTTCTCTTTTAATAAATATAAATTCCCAGGTCTATATGGGCTCTCTACATCTTTTTACCAACATAATTGGGATATAGTGAAGGATTATTTATTGGTGGTAGTGAAACAATCTAGGGTAAAACAATACATTCCTTATAAAATAAATGCAACTTATCTTACCCTAATTCCAAAAAAGAAGGATGCTAAATTGTTTGATTCTTTTAGACCCATAAGCCTATGTAATATGGCATATAAGATTATTTCCAAAGTGATGGCAAATAGATTAAGGTCATTGTTAGACAAAATTATTTTATAAGAGCAAGGAGGATTTGTGAAAGGGAGACAAATTCTAGATGGGATCATAGTATCTCATGAAGTTATACATTCAACATATTCAAGAAAAGAGAAAGGTATGATCTTAAAACTTGATATGAGTAAAGCCTATGATAGGATTAAATGGGATTTTCATTTTTTAGTTTTAGATAAGTTTGGTTTTGGGAAGAAATGGGTTAGATGGATTAAAGCTTGTGTCTCTATAATTTTTTATTCAATTTTGGTCAATGGGTTAGTGATAAATTCTTTTAAATCCAAGAGAGGCCTTAGACAAGGAGATCCTCTATCTCCTTATTTGTTCATTATTATGGAAAAAAAATTGAGTAGGAACTTAAAGAAGGCTTACAAAGATGGACTTATAAGTGGACTTAAGGTTAGTAATAACATCGATAACATCACCCATCAATAGCTTATAGATGATACAACCCTTTTTGGAAGGATAAGGATAAATGAGGCCAGAGCTTTGAATAACTTTTTAAAAGAGTACAAAAGAGCTTCGGGATAAAATGTTAATAGGACTAAATCCAAAATTTACTTCCTTAACACTCCTGCTAATATCAAAGAAAGAATTTACAGGTTACTTCAAATGGAGGAGGTAAATTTATCAACAACTTATCTAGGGATGTCTTTATTTGAGGGGAGAATAAGGATAGATTTATGGAATATAGTTATTAGTAAATAGAATTTTCTTTTTGTAGTTTTAGATAAGTTTGGTTTTGGGAAGAAATGGGTTAGATGGATTAAATATTGTGTCTCTACAGTTTCTTATTCAGTGTTGGTCAATGGGTTAGTGATAAAATATTTTAAATCCAAGAGAGGCCTTAGACAAGGAGATCCTCTATCTCCTTATTTGTTCATTATTATGGCAGAAGTTTTGAGTAGGAACTTAAAGAAGGCTTACAAATATGGGCTTATAAGTGGACTTAAGGTTAGTAATAAAATCAGCCATGAATAGTTTGTAGATGATACAACCCTTTTTGGAAGGGCAAGGATAAATGAGGCCAAAGCTTTGAATAACTTTTTAAAAGAGTATGAAAGAGCTTCAGGGCAAAAAATTAATAGGACTAAATCCAAAATTTACTTTCTTAACACTCTTGCTAATATCAAAGCAAGATTTTAAAGGTTGCTTCAAATGGAGGAGGTAAATTTACCAACAACTTATCTAGGGATGCCTTTATTTGAGGGGAGAATGAGGATAGATTTATGGAATCCAGTTATTAGTAAAGTTCAAAATAAAATTCTAGCTTGAAAAGGTAGATGGTTATCATTAGCAAGAAGAGTGCAATTAATTAAGTCAATCTTACAAGCCATTCCAACATATTATATGTCATTGTATTCTATGCCAAAATCAGTTGAAAAAAGTTTAATCTATATTATGCGATCCTTTTTATGGTTAGGTTTACATGATAAAAGAAAATTTTCTTTGGTGAAATGGAGCAAGTTGTGTGATGACAAAACTAGGGGAGGTCTTGGTTTAAGAGTTCTTACAAATACAAACTTAGCTCTTAGGGAAAAAGCTATCTAGAGATTGTACAAATAGAGTTAAACACAATGGGTAAGAATTCTTCTAAGTAAGTATGTTGATCCCAATGACCCAAGTTTAATATTTACTGCATTCTCCCTTCCAAATGGTTCTACTCTTTGGAATGGTTTTAAAAAATCTAATGATCTTATGATTAAAGGTTTAATATGGGTGGTGGGAACTGGAGAAAACAATTCTATTTGGATGGATACTTGGTGTGATAAAAAACCGCTCAATTTAGATCCAATTTTTAAACCTTGGATGAGATTTATTCAAGACAAAAATACAATGATAGGGTTTCAAACATTTTGTACAAGGATCAAGAAGGAAGATACAAATGGAAAGAAGATTTTTTTACAAGTATACAAGACATTTATGTTAGGAGGCAATTGAGTAGAAAGATAATAACTATGATTATTCTAAGGGGTGCTAAGGATAAATTGATTTGGGAGTTGAATAGCTTAGGAGAATACACAATAAGAAGTGGATATAATGTTCAACACCAACATAATAATAATGTCACTAGAATATGGAGAGATATTTGGGATATCCCAAGCATTCCTAAAGTCAAAATGTTTGTTTGGCTAGTAGTTCATAAAAGAATTTTATCTTGGGATAACCTTATGAAAAGGGGTTTTCATGGCCCCTCTCAATGTGTTTTTTGTAATAAGGAGGAGGAGAGTATAGACCATCTCTTGGGACATTGCTCAATAGTCTAGAATCTATGGCAATGGATTCTTAATATGTTTGGTAAATGCATGGTGATGAATAGTAGAATTGAAGATTGGTTAAAGCAATGGTAGAGCACTTATAAAAGTGAGGCTTTACAGATAATATGGGATATATCAAAAGATACAATACTTTGGACTATATGGCTAGAAATGAATAGAATAATATTTAAAGGAATGGAAAGCAATTTAGAGGTTATGAAAAGGAAGTATATGTTTATCCATATAGGAGTCTAAACCAACCCTATCAACTCACCTAGTCCCTAATTTGGAAGCAGAGAGTCTTGATAGATGGAGTTAAGTCATTAAATGAAATTATGATGTTGGGTACAAGAGAAGCAAAAAGAAGGCAAAGAATATAAAGTGGAAACCACCAGATGTGGAGTGGGTTAAATTGAATTTTGATGGAGCATTTAAAGGAAATCCAAGACCAACAGGAGGAGGAGGAATAATTAGAAATAATAGAGGAGATATTTTATCTCATTATGCTTTCAATAGTGGATTTAAGACAAATAATGAAGCTAAAGCTTGGGCAGCTTTAGAAGGGTTAAAAATATGTAAAAAAATAAAATGAAATAGAGTATGGATGGAAGGTGATTCTCTCATAGTAATAAATACAATTTTGAGGAAAGCAAAGGCTCTATGGAACATACAAGAGATAATTGTGGAAATTCAAGATCTTGCTAAAGAGTTTGAAGAAATCAGGTTTACACATATATTAAGGGAAGGAAACAAATGTGCAGATAAGCTAACCAATAGAGGGGTTTTGATTGAGGATCGTGAAGTTAAATTCTCCTTTCCATGGTTAGAGGAAGTAGAAAGTTTAGTTGAAGCTAACAAAAAATGTTGATTGTCTAAATCAATTAATGATTAAGATTTACTTTAATGTTTTCCATTGGTAATATATGTTTTATTTTGTAACAATAATGTATTTTCATTTAGACTATTTATTATAATTTTGTGGTTGCACTTGTGTTTCAGGAAGGAAACTAGCAATCCAGATTTGGTAAAGCGGACTATGATAATACGATGTTTTGGAAATATTACTCTACTAAGATACAAGGCATAGACTGTAGAGGTGAAGTTATGGCATTGTGAAGGCTACTATAGAAAATTGTCAAGAAAGATGCTAAATTTTGAAGTAAATTCATACAGAAATTTGAAAAGATCTAGAAAATGAAAATCAAGAATTCAAACATTTTATGTAAAATAATGTAGGTTTCTAGCTATAGTATCTCAATTGAGATGAGAAATGTATCTATTTGTAAACTCTCAAGCTCTAAAGAAGAGAGATGTAATTTGTCAAGGGTGGGGAACCCAAGTACAACCCCTTATTATCCAGAAAAAAAAATTTATAATAATATAGGTGATTCAAAAGGTTACATATGTTATCCTCCATTTCATTTTACTTATATGCCTTATAATATCCTTACTTCTAAAAGTCTTCTATTTTTCCAAGTATTGTCTTTCACATTTCTAATGGATCGAAGAAGATTTAAATGTCATAACATTTAAATATTTTCTAACATAATTATTATAAATTTTAGTTAATAATATGGTTAGTCCTTTTTTAGCTTATATTAAGTTTATATTGTATTAAAAGAGTGGTTGGGATTGGAATCAACATTCACTATTCACTATTCAAAACCACTAGGCTTTTATATTTTTTGAGACGAATCAATATAATAATAAACTATCAACTAAATAATTATAAACTAATATCACTATATAGTTCATTAAAATACCATAATCACATCATTATAACATAATATAAATAATATGAATGAGGTTTTAGAATCAGTTTTTCAACCATTGTGTAAACCCTAGCAATTTTGTGAGTCTCTCAGTGTTTTCATGGTCTCTACAACTTATGAAAGGTGTTCCTAGAGGGGCTGTGGTGCCCCTTCCAACCCATAATATAGAAGGTTCATCAAGTGCCTCTTTTTTTGAAGCATAGAGGGTGGTTCAAAGATCCCAGGTAGGAAGATTTAAATATCATAACATTAAAAAAATTAACATAATTATTATATATTTTAGTTAATAACATGGTTAGTCATTTTTCAACTTATATTAAGTTTATATTGTATTAAAAGAGTGGTTGTGCTTGGAATCAATATTCACTATTCAAAAATACAAGGCCTTTATGTTTGTTGAGACTTGAATCAATACAATAATAAACTATTCAACTAAATAATTATAAACTAATATCAATCTATAGTTCATTAAAATACCATAATCACATAATTATAACATAATATAAATAATATGAATGAGGTTTTAGAATAATTTTTCCAACCATGGTGTTTTAATGGTCTCTACAACTTATGAAAGGTGCTTCTAGAGGGGTTGTGGTGCCCCTCCCAACCCAAATGTAGAAGGTTCATCAGGTGCGGCTTTGTCTGAAGCATAGAGGGTGGTTCAAATATCCCGGGTAGGAAGATTTAAATGTCAACATTAAAAAAATATATATTATAGATTTTAGTTAATAACATGGTTAGTCATTTTTCAACTTATATTAAGTTTATATTGTATTAAAAGAGTGGTTGTGGTTGGAATCAACATTCACTATTCACTACTCAAAAACACAAGGCTTTTATGTTTGTTGAGACTTGAATCAATACAATAATAAATCATTCAACTAAATAATTATAAACTAATATCACTATATAGTTCATTAAAATACCATAATCACATAATTATAACATAATATAAATAATATGAATGAGATTTTAGAATAAGGTTTTCAACCATGGTGTAGACCCGAGCAAGTTTGTGAGTCGCTCAGTGTTTTCATGGTCTCTACAACTTATGAAAGGTGCTTCTAGAGGGGTTGGGGTGCCCCTCCCAACCCACAATGTAGGAGGTTCATCAAGTGCAACTATTTTTGAAGCACATAGGATGGTTCAAATATCCCATGAAGGAAAATCGATAGAAAAGAGAAAGGAAAACTAGGTCTTTATGAAAAAGTTGGATGGCAATCCATCAATGGAAGTGAGAATCCAACAGGTCAATGAGAAAATTTTTCTTTTGAAGAATCAGGTACTGATTGGTCATTTCTATGGAATAAGGTGTAGAGATACTACACTTAGGGCTTGGGTTGATGTCAATTGGAAGCCAAAGGTGCAGGGAAGAATTGAGATTTCCATTAAAGGTAGGGGTTTTTTCATTGTTTTTTTAGCTCCCTAGAGTATAGAGAAAATGTGTTTAAGTAGGGCCCTTACTTTATGAGTAGAAGTGATTTGTACCTTTCCCTATGGCATACCAACTTTAATATGTTAGAGGAGAACCCCAAGGAAGTGTCAATTTGGGTTTGTTTACCTTTTTTACCTATGTTTTTGAGAAAAAACTCAGTCTTGGAGGAAATAGGCAATAAATTGGGGAACTTCATCAAAGGTGCAGAGAGCAATGGTGTAAATTTGGTAGTTGACCATATTTGTGTCCAGGTAAAAATTGAAATTGGATTACCAAAAGCAATAATGATTAATGTGTACTCCTTCTAGATTGAACAAAAATTAGATTATGAATTTCTTCCTTTCAAATGGCTCTGATGCCATGAGTATGGCCATTTTACCCATTATTGTCATTATATCCCTCTAGCAAAACATTGGGTAAAATAGATTAATAAGGATGGTTACCAGCATGTCCACAACAAAAGAGGACAGAGATAGAACAAACCAAGATTGTTCACCTCATAACAAAAATTTTAAAAAGAAAACTCCAACAAATTCAAGGTATTGCAAAAATTTGGGGGATCTGAAGTGAACATAGTTGAAGATAATCTCAACAAAGGGACTCAACTAGATGGAGGAACCAAAGAGGATCTAAATAAAAAACTATAAATAAAAACAAAAACAAAAAAAGAGGGAGCACAAAGTGACTTTAGTTTGAAGTGGGCCAAAATTATAGAATATGGATAAATGTCTCTTGTTTCAGGTTTGAAATCCTCTTCCCCTAAAATTATCCCTTTTGAGAATAGTTTTTAAATGTATAATGTAAACAATTCATCAAAATCAAACTATTCATGACATTGAAACGAATTTCCAAAAAACATAATGTGAAATAGATATAGGAGGCACACCTAAAATAATGGATAGACCCAATTGTAAAACAATGCGAGAGAAGAAAACTCGTGAGTCGATTGTTGATGGGACCCAGCTCACACTTAAGGACAAAGAACTCAGGACGAGAGAAGGGAAAAATTAGCTAAATTAAGTTCTTTTATTAGAATATTAGGGGTCTTGGCTACCCTAAAAAAATATCTTTGAGAGAAAAAATAACCAATAAAAATCAAATAATATCATGATACAAGAGACATAGATGAATGAAGAAGATTTTATACAGGTAAAAGATCAAATTTGGAAAGGTAGTAAAATAGTGGCAATCAATGCAAGTGGGTAGTCAGGTGGTTTAGCCATTATGTGGAAAAACAATACCTTTTAAATTATGGAAAACATGTTAGGAAGCAATTGGATCTGCTTAAAATTCCTTGAAACATCTCTAAAATTAACATATATGGACCTAACAATATTACTGCCAAACTTGAATTATGGCATCAAGTGTGGAATCTAGTGGAGTCTCTACAAAATCAGCATGTCATTTTGGGTGGAGACTTCAACTTAGTTCTAGATAGGAATGAAAATAAAGGAGGATGGTTCAACAAAAATGATCAAGTATGATCCAAAATTAATGAGGGAATTCAACAGTTTGAACTCATTAAAATTCCACCCAAAGAAGATTGGTTTACCTGGAGTAACAGAAGAAAATGGAAAGTGATGATTGCTAAAATGCTAGACCAATTTCTATTATTTAAAATCTTAAATACTGACTTCGTTATTGTGGAAACAAGCGTAGTCTCAGGCATTAGCTTTGATCATTGGCTAGTGGTTTTTGAACTTCAATTCATTTTGAAAGTAAAAAATACTTCTTTCAAATTTCTACCCATGTTGATAGAGCATGAAGAGTTTCTCCTTCGAGTTAAATTTTAGTGGGACAATGGTACCCCTAATCATGGGTCTCAAATGTATCAATTTCATAAGAGGTTATTTAATGTAAAAATAGGTATAAATATATGGACTCAAAATCTCAAATATTAGCAACAAGAACAAGTGATAATGGAAAGAGAAAAAATACTTCAAATAGAGTAGAAAGCCTTGGAGGAAAGTTGGGAAGATGATTTATTCTAGGAAGAGAAAAAATGAAAACAAATCATTGATTAGGAAGAGGAGAGAGAAGAGAAGGTTTGGAGGCTAAAATATCAAAGAATTTGGCTTCAGAAAGGAGATTCAAACACATCCTTCTTCCACAAGGTAGCTAGTCAAAGAAGGGGAGTCAATCAGATTTCCATGATCAAGAACTTGAAGAGAGAGGAGGTCAAAGATCAAGACTTGATTAAGAAGGAAGCAATGATTTATTTTGAGTCTTTATTAAATGAGGGGATAGAAAACAATAAAGAATCTCAACAAAGAATTCTCAACTGCAGTCCAAAACTAGTCATACCATAAATGAATGAGGAACTAGAGAAATCCATTACAAAGGAAGAGGTCTATGAGACAATCAAGAGTATGAGCTTGGATAAGGCCCCAGGACCTGATGGTTTTCAAGTTAATTTCTATAAGTCCTATTGGAAAATCATAAAGGAATATTTGGTCAAAATTATTGAAGAATCTAGACAAAATGGTGTAATTTTAGGGGCTATCAATACCTATTTCATTGCACTCATTCCTAAAAATAGAGATGCAGTAGCCTTTGATAGATTTTGTCCTATTTCTCTTTGCAATACCTCTTATAATATAATAACCAAGTTAATGGTTAATAGACTAAAGCCCTTCATAAATGATATGATATTGGTGGAACAAGGTGGATTCATTCTAGGTAGACACATACAAGACAATATTATAATAGCTCAAGAAACTTTACATTTTGCAGTGATAAATAAAAATAGAGCCATGGAAATCAAGGTGGACCTCTCTAATACCTATGATAGGTTGGATAGGCAATTTATAAGCAAGGTGTTAAAGAAAATGGGATTTAATGATCTATGGATGAACTAGGTGCAGGGATGCATATGTAATCCAAATGTTGTAGTTCTAATAAATGGGGGCCCATCCTCCTTCTTTGAGACATCAAGGGGCATTCATCAAGGATACCCTTTATCACCCTTTTTGTTTGCTTTAGTCTCAAAAGGGCTGAGCAGATCCTTCCAAGTAAGTTAGGAAAAGCATAATTTTTAGGGCTTAAGTGCTACTACCAATGTGAAAGCAACCTCTCATCTCCTCTTTGCAGATGACACATTGTTAATGGGTTTAGCTAGCATTCAAATAGCCAAGGCTATCCAAAAAATTCTGATAGATTTCACTTTAGCTTCTAGGAGTGTGATAAATAAGGAAAAAATTATCATCTTTTTCCTCAATACACCACTCCATTCAAAGAGGAAAATCTATAGAATTCTACAATTCCAAGTAGGAGAAGACAATTCAACAATCAAATATCTAGGTATTCCTATCAAAATTGGAAACCATAAAGCTATGGACTGGTTTTGCCTTGTAGATAAAATAAAAATAACAATAGGCAGTTGGGAAAATCAATTTTTGAACCTGGCAGGTAAAAGAACATTGATTTTGGCAACCTTGTCTACAATCCCCATTTATTGGATGTCCTTATTTTTAGCTCCTAAGACTGTAATAAGTGAAATGGAAAAAGAATTCATAAGTTTTCTTTGGTCTAGAGGCAAAACTAGTAGGAAGAAATATCACCTTGTGAATTGGACTAAGATCTGCAGACCCAAAAAGTTTGGAGGTATGGGGATAAGACAACTTGACAAAGTTGGCCAATATTTAGCCACTAAAATTGCTTGGAGAATGTTTCTCAAATCTAAGGCTCCTTGGGCCAACCTTTTATTGAATAAATATTATGGTGGAGGTAGACCAAAATATGTTCTGTTGAACCTCAATCTAGGATAGAGAGGTACCAAAATTTGGTCAAACATCTTGATAGGGTTGAATATCATTAAGGAGAATCTGACTTGGGTGGTGAAAGAAGGTGACTTAAATATTTTCACTCAATACTTGGTTGGGTCCAAACCCCTAGAAACATTTATATATCTTAACAACATTAGGATTCATTTCTTACAACAAAACATTTACAAATTCAAGGATTTATTTGTGAAAATGACCCACACAACAGGGTGGAGAGATTGTGTTTTTAAAATAGATTTGGAAAACCTTTGTCCAGAACATTTGAAATATGATTTTAACTATCTAAAAGAGCACTTGGGAAGTAGGAGAATTTTTTTCCAAGAGGGGAAGATCTACCAGCATGGAAAGAGAATGAAAGACCAGTGAATCTATCAACAAAATATGTGTATATGTTCTTAACTGCTCAGGACAACAAAGATAATTCCCTAGAGGTGTCAATGGAGCATGTTTGGAAGTCTAGGGTGGTTCCAAAAATCTAGATGTTTGGATGGTTGGTGGCTCATGGTGCGATTCTAATAGTTGAGAATCTAAGAAAGAGGGGTGTGATTGGTCCAGACAAATGTCACCTTTGTGAAAGATAAGGAGAAACTCTAAATCATCTACTCTTTAATTGTTCAATGTCAACAGATCTTTGGACCAAGTTGCTAAAGCTCTTTAAATGCCCTGCTCAGGAGTTAAAGTGCTTTATGGATGCTATAGAGATGTTGAATCAAATGACTAATTGCTTACCAGTCAAAGAACTATGCAGGTCTATGGTTTTTTGCTTGATGTGGTAGTTATGGAAGGCTCAAAATGACAAATGCTTTAGAGATCAGGTCATAAATTTAGGAAGAATATGGGCAAATATAATTAGTTATGTAAGTGAATAGGCTAATATTTTATTTCCAACTAAAGTACTAGCAATTGCACATTGTTCTAGGGAGCAAAAATAAATTTTGGAGGTCTTTGGTTTGAATTTGAACCAATTTGTTCCTTTGAGACAAATAGTAGGTATTGACACCATAGAAGAATCTATGGTGACCTTCTATTTTTATGGATCTTCCCTTGGAAATCTAGGTAAATCACGGATAGGGGGAAATTAGTATGGCCCTTAGAGGAAAAGATCATTTTCTTCTTTGAAGGGTTAGGGTTGAACACAAACAACTACGTAGAAATGGTAGCTCTATTGAGAGGATTGAAAATTGCTTTGCAAGAAAATATCACAAATATTTTTGTCAAGGGTGACTCCAAGTTAATCATAAAATCCTTAGGGTAAAATTGGGAAGTAGATGATTTGGTCCTTAAGGACATGAAAGAGGAAGCGATTAAATTAATAAAGTTCTTTAAGTCCTTCCAAATTCACCATGTTTATAGGGAGTTTAATTCAGATGTAGATCAATTAGCAAAGACAACCACACACTTAACTACCAAAAATCTACAAATTTACCATTGCTCTAATTGATCATTGAAAAATAAAGAATCACTCTCTAGAACTTTCTTCACTCAGCTAGTTAGGTTATTTGTTGTCCTTTGTTGTTTAGGGATAAAGTGTAGTTATTTGGAGGAAAGAGTTGGTTGTGAGGTTTCTAGTATTTTTGTTCTTGTCTATGCTGTGAGTTGAGGAAGTGTTTAGTTAGCTTCTCACTTGTGTTGTAGTTATTTTTGTTCCAGGCCTTTTAGAGTTGTATATTTTTGTTGTCTAGATTGGTGGGCAAACATTGTCGGCTCCATGGGTGAGCTGATCGATGTCCTAGTTACCTCTATTTGTGGTCAGGCATTGTAAGTATTGTAATCTCTTCTCAAGTTTAATAGATTCAGAGCCTATATTATTATAGAAATAAATAAATAATATGAATGAGAATTATTTTAATATATATAACTTATTAGTAATATAGGTGACTCAAAGGGTTACCTATGTTATCCTCCATTTCATATGACTTATATACCTTATAATATCCTTACTTTTAAAAGTCTTCTATTTTTTCAAGTATTGTCTTTTTTTTTTTAAGCTAAATTATATTAATTCAGTAACCAGAACATTACAATATTATGGAGCTAACACTCTCCACCATCTAAAAAAAATGAGGTGGATAAGGAGTAAAACATCCATAACTAAATATACATAAGAATACAAGCTAATAACAACAAAAAGACTATAGCTATATCTTGTTGCAATACACCAAATATCAACACTCATCTATGGGAGAGCCTGTTATATGGAGAAATTATAGGTGTGTCTTTCATGATATATTTGGAAATCTTCAAATAAGAAATAGAAGTAATCAAAACCTGAACTTGGTCATCATTGCTAACTTCTTTTTAGTTTCTTCTTGGACCTTTTGAAGATCTTGAACCATATGAGAAATCTGATTAAGTCTACACTTGAAGATGCCATGTAGGAGTAGATCCAGTAAACACCTTTTTGCATCTACACTTTCAAATGTGCTTGAGAAGGATGAATCTAAAAACATCCCAGAGTTTAGGGTGATCCAACTGAGAAAAACCAAGCAAAGAAAGATTCCAAGATCTAGTGAAAGAGGGAAAAAGAAAAGTGTAGACATTCCAAAACTGTTTAGCCATGTCAAAAAAATCAAAACAAGTGAATAAGAGTTTCTAAATTATTAAAAAAATTGTATTGAGGGGAAATGTATAAAATCGAGGTCAGATTTTTACAAGTTGAAAGTTTTTGATGCAAAATTTGTCATCCAAGAAGTTGATTTTTGGATTCAACAGGAACTTTCCAAATTTGAGTAACAAGATACTATTGTTGGGCATTGGTAAAATTCGCTTGCCACTTGACATTGACCTTAGAGTCTAAATAAGGACACAAAATATTTTTGTATATCCAACTAGAAGTAATGGAAGAGATTCTATGACCATTAAGATATCTCCAATCATTCCATATATTATGAGCAGTTGTTCCCAACTTTGTAAGGACCTCACAAGTGATGGAAGCCATAACTAATCCATAATACTCTTTGAACCTAGAGGGAATGGAGCAATAATTGTAGATCTGATTCTAGGTAAAAAATTTACAACTACCCAAATCCCAGATATCTCTAATTCTATTAATTCCTTTCTTCAAAAAAAATAGACCATGAATAGCACTGCATAGAACTAAAGGTTTATCATTATGGAGGATAATTTTATTCCACCACAGACTGTTTATACCGATGCTCGGACCATATCTCAAGGATTTAGACTTCCAAACCAGTAAATGAGAAATGGATTTCTAAGATTTCCAATTTTGGATAGTTGGAATAGATCCTTTAACCGAAAAGTAAGGTGCATTAAGGACCTTATTCTCCCAAGGGGTTTCTTTTTATTTACCTTTGTGAGTATCTAGAGAGATTATGTAACGAAATAGATGTTTCCAGTTTTCATCACCAATAATGGCTCTAGCAACCCATTTCACATTTCTAATGGTTTGGAGAAGATTTAAATGTCATAACATTTAAATAATTTTCTAATAAAGTTATAATAGATTTTAGTTAATAATATGGTTAGTAATTTTTCAACCTATATTAATTTTATATTGTATTAAAAGAGTGGTTTTGGTTGGAATCAACATTCACTATTCAAAAAACATGAGGTTTTATGTTTGTTGAGACTTGAATCAATACAATGGTAAACTATTCAACTAAATAATTATAAACTTTAGCTCAAAAGATAACAATTAAAAACATAAACAATGTATTATATATGTTTTTAAATTATACATATTTACCCCCAAGGGCTACGTAGATTGGTAATTGTCTATATGGTTAGGCACTTATCAAGAAGAGACCTAGGTTCAAACCTTGGGGGTATATCTATTGCAAATGTAGTAGTTTGATCTAAAATCTCTAAGTGCACATCATATTAACTATTACAGTACAAATATCGAGCGACCAGTGGTCCCCTTCACACCAGGTCAACAATAATGAGGTGGTATAGGCTTATTGGGAGAAACCCCTATGGTTTGAACCTTGCACTTGCTAGTTACTAAAAATAGTGTGGATGTACCCAACTCCCCTATGTATCAAAAAAAAATATATGAATTTTATTTAAAAAATAAAAATTTTATATATTTTTTTTTTTTGAAATAGATGCAAAGGGCACAAGAACCACCCTCACTGTGATTCAAACTTAGGTCTTCTTAATGACAATACAAATACATTAACTAATTTAATCAAATGACAATATCTCAATCAATTATATATTTTAGTTTTTAAGGAGAAGCTCCAGTTAAGGGATACATACATAATAACTAGGTTGTTGTAATACCACTAGGTGGTGATAATGGAAAAATATTGAGTCCATTTCAATCTCATATAACCAATAAAAAAAAGAAAACTAATTTAATAGTATAAAATTATTGTTCGTCAAATATCATTAGTTTGATACGTTAGAATATCTAAGTTAGAAATCTTTGCCAACCTACACATGCATAATACCTAAGATATTATAATATCACTAATATGTGTAAGGTCTATTCCAATCTCATATAACCAATTAAAAAAATTTAAAACCTTGACCAAGACATTTCATTAAAACTTATGTAAACTCATTGAATTTTAAGGGTGAGTGGGCAGTCGAGTTGGTGTGAGACAACCAACTGAGGTTTGTGATCCATATTGCGGGTCCATTCAACTCTAGTTCAAATCACATTGGCTACCATAAGCCCTTTTAAGGGTGAGTGAGTAGTCGAGTTGGTGTGAGACGATAAATTGAGGTTTGTGATTCGTATCGCAAGTCCATTCAACTCCGATTCAAATCACATTGGCTACCATAAACCCTTTTATAGTTTTTAGCTTACTACAGTGGTAAGGGTTTTGGCCTCTCTTTGAGAGGTCCAAGGTTCAAACCCCACTCAATATGAGAGGACCAACACCCCTCATAAAAATTTGTGTAAACTCATTAAATTTTAAGGGTGAGTGGGAAACCAAGTTGATGTGAGGCAGCCAGTTGAGGTTTGTGATCCGTACCGCAAGTCTATTCAACTTCGGTTCAAATCACACTAGCTACCATAAGCCCTTTTGCCCCAAAGGGCTAGATGGATTGGTAATTGTTTTTCTAGCCAAGCACTTACCAAGAAGAGACCTAGGTTCAAACATGTTGTAAAGGTAGTAGTCTAATCTAAATCCTCTGGGTGAACGTCAAACCGATAATGATAGTACAAATCCCAAGCGATCGATGGTCCTCCCACATTGGGTTATCAACAATAAAATGGTATAGTCTTTTTGGGAGTAGCCCATGTGGTTTGAACCCTGCACTTGGCAGTTACTAAAAATAATGTGGATGTGATGAAAAAAATTAAAATTTAAAAATCGTGATTGTAACCATTGCTTCTATATACCAAAAAAAAAAAAAAAAAAGAATACATTGTATAATAACTAGACTATTGTAATACCACTATATGGTGATGATAACTAGATAAATTCATTTAAAGCCCATATAACCAAATACAAATTAAAATTTTTAAATAAATTACTATTATAAAATTAAAGATGAGGTTTTTTTTGGAAAAAAAATACATGCATAATAACTAGGTTGTTGTATCAAGTGAAATGGAGGAAACTCGGGTTCAAATCTTACAAATAGATAATATCAAAGCTTTGTTGTAATACCACTATGTGGTGATGATGTAATACTAGTGGGCGCTGATTCAATCTCATATAACCCTTTGAAAAAAACCTAAGTTATTGTAAAACCACTATATAGTAATGATATAAGATCTCATATAATTTATTAAAATTAATTAATAAATTAAATTAAATTAATAGTATAAATTTTTTTTTTGTCCTTTATTAACTTTTGAGATTTTTATATTTAAGAAAAAGATAGCTTAATATCACTAAAATTAATAGATTCATTTAAATGCTATATATTCAATTATAAAAAAATTAAATTAAATCAGAGTTTAAAATTAAATATCGTTATTAAATATTTCAACATTACTATATTGGAAAAAGACTTATAAAAATTATTACAATGATGTTGATGTTTCATCCCTACTACTATGCCCTTGGAGAGTGTGGCCCCATTAGTCCCATCCATTACACGTTTTCTAATTTTTTTGAAGAGGTTGAAAAGCGAAGGCACATAGGGGACCACCTTCCCGTAAATTGAACTTCGATTATAAACTTAGATTTTCCTTATACTTCATATTACTTTAAAAAAATTATTATTTGTAATTTTATAGAACTAAAAAAAATCATGTAATTTTATAAACTAAATGAGAATGAACTTATGGATAGAGAGCTTCGAAGAGCAAAGTGTACTTGGAGTAATAGACGACTAGGAGACCAATTAATTCAAATTTGTTTGGATCACTTTTTGCTGTCACAAGAGAGTCTTCTCCTTTTTTGGGGATTCAACCCTAATAGCCCATTTGAAGTTAGGATTTGATCATAATCCGCTAGTTTGGGAGTCAGAGGTCCAAAAAATAACCTTCAAGAGCCCTTTTTGTTTTGAGAAGATGTGGTTCCAACATGAGGATTTGGAAAATAGGATTGAGGATTGGTGGCGACAAAAAAATTTTGGAAGTATGTTAATCCAAGTGGCAAAAAAACTAATGTTTATAAAAAAAAATCTTAAGGTGTGGAATAAGGAGGTTTTTGGTGATCTTTAGAAGAAAAAGGCAGAGTTGAAAAATAGCTAAATGATTTAGAGTCAACCCTTCAGTCTAAAAATCTATCTTGTGATTTGAGAGTAAAAGAAAAGGAGCTTTTGTGCAAATTCCACAATATTTTAGCTTGTGAGGAAACAATTTGGAGGTAAAAATCCAAAGTTACCTACCTAAAGGAAGGTGACAGGAATACAAATTTTTCCATGTCTCTACCTTAAGACACAGGAGTTATAATAAAATTAAAGAAGTGGTTAAACCTGATGGATCAATAACTTTTGATCCCATACAAATAAGAGAGGAGGCTATTAATTTCTTCTTCAACCTCATACGTGTGGAAGATCCTATAATGAGACTACTTCAGATTCAATGCTTCAATACATTCTTTGCCTGGTTACAGACCAATTAAATAATTACTTGCTCAACCCCTTCAAAGGAGAGGAAATTCAAAAAGTTGTGTTTGGATGCATGGAGACAAGGCCCCAGGACCTGATGGTTTTCCAGCTATTTTTTTCTAGCATTTTTGGCATATTGTTGGAGGGGATGTCACTCAAGCAGTAATGGATTTCCAAAAAACTCAGTTTATGCCAAGATATATCAACTCAACATTTCTAGTTTTAATACCAAAAGTAGCTGGAGCCAAGTCTATTTCTAACTTTCGACCGAAAAGTCTCTACTCCATTCTTTACAAAGTTGTTTCAAAAGTCCTTTCCAACAGATTAAAAAATGTATTACTATTTATAATTGATTCCCAACAAGGAGGTTTTGTTAAGGGGCATCAAATTTTAGATGGAAACATTACCATTCATGAGGTAATTCATTCCACTGATAAGAGTGGAAATGCAGGAATGTTACTAAAGTTGGACATGAACAAGGCATATGATAGAGTCTCCTAGGAGTTCCTAGTTAAGGTTTTGAGCAGGTTTGATTTTCATCAAGAATGGGTGCTTCTCTTCTGCTATGTTTTCCATCCTGGTGAATGGATCTCTAGTAGGGTATTTTCCAAGCAAGATGGGGTTGATACAAGGAGATCCCTTATCCCCCTATCTATTTATTATCCTTGTTGAGGCTTTGAGAAGGACAATCTTAGCTGCTTCAATAGGCGGTAGGGTTGATGAGATCATTCTAGATACTAATTTGCAACCTATGTCCCACCAGTAGTTTGTGGATGATACACTTATCTCTTTAAAATCCTCTATTTTACAAGAAAAAGAGTTAAAATCTATTCTGGATCAGTATGAGAAAGGTACAAGTCAAACAGTTAACTATGATAAGAGCAAAAATTATTTTTTTAACACTTTTGGCCATAGATAAGTTAAGTTAGCTTGTATCTTTGGTTGCAGCATTAGAGACCGTCCAGCCAACTATCTAGAAATACCACTATTTAAAGGAAGGATGAAGGTAGCTCTCTGGAACCTAGTGGTGGAGTATTTAACAAAAAAACTTTCAGGTTGGAGGGGTTCCTTGCTTAGCCAGGCTGGTAAAGCTCAATTGGTCAAGTCTTCACCTCAAAACATACCCATTTACTTCATGTCTCTATTCAAAATATCGGCCAAAATCTGTGAGAGAATAGAGCAAATTCAAAGAAACTTCCTATGGCCCGGAGTGGATGAGAATAAAAGAATAGCCTTAGTGTCCTAGGATAAGGTGTGTTCCAAAAAATAAGTGGGTGGACTAGGTTTTAAAAAGCTAAGGAAAATAAATTTGGCCCTAATGGGTAAGTTAGGATGGAAATTGGAAACTAATGTAAATCTTAATTGGGCTCACATCCTCAAGGTAAAATATTTGAGATCTACCTCAAATTTCTTAGAGGTAGATAATATACAAAAAGGGTCATATCTTTGGAATAGTCTTCAAACAACCAAGTCACTTTTACAACAAGGAAAATGTTGGTAGATTGGGGATGGATACCAAGTACACTTTTGGAATGATAAATGGATTAAAAGTATTCCTCTCAGTGAGAATCCAGATTTTGCAGGGTTAAAACCTTCTGTTGAGGCATTTTATGGAGACCTAGTCAAAGATTATATAATCACTGAGGAAAATAGTAAGAAATGGAAATATTTACAGGTGGATAATCTTGATGATAGAAATCAATAAAATCTAAGGAAGCTAAATATTTCTCTACATGTCTATTTCTTGAAAAATACTAGATCTTCAGACTCTCTTATTTGGATAAGCCAAAAGGAAGGAACATACTCAGTCAAATCAGGTTATTATCTCCTTGAAGGGGAGGGCTTTGGATGGTTGCCAGTAGCTAAGATTTGGATCAAAGACCTCATTCCCAAGATAGCACACTTCTATTGGCTAGTAGTACAAAATAAGGTCTTGATCGTGGATAATTTACCTAAAAGAGGCTTCACATTTCCAAATAAGTGTATTCTCTGTAAAATGAGTGAGGAAGATACTAATCATCTCTTCTGTACCTATCCTTTTATAGTTTAGCTACTAAATAATATTTCGAAGAACTTCCAGGTAGAGTGGGTCCTCCCAAAGTCTCTCTTTGATCTCTGTCTTCAATGGGAATTCCCCTTTAAAAGTAAAAGTCTGCAAATGTTATGGAGGTTAAATCTTCCACATGTTTTTTGGAGGGTATGGAAAGAAAGGAATCATTAAATCTTCAAAGACAAGAAGAGAAACTGCACATCAATGGCAAATAGAATTTTAAATGCAGTGTTGGAAAATTTAGGTATCATGAAGTTCAAAAACTATTTTTAACCAGACCCAAAGAAAGAAATTGCTAGAGTTTGGGGGTTAGCTTCCAATTATCAAAATTCTTGCTCATCCTTAGTTCATCCACAAACCAATTCAAAATGGAAAAGGCCTCCAAGTGGATGGATATAATTGAACTTTTATGGAGCTGCAAAAGGAAATCTTGGGAGTGTTAGAGCAGGAGGCATCTTTCGAGATCATTGGGGTAGACCACTCTTGGCCTATGCAGAGCCTCTAGGAGATCAAACAAGCCATGTTGCTAAAGCTAGAGCAACCTTTATGGGTGTGTCACTTCTTGGCAAGTTAAATATAAGGAAATTAATAATAGGAGATTCGAAAAACATCATTAATATTTTGAATGGAAAACACCCTTCAGGATGGAATATAGCAAATATGATAAATGAGATTAATACTAAACTAGAGCTCCTTGAAGAAGTGCATATTGTCCATGTCTACAGAGAGGCTAATGGGGCAGCTAACTATCTAGAAAACATGGGTGTATCTTTGGATGAATTGCAGTGTTGGAAGTTAATCTTCCCTCATAGTGTTCAAGAAATCATTAATAGCAAAGCCAAGGATGATGAATGAAATGACATTGGAGATTAAATTTGCTAGGGAAATTTTAAAGATTTTATGCGTAAAGCTTTATTGTTCATCTGAGGGGAGGAGTTTGAACATACCTGACTACTACAAGTATAAGATTAGGGATGAAGGGAAGAAAAGAGGACTTGACAATGAGTCTCCAATAGTGGTAGATCTTTTATTTTGTAGTTGGATTGTGTGTTATAGAGCGAACAAGATTCTGCCTCTGGCAAACTCCACTTTCTGGTTTGGTCTACTGTACTCTTGATTTTTTACTAATCATTATTTTTGAGCTACAAGTTGCATCTTGTTTCTCAATGGGACTAGAGCTGGTATGTGGGGCTTCTCTAAGTCCCAATAGTCATGTTTTTGAGTCCACCTAAAAAACATCAACCATTATTTGTACTAGCAACCGGAGCATCATAAGTAAACATAACATGATTGATATTGATGAGTAATATGTTTCCACAAGATTCTCATTGACTAGATCCGTAAATAAGGAATTAGAACTGCATACTGAAATACGTGCATACTAAACTACTTTCTGAAAGACCTTTTTGACTCGTCAAAATGTTTGCTCTAATTGTTCTTGGGAAAATAAAAGAAGCAAAAAATCACTTGGAAGACCTAAAAAGGAGGATCTTAATGTTCAAGGTCCAGCAACAAGTTTAAGCTTTGTATGAGTTTGTTGATTGTTCATTGTTTGTTACATATTTTGTAATCTTAGATAACATTGAAGTCAAAAACTTAGTATTTGGGTTGTTTGATCTTCTTATTTAAGGTCTGAAACCATATTTCTAGAACCATATTTGGAATGTAAATCTTATTCTTTGATATTTACTGTAAAAAGTTTGAGGTCCCTTTCAAAACCCCTTTTTCTACTTTAATAAAAAAACTTTCAAAATAGGAAGAAAGTAGAGAGGGGAGGGCTCTGGTCCCTCCCCTGCTCCCCCTCCCATGGCTCCTGGTTCCTGCCCAGTCCCTGGCTCAATCTAGGTCATCCCTCCCGGGGAGTGGTTGTTTGCAGATGATCTCCTGGGGGGAGATCCTTCTCCACTATCTGTGCCCCTCCCGGCCGGCTAGGGTTTCCTTGGTTGTTTTTTCGGACTGGTGCTTCCCAGGGATCCCTGTTTGGTTGGGGATCCCTTCCCTTTTTCCCTCAGGCTTCCCCCTGGGGTTTTTTGCAGGTTATTCGCATGGATCTGGTCCCCTACGTTTCTCGATGCGGTGGAGGTGACGGTTTAGGGTTTGGACAGCTTCCCTCTTTTCTTGCGAATCCTCGGTGGGCTCTGTGCTTGGACGGGATTCTTGGTCCCTGCTGCTGGGATCCTCTTTTGTTTTCCCGGGGCGGGTTCCTTGTGGTGCAACTCTCTGGTCACTTCCTGATGGGCTGGATCCTCTCTGTGCTGGCTGTCGGCTTCTGCAGGATGGCTCTCGGCCGAACGAAATGTTTTCCGGTAGGCGGGATGGTTTCTCCACGAGGCGGGATCCGCCAAATCCGTCGGTTTTCCCGCGAGGTGGGATCCTTTCTTTTCTGCCTGGTTTCCGGATGGCGGGATTTCCCTCGTTGCTTCCGCTAGGCGGGACTATTTGTGGTGGTTTTGACTGCTTCTCGCGAGGCGGGATTTTATTGTAACGGTTTTTCTTTGCTTCCTGTTGGGCGGGATCTTCTCGATGGTGGTTTTTGGCTACTCCTCGCTGGGCGGGATCTCCAAAACTACTTTCTTTCTTATTTGTTTGTTTCCCGTTGAGAGGGATTGTTTCATGCTTCTTTGTTACCAGTGGGCGGAATTTCTATTTTGGTGTTCAGTTTCAAGGGATTGATGCCCTAGGCCCATTTCTTATGTAATCAAGTTTTGGGATCCTTGTTAAAACCCGCTATAAATACAAACACTATAATTAACAAAAAAAAAAAAAAACTTTCAAAATAATTAAAAAAAAATACAAATCTAAATACTATTTTAAAAAATTATTAAAATAAACATCAAAGACATAAATATATATTTCTACAACGAAGAAAATTTACCATTCCTTTTTGTATAAAAAAAAAAAATATATATATATATATATATATATATATATATATATATATATATATAAAATGGGTACATAAACTTCCGCTTACCTACCTAAATATCACATTAAAACAGAGATTTTGTAAGTAACTGAGCCAAACTTCTTTGTTAGCTCGCAACAAATTCCGATCTACCTTTCACTCCACTCCAGTGATACGAATGCTTAGATTAAAAAACAAAAACATTAAACGCTGATATGTTAATGCAGCCAACTCAAGAATAAAGAATTAAGCATCCATCCTAACTTGTCGTCAGATAAACATAGTTTTTTTTTTAATTTACATGGTGAAATCAGTAGCCGCCACGAATTCGGGCACGCTGTCCATCCAGAATTTTATGGCCGTCACAGTATTCTGCATTGTCTGCCCAGAAGCCACGCAGTTGAAAACACAGGAAAGGGACAAGCGTTCAGTCCAGCTAGGCCCGATATTTGAACCTTGGACCTCCGCCTCCTTATGGGGTTTGGATGAACCAATTGATCTACACCTCGGACCTCTCATTGATACTGTCGTCCAGGTGACGAACAAAAATATTGAATGTTTAAAATGATATAATTCGAATCAAGGCCTTAACACAAAAATCATAGATTTGATTAGAATTAAGTTCAAAATTTAGGGTATGCTAATAACTAGTGTTAAATAAATCAATACATAATCTCTATAATTTTGAACTCCAACTTCCTTATTAAAAATAAATAAAATAAAATATAATTAACAATTTTGACCAATTAACCAATAATTAAAATATAAAAATAATAATAATAATTACACCGCAGACGGTCGCCTATGGGGCTTTAAACTTCAAACATACAATTAATATTAAATTTGACTAAGTCCAAACACGGATATTACAACAGTCGTTCTCCATATTTGACCAAAGATATCATACAACTAACAAGTAAATTAGAGTCTAAGTGAATTTAATTTGATTTAATTTTATTACATTCTAATTTAATTTAGAGTATTAAATTATGGTTAAGGTTAGCTTTGACCATCTATTTTATATGATTTTTTATTTTCTCATTTTTCCTTGCAAGGTGTTTTCTCATTATTTGACCATGTCATAATTATGGAAAAGCCAAGTTTCTTTTCCTTGGGGGTGTTTCATGATTGTAAGCAATCACTGTTCTATGATTGTAAGTAATCACCGTTCTATAAGTAACAATTTACCCTTCTTATATAAGAAACTCCAGTCTACCATGAAATTAGTCAAGACCATTGCAAAGGAACTTTATATACTTAATAGTATGTATTGTGTATGCTTTCTCATAGTAAATTTGCTAAGGAAAAGATTGTGCCTAGAACATTATAGGTAATACCATCTATTTTAAACCTGCTTATAGATGAAACAGTCTGCTTTACCTTAGAATTAGATCTTAATAATAGTTGAGTAAAATTTAACTAAAGTATTAAAAAGAGTTAGACATCATAGATAACAGAAGATGGTTAATATCATCTAACATATTCGTATATGAAAGGACATTTCTTGGTCTAAAGACGTCAAAGCAATGGAGATGGTTATTACCATTTAACTCGTTGGTCTATAAAAGGACATTGAAGGGAATCAAACACCGCCATTTTAGATAACATATAATTAATACAATTTTACAAATTAGTATATGAAATGACACCAAAGGGAGTTTAAACCATTCGATCATGGTGGCCAATATAAGTTGAACCCATTCGATCATGGTGGTCAATATAAGTTGAACTTGTTAGTTTAGGAAAAGACTTAGAAAAGAGTTAGAGCAATTGGTTTAGGTATTAGATGATGGTCAATTTGGATTCAGTTCATTGGTTTTTGGAAGGATATTAAAAGAGTTTGAGTCATTAGTTTAGATGATAGATAATTGTAGATACTTAAATTTGATCCAGTGGAATGGGTTAATTTACCTTTAGTTTCTCATTAAAGATGACAAAGTTTAATTTTTAGTTCATCCAACCTTACATCTTAAAGGTTCTTATCTTGAAGTAAAATTGTGGGCTTCCATATCATCTTGTGATCTTGTGTTTAGTTTGTTCTTGCACACTTTTAGAAGAGTCACTCATCCCTTGTTCAAAGTGCCCTCCAATAGTCACATTTACATAATCACAATATCAAAAGCCACCCCGCAAAATCAAGTTTCTAGGCAGAGTATATAAAATCTCAGATCCACTATCCTCCTTGGGATTTTGGGCTGTTTATGTCACCAGTCCTTGAGGACACTCATGCCTGCATCCATTTCCCAAAGTAGCCCCTTTTGGATTTGGCAAGTTTGAATTCAACTATCCTTACCCATTTGCTACAAATGCCTCCAATCTCTTCCTCCAAGGCCAAAAAGTTATAAATTGAGGCCTTGGGCCCTCATTTTGCAAGCAATTCACTAAGCTAATGAAACTTTGGTCATTTAGTTACTTATGTCTCTCTCTTGGTCACATTTTCATTTGGTGCTCTACTTGCAAAGCTTGGAGATTGTTTGGCAAGGCTAGGAGAGAGCTTCTCTCTCCTTGGTTGTTTTCTTATCCCCTCTAATTTTTCTTCTTGCTAATTGCTATATTATTTTGATACTAACACTTGTTTCATGACTTTGTCTGCTTTTATCTTTTCCTTTTTAACCTAGTAACGGTTATATAAACACATGTTCTTGCCTTAGTTTGTCTTCCCTACCCCACTAGCTTAGTTGGAGACCTCTTTTGACCCTTGTTTGCTTCGAACGGACTTACACAGTCATAATCGCAACCAGTTCCACAAAGGCATAATTTTGCAGTTAAAATACTTGGGGACTAAGATCATGTTCCCCATAACTCCATCTGCTACATACCCCTCATTTCCATCCTTGAGATTCCCTCATAATTTTTTATCCACCTGTGAACTTGTTTTATGTCATTTCATTTATGTTTTAGTCTATTTATTTACATAATCACACTTTGTCCTACAAAGGCGTGATTTCTCTTGTGACACCAACCTAGGCTTCCCTCAACCTTTTATTTACTATATCTAAACTCTTGATCCTTGACTTTACTCTATTTTTACATCCTCTTGTTACTAGAAGTGTTGACATAAGGTACCGACAATCAGAATCGTGACCTAACTCAATCGGGTATGATTATATCTTGGGCCAGACTTTGACACCTTCCTACAACAACTGCCTTTATCACCTCCTCTATTCCCTATCCAAGACCATGCCTCTCCTTATCTTAGAGCAATATTTTTTTGCAATTGGTAATTTTCATTTGAATGCATATTTGATATTTTAAAAGGGACCTTGGAGTTTTGATAAAGGGAGCTCTTAGTCTCCTCTATTCAAGTAGATCCTGAGACCTAATATTCCAAGTCTTTTTGTGTATGCTTGCAGGTTTCCAAAATCATGGTTTTGTCCTAAATAGCATGATATCATAAAATTGTAGCACTATCAAACAAAGTGTGATTCGACTCAAACACTGGTAGACGTAATTTCTTCAGTAGGATTTAGTTTCATTTTGTTTTAATTGTTGTTTGTTTACCTTTCTAATCTACTATAGTGTGCAGTAAAGAGTAAGAAAACCAAAGAACCTTAGGCTAGTCTCTTATTTTGCTTTAAGAGATCTAAAAAAAAAGAGGAAGTTAAAAAACTATAGTACTAAGCTTTCCTTTAATTTGTTTATCTTCTCTAAGGTTAGGCAAGGAATACAAATTTGTATATAGTTTTCATTAGGGTAGAGCTTGTATGTGCATTTTACTTGCCCCTTTTCATGAAAGAGAAAGAAATTTTAGTTTCTTGTAACTCCTGTTTTAGCAAGGAAATCATAAAAGCATTTAGGTTAGCTCTTGTATTCTTGCATACCTTGTTTTATGTGTTTTTTTAATAAAATTTTTATACAATTAATAGCATTTCTTTAGAAACAAAACGAATTTATGTGTTTGCATAATATACACACCAAACATTAGGATCTAGAGTGATTCCTTTAAAAAAGCTCTTGGTGAAACCCCTTTTGCACATGAGAAAAATCTTCCAACTAAGGTTTTGAGGTGAGAAAACACCCATGGGGATCTTAGCCATTATGGTTTCACTGGAACTTTGCAGGTCACTTCTCACATTTTGGTGAACCCGACATGAAACATACTTCCTTCTATTTTTTAAACCTTTATTTAATTAAAAGATAAAATTTATTTAAACTTAAGCAAGTCCACTTAATTTTGTTTGTGTAGGTTAAATAACTTAATTAAGATTAACAATTGGCTCCTCAAGTCATCATGGCAATATCAATACTAAATCACATATCTAGGTGTGATGGATTGATCATCGTACCATTTATAGTCTAGTACCTCAAGGTTTTCCATCATGTACGACTACATATATCGAGAGAACTGAGTCACTTTCAAAACTGACGGGTATATCAAAAGAGTAAGTATATCAGGCAAGTTCTAGTGAATCGGGAGTGTTGAGTGGTATTTTCACCCAGTTGTGAAAGTACAACTCTCCTTTAGGATTTGGGTTCCAAATCCCCTCTTGCAAAGAAGTCAAACAAACAACTTCTCCAAGGTCTCCGTTTGTATTAGCATTTGCAACTGTGTATTGGTAATCTCAAATGAAGATAATCAATTTAAATGCTTGGAACACCTTAGTGATTGCAAGTAACTGTAAACAAGGGGCAATGTTGTTTTATTTCACCATGAAACTTTAGTGATTGTTCATTGATTTTTTTGGATTTTGTAATTTTTTAAATGTTTATTTTAAATAAGTTAAACTTTCTGAAGAAAATAAAATGCAGAGAATGAAAATGCAATGCAGAAAACAAACTGAAAATAAAAATGCATTCATTATGATGCTATCCTATTCCGAAAAAACCGAAGATGTGAGGTCTCCATCCATGCAACCTAACCTATTGAACCTGCAAACATGCACAATCCAGATAAGCTAGGTGTTGGTTTCTAGGGTTTTAACTATGGTTTCCAGATTTAGACATTCGTATGAAGCAACCAAGACAACTTGCATTAAACTCCATCTATAAGCCTAAAACCAAAAATGGGAAAGATAAACATTCAATCTTGCATGCAGAGAATAACTCCTTTCTTGCCAACAAGATGCAAATTTTTGAACACTTTTGCATTAAAAATGTCATTTTACAATACCAAAATCTTTGGTTTTTCCAAACCAATTTGTGGAAGAGAAACAACTCAAACAGGCCCAGAATGGCCTTCTCGCCTTCAGCTCTGCAACTCTGCTTGCAATGGTTTCTGACCTCCCCTTTTTTTTGGCCTCCTTGAATGGCGTATTTAAACTTTTGAACAAATTGCTTCTCCTTCCACGACGGTTTGTTTCGTTTTTCGATGGCTACTCGTTTCATCTTCCTTGATTGCGTGTGCTTTGGTTTCCATTTTGTGGCCCTTCGTTGCATTGGCTTGCGTTCATTTCCCTTCGAGTGTAACGGTCATCTTGAATGATCATGTAACGCTTTGTCTTATTCATTAGATTTTGTCTTTATGTCCACGTCACTATGCAGGTCCGTTACCTTGGCGAAACTGGAACATGTCGCGATATCACGACACTTCTTGTTTCTCAGCTTGGCTGCCCCTTTTGAATCATGAAAACGCAACATGTCGTGATATCATGACACTTTCGGCCCTTTCTATCTTCTATTGCTTTTGAATCGCGAAAACGCAACATGTCACAATATCGCGACACTTTTGCTTCCTTGCTCTCTTTTGTTGCTTGTAGCCACGAAAATGTAACATGTCGCGATATCACGACACTTTTTCCCTTTTGGCTTCTCTTTATGCTTTGAATCACGAAAACGCAACACGTCGTGATATCGCAACACTTTTTCCTGTACGGTCACGAAAATGCAACATGTCGCGATATCATGACACTTTTTCTCTTTTGGCCACGACGGTGCAACATGTCGCGATATCGCAACATATTTTCTTCTTTGGCCGTGATGACGCAACATGTCGCGATATCGCGACACTTTTTCTTCGCACTTTTTCTCTTTGTCTTGTATGGTCGCAAAAACGCAACATGTCGCGATATCGTGACACTTTTCTTTTCTTGTTCTTTCTTGTCTTGTACGGTCACAAAAATGCAACATGTCGCGATATCGTGACACTTTTCTATTTTGGCTGCGATGGTGCAACATGTCGCGATATCGCGACACCTTTTCTCCTTTGGCCGCGAAATTGCAACATGTCGTGATATCACAACGCTTTTTCTATTTTGGCCGCGATGGTGCAACATGTTGCGATATCGCGACACCTTTTCTATTTTGGCCGCGATGGTGCAACATGTCACGATATCGCGACACTTTTTCTTTTTTGGCCGTGATGGTGCAACATGTCGCAATATCACGACACTTTTTCCTTTTGGGGTATTTTGCTTTTTTCCTTGATCTTTAGCCTAGGGGCCACTTCAGCCTTCTTGAAACACATGCAAAAAAGGTTGGTCCCCAATTTTGGGGTACGTTGTGGATCAACCACAATAGGGAGATCCTCCTAAGGTATATCGACTAATTGAAATTGGTATTCATAGCATTGATACCTTTCTTTAATCAAGATTTAACTAACTAATTAATTTCACTCTTAAACCATGTCTCCTAGAGACTATTATCTCCATAGTGGAAAATGAATTGTAGATCCAAATGAACTTTATGTGTTGGATGACAATGAATAAACATTTGATAAGGAAAATCCAAATCTTGAAGAAGATGATGATGACACTTCAGCCACTAGATATCTTAACCCCATAGAAGGATCCCATAGTAAACTTACCTTAACTCTTTGAATCACATTGTAAATTTTCTAAGACATAACAAATATATTATGATTGCAATATAAGAGAGATAAATTCATTTTGATGGAGGACCTTCAAATGCACATCAAATTCTAAATTCTAGTTTCATGTCCCTTCATAGATCAAATAATAATACTTTGCTTAATCAACCTCCCACAAATCAAAATTAAAATCAACATGCTTCTAATTTTAATACATATATCTTAATTATATTAATGTTACAATTGTAACAAGTAATGTAGAAGGTGGGATTCCTCAACCCACACCAACTAGTTATGCTTCCATATCTCCCAACAATAATAACTTTCTATTCCTTCTAATAAAAATGATAATACCTCTATACCTAAATAAACTAATACATATTATCCTCATAATCCCTATAATAATGTTAATTTTAATACCTTAAATTAAAATCAAGTTCCATCTCAAAATCCCATGTTTAATATGTATAATCAACCTTCAAATAATTTGGGACAAAATTACCTACAACTCAATCCTTGGTAATACAACCTTCTAATCCAAATCCTAAAATTAAAAATTAAACTACATTAGTTAAACAACCTCCTCAATGTATGGATGTCATTCAAGAACCTAGTTCACTTATTGGTCTAAAGACATATGTAATGAACCTTTGGATTCTATTGTAGCATGCTGACCATACCCCAAAATTTTTCAAACACCTCATCTTCCAATGTACAAGGGTATGGAAGATCCCATTGAACACATTAGAGTTTTTTGAGCCGCTTGTTATGACATTGCCTATGATGATATGCTACTATTGAAAATGTTTCCTAAAAGCCTTGGAGATTCAACATTATAATGGTATTATCAACTACCCCACCATTCTCTTAAAAATTTTAAAGAAACCACTGAGATGTTTGTCCAACACTGTGTTGCTTATGTGGAGAAAAGAGTTAGCTTTGGAGATCTATATAAACTAAAACAAGTTAAAGATGAAAGTTTCATAGTTTGTAATTTTTATTGTAAATATGTTATCCTTCTAAGAAAGTGTTCTATATTTTTACCATCTTGAACTTTTAGTGAATACAATTGTGATTGCAAGTGTAGAATAGTGGCTTCATTCTTTCCCTCAAATATGGTGCATAGTTTATCCCAAGCCTCTTGTGAAGTCTTGGCCTCACTTATATGTGCTTGTATTTCATCTGATATTCCAAATGTTATTCGAATTAATGCTTTTGAATCTTCTTATTTATATTTATATCTACTTGTGACATCTTCTGGAATGTTTTTTATCTATAGTTACTATTTTCCAAATATTTTAACAATAAGTGTTGATTTCAGCTTATTTTCCAAGGGGTGAAATTTGGTCCTTTTAGTAACTAAGGTTCTAAAAGGAAGATCTTTGTATTTGCCATGGTGTCCCTTTGAAATGTTTCTTAGAGTAGGATTTCTGATCATGTTTTCTTGAATTTCTTCAATATGATCTAATTTATTTTACAATTTGCTTTAATTATGGGAAATCTAAAAAAAAAAAATTATCAAGTAGAAAACCTTTTGACTCCCTAATTAATTCATTATAGTTTTTATAGGAAATTTAAAAAATGAAAATTTCAATTTTTCTTTTTAAACTTTCTTTTCTTCAAATATTTATTTTCAAGGTTTCATTTTTCTTCTTTCTCGACTCTTTGATTTTTATCTCTAATTTCAATAATTATCCACTTTTTTACAATTCCTTATGGACAAACAATATTTTCATTCACCAATTTCCTTTTAATTCTCATAAAAAGAACCTTCTAACCTTTTGAATGGCTTTAATAATTTCTTGAATTTGATTCTTCAAAATATTTTCTTTTGCCTCCTCTTTAAAAAATATATCATTTAAAAATGTTCCCTACAAATTCCTTTTGCCTCCCTAATTATTTTCCTTTCAATATTTCAATGAACTTCGAAGGTAAAAAAATATTTCATGCCTTATAGAGTATGCTCAATAATTTGTCCTTATTTTTCTTTCTTGAATTAATCCTACAATATTTCAACTCCTTTCCATAAAACTCCTTTAAATTTCATAAGAATTTACTTCCCCTTAAATATTTAATTTTTCCTTAATAATATCAAACTTTCACCAAATAAATCAAAGGTTATTATTAATATCTTTGCAAACTATGGTTCAAACATTTGCATACCTTCTTCTATTTTCAATGCTTTAAAAATTATGATTCTCTAAAGTCCTTCCTCTGACGTCAATTTCTCACGTGCTCACTTCTCATAAAATATTTCATAACCAATCTTTGTATGTTGAGCTCCCTACACATTATGCATTATAATGTTCTCTTTGAATGTCTATTTTCAAACTCCTTCTACAAAATTTTTTATGTTCGAACTCTGTAACTAATGTTTGTTTCTATGCATTCCTTCTAGCCTACTCATTTGGTACCTTTTCCAGTGTTTAATCTCTCTCCTATGCTTGATTTGCCTCTCTTCTACACAATATGTGCTCATAATCTCCTTTCATCTAATAATTTTGCTTGCTTCAATTGCTCACTTCATTCTTCTTTGGTTCAAGCTTCAAAGTTCAACATAAGCTTTAACACTAGATAAGTAAATAAAAGTTGGGGTATTTTAAAATACCTTTATTTGACTTAGACTTAATTATCAATTAATTAATTTTAAATTTCCATTGATATCACTCTACTCGCCTGCAATAACTCCAACTCTTCCTTTTTGACATTACTCTTTCTACCTTGGGCGTTATTCTGACCATCTCTTCTGCATCAATCATCTCTTAGACTCCTTCACAAGAAACTTTATGATATTCCCTCTTTCCTCTATACTCGTTTCCACTATACTCTCATACGTTATCCTCTTCCAATTGCTTCTCAGAAACATTTTTTGTACTCACTTGAATTCTTCTAGATGTAATTCCAGTCATCTCTCTAGCTAACTTATGGCTCTAAAGGCTCACAATCTCTTTTGACACACACTCATGACTACAAAATATTTTTCTAATTTCCTATATGGATGGGTTAACAATTGAATGCAATAAATATACGTTTGAAACTTTACTTATATAATGGCTAACACTCTTTCCTTCATTATGACTTTGTCCCTATGAAAACTCTTATATGACTCTTGAAGACTCATTAAATATATCTCTTATACCACCTATAGCAAACATGCTTAATTCAATACTCAATAATGAATATAAAGTTAAAAAAAATCTCATAATATACCATGATGCATCACATTTATTCAACCCATGACTCATAAAATGAACACATAATATATTCAACATGGATAACAATATTACAATACTTTATAGTACAATATAAAATACTACAAATTCACATTACATACAAACTCACATGCTAACCTTATTAATAGCCTTAATAAAGAGTCTCTTGGCATTTCATCTTCAACTAACTCTTCATCTCTTCATATTTCTCACTGGAGAAATATATTTATTGACTAATTTATATTGATAACCATTTACTGATTACTAAATGATGAATATTTACAATACATCTAGACCCTAAATATTATAAAATATTTACAAGGTACCAAATAATGTAATAATATCCAACAATTATCGACCTCGCCCAATAACATCAAATTACTAATATTGCAAAACCCTTATAATTTAAGTTGGGGGCTAAGAAGAGAATACATTAGATATGGTAACATCTCACCTATAATGAATGCTCAAGTGGTCCAAAGAATCTTGCTTATGAATTCTACTATTAATTTTGCTAAAGGAACATAGAATAGATCAAATTCTTCCTTGACCATGAGTTGTAACTCCTTCTAGATGAAAAATGTTAAAATTCCTATGAGAAGATCATCAACATATAATAAAATGACTATAATATATCCACTACTCTAAAAAGCAATTACCTACCATATTTAGATCTTTTTCTAAACATTTCCATGAAGAAAAAAATCTTTACATCAATATGAAGTACTTTCATGCATGGGAAGCTATAAATGGAGAAATAAGAATGAACCCTCTAAGGAATAAAAGTGTCTTCAGATAATCAACCCTATCATCTAAGAGTAGCACATAGAAATAAGGTGTTCCTTATGCTAACCATTTGAAGCATACTCCTCTTGTAACCAAAAGTATTCTATGGAACTATAATATATCCTTACACCAATGTTACCAATGCACAAGTCTCAAGAAATTATATGATATGTAAAAAAATAGGTTTGAAATGCTATACAAAATTTATGGCATTTAAGCGTTTAGGCATATTAAAGGGGAATTTTTTAAAAATGAAATTTCTGTAATGAACCTTATTTCTATCTATTCTTAAATTTTTTAATATATATAAAAGTTAAGTTTGGAATCAAAGGATCACTTAAGAAGTAAATCAAGGAATCACACAAGGATGAATTTACATGTAATTCCAAGGCTGCACTTTACAAGAATCAATGTGGTCAGTGTCTATCTTATGGATAGAGGTGGCCAATCCCTATATATATACTATGACCTATGGGTTTACCTTTATACCTCCAAGGTAAGAGGATGCCTTCACATGGTCACTCATTTTTCTTACATTCTCCACGAATGTGGAAAATATTGACCACATCATTTGGAAATTATCCTATCTCAGTCCACCCAAGAATAGGAACATCATTTCCCCTACTAACTTAAGTCCACCTTAAGCTAGTCTCAACTTAGATCCATACGAACCCAAGTTTAGGCATATGCCTTGTAGATTAGATATTCTTCCACCAAGATAGAATACCAATCTTTTGTTATGCTTAGTTAACCTCATCTCCACGATGGGTAGCTAAGGTGGTCATCACATCCACATGATAGACTCACATAGACACTCCTATGTCTATCATCACACTTGTTTCCTTCAATCCAAGTTTTCTTACTTGATCTTTCCTAGAGTTTTTCCTTCTTTAGGTTATAATAAAGATTCTTTCTCACAATGTATCTTTATGTATTATTCCAAAGCATATCCATTGGGGTTCGTTAGTTTCTCATAATTCTTTTCCTTTTTATTCTTTAGTCTAGGGTTACATTTAAGTATCAATCCACAAATAGCATTCATTTATAGTCTTCTACTAAATATATGAACCCTATCTAAATCATAGCAACAATCATTATATAGCAATTATATTAACATCATAATTTAAAGAATATTTTTACTTCATTCTTCCATATTGTAATTGAAATTACATCATCTGTGTATCTTCTAAATGCTAAACATTATATATGTCCTGCTTCAATTTACATCTTGCTTCTCAAATAGATATTTCTTACAATAAAGAACCTTTCATCATAAAGGTCTTAGTACAACATATATCAATAATAATAATTTGCATAGCACAAATCTCTTCTTGATCCGTCTCATATCTCCATTGCTTAGATAATGGTAGTAGGGATCAAGACAGCTCATAACATATATATGATAATGCATTCTAATCATACAACAGTATGCAATTTATCCATTTGAATGAAACCATGTAAAATACATTCACCATAATGTATACATTTTCATTCAAGCTACAAAATGAAGGAAACCCTATAAATTTCCAACAATAAATTCCACACTTATTCCTATCTTTTTTCCATAGAAAGATATTCCTTTGATCTATAAATACAAGTAATCCAAGCAAAAAAGAATCTCATATCTCTCTCAAAGAATAGATTCCATACCCAATATTTCTACTTCAATATAAAATATGAATTCATGAATCAAACCCTATTATTTTTCATTCACATATAAATAGCATTTAAACAAAGAAACATTACGAGTTTTCACAAACTTTTGTTATAATGCACTATAACTTTTCCACAATATTACACTATAGTTTCCAACGAATTTGCCACAAATTTGTACTATAATCTTTCCACAAGATTACACTATAGTTCCTACAAATTTTCCACAAATTTGTACTATAATATTTCCACAAGATTACACTATAGTTCCTACAAAATTCTACCACAAATTCACACTATAGTTCCTTAATATTTCCACAAGATCATACTATAGTTTTCCATAAATTTCCACAATTTGCAACTATAGTATTCTATTAATATTTCCACAAGATTCCTACTATAGTTTTCTATAAATTTCCACAATTTGCAACTATAGTATTCTATTAATCTTTCCACAAGATTCCTACTATAGTTTTCTACAAATTTCCACAATTTGCAACTATATTATTATTATTAATCTTTCCACAAGATTCCTACAAATTTCTACAATTTGCACTATAGTCCTTTATTATTCTTTCCATAAGAACACACTATAGTCTCTTACAATTTCCCATAAATTGCATTATAACTACCTAATTTAAACAATCCATAGCAGCTTAATTCCTTTCTTTTAAATAAAATAAATAAATTAAAACCTTCAGGCCAAAGGTTGGATTGGTAAAAGAAAGATGATTCGTAAGCTATTAACCTTTCAAAATATGAAAGTTGTGTATTTAAAAATGTGGTTTCATAATTAACCCCATTTCCTTGATAAATAGACCTCAGTTGAACTTACCAAATAACATTCCTCAATAAAACTACCCAATCAACTAAGCTAGCATTCAACCGCTAGTACCCTAGTCTCCATGACTAGGTAGCTAGCTCACACTAGCCCCGACCACCATCTGTGGTCACTTCCTTATGTTTGGATATTTCCCTAAATATACCTCCACATACTCCCATGGGATAATACCACACATCCTTTTTAAAAGGTTTTGACCAATCTACCTAATTAAATAGAGCGCAAACTGAGGAATCAACTAACCATAGCAAACTGGTGTCAACATGCGAACAACCAAATTTAATCATGCTTCTAACCGAAGCATAGTCGCCCACCAAGTGGTGCAGCTCTCGACCACCACTTGGTAGTCAAGCTTTTAAGGAAGACTTATTCTATAAAAAATATTTGAAGTCCCAAGCATGTCCCATGTGGGACAATGCTTGGATGGATCTTTTCAAGTCCTCACCTATGTGAGGTCAAGCGCGATCCAGCACGACTCGTCCTCTCAGGTAGAGAAGCACAAAAATAAAAGTTCTCTTAAATCCTAAATTACACCTCCTACCAAAACAAAAGACATATTTTAGAGTGTTATACATTATTTACGGGTTCATGTTCTTCTTTTTTTTTGGTAAGTAGTGATTGTATTTACAACGGGTTTTGATAGGATCCCAAAACCTAATTACATAAGCGATGGGCCTAGGGCATCAATCCCTTGAAACTGAAAACCACAACAGAAATCCCGCCCAGTGGGAACAAAAATCATGAAACAATCCCTCTCAGCGGGAAACAACTAAATATGAAAGAAAGTAGTTTTGGAGATCCCGCCCAGCGGGGAGTAGCCGAAAACCACCATCGAGTAGATCCCGCCCAGCAGGAAGCAGAGAAAAAACCGTTACAATAAAATCCCGCATCGCGGGAAGCAGTCAGAAACCACCAAAGAGAGAGTCCCGCCAAGCGGGAAGCAGCTGAAACCCATCTCAGTGAAGATCCCGCCCAGCGGAAAGCATCAAAAAACAAACTTCACCATGAAAATCCTGCCATCCGAGAAACCAGCAGAAAGGAGAAATCCCGCCCAGTGGGAAAACCAACGGATTTGGCGGATCCCGCCCTGTGGAGGAACCATCCCGCCCAGCGGGAAAACATCCCGCCCAGCGGGAAACCATCCTACCCAGAGACAGGGGGATCCCACCCTGCATGAAGCCAAAATCCAGCAAAGAAACCAGCCCAGCGGGAAGCAACCGGGAAGCACCACCACATGAATCCCGCCCTAGGAAAACAATAAGAAAACGTAGGTTAAGGGACCAAGGATCCAGGGACTGGGAATCTCGAGCGGGAAGAGGAAACAGTCACAGGGATGGGATCCTTGGGAGCCAAACAAGTGGGATCTATGGTCTGCGTGCATAGATCAGACCCCCCCAAGACTGAAACATGCAGCAGAAACCAAAAGAAAACTAGCAGTAGGGACCAAGAATCTCGTCCAAGCACAGAAGTAGTTTCAGGGAGCTGGTACTGGGAATGGGAATAGCCCAGGCAGAGGAAATCCTGCCCCAAGGCCAAACTAGATGCCCAGGGTGTCCACCAAGGAGCAGAACCAGCACGAAGAAGCCTCCAAGCGAGAAGAACAGCAACCACAATATCCCGTTGAGGATTCACAAGAAAAGGGGGAAAGAGGCCCCCCTAGACCATCCCCAAAGTTGTGAGTACCTCAAGGGAGACCCCATGATACTGTAAAAACCCTAAACCATCACCCCCACCGCTCAAAAAAATGCAGGGGACCAGATCCACGCGAATAACCTGCAAAAGCCCCCAGGGGGAAGCCTGAGGGAAAAAAGGGAAGGGATCCCCAAACAAACAGGGATCCCTGGGAAGCACCATGTCGAAAAAACAACCAAGGAAACCCTAGCCAGTTGGGAGGGGCACAAAAAGTGGAGAAGGATCTCCCCCCAGGAGATCATCTGCAAACAACCACTCCCAAGGAGGGATGACCTGGGTTGAGCCAGGGACTGGGCAAGAACCAAGATCCAGGGGAGGGGGAGCAAGGGAGGGACCAGAGCCTTCCCCTCTCTACTTTCTTCCCTCCTTCACGACTAATACCGGGTTCATGTTCTTATTATCGATGGTTTGGCAACATGATTTAAACAAAGCTAGACATCTAGTTGTGGACATTCACCTCCATTCGAATTGTCCTGATGAAACCTGTCATTTATAGTTTGTGGAAGGTTTTCAACAGCGACATTTGACATAAGATATTGTTATTGAATAATTTAATCAATGCATAACAATTGCACCTAAATGACATCTTAGACCAGGGTATTCCAAAATAGTGTTGATCAAGGAATAGTGTAGACATATTATACATGTTCGTCAAGACATATTTTAGGTCCAACGCAGGATGACATGAAAATAACATACATAGATCAATTACACGCATATATTTCAAGATCTAAATCACACACATATCTTCACAAGAATAAAGGCATTTAACATGGTGTAATAATGATCTAATAATTCGATATGGCAATCAAACAATTAATCAAGTATGGTTAAATCGAATGCTTTAATATAAAGCAATGTTTATTTTTTGAATTTACATGGTGGAATCAATAGCTGCCACGAATCAGGGCAGGTTGTTCGACTTTTATGACCGCCATAGTATTCTGTGTTATCCACCCCGAAAGCTACCACATGTAGTTTTACCATATAACCACCATGCCACAATCATTTTAAACCTTTTACGTCGCTAAAAGCACCAGTAAAGGGATAAGCATTCATTCCAACAAGGCCCAAGATTTAAACCTTGGACCTCCTCCCCCTTACAAGGTTTGGAATATGGAAAGCAATGTTATAAGTCAAACAAAGCATTAATATAATTCATATTTGAAAACAAAACAAGATAAGGAAAATCGTCCGACCTGGATCTTTCGCAAATCTAAACTCTTCCTCCTCGACCTTTTATTCTCTTCATGCCTCTCTTTCACTTATTGCTTACCTCCCCTATATGCTTATTTAACCAAGTTTTTATAGAGTTTTGGAATGGCCTTCGAGCAAGAAGAAGTCATGCTAGAGGAGATAGAAGGAAGGTTCCAAAAGAAAACAAACTTCTACCATATGAAGACTTAATGGCCACGACTCTATTTTTTCTTCCTTCTAGTACCCCTTGGATCAGTTTTTCTACTTCTTCTAGAACTTATGTCACATTTTTCTTCTCTTTCTAGAACATGGTTTTCTTTTTCTTCTCCTAAAATTTAGCTTGAATTTATTAGGCTAATATGCAATTAATTTTGTCACAAGTGATTTGTTTTTTCAAATATATTTCCCTAAAATATTCTTTACAAAAAACATTAAATAAATTACAAAACTTTACAAAACCAAGCATTAGTCCCTAATTTATCAAACAAATAGGTTATGCCAAGGGTGGTATGTGACACTTTCAAACCTAAGAAGGTAAATCAACCAATTAAGTCTTTCCATTTATCCCACTCTAATAGAATCCACCTCTTTACCATGTCAATGCCACATCTGTCAATGGATGGAGCTAGAAGGAGATATGTTAATGTCACATCAATTAATGGATAAAAAGTAAGTGAACTAGGAGGTAGGATTTAAATTTTGGTATGAGGAGTACTCTAAGTTATCTAATCTAGTCTAGGAGGGATGCACCTACCCCTTGGGTAACATAGGTATAGGGAACACACAATGCCCTTCCTCCAAAAATAAGAAATGCCCTTGCTAAGACTTGAACCCTTGTACTATAGAAACAAAGACTCCAATATAGTTACACTAACCACTACGACCAAATATTGGGTTAGGTATAGTACTTGATGGCTTAAACATGGGATTCACACACTTAAAAAGAAACATTCAAAAAAGAACTATCATCACTATGATTTGAGCAGATGACATCTGATATGAAAATTTGATATAAATTTTATTGTTTGACATAGCCACAAGTGCAATCGAGAAGGAAAATAATATACCATATTCTTAAATGCTAAAATGATCATCCATATTGCTTGCTTTGACTTGAAAGGAGATAAAAATAATCTTGAGAGCCAAACAAATGACACTTTAGTCCTAAAATATCTATGCAAACCATTACACCAATCCATCAAACTAGGATGCAAATACCATCCACTTGTTCCTAGAAGGTTATATCTAAGAAAATGGTGTACCAAAAATATTGTTGTCAGGGGAGCTGAACCTAGGATGTCTTGGATGTAAAAGACTATATTGTCACCCACTATTCATCCAAGAATCTAATATTGGTAGCATTAAAGAGGAATCCATCAACATTTGTCCTCAAACATGAGTATATAAAAGTTGCATACCATGATTAAGGAAGCAATCTCAAACCTATGATCATGGGCCACAAAATAATTTATCCATAATATAACTAAGCCTGATTAAGATGAAGTTGTTAAGGCTATAAAGAAAATCATAATGAATTCCAATTGAGGTATTTGAATCTTGGATCTACGACCTAAAACATCTTAATATTGGTCACTTTGCAACTATTCCTATAGAACGAATGAAACATAATAAAGAGCCATTTTTATTTGAGTGAATATTTAGGTTGAATTGTAGAGAGTACATTCACCTACTCCCACATGGCCCATGAGCTCATGTATTTAAATTATCCTTATCATATAATTGTAGTTCCATCATGTCACATCGTGATGTCCTATGTACAAGTTGTCATCCTTCATTGGATGTGCTCCTAAGTAAATAATTGATAATAACAAAAAATGGCATTGGGTAAATTGACCTTGTTAACCTTTAGAAAATAATGCACTTGCTAAGACATCCAACTATGTTAGATGAAACAAAATGATGTCTTAAACAAAACAATAGTCCTCTATTGAGAGGAGAAGAAAAAATATTTTGGACTCATGAGGGATTTTTCCCCGCAACCTCTAAGGAACCAAAATGTTCAATCACGACTACACCAAAGCTCTCTACAAGGCAAAAAAATATTATTCTACATGAGAAACCATTGGTAATCATATTGCTTGAGAAAAAAAATCATATAAGTGCATGCATATATGCCCATAAAAACACATAACATGAATTGAACATTCATCCTTGTGTGTAGAAAAACTCAATATATTACTTGTTAACGAAGCTATGTAAAGTGTCATTCAAGAAAAAAATAACCACCCTTCCCAAAAGAATGACTCCTACTCAAATTTGAATGATCTTCATGTGAAAAAGATTGACGTGTAAATTTTTCATTGAAGCTTTTGAATTTTTGAATTCAAAATCTTAAAATTTGCCCTCCAAAATAGAAGAGGGTATTTTTTCTATTTTGCTTATTAAATCATTAAACAAATAAAACCTTTCTCCATAAGCTAGTGGTGTCATTTAGTTTCTGCTCTAATACAATGTTACATTTCATAATACTTTTCAAAAATATTCTAAAGCATTTCATTCATCACAAAGAAAATGCAAGAGTGAAAGAGTGAAATAACAGAGCAAATAGATAAATGGTAATAATTTATTTATTTTAAAATTTATATTACAATATATGGGATGCAATTCTATGTGCACAACCATCAAGTGATATTAGCTCAACTAGTTAAATTCCTCAATATTTAAAGAGAAGACCAATGTTCAAATCTTGTCAAGCGATACATGGATAATATCCAAGCTTTGTTGTAATACCACTACATGGTGATGATGCAATACGGACAATCCCATATAACTAATTGGGGTGCATATTTTAGATTATAGACCTATTACCTTATGCAATGTCATATATAAAATAATCATTAAGGTAATGGCTAAGCGGCTAAAACCTCTCCTACATAGCATTATTTACTCAAAGCAAGGGAGTTTTATAGAGGGCAACCTGATCTTGGATGGTGTGGTTTTAGCTTAGGAGGTAATCCACTCAATGCAAAAATTTGGTAATAGGAGAATGTTCATAAAATTGGATGTCAAAGGCTTATGATAGGGTGGAGTGGAGCTTCTTGTCAAGGATGATGGCAGCCTTCAATTTCTCTTAGGATTGAATAGAATGGGTCATGAGTTATGTTTCTACTCTGACATAATCAATGTTCCCCTTATATTTTTCTCATATTGGCTAAAGGCTTGGGTAGACTCATATTGAGGAGAAGACAACAAGGTTTGCTAATAGGTATCAAGGTGGATGAGGAAGTTTTGAATCACTTACAGTTTGTGGATGACACAATATTGGTGGGAGTGGCCAACTTCATGAAAGTTTACCTTAGGGCCACAAACCAAGTCATCAATGATAAAAAATCCAAAGTGGCCTTTTTCAATCTTAATCAAAGGTTTCAGGATAGAATTTTAGAGATCTTAGGATTCACGAGGACTTCTCTCCCACTGGTATATTTGGGGTCCCTTTGCATTTTAAAAAACTAAAAATAGATATATGGAGGAATATTTTGGATTGTATCAAAGAAAGAATTAATCATTGGTCTCACAAATGGTTAAGCTATGGGGATAGATTAACTTTTTTACAATCAATCATTTAGGCCATGTCAATTTATAAATTTTCTATCCTTGCTACCCCACATACCATATAGAAATAGTTAGACAAGATGGCTAGAAAATTTTTATGGGAAGGAGTAAAAGGAGAGAGGAAATGGACCTTAGTAGGTTGGGAGAAAGTAAGTCAGCCCAAGGTAAAGGGAGGTTTGGGACTGAGGAGATCAAAGTTAAAAAATAAAGCTTTGGATGGAAAGCTTTAGGATTTCCCAACCAACTTCTTTATTCAGTAGAGTTTTAACTAGTAAAATTTTGAGACAAGTGAACCCAAATGAGGTAAGTCATTTCCCTTTGGATGGTAATGGGTCCTTGGATTATTTTGGAAAGTAGGAAGACGAGAGAAGGCACGATTTTGGATAGATTCATGGGATCAATACCCACCTATCATTGTTGATTTTCCATAATTATAACCAATAGAAACAATCATGGAAAGCATCGGTTGGATCTAGATTGAAATTTATTTCAACACTAGCCAATTGGAGGATTATAAGTTTAAGTAGTTTAAGAAGTTGGATGAGTGGCCAATTCCAATCCCTCCATAATTGACACCCATCATGACTAAAATCTTGGCAAAAAGATTTCTCACATGTAGAGATGAGGAGGATGAATTAGCTTGGGGCTATGGGAGCCTTGGAGTCTACATAGTGAGTGATGGATATGATAGGATCCTTCCAGAACCTCCTCCTCATGCATATCAGGTTGAGGATTGGAGAAGGATTTAGCTATTCAAGGGTTGGCCGAATGCATATATTATTTGAATCTCATATAATATATTAAAAACATAATTATAATATAAAATTAATGTTGTTCAAATACCATTAGTTTAGTTGATTAGAAGACTTTTGAGTTAAATTATGTCAAGCAACACATGCATAATAACCAAAGCTATTATAATACTAATATGCATAAGGCCTAATCCAATCCTATGTAACTAATTAAAAATATATTGTTATTTATAAACTTTAAGGAGGAAATATAGTTTTGAATCTTAACCAGTGACACATGCATAATAACTAGGTTACTATAATACCACTATGTGGCCATGATATAATATAGATAAATTAATTTAAATCCCACATAACCAATTACAAATTAAAAAAAAAAAAAACTAATTAATTTAGTAATATAAAATTAAAGATATTGGGCACTTACCAGGAGGAGACCTAGGTTCAAACCTTGTGGGCATGCCCACTCTAGGGCAAAGGTAGTAGTCTGACTAGAATCCGTTGAGTGTGCGCCAACTTGATGATGACGGTACCAACCCCGAGCCACTAGGGGTCTCCTTCACTCCGGGTCGTGTTTACGAGGCGAGATAGGGGTTATAGTGGTAGTAGCTTCATAATTTGACGCTACGACCGGAGGCAATGTGATTTGACCCTATGACTAGTTGTTCAAAAAGGAAAGGCAGCTGCCAATTCCCCTATATATCAAAAAAAAATTAAAGATATTCATAAATTTTTAGAGTTCTAGGAAAGAAAGAGATACATGCATAACAACAAGCAATTGTAACAATGATAAATTCATTTAGATTTAATTAATTGAAAGATCTAATTAAGTTAATGATATTTATAAACTTTTAAGATTTTTGTATTTAAGAAAAAGATACATACACAATAGCTAAGCTATAGTAATACCATTAAATACAAATAATTTCAATTAAATTTATATAACCAATTATAACAAAAACTAATTAAATTAACATTATTAAATTAAATATTGTTTCAAAAAAAAATCAACAATCTTGTAATTGAGGAAAATCAACCAAAAAGTTTCAAATATTTTTATTTTATTTTAAAAGTAGGGTTTTGAAAGGGCTGCCCTTTCCCTTTTACATTGGTTTAATCACATTGAATTATAACACCCTTAAGATTTAAAAATTGGCGTAGGTTACATCAACTATTTGTCTCAACTGTTGAACTGGTGACATTTTGAGGAAAACCTATCAAAATGTTAATGTTTAATTTTTTTTTTGGGGACAACGCAACGGTTTGGGCTTTGGCTCTTCGAGAGATCCAAGGTTCAAACCGTGACGTGGGTAAGTGTGTGAGGGATGGATGTGTTCATATATAAAAAAAAAAAAAAGTTTTTTAAAGGGTTGCCCTTTCTCGTTTACATTAGCTTAATCACACTAAATTATTTGATACCCTTAAAATTTGAAAGTGTAAACTATTTGTCTCAAGTATTTGTCTCAACCATTAAACACCCATTTTCAAGTGCAATTTTACAAAACTAACATTCAAAAATTTTGAAAAAAAAGAAAAAAATCAAATCTAAACATTATTTTGCAATGGGTATATAAACTTCCGCTTACCAACCTAAATACCACATTAAAAAGGACATTTTGGAAGTAACTGAGCCAAACTTCTTTGTTAGCTCACAACAAGTTCACTCACTCATACGAATGCTTAGATTAAAAAATAAACAAATTAAACGCTGATTTGTTAAAGCAGCCAACTTAAGAATAAGCATCCTTCCTAACTTGTCGTCCGGTAAAGATGTTAACCAACCTGTCACTGATACGGTTCCATGTGGCGAATCTTCTCCTCCTCAATGACGCTTGGATGCCAATTATCCAAACTACACTTTAATCCCAATCTGTCTCATGCACATGAGCTGTTACTTTCTCGTCACGAAGCCGACCATGAATATTTATCTGTCACCTTACAAAAAAATCTTATGTATTATATGATATAATTCGAATCAAAGGCGGATCAGAGATTTGATTATGAAATAAGATTATAAACCTTACTCCAACATTAAAAAAAAAAAAACATGTGAATGATCTCACTTAAACGTTTATTCCAGTTTAGTGCAGGCCGCGTGATAAAGACACCACGGACGGTTTCGTACACGGCTTTAAACTTTTTAATATTAAAATTGACTGAGTCCGAACACTACTTAGAACAGTCGTTCTCAATATTTGAGAAACTTGGATTGCTTGGAACACTACAATTCAGAGATGGGAACGTCTTCTATTAACGTATTTGATAACTTTTATATAACTTCAAATTATTTGACTTATCATCGCAGTTATCTATGGTATGTGATCCTTTATTTTTTTTTTATCTTCTAAGTTATTTATTTTGTTTTTTAAATGTGGGATTAAAATGGTTTCATCTTTATCACATCATCATTAAATAGTGATATTATAACTAAGCTAGGATATTATTTATTTTTTAACTTGGATTTCCTTGTGGAATTTAATAGGTTGAGTTAATGCCATTTGATTTTGACCTTTACTTTAAAATTATAAATAAATTTTAATTAAAATTATTTTATGTATTATAAAATGGCATTAGCTCCATTGGTTAGATTTTTCAACATTTAAAAAGGATAAGGAGATGATGAAATACCACTATATGGGCATAATGTAAATGGGTGGACCTGTTTTAATCCGTATAACCAATTAAAAAATATATTAAAATTATTTTATGTATTATCAAATGACATTAGTTCAACTGTTTAGATTTTTCAACATTTAAAAAGAAGATGATGTAACACCATTATGTGGGATGATGTAATATAACTGGAACCTAATCCCATATAATCAATTGAAAAAATATATATTTATTTAAAAATATATATTTTATATATTATTTTAGTTTATAAAATTTATTGTTGTTTCAATTCCATATAATCAATTGAAAAAATATATATATTTATTTTTAAAAAAATCATTTTATATATTATTTTAATCTTTAAAATTTATTAATGCACAAGATAGATAGATAGGTATTAAGAGGATTGAATAAATGATAAAGAGTCAACAAAAAAATATATATAATAATTTATATTAATTAAAATTATTTTATATATTATCAAATGACATTAGTTCAACTTGTTAAATTCCTCAACATTTAAGGAGAAAGAGACAGATTTGAATCTTGCTGAGAGTCAATAAACCAAAGATGATATTAAAAATATATATATTTTTCTATTTATCTTAGTTTAAAAGATTTATTAATGCACAAGAGAATTGTAGAAATTGATAAAGAGAAAGCATAGAAAATATAATATAATTTATTTTAATTAAAATTATTTTATGTATTATCAAATGACATTAGGTCAACTGATTAGATTTCTCAACATTTAAGAAAGAGCAAAGGTTTGAATCTTTTCAATACCACTATGTGGTGATGATGAAATATAAATGGGACCCGTTTCAATCCCATAACCTATTGAAAAAATATGTTTTTTTATAAAAAAATCATTTTATGTATTATCTTGGTTTTAAAATTTTATTAATATACAAAAATATTGGACCAAATATGTTTATTTATAAAAAAATCATTTTATGTATTATATTGGTTTTAAAATTTTATTAATATACAAAAGTATTGGACAAGTGAGGAATTTCACACCATAAATTAAAGTTTTAATTGTATAAATGAGTTTAATATATAATATTTTATTAAATGATATAAGTGTAAGTAGTTAAATTTTTTTTTTTTTTCAAATATCCAAGTTCAATAGGTGAGACCTATTTTTATCTCATATTACCCATTAATTTTTTATTTTTTATATTGAGGTTAGCGTGAAAAACCCATACAATCGATGCCTAGGGTTGGGCATCCCCATCCCAACCATGACCGTTGATAACTGTGAGAGCTAAGCTTATCGGTAGGGGTCAAACACACAACCATACACATACCCCCTTACACACTTATCCATCTTGCGGTTTGAACCTTGGATCTTTCGAAGAAGAGCCAAAGTCTAAACCATTTCATTGTTCCCTCGGGGATAAACTCTTAAGGTAGAGAGGAAACTTCGAGAGCCACTCTTAGGTGACCAACAGTGTTGTCCCATTCGGGTATACCACTATCTAGAGGGAAGTCACAAGATATTTTTGTGTGTCCTTCACATCGCAGAGGTTCAAACATGGATCTCCTGTTCAATGGGGACAAGATCATATTCTCCACTTGCGCTACAAAGTCAGACTAAAACTTTTAGGTTAGAAATAAACCTTGAGAACCTCTCTTAAGTGGTCAACAATGTCATCCCATCCAAGTATACCACTATCTAGAGGGAAGCCACAAGAGATTTTTTGTCCCCCTTTGCATCGCAAAGGTTTGAATCGTGGACCTCTTGTTCAACAGGATTAGGCTTGCCTTCTCCACTTGCGTTACAAAGGCGGAAACCAACTAAGATCAAGGTTAGCGATGGGAATCAAGGAGTTTTAATCATAAGCTAAGGTTCCAATATCATAAGTAAATTAACCCACGAGGGATACTATGGTGGTAAGTCTTTGGTTTTTCATCCAGGAGATCCAAGTTCAAACCCTAGTATGAGTGGAAACCCACATTTACCCTAACATTTTGTCCCAACAAGCACACCACAATGGCAAAAGGTATTGGGCTCTCTTAGCAGAGACCCAAGTTCAATTCACAAGAAGGGTGGCCCCTAGATGTACCCCCAACTTTTTAACCTATTCAAAATATATATATCATAATAAGTAATAATATTTTTTTATTAGATTAGTGTGAGAAACCCCTACAACCGATGTTCAGGGTTGGGCATCCCCATCCCAACCATGACCTTTGATAAGGGTGAGAGCTGAGCTTATCAATAGGGACCAAACACACAGCCATACACACACCCAACCCCTCACACACTCACCCACGTTGTAGTCTAAACCTTACACCTCCTGAAGAAGAGCCAAACCAGTGCATTGTCCTCCCGAGACTAGACTTTTAAGTTAGAAAGAAACCTCAAGAGCCACTCTAAGGTGGCTAGTAATGGCGTTATACTTGCATATACCACTATCTAGAGGGAATCCACAAGAATTTTTTTTGTGTCCCCCTTCGCATCGTAGGGGTTCAAATCGTAGGCCTCCTATTCAACAGGCTAGGCTCACCTTCTCCACTTGCGCTACAAAGGTGGACAGTAAATTATAATATTTTAATTAATAGATTTTAAAATAAGAACTGGGAATGGAAGGTGAAGATTTTTATATTATAAGTGAAGGTTCTAATTTTATAAGTGAATCTTAACTTCATTTTTTTCTCTAGTGGATCTAGGGCTAGTGAAAAAGCAAACAAAATAGTTTTCATAGCATATGAAATTTATAATCCTATGAATAAACCTTAACATTTTAGAATGTGCATCATAATTTTGAATATTACGATAAAACAATTAATTGTAATATCAATAAATGGTTCACTCATTAAAAAATATATCAATAAATGGTTTATTAAATTACTATGATTGGATTTCATAGAAAGCCTTGATAATCAAATGAACTATTTTTTAGTTCTAAACGGCTAGGAGCCCCAGGTTCAAAATATTAATTACGATGTTCTTTCTGATGGTCAAGCATGGAGGACGAAGATAGGAGGTGATCTAACAGTCCGTGTCTATTGAAAATAAACATAGAGAGGCACTTGAAAATTTATTGTAGGGTTTAAAAAAATAAAAGAGGCGCTCAAATAATTGGTATAGGGTTTCTTCCAAGAGTGAATATTTGGGACAATTGTTGTTGATGGCAAGCCCAACTTTGTGCATAAGAAGCATTTGAGCACAGAAAAATAGTTTGCACTGGATGTGAGGATGATGGATGAAATTCCATCCCCCATTGTACTTGAATCTCAGGTCCCCTTGACCCCATGGGGAACCTTGCAAACAGTTCCATAGAGAAGCATACAAATCTGGAGAATAAGAGGAGCTTACCAGAGGGTTGTTTTATTGACCCATCAAACCTTGTTCTAGCAAAACCTCAACCACATGCAGAACAAGGTCAGCCCCTTTCAATTGTTCTTCTCGATTCATTTGTATAAGTAGCTAATGATTTATCTGAACGCACTATCATTTTATTTTTTTACTGAGGGATACCACCTGAATCTGAACTTCTTAAGTGGGTTAGGGGGTTTGGAAAAATACTAGGGGATGGATAGTTGAGGTTATTCAAGGGTTGGGAAGAGGGTATATAGTTGTCTCCTTTGCTAATCTTGAGCATGCCAAAAACACCCTCCAATATGGAACATGGGTTATATGTGGATAAACTTGCTATCTTCAAGGTTGGTCTTTGGAGTTTCATCTAGAAGGCCCCTCCAGGGCTAAATACCCCCTTTGGATTGAACTTCCATTTTTATCTCTTTCATGTCATCCCTTTCTTGATAAAATAGTTGCTCTTCTTGGTAAGGTTCTATGGTCTCACCCTGTATCAGAAAAACTATCTAATTATAGAGTTCACCCTTGTATTTGTGTGGAAATGGATATTTCCAAGCCATTTCCCCCTCCCTTGACCTCAATGGGCTAGGTTTCCATGTTAATCAACCTCTTGTCTACCTAAAATTTCCTAATGCTTGCTTTTACTATAGAGAAGTTGGACACTTGATAAAAAATTACCCAAAAAAATAGCTAAAAAGAAACAAATGGAAGCCACCACTCAAAAAATTGTGGAAAAATTCCCTTCTAATGGCCCTCATGCGAAAGTCACCGCTCAAAACTTAGCTGAGAAATCCCTTGTCGATGGTCCTAAACACCCCTCAAATCCTGAAAACCCTTCTCTTTCTCAAGTCGTACCTCCAAGAACCCTCTTGCCTCTTCCACATCTCAAAATAAATCCTCAAATTTTCCTATCAATCCATAAGCCCCGCTAGATTTAGCTACGGACCTTGAGTTAGCTCTCGTTCCTTCACCAAAACTCTCTAAATACAATTTTATGACAAATGGGTGGATAATGATTGGTAAACGACAACGTTCATAGACCCCCCAAAATCACTCCATCCATATTAAAGAAAATAACTTCTATCAAAGATCTTGCTAGATCCTTCTCTCAAGTTACCCAAAATATGGTTCCAACTTAGCAAACCCCTTTGGACAACAATCAATTGTTGCCCCTTTGTGACAATAAATTTTAGTCTCTAACTCATGAGGTTGAGCAACCTCTAAGTCATACCTCATGAATTTAAATCTTCTTTCTTGGAATGTTAGGGGGCTCTCCCTCCCTTACCGCAAGTTTCAAGTTCAAAAAGTTGCTATAGAAAATCATATTTCTATCCTTTTTCTTCAAGAAGTGAAAGTCACTGGTCAAAATCTCTCCCATTGTATGGAATTTATAGGTGGGGGATATGCAACCGCCTTTACTACATCACATACTAATGGTAAAGGAGGTGTTGCCCTCTCTCTTTCTAAGTCTCTTGGTTATGCTATTCTCGACCATGGTGAAGATCCTACTCATTGTTGTGTGTGGGTTAGATTGGCTCTCAACTCTCAAGTTCTTGGTTTTTGCTCTATCTATGCTCCTAATGACCCTTCTAGTCGTATAGCTCTCTGGGAATGGCTAGTTGTTTCTCTCCCTCCTACAAAATGGATCCTCAAAGGTGACTTTAATATGATTGAAAACCCTAGTGACAAAAGTTGGGCCGATAGTAAACCCCTTTCTACTACTAAATTTGGTAGTTGGATTTTTTGTCACAATCACTTAGGTGTGCATGACCCTCTCTTTGGTAAAGCCTCCTCTCATAGTGATAATTGGTTCACGTGGTCCAACTATCGTCAAGGTTTTTCCAGGAAGCTTGTTCGTCTAGACAAATTTTATTTCAGTAGTTATTTTTTGGATAAATTCTCCATCCACGAGCAAGTTCGCATCCTTTCTCACACAACTCTGTCAGATCACCTTCCTATCTTGTCTTCTATCCAAAATTCCTCTATCTCCTTGAGTTCCATGTCACTACCTTTCAAATTAAATGTGGCCCACCTTGACAGTCTTACTTGTTGCAACCTCGTTGAGCATGTCTAGAATAGATTTCCCAGACCTACGGGTAATACTGGCTGGATCAAATGGTTTGAAATAGTTATTTCTAACATGATTTCTTCCCTTAGATGGTATGGGCACACTATAGCTAGGAGGAGGAAGATTCAAGAGAGTCGCTTTCATAAAGATATCTCTCATCTTCGTTCCATGCTTATAAAAGACCCCTCTAACTATGTTATTCAATGTGACCTAGCTAATGTTGAAAATCAGGCTAGAGCTTTTGAGTCTTACCGTGCTAGAGGGGTGCATGTTAGATCTTGCCTCAATTGGATCTCTCAAGGAGACAAGGGAACACATTTTTTCTTTAGCTACCTCAGGCATAAGAATATTTTGGAAAGGATTGTTGAGTTGGTGGACCCTTCACGTCATTCTCATTCTAACTCTGACGAGATCATGAACCTTTTTGTAACCCATTTCTCTCAGCTTTTTGCTGCATAGCCAAGGGATGACATCCAATGTATCTTAATGGAGTATGTGCAAGAACATATTCCCTCCCTAGTTGACCCCATTATTCGGGATCAACTTGAATCTCCTCTTTCTGTGAATGATCTATAAATTGCTCTTTTTTCTATGAAGAATGACAAAGCTCCTAGTTTAGATGGTCTTCTAGTGGAGTTTTATAAAAAAATTATGGCATATCCTTTCCTCTGATCTTCATCATGTTTACCTGGAATCTCTCCATAATAATTCCCTTAGAGCCTACATCAATGCAAGGTTAATCAAGCTGATTCCCAAAGGTGTGGCTCGTAACCAAATCTCCAATTGGAGACCAATTACCCTCCTCAATGTTTTGTACAAGATCATAGCTAAAGCCATAGCTTTAAAAATCAATTTTGTTGCTCAAGTGATTGTTCATCCGGAACAATTTGCCTTTCTTAAAGGTCATTATATTTTAGATAATCTTATGATGGCCTAGGAAACAATGCAATGGGCTATCGATTCCAATCAAGATGCCCTCTTGGTTAAGTTAGATTTTGACAAAGCATATGATAGAATCAGATGGGATTTTATTCTTCGTATGCTTTCTTGGCTTGGCTTTGGTCCTAAATTTTGTAATCAAATTGGTATGCTCTTTGGTGATGCTTCAGCGTGTGTTCAGGTTAATGGAGCTCTTTCCCCCTCCTTCCCTTTGCAATGGTCTATCAGACAGGGTTGTCCTCTTGCTCCTTTTTTGTATGTGCTAGTTGTCGATGCTCTAGGGTACCTTCTTCACAAGGCTCATTTTGATGGCCTCATTCAAGGTATTAAGCTTCTTGGGAATAAACATGTGCTTAACTCTCATTTTGCTAATGATTCCCTTATTTTTCTTCAAAATACCCAACAAGAGGTGGAAACGGCTAAAGAGATTGTTCAACTATTTTGTGATGTCTCTGGCTCTCGTATCAATGACTCTAAAACTAAAGTCTTCTATACCTCTTCCTCTCCTCGTGGATGCAACTCCTCGACTGAGTGGAAGATCATCCCTCATGGTATGATTGTGCGTTATTTGGGAATTCCCTTTGGGATTAATATCTCTCCTAAGGATATGTGGAACTAGGTAATGGCAAGACTTCAAAAGAAATTTAATGCCTGGCCAGCTTGGTTTCTTTCCTTAGTAGGAAGAATTCAAGTTGCTAATAAAATTATGGCAACCTCTCATGTTTATTACTCCTCTTGTTGGATGGCCTCCAAGGAATCCTATAACAAATTGACTCAGGCCATTCAAAAATTTTTTATGGACCAAATGGGATGGGGAGGTGGGAATGACAACCATATCATGGAAACTTTGTACCCATCCAAAGGCCTTAGGAGGTCTGGGTCTTATTGATCCTCTTACCCAAAGCAAAAGTTTGGCTGTAAAATGGGTTGCTAGAGCCATCACTAGAGACAAAAATTGGAAACACTTGTTTCACTATAGAGTCTCTCAAGCAACCCACAAAGGTAAATGGAAAGATACCCCTTGGGAGGATAAGGTCCTTAATGCGTCTTACTTTATGGTTAAAGGATCTATTCCTCTTACCCATAACTAGAAATCTTGGAAATCAGTTTCTCATTTATTGGCTTGGAAGTCTGACTCCTTGAGACATGGTATGAGCATCGGTCTAAACAGTATTTGGTGGAATAAACTTATCCTCCATAATGATAAACCTCTAGCTTTGAGTAGTGCTTTTCATGGTCTTGCTTTTCTAAAGAAAGGTATTAATCGTATAAGGGATATTTGGGATCCAGGTAGCTACTCTTTTCTTACTTGGAACCAAATCCATAATTATTTCTCCCTTCCCTCTCGGTTCAAAGAGGCTTATAGCTTAGTTGTGGCTTCCATCCCTTGTGAGGTCCTTATAAAGTTGGGAACAACCACCCACTATATATGGACTGACTAGAGATGGCGTAATGATCATAGAATCTCTTCCATTAACTCTTGTTGGATATACAAAAGTCTTTTGTGTCCTTCCTATTTGGACTCTAAGCTCGATGCCAAGTGGTAAGTCAATTTTACCAATGACCATTGGCAGTCTCTTACTGCTCAAATTTGGAAAGTTCCAGTTGAATCCAAAACTTAGCTTCTTGGATGGCGGATTTTGCATCAAAAAGTTCCTACCTCTGCTAGTCTGGCTCTGATTTTACATATTTCCCCTCAATGCAAATTTTGTAATGCCTTAGAAACTATTGTTCACTTGTTTTGGTTTTGTGACATGGCTAAGCAGTTTTGGGATGTCTTCTACACTTTTTTATTCCCCTCTTTCTCTAGATCTTGGAAGCTTTCTCTGCTTGGTTTTTCCTAGCTAGATCATTACCCCAAGCTTTGGGATGTTTGTAGACTTATTCTTCTCAAGCATATTTGGAAGTTCAGATGTAGAAAGGTTTTTACCGGTTCCACTCCCCCATGGGATATTGCTTTAGCTGACTTTACCTTGGATCTTTTGTTACATGTGGGCCACATTCATTCCCATGTCTATGGAGCTTCCAACACTTGAGGAGATGCTATCGATAGACTTCATCATATTTTTCACATGATACAATATCTTTAGAAGGTCCAATAGGATACTAATAAGAAGGTAGTAAATGGTGATGACCAAGCTCAGGATTTGCTTACTTCTATTTCCTCTTGGAATTTAGAAGATAGTACAAAAGGCATACCTCGAACTTCTCCAGGCTCTCTCACAAATGTATGACGACACTTGGAGTTTTGCAGCTGAGTTTAGCTATAGTATTTTTGTTGCTATTAGCATTTATTCTTATGTATATTCAATTGTGGATGCTTTGCTCATTATCCACCTCATCTTGTTTTTTTTTTGGTGGACAGTGTTAGCACCAAATATTGTAATGTTCCGATTAATGATATAATATAATCTAATATTTTTCTAAAAAAAATACTACGATCACATGCTTATAAAAATAAAATTTATTTTAATCTTATAACCAATTAAAAATTAAAAATATAAATAACTCAAAAGATGACCCATGTTATTCTCCATTTCATTTGACTTATAAACCTTATAGTATATCTATTCCAAAAAAAATAAAAAATAAAATAGAATAAATCTACTTTACCTCATAGTCTCTCACATTTCTAATAACTTGGACCAAATTTGCCATAACATTTAAATATTTTTTGATAAAATTATTATAGATAATTTAATCACTTCTCAACCTATATAAAGTTTATATTATAATAAAAGAGTGGTTGTGGCATGCACCAACACCACTATTCAAATATACGAAGGGCTTTTATGTTTGTGGAGACTTGAATCAAAATTATAATAAATTACTTAACCAAATAATTATAATTTTTGGTTCAAAAAATACTTATTAAAATATAAATTATATATAACTTTTAAATTATATATTTTTATATAAAAATAATAATTTTAAATAAATGCAAAGTACAAAGGGTACAACGAAGACTACCTTCACCATGATTAGAATTTGGGTTTCCTTGGTGAGAGCCCAAAGACATTAACTAATTTAATTGAATGATATTAACTAGTTGGTTTTCAAGAAAGAGATCTAGTTAAAAGATATATGCATACCACTATATGGTGAACATAGCGAGAATATAATATGAGTGGATCTAATTGAATCCCCAATATAGCGAATAAAAAAACAAAAAAAATAATTTAACAGCATAAAATTAATGTTGTTCATCAAATGCCATTAGTAGCAAGTTAGAAGACACAGATTCACCATATAACTAATTAATTAAAAAATAATGTTGTTCATAAACTTTAAGGAGGAAAAGTTAATATTGAAGTCAAAATCTTAAAAATAATTGAATATGCTTTCCTAATGAAAAAAATTTAATTGGTGAGGGGTCAAGAGGAGATGGCGAACAAATATTCGAATTGTGAGGTAAGCGAGAAGCAGAGAAGGGAGAACAAGAGCTCGAGGAGCGACGCAATAGCAAATAGTGAGCCCAACGACCATCACACAGAAAGCAAAAAAACAAACAAGACTCGCCCAGGCACGATAGACGACTAGAATGGAGACATTAGGGGAAAAGATCCACCGAATAAATTACTAGACGATGATAAGGGGACCAACCAGGTCTCGTTCGCAGAAGCCCTCCAAGGGAAACCTAAACACTCGACTTTCGCATCTAACACCTTTGTAGCTCGGGATAGTGACTTGTTTTATCCTTAGCAATTCATGGAAGGGTATGTGACCCTAGATTCATTTTTCTTGGTAGGGAAGTTCGTCAGACGACATCTGGATATGGATTCGATCCGACAATGGGTGACAACCAAATGGAAAACCTGAGGGTGTCTAGAACTATCTGTAATGTCCAAGGATTTTTTTATGATCCACCTAAACATTTAATGTGAGGGTGTCTAGAACTAGCTATAATATTTAATGTGATCTAGCTAATGTTGAAAATCAAGCTAGAGCTTTTGAGTCTTATCGTGCTAGAGGGGCGCATGTTAGATCTAGCCTTAATTGGATCTCTCAAGGAGACAATGGAATAGTTTTTTTAGCTACCTCAGACATAAGAATATTTTGGAAAGGATTTTTGAGTTGGTGGACCCTTCGGGTCATTCTCATTTGACTCTAACAAGATCATGAACCATTTTGTAACCCATTTCTCTCAGCTTTTTGTTGCAAAGCCAAGGGATGACATCCAATGTATCTTAATGGAGTATGTGCAAGAACATATTTTCTTCCTAGTTGACCCCATTATTTGGGATAAACTTGAGTCCCCTCTTTCTATGAACTATTTGTAAATTACTCTTTTTCTATGAAGAATGACAAAGCTCCCGGTTTTGATGGTCTTCCAGTGGAGTTTTATAAAAAATTATAGCATATCCTTTCCTTTTATCTTCATCATATTTACCTGGAATCTCTCTAGAATAGTTCCCTTAGAACCTACATCAATGCAAGGTTAATCAAGTTGATTTCCAAAGGTGCAACTTGTAACCAAATGTTCAATTAGAGACCAATTACCCTTCTCAATGTTTTGTACAAGATCATAGCTATAGCCATATCTTTAAAAATAAATTTTGTTGCTCAAGTGATTGTTCATCCGAAAAAATCTGCCTTTCTTAAAGGTCGTTTTAGATAATCTTATGATGGCCTAGGAAACAATGCAATGGGCTATCGATTCCAATCAAGATGCCCTCTTGGTCAAGTTAGATTTTGATAAAGCATATGATAGAATTAGATGGAATTTTATTATTTATATGTTTTCTTAGATTGGATTTGGTCCTAAATTTTATAATCAAATTGGTATGCTCTTTGGTGATGCTTCGGTGTGTGTTTAGGTTAATGGAGCTCTTTCCCCCTCCTTCCCTTTGCAATGGTCTATCATACAGGGTTATCCTTTTGCTCATTTTTTGTATGTGCTAGCTACCAATGCTTTAGGGTACCTTCTTCACAAGGCTCATTTTGATAGCCTCATTCAAGGTATTAAGCATGCTAGGAATAAACATGTGCTTAATTCTCATTTTGCTAATGATTCCCTTATTTTTCTTCAAAATACCCAACAAGAGGTAGAAACAACTAAAGAGATTGTTCAATTGTTTGGTGATGCCTCTGGCTCTCGTATCAATGACTCTAAAACTAAAGTCTTTTATACCTCTTCCTCTCCTTGTGGATGTAACTCCTTGACTGAGTGGAAGATCATCCCTCACGGCATGATTGTGAATTATTTAAGAATTCTCTTTGGGATTAATATATCTCCTAAGGATATGTGGAACTAGGTAATGACAAGAATTCAAAAAATAATTTATGCTTGGTCAACTCGATTTCTTTCCTTAGCAGGAATAATTCAAGTTGCTAATAAAAGTATAACAGCCTCTCATGTTTATTACTCCTCTTGTTGGATGGCCTCTAAGGAAACCTATAACAAATTAACTCGGGTCAATCAAATTTATTTATATACCAAATGAGATGGGGAGGTGGGAATGACAACCGTATCATGGAAACTTCCTAACCATCCAAAGGCTTTAGGAGGTTTGAGTCTTATTAATCCTCTTACTCAGAGTAAAATTTTGGCTGCAAAGTGGGTTGCTAGAGCCATCACTAGAGATGAATATTGGAAATACTTGTTTCACTATAAAGTCTCTCAAGCAACCCACAAAGGTAAATGGAAATATATCCCTTGGGAGGATAATGTCCTTAATGTATCTTACTTTATGCTTAAAGGATATATTCCTCTTACCCATAACTAGAAATCTTGGAAATCAGTTTATCATTTTAGCTTGGAAGTCTAACTCCTTGAGACATGGTATGAGCATCAGTCTAAACAATCTTTGGTAGAATAAACTTATCCTCCATAATGATAAAACTCTAGCTTTGATTAGTGTTTTTCATGGTCTTTCTTTTCTAAAGAAAGGTATTAATTGTATAAGGGGTATTTAGGATCTAAGTAGCCACTCTTTTCTTACTTGGAATCAATTTCATAATTATTATCTCTTCCCTTTTGGTTCAAAGAGGCCTATAGCTTAGTTGTGGCTTCCATCCCTTGTGAGGTCCTTAAAAAATTGGGAACAACCACCCACTCTATTATGGACTGACTAGAGATGGCGTAATGATCATAGAATCTCTTCCATCATCTCTTGTTGAATATACAAAAAAAATTAGTGTCCTTCCTCTTTGGACTCTAAGCTCAATGCCAAGTGGTAAGTCTATTTTACCAATGACCATTGATAGTCTCTTACTACTCAAATTTGAAAAGTTCTAGTTGAATCCAAAACTCAGCTTCTTGGATGGTGGATTTTGCATCAAAAAGTTTCTACCTCTGTTAGTCTTGCTCTGATTTTACATATTTCCCCTCAACACGAGTTTTGTAATGCCTTAGAAACTATTGTTCACTTGTTTTGATTTTGTGATATGGCTAAGTAGTTTTGGGATGTCTTCCACAGTTTTTTATTTCCCTCTTTCTCTAGATCTTAGAAGCTTTCTCTGCTTAGTTTTTCCCAGCTAGATCATTACCCCAAGCTTTGGGATGTTTATAGACTTATTCTTCTCAAGCATATTTAGAAGTTCAAATGTTGAAAGGTTTTTGTTGATTCCACTCCCCCATGGGATATTGCTTTAGCTGAATTTATCTTGGATCTTTTGTTACATATGGGTCACATTAATTCCCATGTATATGTAGCTTCCAACACTTGAGGAGATGCTACCGATAAAAATCATCATATTTTTCACATGATAAAAGATCTTTAAAAGGTCCAATAGGATACTAATAAGATGGTGATGACCAAGCTCAAGACTTAGTCACTTCTATTTCCTCATAGAATTCGTAAGATAGTACAAAAAGGCATACCTCGAACTTCTCTAGGCTCTCTCACAAATGTATGACGACACTTAGAGTTTTGTAGCTAAGTTTAGCTATAATATTTTTTGTTGCTATTAGCATTTATTCTTATGTATATTCAATTGTGGATGCTTTGCTCATTATCCATATCATCTTGTTTTTTTTTGTGGTGGAAAGTGTTAGCACCAAATATTATAATGTTCCAGTTAATGATATAATATAATCTAATCTTTTTCTAAAAAAAATACTACGATCACATGCTTATAAAAATAAAATTTATTTTAATCTTATAACCAATTAAAAATTAAAAATATAAATAACTCAAAAGGTGACCCATGTTATTCTCCATTTCATTTGACTTATAAACCTTATAGTATATCTATTCCAAAAAAATAAAAAATAAAATAGAATAAATCTACTTTACCTCATAGTCTCACATTTCTAATAACTTAGACCAGATTTGCCATAACATTTAAATATTTTTTGATAAAATTATTATAGATAATTTAATCACTTCTCAACCTATATTAAGTTTATATTATAATAAAAGAGTGGTTGTGGCATGCACCAACACCACTATTCAAATATACGAAGGGCTTTTATGTTTGTGGAGACTTGAATCAACATTATAATAAATTACTTAACCAAATAATTATAATTTTTGGTTCAAAGAATAATTATTAAAATATAAATTATATATAACTTTTAAATTATGTATTTTTATATAAAAATAATAATTTTAAATAAATACAAAGTACAAAGGGTACAACAAAGACTACCTTCACCATGATTAGAATTTGGGTTTCCTTGGTGAGAGCCCAAAGACATTAACTAATTTAATTGAATGATATTAACTCAATCAATTAAATTAGTTGACTTTCAAGAAAGAGATCTAGTTAAAAGATATATGCATACCACTATATGGTGAACATATCAATAATATAATATGAGTGGATCTAATTGAATCCCCAATATAATGAATAAAAAAACAAAAAAAATAATTTAACAGCATAAAATTAATGTTGTTCATCAAATCTCATTAGTAGCAGGTTAGAAGACACAGATTCACCATATAACTAATTAATTAAAAAAACAATATTGTTCATAAAATTTAAGGAGGAAAAGTTAAGATTGAAGTCAAAATATTAAAAATAATTGAAGATGCTTTTTTAATGAAAAAAATTTAATTGGTGAGGGGTCAAGAGGAGATGGCGAACAAATATTCGAATTGCGAGGTAAGCGGGAAGTAGAGAAGTGGGAACAAGAGTTCGGGGAGCGACGCGACAGCAAACAACGAGCCCAACGGCCAACACACGGAGAGCAAAAAAATAATCAAGACTCACCTAGGCACGATAGACGACCAGAATGGAGCCATCAAGGGAAAAGATCCATCGGATAAATCTTTAGACAACGATAAGAGGACAAACCAAGTCTTGTTTGTAGAAGCCCTCCAAGGGAAACCTAAACCCTCGACTTCCGCATCTAACGCCTTTGTAGCTCAGGGCAGCGACGTGTTTTGTCCACAGCAAGTCATGGAAGGGTATGCGACCCTAGATTCTTTTTCCCTGGTAGGGAAGTTCATCGGAGGACGTCCGGATATGGATTCAATACGACATTGGGTGGCAACTAAATGGAAAACCAGAGGGTGTCTAGAACTATCTGCAATGTCCAGGGGGTTTTTTATGATCCGCCTCAACACTCAGGAGGATGCAGACCACATTTTATCAGGGGGCCCATGGTTCTTCGAAAGAAGAAGCCTATTTCTCCGCAAATGGGAAGCCAAGTTTGACCCAGACACACAGAACATTAATAGTGCACCCATTTGGGTCCATCTCCCAAACCTGCCTGCACATTTCTTCCATGAAGATGCGCTCCAAGGGATAGCCCAAGCTATCAAGGAACTCATCGCAATTGACCCAACTACTCGCACCCGGACTCGCCTGACGCATGCCCGCATTTGCGTCAATATCAATCTGGAGACTCAGCTCCCTGACCATCTCAATCTTATTTACAGAACATATTGCCGAACCCAGCCGTTAGAATACGAAAACAAACCCGCATTTTTCCTTGACTGCCAAACTCAAGGGCATCTTCCGTCCCAGTGCCCGAAGCGTAAAGAAGCACAGACCGTCTCCCACACTTCCAATCGGCCGGTTCAAGAAGAAAATCAGAAGCTGAAAACAAGAATGGGACAAAGCCAACACCACAGGAGCAAACAACAGCCCCAACCTCCTCCAAATCATGATATGCAAAAGGCAAGTGGTCTGTTCACTACCTCTAACAAGTTCAATTTACTCAGAAATCATAGTCTCTTTGATAATATAAATGTTGAGGAGCTCCCTGGAATGGATCTCCCTGTCCCAGACCTTCTCCCCCAACCATCCCCCAAGGCCAATCTCCCCCATAAAACCCATTCCCCACCGCCTCAATCACACCCCCTGTCCCCTCCCATCATCGACATCGATTCCCTGAGCTCTTCCCCCAAACCATCTCAGTCCTCTAATCCGCCACCCCCATCCTTCCCACCCACTAGGAACAGATGCCCCTCTCCCCATCTAAAACCCCCAGTGTCGAATCTGACAGTGATGATTCATCCCAAGAGTCCCCTGAACCATGGAGTCCAAAACAAACCAAAAGTTTCAAAAAGTCCCAAATGGATGTAGGAGGTGACAAGAAAAGGGCTCGGCGCGGGGGGGGGGGGGGGGGGGGGGGGGGGGGGGCACCCGAAATGGTCACCAAGAGTTGCCAAAACCATTTGGAGAAATTGTGAGTCTGCCCACACTCCAGCTTCTGGTACCTCAGGAGGTCTCCTTTGTCTTTGGGACCCTACCAAAGTAGAAGGAAGAGTCATCTCAGGCGAAGTCCAATATTTACTTCTATGATCCCAACACCCAGCTCTCCTAGGTAGTGACAAATGTTTATGCCCCCAACTCTCAGCAAGGCAGACTGCTCTTATGGAATAACCTCACTCAGATGAGGCAAGCATTTAGCAATGTCCCATGGATACTAGCAGGGGACTTCAATACCCCCTGCACTACTCAGAGAAAAGAGGAGGGAATAACTTAACCACCAGAACCACCAACGACTTTGCGCAGTTCGTTGACTCAAATGAACTCATGGACGTTAATTTGAGGGGGTCTCAGTTCACATGGAGCAACAGACAGAAGGGCGGAGACCTTATCCAAGAACGTTTGGACCACTTTCTGTTATCCCAAGAAGCGCTCCCCCTCTTTGGTGATGCTAGCCTTCAGGCACTCCCAAAAATAGGATCCGATCACAGCCCCCTTATCTTTGAAACTGTAAACAGATCTCAGTTCAAGACCCCCTTTCGGTTTGAGTCAATGTGGACACAACACCTAGATCTCAGAAGACTGATTGGCGAATGGTGGGGGAAAAATTCCCTGGGACTGTTATAAACTAGGTAATGCAGAAACTTCGATCAATTAAAATAAAACTGAAGGGGTGGAACAGAGAGACATTCGGGAATATCTTTGAAAATAAGAAAAACATCAAAAATAGGCTCGAACATATTGAGGACAAGTTCTAAAAGGGACAGGGGTTTGACAATCTCAGAGATGAAGAGCGCGTTCTGCTTTCAGAATACGATAATACACTGCGGAAGGAAGAAATGTTCTGGCGTCAAAAATCAAGACAGCTTTGGCTCAAGTAAGGAGACACCAACTCCAAGTTTTTCCACATTTCCACCCTCAGGCACAGGGGAGCGAATAGGATTAAGGTCCTCACTAGGCAAGACGAGTCTTTCACCAATGGCATTCACCAGATTCGGAATGAAGTTGTCTCCCACTTCGATTCCCTCCTAGGCCCCCAACCCCCTCCCTCCGGTTTGGCCGCAGTCTCCCTTCTCGAGAGCATTCCCAGTTCCATCACTGAAGCCATGAATGATTTTCTCCTTAGCTGTCTGACCCCTAAAGAAATTCATCAGGCCTTGTTTTCCATGCAGCCTGACAAAGCCCCTGGCCCTGACGGCTTCTCCCCTAGATTTTTCCAAACCTACTGGGACATTGTTGGCCCCGACCTCTGCCTAGCTATTTCTCAAATGCAGCTCACCAGATCCATTCCCAGAGATGTCAATTCCACTTTCCTTGCTCTCATTCCCAAGGGGTCCAATTCCCAGTCCCTGTCTGACTACCACCCCATTAGCCTTTGCAATGTCATTTACAAGATCCTGTCCAAAGCTTTGGCCAACAGACTCACTGGCATCCTCCCATCCATCATCGATCCCTGCCAAGGGAGTACTATCAAGGGGCGAAACATTGTTGATGGTGTCATCACAGTTCATGAGCTTATCCACTCAACCCACATTTCCAACAAGTCTGCCTTCTTCCTGAAGCTTGATATGAACAAGGCCTTTGACAGAGTGGACAAGGAGTTGCTGACCAAGGTCCTCCTCAAATTCGGTTTCCATGAGAACTGGGTTAATTTGATCTCAAACTGCATATCCTCCTCTTGGTTCTCCATCCTTGTTAATGGGTCAGCAGCAGGGTATTTCCCTAGTGCCAGAGGTCTTAGACAAGGGGACCCCCTATCCCCCATTCTCTTCATCATTCTAGTGGAGAGTCTAGGAAGGGCCATCAAATTTGCCTGCTCCAGAAAGTTGATAACTGGTATCAAGGCTACCTCCAATCTCCAGCCTTCAACTCATCAACAGTTTGTTGATGACACCTTGCTGGCCACATCAGCCTCTGTGGCTGAAGCCAAAATCATTAAGGCTATTCTCAAACTCTATGAGGACGTTGTTGGTCAGAGGATCAACTTCACCAAAAGTAAACTCTACTTCACCAACACCCCCATAAAGAGGCAGGTCAAAATTATAGGTATTTTGGGATGCACCATTGCTGATTTCCCGACCACATACCTAGGCCTCCCAATGTTCTGAGGTAGACCAACCAAGAATATGTGGAACAATGTCACAGAAAGAATCCAAAGGAAATTGGCAGGCTGGAAAGGGGCTCTCCTCTCCCAAGCGGGAAAAGCAACCTTGGTCAAATCTATCCTCCAAAGCATACCAATGTACTTCATGTCCATTTTCAAAATCCCAGTGGCAGTGGGAGAAGCTATAGAGAAGATCCAAAAATGCTTCCTATGGGCAGGTTCTGATAATCAATGAAAGTTCCACCTGATGGCATGGGATAAAGTGTGCACTCCAAAATATAGAGGCGGGCTCGGGCTACGCAGGATAAGTCTCATGAATCAGGCCCTTTTGGCCAAACAGGCATGGAAGGTTGTCACCAATGCCAATTTGGAGTGGGTCTCCATTGTCAAGCGAAAATATTTGCAACAGCTGTCTTTTAGGGATGAAGGAAGTCCCAACAATGGCTCCCACTTTTGGCAATCCATAACCCACACCAAGCACCTTCTCCAACAAGGGTTAATATGACAGCTCGGGGATGGCAAAGATATCGATTTCTGGCACGAACCATGGGCTAGGGATGAGCCCTTGGTCAAAGACCCTGACATTGCTGCAATCAAGCACCTCACTGATCACAAATTTGGACCCAGAGTTGTCGACTTCATCACCACTGACCAAGGAAGCCGTAGATGGAAACAGATTCGGTTCAGAGTCAGAAATGTTGTCATTGACAAAGCTATGGAATCTCTACTGGATGTCCTCAGGGCAACTTTCATACCCCAGACTCAGGTGGTAGATAATCTTTGCTGGAAAGGCACCAACAATGACCTCTTCTCTATAAAATCTACCTTCCAATTGATAGACAGGGCCCCAAAGCATCTCAGTACCATTGACAACCCGACCACTGCCAAGTCCATTTGGATCAAACATCTGGTCCCAAAGGTGGCTCACTTTTGCTGGCTCGCTATCCATAATAGAATCTTAACAATGGACAACTTGATCAGAAGGGGTGTAATTGTCCCCAATAAATGCTATCTTTGCACTCAGGCATGGGAGTCCACCCAACACCTCCTCCTCGAATGCCCCTTCGCCTGGGATGTCTTCTCTTCTCTGATAAGCAGGTTTCACGTCAATTTGGTGTGGCCCAAATCCATCCTGGACTTGTTCACTCAGTGGCCCAGTGTATTCAGGAATACCAGGCTCAGCTTCCTTTGGAAAGTCCTGCTTCATCATGCGACTTGGCAAATATGGTTGGAGCAGAATAATCATATCTTCAAAGACAGCCCTCGAAATCCTGAAACAGTGGCTATCAGAGCGTTGTCCCTCGCCATTGAAAACTCCAGCCTCATCCCTTGCATAGACATCCCATCTTCTGGGACAGAATCTTTCCTATTCAAATCCCTGGGGATTCCCACCGAGTGCACCAAAGCCCAGAACTACCCCAGTTCCAAGAGTAACGTCAAGTGGAATCCCCCACCTCCAGGTTGGCTTAAGGCCAACTTTGATGGATCATCCAAAGGAAATCTGAGGGATGTTGGGGTTGGCGGTGTCATCAGGGACTCTACGGGCAATATCATAATGGCTTTCACTGAAAACCTAGGGGTTCAAACTAATAACTACGCAGAAGCCCGAGCTCTTTGGAGGAGCATTGAGATAAGCAAATCGTTGACTAATCCTATCATGTTCGAAGGTGATTCATCTATAGTTGTTAGTCACATGAACAACAACAACAATGGAGGGTGGAACATCCATAACATAATTCAGGAATGTCGAACCTCCCTAAGTCAATGCCCCCAAAGCACGATTCATCATGTGTTTAGAGAAGCGAACAGGGTAGCAGACCTTCTAGCCAACAGAGCAGCCAACCAAAACAACCTGATCATTTGGGAAGAAGACTTCCCCTAGGATGTCCTCACGACAGCCAATCATGATGTGGAAGGCAACAACAAAGAGCAGCGTTAGCTGCCATAATGGTGTTTTTTCAACACCAAAGGTGTTCTTGGTCAACACCAGTCACAAACGAAAAAAAACCACAAAAGGTAGTTCTTGCTACCACAAAGGTGTTTTCTCAATACCTTCGGTGTTTTTCCTCAACACCATGTCCCTTTGGGACTTATTTCACTGCATCATTTTTTGGAGCTCTATCAGGTCGAGGTTTTTTTTGGTATGTCCTCCTCGTTCCAATGAGCCCGGTTAGACCTTCTAGCCCCTACTTTCTCTGTGCCTCCACCCTCTCACCCTCGTTTTCCCCATCGTCTCGTCGCCCATTCACCACCCCCCTCTTTTCCCCTTCGCCCGCTCCCTCTGTCGTCTGCTTCGTCCGCCTCACCTTTTCCTTCCACTTTGGTCCTTCCCTCACGTGCCTTGTCATGATCGATATTCATGCCTACTAGTACCAATTATGCTTCGACTCCATCACTTTGATCATTTGCTTCTATCGCCTGTGTCCCCACCCTATTAATCTTTGCTTTGTCCCTGTGGTGAGTACTCGCTCGAGGCTTTCCAATCAGTTTGATAGAAGATTTTTCAACAGTTGTGCTTGCCCTAATTCTAGTGGCATGATGGCCATGATCGAGCCTTCAAACCTCCTGCTCGACTCGATGACTGAAGCTCTTCTCGATGCCAAGAGATTCATCCCTTTCTTTAGGCTTTTCATGGGAGCGGAGGATGAGGTGACCAACGACTTCATCAATTCTTGGAATGAAGGTGAAGTTCTTGTCCGTGGTTTGCATTTTGAGGTAAGCGTTCACACCATTGCTGAAGTTTCTGGTTTACCGCCTGTAGGCAGGGCTGTCCATAGGGATAGGCACAATTTCAAGGAGGAGACAGATCATTTCCCTGACAAGGGGAAGGATTTGGTATGGGAGAAAAAAGGAGTGCTGCGTTCATCTTTACCCTACCCTTGGGACACCGTTGTCATCCCTGTCATCCAGTACATCACTGTCGATGACCCCAATAGTCCCTTGCGTGCTTACCACCTCACCTTCATTAACCATCTTCATGATTTCAAGCCAATGAACATTCCTGATTTCCTCCTTCGTTCCATCAAAATTACTATTGCAAATTTTAGGGAGCGCAAGTCCTCAAAACCCCCTCGCCACCAAGGTTTGTTTTTTGTCCTTTACAAGCATACCCTAGCTCACCAGATTTCTAGTGGCCTCCCTACCCGCTCTCCCAGCCCCGAACCTTCATCAGTGTCCACCCGTAAGACTAAGGCAAGCCCCTCCCCTTCCCCCTCTTATGCATAGACTCCCCCATGGTCTGAAACTCCCACCAACCCTCCCCCGACCAAGCCCAACCCTGGTCAAGCTAGCAGCAAGCAAGAAGCCTCCCCGTCCCTCGCTCCCAAGGACTCTCGCCCTCCTGGAAAGCCTCTGAGAAGTAAGCGTAAAGTTGTTCGCCCACCTCAGAAGAGCAGGAAATCACGCAGGCTAAATTCTCAGAACACGAGTGCTCAGCACCAGTCTCCAGAGGTCATCAACGATGAAGATGAGGTAACGATCAGTAAGGTAGAAGACATGTTGTGCTCCACCACCCTTACTCACATTAATAAGGTGGTAGAACACCTGAAGTCCACCACCAATATTATCCAGGAGGTTGGATTGTTCCTTTCAGGCGCCATTTCTGAAATCCAGGAGCTCCCTGTTGTGCTCAAGGTCCTTTGGACTAATGATCAGAAAGACAATGTTGAGCAGGAAGACAAGAAGGATTCCCAGTAACCCTGGGAAAGTGTCTACACGTAGTTGGACTGCCTCATTTCTTTCTATTTTTCATTTTAGTTTCGTTTGTAATATCTGTGGTGATGGTTTGGCTAGCCCACAGGGGGTTGGACCCCTTTTTGTTGTTGTCAGACTTTGTCATTTTTGTACAGCAAGCACTGTTCTTGCCCACTGTAATAGGGATGGGACCCTTTAACCCGATCTATAAATAAATTTTTTTACCTACCAAAAAAAAAACTTTAAGGAGATATAAATTCAAATCTTGCATTATTGTTCATAAACTTTAAGGAGGAGATCTAAATTCTAATCTTGCTAAGGGATACATGCATAATAACTAGACTATTATCTGATTCCTTGTATAACAAAAAAATATAGTCTATTACAATACCCCTATATGGTGATGACATAATAAATAAATTCATTTAATTTTTTTTTTTTTGATGAACACACACCCACCCTCTCACACACTCACCCATGCTACGGTTTGAACCTTGGACCTCCCAAAGAAGAGCCAAAGCTCAAATGGTTGTGATGTCCCCCTGGGACTTAAATTCATTTAAATCTTGTATAATCAATTAGAAATTTAAAAAATAAAAAAATTAATAAATTAATAGTATAAATTTAAGGATGTTCTTAAACCTGTCAAGTTTTTGGAAAGAAAGAGATACATGCATAATACTTAAGTTGTTGTAATACCATTATTACTTTTTTTTATTGGTGAATAGGGGTTTTGAAAGGATCTCGTAACCTTTTACAAAAAGATGATGATTGAGAGAAGATCTCCCAACCAATCTACAATAAAAGCAACAGACCCTCTACGGGCCATTGAAGATAAACTGCTAAAACTAAGAGGAGAAACCCATGCGTAGGTGGGAGAGAAAGCCTCACAGGGCAAAAAGAGAAACCCTCCTAAGGCAACAAGAAATATCACTCGTGTTGAAACATATCTTCCATAAATGGCACTAGGTAATATCTGTGAAGTCCACGCTATAACAAATTTCTCAATACATGACAATCATTCTCACTTGTGAGATCTGCATTATGGTGGATCGAAACTAGGTATGGGGTGACACTTGTGAAATCTTCATTGATACACATATTCCCCATGCACCTAGGAAGAAGAACATACATAGTTCAAAGAATTCTCTAAACACCAATGACCTCAAATATTTGGATATGCATTGTAAACCCTTCCACAAAAACATGGAAACTTCGTGTTGCAACAAATATGTGGATGATGGTAACGCTGGCTAAGCCCCATAAAAGGAAAAAAACATCCCTCCAACCCTTTGGGGAGAGATTACTTAAAATATAGATAGGAATTTGTCATCGAGTAGTGCAAGAGGAAAATTCTCAGTCCAAATGGTAAGGTTGGGCTCAAATATGCCCAAATTGGCTAACTGATCAACAGCTTGGTTACCTTCTCTATAGACATGTTGAATGGTAACATTGGTGGATAAGCTCAAGAGGATTTTGGCTTCAAAAATCAGGCTGGAGATGTTCTAGGAAGCATAATGAGTCCTTGTAAAACTTTTAATGATGTTCATCGAATCACCTTCAACCACTAAGTTAGGACAATGTAAGTGGGGTAGAAGAGACAAACCTTGAAAAAGAGCTCGTGCTTTAACAAAATTATTAGTTTGGACCCTAAGGTTTTCTACAAAGGCCAGAATGATCTTCCATTCATGATTTATGAAAATGCCTCTAGCACTAGTAGGGCTAGGGTTACCCTTGGCCACTCCATAAAAATTGAATTTTATCCATCTTGGGGGTGGAGGAGACCATGTAATGAGCGAACGATCCACCATAGAATTTGAGGGAGAGATAGGACAAGAGGAAAGCTTTAAGAATATAGCTAGACTGGCTTCATCCAGAGATTCACGGGGTCCAAAACCTTGGGTGACAAAGAGGTTCTCAGTGGCTTCCTAGAGGATTCTTGAGAGCACAAACTGGAAATCATGGATAGAGTTATTAAAGGCTCTTGAGTTACGTTCTTTCCAAACTTCCCATAAAAATGGGGGAGACAAAAAGTCCAAAAAGTTTTTAAGCAAAAGCTCCTGAAGGGGTTGGGCCACTGCAAGCATAAATCATTCAAGAGAAAGGGTGGAGCCTAGGAAATCCCAATAGTGGAAAATAAGGATGAAAGAATGTTGAGAGAAAAACTACAAGATAGGAAGATATGTTGGGTGGATTCACAAGCTTGATTGCACAGCTAGCAATAGTTAGGAATAGGGAGTCCATGGATTTGGAGGTTAGGAATGGAAAGGATTTTATCTTGGACAACAAGCCAAAAAAGAAACTGGTTTTGGGTGTGAGGTGTTTATTCTAGATAATCTTCAAAGGGAACCACGATTGACCTAAAATCTTGGTGAGGAAATAGGCAGAGTTAACAGTAAATAACCCATTCACACTAAGCGCCCAAAGGAGCTTGTCTTCCACTAGAGTGTTAGGGATGACACAAAGGCGCAACATGTCAAATAAAACATAAGTAGCTCTTCTTTGTTCCTCATTCAAATCACCAAGAGGAAAGGATTTCCAACACCTATTGTTGGTGTCAATGAAATTGCACACTTTTGAACTAAATAGGGTATCAATAACAGGTTTTAAACATATTAGGTTAGCGCAGTTCTGAAGTGGATTGTCGCTCAACCATCTATCTTCCCAAAAGTTTATTTTGTGACCATTGTTAAACTTTCATCGGATGCCTTTCCTGATGATCTCTTTTGACCTTATGATAAAATTCCAAACTACAATATGACTAAATTTACTTAAATTTAATCTAATAATTAAAAAATCTAATTAAATTAATAATATAAAACCAATGTTAATTTTAAACTTTAACTAAATTATACTAATATCTTTTTTTTTTTTTTATATATAGAAGCAATGGTTACAATCACGATTTTTAGTAACTACCAGCACAGCTGATAGGGTTCAAACTATCTGCGAAGGCTCCCAAGACTTCCACCGTCTCGGTACATGGTAACCCGACATGAGATGGGGACCGCCGGATGCACAAGGGTTGCACCGTCGTCATCAATCTGGCGCACCACTCAGAGGAATCGGATCTGGGCTACTGTCTGTGCATGGGCAAGCCCGTAGGATTGAAACCTAGGTTAAATTATACTAATATCACCAAATACAAATAATTTCATTTAAATTTTATATATCCAATTATAAAAAAAATTAAATTAAAGTATTAATTAAACACTCGGACAATCTTAATAAAAATTATTAAGTGTAATTTTATAAAACTAACATTCAAATAATTAAAAAAAAAAGCAAATATAAACCTTATTTAAAAATTATTAAAAAAATAAATAATTGTATATTTTTGTTACTATGTTTTAACAAACTCACATGCACACTCCACAACCTGAATCTTAAAAATAATAAAATAAAATATATAAAATAAAATAAAAAAATCGAAAGGCTTAAAAGGTGTCCTAGCAATGGTTTTATAAACATCCGCTTACCTACCTAATTACCACATTAAAAGACAGATTTTGGAAGTAACTTCTTTGTTAGCTCCCAACAAATTTCGATCTACCGTTCACTCCACTGATACGAAAGCTTAGATTTAAAAACAAAAAAAAATAAACGCTGATTTGTTAATACAGGCAACTCAAGATGTTACCCAACCTGTCATTGAGACTGTTCGATGTGAGGAATATTCTCCTCCTCACTACGCTTGGATGTCAATTTTCCAAACTAGACTTTAAGCCCAGTCACTCATGCACATGAGCTCTTATTCTATTGACACGAAGCCGTCCAAGAGCATTTTATCTGCAATCTTAAAAAAATCGTACGTATTAAATGATATAATTCGAATCAAAGTCCTTAACGATGATGAAAGAAGATTATAAACCTTACTCAACATTAAAAAATAAACATGTGAATGAACTTAGACGTTTATATAAGATAAGTTTAATATATAATATTTTATTAAATGAAATATATTTAAGTAGTTAAAAATATTATTTTTGTGTGAATATCCACGCCAATGGGTGAGACTATATTACCTATTATTTTTTTAATGTAAAAGCCTAATTTTTAATTAATTTAAAAATACAAGTCTTTACAACCAAAATAATAGGTGGATAGACACACTTCAATATGTAGTCACACTAACTGAGGTGGAGTTAAGCAGCGTTATTCAAAACAATAAAGGCAGGTTTAAACTCGTTATCAACCACAACACCAAAAAGCATGCGTTAAATTATGTCAATCATGGATGTATGCTCATGAGGTGAATGTCCATCACCCGCCAGATGCTAACAACCGATATTAGAAGGAATGGAAATGAGCCACCCATCCTCCCCAGGCGTGCCAACATTATCACTTGTACCAAAACCATCAATACCATCAGATACAAGATCGAGAAGGTTGTATAGAAGGCACTCGGATGACCGTACATGGGGCATTACCCCAATGCTGCATAAGAGCGTGAAAATGCTCCACCTCTATATGAACTTTCTCCACTTGAACTGTAATCTGGAGCCAAAAATCAGAGTAAACTGTGCACTTATTAGTAATTGAAAATTCATCTGAACTATGCTGCTGAGAAAAGAGAATTTTGTTACGAGTTTTTCAAATATAAAAGAGTACACTAATGCAAAGAATGTTTCACACTTCCAACAAGGGCAAGGAAAAATCTGGTGAATCGCTAAGCAAAACATGATGTCAGGTGAATGAACTGGCCATATGAAACCGAAAGAAGGTTCAAGCCAATCCCAGGCCATTCGAGTTTTCCTGCATTGCCAAAAAGATGAAATGGATCCTGTGAAGCACCGCAAAAATAAGAGGAAGAATTCTCTATTCCAAGGTAGTTTAATTTTTTTTTTATTAACTTATAATTTTAAAATGAATAGCACTATCCAAGATTAAGGTTAGCAATAAGAAACGAGGAATTTTAATGATAAGTTAAGGTTCCAATATCATAAGTAAATAGATTAAATAGATCCACAAGGGATACTGTGGTGGTAAATCTAGGTTTTCATTTAGGAGACCCAAGGTCAAACCTCGGTATGAGAAAAAACCCGCATTTACCCTAATATTTTGTTCCAACAGGAACACCACGATCACAAAAGACATTGAACTTCGGAGACCCAAATTCAATTCACGAGTAAGGTGGCCCCTAGATGCACCCCAACTTTTCAACTTATTAAAAAAACCATAATATGTAAATTATAATATTTTAATCAATAGATTTTAAAATAAGGATTGAAAATGGAAAGGGAAGATTTTTATATTATAAATTAGTGAATCTTAACTTCTTATTTTCTATGGTGGATCTAGGGCTAGGGCTAGCGAGAAGCAAACAAAAAAGTTTTCATCTCATGTGAAGTTTATAATCTTATGAATAAACTTTAACATTTCAAAATGTCCATCATAATTTTGAATATTATGATAATACAATTTATTGTAATTTCAATAAATGGTTCGCTCATTCAAAATAAAAATCAATAAATGGTTTATTTAAATATTATGATCGCACCTTGTTGCAAGTGGTAAGGGCTTTGGCCTCTCTTTGAGAGGTCCAAGGTTCAAACCCCACTCAATATGAGGGGACCGAAACCCCTTATAAAATCATGTGTAAACTCATTGAAAAAAATACTATGATCACGTACTTATAAAAATAAGATTTATTTTAATTCTTATAATCAAATAAAAATTAATAATATAGGTAACTCAAAAGGTGATCCATGCTATTCTCCATTTCATTTGACTTATACATCTTATAGCATATGTATTCCTAAAAAAATTCTACTTTACCTCATATTATCTCCTACATTTCTAATAACTTAGATAAGATTGGGTTACCATAACATTTAAATATTTTTTGATGGAATTATTATAGATTTTTTTTTAGAAAACACCTCAGTTGGGATGTCACTTTTAGGCAAGTCCCAAGGAGGCAAGGGTATCCATTTCGTCAAAATCACCTAAGGCTTGCACTTGGTCTATCCCCTTTGGCACACTCAAAGAGCATGCCTAAAACAACAAAAACACAACAAACAAACACAAAAACACAAACAAACAAAAAAATACCAAAGACAAAAAAAGAAACACAAAAAACAACAAACAACAAAAAACACACACAAAATAGCAAAACAACACACAAACACAAAAAAATACCAAAATGAAGAGTAATTTGGTGGAAGGAGGAGCGAGCGATGGTTTCGGCGATCGAAGACCGGAACCCTGAGAAGCAGGTTTCGCAGGAGGAAGAAGCCCGCAACGCCACGACGACGATAGGGTTTGACTGGAGTGCAGCTAAAAATGGAGCCTCCCACAACGACATTGAACGGGGGAAAAAACCTCCCGATAAATTGGGCGGACCGAAAAAATCTTACGCAGAATGTTTGCAACAAAATCCTAGACTGCCCCCTAGCGGATCGATGGATTTCATTCTGCAAGGCAGCGATGTGTTGTGCCCTAAACACCTCATGGAAGATTATGCATCTCGCGATTCCTTCTCATTAGTGGGAAAGTTCGTAGGAGGGCGCCCAGACATGGATGCGATTCGACGGTGGGCTACTTCGAAATGGAAAGTTATGGGAAATTTGGGTCTTTCGACAATGACCAGAGGTTTTTTTATGATTCAACTGAATACCCGGGAGGATGCAGAGCGTATTCTTTCTGGAGGTCCTTGGTTCTTCGGAAGACGAAGCCTGTTCCTCAAAAAATGGGAACCAAATTTTGACCCCGACTCTCAGAACATCAATTTCGCTCCCATTTGGGTCCGCCTCCCCAACCTCCCTGCACATTTTTTCTACGAGGATGCTCTCCGAGGTCTGGCTAGGGCTTTTGGAGATTTGGTAGCTATTGACCCAGCTACCCATGCTAGAACGCGCCTAACCCAGGCCCGCATCTGTGTAAATGTGAATCTGGAATCGCAACTTCCAGATCACCTCAATCTTATATACGAGGATTTCAGGCGAAGGCAACCGCTGATCTTCGAAAACAAACCTACTTTTTGTCCATATTGTCAATCGCAAGGGCACCTCCCTTCTCAATGCCCTAAGCGCAGAAACCCTAATGAAGATTCCCAGCCAAGTGGGCGTCCGCAGCTAAGAACCAGTCAGAAGGAAACTAGCAGTCAATGGCAAGCCAGGAGGAATGCGCAGCAGAACCAACCGCTTCAAGATCAAGCTCAAGCTCTCCAAAAGGCAAGTTCCTCTTTCACCACTGCTAATAAATTTGATTTACTTAAAGATTCTGGAACCAATGAGGTCTTTGAACAAGGTGAAATTCCTGTCCCTCCATCCCCAAAACATATCAATTCCCCTCCGGGGCCCCCTGACCCCATGCCCATTCAGAATATTCCATGTTCCCCCCTTCAGGAGCAGATCCCCAAGTCCAACAATGTCCCCCAGAGCCCATCACAAAAACCCCTCCGGTCACCGTTATCCACAGCCCTGTACCAACCCCTTGAAGAGTCTGGCTTTCCGACTTCCCTATCCTCCTCTATCGATGTCAATTCTGATAGCGATCAGGCCGCCCCAGAATCCCCTGACCATCGAAGTCCCAAACAAACTCGCAGCTTTAGAAGGTCCCAAATGGATGTGGGAGCAGACAGAAAGAAAGGTAGGCCTTCCGACGCTGAACGTCGAAATCGGGACACAACCGAGGATATAGCAAATGGTACGCAGAGAACCCTGTTCCAAGAAAATGTCAGTTCTATCAAGGATGAAAACCAAAGACCCAAACCCCCTGCACAACAAGGCAAAGGGGGCAAGAAAACCTCCAAAAGTTCCAAATGAAAGTCCTCTCCTGGAATGCGAGAGGACTGAATGGGGCAGCCAAGCAGAGATTGGCTGCAGCCATGCGGAGAGATTACAACCCCACAATTTTTCTCATTCAAGAAACTAAATTGGACAATCAACTTTCGCCTAGGATAGCCAAAATCATCTGGAAAAATTGTGATTTTGTCTACTCCCCAACTTCTGGCACTGCAGGTGGGCTCTTGTGCCTTTGGAACCCATCCGTAGTCGAGGGTAGATTTATTTCTGGTCATGACAGGCTGTCTAATATCCTGTTTCACGACCTCAGCTCCCAGACTTCTTGGATTATGTCCAACATCTATGCTCCCAATATCGCTCCGGGAAGAACGATGTTGTGGAACACCCTCACCCAGATGAGACAGGCCTTTGCCAATATTCCATGGGTTCTAGCAGGGGATTTTAACTCCCCTCTTCAATTCTATGACAAGAAGGGAGGAAATGCAGTTACTAACAGGGATATAAAGGACTTGAGATAGTTTGTTGACAGTAATGCCCTTATGGATGTTTCGATTCAAGGCCTCAGGTTCACTTGGAGTAACAGACGGATGGGAAACAATCTTATCCAAGAGCACCTTGATCGGGTGTTGCTCTCCCAAGAAGCCCTCCCCCTCTTCGATGATGCCAGTCTGTAGGCTCTCCCAAAGATTGGGTCTGATCACAGCCCGCTCCTCTTCGAGACTGGTAGCAAGCCTCAGTTCAAGACCCCTTTTCGGTTTGAATCCATGTGGACTCACCACCCGGATCTCAGAAATCGAATAGCAGAATGGTGGCAGGTAAGCTTTCCAGGGACAACCTCTAACCAGTTTATGCAAAAACTCAGATGGGTCAAAGAGAATCTCAAAGTCTGGAATAGAGAAACCTTCCAAAACATCTTTGAAACCAAGCAGAACATCAAAACCAGATTAGGGCAAATTGAGGATAGTTTTCAAAGAGGCCAGGGTGATGACAATCTCATAAGTGAAGAGAGGATACTGCTCTCTGAATACCACAACACCCTGAGTAAGGAAGAAACCTTTTGGCACCAAAAGTCGAGACAACTCTGGCTCAGGGAAGGAGACTCCAACTCCAAGTTTTTTCACATATCCACTCTAAGGCACAGGGGCTGTAACAGGATTAAAAGCCTTACTAAGCAGGATGGGACCCTTATCTCTAATATCCACCACATCAGGGATGAAGCCGTCAACCACTTTAAAGACCTCCTTGCCTCCCCCCCCACTTCCTCCCCCGTGGCCATGGATTCCCTGCTTGAGAACATTTCCAATACCATTCCCGATGAAACCAATGAGTTCCTCCTCAACCCCCTATCCCACAAAGAAATCCACCAAGCCCTCTTCTCAATGCAGCCTGACAAAGCTCCCGGACCCGATGGCTTTTCCCCAAGGTTCTTCCAAACCTTCTGGGACATTGTGGGACCTGACCTGTGCCTGGCCATCTCTGACATGCAGAATTCCAGATCCATTCCCAGAGACATTAATTCCACTTTCTCGGTCCTCATCCCCAAGGGGTCCAATTCCCAGCCTCTCTCCGATTATCGGCCCATCGCCTCTGCAATGTAATCTACAAAGTTCTGTCCAAAGCCTTGGCCAATAGATTCACTGGGATCCTTCCTACCATCATTTACCACTGCTAGGGAAGTACTGTCAAAGGCAAAAACATCTTGGACGGGGTTATCACCATCCACGAGCTGATCCACTCTGCCTACAATGCTAACTCTGCTTCCTTCTTTCTGAAACTTGATATGAATAAGGCCTTTGACCGAGTGAATCGAGAATTTCTGTTCAAAATCCTCCTCAAATTTGGTTTCCATGAATCTTGGGTAAATCTGATTTCTAATTGTGTCTCTTCTTCTTGGTTCTCGGTCCTGGTGAATGGGTCCGTTGTCGGATATTTTCCTAGCACCAAGGGGCTAAGACAGGGGGACCCTCTTTCCCCCATCCTCTTTATCATCCTGGCGGAGAGTCTAAGCATAACCATTAAGAATGCTTGTCACAGAAACTTGATTTCTGGTATCAAGGCAGCCTCAGGTTTAAATCCCATCACCCACCAACAATTTGTGGATGACACCTTGCTGACAACTAAAGCTTCAGTCTCTGAAGCCAAAAACATCAAGGGTATTCTCAATCTGTATGAGGAAGCAACTGGGCAAAAGATCAACTACACCAAAAGTAAGCTTCATTTCATCAGCACCCTTGCTAGACGACAGGCCAAGATTGCGAGCATATTGGGGTGCTCCATTGCTGATTTTCCAACATCTTATCTGGGCCTACCCATGTTCAAGGGGAGGCCTCAACAAAAAATGTGGAACAATGTCACTGACAAGATTCATAAGAAGTTGGCAGGATGGAAGGGGGCCCTACTCTCCAGTGCAGGCAAAGCGACTTTGGTCAAGTCGGTCCTACAGAGCATCCCCACCTACTTTTTGTCGGTGTTCAAAATCCCTGCTGCGGTAGGAGAAGCTATTGAAAAACTCCAAAAATAGTTCCTGTGGTCGGGTAATGCTAATCACAAGAAGTTTCACTTAGTATCCTGGAACAAAGTCTACTCTCCTAAAGACATGGTAGGTCTGGGATTGCGACATATAACCATAACAAATAAAGCCCTCCTGGATAAGTAGGCTTGGAAGGTGGTTACAAATGCTAAAACAGAGTGGGTGACCATTGTCAAAAGGAAATACCTGCAACAACACTCATTCCTTGAAACAGAGACCCCTCGCTATGGGTCCCACTTTTGGAAATCCATCAGCCACACTAAGCAGCTGGTTCAACAGGGATCTTGGTGGCAACTAGGAGATGGTAAGACCATCAATTTTTGGGAAGATGCGTGGGCCAAAAAAGAACCACTCATCAGTGATCCCAACTTAGCCCCCATTAAGCACCTCATCGATAGGAAGTATGGAGCTCATGTTGCCGATTTCATCACTTCTGACCAAGGATCCCGCGGTTGGAAAAAGGTTCAGTTTAGAATTAAGAATGATGTGATTAACAAAGGCCTCGCCACTCTCATGGACATCTTCAAAGCTAACTTCATACCCCAGACCCTGAAGGAGGATGAACGTTGTTGGAAGGGGTCGAGTGATGGGGAATTCACGGTCAAAACTGCTGCCCAGATGTTAGAAAACACTTTTATTGGCACCAAGAAAGATGACAGCCAGACTCTAGCCAAGAGTGTGTGGCTCAAGCTGTTGATCCCAAAAGTGGCACATTTTTGCTGGCTTGCTGCTCATAACAAAATTCTGACCACTGACAACTTGATTCGTAGAGGAATTATAGTCCCCAATAGGTGCTACCTCTGTACTAAAGCTTGGGAATCCACACAACATCTCCTCCTGGACTGCCCCTTTGCCGATAATGTGTTATCCATTTTGATCAACAAATTCCAGGTCTGCTGGACCCGACCCAAGACTGTTGCTGAAATGTTCATTCAATGGCCAAGAATTTTCAAAAACTCTAGACTTCGATTCCTATGGAGTTCCATGCTTCACCATGCGGTCTGGAAAATTTGGTTGGAACGTAATAACCGCATATTCAAAGAGGATACCAAGAATCCGAAAGATGTTGTCAACAGAGCACTATCCCTAGCTATCAAAAATAGTAGTCTGATTCCATGCGAAGAGGTTCCCAACTATGGGTTGGAATCCCTTCTTTTTGCTTCCCTTAAGATTCCCACAGACTATAGCAGAATCCAGAAGACTGGTAACTCCCGAACCCTGGCTAAATGGACCCCTCCCCCGTAGGGATGGCTCAAAGTCAACTTTGATGGTGCTTCAAAGGGAAATCCAGGGAGAGTCAGGGCAGGAGGTGTCATCAGAGACCACACAGGAAGCATAATCAAAGCATTCTCAAAAAATTTGGGGACCCAAACCAATAATTATGCAGAAGCTAGAGCCCTATGGAGGAGCATCGTGGAAAGTAGAACCTTTCCCAAGCCAATCATCTTTGAAGGCGACTCATCTGTGATTATTGGCCACATTACCAACAACAACTCAGGGGGAAGAACATTCAGAATATAATTCAGGAGTGCCAATTACTCCTCAACAACAACCCCCAAAGTCAGATCAACCATGTTCTCAGGGAAGCCAACAAAGTGGCTGACATTCTCGCTAACAAAGTTGTTAATCACTCAAACTTGATCGTCTGGGAAGAAGATTTCCCTCAAGAAGTTATCTCCCAAGTGAATCAGGATGTGGAAAGCCGACTCTCTCGTTAATCAGGATGACGTCGCTCGACGTAAAAAGAACAAGAAATCCCAGTAACCCGAGAGGATGCTCTGGATAGACAGGTGGACTGTCCGGTGTATGTCCTTCACCCGTATCTTTTTGTTTTGTGTCCCTTATCTTAAGGGTTGTCTTTCGAATATAAGATATGTTGTATGTGGTGGAATTGTATTTGGTAAGCTGGTTTTTGGTTGTTGCCAATGGAGGCCTCAGGTGTCTCATTTTGCTACTGATGTAATAGGGACGGGACCCTTCAACCCGTAAAGCAATAAAATATTTTTTACCTACCAAAAAAAAATACCAAATTATAAAAAACAACACAAAAAACACAAAAACAATACAAAACACGAAACACACCAAAAAACTAAAAAGACAAAAAAATTAGAATATAGCTTTGGCCTTTCTAGGGTAATAGGATTTTCAGACAAGATTCAATAGAGGAAACATAAGAATGATCAGTCTAAGTAAGGGAACTAAAATACCCTGACCGAACCAAAGAGAAGCAAAAACAAAGTAAAAAGGAACTAGGTACCTCTAGTATTGGAGCCATCCAAAGAAAGGATAGAAAGAAGAGCTTCCCTTGTTTGTGAATCCCACCATCTGGGAGGGTGGTTGTAGTAATTAAGATCACCTTGTCCAATGCCCAATTAACTAAAGCATCAACACTCTTGCTCTGTTCTTTTTATTCTCCAATCAGCCTTATGATTCTAAGGAGTATTCAACAAATTAATCATGGCTTGAGAGTCAGATTCAACCAACACATTTTTCCATATAACCTTAACAACTTCTCGAAGGCCTTTGAGAATACCATACCCCTCAGCAAGGTTATCGAAAAGGATACTCAAATTCTCAGCAAAAGTGAAAACTAGGGAACCATTTGAAAGTCTACCAATTCCTCATGCTCTAGAATTTCCAAGGTTTTCCCTAGAGGCTCCATCGGTATTGAATTTTTCAAAATCCTTGGGAGGAGGTTGCCAATTCCTTGTTCTATCCATATTTCGATTACTCACATTCCCTTTAAGTTGGTTGCCCTTAAAAGAGTTAATATTCAATATTTGCATCACTTGATCCCATATTTGGTGGGAGTTCTAAGGGTGATTAGGGAGCTATTGGATTGATTTAACTAAGTTGACAACGGTATTTTGCTATATAGTGAATGTCATTCCTTTCTTGATTGAAAATTTGGTTGTTATTTCCTTCCAAATATTCCAAGTTAAAATGATAGAACCCATCCAAACTAGCTGCCTAATAAAATGATCAACACCCTCTTGATTAGGTCAATCCCTCCAAAGTTGTTCAAAAGTAAAAAAATTGGACCACTATAAACCAAGTAAAATGGCCATTATCCTCCAAAGCTGAGAGGCTAAGGGACACTCAATAAAAATATGGTTGAGATTTTCCACATTCTCTCCACACATTTCGCATCTAAATGGGTCCTAAAAACCACATTTCATAAGTTGCTCACTAGTAAGCACCCTATGATGCAATAAAAGCCATGTAAAGAACCTCACCTTAGGCTAGAGCTTTTAAGCCCACAATTGAGTAAATATATCATATGATTGGTTGGGATTATTATGGCATAAGGCCAAATAACCTTGAGCAACTGAATACTCACCCTTAATAGTGTTGTTCCATCCAAAATAGTCTTTATCATGAGACCAAGAGAGATATCATATGAAGGATGCTTTGGATGTCTTTTCTTTACCATTCTAGAATTTGAATAGGTCAATCCTCAACAGGGATACAATATCTACCAACCTATGAATTACGAGTATGGTACCAATAGTAATTAACTACCTTTATCCAGTTAGCTCGATGAAGCTCCTCCATCCAAGGCCTTCAATCAGGAAACTGAGTTATCAATGGCTGGTGATCATCCCAAGAATCTATCCAAAAATTTACTTGTTGACCATTATGAATGATTCAAAATAACTTTTGCTTAATAAAATCCTCACCAGTCTTAAAAAATGCTAAAATAGAAGAACCTTTGGTAGTCAATTGATAGCGAACAAGGTCTTTAGGACTTTTGTTCTTAGCATATTTAGCATGAAGATTATTGACCCAAAGAGCATTAGGGTTATGCAAAATCCTCCAATATAGTTTAGCAACTAAAGCCTTATTGTTATTAATAGCAGACTAGAATCCTAACCCCTCTTCATTCTTGGGAAGGCATAAAGTATCCCATTTCACCAAGGCCTGTTTTCTTTTCTCCTTAGTACCACTCCATAGGAATCGATGATTGATTTGATCCAATTATTGAAGAACTGCCTTTGGAATATTCAACACAACAAAAATATAAATAGGTATAGCTTGAAGGACTAATTTTACCAAGGTAATTTTACCCCCAAATGAAAGCCACCTATTGGTCCACTTTCCAATTTTTTCTTAACTCTATCCAACAACCAATTCCAGTTTTTTTTTTGTATTTGAATATTAATAGGAATGCCTAAATAAGTGATTTAAAGGGAGGTCTTCTTATATATTAATTTATCCAAGACCATGGATTCCTATCTAGGAGAGCAGTGAAAGAAAATGACTTTAGATTTGTCTTTATTGATCAATTGCCTAGTAGCATTAGAAAAACAACTAATGATTTGCTTAATTTTAGAAGCTTCATTAACTGTAGATTTACCTAACCGAGTAAAGTCATCGACAAAATGAAGATGAGAAATAGGCCTAGCTCCATGAGCAATGGTAACTCCCTCAAGGGTTTTGTTTTATTTATTTTTTGTTATAGTCCTACCCAAGCATTCAACAATAATTATGAATAAATAAGGGGATAGGGGATCACCTTGCCTAATACCTCTAGAAGCTAGGAACAACTGAGAAGGACTACCATTGATAAAAATATAGTAGGACACCCAAGAGATACATCCCATAATCCAATCCATCCAATCCTAAGAGAATCCAAATTACCTCAAAAATTTGATAAGAAAGTGTCAACCCACTCTGTCATAAGATTTGGAAAAGTCCAAACGAATGAACGTAGATGGAGATTTTTGCATTTCCTTGGAATGGATGGCTTCCTAAGCAAGAACAATATCATCCACTATTTGACACCCTTCCACATAACCCCCTTGTTTAGGAGAAATAATCTTATGCAAAAGAGGCTTTAGCCTTTCTGCCATGATATTTGTAATGATTTTGAGAAGAACATTACATAAAGCTATACGTCTAAAAGCTAAGATGTGATCTGCCTCTTGAGATTTTGGGACAAGAGCTATATAAGTTTTATTGATAACCTTCAAAATATCTTTGGCTTTCCTAGCTTCTTCCACCACCTCTAATAAATCAACATGAAGGATATTCGAAAACTCTTGATAGAACACCCAGGTGTTGTAGGTAAGTTGGAGAGGAGAGGGAAATCCTCCAAGAGAGGTCCCAGGTTCAAATCTCCACCCTACCAAAAAGCTGAATTGGGTATCCAAATCCAATTGATAATGTTGGTGCGGGCAGGGTCAGGTGTGACTCCCCGGTGACTTTGATGGTGTAGAACCCCCTGTTCGTGGTCTCTCAGACCAAGGTAGCCCCACAAGGGGTTTTTCGCTTAAAAAAAAAACTCTTGATAGAACTCTATGAGAAAATCATCAGGACCTGGGATTTTTCTTTTTTGCATTTTAAAAACCACCTATTGAAGCTCATTAATAGTAACTGGAGCAATCAAAACATAGTTCTCCTTTGAAGTGATACGAGTAGGGATCACTTGAAGAATATTCTATTGAGAAGCTAAGTCAAGAGGTGCAAAAACAAATAGATTGGAAAAGTAATTGATAACAATAAAGTTCATGCCATCCCAAGTGTAGACAACATCTCCAAAGTCAGATTTTAGAAAAGAAATAAAGTTGTGAGATGTTCGAGCTAGAAGATATTTATGGAAGAAATCTATGTTTTGGTCTCCTTTGAGCCATTAGATCCTAAATTTTTGCTTCCATAAGAGTTGTCTTTATTTCCATTCCTCTAACTGAGCTGTGAGTCTATTTTCATTTGTACTTTTACTCTTTGTGAGGTCATCTAAACGGATTTTGTTATTCAAATGTTCAAGTTGAGCAATCACTTCATGTTTTTTTTGTCGGGCATCTTTAAACTCCTAATTCCAAATCTTGATTTTGAATTTAATTTATTGCAACCTTTTGGCAAAACAAAACATCTTAGTCTCATACCTTGGTTTACCTTCCTTCCACCATTGTTGCACTTGGGGTATGAAGGAATTGTCTCTAGGCCACAGTAAGTGAAATAAAAAAGATGAGAAACTCACATTGGTTTTCCAAATTTCCACCATGATTGGCCAATGATCCGAAACAACATTGTTAAGAGTCTTCACCTTAGGAGTGTGACCATGAATTAAGAAATTGTTAGAGAACAATATCATATCCAATCTCTCCATGATACAAGCTAAGATTTACCTTCTATTAGACTAATTCATAAGGCCATTATTTGGTTGGATGTCCACAAGATAAATATTTGCAATATATTCACTTATGAGGTCAGTGCTTCTGTCCAAATTTCTATTTCTCCCATTTTCTCATCTAAAGAGAGGATGGTATTGAAATCTCCTCCAATCAAGATCCAAGCTTCAGGAAAATGAGAGATAATATAAGTTATATCCTTCCATTATTTTCTCTTTTCCTCCAAAGTAGTTGAAACATAAACAGTTATGCAAAGCATGATTTGGTTATAATGTCTACTTTGAATAGCTACAACCAAAAGACCTTAGCTATCAACCATGTGATGAATAACTAGCTCTTTTGGGTCCCAAAGGCAAGCAATGCCACTAGAAGTTCCCTCATAACTAAAGAAAACAACTTTTCTAGCTGGCCACATTTTACTAGCAATTGAATCCATTTCCACTATTGACATCTTTGTTTTCTAAAGGAAAACAAGATGCGAATGGTTTGTCTAAATCATTATTCTAATTTCATTTTGTTTTGAAAGACTCTCTTTGAGTCCTCTAATATTCCAAGTGATGATCTTCATTAATACCAGGGCTAAAAAAATTGGTAAGGGCATTAATATTACCTTCCTCTACAACATTTTCACCTTCTTTTACCATATGATGTTGATTGGTCTTGTGACCTGCCTTTTGGTTGAAAATCATCTTTAGTTTTTTTTCCTGTTTCTTGACTTACCCATTGAATATAGAATGGCTTCTAACTTCGAAGAATGCATGTAAAAATCCGAAGTGTTGGTTAGAAGATACATATTCACCGTATAACCAGTTAATTAAAGAAAAAAATGTTGTTTATAAACTTTAAGAAGCAGATCTAAATTCAAATATTGCTAAGGGATACATGCATAATAACTAGACTATTTAAATAAATTCATTTAAATTTTATATAATTAAATAAAAAAAAAACTTAATAAATTAGTAGTAAAGTATAAATTCATGATATTAGTTCAAGGATTTTTTCCTTGGTTGACCATTATGCAGTTTTTATGATTCTTGGCTGTAGATTTATGTGAATGTGGAGAAGATTAACGTGGAGATTCAACATCGATGTAGGCTTATTGATTACTGGGGTAATGCACCTTGCACTGTTAGTCGTCTTCCTGAGGATCCCTCATCCCATGGTCGGACCCGATATTGATCTCACTCTCGTCGAAATCATTCCTGTCACAGTGGAGGACCAACTTTCAAACATGGTGTGTCCGATGTAGGTTTTTCCAGACAGCATAGCAGATGGGATGTTCGTCCTCCTACTCCTACCCCTCCCCTTGTGGCAGGATGGAGACATGAAATTCCTGATGTACCCACTCTTGGTACAGGTTAGGGGGATCATGTTCACAATAATATTGTAACAGGTTGGTTGGTTTCAGCGGATGTTGCAGCCCCTATGGCTATTGCTTGCCTACATGGATAGGATATTGGACCTTCTGTTAATGGTAATGATAAGAGGCCCAATGATGTTGGTTGGTCTATTCCCGCACTTTCCAACACCGATTGACATTGCTTGGACATGAATGAGACAAATACGCCTCCCCATACTGCTCTTACTGCTTGGCTCTTTGTGGTTCTGTTTCGTTACAACCCAGTTATGATGTTTTGTTAGCAGTGGACTCGTTGTATCTAATTTTTCTGATGCCTTGGTTTTTTTTGGTGTATCCTAACCCTGGTGGTTAGTTTGGAACTGTACTGGGGTGTGATATTTTCCACCCTTTTTTTTTTGATGTAAAAAGACTTATTTATTCTTTAATAGAAAATTTTCAACACTTTTTCATTCAAAAAAAAAAAAAAGAAATTTAAGAACATTCTTAAACTTTTGAGGTTCTTGAAAAAAAAGAGATACATGCATAATAATTCAATTATTGTAATATAACTATATCATTATGCAATGAAGAAAGAAGATGACTAAATTTACTTAAACCTCATATAATTAATTAAAAATTAAATTAAATTAATAATATTAAACTAATATCGACTTTAAACTTTAATTAAACTATAATAATATCACTAAATACGAATAAATTCATTTAAATTCTACATATTCAATTAAAAAAAATTAAATTAGAATATTAAATTAAACACTATTCTTAAATCTTTCAACATTATTGTATTGGAAAAAATCTTAATAAAAATTATTACGTGTAATTTTTTTAATAATACTTCTTAGACACATCTGCGGGGATCAAACCTGAATCACATCACCGATAATGCAAGTGGCATCCTTACCACTAATTTTATAAAACTAACATTCAAATAATTTTCAAAAAAATGCAAATCTAAACCTTATTTAAAAAACATTAAAAAAACAAATAATTATAAATTTTTGTAACAATTTTTGTTACACAAACTTACATACACTTCACTGAATCTTTGGAAAAAAAAAATATCAAATCCAAAGCCTTAAAAGGTGTCCTAGCAATGGTTTTATAAACTTCCACTTACCTACCTAATTACCACATTAAGACAGATTTTGGAGGTAAACTTCTCCGTTAGCTCCCAACAAATTCCGATCTACCGTTCACTCCACTGATACGAATGCTCAGATTAAAAGACAAAAAAATTAGACGCTGATTTGCTAATCCAGCCAACTCAAGAATAAGCATCCATCCTAACTTGTCGTCCGGTAAAGATGTTAACCAACCTGTCATTGATACTGTCGTCCATGTGGCGAATATTCTCCTTCTCACTGACGCTTGGACCTAAATTTTCCAAACTAGACTTTAATCCCAATCACTCGTGCACATGAGCTGTCCAAGAACCTTTTATCTCCCATCTTAAAACAAAAATCGTACTTATTAAATGATAAATAATTCGAATAAAAGTCCTTAAACGCCAAATCATAGATTTGACTATGAATGAAGTAAGATTATAAACCTTACTCCAACATTAAAAAAAAATAAAAAAACATGTGAACGATCTCACTTAAACGTTTATACCAATTTACTTTACTGCAGGCCCCTTGATAACGACACCGTGGACGGTTTGTATACACACAAACATTTAATATTAAATTTGACGGAGTCCCAACACGGATACGAAAACGTATAACAGTCGTTCTCAATATTTGACCAACTTGGATATTGCTTGTAGCACTACTTTTTATTAACTTATTTGAGCGATTAAGATAAAACTTCCATATAAACTGAGATTATGTGACCTATCATTTTGTTTGCTTCCACCATAATTATCGTTAAGGTTATCTTTTGACAATCTATGCTCTATAATTTATTTTATGACCTGACTTGTTCTAAGGGGCAAAATTAGAAGTGAACCACCTCATCCATAGGAGAGTTGGCTACCATCACTAATTGATCAGACCAGGGTTTAAACCATAGGGACTACTCCCAACAAATCTATCAATCTAGTTATTGTTGACCCGAAGATGGGGACCATCAATCACTCGAGATTTGTGCAGTTGAGGTCAAACCACAGGGGGACTGCTCTCAACAAACCTATCCATCACCTATCTTTCTCGTTATTGTTGATCGAAGATAGGGATCACTGGTCGCCCGGTATTTGTACAGTTGGGTTCAAACCACAAGGACTGCTCCCAACAAACTTATCTGTCACATATCCGTCTCGTTATTGTTGTCCCAAAGATAGGGACCATCGATCACTCGAGGTTCATACCGTCATTGTCGATCTGACATGCACTCTGACATGCACTCGGAGGAACCAAGATTTGAACCTAGACTATTACCTTTGCTAATTGACATCACCAAAATTTAAACCTAGGTCTCTCCTTGATAAATGCCGAGCCAAACTAATACTTAACAATCGACCTAATCCTTAGAACTTTCAAAGGTGTCTTTTTTTTCATCCTATAATCAAGCCAAAAAGCCTAGCCCCTTTTCTTTGAACGGTGTTCATTAGTTGACCTAGCAAGCCAAGTCCAATTTTTCCATGGGGTGCCTTGGAAGTTCCTCCTCAAGAGTTTTAGGGAGTGAAGGACACGGTTCCTTGACTTGACCCAAGACTCAAATCAACGGCCGGCCAACGCCATTATTTGAGCCTTCCATGGCGTGAAACCAACGGTCTTAAATCCATCACATCACCTTAATTTTCCAACCCTCCATAGACCCCTTGGTATAAAGAATTCTAAGGTAGCCTAGGATAAAGACCATCCCCTCACCTAACGTCCAACGAGGTTCACTGAGGTTCATTATAATAATGCTTTTGTGAACGTTGCCCCATACACACCAACCGAGTCCGACAGAAGCCACATGTCCAGAGAGCCCCAAACGCGGTAATAATAAATTGTTTGGAGGTAAAGTGGTGGAGGAACGGGCTTATTTAGACGTTTTGGGTGGGAAAAACAGTTGCCGGGTTGGCTATCGCTATTTTATATTGGTCGAAAATGGCGAAACGCCCTGTTGTGGGATATCCCTGTTAAACCAAAAAAATTATATATAAATAGACATAGAAGTCTCCTTGACTTTTAAATTAGACCGAGCGCAGTGTTGGGCGAGACACTGGACCGGGGAAGCAAGCTGTGAGGAAGGTAAAAACGAAGGAAGGGGGAAAGTGGAGCAGCTTGACGTGCAGGGTTCGAACTCGTGGGGGGGTTCCGTGTTCGCAGGATTTCCTATCTATATAATGCCGGCTGCGGGAGTCCGCTAAATTCCCCCGCGAACACAAGATACAAACGATATCCGAAAAAGATTGCGTTTTGCAACGGTAGGATTTATGGGGGTGGGATTTTTCTGAATCGTCGGGAGCGATTATCACGAGTTGCGGTTGCGGGAGGGGGTTTTGTATTTTTTGCGTAATTTTTGTTGGGTTTTGCTTGGTTGCCCCTATTTAAGTCTGTGTGATTTTGGGGGTTGGAGAATGGGAGGGGTTTCAGCGCTGTGTCCCCAGCGGAGGGTTGCGGTGCTGCAGAGGGATTACATCGGCATTTCGGTGCAGGACTCGTTTAAGGGGGACCCGGATATAAAGCACAGGTGCTGGATCCTATCGCAGAGGTTTCTGCGGCCGCTGATGTATATGGTGGCGTCGGTGTTTATTGTGACCTTGCTGATGATCCATGGCTCCGGAGTGGTGCTTTTCAGGGCGAATAGTCTCGGGAGGCAGTGCTTCGAAACCTCAATTAAGAACAGGGATGGGGTGAGGAAGTATAAGATTGCGATGGTGACGGCGTCCGACGAGTCGGGGACGATTCCGGAGCGGTCCTTCCAGGGGCTCATGAAATTGGTGGAGCCCAACAAGAAGAGATACGCCGATAGGCATGGATACGATTTCATCGACGCCAGCGATGCTGTCGAGAAGAGCAGGCCCCCCAGCTGGAGTAAGATCCTGGCGGTTAGGAACCATCTCCGCAATTACGATTGGATCTTCTGGAACGATGCGGTATGCCGTGGGATTTTTGGTCAATTTGATTTTGATTTTGATTTTTTTGGGTTTAATTTATTGAAATTCGGCGTACCCAAGTTGTATGGGATTTACGGATGATGTTTATTTTGTGTTTATATGAGCGTTGGTGTTGCCAGATGATGTGTTTTGTTTGTGTTCTTGTGCGTAAGGATGAGGACCACGAGAGAAATCGTTAATTTGATGTTTGCCCAAATGCTGCCCCATGTATATAAGGATGCCCAAATTCAAAGCTGGGCTGCGGAGAGTTTTTTTTTTTTTTTTTAACAGAAGTGGGTGCACACCTAATTGCAGGATGAATCGCCCCATCCCAGCCCTGTGAATGGCGAAAGCCCACTAGTCCTATCGCTCCTACTCAATAACCCAAAGTTTCCCTGTTCCTCTCTAGGCTTTGCCTGGTGTCATCCTTAATACAATAATAGCCTGAATTCTGCTTTTGCTATCGTGGTTTCAGCCCAGCTAAGAACGAGTGTTGATATTGGCCTTCGTATTTTGTATATTATTGTGTGTGTATATATGCAGAGAAATGGAGTGTTGTGCCATGAAGTTTGGAAGGCTGCCTATCAATGTGGTCATGTTGCCCTTTTCTTTCCTGAACTTTTAGGAAATTTAGAAGTAGCCATGAATCCTGAAAGCGGCTTCAGGGAGACAGAAAACCCGCTTCCGGGTTTCTGAAGTGCTTCTGTTGGAGAAGAACCGCAAAGCTGCGGACATAGTTTTGGCAAATCCAGGAACGGTTTTTGCACTTCTGGACTATTTTCAGAGGTTTTCCTAAGCTTCTAGCACTGGAAGTCAGCTTTACAGAAGTTAGCTATACCATGTTAGGCATCTATACTAGTTTCTAAATGCTTTTGATGCCATTTCCACTAGTTTTAAAAGTTTTCTGCTCTTTCTGATATTTATTGCCCTCCGATTCCCCGTCTCCTGCAGTTTGCTTTAGAATTATACCCCAGCCTTTATACTGTTTCTGTGCCTAGGCATCCCTCTATATGATACTCATGTTTTTCAAGTTCCTATGTACCATTCCCAATTCTTGTTAACAACATTTGGAATAATTGATGTGGGGATGAAAAATTATTCTGATTGGCGGTTTTTGTCCCAAATTTTTAACTTTCTTTGTTTGGTGAGATTTTTGACAACCTGTTTGAATTTAAAGCTAATTTCTAACATCCATGTTTTGAAATTTGGTGCAGGATTCACTAGTGACAAATCCAAACATTGCTCTAGTAAGTCCCACAATTTCTTTGGCATATCTGTGTCGCTTTTGCATGTGTCTAATTATGTTATTCTATATGGCTGGGCATATCTTGGGTTAATTTTTAATTTCTGAAAGGAGCACTAGCTGACCGTGGAGTCTTTCTTCTTTAGGAAGATGTTTTGTATTCAATCACGGGGGATATGGACTACCAAAACATGCCTGATTTTATTGTGACAGAGGATGTCACAGGTGTCAATGCAGGTATCACCTGTACTCTTAGAACTTATCTTTTATCTCTCATGGATGAGATGTAATTAGTAATTTACACGGTCGGCATTTTTCAAAATCATTATGATACTTTTATCTGAATTCCTGTTTTTCTTGCACTAAAACAGAAGTTGACATTTGTAAGAGGTGCTTGCATGGTTCCCTCATATAAAAATTAAGACCCAATTTCATTTGCATTCCTGTATTTCTTGTAACATAGAAAAAGAGGATGATATTATATTGAAAGCTTATTAACTTTCTCTTCACATATGGGTACAGGGATGTTCTTTTTTCGCAATTCTGAGTGGAGTAGGATGTTTTTGGATCGCTGGTGGAACCAGACTGACTACATCCGTCCATTTGGCCATAGTAAAAGCGGTGATAATGATGCCTTGAAGCATTTAATTAAGACCATGCCTGCAGATGAGAAAAAGCAACATGTGCGTATTCCGCGTATGCAGTGTGTATTTAATTCAAACATGTGGTCTCCTTCATGGAAAAGCAGCCACCGATTGATGACTTTAACTAAAACTGTTTGGAGAGGTAAAAGGCTCTCACATTTGGAGTATCTGAGTTCACTTTTTTTTCTTCTTTCTTGCTCTTTTCATTTTTCAGATTAAAATTTCACAGAAGAATGTCCCATTTTCTCTCAATCAGTTGTGACAAATGAATATAATTGTTTTTTAATTTTATTTGCTGTTCTAGTAAAGCAGGGTTTGTAATAATTACTTGACTGGTGGTAAATGAATACATAACTAGCTATCAGAGATTTATTCCTAAGAGTCACCACAACTGTTTGCCATCGTTCGCCCCTCTAGAAGATGTGGGAGGCAAAATATCATTAAATAGTTTTAAGCCATCCCTTCTATTCATTCCTCTTTTTTCCAATAAAAAGATGGAACTGCAGTTCAGCAGGTAGATGTTCGCTTTTCGTAAATTAAAGGGAAAATATATTCCTAGAATTTGGAAGCTTCTGAAATAACTAAATAGAAGCTTCCATTGCAGTCACTGTAGATATTTGTTTTATTCCTGTTGATAGCATTACGGTAAAATGTCTATGTTGAGGATGTAACGTAACTTTCCATGGATGATGATGAGTGGTAGGACAGTAAAATCTGTATTATTTCATGTAGAGAGTCTAACTCTTTTGGCAAATATCTCAATGAGTTAGGGTCTTGGCAAAGGCCTAGTAGGTTGAAGGCTCTTTATTAGGTATATTCTGTTAGCAACATTATTCATGGCCAGCTCTTAGCAGGCGCAGTTGTTAATCTATGTACAAATTACATGTACTGTTATATGAATTAAATCTTACTCTTCATATTGCTACAGGAAAGATAAGAGTCTTTCCTTAAAATGCGGAGCCCCATAAAAGTAGGCAGAAAACCTTCCGCAGATGCTCAAGAGGGTGTTTGGAGGATTAATGCACCTGCAGAGACATTTTAGGGCCACATGGCATCTCAACTATAGACCAGCTCTCTCTCTCCAATTGCCTCATAATTCCAAATTTATCTCATTCTTAATATGGATTAAAATTTTCTAGAAGCATGGGACCAAGATTTTCTGTTGGTACCTGCTTAAAATTTTAAGCTCTTCTGTGGCATGAGACCCCACTCTAAATCCCACCCAAAAAGGAAAAATTCTTGTACTCTAAACTGTATTACAGTGGCAGTCCAGATTGTGAACAGAGCATCTGTCCTTCATTTTCCCTGCAGACTCTGTGTTGTTGGAATTAACAGGAATGTGAAATCACATGATGTTGAATGTGACTTTGAAATTCCAGTTATATTGTAGCATCTGTTCCATTCACTTTCACCCGTAGTCTTCATTTATAATAAATTTTCTCCAGCTGTAACTCAGAGCCAAATGTCGGCAGATGGTCAAACACCGAATTAGAAGAGTGACAAGTTTTAAAATGGTTACTGAAGAGCAGAATGTAGCTTCAGTGTGTGTGACTTCTAGAGGAATGGTGTCTTTTATTTCTATGGAATCTCCTTTAGGTCACCTTTTAATGATAACTGCTTTAATTCAAGATTGAAGTCCCATATTAGGCAATTCTCTTCCAGTGAAAGATATGTGGTCACTAAGTACGAGGATTGGGCCGAATTCTAAATAACTCCCGGCATAAAGCTGAGTCATGTTATTGCTATCTAATATTTAAAAAGAGTTGTAAGTGCGTTCGTTGTAAGAGGAATGCTGCCATTAACTCATAAACCTACTGTCTCTGAAATAGAAAGATGTGTAGTAGAATGTAATAATTTGTGAATTTAAGTAAAGGTTAAAATGGCCCAAAAATAATTTTAGAAAAATAACTCATACTGGACATTCATAGGCTCTAAGTAACTTCTGTAATTGCAGAGTGCAGTTGAAGTTTTCTCCACATGTTTTAGAGTTTTATATTGTTTTCTCATTTTGTTAACTTAATGATACTTAAGCCTTTTTCCAAAAACCTTGAAGTATACAGAAACTGCATCCTAGGCATTGTTGATATAAAGAGAGCCCTTTCTATAAGGAGCACTCAGCTAAATCTGTGCTGTAACTTTTCCTAATCATCACTGTGATTCTTACTTTTGTGAGGCTAGCACCCTGAAGTTTGGACTTTGGACTTAAGTTTCACTTAATACTTGTATTGGATTGCACATTTTCACTATTCTATTATGCAGCCTCCATTTGCATTGATGTTTATAAGCTGATACAGTGTTTTAACAGTTACCTTGTTGGTCTCTAATGTTTCTATGCTTTCCAATTGACAGGTGTTTATGCAAAAGGAGACTTTATGGTGCATTTAGCAGGATTGAATGATAAAAAAAAGTGGGTTATTAAGATTTTGCGTGAAATTGAAGAGGAGGGCATGTTCAAGGACAGAATTATCCGTGATTTAAGCATGATTCACTTTTAAATTAGAGATTCTCCTCCTTTTGAAGTTTAACTTTATTCTTTTATGGGGAGTCCAAATGCATTCATTAATTCTTTTGCCAGTGGAGAGGGGCTCGAGTCTGCAGTCTTAGTTCACCTGAACTGCCTAGGTATGTTGAATATCATCTTGGTATTTTTTTAGTAGCTAGATTCAGATTTGCTAATATTGCTAAGTTTGATCTTGAGAGATATTGTATGTTATGTGAGGAGTGAGATATATATATTTTTGGGATTGCCTCTGTTTTTTACTAGCTAGCTACCCATAGATTTACTAGTATATCATTAAGTTTGATCGTAAGGTATAAGATATGTTGCATGCTATGTTTTGATTGTTTTGAATGATTGCACAGGGGGATCTGTATTCAGTACAAGCTTCACATTGCTTGCTGGAGGAGCCGCAGCAATTTTTCTGCTCTCTTGGCATTGTATTTGTATTATCTGTTTAACAGTGTTCTGCGTTGTATATTATATTCTTTTGGCTTTAGCCCGAGTAATCAGAACAACTGGATTTGATTTGAAGCTTTTGTAAATTGCAAAATTTGGACTTAAGATATTATTGTAGAATTTTTTGAACGAGGCTTTGATTTCTACTTGTCTTCCTTTGAATCGACATATTTCTGACTCTGCTTGAGAGGTTGAGGTTCCTTCAGATACCCTTGTTCAAATATGGAGATTGTGTCAAAAGCTTTGCAGACCAACACAAACTTCCTGATCATATTTAGTAACATTCTAATGATTATTATCATCATTCTTCTTCTTATTTTTTTCTGCACAGCAAATAATTGAGATGAATATTTGATTGGGTACAGCTTTTGTAGCCGATGGCATATAGGCTCACATTTGCAAATGCATATAGGCTCACATTTGCAAAACTTAGTTGAAGCTTGAGTTGTCAAAGATGCCTTTTAATTGGGATTCAAACTTTTGTACTGTATGGGAATCAAACATTTTTTTTTGTGTTGCCTAAAAGTTTCTCTCTGACTTTGAGTGGTTGTGATTATTAATCTGTCTTCCTGGTCCAGGTCCATGTCTAATTAATGACTCGTTCAATATCTTCAATAAGCATTCCTTATCATTGTTGACATGCCAAGAATTCCCAGGGGAATATGATATTTCAATAGCGTGTCGTTTCTGAATCAATAAATTAACAAGTTGAACATAACGGTCCACATTCTACGTTTTAGTGTGTCCGCATGTGCAGTTTGTATTAAAATTATATCCACCATGTTCATTGAGGTCGCTTTCTAGTATTCTTTGAATTGGCCTTAAACCAATTTTTTTGGTGTGATGCGACGGCATCTTTGTGGTTGTAGTTTTTGAAGTACCCTTCTTTGATACTATCCGTCCTGAGCCTCCCCTCCTCGAAACATGCTTCTTGAAGGTTCCGGACATGGATTCTTGGCCTGAAATCATGCAAATTCAGGGTTCCATCCCTCTATGATGATTTGACATCCTTAAGCTCATTCCTTTCTATTAGCTACCTTAGGTCTCTTTCCTTTAGTTTACGATTACACAGGTAATTCTGGTTCCTATTCTTGTGAGCTTAACAAAAAAAAAAAAAAAAAAATGTTAAATCATATCTGAGATATGGAGAAATTTTGACACCTATATGGCACTACAATGCACTCCAAGCAGACAGGCAGTTCGGAGGGAGTTTGCACTTTTCAAAGGGTTTGGGAGGATACTGTTATTCGTGCTGGAGTAGATTGGATAAAATATTTGAAGGCAGCTTTTTGGTTGTGAATTTCCTTGGTTGGCTTTGGCTCAAGGAGTAGTGAAAGGGTCATTTTGCATATGGGTGGGTGATAAAGTTGGGTTGAAGAGAAGAGTGCATTGAGGACCCCACTTTTCAAGGATAAATTATGAGGGAAGAGGGTGGTGGGTTTTCGTAAGGGACTCCAACCTTACCTGGTTTGCATGTGTGTTCAAGAATATGCCACTTTTCCAAGCTGGCCTCTTGATAATATAAAGAAGTATTGAAGTACGAAGAAAAAGTCATTGTGAAAAATATCTCCTACGTGCAAGAGGGATGATTGGAGAAATTCGAATAATGAATTGGAATATGGTGAGGAATGGCCACGAAACAACTTTTTATGAGCATTATTCATAAATAATGGTATAATACTTTTATAATGTTTTTTAAGCGCCTCTCTTTCGTTGTGTTGACGAGTAAACATTTAAATTATAAATATAAATGAAAACGAAAACGGTTAGAGTTGTGATTTTTTTTTTTAATATTTGTGGAGAGATTTAGGTTAGGCTTGACCTATGAGCCATAGAATTGGTTTTGTTGGACGCAGCCTTTGTAATTTGAATCTTGTATTTGTCAGCTATTATGCTAAACCGACGATGACGTCTTGAGCGACGCCATGACACCATGGAATTGGTGTGAGAATAGCTTTGAATCTTTTGAGTGTACGGTAGACTGACAATTTGAGTCTTGAGTCTTGAGTCTTGAGCACATGACGTCTTGAGCGACGCCATGACACTATAGAATTGGTGTGAGAATAGCTTTGAATCTTTTGAGTGTACGTAAGACCGACAATTTGAGTCTTGAGTCTTGAGCACGATGCCATGACACCATAGAATTGGTGTGAGAATAGGTCTTGAGCACGATGCCATGACACCATAGAATTGGTGTGAGAATATGTTTGTTGGAGGCAGTCTATGTTGTTTGAATCTGCGTTTGTCAGCTACTATGCTAGACCGACGATGACTCATGTCTTGAGCGACACTATGATGCCATCGAATTGGTGTGAGACTAAGTTTGACACCATAGAATTGGTGTGAGAATAGGTTTGTTGGAGGCAGTCTCTGTGGTTTGAATCTGCGTTTGTCAGCTACTATGCTAGACCGACGATGACTCATGTCTTGAGCGACACCATGATGCCATCGAATTGGTGTGAGACTAAGTTTGTTGGAGGCAGTATCTTTGATTTGAATCCTGAGTTTGTCAGCCACTATTAAACTAATTAAAATTTATAATATCCTTATGTTTTAAAAATAAAAGAAAATATATAATATCCTTTTGATTTGTATTTATTTATTTATTGTAATTAATTTATTAAAATAAAATTAACTTTGATGGTCTAATTATATTCAATTAGATTATATGGAGGAATTTTTGTTTCTTAATAAGATTTTTTAAAAAAGTTCAAGGAGAACAAAATTTAATTAAATAAATAACATTTTTATGATTAATAGTTATTTTTTTACCTTTCAAAATTTTTAAAAATAAAAACAAAATAAAAACAAAGGCTTTGTTTCGTTCTGGATGAAAAGTTTAATCAAAAATGATTTATCGATTTTCAGGTCTCAACACATGTTCAAAAAATATTAATTTACGGTTTGAAAATAAAATACTGCGAGAAAGATCACTAGAGGCGGGAATTTTCTTTAACGTCCATCTTTTCAGTTTAATTGTAGAATCTTAGGTAAAAGTTTATCTTTAAATTTTATAAAGATAATATTAAAAATTATATTTTAATAATTAAATAATTCTATATTAAATAAATAATATTTTGATATAAATAAAAACTATTTTATTTTTTTATTTTTAAATGTTTTTGACCACCAGCAAATAGTTAATAATATTCTTGATAATATAATAACTAAAATTATTGATCACAAAATTGAGTCCCTAAACCGTACCGCTTGTGGGTAACATCAAACCTTGGGGCCGGTTTCTTATCTCATTCTCCTCCGTTGCTTACCGTACCGCTTGTGGGTAACATCAAACCTTGGGGCCGGTTTCTTATCTCATTCTCCTCCGTTGCTTACCATGTCACTCAACGTCTAGTCTCCAAATTTTTTCCCCCACTAATAAAGATTCGCTCAATGATGGTGGGGACATCTAATGTAACAGGTGTCAACTCTTAATATCATTGCTTGGCACAGCCAATTATAATTAATAATAATAAAAACAAAATTTAGCTCAAAAGTGCTTTCTATTTCCTCTTAGCACGCCGAGGAACATTTGACTATTTGGATTTGTGTAAGCCGAAATTGCAATTAATATCATTGCTTAAAATAGGCACTTTAAAACTTAGCCCAAAAGTGCTTTCTATTTCCTCTTAGCACGCCGAGCAACATTTAATTATTGGGACTCCTGTAAACTGAAATTGCGGGTCCAGGCGAATCCTGATTTTACATGATTGCCACCTGTCGTTGAAAAATTTTCATGCGTTTTGAGAGTCGTTGCTATACGTGCCTTGCCTCGGTACCATAACGATAACCCAAAGCCAACGTTAAGTTTTGGGGTGGGAAAACGATGACACATGTTTGTACTCTGCCTAAACTTTCGCTGCACCTTTGCCAAATTTATAAGTAGCCTGCAAATGAGTTTCCTTTTGTAGCCGAGCCAGCTAAGATCTGTGACTTGTCATAGAGAGCGCCTGCTAAATTTGGCACCGCAAGGAATCTATGGATGACACATAAATTTAGCGGAAGGATTATTAAATATATGACTTTTGTGATGGCTTTTTACAACGTTAGCGTTAGTCCTAAAATATATAGAACACTGGTGATTTTTGAAATTCTCAATATCGTAAATGGCATTTTTATTAAAGTTATTTTTTTTAAAACTCATAATATTATATTTAAGATCATTAAAAATATTAAGGAGTTTCAAAGCAAGTGTATGTCATCAATCACTATGTGCTAAGGTTTAATGTTTCGGTGGTAATTTATAATGATGGATATTTAAATGTAATAGATAAACCTTAACTAATTTTATAACTTAATCCATGTATAGTTTTTGTGATGGGTGGTTATATCACATTCATATCCATGCGTAGTTCTTGTGATGGGTGGTTATATTACACTCATGTCCATGCATAGTTCTTGTGATGGGTGGTTATATTACACTCATGTCCATGCATAGTTCTTGTGATGGGTGGTTATATTACACTCATGTCCATGCATAGTTCTTGTGATGGGTGGTTATATCACACTCATATCCATGCGTAGTTCTTGTGATGGGTGGTTATATTACACTCATGTCCATGCATAGTTCTTGTGATGGGTGGTTATATTACACTCATGTTACATGATAATGATGGATATTTAAATACAATGGATGCTCGTATATGCCATAACAAACCTTAACTAATCTTGTAACTATTCTTGTCTTATAATGCATGCATAGTCCTTATGAAGGGTGGTTATACTACACTCATGTCACACGATAATGATGAATATTTAAATACAATGGATGCTGTATATGACGTAACAAACCTTAACTAATACATGACTATCTTTGTCTTATAATGCATACACAGTTCTTGTGATGGGTGGTTAGACCACACTCATGTCATATGGGCTATGATGAAATAATTCCTAACATACCTCTCTTTATTACATCAACTTTGGCTCTGTCTTTAGTTCGTGGTTCTTTGGCTTTTAATTTACTGAAATGTTTTAGGGTGATGTTGGAATTTGAGAGAAAAATCCCTTCAATGTAGACTTTGTACTGTAATACTTATGAGTGGCGGGTTCCATTGATCATGCACTCCAAAAAACACACTTATTACAAATATTTTTTTCAATGAGTTTACACAAGTTTTATGGGGGAGTCCTGATCCCCTCATACTAAGTGGGGTTTGAACCTTGGATCTCTCAAAGAGAAGCCAAAGCCATTACCATTACTGTAAGCTTGCAACTTACACTTATTACAAATATTTATTCAATATCTAATACTTTTAAATTCAATGCATTAAATATGTGCCTTTTCATGTGAAGGATGTGTTACCATGCATCTTGTGCCGACTATTGTATTGATTGGTCGTAAATTTTTGTTTTGCATGTGATGGGAAGAAAGTTATGTAAAGCTTCTTCTGCATCCACCTTCTTTTGTTTTTCATTTCTTCTATCGCGATCAAATTTTGGGTTCTTTGCAAGTATTCCCTTTACCATAAGTTCTTTGATATGATATAGGATGTAAGTTTTGAATACAATCTTTAGCAATTTTGCATACTTGTCTCAGCCCCTTGAATGATCCCATAAGTACCATAGTTTTTCCTTGAACAATAATGTAACAACTCGTCAAGTGCTCAATAGCCTTTAGAGATAAACCATTAGGGCCCAAAAAACTGCTGACATTGTCTAACAAATCTCCCTTTTTTTTGTATTATGTTTTCAATTTTGATGATATCACAATGCATCTTAGCATTTAGTATCTTGATTGCTTGCATTGTTGGTACACTCATTGACAAGAGTTCTATAAATAATAATGTAAGTATTTTTTTTTTTTGAGTTGAAACATATAATATTCTCTTAACAAGATCGAGTTTGCAAGCTATGCCATGCTTCTTCAAAGCTCTTCTCACAATAGGCCATTCATCCTATAAATGTTTTTCTTTGTACCTAGGAAAATGAGTGGAAAAATAATTAACTTTGAATATATCATCTTCATTCCAAAAGGTATTGAACTTCTTGGCCTTAGAGGTATCCTATGGCTTGTGATTGTCATGTTTGCCTTTGTATTTCGATAGTCTTCTCTCCTTTTGGTTCTTTAATGGCTTGGAATGACTAGGTGAGCTTTGGAAATCATTGGATGCGTTATTTCCTGTATAATTGGAACAATTTGGATGAATTGGATGGATCCAATTTTATTGACCTATTATTGATTTGGTTGTTTCAGAGTCGTAACAAACATTATTGTGCTAAGTTTTATAAGAGTCTTTGCGGCCAGCTACGACGAACACGGAGGCTGCGACTAGCTATGGTGAATGTGGAGGTTGCGGGTAGCTACGACGAACACTGAGGCTATGGCAAGCACAACAATGGACATGGGTAGCATGCGACGAGCTGCGGAGAATACAAAGGCTATGATAAGCACAACAATGGACATGGGCAGGAAGGCTCTTACGGAGATGCGAAGGCAGGCGAGGGTGAAGATCACGAGAAATCGAAGGATTATAAGAAGCACCGATAGCCGTGACATGTGTTGGATGAACCATCCGTCATGTGTAAACCCTAGGTGCACTCAATCGTTGAAGGGAGAGGGTTGTTCGTAGACCATCTCTTCAGTCTGTGAGAAAACCTCTTCGATCAGAAGAAATATCTTTGAAGGATCTTTGGGTTCTCGGGTGGATGAAACTCTGCCCTCTATCAAGATTTCGAAGGATGAATTTGGGTTGGATCTAATTGATTATGAAGCTCGAATAATTATTTGCAAACTTAGGGGCAAAAGACCAGGCTTGGAGGAGCTCAAAGGATACATTAAATTTTGGTGGAGTATAGAATTCCAAGTAACTCTCCTACCCAAAAATTTATTTTCTGTTTCTTTTTCTAATTTAGCAAATAGAGATGAGGTAATGGACTATAGATATAATTAATTTTTTTGACAAAGGGGTGTCTATATAAGACCTTGGATTCCTAGTTTCAACCCCTTTACAGAAAAAGTTAATGGCTTCCCATTTTGGGTGAATCTTTATGCTCTCCCTGTGGAGTTTTGAGGAGAGAAGATATTCACCAAAATTGGTAATGCCATTGGTGCATTCCAATATATGGATGCCCAAATAGAGGAAAATTTATCCAGTAAAATTAATGAGTAAAGCAAGATTGGCTATTTGGATGGATATTTCAATTTTCGGACTTCAATCCATTACTATCTCCTCGAGCAAAGGGGAATGGATCCAAAATATTGAATATGAAAACTTCTCCCTAAGATGTTATGGTTGTCAACAATATGGCCACATGAAGAAGAGATGCTCGAACATTCGATCATGCTTTGATTCCTCCATGGTGGAGAAGGCCTTGCATGTGAATGATTCAAAACCTTCAAATGTCCCGGTTCAAAAGAAAGAAGCTCATCTTCCAGAAGCACCAATTGTCCAACAAGAATCAAGCGAGCAACATAAGACTCAACTCCAAAAGGATAATTTGAAGCAGATCATTGATAAAATCCAAACAATTACTAAAGACCATCCAGATGGTTCCATGGAAAATATTAGCACCTAAGATGGTATTCTTGAAGCTAATTATGAAAAAATCGTTGATAGTCAGTATTCTAAAAATTAAGATCCTACAAAATGTGTTACAACTAGATATTACCTTAGGATCTTGAAGTGCAAAAATGCATTCTTAGATCTTGCCACTCTACAGGAGGAAGAACCTATGCTACAAAAGAAAAATAGTCAAAATGGATGATTGAAGGAAACTAGCAATCCAAATTTGGTAAAGTGGACTATGATAGTGCGATGTTTTGGAAATATTACTCTACTAATATGCAATGCATAGATAGTAGATGTGAAGTTTTGGTATTCATATAGAAAATTGAAAAGATCCAAAAAATGAAAATCAAGAATTCAAACATTTTATGTAAAAAATGTAGGTTTTTAGCTATAACATCTAAATTGAGATGAGAAATGTATCTATTTGTAAACTCTCAAGTTCTAAAGAAGAGAGTTGTAATTTGTGAAGGGTGGGGGACCTAAGTACAACCCCTTATTATTCAGCAAAAAAACAAACATTACTGTGTTGTCTCGGTTGTGCTTATGCAATAAACACATGTTCTTCTTCTTCATGATCTTTTTCTTCTTCTTCTTTAACTTGGTTCTCTTTGGCTACATTATTTTGTTGTCTTTCTTCAAATTTGATTTTGCTTGTCTAATGATGACTTGTCTTGTTGTTGGTTCATCTCTCATGAAGGAAATCCATTTGTAAATGGATTGTGCCAATATTCCTTCACTATGTGGTCATTTCTAGCACAAAGTTCATACATATTTTATGCATGAAATATTTCTTTGTTGTTGATATCCTTAAGAATCATTTCTCTAATTTTGATATCCTTGAGAATTATTTCTCTATTGGAAGCATTGTTTGTTGGCAATTAAGCCAGATCATCTCACAGGTAAATTTCACCAAGATCAAATATTACTCACATAAAATCACATCCACAAGTAACACAAGTATTGCATGATAAGAAACTTCATTATTACATTCATACATTATAAAAATTACATTGAAAGTTATTACATTGCATGGAGCTTTATCTCTAATATATAATAATGACAAAACTCTTTACATGCCTTACATTATGACAAAACTCTCATGATTACATAACCTCCCACTTTACATCTTGACACATATTTATAACTCTTCACTTCCACACTTGACACCTATCACCTATGATCCTTCACTTGCTCACTTTACACCTTGCACACTCATACTTGCACACATCACACTTATACTCTTAACATCTTTAACACTTTATTACATAACACATAACATTGTTCACACTCTGACACATACATACTTCCTAATCCAATATTTACAATAGTACCTCATGATAATTCAATATACCAAATAATGTAACATCTCGAACACCCCCCCTATTACATTATTTGGTGTGAAGATTTTTAGTCTCAATCTCTGATTCTTGTCTTATTTTTGTTGATGCTAACTCTAATACTCCTTTATGTTTGATATATGTTCTTCTGGCTTGAAGTCTATCATTATTACAAGTAAGTCATCACAATAATATATTCCATGAATATTAGAATTCAATGACTCCATATTGAAGTTAACATATGTTGAATGCATCAACATATTATTTTGTTCATTCTTTATTTGCATCCAAATGTGTTTCTTGAAGAATATTGTTTGCTATCATATTCCATAATTCATTTGTGTCATAACTGACATCCTTCATTTTAGATTAGTTTTCTTCTTGTTTTTTTCTCTTTATAGATTTTAAAATTAAGCAATGCCATATACATTATTATGCCTATATCAATAGGAAGTATATTAACATCCACAAAATTTCCTTTTGCTTCAAAAAGATCTTCATGAAGATAATTGCAAAATGTTGTAAACTTTTCATTTTTGGCATCTTTGAGAATTAAAGATAATATCTTCTTTAATTTGGTTGGAATATCTTGTTGTTCATCAAAATTATTTGTCAAATATTGTGTGTAATATTGTAGCTTTTCCAATATTTCTTCACTATCTTTTGAAAATGCATTTCGAATAATTTCTTCAATGTGTTGGCTTTTTAAGCCTTACTACCACAAAATATCACAAGTCCCAATATAAAATAACCACAATATTAAAGGTCAAAATATCAATAATGAAGAGTAGAATAATATATGAGCTAATTAAAATGTATATTGAGGCCTGAAATAAACATTCACTTATATCATCAAATATCAATGTAAATAGCCTAAGTCATTCATGAATTATGCATGAAGAAAAATTACAATACTAATTGCTCAAAAATCTGTATACCAGCTTTATTCCAAACTTCATCTATTTTACATTCAGATAATTAAATTGTTTTCTCATGGAGCATTGTATCCATAATATATCCATAGTAATGTGACTCTTCAAGTACTTGACCATTGCTCTCCATATGACAAGTCTTATGACCTTAGGCTTATCATCTTGCCACTTGTATACTAGATTCTTCAAGTTCTTACATACACTTGAATCTAAGACACTTGTACACATTTACATGAATCTTCACTTCTACATGTACACATAATCTAAAACATTTGTGCACATCCTCATATTACATATTTGCATACATACATTCATGACACTTGTGCACATTCTCTCAATCTACACTTGCACTCTAATTTACATGACACTTGTGCATTTCCTACACATTAGCAATTAAATGAAAGGAAAAATATAAATCACAATCTAAACTATAAACTCAACCCTAATCTATTACATATTTACAATCGTACCATGAAGGTACCATGGGGGTACATTTTTTTTTGGTAAGTAGATTAATTTATATACAAAACAGGTTTTTTAAGAGGATCCCAAAACCTTATAACAAGAGAGGTCGTAGCCTTTACCATTAGAGAGAGCCCTTTGGGCTAATACATTAGGTACCATATGAAGATTTCCCAAAAAACAAAAAAAACACAGTGATGCCCGTGAGGGCTACATCAACCCCTCCCAACGGAGGTAAAAAATAGTTGAAAACACATAAAAACACATAACAATCCATTATATAGATCGCTTCCACTAGACGACAAAAAGGAAACCATCCCAGGAAAATTCCTTACACGTCCGGATCCTCCTGATCCTCCTGGGTATCAAGCCCCTTGAAGCACTTGAGGATCCTCACCATTGCATTTGTAGAGGAGAGGATGTTGGTCGTCATGTCTAACAGAAACTGGGGAGACAACCCCTCGGCTTCGCTCTTTGTCTCAGAGTTGATTTGTTGCGACGGGGTCCCTTTCTCCTTCTTCACCTTCTTAAGCTGCAGAGATGATCGAGATGGGGTCAGGGCATGCCCTCTCTTGGCTGGTTTGGCACGGGAAACTCTTTGGAGGGACGCAAGATTGGCCATTTTAGGGGGGCTATTACGGATAGGGCTGGAAGTCCCATCCTCTTGGACAAAACCAGGACTACCCGGGGCTTGGGTAGTAATAGGAAGGACCGCCTAGGGCAGAGGATGATTCGTAGCGATATGGCGAAAGATGACACTCATTAACCCCTGGTGGATTGGAGGGTAAGACGATTTATTGCTCTTTTCAATAGTGAGGCCAAGGGAGTAGACAAGATAGTCGAGAATACATACCTGCTTGGCATCCCTCAGGTGGTTTACAAAAATGATGTGGAAACTGTGGAGAGGCTTGTCGGGTTTATCGCAAGTAACATATTTAAGGATGGGGATGATGGCAAGATTCCAAGGTTCAAGGAGGACCGAGCAAAGGAGGGCCGACTTATCCCACCCAAGGTTTCGTCCTTTGTCAGGAAATTGCTCCAATTCCTCTTCCCAATTGTGACCATTACACTGAATGTTACGACCTACCACCGACAACCCAGTGATCTCACGCATAAGCTCAATGGAGATTTTAAAATTTAGCCCCCTCACCACAACCTCACCCTAGTTCCAAGAGTCCACAAAGGCACGAGTGACATTGTCTTCGGGTCCTTGGAATTTTTTGAGGAAAGGGAGCATACCCTTGGCCTTCATAAACATCATGGCTTCATCACACAGGGAAAGATTAACCGAATCGACATAAGGATAGGCCATGGATTCAGGACAAACACACATGCTAGGAGGGAAGCCAGACGACTCTGCACCACACTCCAGGGGGCACATTACACCAAAATACAAGGCTAGCCCAAACACCACTAGATCAAATAGATTTTCTTTGGATATGAGCCTCGCATGCATGCAGTGAGAGCCATCATTACCAAAGATAGCGTTAGATCCTAATGGTGGCAAAGATTGATGCTGAGGTGGACGCACAACCTCCGAAGGTGCCACGTGTTGCTGAAGGTAGTGGCGCCTTTGGTAGTTATGTCTAGAGAGGTGGGCTAGAGCATCCTCTCGATGTGCCCAAGAGAGGGCCAATGGTGATCTTTGCTTGGGCATGTCGGGCTCGTCCAAATCTCAACAGAGGAGATGAACAAAACATCCACCTGTCTTCGACCATTGCCAGGCACAAGGGACAGGACCAAAGATTTGCTAGACCACCTTCCAAGGGACTTTGAGAAAATATCGTTCCCATAATAACTACCACAAACCATCATGACGGGTGTGCCAATTGGGTTCGATGGCGCAGGTGTCGTGGCTCTCCCCGAGCTCGACCACCTAGGCCCGATACTTGCATCATGCTTATGTGGAGACATTAATAATATCCTAGCTGGCGATCTTCTCAATGTCCATTGGAAAACTCTGATGCCACACCATAAGACATGTGGACTTTAAACCTTTTTTTGCTAAGTTGTCAGCTAGACCATTGCCCTCCTTGTAGGTATGCTTGAACTGAACTTGGTTCCTCTGACGAAGGATGCTTCTAGCCTGAGTGATGATATTGTAAACCTTCCACGCTGAAACCTTGTCAAGTTGTCATGTAGTTGATAATGTTCAAAGAGTCCCCTTCAACAACCAAGGGATGGGGATCCTCCGTCATGAGCTCGAGTCCTCTCAGCAATCCTCTAGCCTTTGCGACATGATTGGTTTGACGCCCTAAGTTTTCATAGAAATCCATTACAAGCTTTCCATTGTGATCTCGGACTGACCCACCCGCAGCGACCGCTCCTGGGTTACCATGAGATGCCCCATCAAAATTTAGCTTCAACCACCCATGAGGAGGCCTAACCCACCTAATGTCATTCCTGGAAAATCGCAGATCCTCCCGCTCCTTACTCTCCTCGGATAACTTAAAGGATTTGAACAAACCTCCTTCGAACACATGTTTGGGCCAAGGGCTAGGGATAAACTTGGCATTCTCAATGGCAAAGGCAATGGCCCTATGAGCGACTGAGGGAGGATCCCTGGGGGGGTGACCAAAGATCCGACCATTGTGTTCTAACCATACCTGCCACAAAAAGTGGTGGAGGCAAGCATTCCACAGGAAACAGAGCTTGGGGTTTTTAAAAGGATTGCCCCATTGGAAGAAAGCCTCCTTGATGGTCTTGGGAGAAACCCATTGGATCTGGAAGGCGGAGAGAATGGCGCCAAGGACCGACCTAGTGTAGCCGCAGTGCAGGAAGAGATGGTCAGAGGACTCACAGGAAGACTCACACAAGTAGCATCTATTGGCTAAAGCAAACCCCCTCTTGTGAAGATTGTCAATAGTGAGGGCTTTGTTCCGAAAAGCAATCCAACAAAAGAAATTTACCTTTGGGATAACTCCTTTCCTCCAGATCAAGTTGTAAGGAAAGTCCAAAATTGGTTCTTTGCACTGAAGCCCATAGGCAGTTTTGACAGAGAAACCCCCATCATCGGTCCCCCTCCATATCAATCTATCCGGTCCTCTACTAGTGGGTATGATGATGTCCTTGAGGATTGAGGATAGGAAGTCGACCTCCGACTCTAGCCCTTCTGCATTGATGACTTTCCACTACAGGGAGTTGTTTCTCCATTCAATGATATCGACCACCTTTTGCCTAACGTTGTTATCCATGAAACTTTTAAGTTGAGCCAACCCGATTTGTTTTGATAGAGGATCCTCTAGGGCCCACCTGTCTTTCCAAAAGTCTATACTTTGACCATCCCCAAGGATCCACTTGATGCCATTTTGGATCAACTATCTGGATTGACCAATGGCTTTCCAAAAAGCTGACCCCCCGATGGCAATTCCACCCTCAAGAAGGGGAGTGTTGTTGAGGTATTTCCTCTTGACAATCCTAACCCATTCGACCGGTTCTTCAACTAGGATCCTCCAGGTGTGCTTGGCAATGAGCGCAAGGTTCATCATGGCCATTCTTATGAGCCCTAAACCACCTTGCTTTTTTCTTCTACACACTTTGTCCTAGGCTACCAGAGGGATCCTGGATTTATCTTCATTGCCTGACCAAAGGAAATTCCGTTGAGCCTACTCAATCTTGAGAAGAACTGAGGCAGGCACTCTGAAAACAAACATGAAGAAAGTCGGAATCCCTTGGAGGTAAGCCATGGTAAGGGTTGCCTTGGCAGCTTGGGACATGAACTTGCCTTTTCATGATGCCAATTTTTTGTGGATCCTCTCAATCACCATATTCCACATCCCTTCCTTTGCACGCCCACAAAAAAGTGGGAGGCCAAGATAGGTGGTGGGAAGGTAGTCAATTGAGTAGCCCAGGATCCTTGCAATTTGGACTTAACGCCTGGCCAGGGTGTTGATGAAAAATATATTGCTTTTGATGTAATTTACTTTTTGGCCAGAAACCTTCTCATAGAGACCAAGGATTCATTTGATGGATTTAGCTTGAGCTACTGACACAATGGTGGATAGAAGTGTGTCATCCACAAACTGCTGATGGGTGATCACATCACCCTTAGAGGCAGGGAGGATCCCCGTCACCTTCTTCCGATGTTGGCCATCCTTGAGAGCTCTTCCCAACGCTTCTACAAGGATAATGAAAAGTATGGGGGATAGAGGATCCCCTTGGCGTAAATCTCTTGAACTTTGAAAGAATCTGACGGGGAAGGCATTGACTAGAATTGAGAACCAGGGAGAGGAAATGCAGCCCTGGATGAGATCGACCCACAAAGGGTGGAAGCCAAACTTGAGAAGGATTTTCTAAAGAAAGCATCTATCAACCCTATCGAAGGCTTTATTCATATCCAAATTAAGAAACATGGCAGCCTTCTTAGACATTGAGGTCGAATGCAGGGTTTCATGGATCGAGATGACCCCATCCAGGATGTTCCTCCCTTTAACCGAGTTGCCTTGGGATTGGTCAATGATGAGGGGAAGAATGACCTTCAGCCTGTTGGCCATAACCTTGGTCAAAACTTTGTAGATGACATTGCATAGGCTGATGGGCCTATAATCAGAGATGGATTTGCAAGCAAAGAATTTCGGGATGAGGGCCAAGAAAGTGGAATTGAAGCTACGAGTGACGACTTTGATTTCCTAAATTTCTCTAATAGCCTTACAAACATATATCTTTGGCAAGAAACCATCTGATCCAGGGGCTTTATCGGGTTGCATTGAAAACAAGGCCTCTTTAACTTCATCGCGGGTGAAGGGATCCACTAGTCTGGAGTTCAAGTCCTGAGGAACGATGTTGGGGATATTAGCAAGGAGAGTATCCTAAGCTTGATTGTCATCCTCTGAGGCACTTCCCAAGAGGTTCTGGAAGAAGGACACTGCTTCGGTCCTGATCTCCATAATGTTAGTGGACACTGATCCGTTGCTGCACATGATCTCCCTAATCTTGTTGGATGCGCTATGCCGCATGGTGGAGGCATGAAAGAACCTTGTATTGGCATCACCTTCCTTGACCCATAGGTCTCTTGACTTTTGCCTCCAGAAAGTTTCCTCTCTGGCCAAGATATTATGGAATTATGCTAGGAGGTTTCTTTCCTCCTCCCTAGTGGGGCTACTGTGGTTCCCTGCTTTGATTCTCCTTTCTATGTCCTGAAGTTTCTCAGTAATAGCTTTCTTGTTGGCAAAAAGGTTTCCAAAGACCTTCCTATTCCAAATTTTTAAGTTTTCTTTAACCATCTTCAACTTCTGAGCCAGCTGAGAAGTGGCAGACCCTTTGACACTTTGATGCCACCAAGAGGATACTTGATTTTTGAAATCCTTCTGTTGGGTCCACATGGCTTTGAAATGAAAATGAGTTTTAAAGGAGGGAGGCCTACCAGATTCAAGGAGGATGGGATTATGGTCTGATCCGATCTGAGGTAAGTCCAGTAAAATGGCATCACAAAACCATGGGATAGCTTCTTGAGAAATTAGGAACCTGTCTAACTTGACCTGGATGAGTCCGCTATCAATCCTCCTGTTGCTCCAAGTAAAAGAGGATCCTTTGAGCTGAACATCCATGAGCTCATTGGTATTGACAAACTCTCTGAAGTCCTCCATGCTTCTGCTGTAAGAATCATTGCCTCCTCTATTTTCAGATGGATGCAAAGGACTATTGAAGTCCCCTGCTAATATCCAAGGAAAGGTGTTGAAGTTGGTTCTCATTTGAGTTAACTATTTCCCACATCGCAGCCCGCTCACTGGGTGAGTTTGGGGCATAAATGTTTGATAGAATCCAAGACTGCTTGCTGGTCTTGGAGAGAAACAAAATTTTTAGGATCCTATTCGATGACTACAAAAGCCTTCCTTCGACTAGGGTAGGATCCCATAGACACATAAGCCCCCTTGACATGCCTTGAGCAGGACTGAAAAGGCAGTCTCCACTGGCCCAAATGGCCTTGGAAGCATTTCGAGAGTAGAATTAGTTGATTTTGGTTTCTTGCATGATGAATATGGAAGGATTAATCCTTTTCCTTAGGTTAGCCACCAACCTCTGCTTTGCTGCCTTATTTAGGCCCCTCACGTTCCATGAGAGAACCTTCATCTCAAGGGTTTGGGATTTTTCCTGCCTCCCTTCACCAGTTGGAAGGGGGGTTTGGTTCCTTGCTTATCATTGTCGAATTCGTCAAAAAAAAGCGTCGACTGGGTCCCATTTGTGATATCCTCCACTGTTTCCTTATTTATTTTCTCATTTTTAGAGGGTCTCCCTCTTTTCCTTTCACTGCCATAGTCTATTGCTTGTTTCCTGTTCCTGGTGTTCCTTGGGCTCATCCTTCCTGAGAGAGAAAGGTATTATTTTTCATCTAAAGGAGAAGGGGGTGCCTCTCCCATATTTGAGAAAATTGGGGATTTTTCGTTGCTCACCACAAGGTGTTCATCTGAATGAGAATTTGGACATACCATTTCGGGAGGGGTCTATACCTGGGCCACTGGATCCTCTATGGTGGGACTGATGAGAAACAAAAATTTTGGGAGCATCTCCTGATCCTTTTGGCTTGGCAGGGATACTTCTCCTTGCTCACTGGTTTGCTCACCTTGTTCTACAATGGCGCTCTTGCCAGCCTCTTAAGGTGCTCGGTGAGCAGGATTACGCATGATGTGTTTTGGCCCTACCAACGATTCCTTGTTGAGAGGGGGGATGCCCTGGTTCCTTTGCATGCCCTTGGTGGGACCTGTCACATTTTGGTTATGGGTCCTCAAACCAGGGCACTAATTCGGTAGATGACCTTGGGTGCAACAATGAGTACAAAAGGCAGGCTTGTTTTCATACTTGATGGGCTGCCTCCTGATCATATGGGATCCTCTGTACAAATTTATGAAGGAAGGTAGCTTTGTCTCCAAGTTAGTGGAGACACAAAAGCAGACATGGACCATACTGGATCAGTCTTTTGTGGAGGGATCGATGGCAATGAACTCGCCTACGGAGCGAGCTATCCCTTGAGTGACATCCTCATGCCAGAACTGGAAAGGGAGGTTTGGCAATTGAACCCACAGAGGAGCTACATTTATGTTTTGAGTTTCGGGGTTAAAATCATCCCCCCACTTTCAAAGAAAGAGGCTCCTGTGTCCGAGGAACCAGAGTCCCCTAGCTAAGATTTTGTAGTGAGTATTGAGTATGATGGCGAAGAACCCTCGAGAGAGAGCAACGATTTCCATGTTTCCACTAGTTTTCCACTTGGAAAACGCCCATTTACGAATGGTCTCCATGTTTGGTCTCCCTAAAAAAAAATTTCCAACCAGAGTGAAACGGTCAAGCTCCATGTAGCTATCCATTAGGTCTTTCGGGATAACTAGGTCTGTTCCACAAGGAAGCAGTTCCTGAGAGGGTTGCTTTGTTGATGATCCTGGCCTCAGGACCTGAGCGTAGGACCCTTTTTGGTTTAGGTTAAGCCTGCTCTTTTGTCCCTCCTTGTCAGGAGGATATTTTCCACTCCTGTCTAACCCGTCTGCCTGGGTCCCTGATGCATCAACCACTGCCCTGTCAACCGCGTCACGACTGGTCCCTCTTAGACACTCGCCTGACCGTCCTGCATCCTTTCTATCGTATCCTACTTTTCGCTCTCCATCTGTCGCTCGATCGTTACCTTTCCTGCTCTCCATGTTCCTTCTTCACCAAGGAGGTGTGTTCATCCAAAATTTTTCACCATGGGGGTACATTAGCATGTATCAAATAATGTAATATTCCTCAACACCCCCTATATTACATTATTTGGTTATTGAAGACTTTAGTCTTCAATATTGATCTTTGTCTTTGTCTTCAATCTTCATGTGATCTTGCATTTCCTGAACCTCTGGTTGAGATTTATCTTCAGCTTCTTTGAATTATGCTCCAAGTTCTTCATTCTTTAGATTCTCAATCTTTGTATCTTCACAAATTGTTCGAGCTTTGGTTTCATATTCATGTGCATGCATAGCTTGAAATTTTTCTTTTTCTTTGACATTTGAATCATATGCTTCATTTGGTTTATTTTTTTTATAATCTTGATATTGTCCTATAACTTTTGAACATTCACTTAGAACATCATAAATTTTTTCTAAATTAGATGAACTTGGAATGTCAATATTGCATAATGAAACATTATTTTTAGAGATGATTCACTTGATTCTCTTGTATCAATTTCTACTTTACTTTTTAGAGTTTCAATCAACTCTTTTTGTTTTATATTTTCATATTTATGGATTTCAAGTGAAAGCAATGCCATATACATTATGCTACCTATATCAAGAGGTATCATAATATCATCCTTTGAATTATCAATTGCTTCAACAAGTTTTGAATGTAGATAATATTCAAATATCTCAAAAATTTCATCCATAACTTCTCTATAGATGAATTATAATGCCATATCTAACTTTCCTTTAGATTTTTCAATCAATTTTCAATGCCAAATTTAATAACTTCTAATCATTTCTTTCTGATTATGGACTCCATATATAATAATCAAGGTTTGTAATTCAATTCCTTTGAAGGTAAACCTTATATATCCCAAGTTCAATATACACTAAAAAATGAAAATTTTAAATTTTTTAATTTCTAATCCTTTGTCGTAGAAAACCTTTTAACTTCAATATATTTTAAATTTGAAAAATTTAAAGAACTAATATTTTTAATTTTCTCAAAAATTGAAGAACTTAAGAAAATAAATCTGTCTTAAAAACTTCAAATATATTGAAATACTATAAAAAAACCTTAAAATAATCAAATAAACTAATTAAAATAGGAATCCTTATCACTCCACATTTTAAAAAAACTTAGAAATTATCTCTATCTAAACCTTATAATTCCAATTAATATTGTTCTTATCTCTAACTTATAACTCCAATTAAAGCATTAGAAATTTTTTAATTCTTAACTGACATTGCTTTTCAACTTAACTTGCACTTGCTTACAGATGCACTATCGACTCTTGCTTATCAACTTGGTCAACTTGCGCTTTCTCACTGGATACATTAATGGCTCAACACTCCAAGTTAAGTAGCTTGTGCCAAACTAAACCCTAATTCTAAGTGGAACTCTGCATGTAATTCAATCGTTCCATTGGCTTATTTTTGTGATAACAACCTTCGTGTATCCATGTTACTTCTATTTTTTATTGACAATGTTACTTGATGTCACTTCTTGCATGTGTAATGCAAATGTTAATCTGCTCACCTTCTTCGTTGATCTTTTCTTGGTCGTTCTCCTAATGCTCATCTCTTCACCTCCTTCATTGGTCTCTTTGCTGGTATCCTCACTCTAGTCTCCTCACTTGATGTTGTTGATCTGTTTCCTTCTTCGATGGTCTCCTCACTCAACATTGTTAATCTCTTTCCTGGTATCCTCACTCTAGTCTCCTCATTTGATGTTGTTGATCTCTTTCCTCCTTTGCTGATCTCCTCACTCAACACTGTTAATCTCTTTATTGGTATCCTCACTCTAGTCTCTTCACTTGATGTTGTTGATCTCTTTCCTCTTTCGCTAGTATCCTCACTCAACATTGTTAATATCTTTGCTCCTTCTTTAGTTTCCTTACTCAATGTTGTGAAGCATTAATCTCTTGCTCTGTCACTAGTCTCCTCACTCGATGTTTTAAAACATTAATCTCTTTCTTTGTTGTTGGTTTCCTCACTCGACACTATGAAGCATTGATCTCTTGCTTCGTCATTAGTATTCTTACTCGATGCTAGTGCTTGATGATGCAATATTTTTATTTTGAGATGCTTTAGACACTGATCTCCTTCTATTGGAGATGTTGGATAATGCCCTCCTATCTTTTCTTCTACTAGAGGCACTTAAACTTATACTAGGTCAAAACACTATTTCACTTACATGTTTAGTAGCTCTATCTTTCACTTTCTCCTTGCTAACTCTCTAGACTATTTTTGACAGTGACAACTCTCTTCTTCTACCTTGATAGCTTTCTGCTTGACTATTATAGATCTTTGCTTTTGCCATTATGGATTTATGTTTTCATTTTTTGCCTTACGAGCTCTCTATTTCACTTTCACCTTATGAGCTCTCTATTTCACTTTCGTAAGAAAGCTCTCTGCTTTGCTTTCTTTACAAGAAATATTTCTATTCTATTTTCCTTATGGGAAAGCTCTCTGTTATGCTTTCCTTAAGATAGCTGTAGCAACTATACACTGTAATTTTTTTCACTTTCTCTTTGTCTGCTAGCAACGTTCAACTTTGTTCATCTTCTAATACCTTCAAAATATTAATGCTTATCTTTATCCTATCTCTTTGTTGGTCACTCCTTAGGACAATTTTGCATATATCTTAGAAATCTTATGCTAGATAATCCTAAGACAATGCTAGTTTATATGCCCTTATTTTATTTTGATAACAATGACGCTTAGAACAACATACAAATACTTCAATCTTCTTCTGTTGATGCTTTCTAAAGTAGAAGAAACTCATAGATTAGTAGCTTAATCTCCAAATATATTTCAATCTTGAACTATAATACTTCTCTATCCTTAGAAGCTAAAAAATTGAACTCTTAACTGATCCTCTATACTTAGAAGCTAAAATTCTCTTCTATCTTTGTAGGAAGCTTCTCAACCTTTGAAATAACTTTCTTCAATGTCTTAAGTCGCACCTAAGAGCAAAATAAAGTTCTCCTCTTTTCTATAGAACCCAATATCAATGTTAGGGTGACTTTGAATGTTCCCAAATGAACAACGTCTCTTTTGAGTTGGTTCTTTCCAACCTTCAATAACGATTCTCCTCTTTTCTCTAGAGAATCCAAATTATTATCAGAGTGACTTTGTATGTCCTCGAATTTCTAACTATCTTCTGAGTTGTCTTCCAATCAATCAACTATCCAACTTTTTTCTAAGTTGGCTTCATCTATCAAATGTCTAGATTTTCTCCTAAGTTATCCATTTCTATCAATATAGTTGAGTCCTAGTCTTCACTAGTTTTTCTTCAACCAAGTGGAAAGACCCTAGCATCCAAATCAGGGTGACTATTCCTTGTCCCCTCAATATTCTACTCAATAAGACCTTTAAAAATAGATTCCAAGTCTTCATTGTCTTCAAAGTGGATAGACTCTAAATTAACTTTATCAAAAGTGGACAAAGTTAAATATTGATAATGGTGGCTAATAAAATGAACTCTATCAAAATAGACAAAGTCAGGTGGTAGCTCTGATACCACTGTTGGCTTTTTAAGCCTTACTACTACAAAATATCATAGGCCTCAATATAAACTAGCCATAATATTATAGAATAAAATATCAAAAATGAAGAGTAGAATAGTATATGAGCCGATTAATATGTATATCAAGACCTATATAATACTGGAATAAATATTCACTTATATAATCAAATATGAATGTAAATGGTCTAAGTCATTCATGAACTATGCATGAAGAAAACATACAATATTAATTGCTCAAAAATATGTATACAAGCTTTATTCCAAACTGGATCTATTTTACAATCAAATAATTAGATAATTGAATTGCTTTCTCATGGAGCATTGCCTCCATAATATAGCCATAGTAATATGAATCTTAAAGTACTTGACTATTGCTCTCCGTATGACAAGTCCCATGACCTTTGGCTTATCATCTTATTACTTACATACTAGACTCTTCAAGTTATTCTTACATGGACACTTGACTCTAAAACACTTGCACACATCTACATGAATCTTACACTTCTACATGCATACCTAATCTAAGACACTTATGCACATACTCACGTTACATATATGTACACTTACATTCATGACACTTACACATATTTTCTCAATCTACACTTGCACTCTAACTTACATGGCACTTGTGCATTTCCTGCACATTAACACTTACATGAAAGGGGAAATATAAATCATATTCTAAAACTATAGAATCAACCCTAATATATTACATATTTACAATTTTACCATGAAGGTACCATAAGGGTACATTAACATGTATCATATAATGTAATATTAGTTAACACTATGATGATTTTCCACAAGTCAATTTTTAATTCTCTCAATTGCTCTCAGATCAATAATCATTTCCTTTAATTTAATTCAAATTTCAAATATATATTTTTCCTTATATCTCCCATTCATTAGTTCATTCTTTAATAATTTCTTTTATCTCCCAAAGTTTAACCTTATAATAATCAGATTCCAAATTTATCCTCACAAACTCATAACTCCCAAAAATAAATCAAGCATGCTTGAAATTGTGCACTCAATCCTAAAATATGTAACTAAGGAATACATTAAACCTTTAGTGCTCACCTTAGATATTTTGCTCACATGTGGCAATAGCTTGGGTGATGTTTTACTTCACACTCAAGCATTTTTGTTGTAACCAAAATTTCCTCCTCTATAGGAGTTGGTGTAATAATTGTTACCTTTGCTCATGCTTTCTCCTCTCTGCTCTCTTACTCAAGCAATAAATAATTCTCCTCCTTTTGCTCAGGTGCTTATCTCAAATGCTCTTCTTCTTTCCACTTAGGCACTTTATATCAAACATTCTCATTCTTCTAGGTTGGATGCTTCAATATGATCACTCATAAATATTCCAACTTAGGTTTCAACACACACACTTTTTCTTCTTGATATAATCTTCCAGCTCGAGCTTCAGCACAAATGCTTCAATGTTCTGTCACAATGTTCTATCTTAGTAGTATTCACCTCCAAAAATAACGTTCATCCTTGAATATTCACCTCTAATATTTACCTCTAAAGCAACATTCAACCTTGAATATTCTACTTCAAAATAATGTTCAACTTCCATGTTCATCTACACGTTTTGTCTCCTCTAGACAACTTCTTGTGTTTATCTAAGGTAAACTCTAATAAATCCAATCTTCACTCGTCAACAAAAAACTCTCTTTTCACTTCCAATATTCCTTCAAATCCTTCGTCTCTAGTAATACAACCTCTTCTACTTAGTAGTTATTCAAAAATAATCTTTGCCTCCTTCAGTAATCATACTCCAACATTCTCTAAATTCTTCTCTTCTGCAACAATATTTTTCCTCTCCTTTACAATCTAGCAATTCTTCCACATTCCGATACCTTCAATCTTCTTCAATTCTTCTAGCAAATCTTTCTCTCTTCAATCTATTTAATCTTCTTCCAATTCATCCAACAAGTTCTCTTTCAAATTCTTCTTCTTCACAATATCCTCTCTTCTTCTCAATATTTACATTCTTCAATATTCTTCAAAAGTCTTCCCTTCTCTTCAATCTTCTTCTCTCAATCTGCCTCAACTTTCTTCTTTCCTCTTCACTCAATATAGATCTTTGAACCAAGAAGGCTATGATACCATTGTTGGAAATTAAACCAAATTATCTCATAAGTAAATTTCACTAGGATCAAATATCACTCACATAAAATCACATCCACAAGTAACACAAATATTGTACAATCAGAAACTTCACTATTACATTCATAAATCATAAAATATTACATAGAAAGTTATTACATTGCATGGAGCTTTATCTCCAATATATAATAATACTTTTGAATTATTATGACAAAACATTCATGATTACATGACCTCCCTCTTTATATCTTGACACATCTTTATGACTCTTCACTTCCACACTTGGCAACTATCACCTATGACTTTTCACTTACTTTATAGCTTGCACACTCACACTTGCACACCACACAATTGTACTCTTGACAGTTCACATTTTGACACACACACTTCCTAATATAATATTTACAGTAGTACCTCATGGTACTTCAATATACCAAATAATATAATATCTTAGAATTTTAGAGCCTTTATCTCTTGATGTTGATTGGTTGTAGGAGACTTTGGCCTTGTGTCCCTTAAATTATAAAGTTTCTTCTTCATATCACTAGGAGGAGAAGTCGTAACATATGGAAACACCATTGTCATGGACGATATCTTCAAAAGAACGTTCACCATAACCACTCTTGTAATTCTTTGGGAAGCTACCTTTATCATTGATGAATTTTCCTCTTTGGTCTTCTTTGCTTGCATGTCACTTGTTTCTTGAGCCTCCTTTGGCATGCCCATAATCTCTTTGTATATTTGAAATTGCTTCAAACTATCTTTGACTTCTCAAACTTCTAGTATATTTTATATTACTATGGCTAAGGCATTCATGATTGTCATAAATTTTTCATGGTTGCATAATCAATTTTGTATACCAACCACCCAATATAGAGTATTTAGAATATAAGACTTGAAAATATAAAATTTATCCTCTCTACATCTAGCCCATAAGTAGTTTTTTCTGCTGATAAATTTTTGGGTACCAATAAGAGAAATTCACTCTCATTCGACCATCATGATCTTTATCATTGTACTTTGGATAACGCATTCATCTAATGATGTAATGTATAAATTAAGCATAAAATAACATTTAATTTGAATTCCCATGTATTGATACAATGAGTATATATGTGTGCCCATTTTTCTTAGAATGATATTAGTAAAATAAATAGTTTAGAGGATTAAAAAAGGCGAGCTACTTAAACTACATCTTCCTCTCCATTGATTATTTTATTTTCTCTCTAAATTTTATTAAGATGTAAGTAACACTATTCTTTTTTTTACACCATCATTTCATAGTCTACCTTGCCATCTATTATCACATCTCTGGACATGCCACACCAATATTTTTGCTACAAAATTTACCTCCAATAATTTTATACTAACCATTGCTAATCCTTTTACATTCATCATTGTGTTTAGTGCCTCAAATGCTTCCTTTTTCACTATAGTTTCTTTCATATTTCTTAGGGTTCTTTGTCCATGCAAAGGTCCAATATCCTATTTACTACATCCTCACTTCCATGATGAAACTTTCCTAGATAATTGTGGAAATGCCATATCAACATAGTGGTTAGATTCCCAAATATGTGTAAATTTGGGATATTTGCCCAATCCAAAAATCCCATCTATATTGCAAAGTGCACCTTGTTTTTATTCCACATTCCTTTAAGTTGCTTCAACTCCTATGCTTCAAAGTATACTATATCATGTAAAATTTTATCCGGGATTACATAAGCATAAATTTGGATCTCTTTTTATATGTAGTGATACCCAACATGCCTAAGAACATCATGCCAAAATCTACATCTGGAGGGTCCATAGCCAATGATGATCTCAAATCTATGTAGTTTTATTGTAGTCATTGTATTTATAATGCATTTGTTATCTTCTACTTTCCCTTATTCTTTGGCACCATTTCTCCCTTGTATAATTGTTTTTCACTCACTCACTTTGTCTTACTACAAAGAAACTCTTTGCAATTCTTTAATTGTTTTAGCACTTAAGAAATATGTTCACCTTTTATGTTCCTAGAGTTTTAAATAAATTTGCATTGGAATTCGCTCTCACTAATGCTCTAGTCATTTTTCTCACGTGTATGATTGCTTGGGTGCTACTACTTTCATGCTAACATTAGTTAGCACTTTTAACAACCTATCTAGTTGATGTTTTATTATAGCCTAACTCATCTCCCAAGAAATATTCCCAATACTTCACTCAACTTCCCTCTTTACTACCTAAATGAGGTTTTATTGCATGTTCTAAATTTGTTCTTTTTTCTCATTTATTTTTTGACATTTTCATTCATTTCCTTGATAATTGTGATTGGCACCCTGTAGCCTATTATCGCTTATTGTTTAGCATCATCTTCTTTTGAATTTTACTTTTTGACAGTAATTCTTATTCAACTTCATTTGCCTATAATAGTTGGCGCCATCTACATTTCCTCTTTCTTTGGCACTAAGAACTAACCTTTTCTATAACATTCACCCTTGGCACTAATTTTTCCACATTCCTTCTAAGGCTCCAACTCTTGGTGCTAATCTCTTCATTTTTTTAAGGCACCACCTCTTGGTGACACTCCTTTAATTTTTCCATATGACACCTTCTTCTCTTATCAAACTATTTTGGGATGCCATTTATTTTTTCTTATTAGCACTATTAGTTTTTATCCCACTATCTTCTTTAAATAATGGATTCTCATCACCCTTTCTTATGCGTATACCAATTTTTCCTATTGGTGAGTTCTTGCTATTCTTTTTGCATCCAACCCATCTTCCCTCGATGCATCTTTGCCTCTCTTAGGTGCCATACCCTTCTTTAGGGGTGCTTGTGTCATCCGAGGTGTGTTTTACTCTATGCTTACTCCTAATGTGGGTTGTTATTTAGATGACAAACATATATCTCCATCCCATTCTTGTGATCCATAGAATTTACTTTCTTTCAATATGAGGTCCTTGTATTTGTTGATGCCTATCCCTCTATACTTTTCTTTTCATTCTATGTTGTTGGATTTTAGTGTTATTCATATTTTTTCTTTTTCTTTTGTCACTTCAACTTGTATAGTGTTTCTTAATATAGTTGTAATCCTAACTATTTTTGGTTGACCTCCCATCATCATCATGCCTTAGGAATCATTTCCCTTTTGGCTCAATCAAGATGTTTTTTAATTTATTAGCACAGTCCCTTGGCAGTAAATTCCCTTGGACACCAATTAGTATTTGGGGCTAGGCCATGAAGTCACTCTTCCCTATGACAACATACCTTTTCCCCTTTATTATCACTCTTTAAAAAAATAAAACTTCAACCATAACCTATGAACCAATTCTTTACACAATTGGCCATGTAGAGTTTTCAATTAAATTAAACTATTACCATTAATTTTGGTGATTTTATATAGGCCCATCTACCTTATAATGGCCATCGTATCGTAATACAAGAGATCATTCTTGGAGTTTTTTTTTTTTTATTCTTATCATGCCAATCCTTTTACTTTCTTTTCTTCTAGAACTGGTTCAAGCATGTCTCTTTCCTTTCCTCATCTAATTTTAACATATCAATTAATCTTATCTTTGATGATTTAGTTTCATCCATTCTCATTGCGATGGCTACTTGAAAACTTATAACTATATAACTAACTAGTATTGTTCCTCCTAGTCCATACATAAGTTTAAATGGCATCAACTTATTGAGGTGCTTATAAATGGTTCACTAAGTGCACAAAACTGTAGATACCTATTCATCCCATTCTATGTAGACTACATTGTATACCTTTGTTAATATTGTACACAATATTCTATTGAATGCCTGAGTGGTATCATTGGCCTATGAATGCGCTTAGCAGTCCAATGATGATTACGTTCGTAAAGTGTGTTCCTAGCCCAAATCTACTTTATTCATATAAAAACTTTGTTGACACATAAGTGATATAATTTTTGGCTAATCTAGGATTTATCCATCATAGAAATAATATGTTCCATATTAATAAATCTCGATTTTAAATTTTTAGGAAGGTTTTACTAGTCCAATAAAATCAATTGTCCATTTCTTAAATGCTTGAAGCAATAATCCTAGGTGTTGGTGCACTTCATCTCTCATGTTAGGCTTCTGCACCCTTTGGCACATATCGTAAATTTATGCAAATATAGACCACCATAAATTACAATTGGGACAATGCAACGGTTTGGGTTTTGGTTATTCAGGAGATTCAAGGTTCAAATCACGGCGTGGGAGTGTGTGAGGGGGTGGGTGTGTGTTAAAATCCTTATTGATAAGCATAGCTCTCAGCGTGGGCGAATGTGTGAGGGGGTGGGTGTGTGTTAAATTCTTTATTGATAGGCATAGCTTTCGGCTTTATGAGAGATCATGATTGAGAAGAGACTGCTCAGACCTGTGCGTCATAGGGGTTTCTCACACTAACCAAAAATAAAAAATAAAATCATCGTTACAATTAATTTCCTAAAAAATTGACCCCATCAAATGTTTTAATTTTTTTTTTTGTTACATAGGAATGTTGGTTATAACTATTATTTTTAGTAACTGGCCAACAAACCTATTCGTCTCGTTGTTGTTGACTCAAGCATTAGATGGGGACCACCAATCGCTCGAAGTTCATATTGTCGTCATTGGTTTGGTGTGTACTCGAGAGGATTCAAAACAAACTACTACCTTTGCTAAATGACACCACCAAGGTTTGAACCTAGGTCTCTTCTTGGTAAGTAAGTATCCAACCACATTAACACTTACCAATCCACCTAACCCTTATCTTAACCTTTCCAAATGACTTATTATTATCTATTTTATATAAATATAATATTACCTTAATCAATTATCTCTTCTTTCCTATTTTATCCAGTACTTTTTGGAAAATTTTCACTAGCTAAAATTAGCGCAATCTCCTCTAACTCTTCTCGCACTAACTCTATATAAGTTGGCACTAGGGAGTCCATCTATCAAATTACCTCCTTTCGCCTTCTTAATTCTTGATAGATGATGAAGGCTATGATGCAATCACCCAGACTTAACTATGATTTGAAATCGAATTTATAATAATAACACCCATTTGCATATGCACTCTTTTACCATCGGTCTATTTATTAAAACTTAAGTGGATCATGGTCTGGTCTGTGCACCTCTTTACCATCGGTTTATTTATTAAATCTCAAGTGGATCATGGTATGAGTAAAATACAAATGATGTCACCCACAAATAATATTTATACTTTTATAGTTTTTGGATTGGTTAAATATTGGTCAAGTATTTTTCTTCTTAAGAGTTAGATTTAAATTAAGTTGTCAGCTTTGCAAAAGTAAAGTGGGAACATACCAACTATCAAAGATAAATAATTTATTAAAAAAACCCTATGATTTAATTCCCAGTTACTATAATAATTGTAACCAATTTCTTTGTAATTAAAAAATATGTAACATACACCATCCCTAACACTTTTCTTTAAGTTGTGCTACCTAAGCTCTTCTGTGGCATGAGACCCCACCGGAGATCCACCCAAAAAGGTTTAATATTTGTACTAGACTGTATTATAGCGGCAGTCCAGGTTGTGAAGAGGGCATCTGCCCATCATTTTCCCGGCAGTCTCTGTGCTGCTGGATTTAACAAGAATGTGAAATCACATGATGCTGAATGTATCTTTGAAGTTCCAGTTATACTGTAGCATCTGTTCTATTCACTTTCACCCGAAGTCCTTTATTTTTAAGGCATTTTTTATTTTCTCCATCCTCTGTAACTTAGAGCCAAATGCCGGCAGATGGTTTCAAATGCTCAATTAGAAGAGTGAGAAGTTTTAAAATGATTACCGAAGAGCAGAATGTAGCTTTAGTGTGTGGCTTCTAGAGTATTGGTGTCTTTGATTTCTATTATAATGGGTCATTTGGAGAGTGGTCTTAAAAAAGAAATGGGTTATTAAGATTTTGCTGAAGTTGAAGATGAAGAGAAGTGCATTTTTTTTGTGTTGAGATGGTTATTAATCCATATCTGAGATATGAAGAAATTTTGACACCCATATGGCACCACAATGCACTCCAAGCAGAAAGGCAGTTAGGAGGGAGTTTACTCAAACATTTTTTTTGGTTACATAAGAGTTGGTTACGGTCACTATTTTTAATATCTGGTTGCTGCAGGTACAAATCACATAGACTGTTCCCAACACGTTTAGTCGTCTCATTGTTGTTAACCCGACGTGAGATGGAAACCACCCCAGGGTTGGTACCGTTGTCGTAGTTCTCACGTGCACTCAGAGGATTCAGACTACTTCCTTAGAGGATTCAGACTACTTCCTTTGAGATGGAACCACCCCAGCGTTCGCGCCATCATCGTGGGTCTGATGCGCACTTAGAGAATTTAGATTACTTCCTTTGCTAAATGGCACCTCCAAAGATTGAACCTAGGTCTCTTCTTGGTAAGTGCCCAACCACACTAACATTGTTGTTGACCCGACATAAGATGGAAACCACCCAGGATTTGTTCGGTCGTTGGCATGGGTCTGACGCGCACTCAGAGGATTCAAACTACTTCCTTTGCTAAATGGCAACCCCAAAGATTGAACCTAGGTCTCTTCTTGGTAAGTGCCCAACCACACTTAACATCATTGTTGTTGACCCCACATGAGATTGAAACCACCCCAAGATTTATACCGTCGTCGTAGGTTTGATACACACTCAAAGAATTCGGATTAAACTTCCTTTGTTAAATAACACCCCAAAATTTGAACCTAAATCTCTTTTTGGTAAATATCCAACCACGTGGACATATGCGAATCCACTAGCTTTTTGAAAACTTTTGGAAGAAGTAGATTTTGGTTGTGAATTTCCTTGGTTGGTTTCGGGCTTATGGGAGTAGTGAAAGGGTCCTTTTGGATTTGGGTGGGTGGTTAGGTTTGGGTTGAAGAGAAAGTGCATCGAGGGCCCCATTTTTCAAGGATAAATTATGAGCGTGGTGGGTATTCGTAAAGGACTCCATCCGTACCTTGTTTGCATGTGCGTTCAAGAAAATGCCACTTTTCCAAGCCTGGCCTCCTCTTTATAATCTAAGGAAGTACTGAAGTACTAAGAAAAAGTCATGGTGACAAATATCTGCTACGTGCAAGGGGACGATTGGAGAATTTGAAATATGCTGAGGAATGGCCACGAAACAACTTTTTATGAGCATTATTCATAAATTATGGTAATACTTTCATAATGCTTTTTAAGCGCCTCCTTTTAAATTATAAATGAAAAAGAAGACGTAATATGTTGTCATCATGCTTTGCAAGCATCGAACTTTAATATTGTGGGAGCATTTATTTATTTTATTGCATTATTAGTGCACCTATGATTAGTTTGTTTAGGTTAGGTTAGTTTAGTTGAGTTAGTAAGTTATTATGTTTAGATTGCACTCCAAGTTGTTATATTGGATTTTGCTGCAGTTCAAATTGTTATATTTGGGTTGCACTCCAAAACTGTCATATTGGATTTTATTGCACTTGAGTTGTTATTTTTGGGCTGTATTTCAAGCTGTTAATATTGAATTTTATTGCATCCAAGTTACTATGTTTGGGTTGCACTCCAAAGCTGCCATATTGGATATTATTGCACTCCAAATTGTTATGTTTGGGTTGTACTCCAAGCTGCCATATTGGATTTTGCTGCAGTCTAAGTTGTTATGTTTGGGTTGCTCTCCAAAACTGCCATATTGGACTTTGCAGTACTCCAAGTTGTCATTTTTATGTTGCACTCCAAAATTGTCATATTTGGTCTTTGTTGTACTCTAAGTTCCTATATTTGTGGTGTACTCTAAGTGTCCATTTTATGATGACACTTATGTCTATATATGTAGACCTTCCTCTTCCGTTTTAGAGGTTGGGTTTAAAATATATGATCTTGGTTTAACTCTTTGTATTCTAACTTTCATGGTTAGTTAGACAATCTTATTGATATATATATAAAATTTGTGAAATTTATCTTAAAAATATTAATATATATATTTTTAATTATATATAAATAATTTTTTGTTGTCTTCAATGTAAAAAGTTAATATATAAATATTGGATCCTCAACAGTTGACCTAAAAATATTAGGTCATTAAATATCAACCTTTATAAGTCTTTAATATAAATTTAAATAAAAAATAAAAATCAATAATAATTATTTTTTAAGTGGGTATAGGACTCTAAAAAAAGATGTTAAGAATGAGAGAAAAAATGTTTGAATACTAAAGGTCTAAACATTAATGCAAGATAAGTAGCAAGTTATTTAAAAAAGAAGAAGTTAAATAGTTAATTTTAAACATAAATTAATAAATGGTATTAGTTTAATTGGTTATATTTTTTAATTTTTAGAAGATTAAGGTAAGGTTCTAATTTTATCAAACTATATATATATATATATATATATATATATATATATATATAATTTTAAATTTTTTGTTGTATTATTATGTAGTTATGATGTTATAAATACTTTAGCCATTGTTTACTAATAAAAAGAATGAGTTGTTTTATTTATTTATTTTTTCTTAAAAAAATTATTAATTTTAATTTTAGAGTTTGAAAATTTTACAATGATATGGGTATTTTACACCTTTATATAAGTCTTACTAAACAACCCCATTAAAAGTTGTTTTAAAATCTTAAATTTCTTTGAAAAGACTATTAAACCTCATACATAAAAAACTATGAACAATCTAGTGCCAATCTTAAATTTCTTTAAAAAGTCTATTAAACCTTATACATAAAAAAACAATGAACAATCTAGTGCCAGCATTTTATACCCTTTATATAGGCCTTACTAAACAACCCCATTTCGTTTTGATACTTCAACTCTAAGGCCATCAATCATCTTTTAGATATAATCTTATTTTTTTTCAATGTGGATATAATCTTAATTATCAAAAGGTTAAAAAAAAACACATAATATGTCCTAAACCAAATCTTGTATCAAATAAAAATAAACATCAAAAGGAGGATTGTGGTGGAGTCACACTCCCACACATTATTATTCCTTTTAACCAAGTACCAACTAGAATATCCAAGACAACTTTTGATAGACCATATGCTTCCTTATTTAATTCTCTGTAAATATGATTATAAAAGATCTTTGCAAATGATGTTTCTAGCAATTTTACATGCTCATAATAAGGCCTAAATTTTGCATCCCCATTAATCCTAAAGCCTAATCCACCACCAATTTTGAGTCACCACAAACTTGAAGTTTTGTTATTCCTTGTTCTACTGCCATTCTTAACAAAAATATCAAAGCCTTCCACTTTACTATATTATTGGTACCATCATCAAGACCTATTTTGAAAGTGTATTTATGATTTTCATTTTGATATAACACTTCTGTCCCATATCTATCTCTTTTGTTTTAACAAGTTCGACTTCGTAGTATCCACTGTTAAAATGTAAACTTGTCTTATAACCTTTAATTTTAAAACTTTGTTTTATGCCTTCATCAATATATTTAATATATGTATCAGAAGTATTTACTCAATAATATATATATATATATATAGAACTTCACATTATATAAATATAAGTATGAATCATTTTATATAATATTTTATATAGAATTATTATAATTTTAAAATGTAATCGTAGTATCCACTGTTAAAATGTAAACTTGTCTTATAACCTTTAATTTTAAAACTTTGTTTTATGCCTTCATAAATATATTTAATATATGTATCGAAGTATTTACTCAATAATATATATATATATATATATATATAGAACTTCACATTATATAAATATAAGTATGAATCATTTTATATAATATTTTATATAGAATTATTATAATTTTAAATTTTTTTAAGAATATAGTTTTAGTATTAGTAATTTGGATGAGGTAAATAATAATAATATTATTTTATTTTTATAGGAAAACGTTTACAAATTACATCAACAACCACCCTCAAGGGGTTTGAACACAAGACCACTTAAGAAACAACCATCATCTTAACCACTAGGGCAATTGCCTGTCGGTAATAATAATAAATTCTTATAAAATTTGTGATGAATTGCTACACAGAATTTTTGGTTTTGTATATAATATTTCTATAAATTTAAGTAGTTTTATAAATGTAATTTTGATATAAATAAGATAAAATAATCTCATGTATAACTTTTGAAATATTATTTTATATTTTACTTTTAATTAATAATTTTTAAAATTAAAATTAGTTTATATTTTTTAATTAAGAGAATTTTGTATGAACTTTAAATTTAATAATAAGTTCTAATTTAATTTAACGTGAATTCTTTAACAAAGTGATACATACTCTTGTAATATATTCTTCTAAATCTTCTTTTTATTTATTATAATTAATTAGTTAAAATTAAATTAATTTTAAAAGAAGATAGTCTTATATTTGATTAGATTAAACTTTGTTTGCTGGGTTTAACAGTAAGATATTGAATAAAAGGTGTAAGAGAGTTAAACAAAATTTGCTGGTCATAATTAAACAAAGTTTGATTCAAAAAATATATACTAAGTAAATAATATCCTTTATAATTATAATGATTCTTATTAATTTCATAAGTAGTTTTATAAATGTAATTTTGATACAAATGAGATAAATAAGATAAAATAATCTCATTTATAACTTTTGAGATATTATTTTATATTTTACTTTTAATTAATAATTTTTAAAATTAAAATTAGTTTATATTTTTTAATTAAGAGAATTTTGTATGAACTTTAAATTTAATAATAAGTTCTAATTTAATTTAATTGTTTTGAATTTCAAATATATTTTAATTTAATTTGATTTAACGCGAATTCTTTAACAAAGTGATACGTACTCTTGTAATATATTCTTCTAATCTTCTTTTTATTTATTATAATTAATTAGTTAAAATAAAATTAATTTAAAAAGAATATAGTCTTATATTTGACTAGATTAAGTGAAGAAAGCTTTGTTTGTTGGGTTTAACAATAAGATTTTGAATAAAAGGTGTAAGAGAGTTAAAAAAAATTTGCTTGTGATAATTAAACAAAGTTTGATTGAAACAATATATACTAAGTAAATAATATCCTTTATAATTATAATGATTCTTATTAATATTAAAAACCACTTTATTTCACTTCAAAATTCATAAAAATATTTTAAGTTGCATTGAAACCAAGATAATAAAGATGAAGGTTTTGTTTCGTTCGATGTTGTAGGCTAATGAAAAGTTTACTAAGAAAAATGATTTATCGATTTTCATTTTTAGAATTTGAAAATTTTAGGAATGATTTGGAAAGGTAGACATTTTTTTTTTAACGTTTATATTTTCACAATTTAAATATATTAGGAATTTGCTATTAAAAATAAATTCACTCACACAAATACTATAAATAAAACAAAGATATATGAAAGAACATAATATCACAATGCGAAAAGTAAATTCAGAATTAAACAATATCACAACAACACAAAATCGTAGGCCTCTTCGAGGGGGCAACCTTCTTCAATATTTTCATTAATTTGCAAAAAGATACATTTATTCATGGATCCATGTATTTTAAAGATACATTTCATGCAACCATAACCCTAAGCTCAAGAGTTGACTTACATGCAAAATGCCACTCAAGCTATAATCTTCTACCAAATATCGGTTACATTTTTTATAGCGATTACATGAAATGGACCCACTTGTCTAGGCACCTTACTTGCTACATACATTTAAAAAAAAAATATTATAAAAGGATCCCCACGTTGGAAGTGGATCATTACAATAATCAAATGAGAATTGCAAAATATTGTTGGGATGGGGTCCTAACATGCTCTTCCCCTTCAAAAAGATTTATCCTCAAAGTTATAGATGAGGAAACTAGTATTGTAGCTATTGGAAAGACTCCCACGTAACATATTTTGGTTGTAATCCTCGCCACCGAACAAGAACCTCAGTGATTACTTGGTTGTGAAGAGTGTGTGACCTACGATCCAATATATGTTTTGACTCAAGCAAGATAGAACTCTCTTCATCTAATTCAGGTAAAGGAAATTGAACATGTACTTGATTTTCCAGAACCTTCTTGAGAGAGGAGATATGAAAGATAGGATGAAGCTTGGATGTAGATAGTAGGGCCAATTTGTAGGTAATGGCACCAATTCGTTGTAAGACCTGGTGCGGACCATAATATTTGGTAGCGAGCTTTTTGCCCTTGCAAGGCTGGAGGGATGAATGTTTATATGGATGCAAGTAAAGGAAGACCATATAGCCAAATTCTAAACTACGCTCGGTACGATGTTGATCAACTTATTAGCGCATTCGATTCTAGGTTAATTCTAAATTTAACTTCAGTTGATGAAGGACTTTGGCATGTTGGTGAATTATAGTGTCAACAACATGCACCTTGGAGCTTCTTGGAATATAGGAGGAGGGCGTTGATGGAGGCCAACCATAAACAAATTCAAAAGGGGTGACTTTGGTTGCAGTGTGATAGGAAGTGTTAAATCACCACTTAGCCAAGGGAAGCTAGTTTGCCCACCGTGTAGGATGATCAGAGGTAAAAAAACGAAGGTAGATCTCTAAATATTTGTTGACAATATTTGTTCGAACATATATTTATCGATGATAATATGAAATCATTTCGAGCTGAGTTTCTTGCAACTTAAACAAATATTGCCAAAAATTACTAGTGAAGGTAGGGTCACGATCAGACACAATGAAGGTAGACATGCCATGAAGATGAAAGATAAAATCTAGGAAATCTTGGGTGACTATTGAGGCCATGTAAGGATGGAAGAGGGGATAAAAATGAGCATACTTTGTGAGACGATCCATGACCACAAAAATAAATAATTTTCTTCCCAATTTAGGTAAGCCTTCAATAAAGTCCATGGAAATATTTGTCTAGACCTATTTTGGAATAGGCAAAGGTTGAAGAGTTCTCGAGGAAGGCTCTGATTCTCATTTTATCCATTGAAAAATATCACACTCGACCACAAAATTTTGAATGTCCTTCACACCCTTCCAAAAAAGTACACTTAATCCTTTCATAAGTTTTGAGGAACCCTAAATGGCCTACAACGGGTGAAGCATGAATTTCCTTCATGATGAGTTCTCGGATTATAAATGTACAAGGAACAACAAGGCACTTGAGATAACACAAATATTGTCCATCCCAAATGTATGTTGGATACGATGTAGGGTCCGTTTGAAGTGATGCAACCAAAGTTTACAATCTTGAACCCTTATGCACCTCTTCTCGAAGAGAATTTATCCGTTGCGAGATGAGCGAAGAAATGACATACATCATACTTTGAGCCTCAAATTGGTGAGAGAGAGAATCCACCACAATGTTCTCTTTACCATTTTTATAGTTAATATCATAATCATAGCCCATGAGCTTAGAGATCCACTTTTGTTATTCGAGGGTGGCAACTTGCTACTCCAGGAAGTATTTGATACTTTAGTGATATATTTTAATGGATAAATGTTGCTCAATGAGATAAAGCCACTAGTGAGTAACCACGTGCAAAATTATAAGCATCTCCTTAGCATAAGTTGATTTACCTAGGTTTTTGCTCGAAAGTGCTTTACTAGTGAAGGCCAAAGGGTGCCCTTCCTGCATCAACATAACTCCAATACCATTGCTAGAAGCATTGTTTTCAATTACAAAGGTCTTGGAGAAATTAGACATTGCTAAGATTGGATTGGTTGTCATAGCACACTTCAAATCAAGGAAGGCCTTCTCAACTAGACTTGTCCAAGTAAAATAATTCTTTTCTAACATGGTCGTTAAAGGAACAACTATTTTTCCATAGTTGCAAATAAATTTGCGGTAATACTTTGTGAGGCCCAAAAATCCATGAATACCCTTTAAAGTGTGAGGCTTTGGCCATTCTTGAATGACTTGAATCTTCTTAGGATCAACTTTAACTTCATATTTGGTGACAATGTGTCCCAAGTACTCGACTTCAGTCAACCTAAAAGAACACTTGGACCTCTTAGCATAAAGTTGATGTGGTGCCAAAAGCTGTAGAGTCTGGTCCACATGGATGAGGTGCTCATCCCAAGAGCGACTATAAACCAAAATTTTAGCAAAGAAAACTAAAATAAATTTATGAAGGAATGGGTGAAAGATATTCATGAGGCTTTGAAATGTGGAAGGTGCATTAGTCAAGCCAAATGACATAACCAAGAATTCATAATGACCATCATGAGTGCAAAATATTATTTTGAGGATATACTCATCCTTGAGCCTGATTTGATGGTGTTAGGATCTCATCCTAACCCTTAATGTAATAACTTCCATGATGTAATAATTCCTAGTGAACGTGGGTAGTACCCATGATTAATATTTTGTAATGTTCTAAGTTTTAGCTTAGGTAGTGCCCATGACAAATGGCACCCTTTTTATGTAACACATGGTAGATAGGTGGCATTGTGCATGTAATTCGTGTGGCATTATGCATGTAATCCGAGTGGCATTGTGCATGTAATTCGAGTGGCATTGTGCATGTAATTCAAAGTGGCACTATGCATGTAATTCGGGTGGCATTATGCATGTAATCCGGTGGCATTTTGCATGTAAGCCAACCTTGGAAGGAAACTCCTTAAATACCCGAAAGGGCACCAATGTAACCATCTTTTGCAAAATTAATGAAGTATTGAAGGAGGTTGCCCCCTCGAAGAGGCCTCGCGATTCAGTCCTATTGTGAGATTGTTCTTTATGCAAATTTCTGTTATATTAATGTGATGTTTATGTGAGTTATTTCCAAGCAATTGTGTGAGAGTGTGTTATTTGAGTTTATTTTATAGCAAGATCTTAACAAGTGGTATCAGAGCGCTTTCCAGGGCCAAGTTCTGCTGCAACTGCAATGATTCTTGCCATCCAATCCGCCTGTTAGGTATAAATTCCGTGTGTTTTTTCCATTCTGTTTTTCCTTATTAAAAAAATCCAAAAAAAATATAGTGTTTTTTTTTTCCAGACCAAAAACAAAAAAATATATTATTAGTTGAGTAGGTAGAAACCCTGTACCGGGGGTTTTAAAATATCGCGAAGGATCTGTCGTTATTGGCTAAGCTAGATAGCCCATAAAGCGTCTAGTGAAGTGAGGGGCGATCAGGCTCCAATACCCGTGCCTCGGACGTAACTCGCGCACGGACTTGAGCTCCCACGTATCTTCGGGTATATCGGGAGACCATCTAGGATTAAACAAACTTTTAGCCATTAGGAAGCTCTTCGGCCTTGTATTACTCATAGTCTACGGGACACAACATCCCGGACGATTACCCTCCCGTATTGTCGTAGAGGCGGGTAGTGTGCTCAAGGGTATGTGTGGAATCCTCCTTGAGTAGTGGCCTGAAATATTGGTCCGAGCACTATTGTTCGTCACCTGTCGGTATATTAGAGGGCCTATGGGTGGTACATACTCCTATACTTAGCATTCCCTGGTTCCGTTAAAACTTCAACCTCGTAAAAAACGTAAAAATAAAAATAAAAATCCAAACATCCATGTTCGTAAACCCGCATTTCAAAAGTGAGCATATGAGAAAGGAGTCCTCTACTAAAAAAATAATCGAAGGGACATGCATTCGGGATAAGCCATGAGGGTGACACTTAAGTTGAAAGTCCTGGAGAATAACAATGAAATTTACAAGTGGCGATCACAATCGAGTCGTAGAGGTCAAGACGATCAAGGCGAGAATTCACGATCTTCGTGGTCGAAACGTAATCGTCATATCGATCACCCGCAAAATACAGAGAATCTTGAGTGTGAAACACGGCCGGTTATAGATAGTGCTCCAGTAGCCAACTTTTTCTCAGTAGCTCATAATCAGAATCTGTAAACACCGTTAGACTCAACAAAACAGAGATAAAAAAAAAAAAAAAAAAAAAAAAGTCTGGGGTGCCAAAAAGTAGTGTTGAGATATATAGCTCATTGTGACCACCTCCTTCTGCTGATCATTTTGATATATAGCACCCAAGCACTTTTTTGGGCACTTACTAAAAATAGTAAGTCCTAAAAATTCAATTCTATTTTTAGTAATTGGTCACAAAAGGTCAAAAAAATGGCCCAGGGTACCCGTGGACACCAAAAAGAACTAGAACACTTGGAGTCCCTAACAAAAGCCATTGAGAACTTGAACTCGGCTTTTCACTCCATAAGGGAAGAAGTCCAAGGTCTTCGCCTAGAGCATGAGGCCACTAGCAATCGCTTGGAAGAAGCATTGACAGAAGTAGACAAAAAACTGAGAAGAGAACCACCCAAATCGGAATACCAAGCTGAGAGTTCTACAAGGAATCGTGACCATGATCCACCCTTTAGAATGCCCAAATTGGACTTTCCCAAATTCAGTGGGAAGGATGTTGATGGGTGGCTATGTCGGGTTGACCAATTCTTTCGACTTCATAATGTACCCATATTTCATCGAGTCCAGATGGCTTCCTTTAACTTGGAATCTGAGGCTCTACACTGGTTTCAATGGTTGCGTCTTGCCTACCCAAATCTCTCTTGGGAGGATTTTGAATCCCAACTACTCACTCGATTTGGTCCTAGTGAGTTTGAGGACTTTACAGGAGCCTTAACCAAACTACAACAAACAGGGTCAATCCGAGAGTACCAAGCTCAATTTGAAAAATTGGCCAATAGGACAAGAGGATTGAGTGAAGGGTTCTTCCAAAGTTGTTATATCGATGGGTTGAAGATGGAACTCCAAGCAGAAGTAAAAATGTTGAAACCACGAACTATGATGGAAGCTATCGCTTTGGCCCGTCTGGCCGAATCTAAACTCTCTGCCCAAAGACGCCCATCAAAGTTTCTGCCAAATAGACCTTCATTTCCTCCTAGAGCCCAACATCCAGTTGATAATAAACCTGCTGCACCAAAGCGCCTCACCACCGAAGAGATGGATGCACGTCGTGCCCAAGGATTATGCTACAATTGTGATGAAAAGTTTTTCAAAGGGCATAAGTGTGCACACAAAAAACCGTTCCTGATAGATGTTGAAGAACCGGATACCTCTGATGAGAGTGATAAGGATGAGGACCCTCCATAAACACCTCCTCCACAAGAAGAAGTGAAACAGGAACCTGAGACAGCAATTACAGTCCATGCCCTTGCAGGCATCACTACTCCTCAAACCATGAAGGTTACAGGATTTTTCAAGGGTCAACGTCTTTCCATCCTTCTGGATTCGGGAAGCACGCACAACTTTATTGACCCTAGAGTTGCTCAGCGGGCAAATTGCTATATCCACACTTGTAATTCCTTTGAGGTCATGGTAGCCAATGGGGGAACCTTACCTTGTAAAGGTAAGTGTCGCAATGTTAAAATCCAGATAGGGGACTATGCACTCAAGCAAGACATGTTTGCCCTCCACTTGGGTGGATGTGATATTGTTTTGGGATCTCAATGGTTGAGTACGTTGGGCACTATCGCTTGGAACTTTGCTGAACTCTGGATGCGGTTCTCCCGGAACGGACAAACACACATCATCAAGGGCTCCCCAAACAGAACACCTCAAATTATCAGTTCAAACGGCATGGAGAAATTGCTCAAGAAATCATCACGTGGGGTCATTGCACAACTATTCTCCATCCAACCATCCACATCCCCAATGGGTGAAATCCCACCAGACCTACAACAGATTCTCCACAAACATGAGGCCATCTTTTCGAAACCAACCACACTTCCACCGCATCGCTCTCATGACCATGCCATTCCATTATTGCCAGATAGTACACCTCCCAATATCAGACCGTATAGGTACCCCCATGCCATGAAGTCAGAGATTGAGAAGATGATACAGAATTACTCAAGGCGGGTGTCATTCGGCCTAGTACTAGTCCCTACTCGCACCGGCCTTACTAGTCCTCAAGAAGGATGGCTCTTGGCGCTTGTGTATTGACTACCGAGAACTCAATAAGATAACCTGTCAAGGATAAATTTCCTATCCCCGTGGTTGATGAATTACTAGATGAATTACATGGGACCATGTACTTCACCAAGCTAGACCTCCGCTCCGGGTACCATCGATCCGGCTCGGGGATGAAGATATTCCTAAAACCGCTTTCGCACTCATGAAGGTCATTATGAATTCTTGGTAATGCCATTTGGTCTCACAAATGCTCCTTCCACATTCCAAAGCTTGATGAACAACATCTTTCGCCCTTTCTTGCGAAAGTTCATCCTTGTGTTCTTCGATGACATCTTGATTTACAATACACATGGGAAGAGCACCTCAATCATGTAGATCGAACCCTCCAACTATTGGCCGACCATAAACTATTTGCAAAAAGGTCCAAGTGCTCCTTTGGTTTGATTGAAGTAGAATATCTGGGACACATTGTCTCAAAGGATGGTGTCAAGGTTGACCCTAAGAAGATCCAAGCAGTCCAAGAATGGCCGAAACCTCGCACACTCAAAGGGCTTCGAGGATTTTTAGGGCTTACAGGATATTACCGTAAATTTGTCTGCAATTATGGAAAGATAGCCGCCCCCCTCACCTCCATGTTAAAGAAGGATTCTTTTACTTGGACAGGGCCGGCTGAGCAAGCATTCCTCGGACCTCAAGCATGCCATGACCACCACTCCGGCTTTAGCCATGCCGGACTTCTCTAAAAATTTGTCATTGAAAGTGACGCTTCTGGTCGTGGTATTGGGGCAGTATTGATGCAAGAAGGACGCCCTTTGGCTTTTACCAAAAAAGCCCTATCTGATCGTAATTTGGGGAAATCCACATATGCCAAGGAAATGTTGGCAATATTGCATGCAGTCCTGCATTGGTGGCCTTACCTCATTGGGCACCATTTCTCAATCAAAACTGACCACCGTAGTCTGAAATACTTTCTAGAACAACGAGTTGCCACCCCCGAGCAACAAAAGTGGGTATCAAAACTCATGGGCTATGATTATGACATCACGTACAAAAAAGGAAAGGATAATCTTGTGGCGGATGCTCTCTCTCGCCAATTTGAGACCCTTAGTATGTTGTGTGCCATCTCTGCACCCTTGCCCCAATGGATTGAGCCCTTACGTCAGGAAATACTTCAGGATGCAGATTTGAAAGACCTGGTTGCTTCACTTCGGGATGATCCAGAGTCTACACCAGGATATAGTTGGGATGGCCAGGATCTGCGTTACCATCAACGCCTGGTTCTTCCTCCTAAGTCCCCACTTCGGGAACTCCTCATGAAGGAATCACATGCTACTCCATCTGCTGGCCATTCAGGGTTCCTAAAAACTTATGAGCGACTCAAGCGTACCTTCTTTTGGAAAGGTATGAAACAGGACATTCGCTCTTTTGTAGCAGATTGCGACACTTGTCAAAGGATGAAAGGAGAAACAATGCACTCCCCAGGCACTCTTCAACCATTACCGATACCAGATCAGGTGTGGACTGACATCTCCATGGACTTCATAGAAGAGCTACCTAAGTCCTGGAGGCAAGTCTATTATTTTCGTGGTAGTGGATCGCCTTTCAAAGTATGCTCACTTTTGTGCCCTAACCCATCCTTACACAAAGATCCACTATTGCCCAAATTTTTCTTGACTCCATATTTCGCCTTCATGGCATGCCCACCTCCATTGTATCTGATCGTGATCCCACCTTTACTAGCAATTTTTGGCAAGAGTTGTTTAAGTTGCAGGGGACTCACCTCAAAATGAGTTCAGCCTACCATCCGCAAACGGATGGTCAAACAGAGGTTGTTAATAAATGCTTGGAAACCTACCTTCGTTGCTTTGCCTCCGATCATCCTACTCATTGGGCAAAATGGCTTTCCTTGGCCGAATGGTGGTACAACACTTCCTATCATACCGCCACCAAACTCACACCGTTTGAGGCAGTTTACGGGCGCCCTCCACTCACGCCTTCCTCCTACATTCCGGGCAGCTCCAAGGTCCAGGCCGTCGACAATACTCTGAGTCAACACACCGAGGTCCTTCGCCAACTCAAGCAGAATTTGAACATGGCCCAGAATCGGATGCGCCAACAAGCTGATCAGCATCGTTCTGAGCGCAGTTTTGATGTGGGTGATATGGTCTTCCTTCGCTTACATCCATACAAACAATCATCCCTACAACTCCGCAGGTGTCAGAAGCTCGCTCCAAAATTCTATGGTCCTTATCAGGTTCTACAACGGATTGGTCCCACAACTTACAAATTGGCTCTCCCCCCCACTTCCAAGATCCACCCTATTTTTCATGTTTCCCTTCTCAAGAAAGTTGTGGGCACAAAGGTACAGGTTCAATCAACACTCCCCGAGTTGGATGAAGAAGGCTCCATCTTACTTGCACCGGAACAACTGCTGGATCGTCGAACTCGCACTCTGCGCAACCGTACCATCACAGAGGTCCTGGTTAAGTGGCGTGGACTTCAACCTGAGGATGCTACATGGGAGTCTCTCCATCAACTTCAAGCAATAGTTTCTCATTTTCAGCTTTGAGGACAAAGCTTCTTCAAGGAGAAGGGCATGTTAGGATCTCATCCTAACCCTTAATGTAATAACTTCCATGATGTAATAATTCCTAGTGAACGTGGGTAGTACCCATGATTAATATTTTGTAATGTTCTAAGTTTTAGCTTAGGTAGTGCCCATGACAAATGGCACCCTTTTTATGTAACACATGGTAGATAGGTGGCATTGTGCATGTAATTCGTGTGGCATTATGCATGTAATCCGAGTGGCATTGTGCATGTAATTCGAGTGGCATTGTGCATGTAATTCAAAGTGGCACTATGCATGTAATTCGGGTGGCATTATGCATGTAATCCAGGTGGCATTTTGCATGTAAGCCAACCTTGGAAGGAAACTCCTTAAATACCCGAAAGGGCACCAATGTAACCATCTTTTGCAAAATTAATGAAGTATTGAAGGAGGTTGCCCCCTCGAAGAGGCCCGCGATTCAGTCCTATTGTGAGATTGTTCTTTATGCAAATTTCTGTTATATTAATGTGATGTTTATGTGAGTTATTTCCAAGCAATTGTGTGAGAGTGTGTTATTTGAGTTTATTTTATAGCAGGATCTTAACAGATGGTACCTCAAGCGAAGATATAATTTGGAGAAAAACATAGCCCCATGCAACTCATCTAGTAATTCATCCACCATGGGAATAAGAAACTTATCCTTAATGGTGAGCTTATTGAGCTCATAAAAATATATACATAATTGCCAAGACCCATACTTATTTCAAACCAATAAGATAGAGTAAGAGTAAGGAATGTGTTGTCTTAGTAAACAACTTCCCCAAAATTCCCCTTCCCTTTAAGTTTTCAGAGTTTTATTTTTTTCGAGTCTTGAGCCCCAACTCTTGTGAAGCACACAAGTTTTTCAAAGGGGCACGCTAGTCCACGAGTCCCCCTTTTGGATCGTGCGCACCACCTCCTATGGAGCGCACAAGTTTTTCAAAGGGGTGTGCTAGTCCGCATGCCCCACCTCATGTAGAGAGCATGAGTTTTTCAAAGGGGCACATGGACCCTTTTGGGTTGTGTGCCCCACCTCCTATTGAGTGCACAAGTTTTTTCAAAGGGGTGTGCTAGTCCGTGCGCCCCACCTCCTATGGAGCGCACAAGTTTTTTCAAAGGGGTGCGCTAGTCCGTGCACCCCCATTTTGGGTCATGCAATCCACTTTCTGTGGAGCGCACAAGTTTTTAAAAGGGGTGCGCTAGTATTCACACCCCATTTGTTTTTGGTGTGCTCCACTTACTTTGAAGTGCACAAAGATTCCAAAGGTGCACAAACTTCCAAATATCTTACTCCAAGTCATGCGACTACTTATGAGGTGCACATATGAATTAAATATGCATGAAATTCGTGCACCCCTTACTTAAGTCGTGGGTCTCACAAAAGCATACCTCGTTCGAGCCAACTAGAAAATAAATACGTGGGTGGCCCTAATTCCTCCTGATGGAGATCCAACCAAACAGGTTCGGGAGGTATCCGATCAACATGCAACATCAAATTAATTCATGTGCCTAGCCCTCGTGGCACAACTAATAAAGTTCTATCTACCAATGAGGAAACAACACTCCACCTAATTAAATTAATGTAGGCTCTTTAAAAAGAATGTGGCAAACTTCCCTCACGACGTCGATGCAAAAGGATTTACTATGCGCATGCAGAGTGCATTTCAGATATTAGTCAAGGGAACTAAATTAAACTATTGAAAGAACTAAGCACCCCACCATAGAGGTGTCACCAGTCCGCTAATGACTTCCATGAGCACAACTACAATAGGAGTAATGAATGTAAAGGCTCAAATCAAAAAATTAATGGGGGCTTGGCTGGTAAAAAATATGGTAGGAAGGTCCAAAGACCCAAAGGTGCTGACTGACTCGCTTGATTCAAGCACAAATATCACATCGAGCCAAAAAAAAGAAGTGGAAAACATAACGAGATATAGTTTTGACCCAACAAAATAAGATAATCAGTGACACCCTACTCTATTGAGGGGTCTATTCATGAGGGTACAGGAAGAAAGTGGTGAGACGAGCCCTGTATGTAATAAATGGAATACTAACCTCGACAATTTAACTTGCACTAAGGTCTACCACTTCTTAGATTTCCTAACATGGTTGGAAGTAGCGTATGACCCCAAAAGTATGACTATCCAAGACCATGCGAATATGGTAGTATTCAGGTTGACATTTGACAGAATTAGACGGGTATTCAGCCTCTCCATAGCCTTGCAAATTTTGGACTTCCACACTCTGGCTCTTCAGTCCAATTTCATGCTCAATATCTCCTTCCCAGACATGCTCTTGAAAATAAATAAGTGCATGCCTCCCAGTTTCCCCATTCACAAGTTCATTATCCGTCCTTAGGTGCAAGATTATACCGTTATGATCAACCTAGTGCTGGGCACAAAATATTTGAAACACATTACAAAAGAAGTCCTCTTATTAATAATCCAATGCAACAAAATAGATAAAATGCCTATGTATCGATGGGAAGAGGTCATCAACAACAACATGGATAAAAAAATGATAAAATTACAAGAAGCCATACTAGCAGATAGGGAAGAACTCCCACCTTTCTCTTATTATTCATTTCTAATTCACTTAGTTATAGGCCAATTGGATCAATCCTTGATCACTCAAATAGGGGGAGTCTGCACCACCATAGTCCAAGATATATTATTGTGTATACAAGAGGGGTGCTCGAGCTACGCAACCTTCTTCGAGAATGTCCTCCCAGTGATTCATACTCGCCTATGCGAAGAGAAACCTAATAGATTTGGGGTCAGGATAAGGATGTTATTTTGGAAATTTGAGTTATTTTATGTTGTCATTGATGTCACATGGATCATTGATGTCAGATTGAGTTTTGGTGGCAAAAGCACTTCATAGATAATCATCTATGATATTTTGGAGAGCATGGATATATACAGGGTTTTTATGAAAACCAAGGCAGGCAAAATAAAAGGTTTTATTTAAAACCATGGTGGGATTATGTGGAAAGAAATTTTATTAAAATATAAGGTGGAATTTTGTTTCATCGAAAAAGGACCTCCGGTGATGAAGATATTAAAGTTTAAAGTTTAAGTTTAAATTAATGGAGGGCCAACCTATGTGCAATTAATGGAGGTTGGCATATATATATGTAAAGGTTTCAATTTATTTTGGAAAGGGGGCATATTATATATCATCAAAAATCTTATTTCGAGGGCTATTTGACTAAATTATTTAGAAGGAGAAATAAGGTGTGTGTAAAGAGATATTTTTGATTTTGCAAAGGGGTTCCAAAAGTGAAGTTTACCTTGTTCTTTTTCAAGAGGATTAATTCTTTCATGAGGTGACAAGTGGTTTTAGGAGAGATAAGGAAGTTGTGCAATTAAAGGCCTTGGTGATGATTATTGAAAAGCAGAGTAATGTTGATTATTTTATGATCTGCTAACCCTTGTGAAGATTGTCAAAACAATTTTGTGATTGTAGCAGATTTACAAGAGGTTTTTTCATCTTCATAAAAAGTATGGGCACATTCTCCTATTGATTTTTTATGGTGGTTGATTTCTGAAATATCATTGGGGGGAAAAGTATTATTTGTGGTTTCCTTTTAAAAAGTGGTTGGTTGAATGATTCAAGGTTTTCTAGTTTGAGAGTTGAGGTTAAACCTTGTTTTATAAGCATTGTTATTGAAGCCCATTGGTTGTGAAAGAAATTGAGTTAGAAAAGAACATGAGTATCATTGTTATGTGAGATTTGTGGTTGAGAATTGTTGGAAACATTTGAGTTGGTTGATACATGCTTGGACTAGGGTTGTGTGAGAAAGAGTTATCCCTTGTGATGATTGGTTGAGTTGAGTTGATTGAGCCTAGTCAAGTGATGTGTGAAGTGATTGTTCAAGTTCTATAAAACAAAATATTCCATCATTCTATGTTGAGTTGAGATTAAGGTTAGAACATATTGAGTCTCTAACAATTATCTTTATGGTTCTATAAGACTTGAGTTGAGTTGAGGTTGAATTGAATTAAGTAGAGGTTGATTTGAGTTGAGAGTGAGATTAGAACATATTGCTAGCAATTCTCTTTATGCTTCTATGAGTTGATTTGAGTTGAGTTGAGATTGATTTGGGTTGAGAGTGAGTTTAAAATATATTGAGTCTCTAACAATTCTCTTTATGCTTCTATGAGTTGAGTTGAGATTGATTTGGGTTGAGAGTGAGATTAGAACATATTGAGTCTCTAAAAATTCTCTTTATGCTTCTATGAAGTTAATTTGAGTTGATATTTCCATTCATTGTTGAGTTCATTTTGAGTACTACTTGAGCATGATTGATTGAGCCTTTGAGAAGGCCTTTGGGATAGATTTGAGGACAGTGTTGAGACAGATTTGAGGACAGTGTTGGGACAGATTTGTGGATAGTTTTGGGCAAGTTCTTGGTGAGATTTCTAGAGAAGATTTGGGCAAGTTCTTGGTGAGATTGTTAGAGCAGATTTGGGCAAGTTCTTGGTGAGATTGCTAGAGCAAATTTGAACAAGTTCTTGGTGAGCTTGCTAGCGCAAATTTGACAAGTTTTGTGTGAGCTTGTTAAGAAGATTATGTGTGAGCCTATTGAGCAGGTTCGTAGTGAGCCTATTTATAGAGCTTTGGACGTGATAGAGTACAGAGGATAGAGTATTAGTGGATATAGATCTAGCAACCAACACAATTGAAGATAGATTTGAGTGAGGACTCTTCAAGTGGAGAGAGGTCCACCAATTAGTGCAGCATAGAGACATAGTCTTCTAGAAGATCACATAGCCATATTAGAAGGGGAAAGAGTTATCCTATGGAAGAGATCCATGAAATTGAGATTAAGGGATTAGTATCTCCTTTGGATAGAGATCCATAAACATTGTAATTGGGAGTGATTCCCAAAGATATTTATTGAGATAGTTTTAGTAAAATATTTTCTCCGTGGACTAGCCCACATTGGGTGAACCACATAAATTATGATGTCTCTATTGTGTATGGTTTTTGTGCATTGCTTTGATTACTGCTATTGATACTGCTATATTTACACAACATAATATTGAATTGGAAGAAAAAGTAAAAAGTGGTCTCATACTGTTCACCACCCCTATCAGTATAATCTTGTGTTCTTCAATTGGCATCAGAGCAGGTTCCTTCAAAAAGGCTAATAACTTGAGGGCAGATTCTACAAAGAACATAGATGGCTTCATAGAAAGGATTTTCTTCAAATAATACTCCATTTTTTGATGGTAACAATTATGATTTATGGATCATGAAAGTTAAGAACTACTTGATATCACATGGATATGAGGTATGGCAAATGGTTGAAAAAGAGTATAGGGTTGAAGGTGATCCCGAGGAAGATAAGACTACCAAAAATTTGGTTGAGATAAATGTAAGAGCAATGAATTGTATTTTGAGTGGGCTACATGAGATAGATTTTACAAAGTTCATGGTATGTACTTCAGCTAATGAGATGTGGACCAAGTTGAGGAATACTTATGAAGGAGATTCCAAGGTAAATTTGGCAAAACTACAAACTCATAGAAAAATATTTGAGGAATTGAAAATGGAAGATTTTGAAGATATTGCAAAGTTCTTACTTCGAGTTGATGAGATTACTAACACTATGAGAGGCCTAGGTTTTGATATGAAAGAATTAGAAGTTACTCAAAAGGTTTTGAGATCAATTCCCATGAAATATGATGCAAAGGTTTCAACAATAGAAGAAACAATGGATATCAACAAGTTAACAATGGAAGAATTGCAAGGTACTCTCAAAACTTATGAGATGAGGGTAATTAAGCATCAAGCTCCAATAAAAGAGATTGCATTCAAGGCTTCAAAAAAAGAGAAAGGGAAATTTTCAAAAATAGATAGATTTTTAGAAAATAATGAGGAAGCTAACTTCATCAAAAGGAATAAGGATTCAAGTAATTTTAGAGATATAAGGAAAGTCAGGTGCTACAAGTGTGGTGATCTTGGTCACTATGCATATAAGTGTCCACATGAAGAAATCAGTGATGATGAAAAATAGGGTCATAGAAGAAAAGAAAATGGAAAGAATAAGCATGACAAAGATGACAGATTCAAGAAAAATAGGTATGAGAAGAAGAAATTTTTTTATAAGGCAAAGAAATCTTACTACATTGTAGAAGCAAGTGATAGCTCAGATTATAGTAATAGATACAATTCAAATGATGAAAAGAAAGAGCATTTATTCATAGGAATAGAAGGTGAAAGAGAACAATGTTTTGTGTGTGGTCAAAGAGGTCACAGATCAGGGTATTGCAATGGTTTCAGTGATAGTGAAGATGAGATGACACATTAAGGAAACAGGCATGGTCAAGGAAATCTTGAGAGTTTGTTTGCTATAGAAGATTATAATGATCTTAGTGACAATGAAGATGAAGAAGAGTTTTTATATGGAATAAGATAAGTAGAAGAAGAACATTCACTCCAAATAGAATAAGTTAAACAAGAGGATAATGTCTCAGTTGATCTAAAGGAAGACTTCAATGTTATCCATGAGCAACTACAAGAGGTTAAGGAGAATCTAAAAGAATTGAGATGTTCTCTACATGAGAAGTTTGATCCATAACATGAATCAAAAAATCAATATATCTGTACTAAGAAGGAAACATGTATTTCAAAGGCTATAGAGATGGATGCCAAGTTGCTACTTGACACAAATGAAGAGAAAGAAGAGGAATATTCCAAAGCACCAAAGGTCCCATATTTCAGGTTTGGGGAATCACACTCAAAAGGAAAGTAAGTTCTAAAAGATGAAAGCAAGGAAGCACCTAATATTTGTGAGGAAAGTTCCAAAGTTCCTATGGCTCCAAATATTTAGTTTGGATCTTGTTTTGAGATAGGTGAATCAAGTTCAAAAGGAGAAGAAACTCTTGAAAAGAAAAGCAAGGAAGAAATTAAGGAAGAGGATTTAGATACTACAAAGAAGGTTCAAGGATGTAATGCACAAGTTGAAAATGATCATAGGGATAATGGTCAAGAAAGGGTCTATGGATCAAAGAAGTTTGATTTTACTAGAAGAAAATTCAAAGGAAGAAGGTATGATTTTCAAGGACATTTCTTCTCATGTAACAGGATTGGTCATAAAGCTTTTCAGTGCAAATGAAATGAGCAACATGGTTTTGGTTTTAGAGCTACACAATTCAGAAGTCATGGTCATAATGGTCATGAAAAAAGAGCTTCACAATACAGGGTTCAAGAAAGGAATGGATATAGAAATTACTTCAAGAAATAATTCAGGACATGGGCACCATCCAAAGGCTACAATATCAAGTATTTTAATTGCAATAACTTTGGGCATATTGTAAAATGGTGTAGGAATCAATTCCAAATAGGTTCAAGGCAAGAAGGTCAAGCAGTTTCAAGACAAGAAGGTCAAATAGGTTCAAAACAAGAAGAGCAAGGAACTCATCGAGAAAAGGATATCAAAAATATGTGGAAGGAAGTTGACAGAGGAAATAAACAATGTAATATAGGAGTAAATGTACTCCCACCCCAAAATTAATCACCTCAAGAGAGAAGGTGGTGAGGTGGCTAAGCTTAAGAGTTATATCTTTTAGCCCATAGGTGTCCCTTTTGCCATTGATGTCAAAGGGGGAGAGATTTGAGTTAGGGGGAGTAGCCTCCAAATAGAGTATTGAGTTAGGGGAGCAGCCTCCATAGAGAGTATTGAGTCAGGGGGAGTAGCTTTGATTCTTAGAGATGGCTTTTGCAGTGATTGTAGTGATTTGCATTAGAGGTGTTGCCATCAATGAAAAATGGGGATATTGTTGGAAATTTGAGTTATTTTATGTTGTCATTGATGTCACATGGATCATTGATGTCACATTGAGTTTTTGTGGCAAAAGCACTTCATAGATAATCATCTATGATATTTTGGAGAGCATGGATATATACAGGGTTTTTATGAAAACCAAGGCAAACAAAATAAAAGGTTTTATTTGAAACCATGGTGGGCTTATGTGGAAAGGGCTTTTCTTAAAATACAAGGTGGAATTTTGTTTCATCGAAAAAGGACCTCCGAAGATGAAGATATTAAAGTTTAAAGTTTAAGTTCAAATTAATGGAGGGTCGACCTATGTGCAATTAATGGAGGTTGGCATATATATATATATATATATATATATATATATATATATGTAAAGGTTTCAATTTATTTTTGAAATGGGACATATTATATATCTTCGAAAAGCTTATTTCAAGGGCTATTTGAATAACTTATTTAGAAGGAGAAATAAGGTGTGTGTAAAGAGATATTTTTGATTTTGTAAAGGGGTTCCAAAAGTGAAGTTTGCCTTGTTATTTTTCAAGAGGATTAATTCTTTCATGAGGTGACAAGTGGTTTTAGGAGAGATAAGGAAGTTGTGCAATTAAAGGCCTTGGTGATGATTATTGAAAAGTGGAGTAATGCTGATTATTTTATGATCTACTAACCCTTGTGAAGATTGGCAATTTTTTTTTGTGATTGTGGCAGATTTACAAGAGGTTTTTTCATTTTCATAAAAAGTATGGGCACATTCTCCTATTGATTGTTTATGGTGGTTGATTTATGAAATATCATTGGAGGGAAAGGATTGTTTGTGGTTTCCTTTTCAAAAGTGGTTGGTTGAATGCTTCAAGGTTTTCTAGTTTGAGAGTTGAGGTTAAACCTTGTTTTATAAGCATTGTTATTGAAGCCCATTGGTTGTAAAAGAACTTGAGTTAGAAAAGAATGTGAGTATAATTGTTATGTGAGATTTGTGGTTGAGCATTATTGGAAACATTTGATTTGGTTGATACATACTTGGACTAGGGTTGTGTGAGAAAGAGTTGTCCCTTGTGATGATTGGTTGAGTTGACTTGATTGAAGTGATTGTTCAAGTTCTATGAAATAAACTATTCCATCATTCTATGTTGAGTTGAGATTAAGGTTAGAACATATTGAGTCTCTAACAATTCTCTTTATGGTTTTATAAGACTTGAGTTGAGTTGAGGTTGACTTGATTTGAGTTGAGGTTGATTTGAGTTGAGAGTGAGATTAGAACATATTGAGTCTCTAACAATTCTCTTTATGCTTCTATGAGTTGATTTGAGTTGAGTTGAGATTGATTTGGGTTGAGAGTGAGTTTAGAACATATTGAGTCTCTAACAATTCTCTTTATGCTTCTATGAGTTGAGTTGAGATTTATTTGGGTTGAGAGTGAGATTAGAACATATTGAGTCTCTAAAATTTCTCTTTATGCTTCTATGAAGTTAATTTGAGTTGAGATTGCCATTCATTGTTGAGTTCATTTTGAGTACTACTTGAGCATGATTGATTGAGCATTTGAGAAGGCTTTTGGGACATATTTGAGGACAATGTTGGGACAAATTTGAGGACAGTGTTGGGACATATTTGTGGACAGTTTTGGGTAAGTTCTTGGTGATCTTGCTAGAGCATATTTGGGCAAGTTCTTGGTGAGCTTGCTAGAGCAGATTTGGGCAAGTTCTTGGTGAGCTTGCTAGCGCAGATTTGACAAGTTATGTGTGAGATTTTTAAGCAGATTATGTGTGATCCTATTGAGCGGGTTCTTAGTGAGCCTATTGATAGATCTTTGGAGTTGATAGAGTACAAAGGATAGAGTCTCAGTGGATAGAGATCTAGTAGCCAACACAGTTGAAGATAGATCTGAGTGAGGAGTCTTCAAGTGGAGAGAGGTCCACCAATTAGTGCAGCATAGAGACAGATTCTTCTAGAAGATCATATAGCCAAAGCAGAAGGGGAAAGAGTTCTCCTATGGAAGAGATCCATGAACTTGAGATTATGGGATTAGCATCTCCTTTGGACAGAGATCCATAAACATTGTAATTGAGAGTGATTATCAAAGAGATTGATTGAGAAAGTTTTAGTAAAAGATTTTCTTCGTGGAGTGTCCCACATTGGGTGAACCACGTAAATTGTGATGTATCTATTGTGTATGGTTTCTATGCATTTATTTTATTATTTCTATTGATATTGCTATCTTTATACAAAATAATATTGAATTGGCCAAAAAAATAAAAAGTGGTCCTATACTGTTCACCCCCTCTCTCAGTATAAGCTTGTGTTCTTCACGTTCTTGCATGAAGCTAAAGTAGGTGATTTCTTATATACAAAAAAATATTCTTATATCAGGATCTATGGGTCCAAGTTACCACCAAAAGCATTGCCTAAACACTGCCTAACATACATAACCATCCTAGAGATATCCCAACATATAGCAAAAGAGGTGAAAATCCAGTCTATAAGGAAAAATAGAGGTGTTCCATGGCTACTGATACCCTGCATAATGGGCCTTACACATATCTGGGTCACTTCTCCTTGCTGTGAGCTATATGGAACATGGACACATATTATTTCTAGGAAATAACTTGGAGACCCCATGACCCTCATGGTTACCATAGAAATACTGTCTCTTCAAAGCTTTCCCTATTATAGGTCACACATAGGGAGGACTATTTTGAGGATGAAATGCAAAAGGCACTTAGACAAAAATGGTCATTAGATTTAGTGTGGAAAATGGAAAATAGGCCACTTAGAAAATTAGAAGTGGTAGGATATTATGGCTCTAATTTTAGGCTTCACAGAGGGTTGTTGGTCGATAAGGTGGTCCCTTTGGTCCTGATTGCTCCCCTAGAAGAATTCTAGGACCCCACCTTTTAGGTTGTCCACCAGAATACAAACTTAATTGAAGTCATGATGAAGATAGTAGACGAAGTGCAACAGGAGTAGGCAAGACTCCCCTTATACTCTAGCTCTCCCATTGCTATATTGAAAGGGAAGTAATTATTCACTTAATCCCCACAACAAGTGAAAATATTTGCATCATCAACCTAGGTGTTAATATATCCATATGAACAGACTGATATTGTAGTCGGTCAATCCACGTTGTTCTATGCCACCTTGGTAATCAACTAAAAGGAACATACAATCCCTTCAAAATATCTGAAGAAGATACAAGAAGTAGGGGGACTTTCAAGCATACTCAAAGAACATGAAGTTTAGGAAGGAATTCCCTCACAATCCCCCACCAAGAAAAGGATCAGGACCGAGTCTGTTGCTTTAGACAGAAAGAAATTTACGCTGTCTAGGATGAAGGACTCACTCCAGTTCACAATCGATGAAGAATATTAGATACAAGACATGAAGGAGCAAAGATATCCTAGTAAAGGAGTAAGAAGGACTAGGGGGACAACAAGATAAGAAACATACGATGTGTCCACTACCACATTTACCATCCATCTACCACCAAGCATAAAGGAAGCCATGATTGACCTCAACAAAGGAGTGATGATGGCTAAAGTAGACCCACTGGATATGATGAAATCACACGTGGCCTCTCAAGCACATGTGGTAGAAGCAATGGAGAAGGAGGTTGTATTTTTAAAGACCAAAGTCACAGAGGCAGAAGAATTACAGTATAAGGTACAACAATTGCAAGTAGAATTAGATCAACTGAAGCAAATTCTAGCTCCCTCTCAGGATGTCAGCACACAAGCTAATGATTGCTTTGGGTCCATTTAAGAATTCAAGCAGGAGATGAAGGATAAGGTACAGGAAAGAATGGATGATCTCTCATCAATATTTTATAATATTTATTCTACCAGACATACTATTGGTATTCTAAAGGACCTATTGCAACAAGCTAATCAGAGAGTGAATCTGATATACCCTGTGTTGCAAAAATTCAAAGAAAAATTTGTGGATATTAGTGCAGGGGCAGCTACCTTGAGGTATGGTTCCATTTGTTTCTTTGCAGAAGAATATGCAAAGATTTTCATTTATCTGCAGAATAGACCAAATTGGCTTTGTTGGGACTAAGATATCACTAGCTCCGAAGAGGAAGTAGAAAATGAGCTAAATGACTATGGTTTTACGCTAGAAAAATTTATCCAAACCCCTGATATTAAATATATTTTTTCAATAAAATACAAGACTTTGACTTCGGTCAAAATACAAAGTTGACAAAGTAGTTCACCTCTTTGGTGGAAATGGTGGATCGCCTATGTGTCTTCATTGAGAACACTATGGAATGGTCCAAGGAATGGGTAAATAAAGTCACACAGGATGTCAACCTATTAATGTTCACCTTGATATTTCATGATGAGGCATGGGTTTATATTGATAAGAGGCTACAAAATCTTGAAGGGGATGGAGTGGGGCCCTATGCACCAAAGGAAGTTCTTGATCAAAGCACAAAAGAGCCCCCTACTCAGGATAGCAGGAAGGATGCCACACAAAAACAATCGCAGTACCCATAGGGGGAAGGGCATGGGCCACATACCCATTTTTGCTCCTACCACATTTTTGAGTGAGAAAGAAGATTTGGCCAGGTGGAGGGTCGATGAAAAAAAGTTACGGCCTAGTTAGAGGATCTAGACCTATATATAGAAGACCAATGTAGCAACAAGTTTTATCATCAAACCCTAGAGAGAGAAAATTTAAGTCCAGGTATAGCTGTGTCTAAAAGTTAATAATATTTTCCTTTGTGCGTGTATTTCCTATTTTTCTTACCTCACCCTTTCTTCTGCCAATTTCTAGGGACTGTCCAGGAAGCGTTGTTCACTAAGATAATTTCCCATGGACGCGCTAGAGTTGGAGACTCTTGCATCACTACATTAAGGATGGAGAGAAACAACCCCCTGTTATGATATTTGAATGGGGGTGCTTTTGTAATTATTATCATATAAGACCCGAGCACTCTACCAAGATTTTCATATGTAAATATTTTTATATGAATACAAAATCCAACTCCATTCCTAGAATTTTTTGTGTTCTTGGTTTGTGTTTGGATTATTTATACATTACAGTTATATGAATGTGTGGATGATGCTTTCCCTCACTAGTTTAATCGTTTTCATTGATTACATCATTTGAATGAATATGGACAAACTAGTTCTTCTTTCCTGTTCCTTTCTTGGTTCATGAAAAATATAAATCTGCTACGACTACCCAATGGACATGGCACCGGTCTGGTCTTGATGGTTTTAATATTGCTTGGTTTGGTCAAAAAATAACAAAAAACTAATATAATATCATCGAATATGGTAATACATGGGTGACTGTATCATAATGGTAAACATCCAAACCCATCATCTGGGGTTTCCTTACCAAAATTGGTCTGTCTAGAGTCATTTAGATACTCCATTCATCAGTCAAAGAGGTAGATCCACTAGAGTCTGCAAACTAGTTGTGATTCTTGGGATTCCTATGACGTGACATGTTATAAGGAGGTAAGCAGGAAATCCCCACAACATATTGTTACTAGGTCGAATGACTCTAGTTTTTAACAACTCATGTACTAACTTATCTATTTTTTTACTTAAGAGCATGAGGGTATCGGTATGACTTGATGTTGGATAGTACACTATCTGGTACCAATAGAATGACATAATCATGTGAGCAACATGGTGATAGTTCAGTTGGTTCGACAAAAACTGCATCATGCTTTTTTATAACAAGTTGCAAATTTTTTGGAATTTGGTCCATCGCTAAAGTGGTTGGTTGGATTGAAAATATTTGAGTGATGATCCCATGAGAAGATTTTTTTAACAATGTCTCCATTTAGTTTGAGCTGATAACCTTAGGAGACCCTACTTGTGAACCAAGAAGAGTGTAAGACCTACCATTCTATGAAAACAACATCCATAACTCTTTAAAATTACATGTGATGGTTCCCAAAGTATCCAACCATTGAGCTCCTAAAACCATATAACATCTCCCTAATTGAAGATCAAACATATTATTTTTGAGCTCATAATCCTCTATTTTTACTTTAACATTACGACATTTACCTTTGCAAGGCAAGGTCCCTCTATTTTGCACCATAACCTTGAAGGAATTGCATGTGTGCATGTAAAAATTGACTTGCTTGGCAATTTAGGGATCAATAAAGTTGTGTGTGCTTCCTGAATCAATAAGGATTTTAAGATGCTAGCCTTTGAAAAAAGCCATAACTTTCATGGTCTGTGGAATAGTAATCCCTGTAAGAGCATGGAATTTTTTTTGGCTATGGTTCTTCATGTATTTCACCCACATTTTGAAGTGGTTCTTCTGTTGGGTCTGCCTCATAATCACTTTGTTCACTACTTATTGGGTCCTCTACATCTATCATAAAAAACTTATTTTGGGTGCATATATGCCCTTAAACATATTTTTCATCACAATTATAGCACAAACCTTGGGCACTTAAAAACATCCATTTCTTCTGTGGTCAAGCGTTTGTGGGGGATAGATTTATTTTCATGATTGGTTGTGAACTTGGGAGGAAAAGAGGGTTTGGTTTGTGGGAATTTAGATGCCCTCATTTGAGTTGAGAATTTCTCTTTGACCAACCGTGCCAAGCTTATGTCCTGCATCATAGTTTATGGTTTGAACATCTTGAACTTAGCCTTGAGATCATCCTTCAAACCACTAACAAAAAAAAATAAAGAAAAATCCTACATTCAACCCCTTCGTTTTGTTAGCTAATTTTTCAAATTGAGTCTAGTAGTCACAAACTGTAGAGGTTTGTCTTAATTTAGTTAATGCTTCTAAGAAGTCCCCATAGTCACTTGGGCCAAAATGAGTGAGTAATTGTGACTCAAAAAATTCTTAAGAAGGGTCAGGAATTATGTGTTGCAACCACTGTAAAGCTTTAGATTCAAAGTTGAAGGAAAACATCTAGATCTATAAATATTTAGGGACATTTTAGAGTTTGAAAAATTTATTGATGCGACATAACCACCCATCTGCATCCTTCCCAATGAACTTAGGCAAGTCCAATTTAGGCATCTTATAGGAAGTATCATGGTAAAAAAGAGTGTGTGAGCCTTCCCTTTCCTTATCGGTTCATTTTCCTTGACCAGATTGTTTAGTATCATGATTGTCAAACACTTTTGGTCCACCTTGAAGTTTGGACTCAACCTTTAGAAAGTGTTCTTCAAAGTTGACTTTGGAGTTAATGTATTCACTTCTAAAGCGTTGAATGTCTTCCCTTATTGTTTGATTATCATGGAGAAGGGTATTAAGTGTGCTTTGTATTTGATCCAACATTGAAGTGGTTTGTTCTACCTCTTTTTGGTGTTTGCAAGTACCACTAGTCATTTTGGTATGATTTGAATAATTACTAATGACTTACTAAAAATAGAAGTATGGTTCTAGGATCATTACTATTTTTAGTAAAGAGACCAAAAAATTACTGGGGTGTTATATATCAAAATGATAAGCTCGAAAAGATGATCACAATGAGATATGTATCCCAACACTGATTTTGAATACCTCACTTTTTAATTGTTATTTTAACGACTTTACTGGCCTAATAGATTTTTCTCTAAAGGTTGGGTTCAAAAGTTAGGTTCTATGTCAACCAATTCTACCCTATCTATTCTGACTACTAACCACTCCTAATATTGTATTGTCACCTACACTACGGGTACTAACACTATTTAGTTACTAACTCTATGGTTCCTTGTATTGACACTATTTGTTCTATTTATGTTATTGACAACTTTGTAGTTACTAATTGTTATAGACTACTATTATTGTCAACTGAAAATCCTGATGTGACTGTTACTAAAATAAGACACTTGCATAATTTACCTTGACTATTTATTTTTTGTTCACCAATTTCTTCCTTCATGCATGTAGTTTTTTCATGATAGAGAAGTCTCCTCCGTATGTTCAAATATTGTGGGATAAAATTTTAGCTGCAGGTAATACACATAGGCCCTTTGTTATACCATAGTGATGAATGATAGTGTTTGGACCAATATTTTAGGCCACTATCCAAGGAGGATTCCACACATACCCTTGAGCACACTACCCGCCTCTTTGATAGTACAAGAGGGTAATATTTTTGGATGTTGTGTCCGGTGTACTATGGATAATACAAGGCCAAAAAGCTTCCTAATGGATAAAAGTTTCTCCTAATCCTAGGTGGTTTCCTGAGAAACCTAAAGATACATGCGAGCTCAATTTCATAGGTGGGTGTTATTTGAGGCTTGGGTATTGAAGCCTAATCACCCCTCACTTCACTAGATGCTTTAAGGGCTATCTAGCTTAACCAATAATGATAGCTACTCCATGATATTTTAAAACCCCCAACATAGATTTTCTAACCTAAATAAGTATTACAAATATAGAAAGGACTGTATTTTTGCTAGTTTTTTTTCTTTTCTTTAAAAAAAAAAATAAAGAACAAGAAAAAAATGGAAAACAAAAAACAATGTACCTAATAGTCAAAATGGAGGGTTAAGAACTATTGTAGTAACAATGAAACTCGGTCTTGAAAAGTGCTCTGATACCACTTGTTAGGAAATTACTATTAAAAATAAACTCATTCACATAAATACTATAAACAAAACATAGATTTATGAAATAACAGTATATCACAATGTAGAAAATAAATGCAAAATTAAACTATCTCACAACACAAAATGATAAACCTCTTTGAGGGGCAACCTTCTTTAATACTTTTATTAATTTATGGAAATATATATTTGTTCGTGGATCCATATATTTTAAAAGTACACTTCATGCAACGCTAACCCTAAGCTCAAGAGTTAGCTTAAATACACAATACCACTCGAGCTAGAATATTCTATCAAATATCGATTACATTCTTGATAAAAGTTCAATGAAATGACCCTCTTGTCTAGGCACCTTAATTGCCACATACAATTACAAAATATTACAAAAGTACATTATAAAGGGATCCCTAGGAATCCCCATGTTGGAAGTGGGTCATTACAATAATCAAATGATAATTACAAAATGGTGTTAGGATGGGGTCCTAACAAAATAGTTAATGGTAAAGCTATGAAATTTTAAGCAAAGGTTTAAACTTTATAAAAATAAGATTATATATAATTAAATAGTTATATATTAAATAAACAATAACCCAGGTGTTGTAGGTGAGTTGGAGAGGAGAGGGCAATCCTCCAAGGGAGGTCCCAGGTTCAAATATCCACCCTACCAAAAAGCTGAATTGGGTATCCAAAATCCAATTGACAATGTTGGTGCGAGCAAGGTCGGGTGCGACTCTCGGGTGACTTTGATGGTGTAGAACCCCCTATTTGTGGTCTCTCAGACCAAGGCAGCTCCACAAGGGGTTTTTCGCTTAAAAAAAAAAAATAAACAATATTTTAACATAACCTTTTAAAAATAACAATTCACATTTTATGGGATGTTATTTTGGAGTTTAAAGTGGTTTATTTTCTTTGGTGTCTCCTTTTTCAAGGACTTTCTATAGGAGAACTTCATCATTTAGAACTGCACATTTCCTACTCTTTTTTTTGTCATTGTAGAGAATTCATTAAACATTTATTTTGGTATTGTCCTAGGTCCCAAGCGACATGGAAATATATTCATGATTTTTTTAAACCTTTTAGGTCACAACCTTGGGCTATTTATTTTTTGTATTGGCACATGGTTGATTGTTGTTTGTTTGCTTCACATGGTTGGTTGCTTGTATGGGCCAATCGGGAATATGTAAAACCTTTTGAGTTCCTTGTTTACATTTATCCCACATTCATAATATGGAGGCACCTTAGCGCCACATATAGAGGGGGCCACCCCTTATTGGATGTCCACCAAGTGATGGTCATGGAACCCACCGCTTGGTAGGGACTAGTGCACCGATGGTTGGCACAATCAGTTGACCTATCTGCTATTGTTTGGATTGTGTGGTTAAGCCTGCATGTTATTTGACCCGCCTTGCTATTTGTTTGTGTGGTTAAGTTATAGTCTTAACTAAAACCCCCCTTTTGGTTAGAAAAGAATGGTGTAATTATTTAGACAAAAGGAGTGGTTTATTTATGAAAGGAATGGTGTATTTATTAAATGAAATGAATGATGGTTTGTTTACTAGAATAAAAGAATGATATTTTTTTTGCTGGATAATAAGGGGTTGTACTCGGGTCCCCCACCCTTAACAAATTACATCTCTCTTATTTAGATCTTGAGAGTTTACAAATAAATACATTTCTCATATCAATTGAGATGCTATAGCTAGAAACCTACATAATTTTACATGAAATATTTAAATTCTTGATTTTCATTTTTTGGATATTTTCAAAATTTGGTATGAATACAATTACTCCAAAATTTAGCATATTTCTTGAAATTTTCCTATAGCAACCTTCACAATGCCAAAACTTCACCTCTATTATCTATGCCTTGCATCTTAGTAGAGTAATATTTCCAAAACATTGCACTATCATAGTTTGCTTTACCAAATTTGAATTGCTAGTTTCCTTCACTAAATTCATAGCCCTTCATTGCTCTTCCCATCGTTCAAACCCTAGTTGGAAAATATTTGCAATTTTATTTTTTGTGACTTGAAAAATTGTCACTACCCTTGTTCGAATGGTTGACTTCATAGGATCTTATATCCCTCAATATTGCTCAAATTTTTGCATATGACCACTCATTTTAAAGTTATTCAAATTTTGCATAGGATGGTATAAGAATTAGTTGAATCGGATAATTCTTCGTGAAGATATGGCTCCTAAAATATGAGATATTTTTCAAGAAAAAAACCCTAATCCTTCACACTTTGCAATTATTTTTTGTGATTTAAAAAATTGTCACTGCCCTTGTTTAAAATGGTTGACTTTATAGGGTTGTATCTCCCTCAATATTGCTTGGATTTTTGCATATGACCACTCATTTTAAAGCTATTCAAATTCTGCACAAGTTGGTGCAAGAATTAATTGAATCGAATAAATCTTCGTGAAGATATGGCTCCTAAAGATGAGATATTTTTCAAGAAAAAACCCTAATCCTTTGCACTTTGTAATTTTATTTTTCTTATTATAAGCAACTTTCCATGCTCCTTCAGCCTTCCAAGCCTTCCACTCAACATTCCAACCTTTCGTTGTAGCTCCTTCAGCCAATCCAACCTTCCACGCTCCTTCAACCTTATTAGCCTTCCACGTTCCTTCAACCATCCCAACATTCCATCCAAAATCCTAACCTTTCACTGTAGCTCCTTCATCCAGACCAACCTTCCATGCTCCTTCAACCAACCTAGCCTTCCATGCTCCTTTAGCCTTGACACTCCAAATATCAACTCATTATTTAGCCTTCCACGCTCCTTCAGCCTCCAACCTTCCATGCTCCTTCAACCTCTAGCCTTCCACGCTCCTTCAGCCCCCAAACTTCCACGATCCTTCAACCTCCAACCTTTCATGCTCCTTCAACCTCTAACCTTTCATGCTTCTTCAACCTCTAGCCTTACACACTCCTTCAACCTCTAGCCTTCCATGATCCTTCAGCCTCTAGCCTTCCATGCTCCTTCAGCCTTCATATTTGTTGATTATTAGAGCACCATACCATTTTCCAAGTCCCTTAAGGAGCAACCCCCTAGGGTTTCTTGGTTACCTTTTATTTAATATAATAAAATAATGATATTTATTGAAGAAAATATATTGATTTAAGTGATTAAAGAAATTAGTTGTATAAGTATTTAATTGGTTAAGAGTATGGGCTCTTAAGTGATTAAAGAAAGTGGTTTTGTATAAGTATTTAATTGGTTAAGAGTATGAGATCTTAAGTGATTAAAGAAAGTAGTTTTATAAATACTTTAATTGGTTAAAATTATGGGATTTTAACTGATTAAAGAAAATGGTTTTGTAAGTACTTTAATTGGTTAAAAGTATGGGATTTTAACTGATTAAAGGAAATAGTTTTATAAGTAATTTAATTGGTTAAAAGTATGGGCTTTTAATTGATTAGAGGAAACGATTTTGTAAGTACCTTAATTGGTTAAAATTATGGGCTTCTAGCTGATTAGGGGAAATAGTTTTATAAGTACTTTAATTTGTTAAAAGTATGGGCTTTTAACTGATTAGGAAAAATGGTTTTGTAAGTACCTTAAATGGTTAAAAGTATGGAATTCTAACTGATTAGGGAAAATAGTTTTGGTTAAAAGTATGGGATTATAACTGATTAGGGGAAATGGTTTTATAAGTACTTTAATTGGTTAAAAGTATGGGCTTTTAACTAGATAAAGGAAATGGTTTTTATGAATGTTTGATTAGTTAAGGGTATGGGCTCTTAATTGATTAAAGAAAATGGTTTGTACATTAAAAGTGTGGTCCTTTGATTGATTAAAGGAAGGTTTTATTGAATTACTCCATGTTGATAAATGATAAATAAATTTATTTCCTAAAGGGTAAAATGACTCTCCTTTTATGATGAGATAAAGAATGGATGTGGGAAATTATGGGGTTTCCTTCGATGTTTGAGTGAATAATTTATGAATAAATGCATTGAGTAGTTTGTATAGTTGCAATTTGGCATCCAAATTATAAATGCACCTATTTCATAAGTCATTTAGTAGATGCATTTAGTTGCATGCTTCATAAGATCTATGAGTTGTCATGATCCCTTACCACCATCAATTGAGTGATGGAAAAGCGAGAAGGACCAAGGAGGACACTTAGATCCGAGACATTGACCTTTGATATATGTTGTAGTGAAGACTTGTTATGGAAACATATTATGGAGTAGACTCTAGTTGAGCAATATCCTAGTTGGATAATGATGTAATGCTTTATTATTTTAAAGTATGGGAGTACTTTTACCATACTTGGGTTATGTAATGAATAATTTATGAATGGAAGGTGTATGTCTTACTTGTTTTTATAAAGAATTTATGATGTGTTGGTCACGAATCTGCCACAGGAAAGGATTTTCTAAAACTATGCACCCTAGACTCAGCCAACATTGAAAGGCTGGGAGAAAGAGATGTCTCCCAGACCAATCTCCAGAGAGGGCTGGTTCCCTTACTATTTCTAGATTTGATTTCAGATTAGAGTTGCTGGAAAGGAATTACAAATATGCAGAAAGAAACAAGAAATACATGGAAAGGGATAGGAAATATAGCCGTAGGCCGAATTTGTTAGATCGGGAAAGAATAACAGCAGATCACTTTAAGTACAGCAACAACATATAACTTAAGATATCAACTTAATTCACTTACAACCTTGCGTAGAAAATCCCTCCAAGATCACATTCCAGAACTCACTCCCTCACAAGCAATATTCAAACTCAACATGCAGAATTCAAATGAAGCAGCAAATAAGAAATATGGGTGTTATATTAGGAATGTAAATAACGGAAAGAAAAATCACACAGACAACTGCTTGCAAAATCAGAGGCCAATTATCTTTCATTCATGCAATGAACTTCAAGCTTTCAGCAAAAGTTTCTCTCAAACTCCCGATACCTGTTTCTGAGATCTACATTGCTTTATATAGAAGTCTTGCTTCTTTACAACATTTAAAACTTGCAACGGACCTTCTCGAGATCTACAACAATATGCAACGAAAACAAGGAAATGCTCCCCTTAAACCAGCCTCGAAACAAGGAGTCGGTCGCCTTCATTAAATTGTCATTCTTGAAAATATGCTTGAAACCATTAGAAAAACCACGAACAGCCACTTTGAATAATGAAAATATTTAATTATGGTGGCTTGGACACGTTCTTCTACCTTGCTCGCATCGGAAAGTAGCAAAACATTTAATTCTGGTGTGCTTTGAATCATCAAAAATCACAAAACTGCATCGGGCCGTTTGAACTGCGTTCTGGCGCGAAACTGGAACAGTCGCAAAAACGTGACATGTCATGAAATCACGACGTATTTCTGCTTCGTACACTTCTATCGCCTTGGAACCGCAAAAACCAACCATGTCGCAAAATCGCTACAGTTTCAGCTTCTTTATCTCTTTCGCTACCTTGAACCGCGAAAACGTGACGCTACACGATTTCGCGACATCCGTACAATTATACTCTTCCTCTGCTCTGTTGCCACAAAAATGTGACAATGCACGATTTTGCTACATTCTTCATCTCTTTGTTCTCTTCGCTGCATCAAATCGTGAAAACATGACATTGCGCGATTTCGCTACCACTTTCTCTCTCCGGCTCTAACTTCCTGATACGTCACGAAATCGTGACATTCGCCTTTGTTGGAACTTCCTTCCTCAATATGTAGCGAAAACATGACATGTTATTTCACCTGCCTTCTTCATTTCTCCAAGTCACGAAAACGACACCATGTCACGAAATCGCGACGATTTCTCTACTGCTGCTGCATGTTCTCTTCCATGTCGCGAAATCGTGACGAGTTTCATCCAACCTGTATGGTCCTGCTTCTAACCCGTGAAAACATGACAAGCTTGAGTCAAGTGCTTCATTAATCTCCATCATGTCGCAAAATCGTGACATTTCGTACAACTTGGCTGTCTTCTTGCTTCCCTTTCACGAAAACAAGACCAGGCGCGAAATCGCTACAAGTTCCTGCATTTGGTTCTTCCGCTCCAAAATGTCGTGAAATCGTGACGTTTTTACGTTGCTTGGCTGCATTTCACAAGTGTCACGAAATCGCGACGCCAACCTCCTTTCTTGCCCTCATCTCCAGAACTGTCGTGAAATCGCTACATGTTTTATGCCTTAAGTCTTTTGTTACAACTGCGCCGCGACCACGCAACACGTCGCGATTTCGCTACGCCTTTCGCCTTTTGGACCGCGTTCAATATTTTGTCGTGATATCGCTACATAGTTTGTTGCCATCACCTTTTGCTGAGTTATGTCGCGATATCACAACCTTTTCTAACATTATGCTCCCTGGCCATCGCAAGTTGCGAAAACGCGACATGTCGTGATTTCGTGAAAATTTTGCTACGTTGCCTCCATTGACCACTTTGACCGTGATTTTTCGACACATCGCGAAATCGTGATGGTTTTATCCCCCTGCTGCCGTTGACTGCATTGACCGTGATAACGCGACATGTCGTGAAATCGCGACGGTTTTGAAATTTTGCCCTCCATGCTGCTTTTTGTTGTGATATCGCGACAGTCTTCGGACTTAGGCGTTTTTTGCATCAAAACTTGTATAGAAGTGAGAATTGCAACATCTAATGCATGAATAATCAACAATCAACATAATGTGGCAAAAATGCCAACATGATGTCACAGTTTCTTAAGCTATCCTATTTTATGAATGTTTTAGATAGATAATGACATCTTATTTATGTATCTTCCTTTGATGTTATCATAGATACAATTTAATGCTTAATTAAGTAGATAGACCTAATCATATCCTTCAAAAAAAGAAAGATTAGAAGATCTTAATGGTTTAAAATAGTTTAGGTGATTAGAATTGATATTTAAAAATGATTATATTTATGTGTTAAAAGTAGAAAGAAGAAGGCCTAAGGGATTATGGGGTCCCTTAGGGAGAATATTTAAGGAATCTTCTTAAACCTAAACTAGCTAGATGCATGAAAATATTAAGATAGATTAAGATAAGTAAACTTGGAGTGATGAATGAAATAAGTTAGCTCATCGGGAGGATGAGACTGATAGCTTATTTGTCCTACACTTAGTACACTTGCATATATGGACATATGTATGGTGTAGTGATGGACGTACCCTTTTGATAGATAAGAAGAGATAAGTTAGTTCATTCATGAGGATGAGATTGATAGCTTATTGTAATACGCGTAGTATACCTACATATATAGACTTATGTATGGTACAGGTATGGGCATATAATTTGATAGATTAAGGAAGGGGATAAGTTGGATCCTTTTGAAAATGAGACAAATGACTTAAAACATTAGATGAGGCCTTATACGACTTCTTAGAATAACATACGCTGAATCAACATTCTTGAATGACTTGAATCTTCATAGGATCAACTTTAACTCCATCCTTGGTGAAAATGTGTTCCAAGTACTTAACTTTAGTGAACCCAAAAGAACAGTTGGACCTCTTAGCATAAAGCTGATGTTGTACCAAAATTTGTAGAGTCTGGTCCACATGGATGAGGTACTCATCCCAAGAGCAACTATAAAATAAAATGTCATTAAAGAAAACTAAAATAAATTTATGAAGGAATGGGTGAAAAATGTTGTTCATGAGGCTTTGAAATGTGGAAGGTGCATTAGTCAAGCCAAATGACATAACCAAGAATTCATAATGACCCCCATGAGTGCAAAATATTGCTTTAGGGCTATCCTCATCCTTGAGCCTGATTTGATGGTACCCCGAGCAAAGATTTAATTTGGAGAAAAACATAGCCCCATGCAACTCATCTAGTAATTCATCCACCATGGAAATAAGAAACTTATCCTTAATGGTGAGCTTATTGAGCTCATAAAAAATTATACATAATCAACAAGACCCATATTTCTTTTGAACCAATAAGATAGGAGAAGAGTAAGGACTATTACTAGGTCGAATGACTCCATATTTTAACAACTCTAACTTCTCTATTTTTAACTTAAGAGCATAAGGGTGTTGATATAACCTGATTTTAGGTGATACACTATCGGGTACCAATGGAATGGTATGATCATGGGAGTGACGTGGTGATAGTTCAGTTGGTTGGACAAAAACCACATCATGCTTTGTCAAAAAAAGTTGTAAATTTTTTGGAATTTGGTCCACCGCTAAAGTGGTTGGTTGGATTGAAAATATTTGAGTGATGACCCCACGAGAAGATTTTTTTAACATCTCCATTCAGTTTGAGCTGATAACCTAAGGAGGCCTTGCTTGTAAACCATGAAGAGTGTAAGACCTACCATTCTATGAAAACTACATATGTAACTCTTTAAAATTCAATGCGATGGTTCCAAAAGTACCTAGCTATTGAGCTCCTAAAACCATATCACATCCCCCTAATTAAAGAGAAAACATATCAATTTTAATCTCATAATCTCCTATTTTTACTTTAACATTGCAACATTTTCCTTTGCAAGGCAAGATCCCTCCATTTACCACCATAACCTTGAAGGAATTGCATGCGTGTATGTGACAATTGACCTACTTGACAATTCAGGGATCAATAAAGTTGTGTGTGCTTCCCAAATCAATAAGGATTGTAAGACATTGGCCTTTGAAAAAAGCCACGAATTTCATGATCTGTGGAGTAGTAATTCCTACAAGAGCATGGACATAAATTTTTGGCTGTGGTTCTTCATGCATTTCACCCTCATTTTGAGGTGGTTCTTCTTATGCTGGGTCTACTTCATCATCATTTTGTTCACTGCTTATTGGATCCTCTACATCTATCATAAACAACTTATTTTGGGCACATATATGCCCTCAAACCTATTTTTATCACAATTATAGCATAAACCTTGGGTGCATCAAACATCCATTTCTTCTATGGTCAAGCGTTTGTGGGGGATACATTTATTTTCATGATTGGTTGTGAACTTGGAAGGAAAAGAGGGTTTGGTTTATGGGAATTTAGGTATCCTCCTTTGAGCTGAGAATTTCTCTTCAACCAACCATGCCAAGTTTATTGTTTGCATCGTAGTTTGTGGTTTGAACATCTTGACATTAGCCTTGAGATCATCCTTCAAGCTGCTAAAAAAACAACTAAAGAAAAATCCTTCATTCAACCCCTTGGTTCTGTTAGCTAATTTCTCAAATTGAGTCTAGTAGTCACAAACTATAGAGATGCGTCTTAATTTAGTTAATGCTCCTGTGAAGTCCTCATAGTCACTTGGTCCAAAACGGGTGAGTAATTGTAACTCAAAAACTTCCCAAGAAGGGTCGAGAAGTATGTGTTGCAACCATTTTAAAACTTCAGATTCAAAGTTGAAGGAAAACATTTGGATCCATAAATATTTGGGAATATTATAGAGTTTAAAAATTTGATCGACACAACATAACCACCCATTTGTATCCTTCCCATTGAACTTAGGAAAGTATAATTTAGGCATCTTAAAGGGAGTATCATGGTCAAAAAGAGTGTGAGAGCCTTCCCTTTCCTTATGGGTTCCTTTTTCCTGACCTGATTGTTCAGTATCATGATACTCAAACACTTTTGGGCCACCTTGGAGTTTGGACTCAACCTCTAGAAAGTGTTCTTCAAAGTTGGCTTTGGAGTTGATGTATTCACTTCTAAAGCATTGAATGTCTTCCCTTATTGTTTGATTATCATGGATAAGGGTATTAAGTGTGCTTTGTATTTGATCCAACATTGAAGTGGCTTTTTCTACCTCTTTTTGGTGTCTACGAGTACCACCAACCATTTTGGTATGATTTGAACAATTACTATTGACTTACTAAAAATAGAAGTATGGTTCCAGGAGTTACTATTTTTAGTGAGGAGCCCGAAAAAATGATTGGTGTTATATATCAAAATGATCAGCTTTAAAAGACGAGCACAATGAGTTTTGTACCGCAACACTAATTTTGGACACCCTAGAATTTTTTTAATTGTTGTTTTGACGAGTCTACTAGCCTAGTCATTTTTTCTCTAAAGGTTGGGTTCAAATGCTAGGTTTTGTATTAGCCAAATTTACCCTATCTATCCTGACTACTGACCACTCTTGATACTGTACTATCACCTGCACTATGGGTACTAATAATGTTCAGTTACTGACTCTATGGTTCCTTGTATTGATACTACTTTTTTTGTTTTTGTCACTAATAACTTTGTAATTATTGATAGTTACAGATAATTGTTACTGCCAACTGATAATCCTGACCTGACTGTTACTGAAATAAGATACTTGTAGACTCTGCCTTGACTATTTTTGTTTTGTTCACCAATTACTTCCTTCGTGCACACCATTTTTTTGTGATAGAGAAGTATCCTCCGTATGCTCAATTTTTGTGGGACAAAATTTTGGTTACAGGTTAAACATTCAGCGAAATAGGAATTTGTTTTGGAGGTTAAACTCTTGAAAAAACCAAGGTATGCTAGGTAAGGATGTATTTAATACCCATAGGTCCTTTGTTATACCACAGTGATGAACGATAGTGTTTGGATCAATATTTTAGACCACTACCCAAGGAGGATTCCACACATACCCTTGAGCACACTACCCGCCTCTTTGATAGTCCGAGAGGGTAATATTTTTAGATGTTGTGTCTGGTGTACTATGGATAATACAAGACTAAAAAGCTTCCTAATGGATAAAAGTTTCTCCTAATCCTAGGTGATCTCCTGAGATACTCGATAAATGAAAACTCAATTTTGTAGGTGGGTGTTATCTGAGGCCTGGGTATTGGAGCCTGATTGCCCCTCACTTCACTAGATGCTTTATGGGCTATCTAGCTTAGCCAATAATGATAGCTCCTCCGTGATACTTTAAAACCTCTGACACAGATTTTATAACCTACATAAGTACTACAAAAAAAGAAAGGACTATATTTTTGCTAGTTTTTTTCTTTTCCTTTTTTTTTTAAAAATAAAGAACAAACAAAAAATGGAAAACACGAACAAATTGTAGCTAACAGTCAAAATGAAGGGGAAAAACTGTTGCAGTCACAATGAAACTCGGCCATGAAAAGTGTCTTGATACCACTTTTTAGGAACCTACTATTAAAAATAAACTCATTCACAAAAATACTATAAATAAAACATACATTTATGAAATAACAAAATATCACAATGTGGAAATAAAATGCATAATTAAACAATCTTAGAACCCAAAATCACATGCCTCTTTGAAGGGCAACCTCCTTTAATATTTTTATTAATTTGCAAAAAGATATATTCGTTTGTGGATCCATGTCTTTTAAAAACACATTTCATGCAACCCTAACCAAGCTCAAAAGTTGGCTTACATGCAAAATGCCACTCGAGCTAGAATCTTCTATCAAATATCAATTACATTCTTGATAACGGTTAATGAAATGGCTCCACTTGTCTAGGCACCTTACTTGCCACATAACATTACAAAATATTACAAAAATACATTATAAAGGGATCCCTAAGAATCCCCATGTTGGAAGTGTGTCATTACAATAATCAAATAAGAATTACAAAGTGGTGTTAGAATGGGGTCCTAACAAAATAGTTAATGGTAAAGCTTTGAAATTTTAAGTAAAGGTTTAAACTTTATAAAAATAAGATTATATATAATTAAATAATTATATATTAAATAAACAATATTTTAACATAACCTTTAAAAAATAACATTTCACATTTTATGGGATGCTATTTTGGAGTTTAAAGTGGTTTATTTTCTTTGGTCTATGTTTTTTCAAGGACTTTTTGTAGGAGAACTTCTACGTCATTTAGGACTACACATTCCCAACTGTCTTTTTTGTCATTGTAGAGAATCCATTGAACATTTATTTTGGTATTGTCCTAGGGCCCAAGTGGCATGGAAATGGATTCATGATTTTTTTAAACCTTTTAGGCCACAACCCTTTTCTTGACCTATGGTTCTTCTTGGGGATACAACCCAAATGCCAACACATATGGAGCAAATTTGACATATTTTTAGGGCTGAGATTCTATTTAACATATGGAAAAACCGTAATGGATTTTTTTTGCTCAACATGCATCTCCAAAGTTTTCCATGTATTCAAAAGTTCTAATATGCTCCAATGTTTTACTTTAGATTCAAGCGTATGTGAACAAGGTTGCCCTTGAGGTTCAACATCTGCTAACTTTGTTGGATCATTAGGCAAATGCTCCTTGCATTATGGCTCGGGTTTCGCCCTCCCCACCTCGCCAAAGACATTTTTCTTTTGAGCAACGAGATCAAGGCTGTAAGAGGTCCTGTAGAAAGACTTCAACTACTTGTAGCTCTTGCTTGTAGGACCAGTGTGCTAAGGAAGGATTTCACTCTGTGCCACAGTATTACAATTAGGGATCATCATCCGATTGAGATACCACTTTGCCTCAAACCGCAAGCAACACTTCAAAGTTGCATAACGACGGTTTTGGGTGCAATTCAATTCCAACAGATCTTGATCCTCCCATCGGCTAGGGAAATCCTTTGGATAAGGATCCCCATTCCTCTGCTGGTGCTACTCCTATGAGAACTTGAGTATTAAGAGACCTTTTACCCTTTCTTTTTTTGTTGATATGTTAACTATTTTATAATTGTCTTAGGTCTTTTTCTAACCTTAGGTTGATGTTCTACATAAGTTTTTGAAGTGTACTTTCATACCACTCTTTTTAACGTGTACTTTTTTAAAAAGTAGCCCAAATCACTTAAAAAAATAACTTTATTACTTTTTATAAAATTTTTTTATTACCATCAGTTTTTGTATGAAATGGTTATAAAAATCTTGATAATATAATAAATAAAATTAACGATAACAAAATTGATTCTCTAAACAGTACTGCAAGTGGGTAACATCATTTGTCAATGCATTCAAACCTTGGGGCACTTTCTTATCTCATTCAACTATTTCCCTCCGTTGCTTGCTATGTCAGTCGACGTTAACATCTAGTCTCCAATTTCTTTCCCCAGTAATAAAGATGCGCTCAATGATGGTGGACCTCTAATTTAACACTTGTCAACTGTTAATTTCTTTGCTTGGCACAGCCAATTTAAAAAAAAAAACAATAACAAGCCGAAGAATATTCAGCCACTTGGATTTGTGTAAACTGAAATTGCAATTAATGTCATTGCTTGGACTAGGTAATTAAAAACTCAGGCCAAAAGTGCTTTCTATTTTATCTTAGCAAGCCGGGGAACATTTTGTTATTTGGACTTGATTGAACTGAAATTGCGGGTCCAGGCGAATCCTGATTTGAAATGAAAATGATTTTTCATGCGTTTGAAGAGTCGTTGCGGCAACCCAAGCTAAAGTTAAGTTATGATGACCCATGTTTGTACTCTGCCTACACTTTAGCTGCACCTTTGCCAAATATATACGTAGCCTGCAAATGGGTTTCTTCGTGTAGCTGAGCCAGCTAAGCTCTGTGACTTGTCAAAGAAAGCATCTGCTAAATTTGGCAAAAACACATAAATTTGATGGATGGCCTTTGCTTTGAACTGGTGGGTAAATTAGAGGATGTTCAAGTGTAATATTATTATGGTATATTTTTTTCAATCTTCTTAAATGTTTTGTTTCTTCTTAAATTATTTCAATGTTCTCTATAGTTAACTCGAAATCCACATAACTCTCATCAATTCAATCACATAGTGGATCTAGCTCATCGAATTGCCTCATAGGATTCACTAGCCTCCACTTGTCTTGTGCGAAGCTTAAGATTGTATTGCACAAACACAAGGCCATTGAGGTATTCCTGGGTCAACCTATTGCACTTCTTGGTATACAACCTCAAATTGAGATCAATTGTGCTTATACCCAAAAGCGCTACAAGGATGACTCAAGATGTGGACAACCATCCTTTGCAAAGTAGGTGTTTTGGAGCCATAGTCCTCCCATCATAAATCTACAAAAAAAGATAATTTTCAAAGTATTAATTTACATTCGTAAACTACAAGAATGTTAACTACATAAAAATTAAAAAAAATGTTAAACTTTAAAAATTTAATGCATTACATGGTCATAAAGATTGACCTTGCTTCTTTAGCGAAGGGGGACACAAACAAGTTACCTCTACAGAAATAGTCTAAAATATCCTTGAGTTGGTGTTCAATATTTGATGTGATTTGGAGTAGTTGTATAGGATTATTGTTTTGAGTCTTTTGACCTATTAGAAGATTTTTCATAGTGTTGGAGAGAAGAAAAAAGGAGCAAACAAATCCTATGCTTGTCCTTTTTTTTAATGCCAACGACCAAGTTTCTCATGAGAAATTTGTAAGAAAATGGTACAACTCAACACCAAGAAAATTAAAGAACTCTCTAAACGCAAATTCTCATGAGTTAGTTTAATGAGAACTCAATTTCATGACGAGTTTTTGAAGTGTGCCATACTATTCTTGATGAGATATGAATGGAAAAAAACACTAATAACATTATTGAGGGTTTTTAGATTAAAAAAAAGAGAGTAGGATTTTGAAAGGTTGCCCTTTCCATTTTACATCAATTTAGTCACATTGATCTATTTGATGCCAGAAAGATTTGAACCTTGGTGTGGGCTACATCAACTATTTGTCCCAACTATTGAACTAGGGATCCATTGGCAGGGTTTCTAGAATTTAAAAGTATATATATTATTATTAAAGGAAAAGTAAAAGAGCTATTAATGTCCTTTCATTCAAATATAGTGTGCAACCTTATCCTCTGTCAAATTTGAACCATGGACCTCTTATTTAGAGATGCCAGTTTCACCTATAAATCTCCTATTCTATTTTTGGGAGTATTATTTATAAGCAAACAAATTGAAATTCTCATAAAAGGCTTTTATATGATTTTTTTTAAGCTAGTTATATGGGATTGAAAATGGTCCACCCTTTTATAGAATGACCATATAATGGTATTACAACAATTTGGTAATCATGCATGTGTCACTTGGTAAGATTTCAACACAAGTGTTCTCCTTGAAAGTCAGAATTGAATCCATGACATTTAGAAATGTTGGAAACAAGGTTTATATACGATGTTATAAAATAATATTTTTTGTTGTTCTATCATTATCACCTTATGTCAAAGTGAAATAATATATATTTTTTAAAATAGGGTTTTGAAAGGGTTGCCCTTTCCATTTTACATCAAATTAATCACATTGAGCTATATAGTCTATTTGTTGTCGTTGAGATTTGAACCTTTGATGTGGGCTACATCATCCATATGTCGTTACCGTTTAACCAAGGCCTCATTGGCAATGTGAAATAATTTTAAAGCCACCAATTAATGTAACATTAATTTCAGTCCCATGGTACTATATTAGATTGAAATATACTTTAAAATAAAAAATAATTATAATTATATAATATATTAATTAATTATATCAAGATAATATATTAAGAGAAAAAGAGCTTTCTTTGCAAGGGTGTGTGCTATCAAATAATTTGGAAAACAAGGCCCTGATCAAATTAAGTTAGTTTCAAAATGGGGATAGTGGAACCGACCGATCATATATGAAAATGACATCTTCTATTGCAAAGAGTGTGGAAGGGTAGGTCATTTGACAAAATACTATGTGGATGATGAAAAGAAAAAAAAGGCATAAATACAAGGAAGACTTGAAGGAGGAAGGAAGTTGAGATGGAAACTAAGGAACAAATGAGTGATATGGACAAGGATGAAAGCTTAAGAGAAGAATCCAATACAAAGACAAAACACACTAGAGAAGATGAGAATAAGAATGATGTAGAATATCTAGAACTAGTTTAGGAGGAGGTAGAAATAATTGAAAATAAAGATAAAGGAAAGGATAGATCTAAGGTAGAGACAAAGCAACCCATAAAATAAGGGAATAAATAAGAAGTAGAGGATCAGGAATTAGTTCAAAATGAGGGATAAAAAAATGAAAAGAAATATGGGACGCGAATTCGATCAAATCGCCTAAGCATCAATTTCACCTCTAACAGTCAGATTTTGCAATTTTATGGTCATCCCAGATCGATCGTGAATTCAACCTCTTAGGATTTTCTGCTCAAAACCCTAGTCTTGCATCACATTTTGTGTTGTCAATCATAAACCTAGTTTTTAGTGTTTTCATTTTCTTGCCTAAGCCCTCCAAACGGGTTGGACTCTCATTTTCAACAATGAATGCTCAATTGAATGTTGTCCAAAATACTCTATCGATGCTCTACTTTTGTGCTACCTTGTGATCTTGCATCCTTCCTTTTAGTGTGATCATTGACATAGCTACTTTGGATGAGCAAGTGGAGAAGTTTCTGATGGCGGGTTGTGTGTGATACTTTCTTTGGCTTCATCCACAAAGAAGAAGGATAGGCTCACCATTTTGGTTATTTCCTTCACTCCTTTTTCATTTTCTCTTTTACTTCCATCTTAGCTAGTTATATTCTTTTGCATTATTAGTATTTTATTTCATTTATCTCCATTAGCTAGGGGTTTTGTACTGCATTTTTCATCATTAATTTCTTCTCAAATAAAGTATATTTAAAAGTCATCCTCTATTGCATTATATTTGTGTTAAACATATTGTTGTGTTCATTTTATTGCATCCTGTATTTCTGGTTTATCATTTACATTATCGTCTAGGTTATTTTTGTGTACAATTTTAAGCTGCATCTAGTTGTACACTCTTTTATTCTCCCATTCCCTTTCTACTTTTAGTGTATCTTCTATATATATTTAGATCATATTTTCTTGATTGCATATATCTTTTATTTCCTTCTATTGTGAATTTGTGACCCTTTCTTATGGAGCACAAATTTGGTAAGACCCTTGGTTTTGTCGTTCTTTCTCTGTTTCAAAATTTGTGTTTGCCCTTTGTAGGTTATGAATTTGGAAAGCATAATATCAGAGGATCTCTTGTGTAGGCATCAAATCCACCTCCCAGAAGAAGTGATCCTTGGATTTGCATAGTTTTGTCTAGTTTTGCTCAATTTTGACTAAACCGTACAAGTGTGAAAATGTACAAGTAGAAGCAAAACGTACAAGGTTGCAAATGTACAAAATTAAACGTAAATAAAATTAGGTGGAATGTACATTTGGAGTGAATTTGATAAAAATCAAATTAGACCTTAGTAAACCTTGTAAAATATTTGTTTTAAAGTTAGTTTGGGAAGGAAGTTGTAAATATTGCGATGCTTCAAAAACCGCTTTGGAATGATCTGGGTATGCATTATATAGCCCTACATTCATTTTTTGGCTATTCTGTTCATGATAGTTTGATTCATATTCATTTTTTTTCATTTTTTGTTCGTTGTTGAAACCTTAATACATAATCCATGGAGTATTGATTGCTGGGTTACATGCTGTTCATTGTAATTGTGAGTAATACCAATGGCTATATTGCACAATATTCCTCATAATATGAACATTAAAAAAATCTCCCTTATTTCATTACCCTTGTGAATTCCACCATATGTTTTGACTGTTGCAGGTTACGTAGTTTATGTTTGATGCATAACTTGGCATGTCCATGGATGGAATTGCATTGTGAATGATCCTAATTACTTTCCAGACTTGGTGTGGAGAATGGAAGTGGTTGTATGAATAATTAAAATTGTAATTGATGTTTCTAAGTAGTTTTATGGTTTTTGGAATTTTCCAAGATCAACATAACTCATTGTTGTTGATTTAGGGTTTGCATGTTATGAGAAGTTGGAGCAATTGACACAGAAACTTCCCAAAATATATCTTGGAAGGATTGGTTGAGTAGAGTGATAAGTTGGAGTATTAATTGCAGCAAGGGTTCATACAAACCGTACAAGTGCTATACCTAAATCGTACAAATAGTCGTTTACCCAATTTGGTCATAAAGGCTACAACCCAAAACCTACCAATTAAGGAAATAATGTTAGTTTGGAGAAATTGATTACAAAATTGATCGTTTTAACTTGCAAAACCTATTCCAGTGAGTTGGTTGAGTACCAAATCATACAAGGTACTGTTTTGTATGATTTGGTCCGTACAATTGTATTATTTGATGATCTTACAAGAAGTATTGATAGATTGACATAGTGTATGATGGAGACCATACGATCTGTAAAAATTGTGCAAGTTGAGTTCTAATATTGTGGGAATAATTTATAGATTACTCTAACCACCTCCCCATTTAGGAATACTACACCTCTACCATCTAAATTTGGCACCGTTGCCTTATAAAACTTTGGTATTTTTGTTAAAAAGGGTCAAAAGTGTCGTAGTCAAGAAGATCATACAAGTGATAACTTGAGTACACAAATTGGAGGTGAATGGCAAATTTTTTTTTGTAAAGCCATAGGATATAGGATCCCGAAGAGGAAATCCTAGTTAGGAGAAGCATGAGAATTTCTCAAAGAAGGATTGGGAACAATGTTGAACACAATACCCATGAACCAGTAATTGAACAAGTGTGGACATCTGACGAAGCAGACATTGAGAGGTTGGATACATTACTGATCGACACGAAAGGAGAGGAAAAAGAAACTCATAGAGTCAAGGAGAACATTAACGTAAGTAAAAATGTTAACAAGAAAACTATGTGAGAACAAAGGGAGTAGATGGTAACACCTGAGAAAATGACGGATATGTTGCAAAGAAGTGTGGTGAATGGGAGTCAGGCACCAGAGAAATAGCACATGAGGTCTCAGGAGGAAGGACCAAGGCCACAAATGACACACCAAGGAAGGAGATCATAGAGTGAAGACACATAGGATATTGGTAGATAACTGTTTGGCGAATACAAGATTCCTCGAGTAGACGGTTTCGATGAGCACCAACAAAGTGAGTCACCTATAAGGTGGAATTGGTCAAGGATTCTAGGTGAAACTTCATCAAGTGAAGAAGAAGAACCACCAATGGCCCACATAGGCAATAGAGTAGGGAAGTAGAGATGCCCACCCTTTATGGGGGAAGGAAAGAAAGACAAGATGAGACACATTGGGACATGTATAACCTGGAGAGCAAAAGGTGTAGGTCAACCAAATGAAAGGTTACGATTGTTTCCTACTACATTATGAGGAATTACCATATATTGGTATCTAAAAATGTCAAACACACCAAATTTCTAGGCATGTAATACAATGAAAGATGCATTCATTGAGGAATTTTATCCCTTGAAGGACAATGGTGATATTGTAATGAAACTTTGCATCACTAAATAGAAAGCTAATGAATATGTGAAGTCATACAACCATCGATTGAAGTAGTTGGTGGATAATATGCAAATGCTTCTAGATGATGTGCTAGTAAAACGATGGTTTTTAGATGGGTTGTTAACCAAATACAAGAAGAATATGAAGGTAATTCCATCAACCACATATGAAGAAGCCCTAGAAAATGCAAAGAATTTTGAAAGTAAGGCAAAATAAACAATCACCAGAATGATAACATGTGTAAGACGCGATGATTCAGATAGTGAAGAGGATGAGACAATACAATAGATGATGCAGTCATTACAGAAGGAATTTGATAAAATAATTAAAGAGGCAAAAGGTAAAGTTAAGCAAGACTAGAAGAAAATTTTGTGTACAAATTGCAAAACTAAAGGTCACACGAATGTGACTTGTCCTCATAACGAGTATTGCTATATTTGCAACGTCCTTGGACATGAAGTGATGGAATTTCCATTTAATGCAAAGGTACACCCATAGGTTCTCTATATCCAAGAGCAGGAAGAGAAATCCAAAAACCAAGGGAGTGGCTAGCAAGCCACCAGTTGTGGTTATAGGAATAACTGCAAAGGGGGAAGACAATATCAAGACAACCAATAAGGAAGAAAAAGCTGATTATAGTATGATTCGAATGGGAAACCAATCATACAGTGTCACAATTGCTAGGAGTGGGGGCATTTTATGAAGAACTGTCCATCACCCCATAAATAGGAGACACAATAGACAAATTCTACACACATGTGTGGATGGTGTGGTACAGGGAACCACAAGGAAGAAAATTGTCTAAAGCAGGTGAGTTCTATTAACCCATAAAAGATAAAATTTTTGGACACAGAGGTTCCTCCAATCAGTGAGGAAATCAAAGAAGTACTAGCCATGAAAAGGAATTATAATAGGAAGGACAAGTATCCTAAAATTGCCAAAGAAAATAAGTGATGGTAAGTAGCAAAGAGGGTACTTGATGAAGAAGTAAATAAGACAAAAGAATTGAGAATAGTGGGAGAAAAAGAGTTAAAGAAACCATCGAAAGACAAAGAAGTTGTGCAAAATCTAATAGCACAAGTTTTGAATTCCACTATTGAGATTAATGTGGCAAGTTCGTTACAAGCCATCCCATCATTGCATAAAGCGATGACGGAAGACACACGGCCTCATAAGGTGATGGAGGTACAAATACAACCAATCGAGAAAGAAGAACAAAAAAATTACTTTATGGACCCTACCATATTGATGATTGATGTGGGGAAGAAACGCACATTGGTCCATATGGAGATCTTGGGACACAAGCTAATACAAGTTATTATGGATGGAGGATCTAGTGTTAACATGTTACCCAAGAAGACTTGGCAAGAAATTGGTGCTCCATCATTATGTGCACCAAGATTTTGGTTAGATGATGCCAATCATTTTGGAATAGAGATGAAAGGAGTCTTGACCACACAACAAGTCATAATAGTTGACCAAGAATATATCTTGGATTTTGTTGTGATTACCATGTAGAAGCCAACATATGATGCTTTGTTGGCAAGAGGATGGCTACAAATAACCAAAGTTAATCACAAATAGGGAAAATATCAGATCACCTTGAAGAAGGGATAGCATAAATATATGATAAATTTGAATAGCCAGATAAGTATTAATGTGGAACATAATTCCAATCATGGAATATGCCACTAGACTTGCATCATCACATTAACCAATTAGAAATCAAGAGGGTTAGCACCCCACACACATGACCAAAATCAATGTTAATAGGGGTGATGAATCCCACAAAATGGGACCAAGGACTTGCACCTTTAAGCCTGCTACCCCATTGGAAAAAAGTATGGCAAGTGTTGGGGTTTATAAACTACTCAAGTCCCACAACACAATTAATATGGGATTATTCACAAACACACATACACAAACTACATAACAAAATAGATAGGTATTAACGTGGAATAAAATTCCAATAATGGAATATTCCACTAGACTTGCATCATCACATTAACTGGTTAGAAATCAAGAGGGTCATCCCCCCACACACATGCCCAAAATTGATGTTAATAGGGGTGAGGAATCCCACAAAATGGGACCAAGGACTTGCACCTTTAATCCTGCTACTCCATTGGCAAAGAGTATGGAAAGTGTTGGGGTTTATAAACCAATCAAGTCCCACAACATAGTTAATATAGGATTATTCATAAACACACACACAAACTACACTAATAAGATAGATAGGTATTAACGTGGAACAAATTCCAATCATGGAATATGCCACTAGAATTGCATCATCACATTAACCGAGTTAGAAAGCAAGAGGGTCAGTCCCCCACACACATGCCCAAAATCGATGTTAATAGGGGTGAGGAATCCAACAAAATAGGACAAAGGACTTGCACCTTTAAGCTTTCTACCCCATTGGCAAAGATTATGGCAAGTGTTAGGGTTTATATACCACTCAAGTCCCACAACATAGTTAAGGTGGGAGTATTCATAAAAACACACACACAAAATACGCTAACAAGATAGATAGGTATTAATGTGGAACATAATTCCAATCATGGAATATGCCACTAGACTTGCATCATCACATTAATCAGTTAGAAATCAAGAGGGTTAGCACCCCACACACATGCCCAAACTCGATGTTAATAGGGGTGATGAATCCCACAAAATGGGACCAAGGACTTGCACCTTTAATCCTGCTACCCCATTGGCAAAGAGTATGGCAAGTGTTGGGATTTATAAACCACTCAAGTCCCACAACACAGTTAATGTGGGATTATTCATAAAAACACACATACAAACTACACTAACAAGATATATAGGTATTAACATGGTTACAATTCCAATCATTGAATATGCCACTAGACTTGCATCATCACATTAACCAGTTAGAAAGCAAGAGGGTTAGCCCCCAAAAAACATGCCCAAACTTGATGTTAATAGGGGTGAGGAATCCCACAAAATGAGACTAAGGAATTGCACCTTTAAGCCTGCTACCCCATTGGCAAAGCATATGACAAGTGTTGGGTTTTATAAACCACTCAAGTCCCACAACATGGTTAATATGGTATTATTCACAAACATACACATACAAACTACACTAACATGATATATAGGTATTAATGTGGAACAAAATTCCAATGGAATATGCCACTAGACTTGCATCATCACAGTAATCGGTTAGAAAGTAAGAGGGTCAGCCCCCACACACATGCCCAAACTCGATGTTATTAGGGGTGAGGAATCCCACAAAATGGGACCAAGGACTTTCACCTTTAATCCTACTACCCCATTGGCAAAGAGTATGACAAGTTTTGGGGTTTATAAACCACTCAAGTCCCACAACACAATTAATGTGGGATTATTCACAAACACACACACAAACTACACTAATAATATAGATAGGTATTAACGTGGAATAAAATTCCAATCATGGAATATGCCACTAGGATTGAATCATCACATTAATCAATTAGAAAGTAAGAGGGTCAGCCCCCTCACACATGTCCAAAATCGATGTTAATAGGGGTGAGGAATTCCACAAAATGGGACCAAGGACTTACACCTTTAAGCCTGCTACCCCATTGGCAAAAAATATGGCAAGTGTTGGGGTTTATAAACCACTCAAGTACCACAACACAATTAATGTGGGATTATTTACAAACACACACACACAAACTACACTAATAAGATAGATAGGCATTAACGTGGAATAAAGTTCCAATCATGGAATATAACACTAGACTTGCATCATCCCATTAATAGATTAGAAGGCAAGAGGATCAGCCCCCCACACACATGACCAAACTCAATGTTAATAGGGATTAGGAATCCCACAAAATGGGACCAAGGACTTGCACCTTTAAGCCTACTACCCCATTGGCAAAGATTATGGCAAGTGTTGGGGTTTATAAATCACTCAAGTCCCACAACACAATTAATGTGGGATTATTCAAAAAAACACAAGATAGATAGGTATTAATATGGAATACAATTCCAATCATGGAATATGCCACTAGACTTGCATAATTACATTAACCGGTTAAAAAGCAAGAGGGTCAGCCCCCCACACACATGCCCAAACTCGATCTTAATAGGAGTGAGGAATCCCACAAAATGGGACCAAGGACTTGCACCTTTAATATTGCTACCCCATTGGCAAAGAGTATGGAAAGTGTTGGGGTTTATAAACCACTCAAGTCCCACAACACAATTAATGTGGGATTATTCACAAGCATACACACACATAAACTACACTAGCAAGATAGATAGGTATTAATGTGGAACACAATTCCAATCATGGAATATGCCACTAGACTTGCATCATCACATTAACCATTTAGAAAGCAAGAGGGTCAGCTACCCACACACATTCCCAAAATAAATGTTAATGTGGATGAGGAATCCCAAAAAATGGGACCAAGGACTTGCACCTTTAAGCTTGCTATCCCATTAGCAAAGAGTATGACAAGTGTTGGGTTTTATAAACCACTCAAGTTCCACAACACATTTAATTTGGGATTATTCACACACACACACATAAACTATACTAACAAGATATATAGGTATTAATGTGGAACACAATTCCAATCATAGAATATACCACTAGTCTTGCATCATCACATTAACTGATTAGAAAACAAGAGGGTCAACACCCCTCACACATGCCCAACATCGATGTTAATAGGGGTGAGGAATCTCACAAAATGGGACCAATATTTTGCACCTTTAAGCTTGCTACCCAATTGGCAAAGAGAATGGTAAGTGTTGGGGTTTATAAACCACTCAAGTCCCATAACATAGTTAATGTGGGATTATTCACAAACACACACAAAATACACTAACAAGATAGAAAGGTATTAACGTGGAACAAAATTCCAATCATGGAATATGCCACTAGACTTGTATCATCACATTAATCGGTTAGAAAGCAAGAGAGTCAATCCCCCACACACATGCACAAAATCAATGTTAAAAGCATAAATTTATGATCAATTTGAATAACCAAAGGATAAACGAGGATGTAGAAATGGTTGATGAGTTAGACAGTTATTCTGGTGAAGAAGAGCATGAGCCTAATGAAGAAGGTATGTTGTACCTAGATGATTGTAGCAAAGATGAAGCTTGAATTGATAGCGGATTGCTCCATTGGCAAATAGAGGAGTATGAGGTTTTTTAGTACTACCTCTATATGGATATAGAGGAGACCACAAAAAACAAGATAAGACGAAAGTCAGACCGAAACCAAAGAAAGAAAAAGAGGAGAAATTATCATTCCCTCAAATATTTACAGAATACATAATGGAAGATGCTAGAATTGATGCAAGGCCATCATATCCTAGGAATGTGAATAATAAATATGAAGGACCTTAGATAGTGGATTTAAACATGAGAACAAAGGGAGAGCCTAGGATGATCCACTATGGCGATGACTGGGACCCAATACTGAAAGCAATAACTTTCAAGATATTATTAGATTATAAGGATGTCTTCACATGGACATATAGGTACCTGAAAGGGGTACCGCCAGAGTTATCTGTCCACAATATCACGCTTATTCCTGGGGTACAAATAGTGAGAATAAGGTCATATAGAATGAACCCTAAGCATGCCACATTGGTGAATACAAAAATTGAAAAGATGTTAGAAGCAGGTATTATTTTCAGAGTCATTACTAGTGATTGGGTTTTGCCTATAGTGGTCATCCTGAAGAAGAAAGTGGATAAAATTCAAATATGCATGGAATTCAGGATTCTAAATGTAGTGACAATCAAAGATCCCTTCCCTATTCCCTTCACAGACTTAATTCTAGAAGAGGTCACAGGACATGAAATGTATTCATTCCTAGATGGGTTTTGTGGGTATAACCAAATAAGCATCACTAAGGAGGATAAGTTGAAGACCACATTAATTGTAGAGAATGGCATCTATTCATATAATAAAATACCTTTTAGGCTATGCAATGCCCAAACCACATTTTAGTGCATTATTCTATATATCTTTGATCAATTGGCCATAGGAAATTTTAAGGTATTTTTGGATGATTGGTCCATTTACAATAATATCAAAGATCATTTACCTAGCCTCAGTGAATACATGAGAAGGTGTAGGAATGCACAAATCTCCCTGAATCTAGAAAAGTATTTTTTGATGGTACCATATGGGAAACTATTGGAACATATAGTGTGCAGTGAAGGGTTGAAGACCAATCTTGAAAAAATCTGTGTCATACTACACATGGAGGAGCCATGGCTTGACCATGCTAATGACTACCTTGTAGTACTCTGGTCGGTCCTATGGGACCCTCCTACCATAGGCCTCTTTGGTAGGCGGTCTTCCCAAAGCCTAACCTCATGCTTCAATGCCAGGATGTAGGAGGCATCTTGGGAGCACTCCTCCAAATCATCTGCTAATATTCCATGCAAGCATCGAATATCTACACCTACATCTAGACCACCATGTCCTTGAGGCACCACAATAGGTGGTGCAATCTGGCTTTGAGTAGCATATCACTCGACAGTAAACTGGACAACTAATCTCTGAAGGTCGATAATGGTGGCATCCCTCTACTGCACCTGAATTTGGGAAGTCTGTAGCTCAGCCTCAACCTAGTGTAGTTGAGTCTAGAGAGGAGACTTCTAATACTCAAGAGCTAGATCCTTCTCCTCCTCAAGGGCAACCTGCTCCTCTATAGCCTACTCCTCTGTCACTTGCTCTTACTACCCTACCTACCCCCAATCATCCATCCAAGCCTGCACTGGACACCCATAAGGATCCTAAGCCTCAACATCATCCAAATACCACCCCAAGTGGCCATCTTCATGCCATAATCATGTATCCCACCAGCGGGTGTATGCCTATGTAACTATAGCATCGGCCACACTAATATCAACTATAGGATGGTCATCCTCCTCTAGCACTGCTATAACTTGCGATGGTGGAAGGTTCATTTGAGCGGTAGCGGATAGTGAGTGGTATGCCAACAATGTGCCCCCATGGCCAAAAATCACATAAAATTTGCAAAAACACAAATCTAAAGGAAATCCATCTTATTAAGCCCTAAAATTAAGCCTATCTACTGGTTTAGTTTGTTGCCAACAAGGTTAATGAGGTTCCTTTACCAAATTACTTAGTTAGGTTAATTTTACTATAGTAATAAAATAAGGCTAGGGTTTAGAGAGGTACCCATGAAGCTTCAGATCCCCCACTCATCGAATCCTCGCCCTACTCAGCCATGATGTCAGATCAGTGACGTCCTGGATCACAAGTGGTCTCTGTCAGCTTAGAGCTCCAAAAGTAGAATTGACAATTGGAAGAATGAAGGGTCAGAAACCCTAATTTTCTTTTGTCTTTTCTATTTAAGCCTTGGCCGCTTCTAGGGATAGCAACCTAAGATTTTTGGCCACTGGATCTAACAACGACCATGAAACACTATTTTGGGGTCATTGGACCTGACAGCAGACAAGAGCCAATGAGGAATTTTCACAATTTCTCACCATAGAGAACCTCAAAATAAGCCATAAAGCACACCATTTTAGACCCAAAGAAACTAAAATAAGTAAAATACCAAAAAAATTACATATATCAAAATCCAAAAACATCATAAAATCCAATTAACAAAAAAAATCAAATAACAATATAACTCAATTGAGCCTCGTAGTCAGTTATTTGCTCTATGGACTTGGCGATTGCAGTGACTAGCACTCCATGCAATTTGGTGAGATGAGAAAATTACCATAAGGCCACTTGGGGTAAAACAATTATGGTAGAATTGAAACGTCACACCTCAAACCCAAAGAAGGCTATAATAGTTGGACCACCCCACATGAGCGAGGACCCATCTCATTTCTCCTATAGCAAATAATGACTCAACATAAGCTAAAATAGAATTGCTATCACCTTGAATCCCTAAGAAGGCCATTGTGGCTGGATCGCCCCATGGGATAAATATGTACAATTACCAAAAAGGGTTGAAATCACACCTGGATGTAAACTAATATATAACAACAAAAAAACCTCTAAAGAGGTCCAAATCATTCATTTTGGTCAAGTGACTCGTCACTTTATTAATTGTCCTTTCCTCCTCAACTCGTCGACAATAATAGTCAAAGTCAATAAAAGATCATCTCGATCATGTCAGAGTTGTGTTCATATTACGAATCATTGCCAAAAAATATCATAAGCTTATCCTTTATTGGGGCAAAAAATAAAATATGATAGTTTAGTTTGTAGCTCTCCTCCTTTTGGACCTATAGTAGTCCTAAAGCTACCTAATCGATTGATGACGAGTGCAAACTCCCACACATTTAAGCCTTCCATTCCATTGGAAGCAATGATTTTAGGATTCACACCCTCCCACATGATTGGGGCATCCTATGTTGATCAGATCAATGATCATCATCCAACCTACAATATAGCCCTAGGCGGTCTACTTTTTTTGCTCTGTGTTGTGTTTTGCTCATAGTGCATCCTAAAAAGAGGTATCTATAAACACCTAAAATGTGTCATATTTAGGAGACTATCTATATGGACACATTATAAGACCATATGAATCCTCTTGTATCTCTCCAAGGGCAAGAAGTGGTCCTAACCATGCAAATAGGGCAGTTCTAGCCCATCCAGGCTTGGCCGCTCTCAAGTAGAGCGACCACCACACCTAGCCACTAAAGACTACAATGGCCACACCTGGCCACTAAACTTGATAATGGCTAGCACCACGTATAGTATAGCTATGAATATATGCTTAGATAATGCAATTTGACTACACCACTACATGGTTAGCGGGTGAATTTCAATGAGGAACTCCCTGAGTTCCTCCTAACTGCCTCTTCAATGGTATTTTGTGACTGATGCTTCCCACCTGAAATGGCCAATCACATGCAATTTGGATTGAAGCTTCTCTAGGAATCCAAGATCTAGATATGAGAGGGAAGTTTACATATGGACTATCCCATGAAGAGCAAGAGATCCGCAAATTTTTAGAGTTATGCAACAAAGCCCTATCAAAATGGAGAACCAAGCTATGTCCCTTTGAGGAGCATTGGAGCATCATTCGATTGAGCTATGACCACACACTAGTTTTTAGATTCATTGTTTCCAATTGCCAATCAATGTAGAAGACATGCCCGACTACCCTTGAACATCAATTACGGCAAAGAGGATAGCGCAACAACCCCTGATTCACAAGGAGAAGAGCTTCATATCGTGGTTGTTGTCTCAGACAGTGGCCCACAGGTATATTTTAGGGTATAGATGTTATTTCCATTTGATTTAGCCTATATTCATTACTGCTTGATTTGTTTATTAGCTATAGCTTAGATTTGATTTTATTAATGCATTTATTTTGTATTTCTCAGCTTTCCATGCATTTATTATCATGTTTATTCTTGTATTTCATTATTATCATATCTATCTGATCTGCTAACAAAGGCATCATCCAAAGAGGTGGTCCATACTACTAAGCATGCTTTGTTGTTTCTATGAGTGCAGGTACAAATCTTCAAGATTAGATTTAAGTAGTAGGAGCACAAAGATCCCTCCAGGACTACATCTTGAGAAGGGGGCATCTGTAAGCCCCCATACAGTTTTATATGCGAGACTAGGAGATCTACGTAGGTGCACCATTATCTTACGAGGAATATATCCAATCGTTGCTCTATATTGTGTAAATATTTGTATCAAAATGATGGGTATCCCTAAGAGGGACAAACTTGTAACCAAAGATTTGAGATATCAATAAATAAAGCATCTTTATTTATTTCTTATTTTTCATGTTACATCGTGCTTTTAGTACTTTCATTTTTGTGCAAGTGATACTATACATAATAAATCAAAATTACAAGTAGGGTAGCTGAGGTGCGTGCTTCTCGGGGTCGCACACCTAGTGATCATCCTTTGATTATTTACTCCCAAATGATTCGATATTTGTCATCACTGAACAATAAGAAGATGTCATTCCAGATAAATATGTCGATATCACACTATTCTTTGATGGCTCTAAGTGCACGAAAGTTCAAGGTGTTGGAGTCGTGTTTCATACACCACAGGGGGTACCTATCCCCTTATCATTCAAACTTGAATTTCAATGTACAAACAATACTATAGAGTATGAAGCCTTAATCCTAGATCTTCAATCAACTATAGCTATGAGCATTAAGCATATCATGATATTTGGTGATTCTCAACTTGTTGTTAAACAAATCAATGGAGAATACCAATGCAAAGAACCTACCATTAAGCTTTATCATGGAGTAGTAATGAATTTGATTTCTAAGTTTGATTGGTATGAAATCCATAGTTTGCCATGTTTGACTAATAGATTTGCAGATACGATGGCCTCCCTTGGATCATTTGTACCAAAATATTCGTTTGGAGAGGTACAAACCCTTATAATTTCAACGGTCTCTAAATTTGTAATTGTCCATGCTGAGTCCAAAGTTGAAAAGGATGCTTGCTTTATCCAGTCGGATCCATATGAGCCTTGTTCAAGCCAAATAGTAGCCTTTCTTAATTTTGGAACACTCCCATCTGACATGTCTTGAACTGCCAAATGCACATTCAAGCAAAAGACAACTCATTTCATCCTCTTGGGGGATGTGTTGTATAAACATGGTTATGATGGAATCCTCCTTTGTTGTCTTGAGTCTAGTAAGGCATAAAAATCTATAACTAAAGCCCATGATGGTACTTGTGGTGGTCATTTTAGTGGAATGGCCATTGCAAAGTATATTTTATGCATGGGTTATTATTGGCCCACAATGGAATGTGATTGTTGCACATATGTTAAACATTGCAAAAAGTGCCAAGAACATGCTAATTTAACTCATGTACCATAACAAGCATTTCAACCTATTCAAAGCCTTTGGCCCTTTTCACAATGGTATCTAGATCTAATTGGAAAAAAATTTCCTCCTTCCTTTGGACAACGTACATTCATCATCACAACCACTGAATACTTCACAAAGTGGGTTGAGGAAATCCATCTAACCAACATGACAGGACCTAGAATTGTGGATTTTATACTTCACCACACCATTTATCATTTTGGGATTCCCTCAAAAATCATTTCAGATAATGGCAAGTCTTTCAAGAACAAGGACGTGTGAGCACTTTGCAAGAAATACAACATTCAACATAATTTCTCAACTCCTTACTACCCACAATCAAATGGACAAGTTGAATCTTCCAACAAGATCTTAATTTTTATTCTCAAGAAACTTGTCAAAGAAAATCATAGATATTGGCATACACAAATTCCCTTGGCATTATGGTCTTATCGAACAAGAATATGCATGCTTATAGGGGTAACACTATTTTCATTGGTCTATGGAACCGAAGCAATCATGTCTCTTGAGCTCGAGATTCCCTCCTTGCAAATTTCTTTGTAGGAATTCAAAGACGATGACATTTCTAGACAAGCACATTTTGACTAACTCACACTTATTTATGAGAGGTGATTCAATACTTTAGAGTATTTTTGAGTTTATCAAGACCACCTCAAAAATGCTTACAATGCCAAAGTTCATCTACGTGAATTCCAATTAGGAGATCTTGTCCTTAAAGAGAACCAATAAAATACCAATGCATTATCGCATCTTCGTACACAAAGAGTGGGTAATGGTACTTATAGTCTTGTCAGTCTAGAGGGAGAGGAAGAACCCAAACCACTTAATGTTATACACTTGCGAGTATTCTATGCATGATTCTATTTCTATATATGTATATATACATGGCTTATACACAAAATATTGCACTTCATTTATATACATTTCATTCAAAAACATCTCATTAGCACACATGTCATTTTACATTTCATACATTCCATCCACATTTCTATTTCATATTAGGGAAAATTTATTCAGTTCAAGGTTTTAATTGGTCTAATAAAGTCATGTTGCCTTAATCAAGGGCACCTTCACAATATCATCCACACAATTCCACGAAGTCAAATTGTCATTTGCAAAGTTACATTTCCATAATTCCTAGGTGTTTTAGGCTACTCAACCACTCCTAGTGTTTTAAGAAAACCTCAAATACATGTTGAGTTCCTTTTAGGACCATTACACATCTTCACTAAGAAAATCTTGAGTTTTGGGAATTGAATCCAAAACATTCTTGAACCAAACACAATTTCACATATTAAAATTATCTTGTGTCAAAAATAGATAATATCATACTTGGTATGAACCTCGAAGTGAAAAGGGTCATCCTTGCTAGTCCCATCATGCAACATAGTCCAAAACAATAGTGGTTCTCACAACTATCACAATTCCAAAAACAAAAGAAATAGTGGGAAAAATCCCTAACAAAAACTCTAAATCTTTTACATCACACACCATTGATCATTGGGTTGTAAGAATCATACTACATTTCTAGTCAGACGGTAAGGTAGTCATCCCCAAAACTTAAGAGATCAAAAACACAAATCATGGAATATGGAGTTAGCCTCCACCAGAGCTATAGATGCTTGATTGATAGTGGAGTACGTTCATGCATGGTGACACGTCTCTTTCAAAGAGACCTCTAACCTCTCATATGAACAAGCTAGCTTCTTGGTTTCAACCATAACAGATTTACCCAATTTACTCAAGATGAGTTAATGAAATCACTTGCACACACACTGGTTCTTGATTGCCTTGAGTTATTACCATGCTCTTGATTTAGTAAATGAATTCACTACACACACATTTTGTCCTAGAGGGATTAGGCAGTTTTAGCGAGTTTGTTTGATACGACTAGTATGTCTGATTCTTTGTAAAATAGTCAGTTTTACATATCAACATCCATGTCTTCTTATATGTCAATATCCATGTTAGTTCATGATCCATTCATCCCATTCGCCATCAATTTTGGTGCCCTTGATTAAACAACGATGCTAAAACATGGCCAAGCAAGATCTAAACTATAAAGGATCATTAGCACATTTGCATTCCATACCTTGCATTAATTATCCATACATTTCCACTTGCATTAATAATCCATACATTTCCATTTGCATTAATCATCCATGCATCCCACCTTGCATTAATCATCCATAACATATCATATGCATTAATCATCCATACATTTCCACTTGCATTAATCATCCATACATTTCCACTTGCATTAATCATCCATACATTTCACCTTGCATTAATCATACATAACATATCATATGCATTAATCATCCATATAAATATGCATTTCACAAAAAGCATTCACACAAAAACATATAACACAAAAAGTAAAAGCCATATATATGTATATAAATATCGCACATACAAAAAGTGCCAAAAGGCTACATACAATGGAACACCAAGACTCATATACAAAAGTGCATCTAAGCACTAGCTATGTCCTCTAAGAAGACCCCTATGACCTAGGAGGAGCCCTAGATCTAGAGTTATGCCTAGACTCGCTATGCCTTGTAACCTCAGAGAAAAATGAGGTTGGAGGATCCAAAAGTGGAATATGGTGTTCCATCAACCTATCCTCCAATGCCTTGATATATCTGTGTTGGGACCAAAGATGTGTTATGTTGACATTATGTCGGTGCTCCCTATATACTAGCTCTGCCTAGAGCCTCGTAATCCTTGTGTCCCACTCTACCACCTACTTCTTCAACTATTTATAATCCTCCTTGTTTTGATCTAGAGGCTCATATGAAACCTCATCCATATCCTCTCTATCTCCACCATCTCCTCCACTCCTGAGAGCCTGCATCACCACACCCTTGGTACTCATTCTTTGACTATCTGATCGAAGTCATTGTTGCTTCTTGGGGGTCTCCTAGGTCCCCTTATCCCTAGTCCCCTCACCATCATCCTTAGTTGTACCCCCACATCCATTGATTGCTCCTTGAGGTAGTACCCATGCTGATTGTGTAGCAAACCATACCTCATACGCCATAGTAGTCCCTACATCATCCACATCTAGGAGATCCACCTCCTTGTCATATTCACAAACCACCCTCTATGGCTCCATACATGGTAGCCCTGTCTCCTCTTGATATCTCCTATAGAGAACTGGCTCATCTAGGACATCCTACCTTAGCCTAAACTATCAAAGTACTCGAGAGAACTGAATACAACCTCACTCTAATTTTTCCCAACCACCCATTGATCCTATCACACTCATCAAAAGTGTTCTACATACTCGATCCACATACAAGCCTGCCACAACCTCCATATCACTTGGATGGATGTCAATCTAGACCATAACTCCTAGTACCACTATATTGTCCTCACTGGTCAACTCGGTTGTATCTCCTCAACCATCGCCCATATCCTATCATAGGGTTGCTCCCTAACCAAGTCTACCACAGGTAAGCCCTTCGGTCGAGCAACATTAAAGTGATCCCATCCCCAACACTACAATAGTAGGCTACACCCCAATCCCTTCCTCCCTTGCCTTGTCACCTCATATAGCTCTTGGTACACCTACCCCAACAAGGTGAGAGCCCATGCATATACCTATCATCTAGTGAGCATATCGCTCACTACCCCTACCAGGTTCCAATGGAACCTACACCCAGTGATGTTCGGGGTCACAATGTTGGCTAGCATGAACATACCCAAGGCAAGGAAGGTATCCAACTCCTTGTCCACATACATGGATAAGTACGATATACCTTCGCTCTCCACCCTCACACCCTTCCATGCACCCCCAAACATATTCTTCATATATGTATTTTGGTTGAGCCCGACCTCAACCCGGATCCCCTCCATAAACACCTTAAGGATGTGATATACATCCTCTAAAGTCACCATCACCTCTCCCATGGGGAGCCAAAACATCCCCATATTTGCATCCCATCTCTCCGCCAAGGCAGAGAGGTACCCCTCATCAACCCTCACCACATCCACCCGGGCTACCTTCGCTATCCCCACATTATCCAACATCTCCCACTCCTCATTTGAAACTACCTTTCTCATCCCAAGGATGAAAGGCAAGAACCGATATCGAGCCTCCAAAATCCTAAGCTACAACACAACACAAAATATTTGTTAATAATTTTACAAAAAACAATTCACAAAAACACAAAGATTTTGCACAACACAACAAACAGGTAGTTACCTTAGTTTCCCATACTACAACATCAGCCTCGACATCCACACCCACTCCCTTTGTCGCCATAGCTTCCATGCTCAAATAACTCCACCTCACTTCACTCCACTTTCCAATATGCAGCTTCTCAAACTCTCAAATGCATAAATGAGCTTGGTTTCTCATCTTGGCAGCTATTTATAGCTTCTTCAAGCACCTTGAGATGCCCATGAGTGTTTCTTAGTGCACTAAAGTGCCCATGGATGTTTGCAAAATACCTAAACATCGACGAACATTTTTGTAGGTCAAAAGCACCAACGAGTGTCTGATGCCAAATTTGATAAAAGATCAAATTTTTAGAAAATAGTGGCTTATACCCACCAAATTGTTTCATGTTGCGTCTAGGAATACATTCAATCATTTTATCAGATTTTGTAAAAATTCCAACCGATTTGGATGTACAATTTTGGTTTACGACCACAAATTGTAAATTCACCTAACAAGTTACAAAAGTACTTCCAAAATGGTCCAAATATTCACAAAATGACCACAATCATCATTATCATCATAATTACATCATTTTCACATCATTACATATCATCATTTGCATATTTGCCAAGTCAAACAACATTAAAGTGAATATTGTATATAGTGGGTTTTCTATATACTTGGCGATTGCAGCGATTTATGTCCATGCAATTTGGTAAGATGAAATATCTACCATAAGAATACTTGGTCATGGTCATCATTCCATATCTCATAGTTTGAAACCATAATCATATTTGGTGCTTCATATTTTGAGTGAAACCTTGCCAAGAACAATTTGCACAAAATGATGCCATTGATGGCCTAGTTCATGGGGCTTAAAACATGGACATTATCACACTTCATCATTATACATTTCCCTGACAATCATCATGGTGACTGGATTTAGCTAGGGTGATTGGTTTTGATCATAGGAATTATCTAGCAGTCACTAGTTGGCCCTCCGAAGTTAACTATATATATCTTTGCTTTTTCATATTTGCATATCAATGATGCAAGAAGGCACATTTTTCAACAACATCGAATCACTCCAAATTTGGGGCAACCACATTTGGTTTGACTTTCCCACAATGGGATACATATTACATGATCATGGCATCTACATTTAGAAAAAATCCCTTCATATATTGGGGTAAAAATAGACTCATTTTTCATCCCACATTTTCACAAATCCCTTCATCTATTGGGGCAAAAATAGACTCATTTTTCATCAAACATTTTCACAAAACCCTTCATCTGTTGGGGAAAAAATAAATGCATAATTTTACATTTTTCACCAATCACGTCCATATTGTTGGGGCAAAAATGGTATCACATTTACAACATTCATTTGCGCTGATTTTTCAATTGGCTCGTGAGATTCATTCGTAAACTCATTTGCCAATTGAGGGGGTAAGCTACACAAAAACTCAAATTATTATTTTTTGTTATCTTCAAGCTCATGTTCCACATCCCAAGAGAAGCTACTTATGTACCTAACCAAAAAAGGTATCTCATATTTTTGTACTGCATTATGTTTCATACAACGCAATACAAAAAGGGGCATCTATAGACACCAAAACCTAGCCATTTGTCCTCCACCCATGCTTTCCCACCATTTTCTATCCACTATTTACATATATTTATATATTATATATATATAATATTAATATTTTATATATTATATTATATATATTTAATAAATATATATTTATATAAGTGAATTAATCCCAACCATCCGATTTTATTTAATCCTATCCATCCATCTTCATCAATCCATGACACACTCCAGATTTAATATCCACCGTCCGATATACTTTTATCTTAGCCACATGATTAGTGTCATTGAAACCCTAAGTATACCCTAGGTTGGATTATTAATAGGAGCCATTTTGATGGCTCAATCCCTTGAAAAATTCTAAGCCATTTGTACCCTAATTTTGGAGAACCTGAGTCCTCAGCCATTCGTTCTTGAGTCCCTTGGAGCATTCGAGCACCCTCGCCTTCCATCCATATCTACCATAGCCTTTGCATCCATCATTTCATCCCTCACCCAACCAATTTTACTTTTGCAGACTTCCCCCTTAGTCGTCGAATGCCTTCAGGCACTTCCTATCACTCTTGAGTGCCTCTAGGAGCTTTCTTCCTCACCTCCAAGCACCTATGGGCACCTTTCACCATCACCAAGTTCCCATAGGTATTTCCTGCAATCACCAAGCACCCATGGGCATTTTATATCAGAGATCCTGAAGTTCCCCTAGCCTTCAGACAATGCTAGGGCATCACCGCATTGATTCACTACAATGACCTACATCAGATAAGAAGACAAAAAGTACGTAAGGTAAATCCATCATTTATTATTTTATTTATGCACTTTTATTTCTGTTCACTTCATTTACAGTAGATAGTTAAGGTTTTACTATTGCTTATAGAGGGCCTCACATTGTGGAGCCCTCATAAGTATTACTAATCTATTTGTTGTGTTATTGTGTGCAAATCTAGAGGTGTGGCATCAACATTGGATAACTTCTTAAGTTGAAGTGGCCTGACATCGGATAACTAAAAGCCCATTCACTTTTTCTGGGAGTAGGGACACGCATGAAGACACCACCAACCTTGTTTGCTAGGGTTTCGGAGAACCCTAGCCATTTGTAAATCTGTATCAAAAGGATTCAAGGATCTGCATTGTAACAATAGAGTTTTTAGGCTCTCCTCCATTAATATAAGATCATCTATTATGCAATTTTGGGTTCTTTGTGTTCAATTTATTTAGTATTGTTTGGTGTTGCATTTTTGTATCCTCACAAAGTACCTATCAATTAATTGTTCTCAAATAGGACATGTGTTGCATTACATATTTTTATCCATAATTTTCATATTGTAGTTAGTTTGCATGTTACATCAAAATGCACTCACTTATTAGCAAATATAAATATTAGTTTATAATTATGTATTAAATTGCATGTTTTGTAAAGTATAGAATTTAATTTGCACATCTAGAAGAAGTCAAGAAACACAATTGACATTAAGAAACTTGAATTAATATAAACTTGCATGTGAAGGTTGACATCTCATCAAGTAAAAAGTAATATCACTTAAATCTCTTATTCAAAGTGAAGTCTTTCTTGCATGTGCATCCCTCTTCTACCTCTTTAGGACATTTGTTTAGTGGGTTATATAAGGTTGGAAGGGATAATTATACACTCTTGATTTATTTAACCTTTTTGATGCTATCATGCATGTAGACGAGAAGCTTAGATCATGAGGGACATTGTTGATTATTGAGAGGACTCAAACCCTTGATCTTTTTCAAAGGAAGTGTTATCCACTCACTCATCTAGAAGGACCTTGTAGTGAGTATATGATGTATGGGATAATGATACACTCTTAATTTTTTACCTTTTTATAGTATCATGCATGTACACAGGGACCTTAGACCATGAGGGACATGTCAAGTGTTGGGAGGACTCAAACCCTTGATCTTTTTCAAAGGAAGTGTTATCCATTCACTCATCCACAAGGATCTTGTAGTGAGTATATATATAACTAGGATATTTTGCAATCATAACCTTTAATTAAAAATATGTTTTAGGACTTTGCATCTAGTTTTGTAGGGTTGTATTCTACCCTTTGTTACTATTTTTAGGATTGTATTCTATCTTTTGTTGCTATTTTCACTCAATTTTCAATATTCAATCTTTTTGTTTTGGTTCTTTGTTTTAGATTTTTGTCTATAATTTCTATTTTTTAGCTTTTTTTCCATGTATCTAAAAATATTTCTAACCAAATATAAGCATTATGTTTTTTATTTTGTATCTTACTTCAATACACTTATGCAATTACACGTAATGGAGTCATCCTATTGACAAGTTATTGTGCTTAAATTGTGCTAATAAAATGTATGCATTTACTCTCTTAACGTAAAATATGAGTAAATTATTGCAAAAAATTATTATCATTAACATAAATCATTCACCAATATGCAAAAATATCAAATAATTCATCCACAAATAATTATCCACAATAACAATCCACAAATGATAGAGAGATAGATAATACCCTTAAGGTAGGGGAACACCAATAATAATCCTTAAGGAAGGAATAACTCCACAAGATATCCCAAGATGAGAGAGCCACTTAAGGAGGGTAAATTTCCATAAGCCACTTCGTGGGCAAGGATGATTACATATGATTTATCTCCATGATGATTATAATGACAAATATCTCTTCTTTATATCCATCTTCTTATTTTACTTTGGGGAGCTTACTACTAATATCATATAATATTATAATATAATATAATATAATATTATAATATAATCAACATTGGATTATGTGTGGCCCATGCCAACCCTTATAAAATATAATAATATATCCCCAAATATCTATTCCTAGGTACCCTAACATGCCACCCTTCTTACAAATGTTTCGTCCTCGAAACATGTGAAGAAACAAGATAATATGATTTGCTAAGCAATGTTAGAAACTAGTACCAATATCGATCATCCATCCATCCAAGTGAAACATGTTGATGTTGGTATGACATTTTGTTACTTGAGTATCCAAATATGTTGTGTTGGCTCCACACTTCTGTTGTTGTATTTTGATAACTTGAATGATGGGTCCACTTATTCCTTGATGTTGATGAACCACTCTGAAAACCAGGATCACTATGCTTTCTCTGCCAAACACTACCATAGTTAGTGCCCTTATGATTCCATGTAGAACCATAATATTGCTGCCTTGAACCATACTACCAAGATTATTGCTGCTCATGGTGGTGTGGATGGTGATATGGTGCAACCTTAACTTGATGTTCTACCTTCTTTGACTTCTCAACATTTGGCTCCATTGTTTTAAATTTTTCTACACATTGTTCTTTCATGTTCTCTTTGTTTGGTGTGTCCTTGTGCTCTTCTATCAAAGCTTCCTTGGACTCTATTAATGTTATTTCCATGGATTTAGTTGCTGCTACTTCTTCCACGGACTCTGTTTCAGGTTTTTCAATTTGCTTCTCTACAACCACTTTCTTGGTTTTCCTTGGATCCTTACTCCTTAAGCTGAGAAATATCCCGTAATGTTATCTTCTTATTCTTGTACCAAAACTTCATAAACTTCTTTTGCACATTAATGTTAATAGTACCCAAAGAATCTAACCAAGGATAACCAAGAATAATATCCTCATCATCCATATGAATAGCATGAAAATCTAAATGTAAAACATATTTATCCATGGTGATATTCAAATCTTCAAAAGTTTGAACATTCTTAATCTCAAGATGTGTGTCCTTAATTTTTGTTGCTTGAACTTGTAACCTCTTAGCCAAGGTAATATTAATAAAATTATATCTGCTACTAGGGTTAATGGAAGTAATAACTTGTTATTTTTGAATGCTTCCATGAATCTGCAAAATAGAACTTTTAGATGAATTTAAACCTTTTTTAGCCTTCGCTTACTTTTGAAAATCTAAATATGTGGCTTCATTCCTCTTACAAATTTTCTTAATATTTTCTTCTTTCTTCTTTTTGAGTAATTTTATTTATTTTCATAATCTTCATTCCGTTTCTTGAAAACTTCCCATTCTCCTTTCATTTCATTTTGCTCATTTTGAATCCCCTGTACTTTCTTTTCAAGGTCTTTGATGTCATCCATTAGGCTATCTATCGTTTTATTCCTTCCTTCAAGATCTCTCTTACAAATATCTAACTTTCTTTGTAATTGAATAGGTACCCATGTGCTCAAGAATATTGGTTCAATTTGATCCCAAGTGCACAAGAATTTACCCCTAACAAAGTTGTCTACCCATTGTAAAGCTTGCTTCGAAAAAAAATTATGAAAGCAAAAGTTTAACATGTTTTCATTATGATATTTTACTATTTTCAACCACTCTCTCACATCAATATCATTTTCTCCATTAAACTTTTGTAGTGCCATAGTTGATGCCCTAATGCAAACTAGGGCTTTATGAAAATATATATCATGCCCTAATGCAAACTAGGGTTTTATGGAAATAAACATCTTCCCATTGAGTTGAAGCTAAAATTCCATAGAGACAACTAGATTTGCAATTTTTCTTTCAAAAAAAATAAATTGCAACTGATTTGCTTACCCGAACTAACAAATTTTATTTAAAAAAAAAACTATGAATTGAAAATGTCACTGCCCTTGTTCCAAACGTCTAACTTCAGAAGGTTGTATCTCCCTCAATACTGCTCAGATTCCTTTATATGACCACTCATTTTAAAGCTCTTCAAATTCTGCACAAATTGATCCAACAATTGTCTAAATCAAATAAACTTTCATAGAGATATGGCTCCTGAAAGATGAGACATTTTTCCAAAATAAAATCTGTAAAATTCGTCACTATCCTTGTTCTAGATGACTAACTTCAAAAGGTCATATCTCCCTTAATATTGCTTAGATTCCTTTATATGACCACTCATTTTAAATCTCTTCAAATTTTGCACAAACTGATCTAAGAATCATCTAAATCGAATAAAATTTTGTAGAGATATGGCTCTTGAAATATGATATGTTTTTCCAAAAAAACAAATCTATAAAATTTGTCACTATCCTTATTCTAGTTGACTGACTTCAAAAGGTTGTATCTACCTCAATAGTGCTCAAATTCCTTTATACAACCAATCATTTTAAAGCTCTTCAAATTCTGCACAAATTGATCGAAGAATCACCTGAGTCGGATAAACTTTTGCAGAGATATGGCTCCTAAAAGATGAGATGTTTTTTCCAAAAAACAAAATCTGCCCTAAATTCTGCAATTCCACAAAAAAAATCCTCACTTTACCAAAATCGTTGCTTTGATACCACTTTTTTTAAAATTTTATTATCATTAATAGAAATCATTCACCAATATACAAAAATATCAAATAATTCATCCACAAATAATTATCTACAATAACAATCCAAATAATGAGAGAGAGATAGATAATACCCCTAAGGTAGGAGAACACCAATAATAATCTTTAAGGAAGGAATAACTCCACAAGATCTCCCAAGATGAGAGAGCCACTTAAGAAGGGTAAAGTCCCATAAGCCACTTCATGGGTAAAGATGATTACATATGATTTATCTCCATGATGATTACAATGATAAATATTTCTTCTTTATATATTCATCTTCTTATTCTAATTTGGGTAGCCTACTAATAATATAATATAGTATCATATAATATAATATAATAATAAAGTCAACCTTCGGTTATGTGTGGCCCATGCCAACCCTTATACAATATAATAATATATCTCCAAATATCTATTCCTAGATACCCTTACATAAATGTTTTGGAATATAAAGAAATTAAAAATCTTAAATTCTTTTCATTAGAGAATTTTTTCATTCTACATTTTTCTTAAAGAGACATCCTTATGTTGGCTATACACAGATCATAGGTTTTGTAATGTCTTGAATACCATTCTTCTACATTAATGCATTGATGCAACAAGCACATGTTTGGGAGCTTGAACCACCCATTCTATATGTTTTGTGCATCATACATTATAGCTTATGATTGACATTATCATTCATAATATCCTTTTTAATGAACCATTATTTATGTAAATAATTAACTATATAAAAACCATTGACCTCAACAAAATAAACATAATATATAAAAATTTAATATCTTTATTAAAAGAGGCCAAACATAACATATATAAGCCTTAATGTGGGTAGCCTCCAAAAGATAAACAATTTACCTATGTTATATATGAAAACCAATTCAAAGATCCTAAAATAAAAGTAGTGCCTCAACATGGCAGTCACTAGTCACATGTGTACTACGAGAGAGAACATTTATTATCTATATCAAGATATCTTGAGTCCATATTTTTAACATCCTCCATATTCTTAGCTAGGCCATAAGTTTACCCTTTGATTGTGGTCTTTACCCTTTTTATTCCATTTTATCTCCTACCATGTCTTCTTGCATCTTATTCTTATGTTACTAGAATATTTTAAAAACATTTTTAATACATAATACCTTATATTTATGGAAATCATTTGTCATTGATTATTATAATAAAAGGTTCAAACTGTAACAAGTATAAAAAATAAAAGCCGACAGGTGGTTGCCCTAGTGGCTAAGATGGTGGTTGTTTCTTAAGTGGTCTTGTGTTCAAAACCCCTTAAGAGTAGTTGTTGATGTAATTTATAAGCATTCTCCTCAAAAAAAAAAATATAAAAAATTAAAAATTAAGTTTTTTTTATCAAAAACTATATAAAATAAAAGTTCTAAAGGAATCCAATTGTACTCTTTAAAACCTAAAATAAAAGCCTTTAAAATCAACAAACCTTAAATTATTTAAAAAAATAATAATATAATATTAACCTATTACCAAAAATAAGTTGAATTATAATACAATTTTCATATTTTTTAAACACTATTGTATGAAGCAAAGGGCTTGATGTGCGACCAAAACCTTTACTTATGTTATTCATATACTTTCCATAAAACTTTACATTCATAGTATTACTACACAAACTTCAATATATAGAAAAATAAACGCTCTTGTAAGTCAACTAAGGTCACTTGAAATACCTCTCATATGTCATAGACAGTTGGTATTGGTATCAACTCTAATTGAGAAGAATCAAAATAAAATATTTCTCATATTTTATTTAGAGGGATGGACCGCTGGTGTCCAACTCTAATTCAGAAGAATCAATTGGTTATCCATAATGTAAGAGACAAAGGAGAGCAAATTTTTTTTTATCAATTTATAATACATCTAAACATAGGAAAGTAATATATAATGTTTTTTTAAGGAGAACAAAACAATATATCAATTTATAATACATTTGAAAAAGAAAAAATAATGTGTAATATTTTTTTAAGGTTCAATCTTATATAAGGTAAACAACATCATTATTATAACCACAAGTATTATGTAATTAGGATATACCAAATTTTTACACTTTATCGTACTTTTAAGATTATTTTGATATATAATAATAATAATATATAAAAGAAAATAGATAATGTTTCTTTATTTTTTATTATCCGAAACAAGTTCTAATTTTTGGAGTTGTTATTATAACTTTTACTTTTTTTTTAGTGAAGCAACTTAGAGTAAGGAGACCCCAGTTGCTTGGAATTGGAACTGCCCTTGTTGAAGTAACAAACACTCAACATAATCAAGACGATCTGCTACCTCTACCCCAAACAAAGCTAACCTCCAAAGTTTGAACCTTGATCTCTTTCTTAATAAATCCCAACACTTACCAATCCACTAACCTTTAAAACTAAAAATGTTCAAGTCACCCCATTTTAAAGTTGCCCAACCAAAATGTAAAAAACAAAAACTTAAAAAAAAACTCAAAGCCTTTAAAAAAAAAAAACTATATTCAATAATCTAAAAATCTATATTTCCAAGTTGCACAACCAAGATATAAAAGGCAAAGAGGGAAAAAAAAAACTAACTAAACTATATTCAATAATCTAAAAATCCATATTTTCTTGTTGCTTAAAACAACTATAATCATAGAAGCAAATCGATATTTCCTTCAAGTAATATAATAGAAGCTTTAATGATTGAAGCATCTTGACTACCTGGTGGCTAGCTCAGAGTAACAGTTGAACATTTAACTTAATACGATATAAAAGATTTTGATACAAAAAGAACTCCACTTTTGACCGAAATGACTGATGGGCTTGCAATTTGTGGCAAAGGTTCCTATTGCTGCAGTTACACTCTAATACAGTCCTAGCCCACTGCATTTCCTGTCCTCTCGCACCTTTTTGGACTCACCTTTCAAAGAGCCATGCCACAACACCATCCAGCACAGCAAAGTATTTGTTTCTCCATCTCATGTGGAAGCACAGCACTCCAACCACAAGACCAAATCCCACCCCAAAACTCAATCCCACTGTCACTGCCCACCATCTGTCCATCTCATCTTCATCTGCATCAGACTCTGCCTCTGCCTCTGCTTTTGTATTATTCATCTCTTCTTGGCTCCCTCTCTGACTGCGACCTGCCTTCAGCGCCGTTGTATTGTCAAGGGGAGGCCCATGTAGATTTGGATTCCCTGCAAAGGAAGATGCCTCAAAGGTCAAAAACTGCTTTCCCTGTGGTACTAGGCCAGAAAGGTGGTTGTCCGACAGATTCAAAACTTCAAGGAATGTGAGATTTACAAGTTCTTGGGGAATCTTCCCTGACAACTTGTTTTTTGAAAGATCCAGAGCCTCCAGTTGAGCCATGCCTCCTAGTGATTTTGGGATTGAGCCGTTCAAATTATTTCTTGAAATGTTAAGAGAAATTAGACCTTTGAGAAATCCCATTTCCTCAGGAATATTGCCTGATAGCTCGTTGGAGGACAGATCCATGAACTTCAACTCTTTGATAATCTTTTTGTATGGAGTTACTTGCCCCTTCATCCACAGCGTTACTTCGTCTATGAATGCCATGTTTCTCAATGGACGATGTCCAAATTCCCACACATCCCAAAATCCAAGCTTTGTACTTCATTACTTTTGTTTTGATTGACCATAGCATGTAAATTTGTCAGATTTTGAGGAATCAATCCTGAAAAGTGATTACAAGATAAATCTAAAATCTGAAGATTGTGGAGGCTAATTACTTGGGGTGGAATAGTGCCTTGAAAATTATTTGAAGTCAAACTGAGAATCTGCAGTGAGCTTAATTCTCCAATCCAAGCTTCAATGCTCCCATCAAGTTTATTATGTCCCACATCAAATACTCTAAGATATGTGCAATTTGCTATGGAGGAAGGAATAACACCTGTCAAATGGTTGCCATTGAGATTTAGTGTTGAAAGGATAGTCAAGTTTCCCAGCTCTTTTGGTATCTCACCTTGCAAATCATTTTCTGCAAGATTTAGAACTTGCAGCTCAGAACATTTTCCCACATTTGGAGAAATCATACCAGTTAGTGTATTCTTTGACAAGTCCAAACGAGACAAGCCAGATTCTGTGCACAGAGAGTCAGGAATTCCTCCACTGAGGTTATTTTCCGACAAGACTAGATGGGAAGCCTTCCCCATTATAGCAGGAATGGAGCCGTTAAATTCATTCTGTGACAAATCCAGAAAATATCCGGAAATAGAAGGAAGAGATCCCTGTAAGCCATTCCTATGCAAATCTAATATAAAATAAGATTTGGACCTTAGAATGGACACAGGACCCTCTAATTTGTTATTTGAAAGATTAAGCATTTGAAGATTGGGAAGATCCCACAGCCAAGTAGGAATATTTCCTACAATGTTGTTATCTGAGAGGTCCAGACCAGATAGGAAATATTGAGTAGACAAAAATGCAGGAAGATAACCTTCTATATTGCACGACCTCAATCCGATGTACTCCATGTGGGCAAACTGCGGAATCCAACTTGAAGAGATGTTGACAGTAAACTGATTTCCTGAAAGGTCCAAGAAGTAAAGACCAGTCTGGTTCTCAAACAAGGAAAGAGTTACGTTGCCTGTTAAACTGTTGAAACCGAGATTCAGCCTTTGTAAGCCACCCAGCTTCGAGAACGTATCTGGAATTGTTCCAGTCAGTTGGTTTTTGCTCAGGTCCAAATGCTTGAGGGATGAAAGTCCACCGACAGACGGTGGTATGCTGCCTTTCAGATTGTTATTTGAAAGATCAATCTCTGAAAGAGGAGACAGTCCCCCTAATGCACACCCAAACGGCGGCACATCTCCTGTTAAATTATTCCCTGAAAGATACAACTTCTCAAGTTTTGAAAAGTTTGAAATGGAGGGAGGAATCACTCCTTCTAGGATATACCCATGCTCATCCCATTCACTCCAAGCACCCTCCACGGAAAGGACAGTGAGTGAGGAGGAATGGTTTAGAATGAAAGAAAGGTTTCCTTTCAGCTGCAAGTTACCTGACAGCTCAATATTGCTAAGGCTTGAACGGTGCAAAAAATGTAAAGGGATAGAGCCTTGGAGTTCACAGCGAGAGAGGTCAATTGAAACCAAGGTCGAGACATTCTGAAACCATTCAGGAATTGGAAACGGAAAAGAATTACCTGAGAGATGGAGATGGGATAAATGAGTCAGGTTGAGGAGAGATGGAACACTTCCTGAAAGCCCACAGCCTGAGAGGTAAACCTGCCTAAGACTGGGAAGACTTGTAAGGGCGTCACCCCAACGCTCAGAAGCCATTGTGAGGTTCACCCCCTCCATCGCCAGGTATTCCAAGCTTCTCAAATTTCTGACCCATCCAGCAAAACTGCTACTCTTCAAACCATAGTCGCCAACTGAGAGATCCAGATGTCGCAAAGTTGATATATTTCCCAACTCCACAGGGATTTCACCGCCAAATCCAGAGTTGGACAAGCTGAGAAAAGTAAGCCTCTTGAGTTTTGCTAGTTGAGGGGGTATGACAGAGCCATTGAAGTCATTGTAGCTCAAATCCAACAACTGCAGATGCTGCAGATTAAACAGGGACGGATGAATCGTCCCAATCAAGGTCTTTGAGCCCTGCTCATCATATAAATCATGATGACGGTTTTGCAGATCAAGACGAATAACATGGCCGGAGTGAGAGTCGCAAAGGATGCCGTGCCATTGGCAGCAGTTGTAGCCACTCCAAGACGATAAGCGAGCAGAGTGATCTACAAGCCCCGCCTTGAAATGTAAGAGAGATGTCCTTTCATTCTGGAGACATGCAGTTGTGATGTGCATCGTCATTGCAATTGCCAAGGCAAAGGCCATACCCATCATCCAAACTGCAAGTTGATGCATTGTAGTCATATGCTTCTAATTTCCACCCTCTTGAGTTTGTTGTGTATGGAGTAAGACCTGAAATTGAGAATAAATAAACTTTGTTCTCTCACCCTCATCGCTCAAACCTCAAAGATATTCGCGATTGAATAGTCGTCCTCTGCTATGCTCTGACTCTTGACTCTTGTTGGTGGATGTTTCCGCTCTTGTTCGTGGATGTTACCCTGCTATGCTCTGACTCTTGACTCTTGACTCTTGTTGGTGGATGTTTCCGCTCTTGTTCGTGGATGTTACCGCTTTTGATGGACATACTGTTTGTAAGAATGGTGGTTTTTTAAGCATATAAGTCGGTACAGACCCTCATAGGACTTTTGCAGCCTCCGTGCTAATTAGATAATTGTTACCATAGAAAGTCAAAATTTGTATACCTTGGTTTAAGGTTGACTTTTGTTTGGAAAGTTAGTTGGATTGGTAAGTGTGTTTGGTTTAATGGTTTGATATGAATTTTTTAAGTGGCTTAGGTGGATTGATAAGTGTTTGTTTGGTCAGGCACTTACCAAGAAGATACTTAGGCAGCCTGTTTGCAAAGGTAGTAGTCTAATATGAATCTTCTAAGTGCATGCTCGACAACAACGGCTCGACAATGAAGACCGTCGTTCACACTAACAAGACGAAATAGGTTTGGTAAGAGTAGCCTCTGTGATTTGAACTTTTAGGTTTGGTAAGAGCAACCTCTGTGATTTGAACTTTTAGGTTTTGTAAGAGCAACCTCTGTGATTTGAACCTTTAGGTTTGGTAAGAAGAACCCCTGTGGTTTGAACCCTTATGTTTGGTAAGAACAGCCTCTTTGAACCCTAAACTTATCGGTTACTAAAAATAGTGTGATTATGACCAACTCTCTCATATAACCCAATAATATAGTTATAACCAACTTTTTTATCTAACCAAAAAAATTAAGGTGAACTTTGTTAATGGAAAAGCTAATGCAAGGTGCCAGCTTTTCAAGTAAATGCCTTGTCTATTAATAGAGGAAATTTTAATGCTCGTTAATCATATATTTTTATTAAATTTTTAATTGTAATTTTTATTGAAAACCATTTTCATACAAATAATAAATAGTTAATTTAATTAGATTATATTAAAGATATATTTTATTTTATTTTTTAATTATATATATAATTTTTCAATATCATGAAATAAGAAATAAAATTTTATTTGATCAATTATTTTATAAAATTTTAACACCATTGAGAAAGATATGATCTTATAAATTTAGTTATTTGGAACAAGGGTAGTGACGACTTTTCAAGTCATGGGAAAATAAAATTGCAAATATCTGTCAACTAGGATTTAGACGATGGGAGGAGCAATGAAAGGCTAGGGCATTAGCAAGGTAAGTCATTTCGTCTAGGCAGAGAACTCTTTCAACTAAGTTTCATTTATCCCTTTATTTTCTTCAAAGTTTTACATGTAAATTATTGTAAACCTATTTTCAAATAATATAATTACTATAGAATATATTGGTAAATTTTAGTAGATATTGAGTTATAGTATCCTTTGCATGGACCAATTTAGATCTAAATCCTTAGAATCATCCTTAGTAGTAGAGGTTACGAAGGACTTCACATAGGAACGATCCTTATTGCTTAAACATAAGACAATCATTGGTAAATTTAATGGGTCTTGGTCAAGGGCTTTGGTTTTGAGAAAATGAATTGATAGGAGATGGAAGTCTTTAATACTGAGTCTATCCTTTATTCTCAAAGGTTTCTTCCTAGTATTTTTTTTTTCCAAGGAAAAAAAAGATATAATCTTGAAAATGGGTCCTTGATTTATGGGAAGAACAAGACTCTTCCTTACCCGTTGGTTTGAATGCTTTGCACCCGAAAATGTAAATCTATCCCTAGTACCAATCTGGGTTAGGATGTATGGGTTTCCTTTGAATTATGGTAAATGGATACCTTCAAGGCAATAGGCAACACTCTAGGAGGATTCCTTGAGATTTTAGAAACTACAAATGTCAAAGGGAGTCTTAGTTATTTATGCCTAGATATTGGTCATGATTGATATTAGTAAACCTTTACCAAAATCAATCATTCTTAAGTATAGGGGTATGTTGTGGATCCAAACCATACATTATGAAAATGTATCTTTTAGATGTAAAAGATGTCATGAGGTGAGGCATATTGAGATATCATGCCCTAAGAAGAGTCCAACATAAACATATGTAGAAAATTTAAGGGAAACTTATAAATGGATATGGATGAGGATGGTTTTCAACTTCCAAAAAATAGGTCTAAATAGATGAAACTAAATAAACAATGGAGACCAATAAGTAAGGATATTGGAAGAAACACCAATTCTTTTGAGGCTTTAGCCTATGAAGAAAAAGGAAATTAAATTTTAGATGACATGGTACAATAGGAATAGAATATTAACAAGGAATCATCTACTTAATTTGAACCTGATTTAGGGATGAACATTATTGTTGAACCTAAGGAATGTGCCTCATCATATTTTGAAGACTCTTTTGAAGTACAATGCACCATTCATGAGAAGAAAAGTGGTCGAGAAGATGTAGTGTTAGATGTTAATATGCCTACCATTAACAAGGAAACACCATAATATTAGTAAAATAAGTCAAAAGCTTCCTTAGCAAAGCTAAGAGAGGATATATCTAATGAAAAGGGAAGTTGTGAAAAATATTTAGGAATAGAATAATAATACCTAACCTCGATAATGGCAATATAAAAAGAAAAACCTTCAAATTATCAAGCGAGAGCCAAAGAAACAAGAGTAAACATAGAGAAAGGAACACACTCTAAGTTAGTGGAACTTATCTTTACCAAACAACAAAATGATATTGGTAATTCGCAAGAGGGGCTAGTAGCTCCTAATGAGACATGAATACCATCTGATGGAATATAAGAAGTGCTATTGTCCCCTCAATGCAAAAGTGTATGAAGGACCTCTATTGAAGTAATAAGTTTGATATTATTTGTATCCAAGAATCTAAAATGACAAAGGAAGAAGTTTCCAAAATTACAAAAGCAATATGGGCAATATGTGAATGGGATGGTGTGGATTTAGAAGAAGCAAAAAGGGTAATTTTAACATGTTGAAATCCAATTAGAATCTCTTGTGAAAATAAAACTAGGGATTGGATAGCCTAATTAGTTACATGCTACTTTGTAGATATTTGTTTCATCCTTATCAATGTCTATGGATCTACAAATAAGTCAAGTAGTTTAGAAATATGCAGTGGGATTAAAGCCTTTTATGATAAGTAAAGACCAAGGAAATCAATTCATGATCATATGATATTTTAACACCATAACCAAGCTAGATGAAAAATTTGGGGAAATTAAGAAAATAACCCAAAATATGAAAGATTTCTTAGCTTTCATTCAAAACAATAATCTATGGGAGGTTGAGTTTGAAGATGATAGCTATACATGGACCAACAATGGGATAGTCCAAAACCTGATGGTAGAAAATTGGAAAGATGCTTACTCTTAGATCATTGGCTAGATGAAGGGACTTGTGCTAAAATTAATACCTTGACAAGGATTGGTTTAGATCATTGACCAATAAGAGTTAAAATGGTGGTAAGTGAATTAAAAAAATATCATATTTTAAATATGAGTAGATATGGGAAAACCATCCTCAATTTGTTGATATGATAGCACAAACATGGAATTCTTTAGAAAATTATGGTTGTATAAATTTCCAAAACAAATTAAATCAATGATATCTAGATTAAAAGAATGGAACAAGAACACTTTTGGAAATATTTTTTAGAAGAAAGAATTAAAAGAGAAACTTCTAAAATTTCAAAAATATGAGCACAATAATTCAAGATTGGAGGAAAGGGGGGTTTTTAGTGAATATCATAATATTTTGAGTAAGGCAAAAAACATTTGGAGGTTAAAATCGAGATAAACTTGGTTAAAAGGAGATAAAAACACAAAGTTATTTCATAGGATGGTAATAGTACAAAGATCATCATCTAGAATTATTAGAATTAAATCAGTAGAAAGGTTTTGGATTGAAGGCCAAAGCAAAATATAAAAGGAGGCAAGGCCTTTTTAGCAGAATATTCTAGGATCAAAGGAGATTGGAGTTCTTAATGATAAGCTATTGCAAGAAGCACCTTGATTTATAATAGATGAAGACAATAGCAAATTGATGGAGCCTATTACTCTGGAATAAGTTTATTTAGTTATTTTATTTTTTGATAAGGATAAATCCCTAGGTCAAGATGTATTCTCTACAACATTCTATAAGCATAACTAGGAAGTAGTAAAGTTTTTTATTGGTGGTAATGGAATAGTCTAAGGGTAAAACAATATATATCTTATAGAATAAATGCAACATATTTTACCCTGGTTCCAAAAAATAAGGATGCAAAATTGTTTGATTCATTCAATTCCATAAGTCTATGTAGTATGGAATATAAGATAATCTCCAAAGTGATGGAAAATCAGTTAAGACCACTATTGGAAAAAAATATTTTAAAATAACAAGGATGATTTGTGAAAGGGAGATAAATTTTGGACGAGATTATAATAGCTCACGAGGTAATGCATTCAACAACATCTAGAAAAGACAACAATGATATTAAAACTTGATATGAACAAAGCCTATGATAGTGTTAAATGGGATTTTCTTTTTATAGTATTAGAAAAGTTTAGATTTGGGAAGAAATGGGTTTAATTAAAGCTTGTCTCTACAATATCATATTTGGTGTTAGTCAATAGGTTAGTAACAAAATCATTTAAATCCAACAGGGGTTTTAGATAGGGATATCCTCTCTCACCATAAGTATTCACTATTATGGTAGAGGTATTAGGAAGGAACCTGAAGAAGACATACAAATATTGGCTAATAAGCAGACTTAAGGCTAGTAATAACATCGACAACATCACCAATCAATATTTTGTAGAAGATACATCCCTTCTTGGGAGGGTAAGGAAAAATGAGTCTAGAGCTTTGATAACTCATTAAAAAAATATAATGTTGGAAAGCTTATATATCGTCGGAAAGCTTATTTTGAGGGCTATTTGACTAACTTATTTAGAAGGAGAAATAAGGTGTGTGTAAAGAGATATTTCTGATTTTGCAAAGGGGTTCCAAAAGTGAAGTTTGTCTTGTTCTTTTTCAAGAGGATTAATTCTTTCATGAGGTGACAAGGTATGCAATATTGTGATTTATTTTCTTTTATGGTATAAGTGGTTTTGAGAGTGAAAAGTTTACGCAATGTTTTGATTTATTTTATTTTATGATATAAGTGGTTTTAGGAGTGAAAAGGTTATGCAATGTTTTGATTTATTTTATTTTATGGTACAAGTGGTTTTAGGAGAGATAAGGAAGGTGTGCAATTAAAGGCCTTGGTGATGATTATTGAAAAGTGGAGTAATATTAATTATTTTGTGATCTACTAACCCTTGTGAAGATTGGCAAAAGAATTTTGTGATTGTAGTAGATTTATAGAGGTTTTTTCATCTTCATAAAAGGTATGGGCACATTCTCCTATTGATTTTTTATGGTGGTTGATTTCTAAAATATCATTGGAGGGAAAAGGATTGTTTGTGGTTTCCTTTTCAAAAGTTGTTGGTTGAATGCTTCAAGGTTTTCTGAATTGAGAGTTGTGTCTAAACCTTGTTTGATAAGCATAGTTTTTGAAGCCCATTGGTTGTGAAAGAACTTGAGTTAGAAAATAACATGAGTATCATTGTTATGTGAGATTTGTGGTTGAGCATTGTTGGAAACATTTGAGTTGGTTGATACATACTTGGACTAGGGTTGTGAGAGAGAGAGAGTTGTCCCTTGTGGTGATTGGTTGAGTTGAGTTGATTGAGCCTAGTCAAGTGATGTGTGAAGTGATTGTTCAAGTCCTATGAAACAAACTATTCCATTATTCTAATTTGAGTTGAGAGTAATATTAGAACATATTGAGTCTCTAAAAATTCTCTTTATGCTTCTATGAGATTGACTTGAGTTGAGTTGAGATTGAGATTATAACATATTGAGTCTCTAACAATTCTCTTTATGCTTCTATGAGTTTATTTGAGTTGAGTTGAGTTGAGATTGAGATTAGAACATATTGAGTCTCTAACAATTCTCTTTATACTTCTATGAGTTGAGTTGAGTTGAGATCATTGTGGATCATTGTTGCCATCCATTGAAGAGTACATTGCCATTCATTGTTGAGTTCCTTTTGAGTACTACTTGAGCATGAGTGATTGAGCCTTTGAGAAGGCCTTTGGGAAAAATTTGAGGACAGTGTTGAGACATATTTGAGGACGATGTTGGGATAGATTTGTGGATAATTTTGGAGAAGTTCTTGGTGAGCTTGCTAGAGAAGATTTGGGCAAGTTCTTGGTGAGCTTGCTAGAGCAGATTTGGGCAAGTTCTTGGTGAGCTTGCTAGAGCAGTTTTGGGCAAGTTCTGTGTGAGCTTATTATTTAGCATTAGACAGGTTCTATGTGATCTTGTTACTCAACATTGGATAGGTTTTGTGTGAGGTTGTTATTCAACATTGGATAGGTTCTGTGTGAGCTTGTTATTAAGTTTTGGACAAGTTTTGTGTGAGCTTGTTATTCAGATTTGGACAAGTTCTTGGTGAGATTGCTTGAGAAGATTTGACAAGTTCTATGTGAGATTGTTAAGCAGGTTCTGTGTGAGCATATTGAGTAGGTTCTTAGTGATCCTATTGACAGAGCTTTGGAGGTGATATATTATAGAGGATAGAGTCTCAATGGATAGAGATCTAGTAGCCAACATAGTTGAAGACAGATACGAGTGAGGAGTCTTCAAGTGGAGAGAGGTCCACCAGTTAGTGATGCAAAGAGACAAAGTCTTCTAGAATATCACATAGCCAGAGCATAAGGGGAAAGAGTTATCCTATGGAAGAGATCCACGAACTTGAGATTAGGGGATCAACATCTCCTTTGGACAGAGATCCATAAACATTGTAATTGGGAGTGATTCCCAAAGAGATTGATTGAGAAAATTTTAGTAAAATATTTTCTCTATGGAGTAGCCCACATTGGGTGAACCACATAAATTGTGGTGTCTCTATTGTGTATGGTTTCTATGCATTTATTTGATTACTGCTATTGATACTGCTATCTTTACACAACATAATATTGAATTGGAAGAAAAATTAAAAAGTGGTCTTATACTATTCACCCTTCCCTCTCAGTATAAGCTTGTGTTCTTCAATTGGTATCATAGTGGGTTCCTTTGAAAAGGCTAACAACTTGAGGCTAGATTCTACAAAGAACACATATGGCTTCACAGAATGTATTATCTTCAAATAAGGATCCATTGTTTGATGGTAACAATTATACTTTCTAGAGCATGAGGATGAAGAACTACTTGATATCACAAGGATATGAGGTATGGTAGATGGTTGAAAAAGAGTATAAGGTTGAAGGTGATCCCGAGGAAGATAATACTACCAGGAAATTAGTTGAGATCAATGCAAGAGCAATGAATTGTATTTTGAGTGGGCTACGTGAGATAGATTTTGTAAATGTCATGGTATGTACTTAAACTAATGAGATGCGGACCAAGTTGAGGAATACTTATGAAGGAGATTCCAAGGTAAAGTTGGCAAAAATACAAACTCATAGAAAAAGATTTGAGGAATTGAAAATGGAAGATTCTGAAGATATTGCAAAGTTCTTACTTCGAGTTGATGAGATTACTAACACTATGAGAGGCCTAGGTTTTGAGATGAAAGAATCAAAAGTTACTCAAAAGGTTTTGAGATCACTTCCCATGAAATATGATGCAAAGGTTTCAACAATAGAAGAAACAATGGATATCAACAAGTTAACAATGGAAGAATTGCAAGGTACTCTCACAACTTATGAGATGAGGGTAAGTAAGCATCAAGCTCCAATAAAAGAGATTGCATTCAAGGCTTCAGAAAAAGAGAAAGGGAAAGTTTCAAAAATAGATAGAGTTTTAGAAAATGATGAGGAAGCTAACTTCATCAAAAGGAATAAGGACTTAAGGAATTTCAGAGATATAAGGAAAGTCAGGTGCTATAAGTGTGGTGATCTTGGTCACTATGCATACAAGTGTCCACATGAAGAAATCATTGATGATGAAAAATAGGGTCAAATAAGAAAAGAAGATGGAAAGCATAAGCATGACAAAGATGGCAGATTCAAGAAAAATAGGTATGAGAAGAAGAAAATTTTTCGTAAGGCAAAGAAATCTTACTACATTGTAGAAGCAAGTGATAGCTCAGATCATAGTGATAGAGACAATTCAGATGATGAAAAGGAAGAACATTTATTCCTAGGAATAGAAGGTGAAAGAGAACAATGTTTTGTGTGTGGTCAAAGAGATCACAGATCAAGATATTACAATGGTTTCAGTGATAGTGAAGATGAGATGACACATTAAGGAAACAGGCATGGTCAAAGAAATCTTGAGAGTTTGTTTGCTATAGAAGATTATAATGATCTTAGTGACAGTGAAGATGAAGAAGGGTTTTTCTATGGAATAAGAGAAGTAGAAGAAGAACATTCACTCCAAACTATTGAAGTTAAAGAAGAGGATGTGCCTATTGAAGAAAGACATGAAGAGCTTGCCATAGCCATTGAGCAAGCAGATAGGTACATGAAAGGTCTAAGGATACTAAAATGCTTCATATGTGGAGATTTTGGGCATATAGATGATGATTGCACTTACTACAATAATTACAACAAGGAAAGTGTATTTGAAAAAGAAAGCAGCAGTTCTAGTGACAATTCCAGCAACAATGAAAACAAAGAAGTCTCATTTTTGGTAATAGAAAAGGAAGAGGATGAGCCAAGTAAACAAAAATCAGAAATTAAAAGATTAAAAGAAGAATACATGAATCTTGAAAACAAGTTTTGAATAGATGTCAAAATCAGATAAGAACTACTTCAAAAAATCAGTGATCTCGGAGAAGAGCTTCAAAATGCAAAAAGGATAGAAGAGAGGATGAATGAAGAACTAAGGGTAACAACGACAAGACATAATACATTATATGAAAAGATTCAAAAGGGGAAAGGAAGTTCTAAAATATGAAAGCAAGGAAGCACCTAAGATTTGTGAGGAAAGTTCCAAAGTTCCTATGGCTTCAAATATTCAGTTTGGTTCTTGTTTTGAGATAGGTGAATCAAGCTCAAAGGGAAAAGAAATTCTTGAAGAGAAAGGAAAGGAAGAGGTTTTAGATGCTACAAAGAAGGTTCAAGAATGTAATGCACAAGTTGAAGACGATCATAAGGATAATGGTCAAGAAAGGTATGAGGAACCAAGGCATGAAAAAAGGGCTTTTCAAGGATATTGTTTTTCTTGTAATGGATTTGGACACAGGGCTATACACTGTAGGGTTTATGAATCAAAGAAGTTTAATTTTTCTAGAAGAAACTTCAAGGGAAGAAGGTATGGTTTTCAGGGACATTTCTTCTCATGTAACATGATTTGTCATAAAGCTTTTTGGTGCAAAATAAATGAGCAACATGGTTTTGGTTTTAGAGCTACACATTCAGAAGTCATGGTTATAATGGTCATGAAAATAGAGCTACACAATATAGGGTTCAGGAAAGGAATGGATATGGAAATTATTTTAAGAATAATTTCAGGATATGGGCACCAACCAAAGGCTACAATATCAAGTATTTTAATTGCAATAACTTCGGGCATATTGCAAGATGGTGTAGGACTCAATTCCAAACAGGTTCATGGCAAGAAGGTCAAAAAGGTTCTAGACAAGAAGATCAAGTAATTAATCAAGAGAAGGATATCAAAAAAACATGGAAGGAAGTTGATAGAGGAAAGAAACAAAGTGATATGGGAGTAAAAGTACTCCCACCCCAAAATTAATCACCTCAAAATAAAAGGGGGTGAGGGGGCTAAGCTTAAGAGTCATATATTTTAGCCCCATAGGTGTCCCTTTTTCCATTGATGTCAAAGGGGGAGAGATTTGAGTAAGGGGAGAGATTTGAGTTAGGGGGAGCAACCTCTAAAGAGAGTATTGAGTTAGGGGGAGCAACCTCCATAGAGAGTATTGAGTTAGGGGGAGCAGATTTGATTCTCAGAGATGGTTTTTGTAGTTATTGTGGTGATTTGCATTAGAGGTGTTGCCATCAATGACAAAGGGGGATATTGTTGGAAATTTGAGTTATTTTATGTTGACATTGATGTCACATTGAGTTTTGGTGGCAAAAATATTTCATAAATAAGCATTTATGATATTTTGGAAAGCATGGCTATTTACAAGGTTTTTATGAAAACCAAGGCAGGCAAAATAAAAGGTTTTATTTAAAACCATGGTGGGCTTATGTGGAAAGGGATTTTATTAAAAGCCAAGGTGGAATTTTGTTTCATCAAAAAAGGACCTCCGATGATGAAGATATTAAATTTTAAAGTTTAAGTTTAAATTAATGGAGGGCCGACCTATGTGCAATTAATGGAGGTTGGCATATATATATATATATATATATATATATATATATATATATATATATATATATATATATATATATATTATATAAAGGTTTCAATTTATTTTGGAATGTGGGCATATTATATATCTTCGAAAAGCTTATTTCGAGGGCTATTTGACTAACTTATTTAGAAGGAGAAATAAGGTGTGTATAAAGAGATATTTTTGATTTTACAAAGGGGTTCCAAAAGTGAAGTTTGCCTTCTTTTTCAAGAGGATTAATTATTTCATGAGGTGACAAGGTATGCAATATTGTGATTTATTTTATTTTATGGTATAAGTGGTTTTGAGAGTGAAAAGGTTATGCAATGTTTTGATTTATTTTATTTTATGGTATAAGTGGTTTTGGGAGTGAAAAGGTTATGCAATGTTTTGATTTATTTTATTTTATGGTACAAGTGGTTTTAGGAGAGATAAGGAAGGTGTGCAATTAAAGGCCTTGGTGATGATTATTGAAAAGTGGAGTAATGTTGATTATTTTATGATCTACTAACCCTTGTGAAGATTGGCAAAAGAATTTTGTGATTGTGGCAGATTTACAAAGAGGTTTTTTCATCTTCATAAAAGGTATGGGCACATTCTCCTATTGATTGTTTATGGTGGTTGATTTTTGAAATATCATTGGAGGGAAAAGGATTGAAAGTGGTTGGTTGAATGCTTCAAGGTTTTTTGAATTGAGAGTTGTGTCTAAACCTTGTTTGATAAGCATAGTTGTTGAAGCCCATTGGTTTTGAAAGAACTTAAGTTAGAAAATAACATGAGTATCCTTGTTATCTGAGATTTGTGGTTGAGCATTGTTGGAAACATTTGAGTTGGTTGATACATACTTGGACTAGGGTTGTGAGAGAGAGAGTTGTCCCTTGTGGTGATTGGTTGAGTTGAGTTGATAGAGCCTAGTCAAGTGATGTGTGAAGTGATTGTTCAAGTTCTATGAAACAAACTATTCCATTATTCTGATTTGATTTGAGAGTAAGATTAGAACATATTGAGTCTCTAACAATTCTCTTTATGCTTCTATGAGATTAACTTGACTTGAGTTGAGATTGATATTAGAACATATTGAGTCTCTAACAATTCTCTTTATGCTTCTATGAGTTGATTTGATTTGAGTTGATTTGATATTGAGATTAGAACATATTGAGTCTCTAACAATTCTTTTTATGCTTCTATGAGTTGAGTTGAGTTGAGATCATTGTGGATCATTGTTGTCATCCATTGAAGAGAACATTACCATTCATTGTTGAGTTCATTTTGAGTACTACTTGAGCATGAGTGATTGAGCCTTTGAGAAGGCCTTTGGGATAGATTTGAGGACAATGTTGAGATAGATTTGAAAATGGTGTTGGGATAGATTTGTGGATAGTTTTGGGTAAGTTCTTGGTGAGATTGCTAGAGTAGATTTGGGTAAGTTCTTGGTGATATTGCTAGAGTAGGTTTGGGCAAGTTCTTGGTGAGCTTGCTAGAGCATATTTGGACAAGTTTTGTGTGAGCTTGTTATTTAGCATTGGACAGGTTCTGTGTGAGCTTGTTATTCATCATTGGACAATTTCTATGTGAGCTTGTTATTCAGCATTGGATAGGTTTTGTGTGAGCTTGTTATTCAGTTTTGGACAAGTTCTGTGTGAGCTTGCTTGAGCAGATTTGACAAGTTTTTTGTGAGCTTGTTAAGCAGGTTTTGTGTGAGCCTATTGACAGAGCTTTGGAGGTGACAGAGTATAGAGGACAAAGTCTCAATGGATAGAGATCCAACAACCAACACAGTTGAAGATAAATTTGAGTGAGGAGTCTTCAAGTGGAGAGAGGTCCACTAGTTAGTGCAATAGAGATACAAAGTCTTCTAGAATATCACATAGCCAAAGTAGAAGGGGAAAGAGTTCTCATATGGAATAGATCCATGAACTTGAGATTAGGGGATCAACATCTCCTTTGGATAGAGATCCATAAAAATTGTAATTGGGAGTGATTCCCAAAGAGATTGATTGAGAAAGTTTTAGTAAAATATTTTCTTCGTGGAGTAGCCCACATTTGGTGAACCACGCAAATTGTGGTGTCTCTATTGTGTATGGTTTCTGTGCATTGCTTTAATTACTACTATTGATACTGCTATCTTTACACAACATAATATTGAATTGGAAGAAAAAGTAAAAATTGGTCTTATACTATTCACCCCCCTCTCAGTATAAGCTTGTGTTCTTAATATAGAAAATCCTACATACAAGAACTCAGGTTAAACTTCTCAATGAGATTATAGATAATATTCTCATACAACAAGCAGTGCTTGCATTTCTAGGGAGGATAAGAGGACAAGGGTGAGAGAGGGCGAGATATCATGGGAGATCGTATGGAGGTAGAAGCAGTGGTAGATGTGCTCCTGTTAATAGGAGTTACAACATTCATAATCCAACCTTTAATTATGAGAAATGGTGTAATGAGATGCTTGTTGTTAGGCATATTTAAGCTACTCTAGAGACTTAGGTTGCTAAATATCCCATAATAATTAGCATTGATCTGGATCCTCCTAATTGGAATTTAGAGACTGAGGCTTCTATTTATTCTCTATCTTGTTCTCAACCTCTCTCTATCTCTATTTTGGCTAAGTTCATGGTTCTCCAAAGAAATGTTTCTTTGGATAGTTCTAATGTTTTGGATAAATTTTTGTGCAGTTCCTAGCCAATATATATCTTAGGTGAGGTTTTAGGGCTTCACGTGGGGGATTATCCTATCTGATTAGGAGAAAATCCTTTATCATATGTTGTCCTCGTTGAAAGGTCTTCTATTCTGAATTATGGGACATGTATCCCTATTTTGAACCTTTCCTAAGATGGGTATCCTTCTCTTGCTTCAAGGACAGTTTTAGGTGAGCTTCTATATTCTCCAGGGAATATGGATGGCTTTAGAGGTGGAAAGGAAAATACTTCTCCTTTGGTTGTGGATCAACTTTTGAATAACGAGATTGAATTAAAAAAGGATATAAATTCAAAATTTTCCCTTTTCAAGAATGGCTCCTATAGAGGGAAAGTTTCAAATTATGGTGTAGAGCTTTTTGTGGGTAATGAAGTGGTTACTGAGGTGGTGCAGGTTCTCTAGATGGTTCTTGATTTTAGGTTGAAGTACGGGATTCATATTTTTATTAATGTGGTCCCTTCTCTAGGTCTACAAAGTCCTTCATTTCATTATGCAAAGGAAATATATTTTGTGGTTGTCATCTCTCATCAATCAAAGAAAATATTTTATTTTGAATGCTAGTTTGAACTTAAGCCTATGCAAAAGTTATTATCCATCCCTGTGGATCTACTAAAGCTCACCATGGGTGAGGGAGACTTATCTGGTAGGAATATTTTTGGGAAACTCCAAACCTAACATGGATAAAATCATGAGGTGGGCACTTTTGAAATGGTACCCAAAAGGTCAAATGGATCTTGTTGCCCTTCCTAAAGGTTTTTTCTTATTAAGTTGTCTATGTTGGAGGATCTCAAACACATTCTTGAGAGAGATCCTTGGTTTTTTGGGAGGAGTATTTTCCTTCGAAGATGGAGAACAAACTTTGACCCTGATACACAAAATATTAATATTGCTCCTATATAGATCAAGTTGTCAAGTCTTCTCTTTCATTTTTGGCATGAAGCTATCTTAAGCGGTATTGCCAAAATATTGGGATAATTAGTTTTTATTTATGTTGTAACTAGATCTAAATCTAGAATGATTTATGCTTGCATGTGTGTTATTTTTGATCTAGATGTTGATATTCCTAATTCTATGAAGATACTCTCGAATGTGGGGTCTAGGATTCAAACCATTGAATATGAGAACAAACCTTTGTTTTGTTTTGATTGCAAAATTTATGGATATGAGTTGGCCCATTGCCCTTGAAAATAAACTAGATTCTTGGCCACTTGAAAGGCTATTATTCCAAATGTTTTTGTTAAATATTCTAAGGGTTTTACATATAATGATAAAATCTCTAAGGAAATTGATAATAATGCTAGTGTTGCCCCTCTAACAGGTTTTTAGAAGGTGTCTATTGTCCCTGAGTTTAATCCTCTATTAAGGAATCCTTTTGAATATTTATCTTATGGAGTAGATCCCCCTATGGCTGAGGAATCAATGACTAAACTAGATCATTCTAAAACCAAATTGGAAATGTAGTATTCTTCCATTCAAGGGATGAAAGGTTTGATTTCCCTAGGTCCAGTCACAAGGGGCTAGACAAAGGGGAGTACTAGTTTTGGTGCATAGAAAGTTGGTGAACCTATTAACCCTTGATCCATGGTCATTTATGCTAGTCATACCAATAGCAGTTTGGATTTCAACAAAGGAAAATACCTATGGGTGTCTTTGAATACAGTCTTAGGATTCAAGAATGGTAGTGGTAGGCATCAAAAAATTATTTGATCAAATCCAAAGGTTCAGTGTTTTGATCATGCATGTGTTTGGTGAGATTCTCTTTTTTTAAAATTTGAATTGGGTTTTCTAGGCAAGAAGATGACCCTTGTTTTTGAGTTTTGAGTGGGCTTGGGTTAAGTACAATTTTATTTCTCTATCGATTCCAAGCAGGTTAGGAGTCTCTAGATTCTCCTTGGTAATGTCACTACTTTATCCTTCTTGGATTGGTTTGGTCGACCTTTAGCTAAGGTTGACATCTCGGAGGGTCTTTGGGTATTCTTTGTTGAGCTTATTTGCTTCTTAGTTTAGCTCTTCCTTAGTTCATAGTTTTATGTTTCTCTTATTCTTTAGGTTTAGGACCCTTTTAAAACCCCTTGTTGTAAAAGGTTTGGGATCCATTTCAAAATCCCTTCTTCCACCTAATTAGAAAAACTTATTAAAGGAATATGACAAAGTGTATGGGAAAAAAATTAAGAAGAAAAAATCCAAAATTTACTTTCTAAACACTCCAGCTAGAACCAAAGTAGGGATATGTAGGTTACTTCAAATGGAGGAGGCAAATTTTCCAACAACATATCTAGGGATGCCCTTATTTTAGGGGAGAATGAGGATAAAATTATGGAATCTAGTTATAAATTCATAATAAACTACCAACATGGAAATGTAGATGGTTAGTGTTAGTAGGAAGAGTGCAACTAATTAAATCAATCTTACAAGTCATTCCAAAATATTATGTCCTTGTATATTATGTCAAAATCGATAGAAAAATTTCTAATCTATATTATGCGGTCATTTTTGTGGTTAGGATTACATGATAAAAGGAAAATTGCTTTGATTTTGGTGAAATTAAGTATAATATGTGATGATAAAACTAGGTGAGGTCTCGATTTAAGAGTTCTTGTGAATGCAAACTTAGCTCTAAGAGGGAAAATAATTTGGATATTATACAAAAAGGGTCAAATACAATGGGCAAGAATTCTTCTAAGTATGTTCATCCCAATGAACCAAGATTAATATTTATTCCATTCTCACTATAAAATTGTTTTGCACTATGGAATGGTCTAAAAAAATTAATTGATCTAGTGAGTAAAGGTGTAAGATGGATGGTGAGAACTGGAGAAAAAACTCTATTTGGATGGATACTTGGTGTGATAAAATGCCACTCAATTTAAATCCAATTTTGAAACCATGGATGATATTATTTCAAGACAAATATGGTGATAGGGTTTCAAACATTATATATAAGTATTAAAAAGGAATATACAAATAGCAAAAAGATTTTTTATTAAGTATACTAGACATTGTTGTTAGGAGGCAGATGAGCAAAAATATAACAACAATTATTATTCTGAGGGGAGATAAGGAGATGATTTAGGAGTTGAATAGCTTAGGATAATACACAATAAGAAGTGGATATGATGTAAAACACCAATAAAATAGAAATATCACAAGAATATGGAGAGATTTTTGGGATAGATTAAACATTCAAAAAGTTATAATATTTGTATGGCTAGTAGGTCACAAGAAAAATTTATCCTAGGATAACCTAATGAAAAGGGGTTTTCATGGCCCCTCATAATGTGTTTTATATAAAAAGTAGGAGAGTATAGACCATGTCTTGGGACACCGTTCAATAGTTTGGGAACTATGGTAATGGATTATTCATATGTTTGGTAAATGCCTAGTGATGAATGGCTAAATTGAAGAATGGATAAAGAAATGGCAGAGCACTTTTAAAAGTGAGGTCTTACAAATAATCTAGGATATATTAAAAGATACAATATTTTGGACTATATGGATAGAAAGGAATAGAATAATATTTAAATAAAAGGAAAGTAATGTAGAGGTAATTAAAAGGAAGATTTGGCTAGCCATAGAGGAGTCTAAACTAGCCCTATAAACTCACCCAATCACTAATCTTGAAGCATAGAGCCTTGATATATGAATTCAATTAATTAATTGGAATTATGATGGTGCTTATAGGAGAAACAAAAGGAAGGCAAAAAATATAAAGTGGAAACCACTAGAAGTAGAGTTGGTCAAATTAGATTTTTATGGAGCTTCTATAGGAAATTTAGGACCAAAAAGAGGAGGAATAATAAAAAATAATAGGGGTGAGATTTTATCACATTACACTTTTATTAGTGGAATTAATATAAATAATGAAGGTGAAGCTTGGGTGGATTTGGAAGGATTAAAAATATGCAAATAAATGAAATGGAATAGAGTATGGATGGAAGGCAATTAATTAATAGTAATAAATGTAATCTTGAGGAAAGCAAAGGCTCCATGGAACATACAAGAAATAATTCCGGAAATACAAGACCTTGGTATAGAGCTTGAAGAAATCAGATTTACACATAAATTAAGGGAAGGTGTAGATTGGTTAGCCAATAGAGGGGTTTTAATAGAGGATCATGAAGTTAAATTTTATTTTCCATGGTTAGAGGAAATAGTAAGTTTAGCTAAAGCTAACAAGAAAAATATAAAAGGAGCAAATTCAAAATAATATTCTAGAGGATTAAAAAATATTTCAGGGGATCCATATATAGATTAATGCATTGGAGGAAACTAACCGTCTAGATTTAGTAAAACGGACTATAAATCCAAGCTCAAAAATTTATAAGAGAGTAAAATTCAATAAATTGACCAAGATACTTGTGTGTAAAAATATTACTTTATGATTATCATAATCTATTTAAAAAGGAATATTTATATTGTTCCCAAAAAATATAGGGAGATATGATTTAAGGAGATAGAAATTCTAAATTTTTGTTATGAATTTATTACATCATGTAATATTGTAGGGTAGATATTCAAGAGTTACACCTGAATAGGTGGTTGATAGTTAGTTATCCAAACCAACCACCTCACCTTCATTGTATATATTCACATTTTTATTAATGAAACTATGTCCAACACCTTGTTGGTCTAACATGTGATGTTAAAGCTCTCATTGTACCTTGAGCATGCGAAATCAAAGATCAACTTTATGAGATGTTGTAAAGAAGAATAACATGTCATCTAGGAATGTGTTGCTTTACCAATATAAATTATTTGTCTCTTTAAAATATTTTTTGAAGATCTCAAGAAGGATTCTTTCAAATATTGAATGTATTAAAAGTCCAAAAAAGAGTAAAAGCGTGTTTAAGCAAGGAGAAGACCTTGCTTATTGAAAAAATATTTTTTATTCTTATTGATGTTTATAGGTGTTGCAAATATTCATTTAATATTTGAGGAGTTACAAAGCCATAGAGAATAATTTAGATCATGTTAGAAGAGTTTCTGTCATGAAATTAATTGTTGTCATCCAACAAAAAATGAGTCATTTGAAGCCTTGCACTAGAGTTTGAATGTGTTGGAAACTACACCCTTTGTATATTGATGCCATTATTTATATTGAAGATGCATAGGATTGGAATGATATTAATTATACATGATTGCTACCATCTAAAGATCATGTTCTCGTTAAATTGATTCATCTAGATAAGAGTTATCATTTGGAATTTCCATCTAGAGCTGACATCTAAAGCTATCATCTAGAGTTATTGTATATATTTGTCATCTAAAGCTTCCATCTGGAGCTACCATTTGGAGTTGTTGTATAAAGTTTCCATCTAGATAAGAGATGTCATTTAGAGCTAGAGTTTATATCTATATAAGATATGATATCTATAGTTACCATCTAGAGAAGAGTTGTCAACTACATAAGAGATGTCATCTAAAGAAGAGTTATCATTTGAATACATTGGTGCCATCACATAACTTGTCATTTAAAATAGTCATTTGGAGTTGTCATAATATATTATTATTTGAGATGATTTTAATATTGTTGTTTGAAAAAAATACCATTTAAAGTAAACATTGATCCTATCATCCATTGACAAGGCAATCTAACAACAAGGTTATCTGAAGATGCATGAGGGTTACTTATTATGAAGTTGTCATTTAATAAATGCATGGGTCATCTTCCAGTGAAGTGTTTCCAACTAATGGCTTGTGCCATGAATTTTATTATCAAAATAGAAAATATTTGTTACCAACAATTTACTAGGAGGAAAATGTTGATCTACAACATGCAATGAACACAGAGTCCAAAAATGGAAAGGAGGCAAAGATATATTTAAATAAATAAATTAAAAATAAATCCACATACTTCATGGGAAGGGTCTTTGAAGCCTTTGAAAACTATTTTTAATTTTATTATTATTAAATGCAAGTGACAAGATGGTATTTTGGCATATTTTTATTATCCTAGAATGTTGATGGGATATTCCCTGAAGATTCAAGTTAGAGCAAGTATCAATTAAACATGAGAGTCAATTCGATCAATCAAATTAACAAAAAATATCAATTTTACAACCTACTATACAATATGTAAATTTAACATAAAGGTGTGAAGGTGTTAGAAGTGCCACATGCAAGGGAGATTGTATATTATATTTTTTACAATGCTTTAACATCCTATGGTGGATGTCTTGCGAAACCCTCCATGAAATTTGTCTTGGATCATGCAAAATTTGATTGGTTTTTGATCATTCAAAGCAAAGAATTAATGTCATATGATGTGATATTTTTTGAAGCTAAAATAACTTGATATCCCATATTGTTTATGTGAAGTGTTGTTGTCAGCATTTATTGTCCTCACTATGTGTGAGTCACATGATACATAGCTTGAGAGGTACCTATGACAATAAGCAATGTTGTTCACTATGGAACATGATTGAAGTCAAATATATTTGGTATGCTTGAACCTTTTTGATAGGTTTATGAAATCAAATTGATGAGCACCAAAAATGCTCATTTTATATACACTTTTAAGGGGCATCATTACTGATTTAATTAGCATATGAGATGTATTTTATATAACTTATGCATATAATTGATAGAAAATCTAGTATTATGCTTGATTGGTATTTTTAGTGGGAAATGTGTATAAATATAGGTGTTGGTACTAATTTGGTGTTTCATAGTCTACATCCACTTGGACTTGGCATACTTCTACTTTCAAAGACTAAGACATGAGAGCAGGTGCCTTCCTCTTCAAGGAAGGTTCCCAACATAAGTAGGCACCTTCCTTATAAAGAAGGTGCCCAGCAGAAGTAGGTGCCTTCCTTATAAAGAAGGCACCCAACAGAAGTAGGTGCCTTCCTTATGGAGAAGGTGCCAAACAGAAGTAGGCATCTTTCGTATGGAGAAGGTGCCTAGCAGAAGTAGGCACCTTCCTTATGGAGAAGGCACCCAACAGAAGTAGGTGCCTTCCTTATGGGGAAGGTGCCCACTTGAGGAAGGCACCTTCCTCATGAAGAAGTCACTTCCACACCTCCATACTTTGTAAGATTGACCAAGCGGGCAAGTGGGACCATGTTGACCATTGACTCCATGTCATATGCACCAAGTTGGGATAGCTACCAAAGCACATGAAGAAAAAGGGAGAGATATTTTATGCATTGTTATTAAAATAAATAAAGCACCTCTATTATTAAGTGATTGACCGATTAAACTTTACAAGGTGAGGATTATTTTCTCACGAGCATAACAGAGCACAAATTATCCGGTGAATCAATGTGCATGAATAGACAATGTGACAAATTAGGAAAATAATCTATTTTGCATTGGCGACTAAGATGAACAAACACGCGAATGGATTTATTATTGATATCATACATGTTCTAATAAAAATAGAATACACCTAATTTATCCTACGGGTAAAATTAGTGTGTGATTGTTATTATTAGTGCATGATTGTTAGGATTGTCTGACTAGAATGTTTATAACATATCTATTGTAACTGCAAGTCTGAAATAGATTTGCCTAAAAATATAACAGAGGAAGGTTGTACATTGTATAAATGCATAGGTCTTCCCTAAAAGGACGATGAATTTTTAATAGAGGAACTATTTTATTTTATTTCCTTGTCAATTTTATTAAGAGTGCAATTCCTCTTACCTGAGCAAGCTCTACGCAGCTAGCCGGGTGGACTATCTGTGGGAGCTTGGGCCCACTCCTTGCATAAGTCCTCCCCTGTTTCATTTTTATTATTTGTTTTTATTATATTAGATTTATTGCTTTATTTATTTAGCTGTGTGTTTTCTTTTTAGCACATTTATTTTCCTGTATTTTTATTTTCTCTATTTTATTTCTAGTATTTTAGTTTGTAATTTATTTTTTGCACTTAGTTTATTTAGTTTGGATGAAATCAAAATGCACATACATCCCCCAAAAAACTAAATAAGGTACAATTAGATTTATTCCCCAACATTGCAGGCATATATTGTGCGTGACACTCAAAAGTTTACGAACTTACCGGTTGATAATTTATGGAAGAGAAATGAATGTTTTTTGGGAGATGAATTTTGGCTCACAATTTTGGCACCGTTGCCAGGGAGTGTCTAAACTATAGTGTTCTGATTTATAGGTCAGATAAAAAGCCTATTTAAAATTTCTTGTAGATATTTTACCTGAGAAGTGTGAGTCCACCAAGGACATTTTTATAAGGCCAAAAATAGTTGTTGGCATAGTTAGAGCCAAATACCATATACAATCATTTGCATTTTCTAGCTTCTCAGGTAAACGTGGGAATGAACCTGATGTACCATAATTAAGTGTAGAAGTAGGAATAAATTGTGTTGTTGAAAAAAAATTAGAAAATCAGGCGATGAAGGATTTCCATCATGCTCTAATGGTTTCAGGAAAACAAAAGAAATAGCACAACCAAGGTCTGATATGATTGAAAAATTTTAGGGATGTGTTTTTATACAAAAACTATTGGGAAATTATGCCTCCAAAAGCTTGATTTTAATGATTGAAATTTTTTTACAGGCTTAACGCTTTGCAACATATTGGTAAATTCTTTGATGCAGGAAAAAATACAGAGCATAATTTAAAAAGAACACCTTGTTATGGAGTATGCTCTTCACTTGTGCTTAAGGCGATCTGGTGAATCAAAAACTAGCATTTGTTTTTTAAAATATTGTTATGCCAAGTTTTCTTCTGGTCGCTAGCCTGTAGATAATCATTTTCCAGCCTGCATATTTTACCATTACGTTGAAAGAGTTTGGTTGAGAGGCCATGAAGTAAAATACTCTTCTCATGCTACAGTGCATCAAACTAGTTGATCAAGAAGGAGATGATTTTTAGAAGACTAGTTCAGATGTAGGCATGGGGGAGATCCCACCTTCATCAAAGCCACCAACAACACAATGGACATTGTTTACAGTGTTCATGGAAAAAAGAAAAAAAAATCATCTGCTAAAAAGGCTCCAAGATTAAGAGTAATTCAAAACAAATTTTATTTTTGCTACTTTTTGGAAGAGAGTATCCTCTTTTTCGAGGACCAGCTTGGTCCAAAAGGGAAATGAGAAATATCCAACCGATAGTTAAATAAAATAGGGGAGGAGCCTGGAAGGAATCAGATGTCAAAAATCTGCAAGGAGGCCACATGGTGCCTGAAAACAATAAATAATGGAGCTCATAGTGGCCGAAAATAACAACACATAAATCTCATCGAGGTGTTTTATGAAAGTGTCACACTTGAACACCCGACACATGTTGTAGATGATGGGAAATATTTGTTTTTATCCTCACTCCAAGAAACAGAGGATCGCAGGGCTGCTCTAATTCCACTTGCGACAAAAATAATTCAGAGTGGGAGATTATTTAGAAGCACGTGTGTCAGGATTGTGTAAAGATTACTCAATTGAAAAAGTGATGCGTTTAGGGACACACAATGAGAAAATAATGCATGAAGATTAATCCCTGCAATGCCTACGGAGATTTCAATACTTTGGAGATACATCAGGGCAGGATTAAAATATTTTTTATGTGCTAATTGATGAGGATCATGGTGTTTCAAATTCTGGGGCTATTGGCCATCATAAAATCCTCTTATAAATGGTATACAAGATGCAAATTGGCACACCAGGCTGCATAGTTACCTGGCTTGCACAGCCACTACTTCTAAATGCACCATGCCAATATTACAATTTTTACGGCAACATTTCAGTCTATGAAAAAAAAAAGAAACAAAAACATTGGCTCACATGGTTGTAGTTGAAATTTTTTTCTTTGATGTAGATGACAAAAAAAAAAATCCAAGATTTGTTCTGGTTATGGCAGAACAGAGAGAAAGAGAAAAAAAATTAGTTAGAATTTTATTTTAATGCCTTTAGTTTAGATTTTTCTTTTATGTTTTGTAGGGCATCATGAAGTGTGATGTAGACAAATAAGGAGGTGTTTGTGAAGATTTTTTTGTAAATTGAGAATTATATGTGGAGTTCATAATAGCACTATATGAAGTGTCTTGTGTACTTTATCGTGTAACATCCAATCTAATAGGTGAAAGCTAGTAGATTTTTGCCTTGAAAACATTAGCACTTGAAGGTAGGCTAAGTAACCCTGATCAAGCGAAAGGCTTCTAGCCAAAGGTGGTTGTGGAATTTGGGGGAAAATTTTGTTGCAAGGTGCATGGCTGTTATAGCCTGGATGATAAATAGAGTCAATGATGCTATACCAAGTGTAAGCGAAGAGTTTTGAGACAACGTTCGAGTAACGGTCAACGAGATCCATTAACAATCACCTCACATTTGTGAGAATGGATTAGACATCGGCATGGGGGAGACCCCATACCATACTAGTAGCTTAGATGAATGTTCAATCATTCATTAAAAAAAAAGAAGAGAGAAAATAAAAAAATAAAAAAAAAGAGAAAAAAAAATATAAAAAAGGGGAGGATACGTGAAAAAAAAAGAAGAAAAAAAAATGAAGTGAAAGACGCCTTAATGCCTTGATCATCAAGAAGGCGCCTTCCACATGAAGAAGGTGCCATACATTGGAGACACCTTCCGCATCAGGAAGACACCATACATTGGAGGCACCTTTCGTATTAGGAAGGCACCATACATTTGAGGCACATTCCACATCAAGAAGGTGCCATACATTAGAGGCGCCATACAAGGAAGGTGCCTTCCACATAAATAAGGCACCATACATTGGACGTGCCATACAAGGAAGGTGCCTTCCACATAAAGAAGGCACCATACATTGAAGGCATCTTCCACAGAAAGCAGGCACCTTGACATCTAGGGTGCCTTGATCCATTTCCAGCACCTGGGTGGTTTGATGGCACAAAGGAAAAAAAGAGAGGAATAAGTAACAAGGTGCATTGATGGCATACAATATAGGTGCCTTAATAAAAAAAAAAATATGCGAATCCTTCCAATGAAAAAAAAAATGCATATGAACATGTCCTTCTTAGCATAAAAATTGCTTTCTTATTGCTTTGTAGGAAATCATGAACCGAATGCAAGCTGCAGGTATCCTGAGCGCCAGGGCCTAACAGGCATAGAGTCATGACTCCTATTTTCTTGCTTTCATGTGTGCAGGTAATCGTACCCTCTGAATGCAATCTAAAGGCATCCTAAGAGCTAGGGCCTCAAGCACATGCATGATTCCTATTTTCTAGTTTTTGTGTGTATAGTTTTGTAGGACATGGTCGTGAACACAATATGTAGGCAGAGCTGGCTTAAAATAGGCCTAACAGATGTAACATCCCATAGCCTACAATTAGGAGTGCGGAAAATTAGAAAAGACATTTAATTCCCACTAGGAAGAGAGTACCTACAATCAACCCAGTACGGTAGTGCCTTTTTCCATTTGGAGGAAGGCACCAATAAGCAATTTTCTTCTCCCTTGGATGGGGGTACCTATTGTTCAGTGTGGGACCTGATGTGTGGAGGGCTGTAGACCTGTTGCACAGAGGGACATGTTGCTGGTGACAAGGGCATCACTAATTTAAGGGAGGAAAATAAAAAAATGGTAAATTATGGCTACGATGCTGGATTTGTTAAATACACACCTATAGAAGAAATAAGAACAATGATAATTAGTGATGTGGGGAAGACGACAGCCAAAAGAAAAAAAAAACAAATATATAAACAAAATCTCCAAGAGCACCAACGTGAAGATGTCTCACACCACTAGCATCATATACATCAGGTTCTATGAAATTCACTCGGGTATGTACTGATTTTCTTGTTAATTATGTGTATAGTTATTTTAAAATCATTTCTATGCTAATACCAGCCGATGCCTCCATAGTTTTTCAAAATCTCCCATTAGAATTCAAACACATGACATGCCTCGGATATAAGAGAAAAAAAAGAGGCTATGGCATCTACGTAAATAAATTTGGCATCATTTTCATTGCTGCCTCATGACAATGGCAACCGGCTTGAGCGAACACAGATAAATGATGCTACTATGTACCACAAAGGAGATTATGGAGATGTCAAATACATTTCAGACATGGGTAAAAGTAGCGGTTGGTGACTGCACTTATTTTAAACCAATTTGGTCTCACCAAATATGACCAATGTGCAACATTGGAAAATTCCAGCATTTATAAAAAAATTAGCGCAGTGGTCATTTGCCCTAAAAAGTGTGGTCACAATGTAACTATTTGTCCACAATGATTAGTCAGGATCTGTTTCGGACTTCTACTAGTGCCGCAGTGCTCGATGGGTGAAGAATAGCAACACTCAATAAAAGAAGAAAAAAAATAGCAATGCTGAATAAAAAAAATGCAGTGCTAAATAAAAAAAACAGTACTAAGAAAAAAACATAGCAGTGCTGAATGAAAAAAAAAGTAGCGCTCAACGGTAGATAAAATAAAGGTACTGAAGGCCATTGAAAAAAAAAAGGAAGAAAAATAAAAGAAAAATATATATCTTGGGGGTTGTTGTCACAAGAACATGACAATATTTAGGCATGGTCAGCCTGTGAGAGGGATAACTTATGCTTTTGGTGCCACGAGGGCATGTAAAATGTTAGGCATGGGGGGATGATGAGCACCATAAATGCTCATTTTATATACACTTTTAAGGGGCATCATTACTGGTTTAATTAGCAAATGAGATGTATTTTATATATCTTATGCATATAATTGATAAAAATTCAGTATTATGCTTGGTTGGTGTTTTTAGTGGGAAATATGTATAAATGTAGGTGTTGATACTAATTTGGTGTTTTACAGTCTACATCCACTTGTACTTGGCATATTTCTACTTTTGAAGACTAATACATGAGAGCAGGTGCCTTCCTCATCAGGGAAGGTGCCCAGCAGAAGTAGGCGCCTTCCTCATAAAGAAGGTGCCCAACAGAAGTAGGCGCCTTCCTTATAAAGAAGATGCCCAGCAGAAGTAGACACATTTCTTATGGAGAAGGCACCCAATAGAAGTAGGCGCATTCCATATGGATAAGGAACCCAACCAAAGTAGGCACCTTCCTTATGGAGAAGGCGCCCAACAGAAGTAGGCGTCTTCCTTATGGGGAAGGCGCCCACTCGAGGAAGGCACCTTCCATATGAAGAAGGTGCCTCCACACCTTCATACTTTGCAAGATTGATCAAGTGGGCAAGTGGGACCATGTTGACCATTGAATCCACGTCATATGCACCAAGTTGGGATAGCTACCAAAGCACGTGAAGAAAAAGGGAGAGATATTTTATGCATTGTTATTAAACTAAATAAAGCACATCTATTATTAAGTGATTGACCGGTTAAAATTTATAAGGTGAGGATTATTTTCTCACAAGTAGAAAAAAGCAACAATTATTCGATGAATCAATATGCGTGAACAGACAATGTGACAAATCAGGAAAATAATCTATTTTGCATTGGCGACTAATATGGACAAACACACGAATGGATTTATTATTGATATCATACATGTTCTGATAAAAATAGAATACGCCTGATTTATCCTACGGGTAAAATTAGTGCGTGACTGTTATTATTAGTACATGATTGTTAGGATTGTCTGACTGGAATGTTTATAGCATATTTATTGTAACTACAAAGCTGAAATAGACTTGCCTAAAAATGTAACAGAGAAAGGTTATACATAGTATAAATACACAGGTCTTCCCTGAGAGGGACGATGAATTTTTAATAGAGGAACTATTTTATTTTATTTCCTTGTCAATTTTATTAAGAGTGCAATTCCTCTTACCTGAGTAAGATCTATGCAGCTAGCTGGGCGGACTATCCATGTGATATTGGGCCCATTCCCTGTAGAAGTCCTCCCCTGTTTCATTTATGTTATTTGTTTTCATTAGATTAGATTTATTGCTTTATTTATTTAGCTGTGTGTTTTCTTTTTTTTTGATAGTTATAAGTGTTTGTATTTATAGCGGGTTTTAACAAGGATTCCAAAACCTGATTACATAAACAATGGGCCTAGGGCATCAATCCCTTGAAACTAAACACCAAAACAGAAATCCTGCCCAGTGGTAACAGTAAGCATGAAACAATCCCTCTTAGCGGGAAACAAACAAATAAGAAATAAAGTAGTTTTGGAGATCCCGCCCAGCGGGGAGTAGCCAAAAACCACCATCGAGAAGATCCCACCCAGCAGGAAGCACAGAAAAACCGTTACAATAAAATCCCGCCTCATGGGAAGCAGTCAAAACCACCACAAACAGTCCCGCCTAGCGGGAAGCAACAGGGAAATCCCACCATCCGGGAAACCAGTAGAAAAGAAAGGATCCCGCCTCGCAGGAAAACCGACGGATTTGGCGGATCCCGCCTTGTGGAGAAACCATCCCGCCCATCGATAAAACATTCAGTTCAGCGAGAGCCATCCTGTAGGAAGTCGACGACCCGGCACGAGAGAGGATCTAGCCCATCAAGAAGTGACGAGAGAGTTGCACCACAAGGAACCCGCCTCGGGAAAACAAAAGAGGATCCCGGCGGCGGGGACCAAGAATCCCGTCCAAGCACAGAGCCCGTCGAGGGACCAAGAATCCCGTCCAAGCACAGAGCCCGCCGAGGATTCACAAGAAAAAGGGGGAAGCTGTCCAAACCCTAAATCGTCACCTCCACCGCACCAAGAAATGCAGGGGACCAGATCCATGTGAATAACCTGCAAAAAAACCCCAGGGGGAAGCCTGAGGGAAAAAGGGAAGGGATCCCCAACCAAACAGGGATCCCTGGAAAGCACCAGTCCGAAAAAACAACCAAGGAAACCCTAGCCGGTCGGGAGGGGCGCAGATAGTGGAGAAGGATCTCCCCCCAGGAGATCATCTGCAAACAACCACTCCCCGGGAGGGATGACCTGGGTTGAGCCAGGGACTGGGCAGGAACCAGGAGCCATGGGAGGGGGAGCAGGGGAGGGACCAGAGCCCTCTGTGTGTTTTCTTTTTAGCACATTTATTTTCCTGTATTTTTATTTTCTCTATTTCATTTCTAGTATTTTAGTTTGTAATTTATTTTCTGCACTTAGTTTATTTAGTTTGGATGAAATCAAAATGCACATACATCCCCCAACAAACTAAATAAGGTACAATCAAATTTATTCCCCAACACTGCAGACATATACTATGCGTGATACTCGAAAGTTTACGAACTTACTGGTTCATAATTTATGGAAGAGAAAGGAATATTTTTTGGAACATGAATTTCTGCTCACCACAAATCATGTTGATAGTACTATTTTCTATAAATTAATTCTTCAAGTTTTGGAGGCATTGGATAGAAGACAATTAATTATTTTTGCCTACAATCCTATTGTGAAGTATAGGTATTTTTACACTTATCAAATCACATTTTGAGCCTGATGCAACCATCCTCTTAAAGAAATATGTCAAGTGTTTTTTAATATTGCATGTTAATAAAATTGTTCAGCTTAAGGGGGGTCATATGGTTGACCCAACTATGATCCATTCTGAAGAAAAAATTAGATAGCATCAGCTACTGGAGATAATGTTTCATTTGAGATAAGTCAAGACCTTGTATTGTATGGATAGTAGAGCGTGTCTCTATTCACATACTCTCTTGTGAATGGTGATGTGCCCCTATTGACAAGTGAAGTTTGTATCTACTATTGATTTAATGTGTACCTAATCACAGAGGTTTGCAGATAAATGAGTGTGTCCCTATTTTCAATTGTGTATATGATTGGCATGTGTGTCCCTATCCACTTATAATATAAAAATATTAGATATTTGTGTTTATCTATATCCTTGATCGAATCTAGTGTGGTCAATCCCACTAAGGTAAGCAATTGAGTTTGTCCCTATTCACGATGATGTAAAACATGGACTAATGTATTTATGTCTTAGTCCATGATATTTTTGAACTATGTAAGCTATTGATTTATTTCCCTATTTAAAATATGATGTAATGAGGAGGAATATTATAAATTTATAACATCATGTAATATAGTCAAGGTAAATATTTGGAAGTTGCACCTGAACATGTGGTTGATAGTTACTTATCCAAACAAACCACCTCACCTTAATTCTATATATTCACATCTTTATTAGTGAAACTTTGTCTAGCACCTTGTTGGTTCAACAATGTTTCCCTGCTATAACAAAAACATGTTTATTTTTCATTGAACAAAATAAAAATTAAAATCCATATGGAAGAAGTATTGAGGAAGAAACATATATTAGTCATGAAGTGATTAATTATTTCAAATATACTCTATCAAAATTTGGGAAAGATAAGGAGTCTCAAGGTAATATTTTTTGCAAAACATGTTGTCTATCATTGCACAAGGACATAATAAAATCTTAATAAAGTTCTCTTTGGATAATCTACAAGAAATAATTTTATCTTTCCACTCTAATTAGTATCTTGCATTGGTTTCCAATAAAGGCAAGACTATATATTTAATAATAATCCTTTTTAATATGATTTATAATGTGATTTCAAAAATTATAAAAAGCAGGTTGAAAAGAATTCTAAATTTTCTCATCTTAGAGAAACAAGGTGGTTTTGTTCGTCAAAAATAAATTATTGATGGTATAATAATTGCCTAAGGGACCATACATTATTTTAATTCCATGAAAATTTGGCTTTTTAGCTAGATTATCTTAGGTCACAATATTTTGGATCTTAAGTAGACTCAAATATAAGAGCAATCAATGGCCAAAATGATTAATAATATTTATGAAAATGACAATAATATGAATATAAATGACCAAAATAATTCATGCAATAACATGAAGAAAAATTATAGTAGAATTGCTCAAAATATGCATACAAGCTTCAATATTAATGCTTGAATGTAATCTTCAATTTCTCATACATTTTATGAAGCTTCATCTCCAATATATCCTTAGAAAGGTGACTCTTCAATACTTGACTATTGCTCTCCTCACATATCTGGGAGTTGCAACCTTTCCTATTCTATACATAATACAAACCTCATATGTCTTTTGACTTCTCATATTTCCACTTGTATACATGACTCTTGACTCTCTTTTTACTTGCACACTTAACTCTATGACATTTGCACACTTGACACTTGCACACTTCTACATGCACACTCTAATACATGACACTTGCACACTTTCTCACACTACACACTTGCACACATAATTACATGACACTTGTGCACATCCTACACATAGACACTTACATAAAGGGGAAATATAAAACACACTCCTAAACTATAGACTCAAACCCTATTCTAATATTTACATATTTACAATTGTACCATAAGGTACCATGGGGGTACATTAGCATGTACCAAATAATGTAATATTCTCCAACACCCCTTATAGTACATTATTTGTTTATTAAAGACTTTAGTCTTCAATATCAACTTCTTGCTTTTGTTCTTCTGCTCTAGTTCTGGCACTACTTTGGATTCCAGAGCTTATCTTCTTTTATCTTACCTACATTTTCTTGGGCTATCTTTCTTTTACCACTTCTAATATTTTTCTTTTGTTTCTTTATTCTATTATTTTTGGTCCTAGTATTGATCATGTTTTCTTGTTCCTCTAATTTATTTCTTATTTTTGTATCCTATTTTTCTATGACATCTATAACATTAGTGCCTTCAAAAAATTTAAAGAATTTTCATTTTTATTCTTTTCATAATTGTCTTCATTTTTATTTTTAATCAAAATTCTTGTTGTAAGAGCTCTAATTTCATTTACTTTTGTAGATTCTTCTATCTCTTGAATTTATTGAACTAAATTACCTTTTTTATTTTCTTCTCTTGATTGTAGTAGTAGTTGTTGTTCACCGTATCGGTATTGAGGCTAGTATTGCCTGGGCTAGAAATTTTGAAAAGGTCTATTCATTTGATTTATTTATTTTTGGTAGGTAAAAGAGATTTTATTTATAGTATGAGTTGAAGGCTCTTGACCCTATTACAATGGGCATACTTAGTGCCATCAGTACAAAGCTGTAAAGAAAAAATAAAAACCATCTTGGGGCTTAACCCCCTACTACCTTGGCCCTCCAAATCCAGGACCAACAAAATCATAAATAGGAAAATTCCACTATAATCACAGGCAATCCAACTACCTAAAGATAAATTCCCGGGGCTACTGGGAATACTTGTTCCCTTCCTACTGCATTTTATCATTTGGAACTTTGGGAGGGTTTTTTTCCCCCTTTGCCTTGTTGTGTGAGTGGTTTAGTTTTTCTGCTATCTTCCTTGATGACATTTCTGATTTCCTGAAACAATATTTTTGTGTGCCATTGGCTATGTCCTCGGTAGTGTCCCGGATTCTTCGTTCTACACCAGTGGGCTTGCCCTTATTACTCTCACCTCCTACGTCAATATGGGATTTTTTGAAGCTTCAGGTCTATCTTGGGCTCCAGGTTTTTGGGGACTCTTAGGAGGAATCATCGTTGTCAGAAATTGCATTATGGATTTTAGCCTCTCTAGTGTGGGTTTTATCTAAAGATGTGGGAGATTCATTCCAAAAAAGAAGGGGCATTGGGGATGGGGGGTGGGGGACTAAGGGGGTTTGGATGGTGTGCTTCAGGTAATGGTGCTGTTAGGATGGGGAGGCAATGACCGCAGAGGAGGTGGGGAAAAGGAGTTTACCTAAGGAGAGCTAGCACTAGGGCATGGTTGGGGGACATGTTTTGGAATAGGAAAGACCTCAACAAGGAGTTCTCCTTCCTCAAGCATCTCAATGGGACCAAAATTATGAAGTAAATTGATTTTTTTAGAGATAGATAACATACTACTTTCCTTTTGTGCAACTCTGAGTGGCGGTGTTCAGGTATGTTGCTTGCTCTTGAGGTTCATGCTTTGTCCTATTTTGGGATTAGTCTTCTAGCTATCAGCTTGGCTTGGGCGGGTCGTAGTCTATGGATCATACTTCACACCTTCATGATTCAGGCATTGGGATGGGAGATGCCCTTGGGTTTGGCACTCAGAGAAAAACATAGGTTTGTTCTTAAATTCCAATGGCAACCTCCATCTATAAGATCCATAGATTAGGTTAAGATGATCTAGAAGCTATGATTCTAGATTTACATTGATGCAAATCTAAGCTTGGGTGAGGCAGGTCCTAGCATGGGTAGTGAAGAACACAAGCTTATACTGAGAGGGGGGGTGAACAGTATAAGACCACTTTTTCAATTTTCTTTACAATCAACTTTCAAAATAATATAATGCAGTGTATAGCTAGCAAAAATAATAGCAGTAATCAAAGCAATGCACAACACACCATCGAAAAAGCGACACAACAATTTATGTGGTTCACCCAATGTGGGCTACTCCACGGATAAAAATTTTATCTAAAAGTTATATCACAGTTCTTTGGGAAACCTTCCCAATTACAAAGTTTATGGGCACCAACCCAAAGGAGACACCTTCCCCTAGCTCTGCTCTTAGTGGTGATCCTCTTAGAGGACCTCTACCTCCTCTGCCCTTAGCAAGTGGAACTCTATCCATAGAAGACACCTGTCTTCCCTACTATGGCTGGAGATCTCTGTCCTCAACTCTATAACTGCAAAGCCGTTCCTCAAATTCACACCAAACACAGTCCTTCGGTCTAGCACAAATCTGTCCTCTTCCTCTATTCTTTTCTGTTACAGCTGCATTTGGTCAAAACCAACTTTTCATTGTCTGCTCAAACACAGCAGCACTCGATCAACTTATGCACTTCTGCCAAAACATAGTAGCGTAGACTTTGCACATTCAGCGCAAACACAACATAGTCTTTGTACTTTGTGCAAACACAGCAGTCGATCAAACTTCCACTTATGCACCTCTGCGATCGAACTTCTCCCTGCATTCTATCTGCGCAAATCGCACTTCAAACGTAGACTTGATCGATTCAACTCGACTCGCTCTCTTGCACACAACATAATTCACTTGCACAAATTCAACACACACATTCGATACTTCGAAACTCAAAAATAGTCCTCCTTTTATAGCATTAATTCATGATCAAAAACATAATCTTTAGTCGGCTATTACCCTAAAGATCATTGGCTACAAAAACCTAATCTTCGTCGGCCCAGATTTAACTTTGTTGGCTTCAACCGCATTTGCTGCCTCTATCACTTCTGTGTAGCTTTCATCGTAAAATTACAACATGTCGTGATATCACGACATTTTTGCAACCATACACTACCTTATGGCTTTTGTCACGATATCACAACACTTTTGCTTTTGCCTGCCTTGACAATGACCTTGTCGTGAAATCGTGACACTTCTGTCTTTTGCTGATGTCACCTTCACTCCTATTGCAAAATCGTGACACTTTAGTCTTCAAGGCCTTCTTCTCAGCTTTTGTCGTGAAATCATGACACTTCTGCTGCCTTGCGCTTCTTTCTGCCTAACACCCATGAAATTGGAACATGTCACGAAATCGTAACGCTTTTGTCTTCATAGCCTTCCTCTTAGCTTCTGTCATGAAATTGTGACACTTCTCCTATAGAAGACCTACTTCCAGTTTTTTTCGTGAAATCGTGACTCTTTCACCATCCGTATGCTTTTCTTTCAGCCTATCACAAAATCGCTACAACTTCATCCACTGGCTTCTTCACCTCTGCCTGTCGCAAAATCGCGACGCTTTCAGCTTCCGAAAGCTTTCCTTGCAACCTATCACAAAATCACGATGCTTCTCCTTTTAGACTCTTCCATTTGCTACATGTCATGAAATCGTGACAGTTCTCTCTTTGAGCTTTTCAACATGTCATGAAATCACGACAGTCCTCAACTTGACCTCTGCAGCATGTTGCAAAAACATGACAGTCCTCACTTGGAATTTTGCATCATGTCACGAAATCATGATAGTTCCTGAATAACTTTCTCTCTCTTCGATATTGTCATGAAAATGCGACAGTTCATATTGCGGACTCTCTTTTCTGCATTATGTCACGAAATCGCGACACCTTTTTGTCCGTACAACTTTCCTGGCAATGTGTCACGAAATCGTGACACTTTTCCCTCTCTACCTTCCTGCACTTTTCGAGTCGCAAAAATGCAACATGTCATGAAATCGCGACACTTTCCAACTTGCTCTCCTTCTCTGCCAACATGTCACAAAATCGCGACAGTTTTGCCAGCACTTTCTCTCTCCTAAAACATGTCGCAAAATCACGATAGTTTTTCCAGTCGCCTGCATACTTTTTCTTGTCTTTTTCTTGATCTTTTGCAACTGGGCTACTCTGATCTACTTGGAAACTCACTGTCCAAACTGAAACCTTCATCAAAACACATTCTTTGACATCAAACCAAAATTCTTCAAGACCTTCTTGACATCAATGACAACATCTACACTTAGAGCAAAGGCAATGTACCCAAGGTACCCAAAATTGCCAACAGGTAGTTGGATCAATGATGACTAATTCCATGATTGCATAGGCTATTCCTTGGAGTGCATCTTCGTAGAAGAAGTGTGTGGGGATATTTGGGAGCCGGACCCATATGGGAGCATAATTAATGCTCTGAGTCTCTAGGTCAAACTCATGTTCCCATATTCTAAGGAAAAGGCTTCTCCTTCCAAAAAACCATGGACCTCCTGACCATATTGCACTCTATGTCCTCCCGCATGTTAAGATTAATCATAAAAAATCCTTGGACATTTCAAACAACTCTAAACTTCCTAGGGTTTCCTATTTGATTGCCTCCCAAAAATGGATTGAGTCCATGTTCGGGTGCCCTCTAACAAACTTTCCTACCAAGGAAAAAGAATCTCAGGTGGCATACCCATCCATGAGACATTTAGGGCATAGAACATCACATCCTTGAGTTACGAAGCCATTTGGTGCGACTGTAGACTATCGAGATTTGCCTTGGAGGAGATTTGTGTAGGATATTTAGTCGTTATTTTCCCCACTATCACCTGGTTTTTCTGGGGGATCTTTCCCTTTGATGTTACCATTTTGGTTATTTCCTAACTCAATGGATCGGTTGTCCACTGCTTCGTTCTTCGTCGACTGGGGGGTGATTTTATCGCATGATTGCACACCACTCCTTGACCATTTGGTTCCTTCTTTATGCTTTTCGCCTGCTTCTGTCTTACCGCCCAAAAATTTGCTCACCGTCGCTCCTAAAAACTCTTGCCTCATCGCGACCACATCAGAGAGATACCATTATCCTTGGTTTGTCTAGTTAAACTCCTATTCATTTGATTTCTTTAATTCAAATAATTATATCTACAAAAATTTGTAGTATGACCTTTTTTTTGCATATGTGACAATATTTTTGTTTTCATCTAGATTGACTTTGATGTTGTTGCAGTGTTACTTGGTACATTCTCCTTAGACACCAAAGCATTATTAGTCATTTCATATTTGACTAAAATTTCCACCTCATATTCTTGAAGAAAATTAACTAAGTCATCAAAGGTCGTTTCCTTATTTAGTACTTGAAGTGAAGTGACTAATCTCTCTAGAAGTGCTCTAAATGTAACTTGAAAAATAAAGTTATCTTCTACCTTTTCTCCCAAAGCTAATAGTTTTGCCTTTATATCTACTACTTTTCAAATAAAGAGTTCTATACTCTCTCCACTATTAACCTTCAATGAATATAATTGAGATTGTAAATTCAAGATGGTTGCTTTATTCTTTCCTTCAAATATTTTACATAATTTCTCCCAAGCATCTGTTGAAGTTTCTACTCCACTTAAGTATGGTTATATTTCATCAATTATCCCAAATGTAATCAACATAAGGGCTTTTGCATCACTTTCTTCAAACTTTTATTTTTATCTTTCATCTTCACTAAGCTTGTTCTTTGTTCCATTCACTATTTCCCAAATTTTTTCTACAATAAGAATTGATTTCATTTTGCTTTTCCATGAAGCAAAATTTGGGCCTTTCACAAATTAAGATTCATAAAGAATTTTTTTATTATTTTACATAATGGAACTCAAAAAAAACTTTAATCAAATTTACAAATTAATAATTTGAAGTAGAAATCGTTGTCTCCCAAATTTATCTAAGTTAATTTGCAAATTTTCTAAATCAATAGAATCTTTAAAATTTCAAAATATTTTTGGAGTAGATTTCCTTCTCTCCAAAATTTAACTTATTTTACCCAGGTGTTGTAGGTGAGTTGGAGAGGAGAGGGCAATCCTCCAAGGGAGGTCCCAGGTTAAAATCTCCACCCTACCAAAAAGCTGAATTGGATATCCAAAATCCAATAGATAATGTTGGTGCGGGCAGGGTCGGGTGCGACCCTCAGGTGACTTTGACAATGTAGAACTCCCTGTTCATGGTCTCTCAAACCAAAGCGGCTCCGCAAGGGATTTTTCGATTAAAAAAAAAAATTAACTTATTTTCAAAGACAAATTTGCAAAAATAAATTACAAATATAAAAATATAAAAATATCAAATTTTCAATATTTTCAATTTTAAAAAATGTTGGAGTTGAAGGCTCCAACTTTAATTCTATAATTTCAATGGAGCTAAATTCCTTTTAACTCGTAACTTTAATTTAAATATTAAATTGCCAAAGTATCAAATTTAAAATTTTAATCGACTCATGTCTTTTCTTCTAGCACCCAATGTAAATATTTTAGAAAATAAGGCAATCTAAATTACCATATTCTCCTAACTATTAAAAAAAATTACCTTATTCTCCTATGCCAAATTAGGTCATGAACTCCATGTTTCTTCATATATGAGTGCCTCCTACTCCATGTTACCAAAGAAACACTCAATAGATTGTAATACTTTTGCACCTTTGGTCTACAATGACTACTCTTGAATGATTAGGCATTACACTTAGGTGTAACATTCTGAATTCTCTCAGAGGTAGGTGCAACATTTCTAGATAGCAATAGTTCCTTTTAAAATTCTCTTTCATGCTCAGGCAGTAGCTTTGCAACATTCTCTTTAGGCTATAGCTTTTTAATGTTATCTTTAGGTTATAGCTTTGCTCTTAGGCAAATGCTATCATCTTAGGTAGAGAAACACCAATAAGGTTAGACTTCATGCTTGATGGTGGCTTTGCTCAAGAAAATTCTCTCTTCTTAGGTAGATTAGAATTCATTCTCAATAGTTTCCTACTAAGCATTTTCTTAGCTCTATGGTGCTCAATTATTTTTGTAGACACCAAAACCTAGCCACTTGTCGTCCATCCTAACTTTCCTGCCATTTCCACCATTTATTTACATATATTTATATATATTTATTTTATATATATTTAATATTAATATTTTATATTTTATATATTATATTTTATATAAGTGAATTAATCCCAGCCATCCGATTTTATTTAATCCTATTTGTCCACTTACATCAATCCATGTCACAACCTGAATTTAATATCCACCCTTTGATGTGATTTTATCTCAACCACACGATTGTGTCGTTGAAAACCTAAGTATGTCCTAGGTTGGATTATTATTAGGATCCATTTTGATGGCTCAACCCCTAAGCAATTTGCACCTCGAGTTTCCCCTGAGTTCTTTCGTTACAAAAAAATATTTATCATTAACATAATTCATTCACCAATATGCAGAAATATCAAATCATTCATTCACAAATAATTATCCACAATAACAATCCACAAATGAGAGAGATAGATAGTAACCTTAAGGTAGGGAAACACCAATAATACTCCTTAAGTAAGGAACAACTCCAAAAGGTCTCCCAATATGAGAGATGCCTCTTAAGGAGGGAAAAGTCCCATAAGCCACTTCGTGGGCATGATGATTACATAATATTCTTCTTCAATGATGATTACAATGATAAATATCTCTTATTTATATATCCATATTCTTATTCTACTTTGGGAAGTCTACTACTAATATAATATAATATTATAATATAGTATAATATTATAATACAATCAACCTTGGGTTATGTGTGGCCCATGCCAACCCTTATACAATATAATAATATATCCCCAAATATCTATTCTTGGGTACCCTACCATCTTCTTGAATCTTCCATGGAGTCCTAAGTAATACCTGAGTTCCTTAGAGCATCCAAGCATGCTCGCCTTCCATCTTCACCTGCTACATCCCCCACATCCATTGTTGTCCCTCTCTCCCTACTAGATATGCTTTTGCATACTCCTCTCCTTAGTCATCGAATACCTTCGGGTGCTTCCTATCACTCTCGAGTGCCTTTGGGTGCTTCCTTCCCCATCGTTGAGTGCCTTTGGGTGCCTTCCACCATCACCAAGTGCCCACAGGCATTTCTCGCAGTCGCCAAGCACACATGGGCATCTTACGCTAGATATCCTAAAGTCCTCCTAGCCTCCGAGTGATGCTAGGGCATCACGTCACTGATTCACTGCAACAAGCTTCATCATATCAAAAGACAACAAATACATAAGGTAAATCCATTGTTTATTATTTTATTAATGCACTTTCAAATTTTATTCATTTATTCAAATTACATAACTAGAGTTTTTATCTGCTTTATGAGGGCCTCACATTATGGAGCCCTCATAGTTGCTACTAACTCATTTTTTGTTTTATTGTGTCTAGATCTGGAAGTGTAAAATCAACATTGTACAACTACTTAAGCTAGAGTGGCCTAGCATTGGATAACTAAAAGCCCACTCACTTTTGTTGAGAGTAAGGATGCACCTGAAGACACTACCCACCTTGTTTTCTAGGGTTTTAGAGAACCCTATCCATTATAAAATCTATATAAAAAGGGATTCAAAGACCCTCATTATAAAAATGGAGTTTTTAGGCTCCCCCTCTGTTAATATAAGATCATCTATTATGCAATTCTGTGTTCTTTGAGTTTAATTTATTTAGCATTGTTTGGTGTTGCATTTTTATCTCTTCAAATTACAATAACAGTGGGACCCACTAAGGGTTTCTTTTTATGATTTGCATTACTAATTTATTTGCTATTTTCTATCATCTTGCAAGATCTTCACAAGCACATATTTCACAGATTGCGTTGGATATAGGATTTTTGGAAGTTTGCATAAGGTTGCAGAAGGTGCATGAATGCCCAACGACGCTTGAGGGCTATCCAAAAATTCCTAGGTGCATTTTAGAAATGCTCAAGGGTATTTTACAGAGACTTGGAGCAGAAGCGTAGGCTATTTTCGAAGTCTACAACTAAAATCCTAGCTTTTTTGTTTACGTATTTTGGGTAATTTTATATATTTTAAATATTTTTAAGCTAAAAAGAACATAATTAATTAATTTTGAAAATATCATTCATATTAAATTGCATATTAGGTTTTAGATTAATCATTTGCATCCATCCACATATTCTATTTGAAGTTTTTGATTTTTTGTTGTGTGAAAAAAAAAATACATTTTGATTTCATGTGAATTGAAATTGCATAATTAGTTTGCATTATAGGGTTAGGGATTCCTATTTTTATAGGTCTAAGTAGGAAAATTATTCATATACCAAGAGTATCCCTATACTTGGGTGATTCCATATGAAGGAGTAGACAAACCCCCCAACTGTCTAGAGCGGGTCTTAAGCCGTGTACTCTACATCCTTTGGAAAATTTGGTATTGTGAGTAGTGGTTTCTAATTTATCCTATCGAAAGTGGTTATATTTCTAACATTGTATGAACACCATAGCAAATTAGAAATTTTAAAAAGAATCACACACTGCACGATTCACATTTAACAGTAGTGGCTGGATTTCATCACCAACCATTGCTTGAGATTTAGTGACAATGGCTTTCATCTCCATCCACCAATATTTGCCCTTAGAAATCCTAGGTCACCCTTGAGCAAAATTGTTGGATTTCATCACCAACAAGAATCTCATTGTCCCAGCTTAGCCATAGTTTTTATCTTTCTTTGGATTAATTTAGATTAGCACATTTGAAACACATAAGATTGAAACCTAAGAAAATGAACTCACATTAAAAGGAGATAATCAATGAATAAGGTAAGACACACGTGTTAAACAAACTTAGCATTGATTGTTTATTTTTCTTGTGATATTCAAATTTTATGTTTTATTTTATTGCATAATTTGTATTTTGGTTTATTTGCTTTATGGTCTTAACAAGAAAACAAAAGAAAACATTAAATCAAGATAATCCAATGGAACCTTCATCCACCTTCCCCACCACTTCTATGGTAGATTCCATGAATGTGACATAGGCATATTTGTCTGTAGGTCCTTCACATTCCTTGCCATCCACAACCTTTCATATGGTTATGTCCCAAGAAGAGTCAACCTCACCAACCATTGATCACCATATTACCCACATAGACATGGCATGAGTAGAAGCTCTTATGAAGTCTTCTAACTATACCTTAGAGTTAGTCCCCAACTCACCTAGACATGATCCTACTTTACAACATGGGTATATTTATTTCCAACCACCATCCAAATTTACCTAGGTGTACACCAGCCTTGTTTTTGAGGCATCAATTGCACCTTCCCACCATTTCTCCATTTCTAAACCATCATGTGCTCCTAGCACTTCATACACATATACCTATACCAACCCCTGGTATGAAGCACAAGTCAATATCGCTTCACAAATACCCATATCATCCAATCAAGTTGCAATACCAATTGCCACTTATCCCCAAACCACATTAGCCATTCCATCTACTTCCATACCCTCTATTTTTGATAGAGAGATTAATCAGGCATAGGAACACTTGAACAAATTTCTTAAGAAGTGACATACAACTCAAAAACAAGTTCAAGTGAACCCTAAACCTCAACCAATTTCCACTCAACCCACTTTCATCACACAAAGTCCATCATGGGCACCACAATCCTCTGTGGTTTCCATTTCCATACCTTCATTAACTCATTCTATTCCCACGAGTCAACCCATACATAGTCCTCATACACCATATCATTTTATTCATTCACAATAATTTTTTCACCAACCTCATCATCATCAAATTCACTCCATGCCCCCCAATTCATCACACCTCAAACAACAGACTCAATCTCATCCATTCATCAATCCATTCACTACATCTCAATTCACTCAACAAGCAAACCAAGAATTACAAATAGATTGTCAACACACTAAAATTTTACAGCAAATTTTAAATCGACTCACTAACATTGAGTTACAATTGAGTCATCATCCATTTCAGCAACCACAATGATTGCAACATTCATTTCCACAATCCACATCTCAGGTTATGATACTTGTACCACAATTTCAAAATCCAACATAATTGGACAAACGTACCAATAATCCCATAAAGCCCCATCGATATTACATGGTACTTTCAAAATCTTGTTCAACCATGTTTTAAAGTCTTTATGAAGTACAAGAGATTGTACTTCCATAAATAAAATCAAGTTATATTAACAAGCCACATGGAAAGAATTATAATAAGCACTTGTGTTGTCCCTACCATAAAAAAGTGGACCATGACATCAACAACTGTCATGTATTTAAATATGTTGTCCAAGATATTATTAATCTGAAAGTCTTTCCCACAAATGGTTCATCCAATCCATATGATCAAGACAATGGTACATACTCAATCATCAAGCATACTAGGGATTATCAGGATATTGTATCCTTCCAATCACTCACACCATCAATAATCAAGCATATTGAGGATTCTTAAGGTATCACACCTTCCTCATAAAAAAAAAACAAAAGGCTCCAAAGGTACATAATCCCTTTGGTCACATCTCAATTTCAAAAGGCTCAAAAGGCACCTAATCCATTTGGTCATGTTTCAATTTAAAAAGGTTCCAAAGGTACTTAATCCCTTTGGTCACATCTCAATTTCAAAAGGCTCCAAAGGTACTTAATCCCTTTGGTCACATATAAATTTCAAAAATCCCCAAATACACCTAAGCCCTTTGGTCACATATCAATTTCAAAAATCTCCAAAGGTACTTAATCCCTTTGGTCACATTCCAATTTTCAAAAATCTCCAAAGACACTTAATCCATTTGGTCATAAGCTTACCAGGCTAGGGGGAGTAGAGGAACCTGATCCATTGAACATCATACACTTGAAAGTGTTCCATGCTTATTGTGATTTACATATATGTATATATACATGGCTAATACACAAAAATATTGCACTTCATTTGCACATATTTCATTTAAAAATAATTGCATTCATACACTACATTTCACAAATTGCATTTCATTCATGTCGTCCACATTTCCATTTCATATTAGGGATCATTTATTAAGTTCAAGGTTTTGAATTGGTCCAAAATAAAATCATGTTGCCTTAATCAGGGGCATCCTCACAATATCATCCACAAAATTCACCCATTTCATTCCATCAAGTCAAATTGTCATAAACCACATTTCCATAAAAGTCCTAGGTGTTTTCGGTCACTCATCCACTCCTAGTATTTTAAGCAAACTCCAAAATACATGTCGAGTTATTTTTAGGACCATCACACATACACACTAAGAAAATCTTGAGTTATGGGAATTGACTTCAAAACACTCTTGAACCAAACACAATTTCACATCTTAAAAACATCTTGTTTCAAAGAGGGATGACACCATACTTGGTATAAACCTCGAAGTCAAAAGGGTCATCCTTGCTAGTATCATCATGCAACATAGTACATAAGAACAGTGGTTTTCATCACTATCACAGTTGCTTCCAAATTTAAAAGATAGAGCAATAAGGATAGGTTACAATTCTTATCACACTTAGGTTGAGAATCTAATTCCCCAAAAATCAATCTTTTACATCACACACCACTAATCATTGGGTTGTAAGGATTGCACTACATTTCTTGTTAGATGGTTAGGTAGTCATCCCAAAAAATTAAGAGATCAAAAAAAAAATTGTGGACTATGGAGTTAGCATCCACCGAAGCTATAGACACTCGACTGGTAGTGGAGTATGCTCATGTATGGTGACACGTCTCTTTTAAAGAATACCTCTGACTACACATAAGGACAAGCTAGCTTCTTGGTTTCATCCACAATGGGTTTACCTAATTTATTCAAGATCAGTTAATGAACTCACTTGCACAAGAGTTTCCCCTGAGTTCTTCCACAAGAGCAAGCCGCACCTACTGGTAAGACACCACCTCCATTCCATTAAGCCATTTCATAAGCCAAACTTGTAACATATGTAGATAACACAAAAACAATATTTTTCACCATTGTAAAAAAAATAAAAAATTAGTCAAAAAAATCAACAAAAACGTTTGTCTTTATTTGCATTGCATATATATCATCTAGTTAAAATGCATTTTGTGTTTCTTGCTACTATTTAGGTTAACCAAGATCCTAGCACCAGTTCTTAGGTTCCATCCATTCCATTCAACCTTAGCGACCTTGCCCATTAATCAACATGAATACTGTTGATTTATTTACCCTACTTCGTAATCCATACGACCTAACTAAACCAATTCCAATTGATATAAGCCTTATTGATATGGACCAGATTTCCTTGCCTCCATCCTTTGCCAAATTTGTCTTGTCTTATTAATTATTAAGGGCTTTCGCCAACTACATTCCTCCATACCCTTTGCCTTCACCTTCACCTTCACCTTCGGATCTCAAGGTTTTCTAGGAAGAAATAGATGAATATAAGCAAGAAGAGTTGGCTAAAATCATAGACTATCCTGACTAGCTCCCAATCCTGGTACCCGTTTGCAAGCTTACTGGGGCGATATGCGTTTGTATTGATTTTTGATATCGGTATTAGCTCTTCCTTGTCTGGGGGTCCTCTTCTATGCATGATTTAATTTCTATATATGTATATATACATGTCTAATACACAAAAATATTTGCATACATTTCATTCATAACATTGCATTTCACTTGCATCTACATTCCAAAAACAATGCATTCACCTACATCTCATATTGCATTTCAAAAAAATTATGTCACAAATTACATAAATACATGACATTTACATCCATGTTTCACATTTCATATAGAGATCGTTTATTAAGTTTCAGGTCTTAATTGGTACATAAAAAGTCATGTTGCCTTAATCAGGGGCACCTTCACAATGTCATCCACACAATTCCACCAAGTCAAATTGCAATTAGCACAAACCACATTTTCATAAAATTCCTAGGTATTTTCGGTCACTCAACCACTCCTAGTGTTTTAAGCAAACTCCAAAATACATGTTGAATTATTTTAAGGACCATTACACATCTTCACTAATAAAATATTGAGTTTTTGGAATTGACTCCAAAACATTCTTGAACCAAAAATAATTTCACATCTTAAAAACATCTTGTGTCAAAAAGGGATAAAACTATACTTGGTATGAACCTCGAAGTGAAAAGGGTCATCCTTGCTAGTCCCATCATACAACATAGTCCATAAAAATAGTGGTTCTCACCACTATCACAATTCCAAAAAAATAAAATAAAGAGTAGGGAAAAATCCCTAACAAAAACTTTAAATATTTTACATCACACACCACTGATCATTGGTTTGTAAGGATCGTACTACATTTCTAGTTAGACGGTTAGGTAGTCATCCCCAAAACTTAAGAGATCAAAAATACAAATCAATGACTATGGAGTTAGCCTCCACCGGAGCTATAGACGCTTGAATGGCAGTGGAGTATGGTCATGCATGGTGACATGTCTCTTTTAAAGAGATCTCTGACTACTCATATGGATAAGCTAGCTTCTTGGTTTCATCTATAATAGGTTTACCCAATTTAATCAAGATGAGTTAATGAAATCACTTGCACACACACACTAGTTATTGATTGCCTTGAGTCATTACCATGCTCTTGATTCGGTAAATGAATTCATTGCACACACATTTGGTCCTAGAGGGATTAGGCAGTTTTAGTGAGCTTGTTTGATACCATTAGTATGTCTGAGTATCTACAAAATAGTCAGTTTTCCATATCAACATCCATATATTCTTCCATATCAACATCCATATCTTCTTCCATGGAAACCTCCATGTCAATTCATGATCCATCCATCTCACAATACCACCAAGTTTGGTGCCCCTGATTAAACAACAAATGATAAAACATGGCCAAGCAAGATCTAAACTATAAAGGATAATTAGCACATTTACATGCCACCTTGCATTAATCACCCATACATTCCACACCTTGCATTAATCATCCATAACATATCATATGCATTCATCATACATATAAACTTGCATTTCACAAAAACACTCACACATAAGCATAACAAAAAATAAAAATCCATGTATATATATATATATATATATATATATATATATATATATATATATTTGCACACCCTCAAGTTGTGATGTTGTTTGAACTTTCTAGTGATATTTGCATATGCGAGTTATACATACATATACATATATATATATATATATATATATATATATATATATATATATATATATATATATATATATATATGTATAACTCGCATATGCAAATATCACTATAAAGTTCAAACAACATCACAACTTGTGGGTGTTCAAGGTATCACACCTTCCCCCCCAATCAAAAAAACATACAACTTGGGGGTGCTCAAGGTATCACACCTTCCTCCAATCAAACAAACAAGCACACAACTTGGAGGTGTTCAAGGTATCACACCTTCCCCCCAATCAAGCAAAAATCACAACTTGAGGGTGCTCAAGGTATCACACCTTCCCCACAAATTCAACAAACAAATTCAATCATGCATACACATTACATCATCAAGACATCAGTTGCTAGGTTCAAAATGTTGCATCCTTTTATCAAAGGTTGTGCCCTTTGTCTTGCATTCATGCATTGTCAAAAACCCCTTCATCTGTTAGGGCAAATAATAGACACATTCATCACATTTTTCACATTTAAAAAAAAACCTTCATTTGTTAGGGCAAAGAACAAACACATTCATCATTTATTTTTCATTATAAAAAACCCTTCATCTGTTGGGGCAAAGAATAGATGCAATCATTTCATTTTTCATTATAAAAAACCCTTCATTTGTTGGGGCAAAGAACAAATGCAATCATTTCATTTTTCATTATAAAAAATCCCTTCATATGTTGGGGCAAAGAACATACACAATCATTGCATTGCATTTTTCCATGTCAAAAACCCTTCATCTATTAGGGCAAAGAACAAACACAAGTACAAGTGAACCTTTTATTTAGTGGTTTATCCTAGTCACCTAGCGGTTGCAGTGACTAGTTATCCATGCAATCTAGTAGGATGGGTAGATCACCATAAGGCCACTTGCATTTTCGTAAATACCTTCATCTGTTAGGGCAAAGAATAAACACATTCACCTCATTTTTTCCATTTTGAAAATCCCTTCATATGTTAGGGTAAAGAACAGACACATTCATCACATTTTTCCTCATTTCAAAAACCCTTCATCTGTTGGGGCAAAGAAAAGACACAAGTACAAGTGAACCTTGTATTTAGTGGTTTATCCTATTTAACATGACGGTTGTAGTGATTGGTTATCCATACAATCCGATAAGATGGGTAAATCACCATAAGGACACTTACATCATAAAAAACCTTCATCTATTGGGGCAAATAACAAACACAATAATTACATTAAAATTTTCCATGTCAAAACCCCTTCATCTATTAGGGTAAAGAACAGACACAAGTACAAGTGAACCTTGTATTTAGTGGTTTATCCTATTAACCTGGCAGTTGCAGTGACTGGTTATCCATGCAATCTAGTAGGATGGAAAAATTACCATAAGGACACTTACATATAAAAAACCCCTTCATCTGTTAGGGCAAATAATAGACACAATCATCACATTTTACCATTTCAAAAAACCTTTCATCTATTGGGATAAATAATAGACATAACAATTCATCGCATTTTTCCCGTTTCAAAAATCCCTTCGTCTGTTAGGGCAAATAACAGACACATTTATCACATTCTCCCCATTTCAAAAACCCCTTCATATGTTGGGGCAAAGAACAGATACATTCATCACATTTTTCCATTTCATAAACCCCTTCATCTGTTAGGGCAAAGAACACAAATATTCATTGCATTTTTTCCATTTCATAAACCCCTTCATCTGTTAGGGAAAAGAACAGACACATTTATCACATTTTCCCCATTTCAAAAATCCCTTCATTTTTTAGGGAAAACCTTGTATTTAGTGGTTTATCCTATTAACCTGGAGGTTGCAGTGACTGGTTATCCATACAATCTGGTAGGATGGGTAGATCACCATAAGGATACTTGCATTGTCAAAAACCCTTCATCTGTTGGGGAAAAGAACAAACACAATCATTGCATTGCATTTTCCCATGTCAAAATCCCTTCATCTATTGGGGCAAAGAACAAACACAATCATTGCATTTTTCATAGTTATTCAATCATATACATGTCAAAAAATACCTTCTCTGTTGGGGTAAACATAGACTTAATCACTGGCATCCATAAATACAAAAATAGCTTACCTCCATAGAATCACTCCACATTGCATCCATAAATATATTTCTCATAATTACATCTTCATGTCAATATTAAATCCATAAACAATTGCATTTTCATTCAAAATTTGCCAAGTTCATATACAATTTCAAATGAACCTTGTATCTAGTGGTCTACTCTATCTCCTTGGTGATCGTAGCAATTTGCATCCATGCAATTTAGTAAGATGAATAAATCACCATAAGGACACTTGGCCATATTCATCATCCAATATCTCATTGTTAAAAAAAAATCAATTTTGGTACCTCATATTTAGAGTGAGACTATGCCAAGACCAATTTGCTCAAAAGCTGTCATTGATGGCCTTGTTCATGGGGCTTGAAACATGGACAAAATCATAAATTTTCATTATCTCCTTTGCAATTACATTAGTCTCCGAGGATGCAGGCTAGGTAAAGTGATTGAGAAACTATTTAGGGATTTCATGTAGGAATTTCTGCAATCACGAGTGGCCCTGAAGATAGACTATTTTTCTTTTCTTTTTGCATTTACATACTTGCATTTCAATGACACTGAAAGGCACATTCTTCAACAACGTCAAATCATCCCAAATTTGGGGCAATCACATTTAGTTTTGATTTTACTATAATGGGATACATCTTACATTATCATGGCATCAATACTTGGCAAAAATCCCTTCATCTATTACGGCAAAAATAGACACATTTTGCATCACATTTATCACAAAACCCTTCATCTGTTGGGGCAAAAAAAGACACATTTTTCACAAAAAAATCCTTCATCTCTTGGGGCAAAAACAAACACATCATGGCACATTTTTCACCAACCCCCTTCCCATAATTGGGGTAAAAATGGTATCACATTTACATCATTCACATCATCCATCATTCATTTGCACATATTTTTCAATTGGCTTGTGAGAATCATCCACAAAATCATTCACCAATTGAGGGGGTAAGCTATGCAAAATTCAAATTCTTTCATTATTTTATCTCCAAGCTCATGTTTCACATCCCAAGATAAAGTTGCTTATGCACCTCACCCAAATATGTGTCTTGTGTTTTTGCACTGCATTGTATTTCACGCAACAAAGTATAAAAAGGGGCATCTGTAGACACCAAAACCCAACCACTTATCATCCATCCTTATTTTCCTACCATTTTCACCCTTTATTTACATATATTTTTATATATTTATTTTGTATATATATATTTTGTATTTACATGGTGGAATCGATAGTCATCACGAATCTGAGCAGGTTGTCCAACTTTTTATGGCCACCATAGTATTTTGCGCTATTCACCCCGAAATCCACCACACATATCTTCACGTAGTATGCCCCTATAACCACCATGCCACAATCATTTTAAACCTTTTATGCCATGAAAGCACTAGGAAAGGGAGAATTGTTCAGTCCAGGAAAGGCCCAAGATTTGAACCTTGGACCTCTGCCCCCCTTATGGGGTTTGGATGAACCAATTGGTCTACACCTCGGACCTAAAAAAGAAAAGAAGGTAAAAATATTTTTTTATAATATATTGAGTATATGCTTCTTATACTTATACATATCCATCATGAGGGTTGAACCTGGGTCACATCACCGATAATACAAGTGGCATCCTTGCTGGTAGACCACAACATGCAGATTTTATATATATTTAAATTTTAATATTTTATCTATTATATTATATATATTTTTAATAATATATAATTATATAAGTGAATTAATCCCAGCCATCTGATTTCACTTAATCCTATACATTCATCTACATCAATCCATGCCACACCCTAGATTTAATATCCACCCTTCGATATACTTTTATCTCAGCCACACGATTAGTGTCTTTAAAACCCTAGCATGCCCTAGGCTAGATTACAAATAGGAGCTATTTTTATGGCTCAAAGCCTAAGCAATTCACACCTTGAGTTTCCATTGAGTTCTTCCTAAATCTTCCCTAGATTTCTAAGTAATCCCTGAGTTCCTTGGAGCATCTGAGCACACTCACCTTCCATCTTCACCTACTATAGACCCCGCATCCATCATCGTCCCTCTTGCCCCACCATATCTGCTTCTACAGACTCCCCTCCTTAGCCGTCAAATGCCTTTGGGTGCTTCCTATAACTTTTGAGCACCTCTAGGCACTTTCTTTCCTGTTATCGAGTGCCTTTGGGTGCCTTCCACCATCAACAAGCACCAACGAGTGTTTCTTGTAGCCGCCAAGCACCCACGGGCGTCTTACGCCAGAGATCCTAAAGTCCTCCTAGCCTTTGGGTGATAGTAGGGCATCACCATGCTGATTCACTACAAAAAGCTTCATCATATTAGAAGACAACACATACATAAGGTAAATCCATTGCTTATTATTTTATTTATTCGCTTTTAGATTCTTTTCATTTATTCATATTGCATAGCTAGGGTTTTTATATTTTTTCTGAGGGCCTCACATTGTGGAGCCCTAATTGTTTCTACTAAATCATTTGTTGTTTTATTGTGTACATATATGGGAGTGTAACATCAGAATTGGATAGCTACTTAAGCTGGAGTGGCCCAAAATTGGATAACTAAAATCCCACTCACTTCTATTGGGAGCAAGGATGAGCCTAAATATACCACTTGCCTTGTCTTCTAGGGTTTCAGATAACCCTAGCCATTGTAAAATATGTATCAAAAGGGATTCAAAGACCCCCATTGTAACAATGCAATTTTTAGGCTCCCACCGTTAATATAAGATCATCTATTGTGCAATTCTATGTTCATTGAGTTCAATTTATTTAGCATTGTTTGGAGTTGCATTTTTGCCTCTTCAAATTTGGTGCCCCTGATTAAACAACAATGCTAAACATGGCCAAGAAAAATAAAAAATATGAATGATCATTATAGCATTAATTCACTTGCATCTCATAACTTGCATTAATCATCCATATACACTTGCATTCCACAAAAGCACTCACACATAAGCATAACACAAAAGTAAAATCCATGTATATATATATATATATATATATATATATATATATATATATATATATATATATATATATATATATATATATATATATATGTAAAACTGGCATATGTAAATATTGCTAGAAAGTTCAAGCACACAATAACACAATTTGGGGGTGTTCAAGGTATCACACATTCCCCCTAATTAAGCAAACAAGCATCAAAATTTGGTGATGTTCAAGGTATCACACCTTCCCCCCAATCAAACAAACAAGCAAACAACTTGGGGGTGTTCAAGATCTCACACCTTTCCGTGCCAATTCAACAAACAATTCAATCATGCATACACATTATATCATCAACAATTCAATTGCTAGGTTCAAAAGGTTGCGTCATGTTTTCAAATATTACACCCTTTACCTTGTATTCATACATTGTCAAAAATCCCTTCATCTGTTAGGGTAAATAATAGACACAAGTACAAGTGAACCTTGTATTTAGTGGTTTATCCTATTAACTTGGCAGTTGTAGCAACTGGTTATCCATACAATCCGGTAGGATGGACAAATTACCATAAGGACACTTACATATAAAAAAATTCTTCATCTGTTAGGGCAAAGAACAGACACATTCATTGCATTTTACCAATTTCAAAAATACCTTCATTTGTTAAGGAAAAGAACAGATACTGTCACCACATTTTCCTATTTCAAAAAACCCTTCATCTATTGGGGCAAAGAACAAACACAATCATTCATCACATTTTTTCCATTTCAAAAACCCCTTCATCTGTTAGGGTGAAGAACATATACATTTATCACATTCTCCCCATTTTAAAAATTCCTTCATCTGTTGGGGCAAAGAATAGACACATTCATCACATTTTTCCATTTCATAAACCCCTTCATCTATTAGGGCAAATAATAGACACATTCATCACATTTTTCCATTTCATAAACCCCTTCATATGTTAGGGTAAAGAAAAAAAACATTTATCACATTTTCCCATTTCAAAAATCCCTTCATCTATTAGGGCAAATAACAGATACAAGTACAAGTGAACATTATATTTAGTGGTTTATCCTATTAACCTGGCGATTGCAGTGATTGGTTATCCATGCAATCCGATAGGATGGGTAGATCACCATAAGGATACTCGCAATGTCAAAAACCCTTCATCTATTGTGGCAAAGAACAGACACAATTATTACATTGCATTTTTCCATGTCAAAATCCCTTTATCTATCGGGAAAAAGAATAGACATAATCATTATATTTTTCATAGTTATTCAATTATATACATGTGAAAAAAAATTTCTCTGTTGGGGCAAAAACAGACTCAATCACTGGCATCCATAAATCCAAAAATAGCTTACCTCCACAAAATCACTCGACATTGCATCCATAAATACATTTCTCATAACTACATCTTCATGTCAACATTAAATCCATCAACAATTACATTTTCATTCAACATTTACCAAGTTCATATACAATTTCAAGTGAACCTTGTATCTAGTGGTCTACTCTATCTCCTTGGTGATCACAATGATTTGCATCCATACAATTTAGTAAGATGAATAAATCACCATAAGGACACTTGGCCATATTCATCATTCACTATATCCTTATTCAAAAATAAACCATTTTTGGTACCTCATTTTTAGAGTGAAACTATGCCAAGACCAATTTTCTCAAAAGTTATCATTGATGGCCTTGTTCATGGGGCTTGAAACACAGAAAAAATCATAACTTTTCATCATATCCTTTTACACCAATTTTTGAGGATGCAGGATGGGTAAAGTGATTGAGCAACCGTTTAGGGATTCTACGTAGGAATTGCTACAATCATGCGTGGCCCTGAGGATAGACTATTTTTATTTTCTTTTTGCATTTGCATACTTGCATTTCAATGATGTTGGAAGGTACATTCTTAAACAACATCGAATCACCCCAAATTTGGGGCAACCACATTTGGTTTTGACTTTCCCACAATAGGATACATCTTACATGATCATGGCATCTACACTTGGCAATAATCCCTTCATTTATTGGGGTAAAAATAGACACATTCTCCATCACACATTTTCATAAAACCCTTCATATATTGGGGCAAAAATAGATGCATCATGTCACATCTTTCACCAACCCTCTTCCCATCGTTGGGGTAAAAATGGTATCACATATACATCATTCATTTGTATAAATTTTTCAATTGGCTCATGAGATTCATTCACAAACTCATTCACCAATTGAGGGGGCAAGCTACATAAAATTCAAATTATTTCATTCTTTTGTATTCAATCTCATGTTCCAAAACCCAAGAGAAGCTGCTGCTACACCTAGCCAAAATAGGTGTCTCATATTTTTGCACTGCATTGTGTTTCACGCAATGCAGTACAAAAAGGGGTAGCTATAGACACCAAAATCTAGCCACTTGTCATCCATACTAATTTTCCTACCATTTCCACCATTTATTTACATATATATATATATATTTAATATTAATATTTTATATATATTTAATAAATTAATATTTATATAAGTGAATTAATCCTAGCCATCCGATTTCATTTAATCCTATCCATCTACTCACATCAATCCATGCCACAACCTAAATTTAATATCCACCCTTCGATGTGCTTTTATCTTAGCCACATGATTAGTGTCATTGAAACCCTAAGTATGCCCTAGGTTGGATTATTAATAGGAGTCATTTTGATGGCTCAACCCCTAAGCAATTCACACCCTGAGTTTCCCCTAAGTTCTTCTTGAATATTCCTTGGAGTCCTAAGTAATCCTTGAGTTCCTTGGAGCATTCTAGCATGCTCACCTTCCATATTCACCTACTACATCCCCCGCATCCATCATCGTCCCTCTCGCCTCGCTAGATCTGCTTCTACAAACTCCCCTCCACAATCGTTGAATGCCTTCAGGTGCTTCCTGTCACTCCGAGCACCTCTAGGCACTTCCTTCCCCACCGTTGAGCACCTCTGGGCACCTTTCACCATCGCCAAGTTCCCATGGATGTTTCTTGTAACCACCAAGCATGCACGAGCATCTTACACCAGAGATCCTGAAGTCCTCCTAGCCTTCGGGCGATGCTAGGGCATCGTTGCACCGATTCACTACAACAACCTTCATTCAATCAAAAGACAACAAATACGTAAGGTAAATTCATTGTTTATTATTTTATTTATGCACTTTTAGATTCTACTCATTTATTCATATTGCATAGCTAGGGTTTTTATCTACTTTCTAAGGGCCTCACATTATGGAGCCCTCATAGTTGCTACTAACTCATTTGTTGTTTTATTGTGTAGAGATCTGGAAGTGTAACATCAGCATTGGATAGCTGCTTAAGCTGGAGTGGCCCAACACTGGATAACTAAAATCCCACTCACTTCTATTGGGAGTAAGGACGTGCCTAAAGACACCACCCGTCTTGTTTGCTAGGGTTTCAGAGAACCCTAGCCATTGTAAAATCTGTATCAAAATGGATTCAAAGACCCTCATTGTAACAATGGAGTTTTTAGGCTCCCCCCATTAATATAAGATCATCTATTGTACAATTCTATGTTCTTTGAGTTCAATTTAATTAGCATTATTTGGTGTTGCATTTTTGTCTCTTCAGTTTTGTCCTACTTTGCTTTCATTATTCTGCTCATAGACTTTTTATCCTCCAATGCTTCGTATGCAATGCTAATGGGCTTTTCATCCTCCAATGGTGGCTTAGACCACTATACTATTTTTTTATTCTCTTTTTCTAGAGAATCTATCAAATTCAAGTGACTTAAATTATCCCCAAATCAATTTTCTCACATCCAATTTTCAAGATGTTATTTTTTAATATTGCCTTTGAATAAAGTCCTTGTATTCACTCATAGTAGGATCTAATGGATAGAATCCAATATTAAATAAAATGTCTCTCTGATGTATTCAAATATAGGAATATTTTCAATAGCTCCCTTTCATTTATCAATCTACAAATTTGAGATTTGTAGCAATATAATTTTATGTTTCCTTCATGTGACTCTTAGATTAAATTCACATCGAATACTTCCTCTGATGCTAGCTTTAAAGACTACTTGAAGTATCTCTAATACTATTTTTACCTTTTTAGCCAAATTATCTCAGATCCCAATATTCTTGATCTTGAGTAAACTCAAATATAAGAGCAATCAATATATTAAATGGCCAAAATAATTAACAATAATATTTTAAAAAATGGGAATAATATTAATATAAATGGCCAAAATTATTCACACAATAAAATGAAGAAAACTTACAATAGAATTGCTCAAAAAATTCTTACAAGCTTCAATATTAATGATTGAATGTAATATTCAATTTATCATACATTTAATGGAGCTTTATCTCCATCATATAACCTTAGAAAGATGACTCTTTTATACTTGACTATTGCTCTCATCACATATCCGAGAGTTGCAACATTTCCTACTCCATACATAAGATAAACCTCACATGTCCTTTGACTTCTCATCTTGCCACTTGTATACATAATTGTTGACTCTCTATTTACTTGCACACTTAACTCTATGACAATTACATAGTCCTACATGCATACTTGACACTTTCACACTTCTAGAAGCACACTCTAGTACATGACACTTGCACACTTTATCACACTACACACTTGCACACATAATTATATGATATTTGTGCACAACTTGCACATAGACACTTACATAAAGAGGAAATATAAAACACACTCCTAAACTATAGACTCAAACCTATTCTAATATTTACATATTTACAATTGTACCATAATGTACCATTGGGGTTCATTAGCATGTACCAAATAATGTAATCTTCTCCAATAGAAAAAAACTAGGTATTCTTATAAAATTAGATATAAATAAAGCATATGGTAGGCCTTACTAGAGTTTTTTACACTATATTCTAAAAAAAAATCATTTTGATCAAGGTTAGTGTGAATGGATTAGATGTTGTTTTAGCACTCCAAAATATTCTATTTTTTTCAATGGATCATTTCCTAAGTCATTGAAATCATCTTATGCACTCCACCATGGAGACCCTCTATATCCTTATCTATTTATTATTCTTGTTGATTCATTGGGGGGAGCTTTCTCAAAGGTAAAAATGGAAGAAAAAAATCAAAGGATTCAAGTCGCACCAAATGTCCCTTTGAATCTCATCTTCAATTATTTTTTGGATAGGTTAACAAAATTTATATTAAAGAGGGCATTTGAAAGGCACCTTAACGTCTTAGTACATAAATAGGAATAAAGGATTCTACAATTTGCAAAACTTCAAGACATCCTTATAAAATTGAGAATGTAAAACTAAACTGGGACAAACCAAAAAGGACAAGGACGGGACTAAAATTTCTTGACAAGACAGAGACTAAAAACATCAAAAACTTCAATTGCTTAAGCAGTGATAGGATCCTTGAGGTCTTCCTTCTCAACATCCTTGGAGACTTCCTTAAATATATCCTTGGAAATTTCCACTACATCATCTTCAGGTTTGGCTCCAATTGCGTTCTTTGCTGGAGTTTCCTCAGCAAAATTATCATAGAAGAATAGTAAATTTAGGGTATTCTTGTGCTCTTTCATCTATGTAGTAGCCACTATGATTGTGGTTGCAGAACTCTCCATTTGGGTAATGGTTGTAGTGGAGGTCTTGATGATGTATTCTTGAAGAATCTTCACTATAGGATCTTCAAACTCATCCTCGGTAGCGCCATCCATCTTTCCCTGATCTTGAATGACCTTGTTCTTCAGACATTGAGAACTTCTTGTTGGAGTGGTCTCTATCCTATCCTTCTTCTTCATGAATTGTTCAACATCCTGGTGTCCTCCTTCCATCTTCTTCCGTTTGGAGCCATGAACAGTTGAGGAAGGAATGAAGGACGTATCCTCCTCCGTAACCTGTTTGGAATCTACTTGTTGTTCTTGTGGTTGCACATTTTCTTTGGGGAATTTTTCCAAAATATGAACATAAAGAACTTTGAAAATCCCTTGGTGTGATGGCCAAGCTTCCTCTTTTTTGGAATGGGTCACCTTAATGGTGTAATCCATGGACAAGAACAAAAATTTAGGAATATTCAACGGCTTTACCTCTCAAAAATGGTTCACAAACATGATGTGGGAGCTTCTCAGCTAGGAAATTGGGTCATCCACAGTGATGTACTCCATGAATGGTTTCATCACCTCCTTCCAAGGGGATGGAAGGTCATTGTGGAACATGCCCTATCTCACAATCCTCTTCAGGTTCGACTTTGGCTCGAACTCCTTGAGTTTGGTATCCCAATTGTGCTTATCCCTTTGAACCATTCTGCCCACCAATGGTTGTCTAGTGATTTCTATGAGAATGTGGACGTCCACTTGGAATTCCACACCATGGATAATAATTGTGCCTTGTTACTAGGTAGACATGAAGGCCATATTGATGTCCCAATATATATTGAAGAAGCAATTCAAGAATAATAATAAACCTCTAGCACTCATGAATGCTTCAGCCACTGGCTCAATCACAAGAGTTTCTGGCTCCACAAAGCTCATGGTGACCAGGAAAAGGATAGGTTTGAAAATAGGGGAAACAGATTTTTTGCTAGGCTTAAATATGCATGCAAAGCATATAAAAAACCAACATCAAGTTAAGCTTTAAAGACATCGAATAGGTTGGAATTTTTTTGGAAGTATCTACACCTTATCCTCATGGTAAGATACTTCCTAGAGAAGTGTGAGGCCAATCTGCTTCAAATGACAGAGCAACGAGTCTTAGAAAAGTGAGATTTCCAATAGCTTCTATCCTCTATGAAATTAGAAAGGTGTGTCACCCCTTTGAACTCTTGACCAATCAGACAACAAGCAAAAATAGTAAAGCAAAACTCGTAGAGGAGAGCAAACCAAAAAAATATGGGGAATTGGCAAAAGGTGAAAATGGGTAGATGTGAGGGGTGGTGGAAGCGAGCTAGTAGGATGAGAGACGATGAGAGTAAAATATGAGATAGAACATAGAAGAGAGACATGCAGGAAGACATCAACAAAATATTTGGTGGAAGGCTAAAAATAAGGAAAGGACAACGGTTGGGAATGATAAAAATGCAAAATTTATTAAAAAGAGTGGTGATTGCACTGCCCAAAGTAAAAAATAGGGAGTTTAGGAAAGGCACAAGGTATGTGTGCCAAAAAATCATGCACGTGCTAGATGCAACAAGCAATGAAAGCCTCGAAAAGGTGAAAATCATCATTGGACTGATAGGATAGCCGAGGAAGATCTTTGTGAAGCAAAATCCATTTAAAATATTAAGACCTTGGGAAGGTAAACTTTCCAAGGTGGAAAATTTAAAAAGTGGATTGCTATACATTTTTAATTTGTTCTGACCTTGCAATTTCTTTGACCTCATGAGGAAGGGTGTCAATCCATGTCATCATTCCAGGGGCAGAAACTCCGATGTTTGCCAACTTGTCTGCCATGCCATTTGCCTCCCTGAAAACATGTTGAATAATGACCTCGTGCTGATAGAGGAGTAAGCTTCTAGCTTCTTCAATTAGGTTCTTAACCTTCCATGCCAAATTTTGGAATTTTTTAAATAATTGACTATGTTTATGGAGTCCTTTTATTTTTTATTTTGGTAATTAAGGTCAATTTTCATCGGGTTTTGAGTTGACCCAAAACCTATTACAAAATCAGCACAATGAACAGAACAAGACCTTATAGGACGTCTTAGCCCCCTCGGGCCCCACCAACAAAGAGCAACACCCTTGCAAATTGACCACACCTAGAACATAGGCATTCGACACTTTAGCCTTCTAACACTTTCTCTTCTCTTTTGGTCGTGAAACTGCGCCATGTCGCGACACTTTTCCTTCCTCCTCTTTATTTTCTCTTTTGGTCAAAAAAAAGTGACATGTCACGAAATCACAAAAATTTTCCTTCCCGATATTTCTCTTCTATTTTGGTCACGAAAATACGACATGTCGCGATATCGCGACACTTTCCCTCTTGCTTATTCTCTTCACTTTTTGTCGCGAAAAAGCGACATGTCACGATATCGCTCACCCTTTCTTTCATTCGAACATGTCACGAAATCGTGCCTTTTTCTTTCCTCCTTTTCTCTTCTCTTTTGATCGTGAGAATGCGACATGTAGTGATATCGTGACACTTTTCCTTCTCGCATTTTCTCTTCTCTTTTGGTCGCGAAAGGATGAGATGTCGCGAAATCACGACATTTTTTCCATCTTGGGAATTGTTTAGGGAGTCCTTTTCGATAATGAATTTTCTTGGAATTTGTTTAATCAAGAGTAAACCTCTCCATAGGGCTCTAGCTTCGGCTATGTGGTTAGATTGATCTCCCAGACCTTCAGCAAAGGCAAATATGGAATTCCCTTTGTAGTCCCTGAGTATTCCCCCTGCCCCAACTCTACCTGGATTTCCTTTAGCTGCCCCATCAAAATTAAGTTTGACCCATCCTTGGGGAGGAGGCATCCATTTGATATTGCTTCTAGAGATTTGAGAATTATTGGAGTTAAAATTCTCTAGAGATATGTGTAAGGATTGAAGTAAAGAGGCTTTAAATATTAGAATAGGATGAGGATCATTTGGGTACAGTAGTGCATTTTATTTAGCAAAAAGGATAATTTTGTTGGTGATGGAATCAATGTCCTTAGCCATGCTAGAAAACACTCTTATGTTCCTTTCAAGCCAAACTTGCCAAAGAAAGTGATGCAGACAAAATTTCCATATTCCTTGGAGGTAGGGATTGTGGAAAGGATTAGGCCATTGAGAAAACAAGTCAACAATAGATGGAGGCTTGGCCCAGCTGATTTGGAATTTTTGAAGAAGCTTGTTAAGAATGGAGCATGAAAAAGGATAGTTTAGGAAGATGTGTCTCGTTGACTCCCAGTCAGAAAGACATAAAAAACACCTATTAGGTAGAGGAATTCCATGTTTAATGAGATTTTCTACAGTAAGGATCCTATTTTGAATTGCCAGCCAAGAAAAAAAGGAAACTTTTGGAGTAAGGTGTTTGATCCAAACCAAATTAAAAGGAATAAGAGTTTCCTCAGGAAGCAGAATGAGTTGATAAGCTGACTTGATAGTGAATTCCCCCAACTCAGTAGGTTCCCAAATTGGTTGGTCTTTGGCATTCCTTGGGGTTAAAACAAAGGAAGAGAGTAATGCTTCCAAGGAATTTATTTTTGCTACTAAGTTAGGACATTCTATCCTTTTCCAAGAGTGTGAGTTGTTGGAAACTGTTAGGAAATCAACAACTCTTTGACCAAACAAATGATCGGTAAAATCCTTTAAGGCTCTCAAATCAAGGACTGCTATCAGTGGTTGATTTCCTAACCACTTGTCTTCCCAGAAATTAATCATTTTTCCATCTCCAACCTGCCATATTAATCCCTTATGTAGGAGTTGTTTTGTTAGGCTAATTGATTTCCAAAAGGCTAACCCAACAGAAGGTGCTAAATCACATAAGAAATTGGATCTCTACAAGTATTTCCTCTTAACAAGAGTGACCCATTCAACCTGATCCTCTGACACTAATCTCCAAGCTTGCTTTACCAAGAGGACCATGTTTAAAATATTGATTCTTCTCAGACCAATTCCTCCTTGGTATTTTGGTCTATAGACTTTATCCCAAGCCACTAGGTGAAATTTGTTTTTGTTCTCAACACCCGTCCATAGGAACTATTTTTGGATTTGCTCAATTTTGTGGAAGACCTTGGTTGGAGCCTTGAAAAGTGATAAAAAATAAATAGGAATGCTCTACAAACAAGCCATGGTTAGAAATGATTTTCTTGCCTGGGATAGGAGATTGCCTTTCCAACCTGTGATTTTTTTTGGATTCTTTCGACAATATTGTTCCACATTTCTTCAGAAGCATTTTCAATGAACAAAGGCATCCCCAAATAGGTAGCTGGTAAGGATGAGATTGCACACCCCAAAATGTTAGCAATTTTGAGTTGACACCTATGAGGAGTGTTAAGGAAATATAACTTGCTTTTATGGTAGTTCACTTTCTATCCAACAACTTCTTCATAGAGGAGGAGGATATGCTTGATGACTTTAGCTTCTATTATAGAGGCAAAGGTGGACAAAAGAGTATCATTAACAAATTGTTGATGGGTAATGGGATTAGTCTGAGAAGTTACTTTAATTCTAGAAATTTGTCTTAAAATTCTAGATGCATGGATAGATCTTCCAAGTGCCTCAACAACAATGATAAAGAGAAGGGGGGATAAAGGATCCCCTTGTCTTAAACCTCTCCCGCTAGGAAAATAACCAGCTGGTGATCCATTAACAAGGATAGAGAACCAAGCTAAAGAAATGCATCCTTTAATCATCCTAACCCACTCCTAATGGAATCCAAATTTGGTTAAGACAACAAATAAGAAGTCCTAGTTCAACCTGTCATAAGATTTATTCATATCCAGCTTTAAAAGGAAAGCAACCTTTTTTGTTTGACAGGTAGAATGCAGGGCTTCATGAACAGTGATAATCCCATCCAAAATAGACCTTCCTTGAATCAAGCTCCCTTGGCAGTGATCAATTATTAGGGGAATAACATCATGCATCATGTTGGCTAAAGACTTTGTAAATATTTTGTAAACCACATTGCATAGGCTCACCAGTCTGAAGTCATTAAAGGATCTAGCATTTTGGCTTTTAGGAATCAGAGCTATAAATGTGGAATTAAAATTGCAAGGTATGGTCTTGGAAGACTAAAATTCCCTAATAGCCTCACAAACATCTAGACCAACAAAATCCCTGAAAGCCTAGAAAAACCTAGAATGAAATCCATCCAGGCTAGGAGCCTTGTTGGGTTTCATGGAAAAAAGGGCTAGCTTAATTTCCTTATTTGAAAGAATATCAGTCAAATTGTAGTTGATGTCCTCAAAAATGGAGAGAGTAATATGTTGAAGCAGAGACTCTTTGGCATAATTAGAAATAGAATTAGAACTTGTATTTTCAAGAAATTGCATGAAATGATAAATAGCTTCAGATCTTATTTCTTTGATGTCTAAAGTTACACTTCCATCCTGCCTGAATAATTCTTTAACTTTATTGTTGCTTCTATTTATTAAAGTAGAAATGTGAAAGAATTTTGTGTTGAAATCTCCATCCTTGAGCTATATTGCTTGATATTTCTACCTCTAGAAGGTTTCCTCACAGGATAAAATATTGTGATACTCTGCTAAAAGGCTTTTTTCTTCAGCTCTCAACTCATTATCATCATATTGACCAGCTAGAATATCATTTTCAATTATTTCCAAATGGTTTTTGATTACCTATTTGTTCTCAAAAAGGTTACCAAATATGTCTTTGTTCTATATCTTGATATTTGTTTGACCACTTTTAGTTTTTACCCCAGTTTGAATGATGGAGATCCATGGATATTAGTTTGCCACCATTGAACAATTCTATCCTTGAAATTTGGATGTTGAATCCACATGGCTTCAAAATTGAGAGGAGTTCTAAAGGTCTAAGGATTGCTTGTTTCCATAAGGAGTGGGATGTGATCTGAACCAATTTTGAGTAATTATTGAAGGTTTGCATCCCCCCACTTTGTAGTAGCCTCTTGAGAAAAGAGGACTCTATACAGTTTAACCTGAATTATATGATTACCACTCCTTCTATTGGTTCAGGTAAACTAATTGCCTTTCAATTTTATGTCCATCAGATTATTGGAGTTGATGAATTCATGAAAAATTTCCATGTTTTTTGAAATTAATCTAGAACCACCTCTCTTGTCCGAGGGGTAAAGGGGGGTATTGAAATCCCCAACTAAAATCCATGGAAAATTAGTGATAGCTTTTCTGAGAGTTGTGAAGGTTTCCCATAACCAAGATCTACCTAGGATTGAATTAGGTGCATAAATATTGGTGAGAATCCAAGGGAAATATTTGTCTTTATCAAAAAAAAAAATTCTAGCTGACACATCATCAGAATGAATCAATATGCCTTTCAAATTCTATGGATTATAAATGCACATGAGACCTCCTAAAGCACCCCTGGCACTACAGGAAATAGCCTCCCATTTTTCCATAGTTTTTTTCTAAAGTCAGTTGTTAAGTTATCTCCTATTTTTATTGCTTGCATAAAAAATATTGTGGGATTGACTTCTTTTCTTAATGATCTAGCTAGCCTTTGTTTGGTTAGATTTTAATTTATTTATGATACTTTTATTTGTTGAGCAAGGTTCAACAATAGTATTGTCATTATTGTCAACACAGTAAGATAGATCTATTGATGCAGTGGACAGGAAGTTCAAAAGCTAGTCAGATGCAGAAGACAGGAGTTCAAAGGTTACTCAGAGTATGTACAATGATTTTCCAAGAAGACCGAAGTGGACCACTTGCAAAAGATCAAAGAAAAAGACAAGTAAGAAAAGTGTCACGATATCGCGACATATACAGTAGGCAAGAAAAACTATCGCGATTTCATGACATGTTGGAAGAGAGATAAGAAGAAAGAAAAATTGTCACGATTTCATGACATGTTGGAAGAGAGAGAAGAAGAAAGAAAAACTGTCATGATTTTGTGACATGTTGGAGAGAAGAAGAAGAAAGAAAAACTATCACGATTTCATGACATGTTGGAAGAGAGAGAAGAAGAAAGAAAAACTATCACGATTTCGCGACATGTTGGAAGAGAGAAGAAGAAAGAAAAACTTTCATGATTTCACGACATGTTGGAAGAGAGAGAAGAAGAAAGAAAAATTGTCGCGATTTCATGACATGTTGGAAGAGAAAGAAGAAGAAAGAAAAATTGTCACGATTTCATGACATGTTGGAAGAGAAAGAAGAAAAAGAAAAACTGTCGTGATTTCGCGACATGTTGGAAGAAAGAGAAGAAGAAAGAAAAACTGTCACGATTTCGCGACATGTTGGAAAGAAAAAGAGCAAGTGGAAAAACTGTCACGATTTCGCGACATGATGGAAAGAAAAAGGCAAGTGGAAAAACTATCGCGATTTCGCGACATGTTGGCAAAGAAAAAGGCAAGTAGAAAAAGTGTCATGATTTCGTGACATATTGCAAGAGAGATAGTACGGAAGAAAAAGTGTCACGATTTCGTGACATGCTGGAAGAAAAAGAGGCAAGTAGAAAAAGTGTCACGATTTCGCGACATGTTGAAAGAAAAAGAGGCAAGTAGAAAAAGTGTCACGATTTCGCGACATGTTGAAAGAAAAAGTGCTAAGGAGGAAAAGTGTCGCGATATCGCGACATGTCACGTTTTCATGACTCGAAGGCAAGAGAAAGCGCTAAGGAGAAAAAGTGTCGCGATATCGCGACATGTCGCGTTTTCATGACCCAAAGGCAAGAGAAAGCGCTAAGGAGAAAAAGTGTCACGATATCGTGACATGTCACGTTTTCACGACCCGAAGGCAAGAGAAAGCGCTAAGGAGAAAAAGTGTCGTGATATCGCGACATGTCGCATTTTCGCGACTCGAAAGCGCAGGAAGGAAGAGAAAGAAAAAGTGTCACGATTTCGCGACATGTCGCATTTTCGTGACTCGGAAAGCGCAGGAAGGAAGAGAAAGAAAAAGTGTCACGATTTCGTGACATGTCGCATTTTTGTGACTTGAAAAGTGCAGGAAGGCAAAGAAGGAAAAGTGTCACGATTTCGCGACATGTCGCATTTTCGCGACTTGAAGAAAGCAGGAAGGCAGAGAAGGAAAAGTGTCACGATTTCGTGACATGTCGCATTTTCGTGACAAAAGCAGAGACGAAGTGTCGGAGGTGAAAGTGTCACGATATCGCGACATGTAGCATTTTTGCGGTCCGATACAAGGAGAAAGAGGAGAGAGAAAATAGTGTCACGATTTCGCGACATGTTGTATTTTCGTGAGCCAAAGCAAAGAGAAAGAGGAGAGAGAAAATAGTGTCACGATATCGTGACATGTATTTTCGTGGGCCAAAGCAAAGAGAAAGAGGAGAGAGAAAATAGTGTCACGATATCGCTACATGTTGTATTCTCGTGGGCCAAAGCTAAGAGAAAGCGTACGAAAGAAAAAGTGTCGCGATATCGCTACATGTTGTATTCTCGTGGGCCAAAGCTAAGAGTAAGCGTACGGAGGCGAAAGTGTCATGATATCGTGACATGTGTTTTCATGGCAATAGTAACAAAAGAGTTACAGGGCGATTGAAGCCGACGAAGACCGATGTAAGCCGATGAAGATTAGGGTTTGCAGCCGACGAAGACTAGGGTTTGCAGTCGACTAAGAGTAGGGTTTACAGTCGACTGAGATTAGAGTTTTCATCATGAAAATATTGTTATAAAAGGAGGGGTATGTTGGAGGAATTTGATAGTTGATTTGGTGAAGTTCGGTCGTAGAGCATAGAGAGCAAGTCGTATCGAATCATGCTAAGTGTGAAATTCGTAAAGGAAGTAGAGTGTGCAAAAGGGAGAAGATGATCGTGAAGTTCGATGGTGATGAAGCAAAGTGTGCAAAGTAATTTTGCATAGAGAGAGCAGAGTGCGTAGAGAGCACTAAGGTGAAGTAGACCTATCTAGGATCTTGTAAAAGTGAAGGTATTTTTTTGTTAAACTTCTAGATTCTAATTTGAAGTCCAGGTTGCAGCTTGGCATCATGGGTTGGTGCTCCTTCTAGTAGGTGTTGGTAAATTAGGAGTTGGTGCTCCTTTCTATTGGTGTAGATAAATAAGGGGTTGGTGCTCCTTCCAGTGGGTGTTGGTAAATTGATTGTAAAGTTGTTGCTTTGCAAAGGCTAGATTTGGATGGTAGTCCAAGTAATCATTCTTGAGGAGTAGCCACATTGGTGAACCTCGTTAAATCTTGTGTTGTGTGATGCTCTTTTGTTATTCTTGTTGTATCTTGTTATAAGTTTTAATTGCTTTTGTTTTAAGAGCTATAAATTCAAGCTTAAAAGAGCTACACCGATTCACCCCCCCTCTCAGTGTCATTGTAAGACTAACAATTGGTATCAAAGCTAAGTTCTTATACAAGCTTAACCGGCTAGGGTGATCTTGGAAGTAACACAATGGTAGGAGGTGAAGGCTTCTCTCACGCCCTTGTTGTTTTTTTGTTGTTTTTCTTTTATTTTTACCAATACCCATCACTCCTCCAAAATTAAATAAACTATTAATTTAATTCTTCAATAAAACAGGTGAAGCTCTCTTCATGGCATTTGAAGAAGAAAAGGAAGAAGGAGTGAACTCTAAAGTATGTGGTGAAAACCCTAAGGCTGAAGTAGATCTAGAAGGTGAGTTGATCTCTGCACTTGAAGAGTGGAAAATAGAGAGGAAAAAGAATAAGAAACTTTCAAAAAGGCTTGAGGATGCAAATGAAATCATATCCAGTTTGAAAGTATAGATAGAAGAATCCAATAAAATCTCCGAAGATCTGGAAGTGCAAATAACCATGAAAATAGATCATTGCAGCAAGCTAGAAGAAGAGATTGTTGGGTTAAGAATGCAGCTAGAAGAGAGGAATAAGAAAATCAGTTGCTATCACAAACGTGAAGAAAGTTCTATGAAGCTGGATAAGATCATAAATGACCAAAGGCCTACAGGCATCAAATTTGGTCTGGGTTTCGTCGAAGGAGAATCATCTAATGGATCAAAGGCCAAAAATGTAGAATCCATAAAGAATGAAGATAAGAAACAGGTTGATCAAGGAAAAACATCTCATGCAACAGAAAGCAATAATGCCAGGCACGAAAGGAAAATTGACAATGATGGATTCACCAATGTCACTCATCAAAGAAGAAGAAGACCTAGGGCTCCTACGACAACATGGCAAAGACCATCACCCAGGTTCAATTATCCCTTTTTTGGTTTCTGTTTTAAATGCAATGGCTATGGACATAAAATCTCAGACTGCAAATATATTGTAAGACCAAGGAATTTCACCAGTAGAAATGCTTTCTCTCCTTTGATGAATTATATAGTAGAATGTTATAACTGTCACAATTTTGGGCACATTGCAAGAAACTGTAGAAGTACATTTGCTTCAAATCAATTTCAGGGAAGAAAAATTCAACCAAACAGGATGAGACAAAATAGAAAACTTCCGGAAAAACAAGCACAAGCTATTGATAAGGGAAAGGCTAAACAAGAGCTCAATTCTACTATCAAAATGGAGTGGAAAGAAAAGGAGTGACTTAAGGAAGAAAAGGAATCCTTAATAGTACAAACAACATTTAGAGCACAGAATAAATATGTACCATGGATACTTGATAGTGGATGCTCCAGTCATATGACAGGTGACAAACAAAAGTTTGAGAAGTTGCAAAAATATGAAGGTGGTTCAGTAAAGTTTGGAAACAATGATGGAGCTAAGATAGTTGGCAAAGGCTCTGTCAAAATTAGTGATGGAAAAATTAAGTCAGAAGAAGTCCTGTTTGTAGATGGGTTGAAACATAACTTATTAAGCGTAAGTCAGATTTGTGATAAAGGTCATGAAGTAGTTTTTATGAAGCAGGGTTGTGAAGTCAGAAAAACAAACAGTGGAAAATTGATAGCAACTGGATTAAGGACATCGGGCAACCTGTACACGCTCTCAGAGACTTCAAAAGGAGCTTGTTTTATTGGACAGGAAGAAGAAAATTGGTTGTGGCACAAGAGACTTGGTCATATCAGTTTTGATAATCTAGTAAAAATCACCTCAAAAAGGGTTGTAAGAGATATTCCCACCATCAACAAACCTACAAACAACATTTGTGCTTCATGCCAAAAGGGGAAGCAAACTAGAGTCACATTCAAAACTAAAGAATACTACACAAGCAAACCTCTGGAACTAATACACACTGATTTATGTGGACCCATGAGAACACAAAGCATAAATGGTGACAAATATTTTATGTTGTGCATTGATGACTATTCCAAAATGACATGGATATTTTTCTTAAAGCATAAATCAGAAGCTTTTGGTATGTTCAAGATTTTCAAAAACTAGGTTGAGAATGAAACAGGTAAGAGGATCAAATGTTTAAGATCAGATAGAGGAGGAGAATTCATTTCAGAGGAGTTTATAGAATACTATGAAAAATACGGTATTAGGAGACAGTTTTTAGCAGCTAGGACACCTCAGCAGAATGGAGTGGTAGAAAGAAAGAACAGGACAGTGCAAGAAATGGCATGGACTATGTTGGCTGAAAGCAGTCTAGCAGACAGGTTTTGGAAAGAAGCAGTCCATACTGCGGTGTATATCCAAAATAGGTACATGCTGAGAACACATGAAAGCAAAACTCCTTATGAGTTATGGTTCAGAAAAAGGGCAACAACAAAATACCTCAAAGTGTTTGGCAGCAAGTGCTACATCAAAAGAACTAAAGATAATCTTGGTAAGTTTGAAGATAGAGCGGATGAAGGTATTTTTGTTGGTTATTCATCAAAAAGCAAAACTTACAAATGCTACAATAAGAAGCTAAAGAAAATTGTGGACAATGTCGATGTTAAATTTGATGAAGGTAGAGAACGAGTAATTAGCTATGAAACGAACTACCCAATTTATGAAGAGGTTATTGAAAGAGATGAGGAAAACAAAATTGAAAAGATACAAAAAATTGACTCAGATGATGATTCAGAAGTGGAAGAAAATAAGAAATTCAAAACAGGCAGCTGGCAGAAAAATCATCCTAGAGAGCAAATAATTGGAGATCCTAAAGTTGGTGTTCAGACAAGAAGAAGAGTAGTAAGTAACTACTCTCTGCTATCCAGCATTGAGCCCAAAAATGTTGCTGATGCAAGCAAAGATGAGAGTTGGATGAAGGCAATAAATGAAGAATTAGATCAGATTGAGAAAAACAAAACTTGGGAGTTAGTACCTAGACCTGCAAACAAAAATATAATCGGGACCAAATGGATTTTTTGAAACAAATTGAATGAAGATGGACAGGTAGTCAGAAACAAAGCAAGATTGGTATGCAAGGGTTATGCTCAAGTTGAAGGCATTGACTTTGAGGAAACGTTTGCACCAGTAGCTAGACTAGAGGCAATTAGAATGTTTCTGGCTTTAGCAGTCTACAAGAATTTCAAGGTTTATCAAATGGATGTAAAATCAGCGTTTTTGAATGGGAAACTTGAAGAAGAGGTTTATATTGAACAACCAGATGGTTTCCAACTTGGTGATGATCCCAACTTGGTGTGCAAATTGAAGAAAGCATTATATGGTTTAAAACAGGCACCCCGAGCATGGTATGCAAGGCTAGACAACTATCTCACTCAACAAAGGTTTAAGAAAGGTATGGTGGATAGTAATTTGTATGTCAAAATAGAAAATGGGCATCTTATTGTTCTTGTTGTATACGTAGATGATATCATATTTGGCAGCAGCAAAGATGAGTCATGTAAAGATTTGGCAAATAAGATGCAGAAAGAATTTGAAATGTCAATGATTGGTGAACTTTCGTATTTCCTCGGGTTGCAAGTTAATCAAAATAAGAAGGGCATATTTATTTCTCAAGTTAAATATGTGAAAGAGATGTTAAAGAAGTTCACAATGGAGGATTGTAAGCCAGTTAGCACTCCCATGACAACAGGTTGCAAGTTGAGCAAGGATGACAAATCTCCAACTGTTGATCAAACCATGTATAGATCTATGATTGGAAGCTTACTATATCTGACAGCCACCAGACCAGATATTTTGCAGGCAGTATGCATGGTAGCACGATTTCAGGCTAATCCCAAGGAGACTCATGTGACAGTAGTGAAGAGGATTCTTCGGTACCTCAAAGGTACTATGGAGTATGGGTTATGGTATCCGAAAGGTAAAGACTTCACCCTTATTTCGTATTCAGATGCAGATTGGGCAGGATGTGTAGATGACAGAAAGAGTACCAGTGGAGGTGCATTCTATCTTGGAGACAGATTGGTCGCATGGCACAATAAGAAACAAGAGTCAGTTTCTCTATCGACAGTAGAGGCAGAATATATTACAGCAACAACATGTTGTATGCAGGTATTGTGGATGAAACAAACCCTGAAAGATCTTGGTATTAGCTTCAGTGAGCCAATATCAGTTAAGTGTGATAACACCAGTGCCATTAACATCTCCAAGAATCCGGTGATGCATTCACGCACAAAACACATTGCTATCAGGTATCATTTTTTGAAGGACAAAGTTGTGGAAGGTGAGGTTAAGTTGGATTTTGTTCCAACTACAGAGCAAGTAGCAGATATCTTCACAAAACCATTGCCCAAGGAAATTTTTGAGTACCTTCGCAATAAATTGGGAGTGGTCACACTTCCCAAGAATTGACTAGCTACAGAGATCACATTCTCGGGGGAGCATTTAAGTATTTGATTATCTTTTTGCTCATGTTCATGATTTTTGCTAAGTGTAATAAATTGTGCCTGAGAATGTTGTGCATGGACTCAGGGGGAGTCTGCAGTAGCCCTTTGGTATTATTGTCAAAGGGGGAGAAGAGTTACAGGAAATTGCACATGTGTTGCCAACAATTCCAAAGGGGGAGATTGTTGAGCAAGGTACAACAATAGTATTGTCATTGTTGTCAACACGATCAGATAGATCTGTTGATGCAGTGGACAAGAAGTTCAAAAGCTAGTCAGATGTAGAAGACAGGAGTTCAAAGGTTACTCAGAGTATGTACAGTGATTTTCCAAGAAGACCGAAGTGGACCACTTGCAAAAGATCAAAGAAAAAGACAAGTAAGAAAAGTGTCACGATATCACGACATATACAATAGGCAAGAAAAACTGTCACGATTTCATGACATGTTGGAAGAGAGAGAAAAAGAAAGAAAAACTGTCACGATTTCGTGACATGTTGGAAGAGAGAGAAGAAGAAAGAAAAACTGTCACGATTTCGTGACATGTTGGAAGAGAGAAGAAGAAAGAAAAACTATCACGATTTCGTGACATGTTGGAAGAGAAAGAAGAAGAAAGAAAAACTGTCACGATATCGCGACATGTTGGAAGAGAGAAGAAGAAAGAAAAACTGTCATGATTTCGCGACATGTTGGAAGAGAGAGAAGAAGAAAGAAAAATTGTCACGATTTCGTGACATGTTGGAAGAGAAAGAGGAAGAAAGAAAAAGTGTCACGATTTCGCGACATGTTGGAAGAAAAAGAGCAAGTAAGAAAAAGTGTCACGATTTTGCGACATGTTGGAAGAGAAAAAGGCAAGTGGAAAAAGTGTCACGATTTCGCGACATGTTGGAAGAGAAAAAGGCAAGTGGAAAAAGTGTCACGATTTCGCGACATGTTGGCAAAGAAAAATACAAGTAGAAAAAGTGTCACGATTTCGCGACATATTGCAAGAGAGATTGTACGAAAGAAAAAGTGTCGCGATTTCGCGACATATTGGAAGAAAGAGAGTGCAAGTAGAAAAAGTGTCATGATTTCATGACATATTGAAAGAGAAAGAGAATGAAAGTAGAAAAAGTGTCACGATTTCGTGACATATTGCAAGAGAGAGAGTCTAAGGAGAAAAGTGTCGCGATATCGCGACATGTCGGGTTTTCGCGACTCGAAGGCAAGAAAAAGTGCTAAGGAGAAAAAGTGTCACGATATCGTGACATGTCACGTTTTCGTGACCCGAAGGCAAGAGAAAGCGCTAAGGAGAAAAAGTGTCATGATATCGTGACATGTCACATTTTCGTGACTCGAAAGCGCAGGAAGGAAGAGAAAGAAAAAGTGTCGCGATTTCACGACATGTCGCATTTTCGCGACTCGAAAAGCGCAGGAAGGAAGAGAAAGAAAAAGTGTCACGATTTCACGACATGTCGCATTTTCATGACTTGAAAAGTGTAGGAAGGCAAAGAAGGAAAAGTGTCACGATTTCACGACATGTCGCATTTTTGTGACTTGAAGAAAGCAGGAAGGCAGAGAAGGAAAAGTGTCATGATTTTGTGACATGTCGCATTTTCGCGACAAAAGCAGAGACGAAGTGTCGAAGGTGAAAGTGTCGCGATATCGCGACATGTAGCATTTTTGTGGTCCGATACAAGGAGAAATAGGAGAGAGAAAATAGTGTCATGATTTCGTGACATGTATTTTTGTGGGCCAAAGCAAAGAGAAAGAGGAGAGAGAAAATAGTGTCGCGATATCGTGACATGTTGTATTTTCGTGGGCCAAAGCAAAGAGAAAGAGGAGAGAGAAAATAGTGTCGCGATATCGCGACATGTTGTATTTTCATGGGCCAAAGCTAAGAGAAAGCGTATGGATGAAAAAGTGTCACGATATCGCGACATGTTGTATTCTCGCGGGCCAAAGCTAAGAGTAAGCGTACGAAGGTGAAAGTGTCACGATATCATGACATGTTGTGTTTTCATGGCAACAACAACAGAAGAGTTATAGGGGCAGTTGAAGCCGACGAAGACCGATGTAAGCCGATGAAGATTAGGGTTTGCAGCCGACGAAGACTAGGGTTTGTAGCTGACTAAGAGTAGGGTTTATAGTCGACTGAGATTAGAGTTTTCATCATGAAAAATATTGTTATAAAAGGAGGGTTGTTTGGAGAAGTAATGTGTGTTGAACAGATAGTTGAATGTGGGTTGATGTGTGTGAAGTTCGATCGTAGAGCACAGAGTGCAAGTCGTATCGAATCATGCTAAGTGTGAAATTCATAAAGGAAGCAGAAAGTCGAAGCAAAGAGGGAGAAGATGATCATGAGTTCGACGGTGACGAAGCGAGTGTGCGAAGTAATTGCACAGAGAGAGCAAAGTGCGTAGAGAGCGCTAAGGTGAAGTAGATCGTTCTAGGATCTTGTAAAAGTGAAGGTATCATTCTGTTAATCTTCTAGATTCATAATTCAAGTCTAGGTTGCAGCTTGGCATCAGGGGTTGGTGCTCCTTCTAGTAGGTGTTGGTAAATCAGGGGTTGGTGCTCCTTTCTGTTGGTGCAGATAAATAAGGGGTTGGTGCTCCTTCCAGTGGGTGCTGGTAAATTGATTGTAAAGTTGTTGCTTTGCAAAGGCTGGATTTGGATGGTAGTCCAAGCAGTCATTCTTGAGGAGTAGCCACATTGGTGAACCTCGTTAAATCTTGTGTTGTGTGATGCTCTTTTGTTATTCTTGTTGTATCTTGTTATAAGTTTTAATTGCTTCTATTTTAAGAGCTGTAAATTCAAGCTTAAAAGAGCTACACTGATTCACCCCCCCTCTCAGTGCCATTGTAAGACTAACATTATTTTGGGTCATCCTTCTATCAATGAGTCCATGGAGTTTAAATACACATTATAATTATATGATAAGGGTGTTGGATAAATGGTCAATACTTCAAAATCAAGTATGTTTTTCATGTACACTACCATAGGTTTAAAATGAATTGTTGTAAATATTTTAGGTTAAAAAAGGAAAATTTCTATCAACATATCTATGTAATCCTTTGTTTGATAAAGTAAAGAAGAAATATCTTAGACTCAATTTGTATAGAATAAAATTTTGTTTGGTAGGTTGGAAATGTAAGTTATTGTTGGTCACAAATCTGCCACAGGAAAGGATTTTATACGTATATGCGCCCTAGACTTGGCCAACATTGAAAGGCCGAGAGAAAGAGATGTCTCCCGGGCCAATCTCCAGAGAGGGCTGGCTCCCAAACTAATCTAAACTTGTTTCAAGATAAGAGTGCAGGAAAGAAATGGGAAAATGTGAAAAGAAAGGGAAATAACGGAAAGAGATGAAATGCGAAAAGAAAGGGAAATAACGAAAAGGGATGTAAATATGGCCGAAGCCGATCGTTGATGGGGAGAACAACCTCGAACAACAGATAACCTCAACTAGATCCTGAAGCTAAACAACAACTGACTCTTAGAATACATATACAAAAATTAGATCACGTATTAGCCATGAGTTCGCTTCCAATTGTACTCCAAACACTCAAATGCAAATACAGCCAAATCCAAAACAACAGAATTTAACTTATATTAACACTGGACTAACAGAAGTGACTTAGACAGAAAGCAAAACATGCACAACAATTTAGATCACCAACTCCAGAAGACACTAAGAATTGAAGCAAATGCATCTAGGATTTCTGTTTTAATTTCTGCAAAAAGATCCTCCTCCTTTTGCTTGAGTTTTACATTGGTATTTATAGAGGTCCGTCCTCTTCCTTTCGTATTACAACATTTAATACATGAAACAGATTTTAAGAGGAGCGATCCACAAAATCTGTACTTGAAAAGAGAAATTATTGCCCTCAATCTGCCTTGGAGAAATGACATTATCAGGGCAAGCCGAAAGTTGTTAAGAGATCACGAACAAGAGCTTTTAATATTGGAGGCATCTTTGATTTTGGTGGCATTGAAAACTGCTTCATGTTCTTTCATCTTGCGCACATCGGTAATCAACAACATTTAATCCTTGAGCCTCTTTGACCACGATCTCAAAATCAGTTGGAGAGCTTTTACTTGATCCTTATCTTCTCTGCACGTTCTCCTATGCAATCCTGAAAGAAAATGCAAACTGAACTATATCGGGCCTTTGTTGTTGCTTCTGTCATGAAAATGAGACAGGTCACGAAAATGCGACATGTCGCGATATCGCGACACTTTTACCTTACTGCCTTCTCTCTCCGCCACCAGTCACGAAAATGTGACATGTCGCGATATCGCGACATCTTTTTCTCTTTTGCTTTGTCTCTATGATATGTCACGAAATCGTGACATTCTCCTCTGCTTTGGCTTCTTCGCTGCTCCTTATCGCGAAAATGAAACATGTCGCGAAATCGTGACATTTTTCTCTTGCGTTGTCTTTATCTCCTTCTTACCCGTGAAAACGCGACAGGTCACGAAAATGCGACATGTCGCGAAATCGTGACACTTTCTCGCTGCCTTGTACTTCTCAGCTTTCATCTCGCGAAAACGCGACAGGTCACGAAAATGCGACATGTCGCGATATCGCGACGTTTTTTCCATTTGGTTCTTTCATCTTCAACAAGTCGCGAAATCGCGACATGTTTCTGTCTTCCTCTATCTTGATGTTGTTCGGCCGCGAAAACGTGACATGTCGTGAAATCGTGACATTCCGTACAATATGGCTACCTCTGTGCTTTCTCCTCGTGAAAATGGAACATGTCATGAAATCGCGACATGTTTCTCCATTTGGCTTTTTCTAATAAATGAATTTTGCACTTTGCACTTTTTACCCTAAATCATGACATGTCAAAAAATCATGACAATTTCTTGCCTTCTTCATCATTGCCACTTCATGTCACGATATCGCGACAAGTTCCTCTTACTTGGCCTCATCTTCAAAAATGTCACGATATCATCGACATCTTTCATGCCTTGGTTTATCTTTCAACCCTTCCGCAAAAACGTGACATGTCACGATATCACGACATTCCATACCATTTTCTCCTTCTTGCTTTTCTGTCGTGATATCATGACAATTTTCATTGACATTGCCCTTTGTCTTTATGTCACGATATCGTGACATTTTCTATCACTGCTCTATGGCCACCGCAAGTCATGATTTTGCGACATGTCGCGATATCGCGACATTTTCATTTTAGTGCTTTCGTTGACTACGTTGACCGTGAAACTCCAACATGTCGCGATATCGTGATAGTTTCTCTTCTTGCTGTTTTGACTAGTGAAAATGCGACATGTCGCGATATCACGACAATTTTCATACTTAGCTGATTTTTGCATTTGACGTCGCGAAACTGCGACATGTCGCGATATCGCGACAGTTACATTTTCTTTGCTCTAACACAAAACTTATAGAGACTTTTACATTTCCCTTTCAAAATGCATGGAGGGACAAACAGAAGAATTAGTATCTCTACAATTTGTGCATTCTTTTACATTAACAGTAACAACAAAAACAATGTGGCAAAAATGCCAACATTCTTGGCGGCTCATGGGGTATACAGTTCTACTGTATGCATGAACCTCAGGCCTTTATCCATTGGGCAATAGAGTTAAGAAGCTGGAGGAGCAGAGAGTGAATGTTGGTTGATGTTGGATGCGTCTCTGCAGACTGCTGCAACAATCTCTTGCTGGTACTCGACACTCAAAATAGGACCTTCAACAAAAATTTATGGGAGAGCAGAACTTCCTTTATTTCTGAACGACTACATTTTGCCTAGCTCGGTTGAGCTGGGTAATCACCAGGTGTTGTGCAAGGATCTCCATGGCAGTAGTGAAAAAGCACCTATGTTACAAAATGGAAATGAATGGAGGGATGACCTGCGGATGCGCAGGCCGTGGAACGGGAATGAGGAATGATGGGATGGTGAAAGATGAAGGAGTGGAAATGGTAGATACAGCAATAGGGTGCTACTGTGCTACCAGCTATGGGATTTTGCTAAAAATAGATAATGAAATAGAAGTGGATGGAATGGAGGATGTGGGGTAGGAACTGTGGAAAAGTGCTCAAAAACTTAGAAGAAAGGGAAGTGAAGAAAAGGGAACATCAGAAAGTGGAATAGAAACAATAGTAGTGGCTTGATTATTTGTAGAAGAAGAAGGAGAGGGAGAAGAAGGGAATGAAGTAAGGAAGTGGAAGAAAGAAGTAGAAGAAAGCCACTATCTATTGGGAAGGAAAAGAAAAAGGAAAAGAAATAAGCGTACCTACGGGCTCGCATGCAAAAAGAGCCGGAGTTAACGAATTTTTTTTTTTGTCTTTTTTTTTTTATATATGTACAAGGTAACCCCCGAGCTTAGCTGTGAACTCTCTCGAGAGGTACGTACCCAAACATGACTCTATGATCTCCTGGATCCCAGACCTTGGATAGACACTCAGTAGACTCCTGATTGATAATCAGCTTGGAGTCACCAAAGATTTGCAACTATCGCGCTCCAAGTGTCTCAACCTTCGTGGGACCTAGGCATAAAGCCTCATCTTCTGCTGTATTGTCTGTGCAGCTCCAGGTTAACTGGTCTGAAGAAGAACGTTGAATTCCAGAAGGTGACATTAGAACAATCCCAATACCAGTGCCATTTCTGCATTGTGCCCCATCGAAATAGAGCTGATCTTGACTTCCATCATTCTGTTCTGGAGCCTTTTCAGTCTTGAGAATAGAATAACAACCAATCTCAGTTTCCATCATGGCATTAAAATCAAGCATTGAAAACTCATCCTCCAAGCAAAGCTCATCCAAGACTTCACCCATCAAATCAGGATCTTCCAATTCCTCAATTATCATATTGACAGAATGTTTGGATCTTTCTTCTTCTTCCATCTTCTCTACATGAAAAGTAGAAGGCTTCTGATTGTCAATACAGACTCTTCTTCCTTTGAACGGAATCTCCAAGTGAGAATAATCCAGAGAAAGGTAGCCTCCCAGCTTAGCAGTAAATTCTCTCGATAAACACATACTGAAATATGGTTCCAAATCAACCACAACTATCTCCTGAATTACTGTAATCTGAGGCAGATTATGTAGAGCAATAGGAACATCCTTGATTACACCCACTATTTTTATGGGAGTCCCATCTAACTGCAAGACACCAGGGCTACTTCTTGTATACTCCATACCCATGACTTCACAAACTGCCTTTGGCATGACAGTTGTCGCAGCACCAGAATCAATTATGCAGTTATGCACAATCCAACCCTCCATTCTGAGTGACAAGTAAAATGGGGGTGGTCTATTCTTCCCAGTGGCTAAAGAAGTTAACGTTTGAGACATAACTATCTAGGCTGGAGCCTTTCCCTTACTCTGTATGGTCTTCAGGGATTCCTGTAAGAGATTTACCTGTCCAGGTATCTGCAAGGTGTCATACAGACTTACCTTAGCTGGTGTCCGTTTGAGTTCTTCAACTATGTTGTACTCCATTGAGATCTGCTCTTTCCCTCCACTGGCAGATTCAAATTTGTTTCTGTACTGCTGGGTGGCCTCCACTCGTTGTCGTTTAGTCAATGATGGATACCGCAGCGTCTCTCTAGCTTGTTCCTTTATTTCCGCTTGCGACTGGGAAGTAGAAGCTTTTTCCTTCTCTTTTGCTTGTGGTGGAAGTGGATCCTTCGGCAAAATAGGTGATTGTTGTGGAGCTGGAGGATCATGAGCCTTTGCAGGTATTTGCTGCTTTGTTGCTTGTACAGGAGGCACTTTCAATGGCTCCATCTTAGCCGGATCTACCAACATTGGTTTCTTGTCGTTGCGTGTCAGGACTGCTATGTGTTCCTCAAGAGACTTCACAGAATTAAGATCTACCTCTCGAATCATGTTTACACGGCTCCCTACAAGAACTTGCAAATAATTTTGGTGGACCATGCAAGTGGACTCATCATGTGGGTCATTGCATGTAGAGCACCAATATGTTCCTTCTGCAAGGCCAGCTTCTTCATTCGTCAACACAGTCGGGTTCTTTTCTGGCACTTTGCTTGTTGAAGCCGCTTGTTCTCTAGTGATCGGCGGAGGTTGAAATCTCCTGGGTTGGAAATCTCTCTCGGCCTGCTTTCTTTCAAGAATTGTGATTTTATTTCCCATCGCTCTTATAGCTGAGTTAGCAGATTGTACCTCTTGTAATAGGATTGTGAAGGGATCAGGATTTGAGGGCGCAGGAGGTGCCGGTAGAGGTAGAGGTGCTAGCGGTGCAGGTAATGCTGGGAATGAAGTGGGAGCTGGTAATTGCGGAATGATTGGTGCAGGCAACTATGGAATAGTTGGAGCAGGGAGCTGGGGAACTGGAATGGGTGCGGTCTGAGGCGCACTTGAGCTCCATGATGGAATAGGATACATGGGAGGCATAGGCTATGAAAATGAACCAGAATATAAATGCTTAGGAAGATCAGGTAAGATAGGCATTGTTACCTTTGGAGGAAGCCTACCTATGGCAATCAAGTCAGCTTCCACCTTTTGCGCTTGTTCGAACAGTTCTGGAAATGTAGTCACGTTGGACTGTCGGACAACCTAGCCGATGTCTGTGTTGAAAGCTCAAAGATAGTAGAATGCAACTAGCTCATGAGTGGGCCGAAGACCATCAGGAATTCTCTACCAGCTTCTGGTAAATCTGAGATTGAAGTCGGCTATCTCCTCCTAGGGGTGCCTTTGAATCGCATTAAATTGATGCAACAAGGAGTATGGATCAGCTTGTTCATGAAAATTTTTGACTAATAGCTCTCCTAATTGATCCCATGATGCAATGGTGCCTGGTTGCAATGTTCGGTACCAATACAACAATTTACCTCTCAATGACAACACCAACAACTTTACCATCACATCTTCGTCGGTTATGTCATGGATAGCCGCCAAAGAGGCTACATCATTAATATGCTCATAGGCGGTTTTACCAGTACCATCATAGGTCGGCAAAGCTTTCAAAGCAGCTTGAGGGACTTGATTCTGTGCCGGTAAATTCAAGGCTCCCGAATCATTCCATGCTGAGAACTTCCTTGGTGGAGGATGTTGGGCCATTTGAACTACTGGATCTGGATGTAGCAAGCTCGTAGCAGTACTGGGAGGAGTCGGGGATGGCACAAACTGACCTGTAGCCTACGATGAGATAACAAATGATGGGTTCATAGGACTTACCAATCTTGAGCGCTCCCTCCAGTTCTAAACATCAATCTTGAAGAATTTGATTGGATCTTCCGAATCTTTGGCACTTGATCTCGTGATCATGAAGCAATGATGCAAAAATTTCCACCGGCTTCAGGATTGGAAATTTCTAGGTACTATACAATCACCTTCAGCAGAGTCACCAGATGAACTTACAATCTCCGCTTTGAGGTCAAGACAGTTCATCAAAATCTTGATTCCTTTGGGTGTCAAAATATGGAACTTGTGTGTCCCACCGGGCGTGCCAAAAACTGTTGGTCACAAATCTGCCATAGGAAAGGATTTTATATGTATATGCGCCCTAGACTTGGCCAACATTGAAAGGCCAAGAGAAAGAGATGTCTCCCGGGCCAATCTCTAGAGAGGGTTGGTTCCCACACTAATCTAAACTTGTTTCAAGATAAGAGATGCAGGAAAGAAATGGGAAAATGCGGAAAGAAATGGGAAATAACGGAAAGAGATGAAATGCGAAAAGAAATGGGAAATAACGGAAAGGGATGTAAATATGGCCGAAGCCGATCGTTGATGGGGAGAACAACCTCGAACAGCAGATAACCTCAACTAGATCCTGAAGCTAAACAACAACTGACTCTTAGAATACATATACAAAAATTAGATCACGTATTAGCCATGAGTTCGCTTCCAATTGTACTCCAAACACTCAAATGCAAATACAACCAAATCCAAAACAACAGAATTTAACTTATATTAACACTGGACTACACGAAGTGACTCAGACAGAAAGCAAAACATGCACAACAATTTAGATCACCAACTCCAGAAGACACTAAGAATAGAAGCAAATGCATCTAGGATTTCTATTTCAATTTTTGCAAAAAGATCCTCCTCCTTTTGCTTGAGTTTTACATTGGTATTTATAGAGGTCCGTCCTCTTCCTTTCGTATTACAACATTTAATACATGAAACAGATTTTAAGAGGAGCGATCCACAAAATCTGTACTTGAAAAGAGAAATTATTGCCCTCAATCTGCCTCGAAGAAATGACATTATCAGGGCAAGCCGAAAGTTGTTAAGAGATCACGAACAGGAGCTTTTAATATTGGAGGCATCTTTGATTTTGGTGGCATTGAAAACTGCTTCATGTTCTTCCATCTTGCGCACATCGGTAATCAGCAACATTTAATCCTTGAGCCTCTTTGACCATGATCTCAAAATTAGTTGGAGAGCTTTTACTTGATCCTTATCTTCTCCGCACGTTCTCCTATGCAATTCTGAAAGAAAATGCAAACTGAACTATATCGGGCCTTTGTTGTTGCTTCTGTCGCAAAAATGAGATAGGTCACAAAAATGCGACATGTCGCGATATCGTGACACTTTTACCTTACTGCCTTCTCTCTCCACCACCAGTCGCAAAAATGCGACATGTCGCGATATCGTGACATCTTTTTCTCTTTTGCTTTGTCTCTATGATATGTCATGAAATCATGACATTCTCCTCTGCTTTGGCTTCTTCGCTGCTCCTTATCGCGAAAATGAAACATGTCGCGAAATCGCGACATCTTTCTCTTGCGCTGTCTTTATCTCCTTCTTACCCGCGAAAACGCGACAGGTCACGAAAATGCGACATGTCGCAAAATCGTGACACTTTCTCGCTGCCTTGTACTTCTCAGCTTTCATCTCGCGAAAACGCGACAGGTCACAAAAATGCGACATGTCGCGATATCGCGACGTTTTTTCCATTTGGTTCTTTCATCTTCAACAAGTCGTGAAATCGTGACATGTTTTTGTCTTCCTCTATCTTGATGCTGTTCGGCCGCGAAAACGTGACATGTCACGAAATCGCGACATTCCGTACAATATGGCTACCTCTGTGCTTTCTCCTCACGAAAATGGAACATGTCGCGAAATCGTGACATGTTTCTCCATTTGGCTTTTTCTCCACAATATGTCGCGAAATCGTGACATTTTCTGTCTTCTTGCACTTTGCACTTTTTACCCCGTGAAATCATGACATGTCGCGAAATCGCGACAATTTCTTGCCTTCTTCATCATTGCCGCTTCATGTCACGATATCGCGACAAGTTTCTCTTACTTGGCCTCATCCTCAAAAATGTCGCGATATCGTGACATCTTTCATGCCTTGTGTTTATCTTTCAACCCTTCCGCGATAACGTGACATGTCACGATATCGCGACATTCCGTACCATTTTCTCCTTGCTTGCTTTTTTGTCGCGATATCGCGACATTTTTCATTGACATTGCCCTTTGCTGCTTTATGTCGCGATATCATGACATTTTCTATCACTCTGCTCCGTGGCCACCGCAAGTCACGATTTTGCGACATGTCGCGATATCGCGACGTTTTCATTTTAGTGCTTCCGTTGACTGCGTTGACCGTGAAACTCCAACATGTCGCGATATCGCGACAGTTTTACCCCCTTGCTTTCGTTGACTGCTTTGACCGCAAAAACGTGACAGGTCACGAAAATGCGACATGTCGCGATATCGCGACAATTTTCATACTTAGCTGATTTCTGCATTTGACACCGCGAAACTATGACATGTCGCGATATCGTGACAGTTACATTTTCTTTGCTCTAACACAAAACTTATAGAGACTTTTACATTTCCCTTTCAAAATGCATGGAGGGACAAATAGAAGAATTAGTATCTCTACAATTTGTGCACTCTTTTACATTAACAGTAACAACAAAACAATGTGGCAAAAATGCCAACATTCTATTAACCATGGTTGGAAGTCTACAACTCATATAAGCAACATTACACTTTATCCTTATATCTATGATGTTATTTTCAAGATTATAAATAGGTATAACATTTAAATTTGATAAAACATAAAGACATTTTCTTTAGAGAAGATAGAATATTGGATAGGAAAGCTTGTAAAATTGCAAAGGAAAGAATATTGGATGGGAAAGCTTGTGAAATTGCATATTTACAAGTTGTTATTATGGAAAATCTTGATTGGAGATTATTCAAATATCAAGGAAAGAATTGGAAAAAAATGTTACTTAAAAAATATATAGGTTTTATTGATGTTATTAAAGAAATGAATCCTACCTATTGTCTCAAAAACATTGAAATGCATATCAGATACTTTATAATTAATCTAGAAATATATTATATGGTTAGTCAAAGAAGTGTCTTCTAAATTTTTTTGGTTTCATGCTTGGTTGAAACCTTATCTTCTAATTTTTTTAATCCAGAATGCTAGTGTAACACCCTAAAATTGGCGCAGTAAAACCTTAATAATTACAATTACTCTAGTAAATAATTCAAATTCAAATTTCAACCTCCAAAACCGCTCCCAAACCGCCGCTTAACCCGTTTCCTCCTTTCCCATGCCATTTTTAGAGTTTGTTTTGACCGTTTGACGATATCGTCGTCGATCAGACGATATCGCCTCAGATCGGACGATTTCGTCTGGGCTAGGACGTCCAGACGATCTTGTCCCAAAACTGATTTTTCATAATTAGACTCTGTTCCAACGATGTCTCTAATCCAGGCAGAAGCGTGTCTGCGCCGTTAGAGACCTCCCCCATTGGAGATCTCCCAAATAGGGATGATCTCCAACCTCCCAACCTCTATCCTAAGCCTATTTAATCCTAGGCCCTCCCCTTAGCATCCCCCTGGCTGAAATTCCCTGTAACTCGAATTCTACACGCACTAGACCATCTTAAATCACTATTTGCATTCGCATTTTTTCAAGTTTGTTTGCAGGAACTTCATTGTTTTTCAGCCGGAGCAAGCTCAGTTCGTCTCAGACGATCTCGTACAATCTCGGACGATCTCGACCCAATTCGAGATGATTTCGACTGTAGTTCACATTGGGGGCAATCAGTGCCTCGAGTTTGCATTTCTTCATCCTTTTTCGTTGCATTATTCTGCATTTAGTTAATTCTATGGTTATTCTTTATTATTCTGCATCTTGGAGTTCACCCATGTAGCTTTAATGCATAATAAAATCATAAATTGTCATTAAATCATTATAATGCACTCATGTTTTTGTTTATTATCATCATTTTAATGTTCTTACTGTCATTTTACATCATTGCCCTCTGTTGTCATAGTTGCATTCTCTGTATTTTGCATCTATTTTTCTGTTTGCAGGTCTCTGATGAATTCGTCAGATCTCAGACGATCTTGTCAGATAGGAGATGATCCTGTCAAATTCTAGATGATCTTGACTGCTTCAAAAATTAGAACCTTCATCAGACATCCGGATCAGGTATGGGTCTTTAATCCATCTTGTTCTTTCTATTTTTCTGTCCAAATCTATTTTTGTCTTCATTTAAATCTGCATTTCATATAGAATAGCTTAGACGCATTTTGGCCAAACCTAGGACTTGGATGATTAAAGCTAAAACTGAACACATCAAACACATTCCCAACCTAGGCGTGGAAACTGCCATTCAAACGTTTCTTGGTGAACCCACCATCCGTCGAAAAATCACCATAATACACCTCCCCCGAGAGGCGGGACCTTCGCAAGGCCTCTCAGTCCGAGGTACCGCGCCATCCTTTTCCCATCCTCCTTCCGGGCATGGATCCTATAGCCTGAAGGTAGGGATGTGAAAAATTTGGAGCGATACATTTTGGTGAACCCGACGTGAATGCATTTAAAACCTTTTGAAAACAAAAAAAAAATAAAACAACCAAAACATAGATGCATTTCAAATCATTTAAAACTAATAAGTTGCATATCATGTTTAGATGGTAGCTCCTAAGAAAATATTAGCAGTTACTATAAATGTTGAAAACCAATTGGCAGCCATAGAAATCAATTTTGTGCTTAGTGTGCCTGAAACAGATAGAAATCAACTTTTGTGGGACGAACTTGATAGAAGACTAAGTGTCATTTCATCTAGGTCAACAAAACTTAAACAAATCAAGAGGCTTGTCCTAGATAGAATCCTGGATCCTCATCAACTCGTCTTTTATCATGAACTTCAGAGAGCCTGCCATAGATGGTTAGCTTATAGGAGAGCTCTTGTGTCTTCAAAATTGTTCACCTTCGAGGAATACCTCGAGAACGCAGCCATTATACACCAGTTCCTAGGTCGTGTAGAAGACCAAGAGGTTGTTCTTACGGATAGGGAAATATGGAATAGAGTTCCTCGAGCTGTGTTATATCGAGAGTATTGCCACGAGCTTTACTTCTATCAACCAGAATCCGAGACAGATAATATCACTATAGCTCTTTTCATTAAATTTTTGAAAGAAAATTTTCAATTTGAAGAAGAACACTTCATGACTCCTGAAGAACTCGAGCCCATTAATGATATTTATAAATTGTTTATAGAAAACTAGATCATTACTTTCAGTATTAGTTCTTGCATTTATTGTGTTGTTTGTTATCTTTACAATATTATTACAAAAACAAGAAAAACTAAAAAACATAACAAAAACCAAAACATTTCATTTTAAATATTGTAGTAGGTATATAATTAATATATACCTCTTAAGCTTGTTGCATATATATATATATATATATATATATATATATATATATATTTGCTGAAATCTAAATTAAGCACAATGCCTAAACTTAGGAATGGTAAACAAACTGAAGGAGAAGAAGAAGATTGGTTAGAAGATAAAACTAGAAACCCAAATGTCCTTCCTGAAGATCCAATTCCGGAAGGAGAAACTCTAGATCAACCAGAAGATGACCTAGGTGAAGACAATGAACAAGAAGAAAATGTTAAAGAGGATGGATCCTCATCCCCTAGAGTAGCTCCGGATGGAACTATTGCTTTTGACAACTTAGATCATTTCTGGAAATTTTTCAATAATAACATTGGCGCTCTTAATATGGCAGTTCGTATTGATAAAGGGCAAATTAGTGACACTCAAGCAGCCATGGAACATATGTTTGATGTGCACACTAATCCCTTGTCTTTCATTGATCAAGAAAGTGATAAGGCTGGACCATCCAATAGAGATATGGTCACTATGATTCAGAACATGCCAAAACAACAGGTTACCCAACCTCCTAAGGAACCCGTTATTGAGCCTAAAATCATTCCCACACAAAAGAAAACTTCCTTCACCGCTTTACTTCGCCAAACTATTGATCAATATGCTTCAAGTAAACAAAAACCTAAAATGAAGCCAAACACCAATTTTCAACAATCTGGAATACAACATAATACAACTTCAAAATTCCTTCATAACACCTTTCCTACCAACAATTTACACAATAGCAACATAGCATCTAATCTTCATGTCCCTCCATCATATGCTCACAAATCCCATATCAATGCCCTACCGAACCAATATGGTGGGCAAACTAGTAATCTGGAAGCCATGGTGAAACAGTTAGCTTCGCGTATGGACCAGATAGATCCTTACCGTCCCTCGTACAATTATCGAGAGATATGTAGTCAACCTTTGGATCCCATAGTTGTAGCACAACCGTACCCTAAGCATTTTCCCATGCCCATCCTGCCTATATATAAAGGAACCGAAGATCCCATAGAGCATCTTCGCATGTTTAGGATAGCATGTCATGATATATCACATGATGACTTGCTATTACTAAAAATGTTCCCAAAAAGTTTAGGTGGAATGGCATTAGAGTGGTACTATCAATTGCCCACTCATTCTTTGAGAAACTTTGAAGAAACAAGTTGAATCTTTTGTCCATCAATTTAGTGCCTACATCGAGAGGCATGTAACCATTAAAGATTTATACAACTTAAAACAAGACAAGGATGAATGTTTTGCCGATTTCTTAGCTAGATGGAGGCAGTTGACAGGAAAACCGCACTTTGTGCTACCTTATAGGGAAATGTTGGACATTTTTATTAATAATTTACAAGAACAAATATCTTATGAGCTATCAATCTGCTACTTTAACTACCTTCGATCAGGCTATAGATTTAGCTCGAAGAGTAGAAGATGCCCTCATTAGGAGAGGCCAACTTAGGAAGAAGGATGATGAGAAAACATCCAGAAATCAGTATAAAAACAAACAAGTTGTAGGTGACGGAGTCACTGACAGCAAAAATGTTGCTAATATCAATGCAACGAAAACAACAAAAAAATTTATATTGAAACCGCCTGATAAGCCTCCTCGAGAATTTACTAGATTGAATCAACCATTATCAACTATTTTACCTCAATTACTCGAAAGAGGTTTGATCCAATTACCAGCTATCCGGGAACCTGATCCAACTATACCCGGATACAGAGCTGACTTACACTGTGATTTCCATAGAGGGCCCGGACACTCTACCAACGCTTGTAAAAGGTTGAAACATAAAATACAGGATCTGATTGATAATAATGAAATGGAGGTGCAAGCCTTCCAACCTAAACAAAATGCTCCTAATAATCCTCAAAAGAACATTCCCCAAAATCAAAATCAAAATGCTAATCAATCATTAGACATATTTCAACACCCTTTACCAAGACATGGTAAAGAGGTGGCCAATCAAATCGAACATCATAATGTTCCTCCTCCTACCCGATATGTAGGAACTATTAGCGGACATTTACCTAATCATGATCCACAAAAATTTGACACAACTTTATCCATGGTCACAACCAGGCCCCTACATAATATTCAAACTCCAGATCCTAGTGATATAGAATCAGATACTCGAAAGTGAAATAGACATCACTTCAAACCAATCGAATAGTTCTGAAAATGAATCAGATCCTATTCAACCCATCACAGATGCTATGGTTCCAGAAGAACCATTTCCTAGAAGAGTTACTACTCGACCCTCTTCTAATCAATTCCTCCCAAATGAACAAGCCATAAACGCTCAACCGAGACCAGTTCAACGTCTTCAATATAACATTGTAGGTACCATTGGAGTCGTTACCCGACAATAGGCTCAAAATTCTCAACAAGAACCAAACCAGAATGATGGATCAGCTCCATTTGTTTTGAAAAATCCCAATAAAGGGAATCATGCTTCCAATGTTCAACTTAAACCCCCTTACAATATTAATGAGCAATTATCCAATACTACAGCCATAATTTCCCTTTTGGATTTATTAAGATCTTCTCCTACCCATAGGGATGAGTTGATGCTTACATTAAGCCAAATGATGGTACCTCAAAATATTCAACCTGAAGCCATGGCCAATACTATCATCACTCGAGAGGTTGATTGTATTGACTTCCGGGATAAAGATATCCCACAACATAGTTTACATAAGGATAATCCCTTATATATTACTGCTCTAATTGGAGATGTAGTTGTTAAACGAGTCCTGATTGATAATGGTTCATCTCTAAACATTTGCACTTTTGACTTCTACCAACGATTTGGCTTTAGAAGTGATGAAATGAAGAAAACCGACATGATTATCAAAGCTTTCAATGACGAAACACAAGAAACGTGTGGAGTTATTACCATCCCATTGCAAGTTGGTCCTCGAACTCTAGATACCACCATGTTTATTGTACATTGCCCCGCATCGTACAATATACTCTTGGGTCGTCCTTGGATCAATGCAATGCGGGCTGTCCCATCAACTTTACACCAATGTGTTAAATTCGAATTTAAAAATCAGTTGGTCACTATCCACGGTGATCCTAGACCCTTTGATATGTGTGCTTTGGCAGAACCTCGTTGGAGTGCAATTTTGCCCTCGCTCTGTCATCCACACATCCTAATTCTTATTTTTCATCTAAAATCGTGAAACACACACCCATAGCTTCACCTATTTCCCCTCCATTAATTTCATCCTCATATATAGATCAACAATCTTCTAAACAAACCACTCTAGAACCTCAAAAAGATCTTCAATCTACAACCAATCCTTCATGTTCTATCCCTATAATTTCAAAACCTATAGACCCATCTCTTAACACTTCCACATTATCAACATCTATCATACCTTCCACATCTAAAGATATAGGGAATGATCCTTCTACATCTTATGCTCTTTCTGATGAACTTTTACCAGATTTATCCACAATCTTAATATCAGAAAAAACAAATGCTTTCATGCAAGATTCAATTCTTTTAAATAACTTGCCACCATCTCCTCGTACTTTGGGCCTCCCACAACCTATGGGAAGTACTTACCAAGTCGGGAGTTGTGCCTTCATTTATAAAGGATATGACTGGGGAAGAATCCCTCGGAATATCAAAACTCATCATGAGGGATATGCTCGATGTTATTTTACCAATGAATATATTAAAGCTAAACCCATAATGCTTAAAATGGGATATAAAGGGAAAGGCTTGGGACCTTTCCAAAATGGCATGAAAGAACCTTTCGAGGTAGAACCGTGGCCCGCCCGCTGTGGTGTGGGCCTATTTCCTAGTAAGGGTCAACCCTTTCCTTTTGAAGATGATGATCAACTCATATGTTATCAAGATTATTTGGATAGGCGTGATGATTTGCCTCTAAAAAATTAGCCATTTACATGTAACATGCTATCCATAGCTTACCCTGAAATGATTGCCGACTCCGATGAGGAGTTGGAAGGAGATATCTTCCACGATGTCTCCGTTGAAGAGATGTTACACAATGGATTTTATTTTGATGGTTCTATACCAACTATAGCCCAACTTGAGACCACTAATCCTCAAGATGAATTATCCAACTTAACCTTACAAGAATTACAAGAATTGGGCGTTTCACCCGCCCCACCTAATTTTGAAAGAGATCTACACATGGAGGTAGAAAACGTCATTAAAATTAATATTGGAACCGAGGATAGTCCTCACATAATCAATATTGGATCAGAATTAAGTCAAGAAAAACAAGAGCAATACATTGCATTCCTTAAAGAATATGAAGATGTCTTCGCTTGGACATATGAAGATATGCCAGGTCTAGACCCTTCTGTAGTCATGCATCACCTAGTGGTCCATCCGGATGCTAAACCCGTTAAACAAAAACTTAGAAAAATGCATCCCAAAGTGGCTTTGCTAGTCAAAGGGGAGTTAGAAAAACTCCTGAATGTTGTTTTTATACAAGCTATTGATTATGCTGAATGGATCTCAAATGTAGTTCCAGTCACCAAGAAAGAAGCCACCAAAGTTAGGGTTTGCACAGATTTTAGAGATATTAATGCTGCATGCCCTAAAGATGATTTTCCTCTTCCAAACATGGATCAAATCATTGACTTTACTGTCGGGAGTGGGATGATGTCCTTAATGGATGGATTCTCCGGTTATAATCAGATCAGGATAGCTCCTGAAGATCAGGCTAAAATAGCCTTTATTACCCCCTGGGGTACCTTTTGTTGGAAAGTGATGCCATTTGGCTTAAAGAACGTAGGTGCAACCTATCAACGAGCTATGACTTATATTTTTCATGATATGATGCATGATATCCTACATGATTATGTAGATGATATTATAGCTCGCTCTATTAATGAAGATAATCATTTAGATGATTTGAGAAAAGTTTTTAATCGATTACGAGAATATCTTATTCGATTAAATCCAGCCAAATGCATATTCGGAGTTAAGTCCGATAAACTATTAGGGGTTTTAGTTTCTTTACGTGGTATCAAAATCGACCCTCTCAAGATTGCGGCTATCACTGATATGCCCGCACCTACTAATATATCCGAGTTACGAAGTTTACAAGGTAAGCTTCAAGCCATCCGTCGCTTCATCGATAAGTTGGCGGACAAAACCGGTCCCTTTCTTAAACTTCTTAAGAAGGATGTCCCTTTTAATTGGGATGACGAATGTAAAGAAGCTTTTGAACTTCTCAAACAATACCTCCTTAACCCACCTGTGCTTTCACCGCCTAGACCTGATCGCCCATTTCTCCTGTATATTTTAGCTTCATATTCTGCCTTAGGAGCTATGTTAGCTCAGCTTGATGATGAGAAGAGAGAACGTGCTAATTATTATATTAGCCGAACCTTCATCAGTTATGAAACCCGCTACACAACATTAGAAAAACTATGTCTAGCAGTCATGTTTGCTATGCAAAAATTATGCCATTATATGCTTAATCAAAAAACTTATGTCATTGCTAAATATGATCCCTTGAGGTATCTCATGAGTCGACCTTATTTATCGGGTCGCACACAAGTGGGTTCTTGCTCTAGCGAGTTTGACCTCACGTTCATAGGAATTTTAATCAAATCATTCAATTACACCCTTAATCTACCCATCCCCTCTCATTGTTTCGTCCTTGTTAGATGACAATATGATATCATTATTCTGACTCAGAACCCCTTCAAATAAGTCATGCTTAGAACCTTTGATGTGTTTCTAATAATGAAACTACTCGAACCTTGTAAGAATATTTGATTTTCTCCAAATGGACTTTCCCAATTCTAATAAAAAAAAAAAAAAAAAGGAATTGGATTATTATGTTTGAATTTAGAAGAATCCAAATCACCTTGAGTGAATCCCACGATGGATCTTGTGGAGGACACTTGGTAGTGTCATTGCTAAAAAGCTCCTTAGGATAGGATACTTTTGGCCTACCATGGAGAATGACGCACATGATTATGTGCGCCATTGCGACAAGTGCCAAAAACATGTTGACCTTGTCCATGCGCCTGCACAAGAACTGCAGGCTATTTCATCTCCTTGGCCCTTTTCAAAATGGGGTTTAGATATTATTGGCAAAATCAATCCTCGTGTCATCTGATGGACACAAATTCATCATAACCGCCACTGAGTATTTCACGAAGTGGGTTGAAGCTATGCCTTTAGCTTCCCGCACTGGCACACAAGTCTCTAAATTTATTTTTAATCAAATCATTTGTAGGTTCGAAATTCTCGCAAATCTCATCTCTGATAATGGAACTTGTTTCAAAAATAAAGATGTTAAAAAATTATGCCAAAAATATAAGATTCAACATCGCTGGTCCACTCCCTATTATCCTCAGTGGGTAATGGTCAAGCGAAGCATCTAACAAAACCTTAATCAAAATTCTCAAAATATTGGTCAATAAATCTGCCGTGACTCGGCACATTCGGTTATATCCAGCCTTGTGGGCCTATCGAACTAGTGTTCGAACCCCCACTGGAACTTCACCTTTTGTTTTGGTTTATGGTGCCGAAGCCATTTTTCCCTTTGAATTAGAAGTTCCTTCTTTGGCTCTACTACTTCAAGATACCGAAGTAGGAGATGAATATCGAGCTGGCAGACTCGAGTCACTGGGAACTCCTAGATGAAAAATGCATCAATGCTTTGGAGCATCTCCATGCCTACCAAAACAAGATTAAAAGATCATATGCTAAGAAAGTTCGTCATCGATCCTTTGAGATCGGCGACCTTGTTTTAAAAGAAAATAAAAAAATACTAATGCAACTAAGGACCTTAAAGGTAAATTTGAGCCCAACTGGCTTGGACCATACATTATCATTGCTAAATTTGAATCGGGAGCATACAAATTATCTACCTTAGATGGTAAAGAACTTAAAGAACCCATGAACATTTTGCATCTTAAACGTTACTATGTATAAATTTGGTCATTTCATCCTTGTATATATTTGTTTAAAATATTTCAAAATCACTATCTTGTATTTCTTTCAATTTATAAATTCAAAAACACCAAAAACATTCATAATCATCAAAATATTCAAAACTACTTGTTGTATTTATTTATGGCACTTGTTAATTCTTTCAAAAACAAAAAAATAATAATAAAAATAAAAAAACAACAATATTCTTGACTCTTTCGAAACCAAAACAACATAAAGAAGAAAGAGAGAGTCAACATTCTCAAAACTTCTCAAAAAGTATTTATATATATTCTTCTTACAAATGTTGCAGTTATATGTTTCAAATTATTTTGGATAAATTAGCATTTATTTGGAATCCCTCACTTTCACAAACACAAAAATAAATATCTTGATTTTTATCTGGCATGATTACTAATCTCTCTTATATCAAAGTCCACAAAATTCAATTAAATAAAGTTTGAGCACAGAGAATTGATCTTGTTATTTACTTAAACCAAGCACATCCTTTCACAATAAAATGATTATATTTGTAATGTCCATGCTATGCTACATAGTAGAAGTGGTTTCTTGAGCGAAAAGTTTCCCCTGCTATCCTATCATGCACATGGTCTAGAATCGGGACTCGCAGGGACACCCCCACCCTACCCCACCCCCCCCCCAATCCCAGCAAAAAACCAAAAAAAAAAAAAAAAAAAAAAAAAAAAAAAAAAAAAAAAAAAAAATAAAAAAATATTTTATATCATTATCAAGAAAAAAAAAAAAAAAAAAAAAAAAAAAAAAAAAAAAAAAAAAAAAATAAAATCCCTTTCCCTCCCCTTTGAAAAAAAAAAAAGGGGGAGGGTTGATGAGCTTGAATCCTGGAATTCTCAATTATTACTAAAACGGGAAGTAACATAAACATGTGGTTTGTGCCCAACCTTGTTGGCCTTTGGGTACCTCTAACGTGGTGATATGTGTCTCACATTTTAGCGACCTTCTTTTGTTAGAACCTATGTCTACTTATGGATTAGCTAGCTCTTGATAATCCGACTTACATAGTAGTCTAGTATGGTTATATGCATCTACATCATGGTTAATGAACACTTATTTGGTTCATTCAAATCACTTGTATCATATTATCTTGCTCAAAACCGGTAAATGAACATAGCAATTGCACACACATTTGTATTTGAGAGATTTTGTGTATCATTATGATAAATCAAGATTGGAAATGAACTCACATATGCACATGGGATTCCTTATAAATCTAACTTTTGTCTTTAAGATACTTTGAAATATTTTTTGCAAATTGTTTGGAATAATTCATTTTCTTCTTTAAAGTACAGTTGTTTAGTATAAAGACAACTACATACATAATAGAAAAAATCAAAATTTCTTTCAAAACCATACAATCAAAACACACAATATATATATATATATATATATATATATATATATTGTCGACTTTCGCGACGATGGTATAGTTCTAAAACCAAAATTGGAATTTTATGCCTAGCGCAAGTCCTCATCTTCATATTTTCTGTTTATTAAAAATCAACCATGCAATAAAACTATCTCTTTTTTGGATTTCGCGATGATGGTATAAGTCTATACCTACATATTCTATGCCTAGCGCAAACCATTGTACCAATTTTTATTCCCCATTTATTTAAAAATCATGAAAACCATATGACTTAAATCATTATGTTATACAATTATGTTTTTTAACAAAAAGCATGCACATTATCACTATTTCATGTCATTATGTCAACCTTCAATTTTGCAATGATGGTATAATTCCTAGGGAATTATCCAAAAAATTTATCACACTTAGGAATTTATGCCTAGCAAAAATCATTTTAACATTATTTCATGCATACTATTTTTATGAAACTCTGAAAACAAACCATCATCATCATCATTTGCACCATTGCACCAAAGTCTTAAGACAGTCTCTTAAGCACTCTTTTACTTTTAACAATATTTCTATACTGGGATTAGCTTGACGACCGAGTGAGCGGCGACTCCATGAAATGGTCTATAATAGCGACAATGTCCTTTGAAATTATTGTTAAAAGTCCCTTTTATTTTTTATCAAATCATCACATCACAAACAACCAATTTGTTACATCAAATTATTTCATTTAAATTTTTAAAGCATGACATTTCAACCATAATATTTCCAACGACATAATTACATGAATCATCAAATCAATCAATCAAAACATTAAAAGCATCATAAAAATACATAAGACACAAGTCATATGATCAAAAAATATCTCATCTATATATATATCAACCATAATGTACATCATATCAAAACTGGATCGGTATGCCACAATCTATACCTCGGCATACTCAATCCTCTCTCAAAAATAATAATATCCTCTATGCGATAGTAGCTAGCCTCGAGAACCCCTCGAGCTCTCAACCTCATCTCCTCCCCCGCCCTGAGGTGGACGAGGTGGCCCCATCGCAGTATGTGTGGTACTACGAGTCCTAGTCGTGGATCGGGATGAAGTCCTTGACGACCCAATCTTGATCGGATCCACGATGGTAGCCGACAGTGGTAATCTCTCCTCCTCTGGCACCATCTGGTGGTATAGTGTCTGATAAAATGTGATCTGGGCAATAGCCCGTGCTAGCTCCCGAGTGCTCGCCCCTCCACCCCATGCTCTAAGGCATGCAATCTCATCTCTGAGCTATGTCACCTCAGCTCGATGGCATGCAGCCTCATCCTACAATGTCTGCACTGCTCCTGGAGACGGACTATCTCCGCTCGGAGAGTCACTATCTCACTGCTCTCCCTAGTGTCAACACCCTTGCCCTTATCGAGCGATGGTGGCCTCTCTCTCTATGGAGAAGGGGGTCTCTCCTCCCTCCTCTCCCACTGTCATGGCCTCTGCTGCACCTGTGGTCTCCTCTACTCTCTCCCGTCGTGACCTTGGGCCACCTCAATGGCCGCCTGGCACCGCCTCCCCATCCGACGCACAACTGCATGAATCGGACCCTGAGCCCTCGTCATCCGAGGAGGGCGGATGCCTGTGTACCAAGCATCATAGCCGTCGGCTACTCCAACATCGTCCCCATCCACTGGCTGAATGGGGGCATCATCTACGTCCTGACTCCAGAATCGCTGCATATCTGGAGCCCCGCTAACTGTAGTGTTATCCCAGATAGTCCGAGAAAACTCGTAATCCCTGAGAGATGGGATCCCCTGCTGTAGACCGAACTATCACAAAACTCGATCGTAGCGATGGAGCTCCACCTCTCCCCTCTCCATCCTCAGCCAGCAGACTCGCCTGATGCGAGCCAGCTCCTGTCCATCCTCGGCCCACCCTGGATGATCCCTCCAAGGCCTCCAGGTGATCTGGTCGAAGACAAGGTCATCAAGTAGTCTCCGGGACATCGATAGATCAATCCGCCACTGTGACCCTCTCCGGAGCCACCAGTAGAAAACTCGGGGCCTCTCCCCGTCAATCCCTATCAAAGGAAGCCCTACCGGCCTCCGCACCACAATGTGCTCCCAACACCAAACCTGTAGTAGCGATGTCATAACCAGACATCGACCGCCCTTGTACACGACCCCATGCAGGATCCTGTACAATCGACATAGAACAAAGCTGCCCCAAGAGAACCTGTAGCCATGGTCTCTCATGTCATAGATCACATCTGCTAGCACCCATGGTACCCTGCACCCGCTCTGGTGGCACAGCAAAAGTCCACCTACCACTCCGGCCAAAACCCGTGTGAGTCTGGATGCCCCAGGCATCTGACGCAATGACTCGATGTTCACTCCGCCCTTCTCCAGGGTGAAGCTCGGATCGCCACACAACCGCATCATAGCGTGGCCCTGATTGGCCATAGGAGTGATCAACCGTCCTTGTATGGGGATCCTCAAAATCCTCCATACATCCTCCAGTGTGGGAGTCATCTCCCCTGTCGGTAACCGAAAATAGGAAGAACCCGGATACCACCTCTCTGCTAGGGTTGTCAATAGCCCCATGTCTGTAGAAACTTGTGGCATCTCTGCCACATGCTGTAAGCCGACCTGTGCCAGCTGATCTCGCTTTGCCTGAGATAGAGCGGCCAAGTCATCTCTCAACCCGCCGTATTTCCATTCTCTGCTCTTTAGTAATCCTCTCTGCAACATAAACAAAATCAACAATAAAAATCATTAATAAAAAATCAATTGATTAAAAATGCAAGTTAAAATAAGTTCAATTTTATACAAATGATGATATCGTCCACAATTGGACGATATCGTCCCAAATTTGAGCAAAATCGTCTCCAATTTTTCCAGTCGAAATCATCCCTAATTTGACGAAATCGTCCCCCTTTCGTCGATTTCGCCTTTAGACGAAATCGGCGAACTTGAGACGATTTCGTCGAAATCGGGATGATTTCATCCCGATGACGTCGACGGCCCAAAAATGGCCGCGATGCTCAAAAATTATTCAAAATTCACCTAAAAAGCATGTAAATTCAACTTAAATCATTCTAAACTAAGTTTAGACTCTTACCCGTAGCCCGCGCTGGACCTCTATCGATCTGTGCGCTGTCTCGACCATTTTTTCTTGCAGAGCTCTAAAAACCAGAAAAATGAACAGTAACAATGAATTAGGGTTTTACCCTATTTTTCTTAATTTTATTCAAAACACAATTAAAAACATTTTAAAATTTTTGCTTTTTCGCGTTTTTACCTCAAACGTTCGATTTGGGTAAAAACACGGAGGGGGCACCATAGTAAGTTGTCGTACGATTCGACCAAGAATCGTCGCCTAAAAATGGGAATAATTTTTGCTTTCTCGTAGATCGAGAAGAACTCATCTTTAACGCATTTTCTTCGAAAAATTCGCTAAAGAGGGGGCAAAATGTAGCACCCTAAAATTGGCACAGTAAAACCTTAATAATTACACTTACTCTAGTAAATAATTCAAATTCAAATTTCAACCTCCAAAACCGCTCCCAAACCGCCGCTTAATCCGTTTCCTCCTTTCCCATGCCATTTTTAGAGTTTGTTTTGACCGTTTGACGATATCGTCTCCGATCAGACGATATCGCCTCAGATCGAACGATTTCGTCTGGCTAGGACGTCCAGACGATCTTGTCCCTAAACTGATTTTTGCATAATTAGTCTATGTTCCAACGGCGTCTCTAATCCGGGCAGAAGCGTGTCTACGTCGCTGTTAGAGACCCTCCCCCGTTGGAGATCTCCCAAATAGGGATGATCTCCAACCTCCCAACCTCTATCCTAAGCCTATTTAATCCTAGGCCCTCCCCTTAGCATCCCCCTAGCTGAAATTCCCTGTAACTCGAATTCTACACGCACTAGACCATCTTAAATCACTGTTTGCATTTGCATTTTTCCAAGTTTTTTTGCAGGAACTTCATTGTTTTTCAGCCGAAGCAAGCTCAGTTCATCTCAAACGATCTCGTACAATCTCGGATGATCTCGACCCAATTCGAGATGATTTCGACTACAGTCCACATTGGGGGCAATCAGTGCCCAGAGTTTGCATTTCTTCATCCTTTTTCCACTGCATTATTCTGCATTTAGTTAATTCTATGGTTATTCTTTATTATTCTGCATCTTGGAGTTCACCCATGTAGCTTTAATGCATAATAAAATCATAAATTGTCATTAGATCATTATAATGCATTCGTGTTTTTGTTTATTATCATCATTTTAATGTTCTTACTGTCATTTTACATCATTGCCCTCTGTTGTCATAGTTGCATTCTTTGTATTTTGCATCTGTTTTTCTGTTTGCAGGTCTCTGACGAATTCGTCTGACGAATTCGTCGGATCTCGAATGATCTTGTCGGATAGGAGACGATCCTATCAAATTAGAGGCGATCCTGACTGCTTCAAAAATTAGAACCTTCATCAGACATCCGGATCAGGTATGGGTCTTTAATCCATCTTGTTCTTTCTATTTTTCTATCCAAATCTGTTTTTGTCTTCATTTAAATCTGCATTTCATATAGAATAGCTTAGACGCATTTTGGCCAAACCTAGGACTTGGATGATTAAAGCTAAAACTGAACACATCAAACACATTCCCAACCTAGGCATGGAAACTGCCATTCAAACGTTTCCTGGTGAACCCACCATCCGTCGAAAAATCACCATAATACACCTCCCCCGAGAGGCGGGACCTTCGCAAGGCCTCTCAGTCCGAGGTACCGCGCCATCCTTTTCCCATCCTCCTTTCGGGCACGGATCCTATAGCCTGAAGGTAGGGATGCGAAAAATTTGGAGCGATACAGCTAGTCATTAGCTCAGGCATGTTTAGATTGTAAAGGTTCAACTATCAAAAATTGTACTAATTATGAAGAACAAATCTAGATCATGGAATTTTATTAGCAACATGGTTGAATTAGAGAACCTCAAATGTATAGCAATCCACTTCAATATATGCTTCAAGATTTTTTTTTGACTATTTTTACATAGAAGGATGAGTTGGTTCAAAATATATCAAAATATGATGATACTTAGTCAATTTTGGGTATAATGATTTAGAGCAATCAAAATTGTCAATACTTAGTCAATTTTGGGTATAATGATTTAGAGCAATCAAAATTTCCTACTCTTAATTATTTCCATTATAAAATGGTTGGTCATTTGAGACCCTAAGGCCTCAACATTTATTTGGTTAGCAATCCAAAGAAAAATTCTTGCAAGTGAAATTCTACAAAGAAAAGGGTATCATGGATATTTTAGGTGTACCTTGTGTAAGAAATATCTAGAAACATAAATTCATATACTTCTTCATTATACCTTTGCTTACACCATTTGGGGTTGCTTTTTTCAAAATATTAAAATATATTGGGTAGTTATATCAACATTGAAAAATGATGAAGTGTTGAACTAATTGTTTCAAAGGTAAGGTATTATGCACTCTAAAGGATTGGCCTTTCAACTAGTCATTGTAATTTATGGCTTTAAAGGAATAATATAAATTTTAAAAATAAATATCATAATTATGCCCAAGCTTATTGTCTCTCTTGCATAATGTTTATAGACATGGTGGTCATCATGGAAAGTCTCAAGTGTAAAAAAAAGAGGTGATAGCCTCTTGGTTAGAGGATTTAAATTTAAGTACAATGAAAATGGATTTAAAATAAAGGATCTTGTATCAATCTATGGTATAATGAAAATTTCCAAGAGTTGAGTTAATAAAAATTGATTTTGATGGTTCCTTAAAAGTAAAATTAGGAAAGCTAGTGGAGGTGGTGTTTTTTAAAATAATGAAGTTAAAATTCTCCTCACTTATAGAACTTCAATTAAAAACTCAACAAAGGCTAGGGTACTTCTTAGAGGGATCAAATTTACCATTGAAAAATATGGAAATATATTTTAATTAAGAGTTATTAACAATTATTATTAATATTGAGGATGAAATAGAGCAAAAGGGGTACAAAATCTTAGTGCATTCCAACATTGCAGGAAGAGGGTTGTTCGTAGCCCGCTTGTTGTACTCAAGAGGACATGAGGATGGAATGGAGTGAAAGGGATGCTGAAAATAATGAAAAAGATCATACATCCATGAAATGAAATACAAGATCGAGATGTAGCAAATCAAGATGCAACCATAAAGACTACAGACAAAATAAAATAAAATGATGGATGATGTCCTTTTTATTAATAATATCTTATTCTTTTCCAAGAAGGTTACAAATAAGATCCCCTTTGAAGGATTGCTACCAATATTGATACAATGGATTACAAATGAAACAATTCAAATGTACTATGCAAAATATTTTTGCATCCACAAACTAATTTGGGATAGGTTTTTGGGACTGTCGCAATGGATGATGATATGTGAATCTTTATGCTATTGCTTCCTCGTATATACCTATGATCTACACACAAGAATATTAAAGAACATTAAAAGTATATGTAGAGCCTTTTGAGATAAGGCCCATATTTATAGCAAGGAAAATGAAAAAGAAACTGAAATAAGATAAATGCATGCGTGAAAGTAAAATTTATCTAAGCTAAACAGTAACTAGAAATGCTGCTAAAACTTAAAAAAATGAGGAAAACAAGAAATCAATCTCTTCCTAGGAGGCCATATTTGTGTAGAATAATCGTACCTATAGGCCATATCTAAAAGAGATGATCACACCTATGGGATGTATCTAAGAGAGATGACCACTAATCTATGAGTGATTATCTTGTGGCCGATGCAAGGTGACACCAGGTTCGATTTATGGATTGGTCAACAAATTGGTGCATTCATGGGGAATGGCTTAGGGGGTGGAATTCAACACCAAAAAAAAGGATGTTAGATTGAATAAAGATCATGGATGTGATCTTAAACCTTCAAAATTATCCATTGGCATGCTTTCTATAAAGAAAATAATGCAAAAGGGGTTGGAAGCTTTGTGGTTGAAATTTGATAGCACTTTGTTGCTTGAAAATTGAAACTCTCCTTGATAAATGTATGAAGGCTAGGTGAAATTATATAGACTTCCAAAAGGGATTCCAATATTACATGTAAATCCAAGAAGCAATTAGATCCAAGAAAGGTAATTTCCCATTCTTGAATCTTCCCTAGAACTAATTGTATATGTTGTTATGCTTAGCTAGCTTGTGTAACCGCTTTAACTGTTGTGTGGGATTTTGGATCCCATTTTATTGAATTTGCTTCTGGCACGACCATCTCAAGGTGAGAGGATATTTATTGGAGCTCATATCAGGGTAATATGATCTCTAGAGGGCATCCTTTGGTGAGATGGTCTTGGTTGAAAATGGAAATTCCTCCTTGCTTGAGTGGTGAAAACCACTGTTGAGCCCTAGGGGTGCCCAAGGTGGATCATATGGCCTTAAAGATGTCCATACAGGTAGTCTCCTTATAATGATGTATTTTAAGTTTTTATAGATACCCCTTTTTGGTATGTGTTGTGTGAAAGCACAACGTGGAGCAAAAATAGATGACCTAAAGTCAAATTGAGGGTTGGTCGTGTTCATTGATCTGATCAATATTAGATACCCCAATCATAGAAAGAGCATACATTTTTAAATAATTGCTTTCAAAACTTTGATGGACTTGATTTTAGGTAAACTTTTTTAGTCGAGGGTATATTTTCTATGTCAAACAACTTTAGGCGTACCTGATCTTGGCACTCTTAAACATTTTGGGTAGATTTTCTACATTTTGGGTTTCAGACTTACCAAGTGTTTATTGAAATTTTTGCTTTTGCCCTAGAAAATAGGGAAGTGTATGATAGTTTTTGGTAATGCTTCTTGAATGAATGCAATTTGTGTTGATTGAGTGTTTGATTATTGATGTCAATTATGAACTTTGCGATTAAATGACTACCCCCTCAAATGATGAGTCGGTAGAGGAGATGGAAAGTGATGAAAGCAATGAGTCACTTGACTAAGATGACTTGTTTTGGGTATTGTAGGACTTTTGAAAAGGTGGAGGGAGGGTAAGATCTCATTACAACTTTGATTTCAACCATTATTTGTAATGGTTTTTATTCAAGTGACCTTATGGTAATCTACCCATCCGACTGGATTGCATGGATAATTAGTCGCTGCAACCATAGGTGTGTAGATTAAATAACTAGATATGAGGATCACTTAAGAGAAGTTTGACCAAAATATCTTGGGTATCTTTTGAGCTCTTTTTTTTTTGCAATTTTTATAATTTTTGGGGTCATCCCTTGGTAGAATGATCATAGTAAATGTGACCATCTGACCTCGAGATGGTCATACTATTTTGAAAATATAAAAGCAAAATTTTCATATTTTTGACATCATTTTCGTTGTTGTGATTGGAGGAAAAGGGAGGTGGAGAGGAGGACAAATTTTGAAGTGAAGTGTTGTCGAATTGCCAACCAATATCTAGCATGGACCAACCCAGGACCTCAATGAGAAGAGGAGGAGAAGATATAAATGTAAACACCATATTATCTCTTTTGCTATTTCACAATTTAAAATGAACCTCACTAATTAATATGAAAAATAAACCTCACAAAAAATTAAGGCAAGGAATTGATATTCTCACAATGACACTGAGAGGGGGGGTGAATCAGTGTAACTATTTAAAAACTTGAATCTGCAACTCTTAAAACTTAAAAATGCAAGCTTAAAAATAGATAAAGCAAGTATAACACATGAGCATCACACAACACAAGATTTAACGAGGTTCACCGATGTGGCTACTCCTCAAATAATGACTGTTTGGACTACAATCCAAATCCAGTCTTTGCAAGGATTCAATCTTTACAAATAGTTTACCAGAGACCCACTGGAAGGAGCACCAACCCCTGATTTTTTTGCTGCAACAGATAGGAGCACCAACTCCTTTTACCAAGCACCAACTTGGATTTCAATTTTTTAACAAAAATATTGACATAAAAATGCCTTCTCTATTGCAAGACCCTCACTGGTCTATAGCTCATACAAATTAATCTCACAGAAGCATAAAGAGAATTGTTAGAAACTCAATATCTTCTTTTCCAGTCAAAAACCTCTCTTCTAATTTTTCAAAAAAAATACTTTCAGGTTTTTGTTCTTTTGTTGTACTTCATGCAGCACTCTAACTCAACCACGCTTTTTGGTTTTTCAATGTAAAACACGGTTGCAGTAACCTTTCTTACTGTGCTTGTTCGAGTCTTTATACTCGATTTTCTCGAACGACTCAATTTTTAAACGGCTCAAATTTTCCCTCCAATTTTTTATGCAGTCTTGGTTATGATCAATCTGTCAAACCCTCTCTGACGCGTTCTGCTTTTTAGCCGCTTTCTTTCTGTCTAATTCTGACATTCTTCTCTGCACATTCTGACAACCTTTTTCTGACAGCCCTTTTCTGTGTATCCTAACACCTTTTTCTACGTATCCTGACAGCCTTCCTGCGTATCTCGGCGCTCTGTTCTTCTTTCTCCCTTTTTGAATTCTGTGCTACCTTTTACTTCAGCGCTCGACTGTAACTTTTTGATATACGCAACCCAAAAAAATATCTCTATAATCGATTCTCGGTATAACCGCCCCTGTAATAGCTGTTCTGCATTCAATGCTATGTTCCGTAGCTTCCCTTTGTAACTGCCACCTTTGCCAGCCATGCTGCATCACGGCCCTGCAACAACCGTTCTTTTCTTAAGCGCGCAGTTTTGACACCTGTCACTTTGCATGCTTCTTTGGCCTTTTTCCCGCCAAACTGGTACCTGTCGCGATATCGCGACATTTCTTCCAATTTGACTTTAGCTGGACTGTTGACCGTGAAAACCTGACTTGTCACGATATCGCGACGTTTTTTGCCTCCTAGACCTTCTCTCTACATGCAACCACGAAAACATTACATGTCGCGAAATCGTGACACTTTCAGCTTTTGCTGACGTCATCCTCAAAGTTGTCGCAAAATCGTGACGCTTTCGGCTTCCTGAGGCTTCTCTTGCAACTTGTCACGAAATCGTGACACTTTCAGCTTTTGCTGACGTCATCCTCAATGTTGTCGCGAAATCGCGACGCTTCCGGCTTCCTGAGGCTTCTCTTGCAACTTGTCGTGAAATCATGACACTTTCAGCTTTTGCTGACGTCATCCTCAATGTTGTCGCGAAATCGTGACGCTTTCGGCTTCCTGAGGCTTCTCTTGCAACTTGTCACGAAATCGCGACGCTTTTCGCTTTCCTGCACTTTCCTTCGCTTGCCTCCGCGAAAATGGAACATGTCATGAAATCGCGACACTTTGGGCTTCCGTACACTCTCCTTCGCCAACACCAGCGAAAATCTGACATGTCACGAAATCGCGACATCTTTCTCTTCCGTACACTCTTCTTCGCCAACACCAGCGAAAATCTGACATGTCGCGAAATCGCGACATCTTTTTCTCCTTGGTGTTTCTAGTTCGAACCTATCGCGAAATCGTGACACTTATTCGTCCGTACCATCCTTCTTGCTACTTGTCGCGAAATCGTGACATTTTTCCTTGCAGACTCTTTTTCTCATACATGTCGCGAAATCGCGACATCTTCTTTTCTAGCATTTCACTATGTCGCAAAATCGTGACATCTTCTTTTCTTGCTTTTTCCCATGTCGCGAAATCATGACCTCTTCTTTTCTTGCTTTTTATCATGTCGCGAAATCGCGACCTCTTCTTTTATTGCTTTTTTCCATGTCGCGAAATCGCGACCTCTTCTTTCTTCTCTCTCTTCCATGTCGCGAAATCGTGACAATTTTGCTTGCGTCTTCTCTCTCCTTGGCCATGTCACGAAATCGCGACAATTTTGCTTGTGCCTTCTCTCTCCTTGGCCATGTCGCGAAATCACGACAATTTTGCTTGCGCCTTCTCTCTCCTCGGCCATGTCACGAAATCGCGACAATTTTGCTTGCGCCTTCTCTCTCCTCGGCCATGTCACGAAATCGTGACAAATTGGCATGCATTTTCTCTCTCCTTCGTTATGTCGCGAAATCGCGACAATTTGGCATGCATTTTCTCTCTCCTCCGTTATGTCGCGATATCGCGACAATTTGGCATGCATTTTCTCTCTCCTCCGTTATGTCGCGATATCGCGACAATTTGGCATGCATTTTCTCTCTCCTCTCGTTATGTCGCGAAATCGCGACAATTCTCTCTCTGTCGTGATATCGCGACAGAAAACATGTCGCGATATCGCGACAGTTTTCTTACTTGTCTTTTTTTGCAAATTTTTGAATCTGGGTCACTTCTGTTTTCCTTGAAAATCACTGTACTTGATCTGACTGACCTCTGAACTGCATCAACTGCATCAATCTGTCTGTGTTGACAACAATGACAATACTTTTGCAATGCTTTTGCTGCACCTTGCTCAACAATCTCCCCCTTTGGAATTGTTGGCAACACATGGCAACCTTGCTCAATTTCTTCTCCCCCTTTGCCAATAATACCAAAGGGCTGCTGCAGACTCCCCCTGAGTCTATGCACAACATTCTCAGGCATAAATAATTTTAATGCTCCCCCTGAGAATGTGTTCCCCATAGCTAGTCAGTGCTTGGGAAGTGTGACTACTCCCAACTTACCCCTAAGGTATTCAAAAACTTCCTTGGGCAAAGGTTTGGTGAATATGTCTGCTACTTGCTCTGTAGTTGGAACAAACTCCAATTTGACCTCTCCTTCCCGCAACCTTATCCTTCAAGAAGTGATACCGGATTGCAATATGTTTGGTGCGGGAATGCATTACCGGATTCTTTGAAATGTTGATTGCACTAGTGTTATCACATTTGACTGAAATGGGCTCATTGAAGTGAATACCAAGATCTTTCAATGTTTGTCTCATCCATAATATTTGTGTACAGCATGTTGTTGCTGCAATGTATTCTGCCTCTGCAGTGGATAGAGAAACTGATTCTTGTTTCTTGTTGTGCCATGCTACCAATTTATCTCCAAGATAAAATGCTCCTCCACTTGTGCTTTTTCTGTCATCAATACATCCTGCCCAATCTGCATCAGAATAGGCAAAAAGAGTGAAGTCTTTTCCTTTTGGATACCATAGCCCATACTCCATAGTACCCTTGAGGTACCGAAAAATCCTTTTCACAGCTGTCACATGAGTCTCTTTTGGACTAGCTTGAAATCTTGCAACCATGCAAACAACTTGTAAGATATCCGGTCTGGTGGCTGTCAAATACAGCAGGCTCCCAATCATTGATCTGTACATTGTTTGATCAACATCTGGAGATTTATCATCCTTGCTCAACTTGTAGCATGTTGTCATGGGGGTGCTGACAGGCTTACTATCCTCCATAGTGAACTTTTTCAGCATTTCTTTCACATATTTAATTTGAGAAATAAAAATTCCTTTTTCAGTTTGATTAACTTGCAATCCAAGGAAATATGAAAGTTCACCAATCATAGACATTTCAAATTCTTTCTGCATTTTGTTTGCTATGTCTTTGCATGATTCATCATTGCTGCTCCCAAATATTATATCATCTACATAAACAACAAGAACAATGAAATTGCCATTTTCAGTTTTGATGTATAAATTGCTATCCACCATACCTTTCTTGAATCCTTGCTTAGTGAGATAGCTGTCCAATCTTGCATACCAAGCTCTAGGTGCTTGTTTCAAGCCATACAATGCTTTCTTCAGCTTGCAAACAAAGTTAGGATTATCACAGAGCTGAAAGCCATCAGGCTGTTCAATATACACTTCTTCTTCAAGATTTCCATTTAGAAATGCAGATTTCACATCCATCTGATAAACTTTGAAATTTCTATGAACTGCTAAAGCCAAAAATAGTCTTATTGCTTCAAGTCTGGCCACTGGTGCAAAGGTCTCTTCAAAATCAATCCCCTCCACTTGAGCATATCCTTTACAGACCAATCTTGCTTTATTTCTAACTACCTGTCCGTCTTCATTCAGTTTGTTTCGAAATATCCATTTAGTACCGATTATGTTTTTATTTTCAGGCCTTGGTACTAATTCCCAGGTTTTGTTTTTCTCAATCTGATCTAGTTCTTCATTGACTGCCTCCATCCAGCTTTCATCTGTGCTTGCTTCAATGATATTTTTGGGCTCGATGCTGGATAACAGAGAGTAGTTGTTTACTACTCTTCTTCTTGTTTGAATACCAATTGTGGGGTCCCCAATAATCTGCTCTCTGGGATGATTTTTCTGCCAGCTTCCTGTTCTGGATTTCCTATTTTCTTCTCTTTCCAAATCATCTGAATCTGATTTCTGTCTCTCTTCCTTTTCTTGATCTTCATCTTCTTCAATAAATTCTTCATAAGTTGGGTAGTTTTCATTATGGCTGATTTCTTGTTTCCTCCCTTCATCAACCTTAACATCCGCACTCTCCACAATTTTCTTAAGTCTTTTGTTGTAACATGTGTAGGCTTTGCTTTTTGTTGAGTACCCAAGAAAGATACCTTCATCAGCTCTATCTTCAAATTTGCCAAGATTGGCTTCAGTCCGTTTAATGTAACACTTGCTGCCGAACACTTTGAAGTATTTTGTTGTAGCCTTTTTGCCAAACCACAGTTCATAAGGTGTTTTGCTTTCATGCGGCCTTAACATACACCTATTCTGAATGTAGACTGCAGTATGAACTGCCTCTTTCTAGAACCTGTCAGCAATTTTGCTCTCTGTTAACATGGTCCTTGCCATTTCCTCGCACAGTTCTGTTCTTTCTTTCAACTACTCCATTCTGCTGTGGTGTTCTAGCTGCCAAAAACTGTCTTCTAATCCCATGTTTTTCACAATATTCTGCAAACTCATCTGAAATAAACTCTCCACCTCTATCTGATCTCAAACATTTAATTCTTTTTCCAGATTGATTCTCAACAAGATTTTTGAAAGTTTTAAACATCTCAAAGGCTTCTGATTTAAGTTTCAGAAAGAGTACCCATGTCATTCTGGAAAAGTCATCTATACACAACATAAAATATTTGTAGCCATTTATGCTTTCCGTTCTCATGGGTCCACATAAATCTGTGTGAATTAGTTCTAATGGCTTGCTTGTAAAATACTCTTTTGCTTTGAAAGTGGATCTGGTTTGCTTCCCCTTTTGGCATGACTCACAAATGTTGTTTGAAGGTTTACCAATAGTGGGTATGTCTCTTACTGCTCCTTTTGAGCTGATCTTTACCAGATTATCAAAGCTTATGTGACCGAGTCTCTTGTGCCACAGCCAATTTTCTTCTTCCTGTCCAACCAAGCAAGCTCCTTCTGAAGTCTCCGAGAGAGTATACAAATTTCCAGAAGTTCTCAGTCCAGTGGCTATTAACTTTCCATTTTTTGTCTTTCTTACTTCACAGCCCTCTTTCTTGAAAATTACTTCATGACCTCTGTCACAAATTTGACTTACACTCAATAAGTTATGCTTCAGACCTACCACAAAAAGAACTTCCTTAGAGTTGATTTTTCCGTCACTTAACTTAACTGATCCTTTACCCACTATCTTTGCTCCATCATTGTTTTCGAATTTTACAGAACCACCTTCGTATGTCTGTAGCTTATCAAACTTCTGTTTGTCTCCTGTCATATGACTGGAGCATCCACTGTCCAGAATCCAAGGTGCAGATTTATTCTGGGCTTTGAGAGCTGTTTGAACGATTAGAGATTCCTTGTCTTTCTTCGGTTGTTCCTTTTCTTTCCACTGAGATTTAACAGCAGATCTGATCACTTGTTTTACCTTCTCCTTTTCATTGGCTTGTGATAGTTTTTCGGGAAATTTTTTGTTTTGTTTTAATCCAGTTGATTGATACTTTCTTCCCTGATATTTATTTCCTGCAAAAGAGCTACGACAATTTCTTGCAATATGTCCGAAGTTATGACAGTTATAACATTCTACAACATAATCTATCAAAGGTGAAAAAATATTTCTACTAGCAAAATTTCTTTGTTCTACATTATATCTACAACTTGAAATTTTATGACCATATGCATTGCATTTAAAACAATAACCAGAAAAGGAACGAGTGTACCTGGGAAATGGTTGTTGCCATGTGGAAGTAGGAGCCAAGGGTCTTCTTCTTCTTTGATATGTGACTTTGGTGAATCCATCATTTGCAGCACTCCTTTCAAGCTTGGCCTTATTGTTTTCTTTTGCATGAAACGGTTTTTCTTGATCGACTCTGATCTTGTCTTTATTCTTTATTGGTTCTACAGTTACAGCCTTTGAGTCCTTTGATGATTCTCCTTCATCAAAGCCCAAACCAAATTTGATGCCTGTAGGCCTTTGATTATTTAACATTTTATTCAGCTTTGCAGAACTGTCTTCAAATTTATGGTGACAGCTCAATTTCCGATTCGTCTCTTCTAGCTGCATCCTTAGTCTAACTACATCTTCTTCTAGCTTATTACACTCATCTATTTTCATGGTTAGCTGTGCTTCAAAATCTTTAGACTTTTTCTTATGTTCTTCAGTTTGTACTTTTAAACTGATTATTAATTTGCTGGCATCCTCAAATTTTCTTGAAATCTTTTTATTTCTTTTCCTTTCTGCACTTAACTCTTCAAGTGCAGCAACCAACTCACCTTCCAAATCTACCTCAGCCTCATCCTCTAATTTTTCTTCACACTCCTGGGTTTCCTCTGTTCTTTGTTCTTCAAAAGCCATGAACAAAGCTTCACCAGTTTCTTCTTCTGAGTCCTCACTGGAACTGTCTTCAGAGGAGTCAATATTCTTGGAGATGAAACTTTTCTTCTTGAAGTTCCTTTTTCTAAAATGTGGTTTCTTCTTCCAGACATTTCTTTCTTGGTGTGTCCCTTCATCACTTTTGTTTTTCTCATTCATTGGGCATTTTGCTGCAAAGTGCCCGATGCCTCCATAGTTAAAGCACTTGAACGGTAGCTTACCTCTGTACTTTCCTTTTCCCTTTACTAATTTCCTAACAAAGTTTGCTTTAGTTTCATCTGTAGAATCTTCTTCCTCAGATTCTTGTTTAGATTTTATATTTTTCTGTGCTTGAAAAGTAGCTTCTCTGTCTGAGGGCTTAGTTTGTCCAATTCTCATTTCATATGCTGTTAAGGAACCGTGCATTTCATCCATACTGAAAAAATTTAAATCTTTAGCTTCTTCTATGGCAAAAACTTTTGCATCAAATCTTTTATGGAGAGTTCTTAGTACCTTCTTCACAACAACTGCATCTTCCATCTCCTCGCCGAGTCCTCTTATTGCATTAATGATTCCATTTACTCTCAGCATGTAGGCTTCTATGTTCTCATCATCAGTCATCTTTAATGCTTCGAACTGGGCACGATGTGTTTGCAGCTTGGCTTCCTTGATCTTGCTATCTCCTTCATGAATGCTTTGCAGTTTGTCCCATATGTCTTTTGCAGATTTGCAGTTCATGATGCGTATCAACTCACTGTCTACTAGTCCACACATAATAGCATTCTTGGCTTTCGAGTTGTTCTCAAACTTTTTCTTCTCAGTCGCATCCGTTGGAGGAACAGAGGGTATAGTATATCCATTTTCAATAGATTCCCAAATGTCATATCCCAATGCACACAGATATGTCTGCATCCTGAGTCTCCAGAAAGAGTAGTTTGTTCCATCGAACAAAGGAGCTTTGTTGGAAGAAAATCCTTCACCGTCGGCCATTGTGTATCTTCCAAGATCACCTTAGCTGATTAAGCTTGTTCAGGTACCTTGCTCTGATACCAATTGATATTCTCACAATGACACTGAGAGGGGGGGTGAATCAGTGTAACTATTTAAAAACTTGAATCTGCAACTCTTAAAACTTAAAAATGCAAGCTTAAAAATAGATAAAGCAAGTATAACACATGAGCATCACACAACACAAGATTTAACGAGGTTCACCGATGTGGCTACTCCTCAAATAATGACTAGTTTGGACTACAATCCAAATCCAGTCTTTGCAAGGATTCAATCTTTACAAATAGTTTACCAGCACCCACTGGAAGGAGCACCAACCCCTGATTTTTCTGCTGCAACAGATAGGAGCACCAACTCCTTTTACCAAGCACCAACTTGGATTTCAATTTTTTAACAAAAATATTGACATAAAAATGCCTTCTCTATTGCAAGACCCTCACTGGTCTATAGCTCATACAAATTAATCTCACAGAAGCATAAAGAGAATTGTTAGAAACTCAATATCTTCTTTTCCAGTCAAAAACCTCTCTTCTAATTTTTCAAAAAAAATACTTTCAGGTTTTTGTTCTTTTGTTGTACTTCATGCAGCACTCTAACTCAACCACGCTTTTTGGTTTTTCAATGTAAAACACGGTTGCAATGACCTTTCTTATTGTGCTTGTTCGAGTCTTTATACTCGATTTTCTCGAACGGCTCAATTTTTAAACGGCTCAAATTTTCCCTCCAATTTTTTTATGCAGTCTTGGTTATGATCAATCTGTCAAACCCTCTCTGACGCGTTCTGCTTTTTAGCCGCTTTCTTTCTGTCTAATTCTGACATTCTTCTCTGCACATTCTGACAACCTTTTTCTGATAGCCCTTTTCTGTGTATCCTAACACCTTTTTCTGCGTATCCTGACAGTCTTCCTGCATATCTCGGTGCTCTGTTCTTCTTTCTCCCTTTTTGAATTCTGTGCTACCTTTTACTTCAGTGCTCGACTGTAACTTTTTGATATACGCAACCCAAAAAAAATATCTCTGTAATCGATTCTCGGTATAACCGCCCCTATAACAGCTATTCTGCATTCAATGCTATGTTCCGTAGCTTCCCTTTGTAACTACCACCTTTGCCAGCCATGCTGCATCACGGCCCTGCAACAGCCGTTCTTTTCTTAAGCATGCAGTTTTGACACCTATCACTTTGCATGCTTCTTTGGCATTTTTCCCGCCAAACTGGTACCTGTCGCGATATCGTGACATTTCTTCCAATTTGACTTTATCTGGACTGTTGACCGTGAAAACCTGACTTGTCGCGATATCGCGACGTTTTTCGCCTCCTAGACCTTCTCTCTGCATGCAACCGCGAAAACATTACATGTCGCGAAATCGTGACACATTTGCTACCTTCAGCACTATTCTTCGCTTGCACCCACGAAAATGACTTCGGATACATGTCACAAAATCGTGACACTTTCAGCTTTTGCTGACGTCATCCTCAATGTTGTCACGAAATCATGACACTTCCGGCTTCCTGAGGCTTCTCTTGCAACTTGTCACGAAATCGTGACACTTTCAGCTTTTGCTGACGTCATCCTCAATGTTGTCGCGAAATCGCGATGCTTCCGGCTTCCTGAGGCTTCTCTTGCAACTTGTCGCGAAATCACGACGCTTTCCACTTTCCTACACTTTCCTTCGCTTGCCTCCACGAAAATGGAACATGTCACGAAATCACGACACTTTGGGCTTCCGTACACTCTCCTTCGCCAACACCAGCAAAAATCTGACATGTCGCGAAATCGCGACATCTTTCTCTTCCGTACACTCTTCTTCGCCAACACCAGCGAAAATCTGACATGTCACGAAATCGCGACATCTTTTTCTCCTTGGTGTTTCTAGTTCGAACCTGTCGCGAAATCGTGACACTTATTCGTCCGTACCATCCTTCTTGCTACTTGTCACGAAATCATGACATTTTTCCTTGCAGACTCTTTTTCTCATACATGTCGCGAAATCGCGACATCTTCTTTTCTAGCATTTCACTATGTCGCAAAATCGCGACATCTTCTTTTCTTGCTTTTTCCCATGTCGCGAAATCGTGACCTCTTCTTTTCTTGCTTTTTATCATGTCGCGAAATCGCGACCTCTTCTTTTCTCTCTTTTTTATCATGTCGCGAAATCGCGACAGTTATGCTTGAACTTTCTCTCTCCTCGACCATGTCGCGAAATCGTGACAATTTTGCTTGCGTCTTCTCTCTCCTTGGCCATGTCGTGAAATCACGACAATTTTGCTTGCGCCTTCTCTCTCCTTGGCCATGTCGCGAAATCGCGACAATTTTGCTTGCGCCTTCTCTCTCCTCGGCCATGTCGCGAAATCGCGACAATTTTGCCATGCACCTTCTCTCTCCTCAGTTATGTCAGAATCGTGACAATTTGGCATGCATTTTCTCTCTCCTCCGTTATGTCGCGATATCGCGACAATTTGGCATGCATTTTCTCTCTCCTCCGTTATGTCGCGATATCGCGACAATTTGGCATGCATTTTCTCTCTCCTCCGTTATGTCGCGATATCGCGACAATTTGGCATGCATTTTCTCTCTCCTCCGTTATGTCACGAAATCGCGACATTTTTCTTTCCCTCTCCCTCCATGTCGTGATATCGCGACAGTAAAACATGTCGCGATATCGCGACAGCTTTTCTTACTTGTCTTTTTCTACAAATTTCTGAATCTAGGTCACTTCTGTTTTCCTTGAAAATCACTGTACTTGATCTGACTGACCTCTGAACTGCATCAACTGCATCAATCTGTCTGTGTTGACAACAATGACAATACTTTTGCAATGCTTTTGCTGCACCTTGCTCAACAGGAATCACATTTTATATTAAAATGTAGTGTGGTTTGTTAATTTTACTTTAGTGTGCTTTTGTTTGTTGTTGTTATTTTTATTTTTAGCATGCATGTGACCCAATTTCGAGGTCATCTCGGGGGAAGACGGTCCCTCTTGTGGACTTGGGAGCCATCTCAAGGTGTGATGACTGCATTTGAATTGCAAAAGTCAAATTTTTTATTATTAAAAAGGTTTTCTTGACCCAATATGACCTCACCTAGAGACCGTCTTAGCTCAAGATGCCCTCATTGTGCTTATGCTTTTTTGGACCTGATTTCCAGATTATTTACTTGTTTATTTAGCTTGTTAGAACCCACTATATATTCTCGATGGTATTCAAAAGTGCACGTTGTTAGCTATCTAATGATTATTGGGAATGGCTTCAACCCATTGGCCTTAAGCAGGTGGTACGACTAGAGGTAGTGACGTTGGACAAATCTTATCTGATGACCTTAATAGATCACTAGGATAGTTAGAATAACACCTCCCACCTTTCGACTGGTAAGATGATAGTCACTCAAGAGGATGTATACAGGATTCTTCATGTGTCGATTGAGGGATGTCCCATCAACTTGACACACATTAGTTAGTGGGATAGAGTTCTCCAAAGGGTTTTTATTGAGGATTGGGAGGTGTCTCAATGTGGCTTAGGTAGCTATAGGGTACTAGTGGAGGTATGGTTTGATGTTGATATCCTAACTAGGAGATATGTGGTGTTTATGCCACTCATGTTCAACATACTACTAGCAGATTCTTCAAGAGTGAGGTTCCCATAAAACCTACTTAAGTTGGTCCAAGAGTTGGTTAAGTGCACCATTGAGGAGCTATTGGTTATGGCCTAGGGGAGTAACCTACTTGTGCATTTATATGATGAGTTGTATGAGATATGTCAGCAGAGTAGGTGCAAATTGGGTTGCAACTTATTTATTTAGGTCTAGGGGTGGGAGCACATCCATGTGGATAGATAAGAGGGGATTCCATGGGTATCATAGACATATATGGTAGATAGTGATATCAGCTATGTAGATTAATGGGATCAAGAGTATAATAAGGGTTGGTGTCATCCTCATTCATATAAGATTACTCATTACATAGAGTCTTTGGAGGGATTGAGGTTAGGGCAGGTGATATGGTAACCTTACAGGGAATGCCCACCATGGACAGAGGTAGCAAACCAACTGAGGTGCATGAGACATGGGTGATGGGTGACTAGGTGCTATGGCATAGAGTAGGAGTACTTCCAGTACTCTCACATTTGTTAGTATTTTGAGGTTCGGTAGGATATACCTAGTGAGCCTATTATTTACCAATACTGGGGTGATGAGACTCAGTTGGAGTGGATGTGAGTTGAGCCAATGTGATATGGGGTGGATCATCTGATAGCAAATATAGGAGTGGAGGATGCAGGTACTATGGTAGAGTATGATTCATGGTGAATTACTTAGATATGGTAGGGAGGTAGATCTATGGATGGCCAGGCCAAAGCTACAAGGGATGAGGGCCTTATGGATGCCGAGGATGAGTAATAAGTCCATCATAAAATGGAAGGGAGTGGAGGAGCCACAAGATGAGGGTGGGGATGATAAGGATTCCTAGGATGAGGATGCTTGAATTTAAGGATAGGTACAGTCTCTATAGGCATAGTTGACAAAGTGGGATACCACAGTGGTAGTACTCCATAGCTAGCTAGCCAAGGGGAGAAAATAGTGGATGAGATTCGAGGAGAGAGACTTGCTAAAGGTCTAGGTGGAAAACTACCAAAAAAATATTGATAGGATGACAATAGAGCGAGATGCTCTATGGGAATATATGGTTGTTAGGATAGGATATTAGGATGCTCTACAGGTTTATGTGGTAGCCTTGATCATGGCTCAAGGATAAGAAAGTATAGGTGGACAGACCATAGGTGATGATGTCATGCTATAGGCATGGGTGGTAGAGTTGGAGGGGATAGTGGCCCACTACATCTCTTAGTAATGATCATATCAAGAGTATATCTCAATTTTGGAGGATGAGGTGGAGTTGTTGGGTGGTAGGCTACCTTCACAAGCCTCATCGAGGACATCTCATAAAAGTCAATGCAGCAGGATAGGGGATCCTTCATTGAGGTAGTCGATGCTCAAGTTTTGAGATACTCTACAGGGGTCAAAGGCCAATGGATCTACTAGCCTCATCAAGACGAGGCTAAGGGTGGAGGTAATTCTAGGGGTGTAGGCCCTATTTTATTTTAGATTCATGTATTGCACTATTCTTTTTGGGTGTGAGGTCCGAGGATCCACCCTTATTGTAGACTATGGGTATTTTTGTATCATGATGTATTAGACTCTCAGATATATATGATATATCTTTTATTATGGCCCATCATGTGTTTATGTTATATTTTATTTTATTTTATGTATGGATGCAATTGTAGATGATGGATGTATACTTAGACATTGTAGTATAGATGCATAGATGTATGCCTAGATATATACATGTATATGATGTACTAATGATATGATGATGCAAAATTTTTTATTTTTATGTTTATATGTTAAAATATAATGAATGAATCTAAGATGCACAATAACCTATATGTAAGCACCACCGAATGTATAAAAGTCATTAATCATAATGTTTAACCTTTTTACAAAAGTCATACATTTGAAAGCTAACCATATGTAATATGATGAGAATGTATATGATGAATGGATAACCAGTAAGAGGCTATGAGGAAACATTAGGGTTTTCATGAGACTCAAACACCCTAGTTGACCAATCCAAAGATGTATACTAACTACACAAGACTCTAAAAGATACAAGTTTTCCAAGAAGACCTAGATATTCAATATCCTTGTGTGTGCATGTGTTGTTAATTATGACGCATAAGACTACTTGTTAGGATTCCACATTGTAACATTATTTATTTATTATTATTAATCATTTAATTAATTCTTATATTAAATCATAAAGTGAACCATTGCATCATCACCAACATAGTGTTAGGATAGTTATAAATTTATGTATGAACATGAAATAACAACATGAAGAAGAAGAATATTTAGTTATATACAATTTAAGGAGGAATCCCCCTCGAAGTGGCCTACGATTCTAGGGAGGAAGCCCCCTTGAAGTGGTCATTGATTCTTATCTTTCATATTCATTTTATCTATTAAATTTTTACTAAAACCTTTAGGGTTTTAATATTTGGTATCAGAGAATGAATCTTGGAAAGGAATACCATAATCATTTACAATACCCAGACCTTAGCACATCTCCATGCAGCATCATTCAAACCCAGCTGGTGAAACAAAAATTAAAGTATTCACAGGTGAACATTTAATTTATCCAAGAGCTCACTTCATTGAAGATTAAAACCAATTTACCAGAATCCATTCCAGTTTCATTCTACGACTCAATTTCATTCAGCCAAGTGACCAGTTTTCACCAGCAAAGTTCTTCATGAAATTCACATCATAGTAGAAGGAATTTATTAAATTTTATTTCTTAAGGTTCATTCAAACAATTCTAGCACAAGTTAAACCCTAAATTCATATATCAATCAACGTGTGATAGGTGGTTATTACTTTGCAAACAATAGTACATTTTTTTATTAAATTTACCTCCTAAGGTTCATTCGAATGAATTAGTTTCCATGCGTTGAGAGGGCACATGCAAATTCTAGTCATTGTTTTCTATTTTCATGGAAAAGAAGTTAGTCGTTGGGTGTTGTTGGCATGCACAGGAAAATTCTAGGTATTATTTGATTCGTTTGTATCCTCTCCTTAGCCATAAAAACTAGTGACATCAAAGAAATCCCACTATACAAATCCTGTACAAGGGCAATGTCTTTTATTTTTCTATGAAAGGAGAAAATCACATTCAACATAGGTAGATGAACATAAGGAAAGCACAAGCTGAAGAATTCAAAAACAAGAGAAACCTAAAATTAATAAAAAGTTCAAAGGTTTATTGGAAAATCAAAATATGTAGAGAAAACCCTAAATTTTATTTCGTATACAATAGTGACAAGTGTCTTCTTTGAGTTAAAATTGATGATCCAAACTTCCTGTTCCATCTACAACAACGTTCTTTGAATCTGCCAAAAATTACATTTTTCAAGCAAATTTTTTTCGACATTCATTCAATTTCGGACATTTCCATTCAAATTCGGCTTTAAAATTCCAACTACAAACATGATTATTATCCAACGAAGTTTCAATTTATTTTGACTATCGGTGTTGTGGATTAAAAATATGCAAATGCCCTTAATATGGATAACCCAAGTTATTTGAATTATTTTTTCAAAGTGGGTCATTGGGCACGTGCAAAATTGAATTTCAACCATGATCGATTGAAAGGATCCACCCTCTTGCGTATGATAGTGTGCCTTCAAAATTTATGGATCCAAATATTTGTTTGAGTTTTACCCTATAGCTAGATGATTCTAGCCTCCAATTCTACTCATCCTATTTGTGTGTCCCTGAAAATAACTAATCTAGTCCCGTGAAGAGCAATTAATTTACATTATCAATAAAAATATAAAAGTAGAAGAGTTGGCATGGATAAATGTGGTTTGGTGATGCAGAGCATGCTTTATCACTCAACAACATGTCAAAGTAGGAGTATGAATCTGACCACTTGTAGATTTTTGGCTTGACCATAAGTTCTACGTGGAAGCATCATAATAATTTAGAATGACAATTGATTTTATTTATATTGATTGAAACCACATCATATTAACTTCAAAAAATAAAAATAAATAAATTTGGGGAATTTTATCCCAAATTCTCCCCGCTATAGGAAGAACTCAATTTATAACCTATTTCGTGATTATTTATTAATGACTACCTAATGGTAGTCATAAGGAGAGCACTCACTTGCTCAACCTATGAATGTTGGTACCGTTGATCCATGTACACTTCTCACATTACCACTGCTCATTTACCTCAGTTGTTGACTCTACACTTATCATGTTAACACCACTTATTTACCTCCATTGTTGACTCGACCATTGTCATGCAACTCGACCATTGTCATGCTACCACTGCTCGACCAAATCATTGTCCAACTTCAGTAGTTGCTGACCATTCACCACATTGTTTTCCACTCGCCAAGCGACCATTAGAATTGATCATTGATAAAGTTTGAATTTGAACTCTTTCATGTTGACCGTTTGAAATTTCAAAAGTTGCAAAACAATTTTTTTGACCATTTGTGATCGTTGGACACCATAAATCTAGACCATTGAAATTCAAAACGAATTTGACCATTGTAAACACAATTTTTTTGGCACCAATTTTTTCAAAATTAAAATTTTCAATTGAATTCAAATTGACCATTGGAGAGTTGCCCAAAATTTTCCAAATTCAATTATTCAATTAGATTCAAGTCAATTTGTTCATTGCAAACCAATTGTTTTTCTGACCATTGGAATTTAAATCAACTTATCATTGGACGATTGCCATATTTCTTCCAACGGCTCTTCCCACTATTGTGGATAGTTATGAAGACTGTCATATAACTCCAGCAATACTACCATCCAAATTACGCCATCTTAAAACACACAAAATATAAGGGTTCCTAATTATATGGTAGGAATTTCCTGAAGAAGATGTTATATGGGAGCCAAAACATATTTTCTAGTCTTCTCCAAATTTGAGGACAAAGTTTTTTCCAGGAATGGTGGCATGTTAGGATCCCACATCCTAACATTATTTATTTATTATTATTAATCATTTAATTAATTCTTATATTAACTCATAAAGTGAACCATCAAATCATCACCAAAATAGCGTTAGGATAGTTATAAATTTATGTATGAACAAAAAACAAAATCATGAAAAAGAAGAATATTTAGTTATATAACATTTAAGGAGGAAGCCCCCTTGAAGTGGCCTAGGATTATGAGGAAGCCACCTCAAAGTGGCCAGTGATTCTTATCTTTCATCTTGATTTTATCTATTAAATTTTTATTAAAACCTTCAAGGTTTAAACGCTACTCTATTGTCACGTGGGTTTCATTCAACCAATTATTGTAATGAGGATGGCATTATGGTCATTATTATCATTATTATGGATGTAGTTGGAATGGACTACTAGGTAATGCAAGCCACCAAAATCTAGTTCACCTACAATCTGACATTGGTCTATACAAAATAAGGTCGCTAATGTGATAGACATACACCATGCATAAGACTCCTCCATTACCAAGTGGGTTTCATTCAACCCATTGTTTTAATGGAGATGTTGGACATTTTGAGTCCATAGAGTTGTCATTGATGTCAAGACGTGAAGTTGTTATTGATGCCAAAAAGTGAACCACCACTGATGCCAAAAGGAAAAAAGGAGCAATGAAAAATATTGATGAAGAAGATCTCATAACATTCTTTTTGATGTTATGTATGGCAAAAATAAAGGTTTTTATTAAAACCCATGATGGCAAAATAAATGGTCTTGGATAGACCTATGGAAATTAAATAAATCATATTTAATTATAATTTCATTATATATTAATTTGTAAGTTAATTTAATTAACCTATGGTTATTAAATTAATTCTAAGTTAATTATAATAATGTTATTATTAATTAAATTATAATTACCCTAAGGTTAGGGTTGTAAGGTAATTAAATTTGCATCGATGTTCAAGTTTAAATGTGGCAAATGATATATAAACTATATGCCTTAGTGGCATTAAAATTATCCTTCATTCGAACAAGAAAAAGAGGCAAGCGTGTGTTGAAGATAATTCATGCAAGGAAGAATACAAGATTCTTGTCTTAGGTTCTAGCAAAAGGGGATAAGATAGTTGAGGGCTAAAATCCCATATCCACCTAGGTAGTGTGGCCTAGCAGCAAGTGGTCGAGGGCTAAGGTGTTTGGACGCGGAGTGACCCACGATCGATTTGTGACAGCAGCATTTTGGTGTGTTGTGTTTGAAGAATCGAAGGAAGCGATGCGTGGTTTTTTGTCTTAGGCACAAAAGAGAAGGAATATAGAGCACATGGTGCTATTTTCTCCCTAAACGAGCACCTAGTGCATGTGGTAGCCAAGACCATGGATAGGACGCACGGGGAGGCGGCATCAAGGCTTCAAGTCTCACTAAGGCGGAGGTAATAAATTTTTGTTATATTTTATAATGCCTAAGGTTTGACATAAGATTGGAGGGAGTTAAAAAAGGTAAATAAAAGGTATCTTATTTGGTTACTATTTTGAGTAATTGGAGAAATAAGTGGATTAAAGTGTTGGTTAGATTTTGAGAGGACTTCTTGCCATTGAGTTTTTTTGAAAAGGTGATTGTATTGACATTATTTTTTATGTTGGATATTATTTTAACTAGGATATTATAAGGTGTATTTGGTCAATTATTTTTGTATATGTTAATGGATGCTTTCTTCAAGATGGAGTAATAAGGTGTACGTATGTTTTGATATTTACATTGTATTTTTGAGATATTTTATCATCTTATAACTTTCTTGAGCTTGGAAAATAAGTTTTTATTTATTATGGCAAATTTTTGAGGTTCCTTCATAATCAAATAAAAGGTATGGGCACACTCTTCCATAGTTGAGTTGATTGGTTGGTTTTCTTGAAAACAAGTTTGGAGTGAAAAGGACTTAATTAGGTTTTCTTATTGAGTGTGTTGAGTTAATGCTTCAATGTTTTCTGGAATAAAGAGTTGTTAAAACCTTATTTGATAAGCATTGTTGTTGAAACCATTGGTTAAGTGAAGAACCTGAACTAGGGTTTGAAAATAACATGAGTATCATTGTTATATGAGATTGTTTGATAAGCATTGTTATTGAATCCATTGGTTAAGTGAAGAACTTGAACTAGGGTTTGTAAATAACATGAGTATCATTGTTATATGAGATTGATTGATAAGAATTGTTGGAAATATTTTGAGTAAATTTTCATATGCTTGGACTAGGGTTTGTGAGCAAGGATTATTTTATTGAGTGATTGGTTGAGTTGGTTAAGCCTAGTCAAGTGGATGTGTGAGTTGATTTTTCAAGTTCTATGAAACAAATTATTCTATATCCTGAATTTATTTGAGAAAGAGATTGAGATTTGATGAGTGTGAAACATATTGAGTCTCTAACAATTCTCTATATGTTTTTGTGATAAAAGAGTGAGTGAAAGTGTTTGAGCATTGAGGTGAATGTGAAGCATATTGAGTCTCTAACAATTCTCTATATGTTTCTAAAAGAGTGATTGAAAGTGATTGAGTATTGAGTTGAATGTGAAGTATATTGAGTCTCTAACAATTCTCTATATGTTTCTAAAATATTAATTGAAAATGATTGAGTATTGAGTTGAATGTGAAGCATATTGAGTCTCTAACAATTATATATATGTTTCTAAGAGAGTAATTGAAAGTAATTGACCATTGTGATGAGTGTAGAGCATATTGAGTCTCTAACAATTCTCTTTATGTTTCTATGATATTGGACAAGTTCTAGTGTAGAATTGAGCAGATTTGAGGCAAGTGTTTGAGAAGACTTGTGGACAGATTTGGGTAAGCTTTTGCAGAAGCTTACAATATAGATTGAGAGTAGATTTGTATAATTTATTGTCAAGACTTGTTCAGAATATTGGACAAGTTCTAGAGAGGACTTGAGGACACATTTGGTGTGAGCTTTTGTGGAATCTTACAATGCATATTTGAGACAAGTCTTTGTGAAGGCTTATGAGCAGAGTTGATTTATTGATTTGTTCAAACCTTGAGTTAAGGTTTGGGGTAGATCTAGAAGAGTTGATTTGATATTGAGTCAAGCTTTGAGTTAATGTTTGAGGACAAATATTGAGGATATATTTATGCTAGACCGAAGGACTATGTTTAGTATAGATTCAAGGATAGAGTTTGGTGCATATTTAAGGATAGGTTTGTGCCAGACCAAAAATAGATATTGAGGACAAATTTGTGCTAGATAAAAGTACTATGTTTAGTGCATATTTGAGATAGAAGTTTTGGAGGTGACAGAGTTGAGGACAGAGGTCTCCAACCAGATCAGGGAGGATAGGTGTCTTCTATGGATAGAGTTCCATTTGCTAAGGGTAGTGGAGGCAAAGGTCTTTTAGAGGATCACCAACTAGAGCAGAGTTAGGAGATTGGTGTCTCATATGGATAGAGGTCCACTAACTTGATTAAGGGGATTGGTGTCTCCTATGGATAGATGTCCACTAACTTTATTAAGGGTATTGGTTTCTCCTTTGGATAGAGGTCCATAAACATTGTAATAGGGAAAGGATTCCCAAGAGATTGATTGAGAAAATTTTAGTGAAATATTTTCTTTTTGGAATAGCCCACATTGGGTGAACCATTTAAATTTGGTGTCTCTATTGTGTGTGGTGATTTGTGTATTTCTTTGATTACTACTGTTGATATTTCTATCTATACACTACATAATATTTATTAGAAAATAAAAGTAAAAAGTGATCTTATACTGTTCAACCCCCCTCTCAATATAAGCTTGTGTTTTTCAATTGGTATCAGAGCAGTTTTCTTCGGAAGAGTTTAACAGCTTGAAGGAAAAGCCTATAATAACACAATGGATTCTAAGAATAGATCAACAGAATATTTTAGCACCATTATTTCATGGAAGTTATTATATATATTGGAGTATGATAATGAATATTTACCTAATGGCTCTTGGCAATGAAATTTAGAAAGAAGTTAAAAATGGATACAACCCCTCAGTTGATCCACCTACAAATAAGGAAGGTAAGCTTCTACAACATTACAATTCAAAAGCAATGAATGCAATTTTGAGAGGTTTGCATAGAACAGATTCCATAAAAGTTATGCATTGTCAAGATGCAAAAGGATTGTGGGATAAGTTACAAAGCATATATGAAGGAGATAAAGGTGTGAAGAAAGAGAAAATACAAAATCTCAAAGGACAATTTGAAGAGTTAAGAATGAAGGATGAGGAAAACATTAGTACTTATATACTTTGAGTTGATGAGGTTGTTAATGCTATGCGAGGACTTGGACTTAAGCTTGAAGAATTGGATGTGTGTGATAAGGTTTTAAGATCTCTTCCAAAAATATTTAGTGAAAATATTTCTGCTATAGAAGAATCATAGGATGGTGATTCTTTGACAAAAGATATGTTACTTGGTATTCTTATATCTTTTGAGTTGAGAACAAAATAACCTAATCCCCAAAAAGAAGCAACATTCAAAGCAATCAAAAAGACAAAGGGTAAGAAGTTAGAATCAAGCAATGAGTCATCTAGTGATGAAGAAGCTAATTATGGCAGAAGTAATAAGGATTCAAGAAGATCTAGAGATGTAAAATTTGTTAGATGTTTTAATTATGGAAAGTATGGTCATTATGCAACTGATTTTCAAGAAGCTAAAAATAACAATGATGAAAAAAAATAGTATCATAGGAAAAATGAATAAAAAATATATAGGTACAAAAAGAAAGACAAGGATGGACAAAGAAGACAAGGGAAGAAGTTCTTCCAAATACAAAAGTAGAGCTACTATGCAGACAAGGCAAGTAAGTACTCAAATGATAGTGAAGCTAGTTTTTTAGATAATGATAGAGATGAAGTCCTATTTATAATTGAATAAAATGAACAAGTTAAGCAAATGACACGAATAATTCTCAAGTGCTTTATATGTGGTAATTTCGATCATCTTGAAGATAGTTTTACAAGAAATGGTTTCAGTTTCAGTGATGATGAATATGAGGATACACTTGAAGGGCCAAAAGAGAATTAATGGCACTAGAAGAAGAATAATGTGATCCTATAGAAGACAAGTTAAAATAAAATGAACATATGGACAAAGGCAAACAAATAGAGAAAAATTTAGATAAATAAGGATATGATATTAAGGCAAAACTTATTTATGCTCTTGACATAGTAAAAAGGGTAAGAAAATAAAACTCTAAACTTGAGTTTCAGTTTTAAGAATGTGATGAAGAGAAAGGAAAGTTTATAGAGGATCTAACTAACTCAATAGCTAATACAAGAAGATTCAAAGAAAATTTAGAGGCAAAGGTCTTAGAATGTGAAAGGCTAGAACATGAAGCAACTCTACTAAGGAAAGATTTTAAAAAAATCAAGAATAAACTACACAAGTTTGGAAAGAATTCAAATATTGTGGATAAGATGATAAAGGTACAAAGAAGGTCAAAAAATAAAATAGATCTTGATTTTGAACAGGCTCAAAAGAAACAAGAAGAGAAGTAACCTCAAGTTCTGAAGGAGAAGAAACTTTAGAACAAGACAATGTAAAATAAAGTGAGACATCTGAGGATGAGTTGGACAATAGAAAGTTCAACAAGAACATGAACAATGCACCAAGAAGAAACATATGGAACAACAATCAGAATAGATTAATAGAGACTAAGAGACCAACGATGTCAAGACAAGGAAGCTTCAATGGAAGATGTTTTTCATGTCATATATTTGGACACATGGCTTCATAGTGTAGGACACATGAAAGACAATAATATGGAAACAGATAGCTTTTCCATGGGTATTGCTACTCATGCAATCAGTTTGGTCACAAGGCAATGAATTGTAGGGTTCATGATAGAAAAGGATATGGCTTCACTAAGAGAAATACCAAGACATCTGTACCTCCAAGGAATAATAACATTAAGTGTTATAAGTGCAATAATGATGGACACACAACAAAGTGGTATAGAGCAGGTATTAAAGAATCAAGTATGAATAGGAACAGGAATAGGAAAAGGGATATGGATATGAATATGAACAATAAAAAGAATAGGAACATGAATATGGACATGTACGGGAACAAGAACATGGACATGGAAAGAAAAATTCAAAGGAATCAGAAGGTTCAGATAAAAAGAAAAGAAAATAAAAGTAAATACTAGTGCTTACTGGGAGTAGAAATACTCCCACACCAGAATTAACCACCTCAAGAGGAGGTGGGGGAAGGGCTAAGCTAAGAAACTCATTCTTAGCCATGAGCCCCAAAGGTGACCCTTTGCCATTGATGTCAAAGGGGGAGATATTTGAGTAAAGAGGAGAGATTTGAAAAGAGCATTGAGCCACGAGGAGCAATGTCCCAAGGGGATCAGAACAAAGAAAAGGTTAATTTTTTGGTAAAAAGAATTTGGGTTGCCATCAATGACAAAGGGGGATATTGTTGGACATTTTGAGTCCATAGAGTTGTCATTGATGTCAAGGCATGAAGTTGTCATTGATGCCAAAAAGTGAACCACCACTGACGCTAGAAGGCCAAAAGGAGCAATGCAAAATATTGATGAAGAAGGTGTCATAATATTCTTTTTGATATTATGTATGGTAGAAATAAAGGTTTTTATTAAAACCCATGATGGCAAAATAAATGGTCTTGGATAGACCTATGGGAATTAAATAAATTATATTTAATTATAATTTTATTATATATTAATTTGTAAGTTAATTTAATTAACCTATGGTTATTAAATTAATTATAAGTTAATTATAATAATGTTATTATTAATTAAATTATAATTACCCTAAGGTTAGGGTTTCAAGGCAATTAAATTTACATCGACATTCAATTTTAAATGTGGCAAATGATATATAAACTATATGCCTTAGTGGCATTCGAATTATCCTTCGTTCGAACAAGAAAAAGAGGCAAGCATGTGTTGAAGAGAATTTTTGGGAGGAAGAAGACAAGATTCTTGTCTTAGGTGCCAGTGAAAGGGGATAAGATAGTCAAGGGCTAAAATACCATATCCACCTAGGCAGCGTGGCCTAGTGGCAAGTGGTCAAGGGCTAAGGTGTTTGGGCATGGAGTGACCCACGATTGATTCACGGTAGCAGTATTTTGGCATGTTGTGTTTGAAGCATCAAAGGAAGCGACATGGTTTTTTGGCTTAAGCAAAAAATGGAAGGAATATAGAGCATGTGGTGCTATTTTCTTCCTAAATAAGCACCTAGCCCATGTGGTAGCCAAGATCGTGGCTAGGACGCACAGGGAGGCGGTGTCAAGGGTTCGACTCTCACCAAGGTGGAGGTAATAAATTTTTGTTATATTTTATAATGCCTAAGGTTTGACATAAGATTCTAGGGATTTAAAAGGGGTAAATAAAAGGTATTTTATTTGGTCATTATTTTTATTAATTGGAGAAATAAGTGGATTAAAGTGTTGGTTAGATTTTGAGAGGACTTCTTGCCATTGAGTTATTTTGAAAAGGTGATTGTATTGATATTATTTTTTATGTTGGATATTATTTTAACTGGGATATTATAAGGTGTATTTGGTCAATTATTTTTGTATATGTTGATGGATGCTTTCTTCAATATGGAGTAATAAGGTGTATGTATGTTTTTATATTTACATTGTATTTTTGAGAGAGTTTATCATATCATAAATTTCTTGATCTTGGCAAAGAAGTGTTTGTTGATTGTGGCAGATTTTTGAGGTTCCTTCATCATCAAATAAAAGGTATGGGCACACTCTTCCATAGTTTATTTGATTGGTTGTTTTTTTGAAAATCAAGTTTGGAGTGAAAAGGAATTAATAAAGTTTCCTTATTGAGTGTGTTGAGTTAATGCTTCAAGGTTTTTTGGAATAAAGAGTTGTTAAAACCTTGTTTGATAAGCATTGTTGTTGAAACCATTGGTTAAGTGAAGAACCGGAACTAGGGTTTGAAAAGAACATGAGTATCATTGTTATGTGATATTGTTTGATAAGCATTTTTGTCGAAGCCATTGGTTAAGTGAGGAACTTGAACTAGGTTTTGCAAAGAACATGAGTATCGTTGTTATGTGAGATTAATTGATAAGCATTGTTGGAAACATTTTGAGTAAATGTTCATATGCTTGGACTAGGGTTTGTGAGCAAGGATTATTTCATTGAGTGATTGGTTGAGTTGGTTAAGCCTAGTCAAGTGGATGTGTGAGTTGATTGTTCAAGTTCTATGAAACAAATTATTCTATATCCTGAATTGATTTGAGAAAGAGATTGAGAGTTGATGAGTGTGAAACATATTGAGTCTCTAACAATTCTCTATATATTTTTGTGATAAAAGAGTGATTGAAAGTGTTTGAGTATTGAGGTGAATGTGAAGCATATTGAGTCTCTAACAATTCTCTATATTTTTCTAAAAGAGTGATTGAAAGTGATTGAGTATTGAGTTGAATGTGAAGCATATTGAGTCTCTAACAATTCTCTATATGTTTCTAAAAGAGTAATTGAAAGTGATTGAGTATTGAGTTGAATGTGAAGCATATTGAGTCTCTAACAATTCTCTATATGTTTCTAAGAGAGTGATTGAAAGTAATTGAGCATTGTGATGAATGTAGAGCATATTGATTCTCTAACAATTCTCTTTATGTTTATATGATATTGGACAAGTTCTAGTGTGGACTTGTTGAGCAAATTTGAGGCAAGTCTTTGAGAAGACTTGTGGACAAATTTGGGTAAGCTTTTGTGGAAGCTTACAATACAGATTGAGAGCATATTTGGATAAGTTCTTATGAGGACTTATTGAGCATATTGGACAAGTTATATAGAGGACTTGAGGACATATTTGGTGTGAGATTTTGTGGAAGCTTACAAGGCAAATTTGAGATAAGTCTTTGTGAAGGCTTGTGAGCAGAGTTGATTGATTGATTTGTTCAAACCTTGAGTTAATTTTTGGGGTGGATCTAGTAGAGTTGATTTGAGAGTGATTCAAGCTTTGAGTTAAGGCTTGAGGACAAATATTGAGGATAGATTTTTGCTAGACCAAAGTACTATGTTTAGTACATATTCAAGGATGAATTTTGGTATAGATGTAAGGATAAGTTTGTGCCAAACCAGAGACAGAGATTGAGGATAGATTTGTGCTAGACCGAAGGACTGTGTTTAGTGTAAAATTGAGATAGAGATTTTGGATGTGATAGAGTTGAGGACAGAGGTCTCCAACCAGATTAGGGAGGATAGGTGTCTTCTGTGGATAGAGTTCCATTTTCTAAGGGCAGTGGAGGTAGAGGTATTCTAGAGGATCAACAACCAGAGCAGAGTTAGGATATTAGTGTCTCCTATGGATAGAGGTCCACTAACTTGATTAAGGGGATTAATGTCTCCTTTGGACAAAGGTCCATAAAAATTGTAATATGGAAAGGATTCCCAAGATATTGATTGAGAAAATTTTAGTGAAATATTTTCTTCGTGGAGTAGCCCACATTGGATGAACCACATAAATTTGGTGTCTCTATTGTGTGTGGTGATTTATGCATTGCTTTTATTACTACTATTGATATTGTTATCTATACATTGCATAATATTGATTGGAAAAGAAAAGTAAAAAGTGGTCTTATACTGTTCACCCCCCCTCTCAGTATAAGCTTGTGTTCTTCAGGATATTACCCCATGGTTTTTGAATAACCAAGGATTCCATGGATTCAAACTCATTACCCCCTTCTTTTATTTTGATTGCTTGGGATACTTGCTCATTTTTGATGGGGAGCAAGGGGGTTTATTTGTTTAGTGGTGAAAACCACTTTTTTTTTTATGGATACTTGCTCATTTTTGTGGAGGATCAAGGGATTTTATTTCTTTGGATAGGGGGGATCTTTTCCTTTTGTCAATTCTTAGCATTCTAGACCATATGCATAATAGGATGAGCAAGGAAAACCTTTCGCTTAAGGAACAATGATTATGTTGTAGTGTTATCCTTCCTTGTTCAAACTTAGATTTTGAATGTGTGAATTTGTGTTTGGGATTTTGATATATGCAAGGTACTTATCAAAGCAAGACCTTCCCTTTTGAAAGGCAATATAGCTTTCTACAAAATATAAAAGGAAAACTAGAAATGATTAAATGACCAAAAACCCTAAAACACCCTATAGCAACTTATTAGTTGTGTTGAAAAACATAATTATTCACAAAGAGGAATGTGGATGGTAGTGGTATGTGGTATGTAAGGGCTTTTCCTATGATATTTTGTAAACTAAAAGGTGTGTATAAAATAGTCAGTGGTCATCTAAACATCATTGTTTATATTTATCCAGTGTATACCACTATCTTACGAGGATCCCTTAATAAGCAAAAAACCATAAATAAAACTGTAAATGTTGATGATGGATAAGGTTGATTAAGAAATATGGCAACTATACAAGTGTGGTGCCAGATCCTAGCATGTAATAACCAAACTAGTCCTAATGCTAATGCAAATGAAAGGATATGCCTAATGCAAGTTAACAAATGCAACTACGTGAAATGCATGATGTTTTGTAATGCAAGTGAAAATGCAATATTTTTGTGATATAAATTTCTTGTGGTTTTTTTTATGCATTATGTATTATGCATAAGGTGAAGGATGTTAAGAGGTTCAGGCTTGTCAACACCTTCAAGAGAAGCTAGGTGGTAAGTCCTTGGCCCTATTTTTTGTGTGATGATAAAAGGACCTAACCAACTTGTTGTCATTTATCATGCAAGTGCAGTGACAAGTTGGAGCTCTTCCATTTTTATTTGAGTACAAGGTCTCCAAATTTGAAATTCCTTAGGTGAAATTTCATGTTGTAAGCTCACTTAATATGATATTGATAAACATGGAGATACTCAAGAGTGTTAATGTGACTTTTTTCAATAAGAGTCAATTGGTCATGGCGAGCTTGTTGCATAGTATCATCATCGATGAATTCTTGAAGTGATATGCACAATGAAGGAATTTTCCAATTATAAGGGCATAATGGCCTCAACACCATAGACTAGAAAAAATGGGGTTGCCCTAGTGGGTGTTTGAATGCTAGTTTGATAAGCCCATAATTCTAGAGGTAGTTGAAGATGCCAATCTTTGTGATTTTGCTTTATGGTTTTATTAAGGATGGCGACTACGGTCTTTTTTTATCCCTCTACTTGCCCATTAGCTTGTGGATAATAGGGCGTAGAAAATTTATGTTGGATATTATACTTGGAAGTTAAAGCATGCACATATTTATTTTTAAATGGGGTCCCATTATTGGAGATAATATTGGATGGAATACCAAAATGACATATGATATTATGAAGTATGAACTCCACAATGCGAGATCCAATTGTAGTGGTAAGAGGGATGGCTTCCACCCACTTGGTGAAGTATTCTATGGCCATTAAGATAAACATGTGATGGCTCAAATATGGGGGCGAGATTTTCCCAATTAAATCAAAACCCCACTACAAAAAAGGCCATACCAAATGGATCGGTTGTAAGGCCTAAGAAGGTACATGTGAAATATTAGCATGATGCTAACATTTCATACACTTCTTGATATAAGTGCAATAATATTTCTCCATGGTGGACCAATAATAGCCCATTCAGAGGATGTGCTTGGTGATATCCATGCCACTGAAATGGCCATCACAAGTACCATTGTGAGCTTGCAAAATTACCCAAGTAGATTCTTGGGGTTCTAAACAATGAAGGAGAAGACCATTGTAGCTTCGATGATACAATATGTCTCTGAGTAAGATATATTTTATCACTTTTTTTTTTAATATTCATTTTTCGGTATGCGAAAATCCTAAGGGAATATTACCAAGTTTTAGGAAATATTTTAATTGAATGATCCAATCTTGATATGCTTGGGTCTCGATTGAATGAATTGCTTGTTCCCATTATGACTCATCAAGCACAAATGTGGATTGGGAGATAACCTTGAGATGAATGGTCATGCCATTATTAGAAGGACCCTATGGGACCAAGGACCCCTAGGATGCATGTTTCAAAAATTCATGTACCTAAGAGAATCGACCTTGGTTCAATTTAATTTAAATCATGTGGATAACTTCTTTATTGTTCGAAGCCTTGCATGGAAAATCATTGATTGTAAAATCATTTTGACATGAATGGTTGTGATATCATCAAAAGGGTTCTAAGGAATTAAGGACCCTAGAGAAGCCATTATATCAGCAAAATGATTAGATGAATAAGGTGACTGCCTCGATATTGTACCATTCCAATTTAGCTAGTAGCTTGTCCACAAGGGCTTTGTACGATTTCAAGATCGAACATCGGCATTGATAGATTTCCTTGACTTGGTTAACTATGAGCAAGGAGTCACCAAAGATGTTAAGCTTTTTTATTTTCATGGTGATAGTTGTTTGAAGATCCAAAAGGAGATCCTCGTATTCAATATTTTTTTTGGTGCATGGGAATTCTAGTGTAAATGAAAGGGGTATAGGGGCCCCTTGCTGTGTGAAAAACATGATTCCTATGCCACCCCATTACTTGCACTTAGAACCATCAAAGAACAAAGTCATGTCGACTTTATTTTTAGGTTCTTTTAGTTTGGGTGAGTCCAATAATGCAAAGACTACATTATTAGACAATTTGATTACTAGAGGTTTATCGTCCTAGAGAGGAGCCTATGCTAGTTGATCGATAATGACTTAACCTTTAATGGATTTTTGACTTATGAATTCAATGTCAAATTCAATCAGCAACATGATCCATTTTGTGGTTTGACTATTATGGTATGCGTGACTCATCATGTACCACAAAGGATTCTCTTTGGAAATGATATATGTTGTATGATTCAACATGTAATATTGAAGATTCTTGGTGGTAAATACCATTGCTAAGCAAATATTATCAATGTATGCATACTTTAGATCATAGCTAACCAAGGTGTGACTGATGTAATAGATAGCTTGTTCCTTATTTGCCTCATTCTTTTGGGACAACATGGTCCCTAAGGCAAAATTGGTAGCTGATATGTATAGCAAGAATGACACACCTAGTAGAGGTGGAGCTAAAAATGGTGGTGATACTAGGTATTATTTGATCTAGTCAAAGAGACTTTTGACACTCATCATCCCAATGGAATGGGATCCCCTTTTGTAACAATCGATTCATGGGTTGACATTTATCCGAAAGTTGCACTATGAAGCATCAAATAGATGAGACCTTCCCTTGTAAGTTGTGGAGCTGCTTAAGGTTTGTAGGGGGAAGCATTTCAAGTATCACCTTGAATTTGGTAGGATCAAATTTGATCCCTCACTTTGAGACTATAAAACCCAAAAATATTTTAGATGTGATTCCAAAGACACACTTTTTGGGATTAAGTCTAACGTTGTGCTCGATTAAACAATCAAAGACAATCCATAGAATATCAATATGCTCTTGGTGCAATAGAGATTTGGATAGCAAATCATCCATATAATCTTCCAGGATTTTGTTCATGTAGTCATGAAATATGTAAGTCATGGCCCGTTGATATATGACACCAATATTTTTGAGGCCAAATGGCATGACTTTGTAATAGAAATTCCCCCAAGGCGTGGTAAAGGTTATCTTGGATTGATCTTTGAGATTGACCTAGATTTGATTGTAGCCTAAGAAACCATCCATGAGGGATAAAATTTCATGACCTACGGTGGTGTCGACTAAAGCATCAATGTTTGGAAGGGGGAATTCATCCTTAGGATTCACTTTGTTAAGATATCAAAATTCTATGCATATGTGAATCCTCCCATAAGGTTTCCCTATAGGTACCATGTTGGAAACCTAATCAAGATAGTCGATAGGTTGGATGAATATTGCATCCAACAATTTTTGTAATTTATATTTCACCATTAAGGCTATTTTTGGATGCATTTTGTGAAGCTTTTTCTTGATAGATTAAATTTTTGGATTGGGCATAAGGTTGTGCACGACCAAATTCAGGTCAAGACCCAACATGTCTTTGTATGACCAAGAAAAAAATTCTATCTTCTCTATCAAGAGATTTGTGTAGATGGCTTGCTCTTTAAGGATAAACTTGATCCCAATTTTATGTTCTTAGGAGTCTTAGGATCAATGCCAATATCTACATCAATTGTTTCCTCTATTAACATGTGGGATCCCTCCTCAAGTTGATGAGGTGTAGGGATCAAGTGGATGTCATTAGTTAGATTTAGATAATTGATCATGTTTGGTTTGATCTCAGCTTGAAAAACATCTTCAGATGGCCCTTGGGAGAAATGAAATGGCTGTAACATTTCTTTGCAAGGGAAGAACTCTTTGGGTGATAGTGGCAATGCACAGTGCAATCAAAATCGATGGTCTCATGGTTGAGGTACAGAGGTTTTAAAGGATCACTAGGATTATGAAGTTGTACATTCAAATCAATGGAAACAATATTGATGGATGATGGATAGTTTTCATTTGTGAATGGGAAGAGCCTATCAAATATGGGTGGCCTCAAGTGCATCGAAGGTGGTTGAGGTGGAGATGGAATGACTGGATGAGACCTAGGGGGAGCTAGGATGACCAAATATTTTGGTAGTAGTAGTTGCCACAAAATGGGTATCCTTCTAGGGAACATATGAAGGTAGAATTTATCAAGACCATTGAGGGGCTCAATAGAAACATATTCATCTTTAGATTTATCTAAAGTAATGGACATTGCATCAAGCTCATGGTAAGATAAATTAATGGACATGTCATCATGATCTTGAGTGGATCCACTTCCCTCTTTGATCCAATTATTTTTAGGATTATTGGCTAGGCTAGACTCTTCTTGTTCGTTGATATCTTCTTCATTGCTAATCTATCGATTGTGGCAAGGACCTAGATATAACAATTCTATCTCATCCTCATATTATTTTGATGCCTCACTGAAGGAGTTAGAAGGCTTAACATAAATTATTATAATGGGATGATGATATCCTAGCAGATGAAATTAGCCTAGGTCAACGTAATCATTCTCATCAATCTCATCCCCAAAGCCTATGGTTAGGCACTAGAGAGAGTCTTGAAGGAGTTCATCTGGCATACACACATAATATCCTAAGATAAATTTATCTATAGGGAGCTAGTATTATGGTTGATAAGGTGTCCATATACCCTGCTCGTAATGACCAAGACCATTCTCATGCTAATGGTAGTGGTAAAAGTATTGTAGGGTGAAATATGGGTTTGATAAATAATTGAAATCCCTTGAAAATGGATCATCATCATCCTCCATCATAGGGGATGAACTCATAGAATTTTCAATACCTCCATAGATGAAGTTTATTTGATTTGGAGGTACCCCCAAGGGCACAACTATACCAATGGGTAGTGATGGTAAGCAAGGCCTGTCTGTGTATTTAATGGACTCGATGAGAGGAGTAAATGTGATATTTTGTACTATATATTCAGTAAGTTTAAGATTAGTCAAATGAACCATGACTTGCGATGGGGTGGATGAATATGATGGAGGTGTAGCTCGAGATGGTTTAACCATAGAAATAGGTGGTTCCTCTTCATCCATTAGATTCAAAATATTTGTTGCAAAAATGGTTGAAAGAGATTGTAGTATTTCTTTGATCAGTGCATTTGATACCTTCTCATTCATAGGGTCTAATGATAAATAAGGGGTATCAAAAGAAATTAATGGTAATGGTGAAGATGGAAGAGGTGGTGATGATTCAATGGGTGGTTGTGATGGGAGTGATGGCTTTGATGGGGGCTCTAGATATTTGATAGGATTGTTAAGATGGATGCCCAAATACATGGATGGGAAGACAAATTATCATGGATTACTAACCATATTACAATATTTGAAAGGCTTGAAGTTTGAAGGGACTACATGAACTTATCCTTCATGGAAATATTTAATGCACTGGTGTAGTATAGATGGGATGCACTTCATATCTCTAATCCAAGGTCGGCCAAGCAATATGTTATATTGCATCACACCTTCCAAAATGTGGTATAATGTAGGAATCATATTTAGTCCAACCTGGATAGGAAGGACTATTGTGCCAATTGTAGAGCATAGAGCATCATTAAATTCTCGAAGAGTGAAAGTGGATGCTACAATATGCGATATTGGAATACTAAGATGTTCCAGTGTGGTAGTGGTGATTATGTTGATAGAAGAACTTGTGTCAATCAACACTCATTTATAGGGGATCTGGTTTACACAAGAAATGATGTGCAATAGAGGATCAACTTTGTTAGTGGGTACTAGATTGATCTCATGATCATAGAAAGTTATGACTAGTTCTTTACATTTTTAATGTGCCCCACAAAATTGGTAAAAGCATTGGGATCCTAGGGCTACAATTCAATAGATTTTAGAATCTCCATTAAAGCTTCTCTATGTCATGGCGATTGTTGTATCAAATCATAGATGGAGATTTTAGTTGATATCATTCTTAGATTTTGGGTAACCCTACTTTTGATTGTCACCACTAGTTGGGGTGGTGGACCTTGGATAGGATTTGATTGCAATAAGGGCTATGACATATAAGGAATATTGGTTGGAGCTATAAGTGGTGTAACTCGATCAAGATATCTCCTATTCCTTGTCATAATATTGATCATCCCAATGAACCCCTTATTGGGTGGGGCCATGTGGACTTCGTTGACCTATATTATCTAATATTCCTTAACCTCATGTGTAGGTAAGGGATCCTTGAATATGCCCATCTATTGGTTATCGATAGCAAGTGGATTATCAATTTGTAGTTGATTTTTATCGAGCATATCCTGTACTATGTTCTTAAATGTATAGCATGCTTGGATATCATGACCATTTTTTTTATGATAGATAATACAGGTGCTCTCTATACCTCTTAGGTTTTGGGATATTTGGATCCATGGGATGAATCTCAAGCAAGGTGATAGCCTTCGCCTCACACAATCAATTAAAAAGTGATGCCAAAGATTCAAGTAGTGGTGTATAGTTGCAAGGTAGGTGATGTAGTTGATTCTGTGCCTAATTTCATTGAGGTTGATCGTGGTATTGCGTAGGATATGGTTGAGCCTAATAATTGGGTTTTGTGGCATCATTTGTTTCTCAAGCCTTGAACACTCAGGACAACTTAATTGACTAAAGGTGGTTTTTGTTGTGTATAATTACCTCTAGAGTTATTTTGCTATTATTTCTTACAAATTTTGATGTCCCTCTCTTGGACCTTAATGTGCTCAATGACCTTGGCCTATGCCAAAGCCTCCTTGAATTTTTGGTATTATTGTAGTTGTAAGAAAAGTGAGATTTGCTTTGAAAAACTCCTAATGAACATTTGGGTAAGGCCTATGACAAGTAAGGTGAAAGGTAATTTTGACATAACCTTTCTCCACATATTGCCATATTATGTGATAGGCTCATCATAAAATTGTCGAAGGTTGGACAAGTCATTCAAGTTTACTTTCTTCTTTATGCCAAATGAGAAGCATTCTAGGAATGCATTTGCAAGTTGTTCAAAGCTATAGATGTTGTGCCTTGGTAGATGGTTATACCACTCTAGGGTTGGGCCAAAGAGCATTATCAAGAAGGTCCTAAGTAACAAGGTGTCATGCTGCTATGTAATGCACCTTTGATGGGTTTGCTTCCTATAGGTACTAGGTATGAGGACCTCCTCATGCGATGCTTTTTACAATCGTTCCTAGTACGATTGTTGTTGATGCAACCTTTTTTGGTGTACCCTTTGTTGGGATAATCAACTTTGTTCTAGGTGTTCTTGATCCATTTGCAACTTATCCAACTGTACCTGGTGTAGCTACTCTTATTTATTTATGTTCTACCTAGGTATTTGATTCACTTGATCAACCATGTGAGGTTGATGAGCCCTTGTATTAATATGAAGGGACTTGGCTTGCTCTATGGACCCAACAAGTTTGGCTACCTATTTTCCATGATAGAGGAAAGTTGTGTTGACCTGGTCCTTAGGATTGAAGGTAAATTCTACATACTTGGATGGTGCATAGGCACAATGTGCTTGCACAAAACACTCTTAGCATGGATAAATAGGATAACCTAGATCTTCTTCTTCCTCATATTCAAGATAGATGTGAGTAGATGAGGCTATCCTATTAGGATGATGAGGGTCGTACCTATCTAGGTGAGCAAATTTTTGGCTCATCCATGGATGATCAAGCAGAGTGGCTTGGTCATCTAGGCTAGGCGATGGCATATACTCTTGCTCCTACTTATATTGGTGGATAGATCAGGTCAAAATGTGAATTTGTAGCACTTCCCTACTAGGCCCCTCAGTGGGTTGGTTATCTTTAATAGTAGCATGGGATTGGTTTTGACCAAGAAGATCATCTTCTCGATCATATTGAGGACCCATAGATGCACCCTGGATAGAGATATCCTAAAGATTAGATTTCCTATAGGTGATGTTAGCATTACGATAGATACCAGGATACCATATAGGAATGACTATATCCTCAAGACTGAACCAAAGATGTTTTGTGCCTCCTTGCAAATTTTTAACAACACTAACTCATGAATGAGCTTAGTTGCACGTTGTTACCATGATGTTGATTAAGCAAATGGTAAAGAAATAAACAAGTAGACAATGTGATTATCTCATTTAAGTTTTGATTATGAATTCTTATAACTATTTGAGTGTGTTTTTATGTATACCTTATTCCTTATGAATACCAGGGGTGAAAAATAGAAAACTACTAAAGGTAGTTTGAACACACCTCCCTGTTGAGGAGTGTAACTCAAATGGAAAAAAATGGCTTCCTATTGGATATTGGCTCAAGGTAAAAGCAAAGGAATAAAAATTACCTCTTGAAGGAGATCACGCTATCTGAGTCCTACTACTTGCCTAATATATAAGAATTAACTCACAAGATTTCACTTTACTCTTGAGCGAGCTTGAATAAAAATAACAGCTACGTTTAACTTATTATTAAGCCCCATGGTAAAAGGGTATTACTAACCCTCCCACTTTGGATGAACCCAAGAGTAGGGGAATTTCTGGTGGTGAAATATAGAAAGCCACTTGCTTTGGCCACCAGGGTTGCTATGGTGTGAGCCAATGAATGGAGATGAAGCCCACCATTGCTGGTCTCAATTAATGGTTGGTGATAAAATCCAACTCGTTAATCTTAAAGTGAAACATGGTGTGTGGGTTTCCTTTTATTATGCAAATTAAATAAATCATGAAGCACACGATGATTTTCACTAATGTAGAAATTAACGTTTGATTTTCAAAAATCCTAAAAATAATAATCAAAACCTCTAAAATATAGAACCCTACAAAATAATATTATAATATTTATTATTATAATATTAAAGTAACTCATAAAAGGTCTAAGGGTGAAAGAGAAAAATACCTAGGCCCAAAGGAAATAATATTATAACATTTTTATTATAATATTAAAGGCTAATATTAAAATCCTAAGTTAATTTATAAATTATTTATAATATTTATATTATAAATTAATTTATAAAATAATATTATTAAAACCCAAAGTTGGGTTGGGCGCAAAATTTGATTTAAATTTTTATTCCCCCATCGACGTTCGAAGGAAAGGAGCATATGGTATAAATACCATAAAGTTTACCTCACAAAAGTAAGTCTCCAAAAATATTATGCACATGTGATTTATGAAAGTGAATGTGAAAGATTAGTGAGCAAATAAAGACAAGATTTTATTGTTTTTTAATTGCACCCAAAAAATGTGAAGGACAAAGTGACCAAGGTGTAAAGCCTTGACACCAACCAATCGATTGGGCTAGCGGTAAGTTTGAGGTGTGTAAAGGATAAAGCCTTTTTGTTAGGCTTTGGTGTTTGAGGAAGAAACAAAGCACTCAAAGCGCTTTTACCTCCCACGTGAGTGCTTAGCTCATGCGGTAGGGTGGTCGTGGCTAAGGTGCAGGCAACAACTTGACTTGGGATCGAATCCCACCGAGGTGTTTGCAAAGGTACTTTAATTTTTTATAATGTGCATGTGGTCTAAGGTTGTATTGTGAGTGCATGTGGTCTAAGGTTGTATTGTGAGCGCCTAGGGAGATATAAGGTGATTAAATAAAATTTTAATTTTATTTTAATTAAATGTTGTGAAGGATTTAAGTGTGGTTTAAAAGTGAATTGATTTATTAATGGAAAGGTGTGATTTGATAATGCATTTTTGAGTAGGGAGACATAAGGGAGTTATTTTGATTATTTGTATGCATTAAAATTATGAAGTGGATTATTCTGAAAGTGTGTTAATTGAACCTTTTCTAGGTGTATTTTTAAAATGTTGGAGATTATAAGGTGTACTTGAGACTTGTTATTTTTGTATGGTGAAATAAAATTTTGAGTGGAGATTTTGAGATAGATTATTACTACCTAACCTTGAGATTGGCAAAGAAGATTTGATTGTGACAGAGATAGGTTTTGAAGATATATCTCCATCAAAATAAAAGGTATGGGTGACAAAGATATGTTTTAAAGATATATCTCCATCAAAATAAAAGGTATGGGTACATCTTCCTTGTGAGTGAAATATTGTTAAGTTGAATGTTGTGAATTCTAAGTTGGAGTGGAAAGGTTTGTTTGATAAGCATTGTTGAGTGATCTTTCATGTGCATGATTGGTGAATGTTTATGAGAACATTTGAGTGTGAAGTTGAGAACTATCTTGAACTAGGGTTTGTGAAATATCATGAGTATCATTGTTATGTGAGATTTTTTGATAAGCATTATTGGAAATATTTGAGTAAACTTTCATGTGCATGATTAGAGTTTGTGAAAAGATCATGAGTATCATTGTTATGTGAATGTGAAATCATCTTGATTCAAGGGTTGAGATTCATAGTGTGAGTTGTTGGAAGAATAGTGAAACACTTGGTTAGGATTTGCAAGCAATTTGTGTTTCATTGAGTGAATGATTGAGTGAAATTGAATGAACATCATTGTGAAACGGGTGGAAAATGGTATTTGATCTAACAATATAAATACAATGTATGTTGAACAAAAAATATGTATTTCATTTATATTCAAAGATAAAATAGGTTACAATAGGGACAAATTTCCCTTTCATGATGTCTTTTACAATAAACTTCACAACAATCTTGATACCGCATGCTATCATCTCCTAATTTAGATGGGCTTGTGTGCCACCGTGGTGTTGTAGTTGTAGCTACTTTCCCTTATCGATTCTAGATCAAACCTATAAAAGGGGTTAGTTCATTGGGGGGCTTGCCTTAGTTAGACCCCATGTTTATAAAGACAAAATAGATGGTAAATATGCATTAAAAACTGAAATTAAAGGTGCAAAAGCTGATAAAATGACAAAACAAAACTTACCTCCCAAATCTAAGATAATTTGGGGCTTGTAGAACCAATTCACCACTCGAGGGGTGAACTGATGCCAAATTTGCAGGGTGGAGGGTGAATCAGACCCTGGGAACTATTTTGCAAAAATCCTTCGATGGGAAGGTTCCTTGGCTGCTTTAATGTTGTTGTTCAGGTTCAAATTCATTGTGTCATGTATCCGTATGCATTTGGACAGAGTTTCTATCCTTTAAACATAATATGGAGAGATAGTTAAGTGAGGGTTTGGGCCCACTATATATATAAAATGGCAAGGTGTAGGGGGAGAGTTAAGGAAACTAACCCTAGGCTGAAGTCTAACCAAATTTAGGTTAGGGTTTGTGATATGGAAGTCTCCTATTCCTCATAGAAAATATCCTATCCTCACACATGTGTGAGGAAGGATTAGGTCTAATCAGGATTAGGAGGTCCTAAGTCAAATTAGAGCTTGATTAGGATTTTTAGGAAAATATCTTAGCTAATCCTAATTACACACGTGGGAGGATGTAATTAGTGTTAATTATGGATTAAGAGTTCAATTAATCAAATTTTCCCTAAAAAGGTGATTTAAGTGAAGTCAACATTAAATTAGATTTTAAGAATTGACTTGGTAATTGTTTTTGTCAACTAATACCCCGTGGGGGCCTCAATTGAGTGAAAATAGGCTATTGAAGGATATCCCAATGCATGGATGTGATTTTGAAGGCTTATTAGGGTTTTGGACCTGAAAGCTGATGAAGTGGTATATGGAGGTCTACACACTACTATGGCAAACTACGACAATCTACGCATGACTACACATGACTACACTGGATGTCTATATTTTACCTCTTTTTGTACTATACTATGTGGAGCATAGTTTAATACAAAAATGTGAAGGGTTTGTGCAGAAGGAAAAGGGATAGAAGGGGAATGGAATCCAATCAAAGGTATGTAGTCGCTCGAAGCATGACCATACAAAATTAACTGGATGTCCAAGGGAAATAAGAGAAGAGAATGAAATCCAATCAAAGGTAGGTATCCGCTCGAAGAGTGACCATACAACATTAACTAGATGTCCAAGGGAAAGAAGAGAGGAAGGAAATAATGAGAAGAGGAAAGAAATAACAACAATGCTGGTTAATGGAAATGGATGATTGTGAATGCAATGTTGTGATTTTGCTAAGGCTGTATGACATTTTCAATGCCATACCAGTTGCTTGAGAATGACAAATTTTGACTGCTTTGCTTTTGCAACCAGATCAGCATGGTCCAAAAGTATGAATAGGAAAAAAGCCTATCTAAATATTTGTTGTTGATTTATTGATGAGAACATGGTGACAAGTGTCAAACCATTTGAACTAAAGGGACATTTAGCTTATTCAAACATGTCATTCATTGTGCTTCATGAATTCTAGATATAAATACTCTAAATGTTGTGCTAGGATTACACCAAACGTATCATTCGTTATGTACTCGACGTACAAGAATGCTAGATTGACTTCTCCATAGAAATGCATAGCTCTCATGATGTAACCCATGTCTAGTTGGGATTGAGATTATTTCGTATGATAATATTCAACAAAAAAATTTGTAGACAAATGTGCTACTCACACTTTTGGATTTTCAATTGTGTGGTTGCATGCAAAGCTGACTTTGGATATGAATACCCCCTCAAACGAGGAATAAAAAATGAGGCGAATGAAATGTGGTGATTTGATGATGCAGTGATTGATAAGATACCAATGCATGATGAAATTGATTGCAAATTAAAATAGAAGATAATTTGAGAGGGTTCCTAGGGTTTTAGAAGAAATTTGCCTAATTTCCTAGGGTTTTGGGAGCAGTTTGATTGATTTTGGAAGGTTTTAGCTGAATTCACCACATGGGGGGTGATTTGGACATAAATCACTACCCAGGGGGCTGAATTGGATCTGGATTCACCACTCAAGGGGTGAATGCAAGTTTAAAGCCTATTTAAACCCAAAATTGCTTGGAATTGGTTCATTTTAACAATGGGAGATATTGGAAAGCAACTTAGAAGAGCTTTCGATAATGCGAGGAGAGCACGGTTGGCAATTTTGAGGAAGACGATGATGAGGGGATGCAACGCAGCTGATAGTAGATGCGAGGATCCATCGGTAAGTGTCCTTTCTATTTGTTTTTTGAATTTGTTTTGTTTTTCCTGAGAAATGTGAATGAGGGGGGAGGTTTTCATCCCGTTTTAAAAAAAATGTAAATTTTAATTGAAATTCGAACACATAGTGTAAAACTAGCCAAATAGGTACCCAAAAACGTGATTTATTTCTGAGTCTGACTTGTTTTGGCACCAATTTGATCGGGTGATGGGTAGAGTAGGTGTGAAGTTTGACCATCCATTTTTGGAGTAATGGAGTACTATTTTTGGAATGTTATTGCATTTTATCCATAAAAGTGGGAAATGGGTATCCCATTATGTGACTGTTATATTTTTTGCCTTCGTTTGGCATGATTTTTGAATGTGTTATTTTTGGGTGTAAGGTAGTAAACTTTGACTATTATATTTGCCATTTTAGAGGTAATATTTGTGGAAACCGATGAAACTTTCACCTTAGAAGGGCAAAATGGGTATCCAAAAATATTGTTTATTTTTGTAGATAATTTAATTTGGCCTGCCTTTGATTTGTGTGCCAAGGTGTGGGTAATGTGAAATTGGAATTTAGTTGTTGGGAGTCCAATTTGTACTGTTTTCCACGTTTGTTTGAACTTTTGCTACGAAGTGGGCAAATGGGTGTTAAAAAATGTGACTATTATTTTTGGATTGTGTGTTTTGATGTGTGTTCCGTTTTGGTGTATGTATGGTAAAATTGACCTTGAAATCTATGTTGCTTTGTATGTTGTTTTTTAATTTTGTTGAAATTTTACTGCGAAGTGGGAAAATGGGTATTCAAGAATGTATTTTGTTTTTGTATGTTGAATGAATTGATCTTGTTTTGGATTTCGTGCCACAATGGATGTGTGGGTGATTTTTTTTTGGTTTTTTGAAGCCAAATATGTACTGTTTGTCACATTTGTTCAAAATTTTTCCATGAAATGACAAAATGGGTATCCAAATATGTGATTATTTTGTTGATATGTTTTGCCATGTGACTTGTGTACTATTTTTGTCTCGAAGTGTGTGTCAAATTAAATAGTTTTAATTTGTAAATTTTGATTCATGAAGTTTGATTTGATTGCATTGTTATGTGGATGGCTAATGTGTGTTTTGTTGTGTTTTATTATGGATGAACAGGTGAAAATGCTCAAACCCCATCATCATGTGCAAAAAATGAAGGATGATTTTAATAAGTTGATGAATATACCTTATGAGCTGAAGTGGTTAGATGACATATAGTTTTGAGGTGTGTGGGAGTGTAAAAGCATACATACCAACAGGGCATATGTGTCTGCATTATGCAAGTAATGTGATGTGGATAGGAACATGTTTCATTTTCCCACTAGGGAAATGACTATTATCTTGGAAGATATATATCGTATTTATAATTTGTTGATTGAGGGTGTTTTGATGACAGCAACAACTGATGATAGTAAGGAGGTTGTGTTGGAGCAGTTCTTTGGGGTAAATTGGAGAGACATAAATATTTCTAATATGGATTATGAGTGGTTGTGATTGAAGAAGAAGATATCTGATTGATAATGTGCAGCCATGATTATGATCTCCACCTATGCATTACCTGATACTTAAGGATTATATTAACCTTGAATATGTTAGATGTGGTGAGTGATATGGTGGAGCGTAGGGTCATGTTTGCATGGGCACCTGCACTATTGGCCCAAGTGTACCAGGAGTTGCACGATGTTGTGCAATCTAGATGCATGGGGTTGAGTTTGATTTCCTTGTTACAGGTATGGGCATGGGAGCACATAGCTATTGAGATACCATCATTATTGCCTCACCCTATGCATATGAGGGGCAAGGAGTATTTTCCCTATACTTTGAGGTGGAGTACAAAGGCGGAGAAGGGTATTAAGAGGCCATATAAGGTTGATCCATTATTGTGGAGGGGTAAGTTTGGATACCTAACACCTGGTGACATTAAGTGGAGGCCTTGGTTGGGTGGGGTAAGGTGGGATGAGGATGATGAGCATCTACGTGCCATTAGACAAGGTAGATGGTTAGTGGGGTGATATACTCAATAGGCTGAGTATTTTTAGTTTTATCAGGTGAGGTGATAGTTTGGCTTACAACAGGATATTCCAGGGCCTATTATCATTTATTTTAGGTGGTGAGGTGATAGAGGATAACGTCTTGTGGTTTTACCTTGGGTTTGGGATAGCTATCCACCTATGGCTACCCCACATGTGGAGAATGTCAAGATGACTCTAGAGTTTGAGGCATGGTGGGTGATGCAGGGTTGTGAGCCTGGCAGAGGTGTAGTTGATTGATGGGTGGCACATAATGTTGAGGCACCTCCACCAGAGAGGAGAGTCATTAGGGGGGCTTGTGCTAGGTTAGAGGATGTAGCTAGAAATGAGAGGGAGGTTTCTCTATGACGGTCATGGTGACGCTTGGGTGGTGCAACGAGCACCCAAGGAGTGGGGGTAGAGGAGGTACCTGTGGATGTTGACGTGGCTATGGGGTAGGTTGTTGGAGTAGAGGAGGAGAGATGTGGAGCTAATACTATGGGTGATATAGATGATATCATTGATATTGGTGCATTTGTGGATGTGGAGAGGATTCCTTTTGATATCCAAGAGAGGCAGGATGTGAAGGAGGAAGCACGAGAGCTACGGGATAGAGTTTGGTAATTGGAGGTTGAGGTGGAGCAGCTGAGGACTAGGATTATTAGCCAATAGCATGTACAAGAGGAGGCTTCTTAGGCTATTGAATGATTGACCAATTCATTGGTTGAAGAGTCTGTGAATTATACGAGTCTTGTCTGATAGTGCATGAGATCCCACTGCCTAATTATGATCGGGTTGTATCCCAATATGGGATAAGGTTACAAGTGTGGGCACCTTCTCATCATAGCCAGCGTAGTGTTGATTTGATAGGACAATTGGCTGCTAGGTTTAAGGTGCAGGATCAGCCTACCGTGGATACAGTTCTAAAGGTTAAGGTAGAGTCGAGTAGGGCTGCAGAGATACGGGCGAGCTGTGAGGGATGTGGGGAGACTCCTGGTGGTAGTTAGTATTATTATTTATTGTAGCCTATGAGAATTTTGATGATAGATGATGGGCATAGTCCCAGCTTGTAACCTATGGGTATTTTGGATGGATGATATATATATACACATTTTGATTTTGGTTGTTATATATACATGTGTCATTGTTATGGTTTGAAATGTGTTCTCTTTATGTTTGCATAGATAGCATAACATAGTTTGTAGGTATGTATGATAAATAGATATACATGTGTGATATGGTTTAGATCTATTATCATTTTGTAGTATGAATGAACTGTAGAGTAGTATGCATGATTGTATTTTGAATGCAGTATGATGTAATATCAGATGTAATTTTGTAGTGAATGCATGTAGGGTGAATGCAATAATGTGATTTGATATTGAAATGCATGTAGGATGAATGCAATGATATGATTTGATATTGAAATGCATGTAGGATGAATGCATAGCTATAATGTGCACTAACTGTATATGACATAGATGCATGGATGCATGTATGGATGTACTGAAATGTGCCAAGGAAGCACTTTGTATCATGGCATTTACCTGTATGGATGCGATCCATTCCATGATTTCAAGGATGTTGGATAATGTAAGGCATATGTAATGGCTTTGACCAACATAGTTGTGACAATCAAATCTTAGACCCACAACTATACAAGTATATGTGGCAACTTATAACTAATGGGATGGTTCAAAATCTGTCATGGACCTATGTGTGTGAATGTGTGAGGTTCATTTATCCATTTTGAGGGAGGTAGGATTAACCCGTTGTAGACATAACCGGACTAGCTAGCTCATCCGTAAGTAAACAATGATCTATACAAAAGCAGGATGCTAATATTACAGATATGTTGCCATTTTTAAGACTATTCCACTGGTAGGCAGGCTCTTGGAGCCTATTTATAGCGATGAAAATCATCCCATGGTGTTATGTTTACCTAAGGACCAAAGGCAATGAAGCATAACATGGGTGATATAAGGAGGTTTTTCCTTTTTTTTTATGCCCCTCATCTATTGTTGACCTATTTATTGTGGTGCTCTTTTTTCTTTTTTCTCTTTATTTTTTATTTTTTTGTTGGTGCTCTTTTATTTTCTCGTGGTGCTATTTTGTATGGGCAATGACTTTTGTTTTCTACCCAATCATATTATTTTTGCTTATGCTTGATCCCTTTGTTTATCCCCAGGTCGTATTTGGACCATGCAAGCGATAGGGTGAGCAGGGGATATCGTTTGCTAGATGGCGATATCTACTCAAGATGTACTCTTTCCTAGACACAAAATTGTTTAATCTATAACTTGTTGTGAGTGGTCTATGAGAGAAGTTGAACTAGCCTAAATATCCATAAGAATAATGTACAAGACTTGTTATCTAGGGGTAACACTAGATTGACTGAACTAAAGAGTAGTCAAAGTCGAACACGACACCTATATATACCTTGATCTTAAAAAGAGGGAATGGAAATCCAGGTGGTGATGCTAACAAGTGTATTTGTTACTCCTGCTAAAGGCACATTTTGGGGGAGAATGTACAAACATGAACTAAAATTTTAAATGAAAAGCATATGGATATGTGCAATGGATGTAAATGTAAATGATGCAAGTGGAGGAATGCAATATCTACAAGAGGAAATTCATGACATATAGATGAAGGAGTTTGGAAAACTTATCTACATATGAGTAAAGTATGTTGTGATGAAAAAAGAGTGATGCTATGATCATGGTTGCCCCAACATGTAGGGTGTGTGTAGTAGGTGAATAAGCTATGAGTTGTATAGATGTATGTAATAATTGCCAAAAGAGGGAGGATGTGAGAGTAGGATGTACAGATGGAAGAAGTGAGAAGAAATAGACTTTGGTAACCAAAAAGATAAGGGGATTACCAAAATCCAACAAATATAGAAGAGAAGTGAGTCAGCATGGGTAAGAAGTAGAAGAAGCAAGAAAGAAGAAGAAAAGTAACTAGAACTACTACCAATCGAAGTAGTGTGGGTCCAGTCGAGAGTGGAATGGTGAAGTGATGATGCAGCTGGGATTGTGGATGTTACTATAGTTGGATATGTTGTGAATGTAATGGGCTGGTGCTATCAAGGTGGTATGAGATGGTAAGGTTATAGGGGTAATACAACATGGAGGACTCATAATTCAACTAAATGGGATGGAACATTCTAGTGATGGGGTTCGTTCACCATGCAACATGTTGTGCACTAGGTTCTCGAATGATCAACATTATTTGATGTCATGACATAGTTGGCAATGGTAGATACAATACTATCTCTCAATGTAATTTTATGGTTTGGAGCATGAGGGATCAAGGGGTCAAATTTTTGGGAGGAAGCCTTAATGCATCAGGTGATAGAACATTTTTGACAACAACGTGAATGGAACCGGTATGGGGTAAATATAAGGATTTGTTGGAGGTGATGAAGGTAGGTCTACCTATGGGTGTGTGGTTCAAGGGTTTGATGTAAGTTGGATATGAGATCGAGGGGTGGATCTATGTGAAGGTGAGGGTGCACGAGTCATCGGAGACTGGCGTTTGTGCACATGAAAATGGTAGTGGCTCATCTATAGCTCTAGAGCCTTGATGTAGAAAAAGAGATGTTGTATGTCATGATGTTGTGGTGATAGTATCAGTGAAGGTGGTGATCGGGGCCTTGATGTGTGTGGTGTGGATTGGTATACACGGGAAGATGGATGAGATCTCGATGATGAGGGGGAATAGTGGAAAGGCCTCGAGGATTTGATAACTTGCCAAGAAGGCAAGTCTCACAGGGGGAAAGGTGGTGTCTAGAGTACATGTGGCATGGGGGATGGCCCTAAACAATGGTGCACATGGGATGGAGGTATACCACGAAGATGGCTTGGATAGCTTGAGAAGCATGGGCTTACAAAGCTTGGGCATAGGAGGACTCACCATTGGGAAGCATTATGGATAGGCATGAAGGGCGAGCTAGGTAAGGGGTGTATCCTCTGTTAGGAGGGTGACAAGATCCTAGGGGGTGATGGGGATGATCCATTGGTGAATAGGAGTTTTTGATATCATCAAGCAGGTGAGAGGGTGACCCCTATTATTAGGGATGGGATGATTCTTCCTTTTCATAAAAATATTATAGGGATACCTGGCTATCTTCAGATTAGGGTGAGTAGGAAGAGCTTTTATGGTGAGTTGCCATGTGGTGGGGTGGTGTGTGATGATCCGAGTGTGGCGAATGTGACATCTGCCTAGGGTGAATGATAAGTACTAGTTGTGCTAGGTCAGCTGGTGTAATGGGTATAAACTATGACTACGAATAATCTTGCATGGTGTTGTCATGTATTGTTGTTGTTGGTGTGAATGTGGATAATGTAAATCCTACAAAAAGAGAAACAAATACCAATAGTATATAAATGACAATCAAAGAGTAAATAAATGTGCATGTATAATATAATTGTAAAATAATAGAAATGCATGTTTGGTGATGTGCGTAGTAGCTAATGTGGTTGTGCATAGCAGTGTATACCACTTGTGATAGTGAATGCCTGTGTATTAGGCATTGAATGCATGGAGGTGCAAGATGTTGATGGGTTCAGGCTTGTTAAGGCCTTCCAAATTGGCCAGATGATATGCTCCTAAGCCATATTTGTGTGTAATAATGAATGGAACCAACCAGTTTGGGGTAACTTGTCACGTTGTTGGTGAGGCTGACTCATGATTTGTTGGTTTTCCTTGAGAATAAAATCACTGATTTTAAACTTGTGTTGATGTATCTTAAAATTGTAGGCATGACTAAGGCGATCTTGATAGACTTGTGTGTGCTCGATTGCATGAATGCGATGTTCATCGAGAAGTGTTAATTTATCTAAACGAGCTTGGTAAGTCATCTCATCATCAATGAAATCCTTCATAGATATCCTTAAGGAAGGTATTGTTGAGTGTATATTTTTCCCAATTACAAAACACCACCACATGCAGAGTATTGAATAGAAAAATCTCTCTTGAAAAGAAACCAAATGACAAACATTCAACTTCTCCAAGGTTTTGGTAAAATATCTAAAATATTACAATAATGCCAAAAATAATTCAATAATGCATGTGACCATAAACAAGGGGCCTTTGTTGGTTCTAAACAATGCTTAGTGATTGAAAGATCTAACTAAAAAGCAAATGTAAAATAAAAGCAGTTCTTTTTAGGATTTTTTTAAATTGGTGCTACCCTGAATCCCTGTTAGTAAAGTATTTTATCTTCATTTAAAAGGTTTCAAATGATAAAATGTGGAATTGTCCACCTTATTTTAATGCTCGTGCCATTAATATGAAGTAAATTTTAGATAGTGGGTTCATTTTATCTTCCTTATGTTGATGCCACTACCCTAATTGTGGTTAGTAGAAGTTAGCATGTTAGCAATGTTAGCAAAGTTAGCTTTCACTTATTATCTTAACTTAATGTGAAACTGTAGGTTAATATCCCTCCTAAACCATATTTTTTATTTGAAAGTTTAGATTAATGAAGTTTGGAGGTGCAAAATTTTTGGAAAATGACCAGAATAGAAACAACTTGAAAGCTTAACAATTCTAGAAATGGACCAGAATAGAAATAAAACTAAAAGGAAATTAGAAAAAATTCTGGAAAATGACCAGCATGGAAACAACTTGAAAGCTTAACAATTCTAGAAATGAACCAGAATAGAAATAAAACTAAAAGGAAATTAGTAGAAATTCTCGAAAAGGACCAGAATGGAAATAAAAGAAAATGAAATTTTGGATGGACCAAAATGGAATGATTGAGTGCTTGAAATAAAATGAACTTAAAAATAAAAAAACAAATTTGGTTAGCTGAAAAGTCAAATTATGAATTAGTTTAGCAAGGTCCTCCTTGCAAAATCCCAAGTTATGAGGTAATCATAAAACAACCTGAATCAATGGACCTGAAACATAAGCACAATACCATTAAATCAAGTGTGAGACTCAAAGGAAATAATGGAGAAACTGCATCATCTTGACCTTTGCCTATTGCAAAAAATTTCATGGCATAAGACAATGGCTAGAAGTCACTAAAATACAGAAATGATAAGACACTAAAAACATTAGTGTTATGATAAAAACACTCCTTTTGATTTTGCTCACAAAAGTTTGCTACCCTTTCAAAATTTGAAAAAATGCTCTTTCTTATTGCTTTTCGAAATGCTACATCATTTCCAACCCCCTTGTACACTGACTTCCTTGGGTATTTAAGGTTTCTCTCCATCCTTTCATATTCCCTTTTCTTTATGATGTTAAAGAAAAATATAAGATAAAACGAATTTGCTTTGTTTCATCTTCCATTGTGACCCCTTTTAACATCATACAAATAATAATGATAATAATAGATAAACCTCGAATACCCCCTTTTTTCATAAGCCCTTTCTTTCATATTAGGGTTTTAAAAAACAAAATAAACCCTAATATATTATTTTCTCATCATATATTATAATATAACTTACACAAACCAAACTTACTTATAACTCCCACGGTTTATATAAATTATAATATAAACTTTTAAAATGAAATCTCACGCTCTTTATAAACATGAGGAGCGAATATTCATAAAACATAGTCCAAGCAAAATAAGTGAAACACATCATCTTCCCCAACTCTGTATATGCTCCTACTGAACTTCCTTCGCAACGCATTCTACTCTGCAACTCATGACCTTCATCTTACATCCTTATGTCTCCCGGGCGATGTTGAATGACTACTACTACTATGACAATGATGGTTGTCCTCCTGTACAACAACCCGAGACACTTCACAGTGGCCGCTGTTAGATTACAACAGTGGTGCCCCTGCATGTCTATGCTTCTAGGCACTCAGACTCTCTCTGATTCTTCTCCTCTCGACGAACCAAACAATACCCCTGCATGTCATTTGAGGTTATATGGGTGAGCATCTAATTTAGGGTTTGTGTGAGAATCTTAGGGTTTCTGTCTACCAACCTACCCCTTTCTGTGTACTGCTTGTCCAGGCTGGCCTCATGATTTCACTATCAATTATCATTAAAGTCGTGTATCCCAGTCATTGCTAGCCACCAAATTTGTCTGACGACCATCGAGTTCATCGCTGCTACTTGCTTCGCTATGATATGGACCCGTGCAATGACCACACTGCTATATTTTATGGTAAATAAATTTTCTTGACATTGTGATGTATGGTGTATGACTATATAGTAGAAAATGGTGTGACAGTTACCGATGATTACCCCCGTGCGCATTGATCTGCATATTCCTTCATCCATGTATTTGGTCGCCTCCCGTGCAAACTCTAAGTCCTCGATTCCACGTATCCAAATTTCTCTTGTTAAATCCGGTTAACTTCATTAACAAAACCATGTGCAATGTTTCAACTATGGTTTCGTCTTGCCTTGCTGGCTTGACACGACTGCCGCCTCCTAAGTGGACGCCCGTTACCTGCACATACTAAAAAAATCTATCAAGAAACCGTCCACCTGCTATCTCTGGCGACTGCACGGGCTCCACATCATGACCGCTGCACAATGTTCCCTGTTACCATACATGTCTTCCAAAATTATACTATCGAAGATTCTGATTATGGATTGCGCTATTCATGGATAATTGTGCATTACTTTTATTAGTCTTTTGTTACCTCCGTGTATTCTGTCAAGCAGTGCTACCATGTGGACGTCTGCCTTGACAAGCCAAGCATCCTACTGAATTCCATGATGCCTTCCATGTCATACTATTTACCAGCTACAATCAGGCCTCCAACTAACCGTGAATCCAAACCACCAGCGTTGAAGTCTACCACTTTCCATTTTCAGGCATTCAAATTGAAGCATTCCCTTTCGTAATTTGTCCACTATTTTGAAACCTGTCGATGCCTATTTGTTGTCCCAATATCCGTTAAAGGCACCCACTGTATTTGGTTTGCGCATTCTAATGATCGAAGGTGGCCTTTTATTTTCATCACACCACTTGACTTCTCTGGAAAAACGATTTTCACAATCGTCAAATGCACGACTGATGCTCCTCTTTAGCTATGTTTGAAATTATTTTCACTGTTGCTATATATTTCACATAGTTATGGTGCCAGGATACCTGACATTTCTACTGTGTTTGGGGAATGTCTCCAGATCATCCACCTTTTATTTTATTGAATATAATTGTTGGTTCCAATGGTGGTTTTGATTGTCCAAGCTGCCACAAGCTGCCACATAAACATCCTAGTATTTCTCCAAATCGACGTCACGCATTGTTTTTTTTATCACATAATCGATGCCATCGAGCCTCTACCATATTCTTCTCATTGATGAAGCCACTGTGTTCTGAAAACCTTATTTTCAAATGTTCCAATATCCACGTGCTGAATATTTTCTCTCATCGCTATTAAGTTCACTTCTAAAATATTCTGCCAGGTTCACCGCGATATTGTCACTACTACTCCCACCATGTCGAGAGGTTTGATGTCGTCTATCCAATCTGTGCCGGACTCAATGAATATCGAGATCATAATTATGAGAAAGAGGTTTTGTAGATATTTTTGACAGTTGAATCTGTTGACTAATGACAAACTTTGTTGGCATTTCCCTGTCATAGTGTTGGGTCCTCGGTTGTTGTTCTTTTTCACACTGTAGAGGTGTCCGGCTTGCGTAAACAGATGCCAAATCCTGTCTGTGTTAGTGAAGCATATGAGCTATCTAACGTTTGGCTTTTTTGTTCACCATTGCCATAGTCTTCTATACATGGCATCCACGCCATATCGGGTAATGTGGCCCTACCATGTCTGCTGCTATGTTCGCCTCCTGTGGTCGCGCAACTCAAACAAATATTTTCAAATAAAAATGAAGTGCTAACTTTTACAAGAACACAAAAAGACCTCCCAAAATGAATAATCTCGAAATCCCCATAACGATCCCATGATTCGGCTTTCATCAACGCTCACTCAAAAACAATGAAAGCTCCTAAAAACTTAAAAGAAAAAGGTGGGTCCCCAAGTTTTGGGGCTAGTTGTGGAGCAGCCACAACAAATGGCGACTCTGTTGGGAAATGCTCCTGAGCATTTCGGGTGAGAACCCAACCTGAAAACACACAAAACCCCAAAAATTAAAATTACAAGCATCAGCAAATATCCAAAGAATGAAAATAGACCAAAAGACATGAACCATCAAAATCATTCAGCATCAGCTCAGTGTGTGCAGAGTGATTCATTCCTTATCGTTTGAAACCATTCAACATTCCATCATCAGTTTCACATGGATGCATATGATATGTTATGGATGATTTATGCAATGATATGATATGGATGTATTGAAAGGATGTTATAATATGAACAACCTACTTTGGAGAGACTCAAACATTCTAGTACCATAAACAAACATACTAAAACTGTCTAACCCTCTTAGGACCAAATGTGTGTGCAGTGAATTCATTTACTAGATCAAGAGCTTAGTTATGAACCGCTACCATCCCGAACCAGTGTGTGCAAGTGGACTCAGAGCTTTGGGGAATCGGATTCTCAACCTAAGTATGATGAGAATTTGAACCTATCCTTACTACTCTGATCTGAGTTTATTACCTCATCTTGACCAAAATGATTAAACCTGTTATGGATGAAACCACAAGGCTAGCCTATCCGTTTGAGCGGTCAGAGGTCTCACTTTTAAATGAGACATGTCACCACGCATGAGCATACTCCACTGCCAGTCAAGCGTCTATAGCCCCGATGGAGGTTAGCCCCATAGTCCATGATTTTGCTTTTGATTTCTTGAATCTTGGGGATGACTACCCATCCTTCTGAGGGACATGTAGTACGATCCTTACAACCCAATAGTCAATGGTGTGATGGATATGGACTATTGAATATTTTACTTTGGATTTCTTGAATCTTGGGGATGACTACCCATCCTTCTGAGGGATATGTAGTACGATCCTTACAACCCAATAATCCATGGCGTGATGGAGGCAAAATCAGAGCTTTGGGGAATCAGATTCTCAACCTAAGTATGATGAGAATTTGACCCTATCCTTACTACTCTGATTTTGGGTTTCAAGTATTGTGAAAGTGGTAAAAACCACTGTTTTATGGACTATGTTGCATGATAGGACAGGCAAGAATGACTCTTTTCACCTCGCATTTTCTTCCAAGGATGGTTTTAACCATTTTTCTCAAGATGTATTTAAGATGTGCAAAACGTGCTTGGTTCAAGATAGTATTGGCATCAGTTCCCACTCTCAAGATCTTCTTAGTGTATCTTGTGCAATGATCCTAAGAGAATTTGACATATTTTTAGTGATTGCCTTTGAAATATAGATGAAAATGAGAGGCAATGCGATATGAAATGTACCCTGAAATGAGGCTAAATGAGATGGAGCATGTAAAATATTTAACCCTAATTTGTAAAATTGACAACTTCATGCATCACAAGTTTCAAACGATATACTTTAATGTGTTTGTGATAATTGTGGAGCCTTTTGCAGTACAATTCTGATGTTTCACATTCTCTTGATCTTATTAAACATTCATGAGGACATGAGCTGACATCTCACTCTCAAATACTAGAAAACAACCAAAACTTGGAAGCGAATGAATACAAAACACCCAATCAACTTACAAACATTCAAAACAAAATCCAAACCAAGAATAGATGAAAAATAGACATGCCCAAAACCAAACAAACAAAAACCAATACACCCAAGCTATATACAAGATATTAAATATTGGAAGCGAATGAATACAAACACAATCAGACTCAACATCATCAAACACAAACATATTTACATATAATACAGGATCTTTGCCTTTTCAGGCCTAAAAATAGTGCTTCAAATGTAGCCCGTTAATGGGCAAAGCTAAATCATTTCCATCCAAGGTTTTTAATCTGAAACTATTTTCACCTAGGATTTCAACAATTTGATATGGACCCAACCACAAACAATCAAACTTTTGATGATCTCCCTTCTTTTCATGACCTTTATCCCACAGTAAAACTAGGTCTGAAATTTTAAATGTTTTTATTTTGGATTTCTTATCAAACCATCTTTTCACTACATCTTGATGTTTGCTAAAATGTAGCATAGCCTCATCTCTTTTCTCATCAAGATGCATTAACTGCGTTAACCTAGCTTCAAGTTTATCACTATTCCCCACATATTCTTTCATAAAATGTAACGTTTGTAACCTTAAATTTATGGGAAATATAGGATCCTGCCCATAGACTAGATGATACGGAGATGTTCCTATTGATTCTTTGGTTCTGGTCCTATCAGCCCAAAGGGCGAACTTTAATTTGCTATGCCAATCCCTAGGATTCTTTTCAAGTAATTTTTTTATCACACACAACAAGTTTTTGTTAGAAGATTCCGCTAAACCATTACCTTGTGGATAATAATTTGAAGAGAATTTCAAACTTACCATATTATCATATGCCCAATTTGCAAACTCTAAAGAAGAAAAGGCAGAGCCATTATCACTTACAATTGCGTTGGGCATTCCAAAATGAGTAACAATATGATCCTCTAAAAATTTAATGACAACCTCTGAAGTGGCATGCTTAGTAGGAATAGCTTCAGTCCACCTTGTGCAGTAGTCTATGGCAGTAAGGATATATTTATGGGAATCAGATGAGTTGGGATTGATGATCCCAACAAAATCTAATCCCCATTGTGCAAAAGGCCTTACCTCTACCACATATTGTAGTGGCATTGCAACATTTCTTTCTCTATTGGCTGCCACTTGGCATATGTGACATGATCTCACATGAGCATATGCGTCTTTGAACAAGTGTGGCCAATAGTATCCAACTCTAAGGATTTGATGAGCTATAGCATTAGCTGACCCATGTCCAGTTCCATACTTACCATGGAAATCCTTAAGTACTTGGGTTGCTTCTTCTTGATTAACACAACGAAGGTAAATCCCTTCATGGTTCTTCCTGTACAACACACCATATTTAATCAAAAATCTAGCAGATTTCAAATGCAATGCTCTACGTTGAGTGGAATTCAAATGTGAATGGACACTTACCATGCAACAAGAAATATGCAATATCTACGTACCACTCCTCTCTGGTGATGTCATCTACCTCGTAATTTTGACATGATATTGATGGATCAATTTCTGCGATAGCCTTGACCAAACCTTGTCCATGCACTATCTTCATGGGCTGTATCTCTAAATCAAATTCTTGAAGGATCGAAATCCATTTTCCCCTTATTTCACCTAGTTCATTTTGCAAAAACATAGACTTGATGTCCGGGTCAGGAACTACCGCAAAAACTTTACTATGAACTAGATAATGCCTAAATTTCTTGATGGTCTTGAATAGAGCATACATTTGTTTGTCTAGGATAGAATATCTTAGTTGTGCATCCTTCAAAGGAGAACTCAAAAAGGCTATAGGATTTTCAATGTTATCTTCACTTTTCTGAGTTAACACACTTGCAAAAGAATGATCTGAAGCAAATGTGTAAACATAAAATGGTTTAGCATAGTCTGGACTAATGAGAATAGGGGCTTTGGAAATAGCATCCTTGATGCTTGTGAAGGCATCCCTATTCTCACTGGTCCATTTTATCGGAACATCCTTTTTAGCATATCATTTAGGGGCTTGGCGATCTCGGCAAAACCTGAAATGAATTTTCTCACAAAGTTAATCTTACCGAAAAAGGACCTAAGCTCTTTTTTGCTATTAGGATGAGGAATATCTCGGATAGCTGAGATTATCCTCTGGGTCTATAGCAATCCCATATTTTGAAATGACATGTCCTAACAGCTTACCCTCTGTTACCCCAAAGATGCACTTTTTTGGATTTAGGGAAATTCCATGTTCCCTGCACCTTTGGAGCACTTTCCTCAAGTCTCTAACATGATCTTCCCTCTTCTTGGAGAAGACAGGAATATCATCCACATAGACAATAATGCACTTACCAATGAGCCCCTTGAATGCAAAATCCATGGCTCTTTGGAAAGTGGCTCCAACATTCAACAAACCAAATGGCATCCTCCGGTAGGCAAATGTTCCCCACTTCGTGGTGAAGGCCATCTTCATCCTGTCATTTGGATGTATGAGAATTTGATTATATCCTGAGTATCCATCCAATAATGACATCATTTCAGACCCATTTACCTTTTGGAGTATCTCATCAATGGTGGGTAATGGGTAATTGTCTTTTTGGCAAGCTTTGTTCAGATTTCTAAAATCTATGCACAATCGAATCTCTCCACTCTTCTTCCTAACAGGGAAAAGATTAGCCACCCATGTGGAATGCCTAATAGGGAAGATGATTTTGGCTTCCAGGAACCTCTTCACTTCCTTCTCTATCAGGGGCTCTAGGATTGGGTTAACCATTCTTTACCTCTGTCTAAAAGGCTTGGAATCAGGCTTCAGAGGAATAGTATGCATGATTACATTCGGGTCATAAGTTTTTAGCTCTTCATAGCTCCAAGCTATGCAATCAATGTATTCTCCTAAAACCTGAGCTATTGACTCCTTCTCTCGTTGTGTGCATGCCTTTGCAATGAACACTTCACGTGGATCTACTACACTCCCCAAATTGACTGAATTGCATGATTCCTTGGGGGATGGTATTTTTCTTTCTTTTTTCTTTTGATATCCAATATCAAACAACTTTTCTAGAGAGGCCCTATCACTTGGCATCTCGTTCCATACTCTGGTTGTTCCTACTTCTACTTGCCTCCTCTCTTCTTCGTCTATAACCTGATTTTCAAATATACCAGAATTAGTGACAAAACTAAAAATGTGTCTATCACTATCAAAGACCTGTAAATTCGTGACATTGTCTCGTATGGAGGGGCAAGGCACTAACTCTATGGAAATTTTTTTACATTTTTTATGGTCGATAGGCGAAAGCATGCTGGCCGCTATGGCTAACGAATCAGCCATTTTATTATTTTTTCTTGAGATGAGGGAAATATTGAAAGCATCAAACTCATTAATTAATTCCCTCACTCTGGTTTTATAGAGGTTCAACCTCTTGTCTCTATAGGTATACTACTCCTTGACCTGTTTGACTACTAACTCTGAGTCTCCCGATGCCTTAAGGCATTTTACCTTTTCTCTTAGGGCCAACTGAAGTCCAAAAATTAGGGCTTCATACTCCGCCACATTATTGGTGGTCGGGAACTGTAATCTGTAGGCAGCAAGCAAAGGCTTACTACCAGGACATGTGAGCTCTACCCCAACTCCCGCACCTTGTTTTGATTTAGACCCATCAAAATTTAGGGTCCACACCCTCTTGTTTTCTTCCAAAGTACAATGGTAAAGATTATCATTTTGGGACCCTTCAGCTATGTCCTCTATGTCAAAATTGTAAACCCCTAATTCTATTTTAGTAAATTGAATCTCATTGGGTTTATTATACTCTATAATCATCTCCCTAAGTCTGGGCTCTCTGTCTACCCGGATTTGGTTTGCAACTCCTCTCCATGGCAACCACATATGGGAGGAATCAGTCACCACATAACCATTGAGATTTCTGCTCCAATCCCTACCCAAAACCATGCCATACTTGGCAGCAATATTTAGCACAAGGATATCCGTGTAATGTTGGACCCTAGGCTCTGAGTTGATCTGAACTAGGACATATTTTACAACACCTACTACATCCACCATAGATCTATCCAATTGGACCACTTTGCTATTCGAATGAACAGGCTTAAGTCCTAGCTTTTGGCTTATCTCAAGAGGCATGATGTTGGCCGAGGCACCATAATCAATCAAATAGTTGTGTAAATTCTTGCCTGTGATCCTAACAGTTATGAGAAAAGGGGGTACCTCTGGTTTCTCTTTCATCATAGCAAGTTGGGGTTCTACAGATTTAACCTCATGAATTTGACTCGGGGAATTCAATCTCTTCCCCATGATTTTATCCTACCCCAAAAATTGAGAGACCTCATACATTGAGATATTGGCCTTGGTCCTTTTCATGTCTTCTTCCAAGTCATAAGTGGATGTTCCAGGATTTGACACTTTTGGCATTGTCCTAGGTGCTTCCAAAAATGGAGGTGGTGGATTCACATCACCTTTTGTATCAGGAGGAACTAAAGGGTTGTTTGGGGGAGTAGAGGAGGTTTTGGGATCCTTAGAACTCCTAGTAAAATACTTGTGATTATCTTTCCCAAAATGTCTAGCGGCCTAGGCTTCCAAAGCTTCATCCTCTTCCTCTCCTAACACATTCATATCTTCCTCCATCTCATCGTTTTCTAAATAATGGATGACTTCAGACACCAAAGTGTCTGACTTTCTATGGCAACAATGATGCATTTCCTCATCACATGACTCTGACTCATCACAATCCCCTAATGCATCGACCTGATTGGCTACCAGATTGGGTACGCACCCATTGTTAGGCTACGTATTGTACGGTCCTGTTCTCCTATGGTCATGGTTTCGATTGGGCATGGGATTTTGGGCAACTTGCTTCTATAATCGAATGATGTCATTGCCCTATTTTATGGTCATTATCTTGAGCTCTTCCAGCTCAAAATTGAATCCTTGTGGCTAGGGCATGACAACCCCAGATCCACTGACATTTTTGACATTAGCAACCTCTAGATTAGGCACTAAGGTTTGACTCTGGGTGTTTTGGGTCCACCATGGACCCTTGGCCTGAAGAGGTGCAACCATGGGATAGGCATTTGAGGCTTGAGTACTACTCGCCTCAAATCCTGGCAAGGTTATCTGATTAGCAGCCATCATTTGCAGAGTGGGTGGAATGGTAGCACTAGGGTATGTCAAAAAATATGGAAGCGTGGGAGCGAATGGGTATGACTGATGATATGGCAAAGCATTCATCATGGGCATCTGAGGTGTCACAGCTTGATTCATCATGGCAAATTGATTGTAAGGGCCATATTGCCCTAACATGGGAAATTGAGGCATAGTGCCACCTTGCGGTGTCATTTGTTGCTCAATAGTCATGGCTTTAGCATAGGCTAAGGCCAACATTGTAACTTGAGGATTTCTCCTAGTAAACATGGTTGTCATCGGGTCTAAGGTTGCGAGGTATAATTGCAATGCCACAACAGCGTCTATTGCAAAATGATGAGTCACGTTTGTGTAAAGCTTTTGGAATCTAGCATTAAATGTTCTGATAGGTTCATTAGGATACCTCTTGCATGACACGAATTGGTTATACATGATGGTAGGATCTAGCAATGACCTAAATTGATTAACAAAGGTAGCTTCCAACTGGGCCCAAGATGTAATGGACCCTGTAGGAAGATTCTTGTACCATTCATGAGCCATTTGGTCAAAGCTATTAGGGAAGAGTCGACAAGCGACGTCTTCATGACTGACTCCCTGCCTAATCATATGGTCCTTGTAAATTTGAATGTGCTCTTCAGCTAAAATGGGACCATCATGGACAAACTTAGGGATAGACCTCTCAAGGTGCCTAGGTATGTCATGGACATCCCTAGGTATACTTAACGGAGAACTTTGGGTACCAAACCAGGGAACTGGTTGTTGTTGTTGTTGGGCCATATTAACCAAAGGTAATGACCCTACTAAAGTAGTTGACACACTCGAGATGATGGAGATGGGTACACTTGATGTAGCTCTTGCGGTGGAACTAATGGGTGCACACCCACTAAAGTTATTCAGATTCAGAGGTCTGAGAGCTAGCCTTTCCAAATCTTGGCAAAGCATCTCTAAACCTAATGTATCAGAAGGCTTGAATGGGATTTCGATCTCCTAGATTTTGTATCTCGATTTTCTAGGTTTGGGAGAAAGACTTTGAAAAATGGTTTCCTCAGTGGTTTTAGACCTAGTAGCAATGCGTCTAGGTGGGTCCAGCTTGGGAAACTTAAATCTATTCTATTAAGGCTTCTCACAAACTAGTCAAGAGTAACATGTTGCACCTGCAAACACAATACTGTTGAACCAAAATTGACCACGTTAGCATTAGCAAAAAAACTAAATCACAAAGCATAAAAGAAGGCCCTCCTTCTAGCGCCAAAATGTTGAGTGTATATTTTTCCCAATTGCAAAATACCACCACATGCAGAGTATTGAACAGAAAACTCTCTCTTGAAAAGAAACCAAATGACAAACATTCAACTTCTCCAAGGTTCTGGTAAAATATCTAAAATATTACAATAATGCCAGAAATAATTCAATGATGCATGTGACCATAAACAAGGGGCCTTTGTTGGTTCTAAATAATGCTTAGTGATTGAAAGATCTAACTAAAAGCAAATGCAAAATAAAAGTGAGTTCTTTTTAGGGTTTTTTAAATTGGTGCTACCCTGAATCCCTATTAGTAAAGTATTTTATCTTCACTTAAAAGGTTTCAAATGATAAAATGTGGAATTGTCCACCTCATTTTAATGCTCGTGCCTTTAATATGAAGTAAATTTTAGATAGTGGGTTCATTTTATCTTCCTTATGTTGATGCCACTACCCTAATAGTGATTAGTAGAAGTTAGCATGTTAGCAATGTTAGCAAAGTTAGCTTTCACTTCTTATCTTAACTTAATGTGAAATTGTAGGTTAGTATCCCTCCTAAACCATGTGTTTTATCTAAAAATTTAGATTAATGAAGTTTGGAGGTGCAAAATTTTTGGAAAATGACCATAATGGAAACAACTTGAAAGCTTAACAATTCTGGAAATGGACCAGAATAGAAGTGAAACTGAAAGGAAATTAGCAAAAATTTGGAAAAGGACCAGAATGGAAATAAAAGAAAATTACCAAAAATTTTGGAAAAGGACCAGAATGGAAATGAAAATAAAAAGAAATTAGCAAAAATTCTGGAAAAGGACCAGAATGGAAATAAAAGAAAATGAAATTCTGGATGGACCAGAATGGAATGATTGAGTGCTTGAAATAAAATGAACTTAACAAAAAAAATAAATCAAAATGCAAATTTGGTTAGCTGAAAAAGTCAAATTCTGAATTAGTTTAGCAAGCTCCTCCCTGCAAAATCCCAAGTTATGAGGTAATCATAAAACAACCTGAATTAATGGACCTGCAACATAAGCACAATACCATTAAATCAAGTACGAGACTCAAAGGAAACAATAGAGAAACTGCATCATCTTGACCTTCGCCTATTGCAACCCATTTCATGGCATAAGACAATGGCTAGAAGTCACTAAAATGCAGAAATGATAAGACACTAAAAATGTTAGTTTTATGATAAAAACCCTCCTTTTGATTTTGCTCACAAAAGTTTGCTACTCTTTCAAAATTTGAAAAAATGCTCTTTCTTATTGCTTTTCGGAATGTTACATCATTTACAACCCCCCTTGTACACCGACTTCCTTGAGTATTTAAGGTTTCTCTCTCTCCATATTTTCATATTCCCTTTTCTTTATGATGTTAAAGAAAAATATAAGATAAAATGAATTTGCTTTGTTTCATCTTCCGTTATGACCCCTTTTAACATCATACAAATAATAATGATAATAATAGATAAACCTCGAATACCCCCTTTTTTTTCATAAGCCCTTTCTTTCATATTAGGGTTTTAAAAAACAAAATAAACCCTAATATATTATTTTCTCATCATATATTATAATATAACTTACACAAACCAAACTTACTTATAACTCCCACGGTTTATATAAATTATAATATAAACTTTTAAAATGAAATCTCAGGCTCTTTATAAACATGAGGAGTGAATATTCATAAAACATAGTCCAAGCAAAATAAGTGAAACACATCACCTTCCCCAACTCTGTATATGCTCCTACTGAACTTCCTTCGCAACGCATTCTACTCTGCAACTCATGACCTTCATCTTACATCCTTATGTCTCCCGGGCGATGTTGAATGACTACTACTACTACGACAATGAAGCATCCTACTGAATTCCATGATGCATTCCACGTCATACTATTTACCAGCTACAATCAGGCCTCCAACTAACCGTGAATCCAAACCACCAGCGTTGAAGTCTACCACTTTCCATTTTCAGGCATTCAAATTGAAGCATTCCCTTTCGTAATTTGTCCACTATTTTGAAACCTGTCGATGCCTATTTGTTGTCCCAATATCCGTTAAAGGCACCCACTGTATTTGGTTTGCGCATTCTAATGATCGAAGGTGGCCTTTTATTTTCATCACACCACTTGACTTCTCCGGCAAAACGATTTTCACAACCGTCAAATGCACGATCGATGCTCCCCTTTAGCTATGTTTGACATTATTTCCACTGTTGCTGTATATTTCACCTAGTTGTGCTGCCAGCATATCTGATATTTTTTCCATGTGTGGGTAGTGTCTCCAGCTCATCTACCTTCTATTTTATTGAATATAATTGTTGGTTCCAATGGTGGTTTTGACTGTCCAAGCTGCCACATAAACATCCTAGTATTTCTCCAAATCCACGTCACGCATTGTTTTTGCATCCTAGTATTTCTCCAAATCCACGTCACGCATTGTTTTTGTTGCCACATAATCGATGTCATCGAGTCTCTACCATATTATTCTAGTTAATGGAGCCACTGTGTTCCGAAAACCTTGTTTTCAAATGTTCCAATATCCACGTGCTGAATATTTTCTCTCATCGTTGTCAAGTTCACTTCTAAAATCTTTTGCCAGGCTCACCGCGATATTGTCATGTCGAGAGGTTTGATGTCGCCTATCCAATATGTGCCGCACTCAATGAACATATCGAGATCATCACGAAGAGAAAGAGGTTTTGTAGACATTTTCAACAGTTGAATCTGTCGACTAATGACAAAATTTGTTGCCATTTCCCTGTCACGATGTTGGGTCCTTGGTTGCTATTCTTTTTCACACTGTAGAGGTGTACGGCTTGCGTAAACAGATTCTAAATCATGTCCATGTTCACGAAGCATATGATTTGTCAAGCAATTGGCTTTCTTAATTCACCATTGCCACATAGTCTTCGATACACGGCATCCATGTCAGCTCGGGTAATGTGGCCCTGCCACGCCCGCTGCTATGTTCACCTCCTATGGTCGCGCAACTCAAACAAATATTTTCAAATAAAAATGAATTGCTAACTTTTACAAGAACACAAAAAGACCTCCCAACACGAAGAATCTCAGATTTCCCATAACGAGCCCATGATTCGGGTTTCATCAACATTCACTCAAAAAAAATGAAAGCTCCTAAAAACTCAAAATAAAAAGGTGGGTCCCCAAGTTTTGGGGCTATTTATGGAGCAGCCACAATAAGTATCTCAAGCTCAAAGGGTATGATAGCTTCTACCCCATATACAAGTGAAAATTGTGTTGCCCCAGTAGGATTACGGATGCTCGTACGATACGCCCACAAGGCTAGGGGCATTTGGTTATGCCAGTCACGATGAGATTTTGCTAAGGTTTTACGAAGGATGGAACAAATGGTTTTTTTTGTGGCTTCTTCCTGGCCATTACCATGAGGGTAGTATGGGGTAGAAAAACTATGATGTATGTGGAATTTATCACATAGGGCTCAGATATTTTTGTTCTTAAAGGATTTTCCATTATAAAAACTGATTTGGGAGGGAATTCCAAAATGACATGATGTGATCTATGATGAATTCTACAATTTTAGCTCCTGTGGTTTGGACCAGTGGGATGGATTCGATCCACTTTGTAAAATACTTTGTGGCAGTGATGATAAATTTGTAGTTTCTTGAGGAAGCTGGTGTAATCTATCCAATTAGATCCAAGCCCCATTGGGAGAAAGGCCACATGTACTGGATAGGTTGAAGTGCTTGGGATGGGATATGTGTTAGATTCGTGTGTTTTTGATATTTGATGCAATGCTTCACATACTCATAGCAATCATGCTCCATTTTGGGCCAGTAATAGCCCATACAGAGAATGCGTTTGATGATTGTCATGCCACTAAAATGGCCACCACAAGTATCATAATGGGTTTCTTGTACAACCCGTTGTGATTCTTACGGTTCTAGGCAATGCAGGAGCATGTCATCATAGCTGCGGTGATAAAGTATGTCCCCCAGCAAGGTGTAGCAGATCACTCTTTGCTTGAAAATTTGATGTTGAGCATGGGGTAAATAACAAGGTAGGAAACCTAACTTGATGTAATCTTTAATTTTTGAATACCATGGGTCATGGGGTTCATTTTTTACCACATACACACCACCATCATTTTTAGGAGGTGTGGGTGATATGGCAGATCGAGTGAGCGTATAGATGGATACGGATGTTGTGTTAGATGTTGGGTTTTATGGAATGGGGTATCCTAGGGAGGCCATAGTATCTGTAAAATGGTTTGATGATCGTGGAGTGACTTCGAGGTCATACCACTCAAATTGAAATAAGAGTTGTTGTGCAATTTTCTTATATTGCTGGAGGACTAGGTAATTGCATATCTAGAGTTCCTGCACTTGATTTAATATTAGGAGTGAATCACCTATGATGTGGAGGCATTTAATATGCATGGAATGTGCTTGTTTTTGTCTTAGGATTAGGGCTTCATCTTCTAAATTGTGAAGAAGACAATGCCTGCACCCCCATCATGGAGACATCTTGAACCATCAAAGAATAGGTTGAGGTTAGCTATGACTTTGGGTTCAACATATTCTTCAGCTTCGGTTATGTGGAAGATGGAATCATCTAGAAGTTGAATGAGGAGGGGTTTATTATCAGTAAAAGGGGCTTCAGCAAGTTGATCTACAATAACTTACCCTTTGATGGATTTTTGGGATATGAATTCTAGGTCAAATTCAGTTAAGAGCATGATCCACTTAGATGTGCATGAATTGTGGTAGCTCTTGTTCATCATGTATCGAAGGGGATTATCTCGAGAAATGATAAAAGTTGTGTGATTCAACATGTAGTGTCGTAATTTTTGAGTAGCGAATACTATTGCTAAGCATAGTTTTTCCATGTATCCATATCTTGTCTCATAACTAACTAGTGTGTGATTGATATAATAGATAGTCTTCTCTCTGTTGAGTGTGTTCTTTTGATATAGAAGTGTACCTAGCGCAAGTTCTGTAGCTAAAACATATAGAATAAATGGTAATTTTGAATGTGGTGGTGACATAACTGGTGGTTATGTAAGGTAGTTTTTGATAGTATAAAATGCTTCTTGATAGTTATCATCCCATTTAAAGCTTACTCTTTTTTGTAGGAGATGGTTGAATGGCTGACACTTATCAGATAATTGCACTATGAATCTATGAATAGAAGTGATCTTGCCTTGGAGGCTACGTAATTGCTTCAATGTGGTATGAGGGGGCATCTTGGTGATGGCTTTCACCTTACTAGGATAAACCTCAATACCTCATTGTAAGACAACGAATCCTAGTATTTTGCCTGAGGTAACACCAAACACACACTTCTTTAGGTTCAAGCACACGTGTTCTAATAATTGATCAAAAATCCAACAAAGATCTTCAAGATGATCTATGTGTTTCTTGGATTTGGTGATAAGATCGTCTACATAGTATTCAATGTTTTTTTGCATCAAGTCATGGAATATATAGGTCATTGCACATTGATAGGTTGCCCCAACATTTTTGAGGCCAAAAGGCATGACTTTATAGCAAAAGGTCCCCTAGGATGTTGTAAAGGAGATTTTGTGTTGATTGATTGGGTTGATCCTGATTTGATTGTATCCTGAGAATCCATCCATGAGAGAGATCATCTTGTGACCTACTATTGAATCGACAAGGGATTCAATGTTAGGTAGGGGAAAAATGTCTTTGGACAGACTTTCTTTAAATCATGAAAATCCATGCGAACATGAACTTCGTCGGATGGCTTAGGTATAGGGACCATGCTGGATACCCATTCAAGATAGTCGATGGGTACAATGAAATCAACGTCTAGGATATTTTGGAGATTGGACTTTACTATTAATGCAATAGTTGTCATAGTTTTTATCTTACCAGTTTGGCATTAGGATCAAGTATAATATTATGAACCACTACGGCAGGGTCAGGTTTCGACGTCTTTTTATGACCATGCAAAAACTCAAATGTACTTGCAAAGAAAGTTTGTGAAGGTAATGTGCTCCTCATGTGAGAGGCTAGCAGCTAGTTTAAGGATGTGGGGGTTTCCAGAATCATCACCAATTTTGACATCGATAGTGTCTTCAGTGAGCATGTGGAATCCATCTTGTAACTGTTCGGGGACAGGGATGAGGTTAATATCATCTATGACCTCACTGAACTCATATTCATCATCTACATAGATATCTGTGTAATATACCTAAGGGACCTAGGGTGGCATGGATGAGGAAGGATTATTTACAACCCGTAATACATGAGGTGAAAGAAGGAAATCTTGGGGTACTGGTATGGGTGATATATGCATGAGATATATAAAATTTGGATTTGGGGTATCATCTCGAGTCTGCTGGTGACTGTAATGAAGGGGAGAGAACAAGTCTACCTCAACCATGTTGACCAATGTTGTAGGTGAAGTGGGTGGGGAAGAATCTGGTGAGTAGGGCTCGATGGTTTGTGCATGCCCTAAGAGACTCAAATGAGGTCATAGAACAACTGGAGATGAAAAAGAACAAGAAACTGCTCTTTGTAATTACCTATGTATAGGCAGGAATGTGGTTAAGCGTGTCGATGATGGCTCAGGAGGAACTGTATCAGGTTTTTTTTGTGGTGATTCTAAGGATAAGGTAGCAAATTAGTTTATCAGTCTATCAAAATAAAAAATGAGGAGGTATTGAACATAGGGGATTCTTGAAAGAAGTCACAGGGGACTATAATGGTAGAATGAGGTGATGAAGTATCTTCTAGTATATCCATATCAATATACTCTTCCAAGGTATGTGTTGGACATGGGGAAGGATGTAGAGATAGGTCTTGGAGTTCATCTTCTAAGGTGTGAACTGCTCTTGGGTGATAACTTAAGCCAGATTTATCGATGGGTGATCAAACATGAGGGTTAATGGGTGTACATAACCCTTGTTCATAGTGGCCAATCCTAAATCCATGCCAATAAAAATGTTGGAGGTAGCATAAGGTAAAATGAGGGTTGGCCATGTGGTCTAGCATACCACAAAAGCTAGATTATGGTGGTGGAGAAGCTGGTGGGGGTATCGAAGAGTCGACTCTTGCATAAACAAAATTGGTATATTTTTGAGACCTCCTAATTAGAAAACGGTTCCAATAGTCAACATCAAGGATGAGGGACAATCAAAGTCTCGGGTAGATTGAATAGGGGGGTCACGTACATGGGCATTGCATACATTATAGTCTCATGGGCCACCATTTGACATGAAAATGGATATGCATGGTGTGGCACAATCTGGCGACTGGGGTGGGGTATCAAAACCATATGAGGAAGGTGAAAACTAGGATTCCTTGATGGTAGCGGCTAAACGGTGTGGAAGTTGTTCATCTAAAATGGATGTTGGTTATTCCTGTTCATAGTGTTTTGTTGTTGTAGATTGAATAGGATGTTTGGCTTGTGTGGGGGAAGGTATCAACACAAGCATTGTGCTATGTGGAGATGAGAATGTCCTACACCATGGTCGAAAGGGAAGGGGAGGTGTTTGTGGCATAAGAAGTATAGGGGCTTCCATAGGTAAGGATGGAGGAGGTAGTGTAATAGGTTATGTAATAGGCGATGATGGTGATTGCAACATCATAGGTAAAATTTGAAATGGTAGAGGTTGGGATGGTTGTAGAGGCTATAAGGAAAGTGATGAGAAAGGCATGCTAGAGTTTTTGTGTCCCATAGAAGATGGTGCTAACGGTGAAGACATTGAGGCTTATGCTCTTGATGAACACTAGGATATTGAGGTGGAAGTTAGGGAGGATATCGATGCTCCTACCGACTGGTGAGAGGACACAGGGAATAGTTGGGAGGATGAAAATGACGATGCATGGGGAAGGTCTACAACATTGAAAAACTTAAATGGATATCCATCGGCTGGGGCACAATGTACTAGTTTATTGTGGACGTACTTAAGGCAATGGTGTAGTGTGGAAGGGACAAACTGCATGTCTCTAATCCATGAGCTACTGAGGAGAATATTGTATTACATTTCCCCTTGGATGATGTGAAAGAGGATAGAGATGGTACATATGTCTATGCGGATAGGTAAAACTATTGATCCTATGGTAGGTCTCATGGAGCCATTGAATGCATGTAGGTCAAGAGAAGGCATGGTGAAGTGGGCTAGCAGGATATGCAGGTGATGTAGAGTTGTTGTAGATATAATACTAATGGATGAGCCCATGTCAATGAGTACCTACTTGTAGGTGATATCATTGATCATGGCTTATATGTGGAGAGGGGGATCTGCTCCTTCTCCAACAAGTTCTATTATCTCATGCTCATGGAAGCTAATTGAGGGCTGGAGGTAGCATGGTATATTTCCTACAAAATTGATAAAGGTATATGTGTTATGTGTATCTAGGTCAATGGAATGTAGGATGGCATTCAACGCCTCACGATGGGGTTGAGACTACTGTAGGATATCAAATATGGATAGCCATGTAGGGGAATTACGTAATTGATGGGTTAGGCTACCACAGATGGTGATCACATTTTTGAGGTGGTGGTGGTACGGTAGTAGGCATTTGAGGTACTTGTGGTGATGTGAACTGAGCTAGCGGGGAAACAATAGGTGTTGTCTGGCATGACGGGTACCGTTGGTTCCTCATAGTAAGGTTGATCATACCTACTACACCATGTGATGGAGGATCATGCTAGACATTGTTCACTTGGTGAGGTGGTACTGGGGGATTGTTTAGAGATTTAGGAGGATTGGGTCATATATGATCCGATAGAGGTTTTTAAAAATCCCTAAATTTTGATTCTGTGGGGCTAGAGGGTTTGCTACCTGGATGATGCCCCTATTGATTAGGTCTTGACCTTTTCCATGGAACAAGTGACACAATTTGATATTATGGCCATGTTGTCTATGGAAAGGACAAAATATATGCTCGTTGTACCCACAAGGCTTGGGTGCATTTAGATCCAATGGGTGGGCTTCGGGTAGGAGGAGATTGTTACCCTCATACAATCTATGAAAAAAAGTTGGTACTAGTTCAGATAACGATGTGAGGTTGCATGGTGGAACCTGTGGGTGCATGCCTTTTTATTGTTGTGGTCGAGGTGGGGTAGGAGCATTAGTCTAGAATCCTTGTGGCTATGGTGTATAGGGTGGAGGAGTCGGTGCTAACACTAGGGTAGCAGTCGTGACTTGGTTGTCTTGAGGTGGTCGAGGGTAATATTGATTTGGTGTGGTCCTATTGAAGTGTAATTTGGGGTTATAGTTGGATTTGGCTCTCAACTTAATTTTCCTGGATTGAACCTTAGTGTCTTCAATAACTTTTTCTTGTGAAATGGCATCTTCAAAGGTGTGAAATTGGTGAAGCTGGAGGTATTTGGAGATGTGTTTGTGGCAACTCTTGTAAAAGAGTATCACAAGCTCAATAGTTGGGAGGCTATGGGCAAGGTCATGGATATTCACTCTCCATCTGGAAATGAACTCAGTAATGGGTTCATCATCCACCTGTCATAAGGCGTACACATCAAAAAATATGGTCTTTTTTTATGTTGATGGAAAAGTGTTCTAGGAAGGAATTGGCCAGCTGCTCAAAGGTATACAGGCTATGGCATGGGAGCATGTTTTACCAATCTAATTCTTGCCTAGCAAGTGAAAGGGAGAAGGTATGCAACATGAGGGGGTTACTACTATGAAGCTGGTAGCAGTATGAGCGGTAATTTCTCACATGCTCTCTAGTATCTTCCTTACCTCTATACTTGTCAAATTTTGGTATTTTGAAATGATAGGGGTAGGGAGGAATGAGAACTGATGGATGAACTAGCTCATTACATAGCTTATCATAGCAGGGCTTTTATGGCCCATAGCCAAAGATACGCACGTTCAACATTTTGACTTCATATCGTAAGAGTTGAAGTTCGGGTGTCATAGGAGTGGGTGACTGGGCTACGATAGGCTGACCCTATGGATGTGGTGGATATTGGTATTGTTACTCTTCCCAGTATTGTGAAGAGTACTGTTTCACCTAATCTTGATAAGGCGGGTACTGGGTAACATGTGTTGTTGTATCTATGGGCACACTAGGTTGTGGGGTAGGTGTCTATTGTGGGTAATAGTACTGTGATTGGGAGGCATGCAGTTGTGGCATAGGTACTTGTTGGGTTGGAGCCTACTATAATGGTTGGGCCGTAGGTGGTGATGACCAAGATAGAGGATGCATAAAGAAGCTGAGTGCAGTTGGTAATTATGTAGATGTCGAAGCTACCGGTACTAGGGGTGGTCGATATGAGGTATCAAGGGATGGTATATGTCTCTGTCTTGGAGGGTAGGAAGTAGGGAAGCTAAACTACATGGAATAGCTTGGCAGGGTGGGTGGATAAGCTACCGGTCTTGATCCATAGGTGGGAAAGATATTGGTAGTGGGAGCTTGAAAAGGAGGAGGTGGTGGTATCCTAAAAGTCACCACAGACATAGGTGGCTCTAAAGGTTTGGTATCGTACACTCCGGATACCTAGGATATTGGTGGAAAAGCTACTAAAAAGGTAAGGTAAGCTATCAAGGTAGGAGCTTGGGTTGAGGGGAAGGTGTATGTGTACACTCCCTCTTGGTTTTGTGCATATTGCATCTAAAGAGAGGCTGTTGGTAGATGCCTTCAAATATGGTAAAAAGGCTCTTGGGAAGACGATGGTTGGGACTCCTATGAATAGTATGGGTGTGAGGTTTGAGGAAATACTTGAGGTTATTTTTTGGGAGGAAGTTGTTTTGCAGTTTTGAAGGATGAATTTTAGTTTCCTATAGCATAGGAGTATGGGTTAGACACCATTCCTACGATAGGGGTGAATGATGTGACCTCTAGATGGGTACATTTTAGGAGGGATGAGTCACTCTCAAAAAGGGATTGAGATAGATTTTGGAAGAAAGGGTGTGCGAAGGAGGGGTAAGTAGGTATGACCTCGTCATCTATGGTAAATAATGGATTAGGTTGTCCTGGCATTGTGTAGATCACATGGTCGCAAAACGTAGTCGGTGTATTAGATGAGGATGGGTATGATAGGAGTGGGCACTCCTCTTTGAGTGAAGTACCAAGGGCTTCACTCAAGGTTGATGTCTCATCTCGAGGCATCATGTGTGTGAATTGTACATTGGATTCCATGCATGAATCATATGTGTCTATAGTCTTCCCCTTCATTATCTAAGGAGTAAGAGTGGACTGACTAGAGGAAGTGGCAGGCAATTCCTCTATGAATCATGCTTGCTCGCGCACTCTACTACGAGTGACCATAGGCATCGTAGCATATGTAAAAGGGTTTTAGAAATAAATCCTGTGTGATACAGACTCAACTATGTCTAATGTAAGTGTAAAGCAAGTGACATGCTCTGTATGGCAAAATAATATGTAGTGTAATGTGATGATACCGGTCCATGATCATGCAAACAACAGTAGACTGAAATCAATTCTAACTGCTAAAAATAAAAGTGTTTTATTCATTTTTGTGTATTGTGATGTTGATACTCCCTATGTAGAATAATGAATAATGGAGTGAATACTCTAGAAAATTGGGAATGTCATCGATATAAAACCTCCTGCAACACCCAAAGACGCATAGAATAGAATGGTATCGCAATGTGCAAATGGTGACCTGTATGGAAGGTGTAGTAAAATGATATCCTAAAAGGGGTGGAACCCACTATGCTGAAGTGAGTTCACAAATTCCTCTAATGAAGAGAGGTGGTACTGTCTAAGACCTGCTACCGGTATACCCATGCTTTCGCTTCACCCTCGAGTGGGCTTAGTCAAGAACAATAGTTATCAATTCCACTAATTATACTAGCCTTGTGGAAGAAGGTGTGAAATCCTATCCCACTTCGTAGGTAACCGCTGGTGATGAAATCCAGGGCCTAGTCTCAAAAGTGGAGGATTTTTTGGTAATGAAATCCATAAAACCACTCCTTTGGGGCTACTAGGTGTCTAGGAGGGTGAGTTGATGGAGAGTGCAACTCGATCCACACCAGTCTCGAGCGATGGATTGGGGATGAAGTCCAATATCACCACTTGTTTAAATACCACATGAGTGTGTGTGGGTTTTTGCTTTTCTAACGATGTATGCAATATAAGAAACTAACTAGTTACCTTTTCAAAAGAGAAACTAACCATAATGCCTTTTTGAAAGCAAACTATTAGATAACTGTATTCTTTGTAAATAAATAGTCTAGCCTTAAATGCCTTTGTGAAGAAAATTAATCTATTTTTTAAAGAATAGAAATAGGCAATCCAAGTGTGTGGATAAAGGGGATTAGGAAACCCTAGTTTTCAACTTTAGAATGCAAAATTCTTTCAAAAATTAAATAACATGGAGAAGGGGATTAGGAAACCCTAAATTTAAAATTAACATGTACACTTCTTTGGCAAGAGACGCTATAGACAAAGGGTGAAACAATGTAGGCGTATACTATATGTGAAAAAAAATGGGAAATGCAAATTTATTTGAAAAGTAAGTTAAATGAAGTTTTTGGAAAGTTGTAGGTTCTTTAACTTCAAAAAAAATTGATGATCCTACAAGCTCGAAATGAAAGCAAATGTACACCTAGAAATTGTCATTCAACTAGTGAGTGTTTTATGCTTTCAAAATTTACAAAACAAAGGTATAAAAAGGGAAATACCTACACTCTGATGTTGTGGGGGGTTTTCTTGGCCCCTGAATAGGTCACCCCTATGGATTTGGGGTTTTTGAGGCTTCTATGATCAAATCGCCACCCGAGGAGTAAATTCAGTTTTGGAGGTGCATATTTGGGATCTGAAGGTTCAAATAGCTTCTAAAGGTTGCAAAGAGTCTTGGAAAACCTATATTTATATATTTTGACACTTTGGAGTGCAAATCGCCACTCATGGGGAGAATTGGTAACTGGTTTGCAGGGCAGGGGGTGAATCAGGTTCAAAGGCTTCAAATTTAGGATCTGATGGCCTAGGGTGGTTCCCAGGGCTTTGGATTTCTCTTTGGTAGATATATTCAGTATCTGCAAATACATAAAATAGATAACAACATTAGATTCATGAAGGAAAAGCTAACCTAGCATTATCCGTTATGGGGGTCCCACCGGGCGTGCCAGAATGAAACAGGTGGAAAGTGGTATTTGATCTAACAACATAAACACAATGTATGTTGAACAAGAAAGATGTATTTCATTTATATTCAAAGATAACATAGGTTACAGTAGGGACAAATTTCCCTTTCATGATGTCTTTTACAATAAACTTCACAACAATATTGATACTGTCTTCTATCGTCCCTCAATGTATATGGGATTGTGTGCCACCGTGGGGTTATAGTTGTAGCTGCTTTCCCTCCTTGATTCTAGGTCAAACCTGCAAAAAGGGGTTAGTTCATTGGGGGCTTGCCGTAGTCAGAACCCATGTTTATAAAGACAAAACAGACAATAAAGATGCATTAAAAACTAAAATTAAAGGTGCAGAAGCTGATAAAATGACAAAACAAAGCTTACCTCCCAAATCTAAACTGATTTGGGACCTGTAGAACCAATTCACCACCCGAGGGGTGAACTGATGCCAAATTCGTGGAGCGGGGGGTGAATCAAACCCTAAGAATTTTTTTACAAAAATCCTTCAATGGGAAGGTTCCTTGGTTGTTTTACTGTTGTTGTTTAGGTTCAGATTCACTGTGTCATGTGTCAGTATGCATTTGGGCAGAGTTTCTATACTTTAAACATAATATGGAGATATACTTAAGTGAGGTTTTGGGCCCACTATATATAGAAAATGGCAAGGTGTAGGGGGGAGAGTTAAGGAAACTAACCCTAGGCTGAATTCTAACCAAAGTTAGGTTAGGTTTTGTGATATGGAAATCTCCTATTCCTCATAGAAAATATCTTATCCTCACACATGTGTGAGGAAGGATTAGGTCTAATCAAGATTAGGAGGTCCTAAGTCAAATTAGAGCTTGACTAGGGTTCTTAAGAAAATATGTTAGCTAACCCTAATTACACACATGTGGAAGGATGTAATTAGTGTTAATTAAGGATTAAGAGTTCAATTAATCAATTTTACCCTAAAAAGGTGACTTAAGTGAAGTCAACATTAAATTAGATTTTAAAAATTGACTTGGTAATTTTTTTTGTCAACTAATACCCTGTGGGGGCCTCAATTGAGTGCAAATAGGTTGTTGAAGGATATCCCAATGCATGGGATGTGATTTTGAAGGCTTATGAGGGTTTTGGACCTGAAATCTGATGAAGTGGTATATGGAGGTCTACACACTGCTATGGCAAACTACGACAATTTACGCATGACTACAATAGCCTACAATAGCCTAGGGATGTCTAGAATAACCTATGGATATGTAGAGACAGCAACGTGTGACTTTTGGGTGTCTACACATTGAGTTAATGCATTGGAGTTATAGTTCAAGTTCAATGAAACAAATTATTTTTTATTCTAAACTGATTTGAAAAGAAGTTTTAAAGTGATAGAGTGATTTATGAGTGTGAAACATATTGAGTCACTTACCATTCTCTATATGTATCTTTGGTTAAACAAAATTTTGAGTGAAATATGTTGGTATGATTGAGGAGGTTTTTTGAAAGAGAATAAGTTGACTTTTTTGAGTGTTTTTGTGATTGTGAAATATATTGAGTCTCTAACAATTCTCTATATATTTTTGAGGTAAAACAATATTCTGAGTGAAACTTGTTTGTGTGATTGAAGAAGTTTTCTGAAAGATATTGAGTTGAGTTTTGTATGCAAAATTGAAATTGATTTCAACAAGACTTTGTGAAATCTTGTGAGCTGATTTGAGTAAGTCCTAGAGTGAACTTAAGGACAAAGTTCAGTAAGCTTTTGAGAAATATTAAGGAAAAATTTGTATGAGCTTTTTTGGAAGCTTACAATCAGATTGGACAAGTTCTAGAGAGAACTTGTTGAGCAAATTTGAGGTAAGTCTTGGTGAAGACTTGTTGAGCAGATTGAGCAAGTTCTTAAGAGGACTTGTGGATAGATTTGAGGTAAGTTTTTGAGAAGACTTGAGAGCAGAGTTGATTGATTTATTTGTTCAAGCTTTGTGTTAAGGCTTCGGGTAGATCTAGTAGAGTTGATTTATGATTAGATTAAGCTTTGTGTTAAGGCTTGAGGATAGATTTTTGTGTATATTTGAGGGCATATTTGTGCCAGACAAGAGACATATATTGATCATATTTTTTCTAGACCAAAGGACTATGTTTAGTGCAAATTTGAGATAGATATTGAGCATATTTATACTAGATCGAAGGATTGTGTTTAGTGCAGATTTGAGACAGAGATTGAGCAGAGCTGATAGTAAGCTTTAGAGGTGATATAGTAGAGGACAATAGTATCTAGTGGATAGAGATCCTTTAGCTAGGGTAATGAGTACAGAGGTCTTCTATGGAGAGAAAACCACAAGCCAGAGCAATGGAGGTAGTAGTCTTCTAGAGGATCACCAGCCAGAGCAGAGGATAAGGAGTTCTCCTATGGATAGATATACACATATCAGCTAAGGGTATTGGTGTCTCATGTGGATAGGGATCCATGAACTTGGTTAGGGGATTGGTTTCTACTTTGGATAGTGGTCCATAAATATTGTAATAGGGAAGGATTCCCAAGAGATTTTTTGAGAAAATTTTAGTGAAATATTTTCTCCATGGAGTAGGCCACATTGGGTGAACCACATTAAATTTGTGTCTCTATTGTGTGTGGTGATTTATGCATTGCTTTGATTACTAATTTTGATATTACCATTGATATTTTCATAATATTATTTGGGAAAGAAAATTAAAAATTGGTCTTATATTGTTCACCCCCATCTTAGTATAAGCTTGTGTTCTTTAACTGGTATCAAAGCGGGTTCCTTCAAAAGAGTTTAACAACTTGAAGGAAAAACTTACAATAACATAGATGGATTCTCATAATGAATCTTTAGGTAATTTGAGACCATTGTTCGATGGGAACAATTATGCACTTTGGAGTGTGAGAATGAAGATTCATCTAATGGCACTAGGGAATGAAATATGGCCAGCTGCTCCACCTATAAATAAAGATGGTAAGCTCCTACAACTAAATAATTCAAAGGAAATGAATGGAATTTTAAAAGGATTACGTGAAACATAGTTTATAAAAGTTATGCATTGCACATCAACAAAAGATATTTGGGATAATTTGAAAGGTATATATGAGGGATACAAAAATATCAAGATGGCAAAATTTCTAAATCACAAGAAAACATTTGAAGACCTAAATATGAAGGATGAGGAAAACGTTGTTGCATACTTACTTCGTGTGGATGAGGTTGTTCACTCCATGCAAGGTTCAAATTTGAATAAACAGATGTTTGTCACAACATTTTAAGGTTACTTCCTAAGAGGTATAGTGAGAAGATTTCAGCCATAGAAGAGTCGAAAGATATTAAAATTTTGACAAGAGATGAGTTACATGGAATTCTCATAGCCTTTGATATGAGAATAAAAGAGGAACATATTATCCAAAAATAAGTAGCCTTTAAAGTAACAAAGAATTCAAATGGTAAGAAGTCAGAATCAAGCAATGAGTTATCTAGTGATGAAGAAGCAAACTATGGTAGAAGGAAAAAAGGACTCAAGAAAGTATAAAGGTACGAAATCAGTTAGGTGTTTTAATTATGGTAAATATGGTCACTATGCAACTGATTGTCCAAAAGCTATAAATAGTAGTGAGGATGAGAAATAGTATCACACGAATAGGGAAACATGAAAATATAAGTATCAAATGAAAAGTAGGAATGGACAAGGCAAGCAATGAAAGAAGTTTTTCCAAAGGCATAAAAAGAGTTTTTATGCAGATAAGGCAGGTAATAATTCAAGTGATAGTGATAAAGGGTCCTCAAATAATTATGAAGAAGAAATTATATTTTTGGCAGAGGAAAAAGAAGATGTTAAGAAAAAGGTAAAAAGGGCACCAGTAATTCTCAAGTGTTTTAGGTGTGGTAACTTTGGTCATCTTGAAGATAGGTGTAAAAAAATGGATGCAGTTTTAGTGAATATAAATATGAAGATGCATTTGAAGGTATAGAATAAGAAAGTCTTCTTATGGAAATATAAGAAGAAGGAGGTGCTCCTATTGAATATGAATCAGAAAGGAATGAATATGCTCTTGAAGACAAAGGAGTAGAGGTAGAATCAGAGGAAGGAGAAGTTAATATTGAGGGTGAGCTTATTTTTGCTCTTAAGGAATTAAGGAATGTTAGAAAGAAGAACTCAAAACTCAAGCTTCAATTTCAAGAATGTGATGAAAAGAAAGGAAATATTATAGAGGATCTAACCAACTCAATACCTAAGACAAGGATATTCAAAGAGAGGTTAGAGGCAAAGGTTTTAGAATGTGAAATATTAGAGCATGAGGTAGCTTCACTAAGAAAGGAAGTAAAATAGTCTAAAAATAAGCTACACAGGTTTTGGAGAAGCTCAAAGACCTTGGATAATATTATCAAAGTACAAAGATCTTCATAAAATAAAATAGGACTTGGTTTTCAACAGGTGCATAGTGAACAAGGAGAGGAGTCAATCTCAAGCACCAAATAAGAATAAGCTTCAGAAGAAGAGAGTGATACTTCTAAGGATAAGTTAGAAAATAGAAAGTTCAACAAGTAAAGAAATAATGAAAAAATTAGAAATAGATGGAATAGGAAACAACCCAGGGTAGAAGAGACTAAGAGATCAATGGGTTCAAGGCAAGTTTTCTTCAATGGACGATGCTTCTCATGTCACAGGTTTGGACAGAAGGCTACACAGTGCAGGACACATGAAATACAAGTATATGGAAATTTAAAAAATAGGAAACTATTTCAAGGGTATCACTACTCTTGTAATCATTTTGGTCACAAGGTAGTAAATTGTAGGGTTCATGACAGGAATGGATATGGCTTCACCAGGAGGAACTACAAGATATTTTCACCTTCAAGGAATCACAACATTAAGTGTTATAAGTGCAATAATGTTGGGAATTTTGCTCAGTGGTGTAGAGCAAAAATTCTAGAGACAAGTAGGAACATGAACATTCAGAGGAATCAAAAGGATCATTTGAGGAAGAAGGTGGATAAAGGTAAAGAACAGTGTATGCTGGGAGTAGAGATACTCCCACCCCAAAATTAACCACCTTAAGAGAGGATGTGGGGGAGGGGCTAAGCTAAGAGTCTCATTATTAGCCCTAAGCCCCAAATGTGGTCCTTTGCCATTGATGATAAAGGGGGAGAGATTTGAGTTAGGGGGAGAGCATTCAATCAAGGAGAGCAGTTTCTCAGGGGGAGAAGTTTTTGGAAAAAGGAAAAAGGTTTGGTTACAAAAAAAGGGTTACCATCAATGACAAAGGAGGAGATTGTTGAAAATTTTGAGTTAGTTGAGTTGTCCTTGATGTCAATAGTAAGTTTTAGTGATTAGTGCAAGACTTGGCAAAAGAAGGATTAAAATATTTATATTTTAAGCCCAAGAGATTTGGTCTAAGGGCTTCACATGATTGGTCAAAAGGATGGTTAAATACCCTAAAGGAAAGGCCTAAAGGAAAGGCCTAAAGGAAATAATATTATAATATTTATAATTATAATATTAAAGGAAGTTGGAAAAGGTCTAAGGGTGAAACAGAAAAATGCCTAGGCCCAAAGGAAATTATATTATAATATTTTTATTATAATATTAAACGTTAGTATTAAAAACCTAAGGTAATTTATAAATTATTTATAATATTTATATTATAAATTAATTTATAAAATAATATTATTAAAACCCAAATTTGGGTTGGGCGCAAAATTTTATTTAAATTTTTATTCCCCGTCGACGTTTGAAGGAAAGGAGCATATGGTATAAATACCATAAAGTTTACCTCACAAAAGTAAGTCTCCAAAAATATTATGCACATGCAATTTGTGAAAGTGAATGCGAAATATTCATGAGCAAATAAAGACAAGAGTTTATTATTTTTTAATTGCACCTGAAAAACATGAAGGACAAAGTAACCAAGACATAAAGCCTTGATACCAACCAATCGGTTGGGCTAGCGGTAAGTTTGAGGTATGTAAGGCACATGGTACAAAGAGGTTCTACATTCGAGTCTCAGTGGCTGCGAAAGGACAAAGCCTTTTTGTTAGGCTTTGGCATTGGAGGAAGAAACAAAGTGCTCAAAGTGCTTCTACCTCCCACATGAGTGCTTAGCTCATGCGATAGGGTGGTCTCGGCTAAGGTGCAAGTGACAGCTTGACCTGGGATCGAATCCCATCAAGGTGTTTGCAAAGGTACTTTAATTTTTAATAATGTGCATGTGGTATAAGGTTGTATTGTGAGTGCATGTGGTCTAAGGTTGTATTGTGAGCACCTAGGGAGATATAAGGTGATTAAAGAAAATTTTAATTAAAGGTTGTGAAGGATTTAAGTGTGGTTTAAAAATGAATTGAGTTATTTATGGAAAGGTGTGATTTGATAATGCATTTTTGAGTAGGGAGATATAAGGGATTTATTTTGATTATTATTATGCATTAAAATTCTGAAGTGGATTATTGTGAAAGTGTGTTAATTGAACCTTTGCTAGGTGTATTTTGAAAATATTGGAGATTATAAGGTGTACTTGAGACTTGTTATTTTTGTATGGTGAAATAAAATTTTGAGTGGAGATTTTGAGATAGATTGTTGCTACCTAACCTTGAGATTGGTAAATAAGATTTGATTGTGACTAAGACAGGTTTTGAATATATATCTCCATCAAAATAAAAGGTATGGGCACATCTTCCTTGTGAGTGAAATATTGTTGGGTTGAATGTTGTGAATGCTAAGTTGGAGTGAAAAGGTTTGTTTGATAAGCATTGTTGAGTGATATTTCATGTGCATGATTGGTGAATGTTTGTGAGAACATTTGAGTGTGAAGTTGAGAACTATCTTGAACTAGGGTTTGTGAACGATCATGAGTATCATTGTTATGTGAGATTGTTTGATAAGCATTGTTGGAAATATTTGAGAAAACTTTCATGTGTATGATTAGAGTTTGTGAAAAGATCATGAGCATAATTATTATGTGAATGTGGAATCATATTGAGTCAAGGGTTGAGATTCATAGTGTGAGTTTTTGGAAGAATAGTGAAAGACTTGGTTAGGGTTTACAAGCAAGTCATGTTTCATTGAGTGAATGATTGAGTGAAATTAGATGAGCATCATTGAGTGAATGCATTGGAGTGATAGTTCAAGTTATGTGAAACAAATTGTTATTTATTCTAAATTAATTTGAAAAGAAGTTTGAAAGTGATAGAATTATTTGTGAGTGTGAAATATATTAATTTTCTTACCATTCTCTATATGTTTATGTGGTTAAACAAAATTCTAAGTGAAATTTGTTGGTATGATTGAGGAGGTTTTCTAAAAGAGAATAAGTTGAGTTTTGTGAGTGTTTTTGTGAGTGTGAAACATATTGAGTCTCTAAAAATTCTCTATATATTTATGAGGTTAAACAAGATTCTGAGTGAAACTTGTTTGTGTGATTGAAGAAGTTTTCTAAAAGAGATTGAGTTGAGTTTTGTATGCAAATTTGAAATTGATTTGAACAAGATTTTGTGAAAGCTTGTGAGCTAATTTGAGTAAGTCCTAGAGTGGACTTAAGGATAGAGTTGAGTAAGATTTTTTGAAATATTAAGGACAGATTTGTGTGAGCTTTTATGGAAGCTTACAATCAGATTGGACAAGTTCTAGAGAGAACTTGTTGAGAAGATTTGAGGTAAGTCTTGGTGAAGACTTGTTGAGCATATTGAGCAAGTTCTTGAGAGGAATTGTGGATAGATTTGAGGTAAGTTTTTAAGAATACTTGAGAGCAGAGTTGATTGATCAATTTGTTCAAGCTTTGTGTTAAGGCTTGGGGCAGATCTAGCAGAGTTGATTTATGATTAGATCAAGCTTTGTGTTAAGGCTTGAGGATAGATTTGAGGACATATTTTGATGTATATTTAAGGGTAGATTTGTGACAAACCAAATACAAATATTAAGCAAATTTATTCTAGACTAAAGGACCATGCTTAGTGTAGATTTGAGATAGATATTGAGCATATTTGTGCTAGACCGAAGGATTTTTTTTAGTGCAGATTTGAGATAGATATTGAGTAGAGCTGAGAGCAAGCTTTGGAGGTGACAGAGTAGAGGATAGTAGTCTCCAGTGGATAGAGATCCATTAGCCATTGTAGTGATAATAGAGGTCTTATATGGAAAGACATCCACAAGCCAATGTAGTGGAGGCAGTAGTCTTCTTGAGGATCACCATCCAGATCAGAGGAGAAGGAGTTCTCCTCTGGATAGAGATACCCATATCATCTTAGGGGATTGGTTTCTCTTGTGGATAGGGATCCAAAAAATTTGTTTAGGGTATTGGTGTTTCCTTTGGACAATGGTCCATAAATATTGTAATAGGGAAGGATTCCCAAGAAATTTGTTGAGAAAATTTTAGTGAAATATTTTCTTTGTGGAGTAGCCCACATTGGGTGAACCATGTTAAATTAGTGTCTCTATTGTGTGTGGTGATTTGTGCATTGCTTTTATTACTATTTTTGATATTACCATTGATATATTGCATAATATTGTTTAGGAAAGAAAAGTAAAAAGTGGTATTATATTGTTAACCCCCCATCTTGGTATAATCTTGTGTTCTTTACATCCATGAAATGAAATACAAGATTGATATGTAGCAAATCAAGACGCAACTATAAAGATAAAGAATGAAATAAAAGAAAATTATGGATGGTGCCATTTTTATTAATAATATCTTGTTCTTTTCCAAGAAGGTTATAAATAAAATTCCCTTTGAAGGATTGCTATCAATTTTGATACAATGGATTACGAATAAAATAATTCAAATGTACTACGCAAAATATTTTCACATCCACATACTGATTTGGGATAGGTTTTCGAGACTATTGCAATGGATGATTATATGTGAATCTTTATGCTATTACTTCCTCGTACATACCTATGATCTGTACATAAGAAGATTAAAGAACATCAAAATTATATGTACAAAATTTTGAGATAAGGTCCGTATTGATAGCAAGGAAAATGAAAAAAAACTAAAATAAGATAAATGCATGCATGAAAGTGAAATCTATCTATGCTAAACAATAACTAGAAATGTTGCTAAAACTTAACAAAAGAAGGAAAACAAGAAATAAATCTTTGCCCAAGATGCCATCTCTATGCATAATGGTAAAACCTTTGGGCCATATCTAAAAGATATGATCATACCTATGGGTCATCTCTAATACATATGGCCACTAATCTGTGAGTGATTCTCTTGTGTCCAATGCAAGGTGATGTCGGGTTCGATTTGTGGATTGGTCAACAAATTGGTGCATTCATGGGGAATAGCTTAGGGGGTGGAATTCAACAACAAAAAAATTATGTTATATTGCACAAAGAGCATGGATGTGATATTCAACCTTCAAAATGATCCATTGGCATGCTTTCTACAAAGAAAATACTACAAAATGGGTTGGAAGATTTGTGGTTGAAATTCAGAAGCACTTCATTGCTTGAAAATTGAAACTCTCCTTAATAAATGTATGAATATTGGGTGCCATTATATAGACTTCCAAAAGGTATTACAATATTGCATGGGAATACAATAAGTGGTTAGATCCAAGAAAGGTAACTACCCATTCTTGAATCTTCCCCACAACTAATTGTATATGTCGTTATGCTTAGTTGGCTCATGTAATCACTTTAATCATGGTGCAAGATTTTGGATCCTATTTTATTAAATTTGCTTTTGGTGTGATCATATCCAGGTGACAAAGCCTTTATTAGAGGTTATCTCAAGGTAATACGGTATCTAGAGGCCATCCTTTGGTGGGACAGTCCTAGTTGCAAAGGGAAATTTCTCCCTGCTTGAGTGGTGAAACCATTGTTGAGCCCTAGGGCTACCAAAGGTGGGTCATATGGACTTAAATGAGTCCATATATGTAGTATCCTCAACATGATGTGTTTTAGGTGTCTACAAGTGCAAAACATAGGTGTAATAAAGCATTGCAGGAAGAGGTTTATTTGCAACCTGCTTACAATACTCAGGAGGACATGAGGATGGAATGGAGCAAAAAGGGTAAAAACCCTAGGTGCAGTTAAGCATTGTAAAAAAAGGATTTTTTGTAGGCTATACATTGTACTTAAGAGGATATTAGTCATTCTTAAATCTATGATAAAGCCTCTTCAGTCAGAAGAAATATCTCTCAAGGATCTTTGGGTTTACAGGTGGAGCTTTCTGATGAACCTTTGCTCTTTTTCAAGATTTTAGAGGATGAATTTGGGTTGGATATGATTGACCATGAAGCCCAAATAGCTATTTTAAAACTTAGAGGTAAAATACCAAGCCTAGAGGAGTTTAAAGGATACATTAAACTTGGTGGTTCGATACCCAAAAATTTCTTTTTTGTTTTCTTTTTTGATTTAACATATACAGATAGGGTAATCTATTATAGATACAATTGGTTTTTTGGACAAAGTGGTGTCTATATACAACCTTTGACTCTTGGTTTTAACCCCTTTATAGAAGCAATTAATGGATTCATAGTCTATATGAATCTATATGCTCTCCCTATGGAGTTTTGGGGAGATAAGATATTCACCAAAATAGGTAATGTCATTGGTGCATTCCAGTATATGGATGCCTAAACAAAGAAAAATTTGTCCAATAAAATTAATATGAGTAAAGAAAGATTGGTTTTTTAGATGGGTTTCAGTTCCTTGGCCTCAATCCATTACTATATCCTCAAGAAAATGGGAATGGATCCAAAATATTGAATATAAAAATTTCTCCTTGAGATGTTTGGTTGTTAGCAATATGACCACCTAAAGAAGAGATGCTTAGTCATCTATTCATGCTCTGATTCCTCCTTGGTGGAGGAGAAGGCTCTATATGTGAATGATCCTAAACCTCCAAATGTACTAGTTCACAAGGAAGAATCTCATCCTCCAATTGCACCAATTGTCTAGCAAGAATCAAATGAGCAATAGAAGAGGAGAATTCGAATCAGATCATTGATAAAAGCCAAATGGTTACTAAATACCATCTAGTCAGTTTCATGGAAAATATTAACACCTTAGATAGTATTCTTGAATTTTATTATGAAAAAATCGATGATAATTAGTTTTCTAAAAATTAAGATCATACAGAATGAGTTACAATTAGATATTACCTCAGGATTCTTGAAGTGCAAAAATATATTCTCAGAATTTTCCACTCTAAAGGAGGAAGAACCTATTCTATAGAAGAAAAATAATCAAAATACCCATCAGCTATGAACTCCATAATATCCCCAATAGTTCTCGACTATTTTTTTTATTATGATTGGGTGGTAGCTACATTTTTTATTTTTTATTTTTCTATTTGGAAGTTGTTTTATCGATATGCGGTATTCTAAGATTCAGTTGTAGTAGTAAGTGGATGATAGTATTTTTAAGGCTATTGCAGCATATTGTACTATCTTACACATCTTGATGTAGGGACCCTAAAACCCATTTTTATCCTAATAAAAAAATTTAATGTTTTTTGCAGTCCCAATAGGGACATTGCAATGTAAAAATGTATTTGGCTCTCCTAGTAGAGACCCAAGTTCAATTCATAGGGAGGGTGGCCCTTGATGTACCCCCAACTTTTAAACCTATTAAAAAACAATTATTATTAATGTTATCAAGAAAATGGATGTGAGGTTTTGATCAAAAATATCATTACCTATAATGTCCATTAATTATGATTGAAGATAGTATCTTAGAAATGTCAACATATCTATATAGAAGGAAACTTACTAGCAAATAATTTTAACAATCATGTTGTTGATCTTCATCTTGGAAAAAATCAAATTTTAGAAAGGAAACCTATATGAAAATGATTTCAAGTATTTAATTGCATTAACATAGTAATCTAAGTAAGATGAAGGATATCTTTGATAGAAATATAGATGAAAACCATATTTGATAAAAATGCAAGTTGGATATAATATAATTGACCTAATCACAAATGTAATGTTTTATTATTTTGATGGAAGTGACCCCAATAGAATCCATTCATAGATTAATAAAAAGCATTTGAAGTTCTTGAAGTCTTATATCCTCACTACTCATATGTCATTTATGACTATAACTAAGGTGTCTTATCTTTATTTTGTTAATTGTAATTATTTTTACTTATTTTGAATCATTAAACTTTAATAGGTAGTAATGTAATATAATTTGTGTATGGTTTTAAAAAATAAATATTTTTAAATACTATGATCTAATTTATTATAAATTAAGAGCTAAATATTCTTCTAATCATGAAAAAAGGTATATCGAATGACATGAGTTTAATTGCTTACTCTCAAATCCAAAGACCTAGATTCAAATACTACCAGGAAATATATGCATTGATTGAAAGTGTTGTAAAGCCTACCAAAGTGACAAATTGTTATGGTAATGCCATCATGTGGTTTGTTGAAATACATTAGTGATACAATCATCATGAAATATAGATGAGACTTGTTTAATATTAAATTTATGTCATAAAGTTAAATCATGTTTAAAATTTTTATAAAATCTAAGTGCAAATATCTAATCACACATTAATATGTTGTAATATAATATGAAAAAACTAAAATTAGTTTAAAAAGGCATATCCATAGTTTCATATACTAATTGATAAAAATTTACCCTAGGGTTTTAAGACTAGTGATAGGGAGCAAAGAGTTTCATGCCATAGACCAAGGTTCCAACACCATGTATTAACCCCAATATTTACATAATAAGATTTGAAGTAAACAATGGAGATTCATAAATTTCATAGTACAAACAAGGTTCCAATCCCTTGTGTGATAATAGCACCCCATCCTAACATTATTATGTAATGATCCTCTTTCTAATGTTAGGCCTCATCCTAATGTTATTATGTAATGTGTTGTAACGTGCATGTGGCACTTGAGACATCTAAACAAATAGGGCCATTTAATGTAGTTATTAAAAATGTAATTATTTCTTTAGTAAAATATTCTAGCTTGGGTCCCCACTTGCATGTGATTCCAACCCTTAAGAATTAGGGTTAGGGTTGATAAGAGTGTTCAAAAAGGAAAGGGACATAAATGGATTAACTCTTTTTTACATATTGTATCAAATTTTTGCTTCTAAGGAGGTTGCCCCCTTGAAGAAGCTAATAATTTTACATTGTGATTATGTTTTGATGAATAAATTTGTTGCATTTTTATTTTGTATTGCAATATTTGTGTATTTATTTCCCTTAATTATGTTATTCATTGCAATATTAGTATGGATGTATTTATTTTTATTTAAAGGTTCTTAACATGTGGTATTAGAGTGATTTCCATGTCCACATATTGTTGTAGCTACAATAGATCGTATCCTACCCTTCCATACATGTTAGGTATAATTTTACTTAAATTTTCTTCTTTTTGTGATTTATCTTGTGAAAAATTTTATCAAGTATTTTTTTGTTTTAGTTTGATAGGTTTGAAACCTTATGTTAAGGGTTTTAAAATTTCATGGATTTATTGTTATTGGTTGAGCTAGACTTCCCATAAAGCATCTAGTGAAGTGAAGGGTGATCAGACCCCAATACCTGGGCCTTATCCAACACCCATATATAGAATTGAACTTCCATGTACCCTCAAGTGTATAAGGAGACCCCCTTGGTTTGGGAGAAACCTTTATCCTTAAGAATATTTTGATCATGTATCTATCCATAATGCACTGAGCATAGCACATAGGAATATTACCCTCGCATAGTGGTCAAATAGGAAGGTAATGCATCCAAGGATATTGGCTATTATCCTTCTTGGATAGTGACCTAAAATATTGGTCTAAAAATTATCGAGTACTATTGTAGTATATCAAAGGGCTATGGGTAGTACACACACCTTGGCCTAGAGTAACCCTATTTATATTATTTTTCAAACCCTAAACTAGACTATCAAATCTATAAAACCTAAATATAGACTTGGGCATACTAAGGAGAAGAAAATAATCACAGAGTTAAATATATAGTAATAGTTCTTGATATTCTTAAACAAGTCATTGGTGTCAGTAACATAAGAGGAAGTTAGAATAGAAAATAATAGAAAATAGGTTGGTAGTAAAACCATTGGTGTCAATAGTAGTTGGGAATAGTAAAATAAAGTACAATTATCAATATAGGCAGCTATCAGAATCAACAATTGTTAGGAACTCATCAGTAGTGAGAATACACCCTGTATACGACTAAGGGTATTGAAACTATAGAAATTATTCCATTTTGTGGAGAAAATTTTTAGGATAAAAATAGTTGACTATTAAAGTATAGGGTGCCAAAAAAAACAATTTGAGACCTAATCCTTTATAATCATCTTTTTGAGCTGGTCATTTTGGTATATAGCATCGAAACAATTTTTGGGACCCTTACTAAAAATAGTAATTTCTAAAACATCACTTCTATTTATAGTAAGCCTTTTTGGAAGACCCAAAACCTTAATATATGGCTATAGGTACTAGAGATCAACAAATTAGGCAACAAATAGATTAAGAAATTAACCAATAGATGACTCAATTGGGTGACCAACTAGCCAAGTCACTAGGCTAACAAATAACTAATCAAATGAACTAGTTGCAAGGTGAGATTCAATTTCAAACAAAAATAAAATTTGAAAACTAGACACTACATGAATCTATAAATTTTATGATATGGGAATATAAAGAGATAAAATATGTATTTAATGAAAGACTTGATGCAATGGATAATAGTATAAAGTGTGGCACTTAGGTATACAATTAGTATGGTCATAGAAAATTTGAACATTGTAATAAAAAAATCTAGCCTCTATTTTTTTTGCATTAGTTATTTAGGTTAGAAACCCTATGTTAGGGGTTTTAAAATATCACAGAGGAGTTATCATTATTGGTTGATTGGTAACATTCAGTACAAGATCATCAATTGTTAGTGTTAGAACAATTACCTGTGACTGTTAGAATTTAAAATAGATAGAAATATTTGTGATAGATTCAAACTAGGTAGGTGATAGCACAACATTAGGAGTGATTAGTAGTTAGAACAGACAAGGTAGAGTGTCATAAGGGGTTGGCCGACACAAAATATAACTTTTAAACTAAGCCTCCAGATGGAAAACCAACCACACCAACCTTGATAACAAATCAATATAAAAAAGTCTGGGAGTGGCCAAAACTAGTGTTGTGGTATATAGCTCATTGTGATCATCTTCTTGAGCTAATCATTTTGATATATAGCACCCAAACCACTTTTTAGGATCCTTACTAAAATAGTAACCTCTAAAATAAAATTTCTATTTTTAGCAAGAATTCAAAATAGGTCATAACTCTAAGAACATGATTTCCAGTACCCAAAAATAATAATTAGATGCATATATTTCTAAATAAGTGGATGTTGCAAGCAAAAAATATGGTTCACATTATCCAATAGCTTAGACAAGATAAAGACATAAATAAAAAACTTTTAGGCATTTATGAGTGTGGTCACTAAGGCACAAAGGGAAATGAAGGGAGAGTTGGATAGTCGTATCTCTAAAAATTCCTTACATCATCATGTATCAATAGGATACAAGTACGATTCACCACAAAAAAAATGTATCAGATAACAATGGATTTAAATTGCCAAAATTAGACTTTCCAAAATTTGATTGGAAAATATCCTAAGGGGTGGAATTGTAAGGCATAACAATACTACAAACTCCATAATATCCCATGCTACATGTGTTTGACAATTTCCTTCTTCAAAACTGAATCAGATGCACTACATTGGTTTTAGTGGCTTAGGAAGGCTGAACCTAAACTTTCTTGGCAAGAATTTGAGCAACATCTACTGATTCACTTTGGTCCTAGTGAGTTTGAAGATTTTACAAGAGATATTTTTAAACTTAGACAAACCTCAACCATTCAAGAGTATCAAACTCAATTTGAAAAAGTTGCCAATCATACCATTAGTCTAAATGTTGACTCCTTTCAAAGTTATTTTATGAGTGGTTTGAAGGATGATATTAGGGCTAAGATTAAATTGTTGAAACCCTAAACATTACAACACACAATACAATTCTCTAAATTGGTAGAAGATAAATTCAAGGCTCTAAGATGCACCTCTAAATTTCCTCAATCTCATCCATCTTTCTCATCCAAGCCTATGACAAGTCCTACCACTAAATCTCAAACTAAAAAAAAATTTACTCGTGAAGATATGGAGAGTAGAAGGGAACAAGGGCTATGTTATAATCGTGATGAAAATTATTCCTTGGGGCACAAGTATTTACAACAAAAATTGTATCTACTAGATATAGAATAAGCACCGACTACAAAATATTTAGAGGAAGAGAAGGATCCTCAAGAGGGAGAAACCACATATCAGGTAGATCTAGAGGACTCCCAACCAAAAATATTCATGAATATTTTAGCAAGAGTATCCACTTCCCAACAAAGAAAGTGATTGACTACTTCAAAGGACAATAGGTCATCATTCTCATTCACTCTGGTAGTACATATAACTTCATTGATCCACATGTGGCCAAACAAGGAAACTATTACATTACTACATGCAATTCCTTTGAAGTCATGATTGCTAACAGAGGCACCCTACCATGCAAAGGAAAATTTTGTAATGTCAAACTTCAAATTGGGGACTATAATCTCAATATTGACATGTTTTCCCTACCATTAGGTGGGTGTGATATAGTTTTAGGAGCATAATGGTTACAAATGTTAGGACCAATTTTATGGGATTTTTTTGAGTTGTGGATGAATTTTAGTCAATATGGGTAGGAATATACTTTACATGGCATGAAGGCTAGTGCAGACCAGTTTATTTCTACCCATTAGATGGACAATTTGTTAAAAAGTTATTCTCATGGAGTAGTGGCACAAATATTTGCTATAAATATCCCTACAGAAGGGGAATGGGACCATCCAATGCAAATTACAATGATTGTTAAACAAATTTTCTCAATATTTGGAGGAACCCAAGGGACTACCTCCTCATCACTCACATGACCATCTAATACAGCTTTTTCCTGGTAGTCTTCCTCCTAATGTCCATTCGTATAGGTATCCTTATATTTAAAAATTAGATATTGAGAAAATAGTGCAAGAGCTTCATGTTATTAGGGTTGTTTTTTCTATTGTTATCCCCTATTCTTTGCCAGTGTTATTAGTATGGAAAAATGATGGCACTTGGCACTTATGTGTGGATTATCAGGACCTCAATAAGATTACTATTAAAGATAAATTCCCAATTCCAGTGATTGATGAACTACTTGATGAGTTGCATGGGGCTCATTATTTTTCCAGGTTGCATTCACAATTAGGGTGTCATCAAATTCAAACCAAGGATGAGGAAATTCCAAAAATAGATTTCAAAACTCATGAAGGGCATCATGAATTCCTAGTTATACCATTTGGAATAACCAATGCACCTTCTACCTTTCAGAGTCTAATGAATTCCATTTTTCACCCTTTCCTTTACAAATTCATTCTAATATTTTTTATTATATATTGATTTACATTCATTCATGGGAAGATGATGGGGGACAGGAAAATCACACGCAAAACACTCACGCAATTCCAGAAAATCTCTTGCATTAATCTAAAAAATACATAGCCCGTAGGCTTTACAATAGCTAGCGCTCGGCTTAGCTTTCTTCCACTCACACTCTGCGTGCGATCTCTGATCCACCACCCTTCAATCTATTACAATTTCTCAATTTTTATCGTCGGCCCTCTAGGTCATTAATGACCCTCCTGCAGGAAAACATTAAACAAAAACCTGCAAAATTGGCTTCCCCCACCGAATCTTAAATTTTCCTTTCGTAATTGGCCAACTCCCTGATCCGCCATGAAAGCACGCATTTAATAGGCCCTTGACCTGCAACCGCTATTTTGTTAGACTATTTATTTGTGACCGTTGTCTCTTTTCCCACACGCGTGGCCATCCACGTGTCCATTTCTGATTTGCCTTCAACTGGTCATGATATCGCGACCATTCCACCTTCGAGCCCCTTACTTAGTTTCATGTCACGATATCGCGATATCATGACGTCGCAACATCGTGACCGTTTTGCCTTCGAGTCCCTTGCTCTCTTTTATGTCGTGATATCATGACGTCGTGATATCGTGACGTCGTGACATCGTGGCTGTTTCACCTTCGAGTACCTTGCTCTCTTTTATGTCACGATATCGCGACGTCATGACATCGCGATCGTTTTGCCTCCGAGTCCCTTGCTCTCTTTTATGTCATGATATCGTGACGTCGCAACATCATGACATCGCGACATCATGACGTCACGACATCACGACCATTTTACCTTTGAGTCCCTCACTCTATTTCATGTCACGATATTGCGACCGTTCTGCCTCCAAATCCTTTACTCTGTTTTATGTCACGATATCGTGACCGACTTTTGCCTTGTTAGAACGGCCAACAAAACACTTAGAAAAATTTGCCTTGCTGCCGTCGGATGCTCCTGCATCAGACACCCGGGGTAAATGGAGAAGTGACCTTCACTTCTATGTTGTTCGGTCCGCGTCTTTTGTAACATCTCCAAACGTGCACCTGCCTCTGCAACCCGCTTAAACCCCGTCTCTTGGCAAAAAAATTTTTTGCCTTCTACTAGACAAATTTTGGCACTACTGCACACCTTCTCATCCACTGCCTGCAAGGGCTTCAACTTGTGGCACACTCCATATTTCATCAAGGAGTACATATTTGCATGACCATCATGCACTGCACTTCGATCAAACTGCCATGGCCTTCCTAAAAACAAATGGCAAGCATCCATGGGGAAAACATCACACAGGACCTCATCCTAGTACTTCCCAATATTGAACGTGACTAAGCACTATTCACGGACCCATGCTCTGTGGTCCTTCTGCAACCATGCAATCCGGTATGGATGTGGGTGTCTCCTCCTCTCCAGCTGCAACTTAGTGACCATTTCCTCGAAGACTAAGTTATCTGTACTCCCATTGTCTATAATAACATTATAGACTTTGCTTGAAATTTTGCATCGTGTGCGGAATAGGCTTCTCCTCTGCTCTGGTTTGTCTTCCTCAATCAGCATGGTTCTCCTCACGATCATTGCTTCTCCTCTCTCAGCTTCTTCAGAATGTTCAGACTCAGCATCTTCCTCTGCTACAACAGCTCTGGCTGGACCCACATGTCTCTTGTTCACCCTCTCGGGGTGCTGGGGACACTCGTATGCCCGATGTCCTTCTTCTCCATAGTGGAAATAGGTTCCACGAAACACTCCTCTATTTCCTCGTCCAGATCCACCTCTTCCTCTTGGGTAGCCATTGTTCTGAACTTGGGGTCTGGGTTCCTCATCTTCCTTCTGATCCCGACTGCTGCTAACCTCTTCTTTCTTCTCCTCTTTTCCTTCATATTTTCTTCCACCAGTATTTCCTCCATGCCCTTTTCCTCTTTGCTTGCTCTCAAACCTTCTGTTCAGTTTTTCTTCAACCTTCAGAGCAAACTGGTAAGCATCTTCAATGGTGCTCACCCGAACTAAGCTCAACTCTTCCTGGATACTGGGTCTCAACCCATTGATATAATGGGCCACCTTCTCCTTGCTTGCTTCTAAATGGCCAGTTCTAATGGAGATCTTATAAAACTCCTCCGTGTATTCTTGGACAGTTTTGTTCATCTGTCTCAAACTCTTCATTTTCCTCAACAGATCCACTTCATAATCTGTCAGAATAAACTATCTTTTTAATTTTTCTACCATCCGTTCCCATTTTGTTATTCTCTCTTTTCCTCTTCTGTTCCACTCCAGCTGTACCCCCTTCCACCATATGCTGGCATGACCCTTCAGCTTGGTCTTGGCAAATCTGACCCTCTCAGGATCTTCAACTTCTTCATACTCAAAGTACTCTTCCAGATCATTGATCCAGTTGATCAATTCCTCCGGATCCAGGTTCCCAAAATACGTGGAAACTTCCATCTTCGGCCTCTTCCCAATCTAGGATATGGCTTTGTATAGTCTGGCTTGTGCCGGATCTACAGCCTCTTCTTCTTCTTCAGACTAGTTTTCTTCTTCATCCACTTTGTCCTCACTACCATCATCTCTTCTTGGTTTGTGCCCTCTATGCAGTTCTTCTTGCAGGGCCTAAACTTGCCGCTGCAAAGCTCGAACATTTGCTGCTGTCACCATGCCTCTCCCACCAACGAGGTTTCTTCTCGGAGGCATTCTACTCACTTTCTCACGAGCCTTTCCACAGATCCTGGTGTAACTGCCTCATGTCCGGTGATCTGTTACACACTCAGGAGCTCCGGCTATGATACCACTTGATGGGGGATGAAAAAATCACACGTAAAACACTCATGCAATTCCAAAAAATCTCTTGCATTAATCTTAAAAATACTTAGCCCGCAGGCTTTACAATAGCTAGTGCTCGGCTTAGCTTTCTTCCACTCACACTCTGTGTGCGATCTCCGATCCACCACCCTTCGATCTATTACAATTGCTCAGTTTTTATCGAGGCCTCGGCCCTCTAGGTCATTAATGACCCTCCTGCATGAAAACATTAAACAAAAACCTACAAAATCAGCTTCCTCCATCGAATCTTAAATTTTCCTTCCGTAATTGGCCAACCCCCTGATTCACCATGAAAGCACGCATTTAATAGGCCCTTGACCTGCAACCGCTGTTTTGTCAGACTATTTATCTGTGACCGCTATCTCTTTTCCCACGTGCGTGGCTGTCCACGTGTCCATTTTTAATTTGCCTTCAATCGGTCGCGATATCGTGACATGTCACGATATCGCGACCATTCCACCTTCGAGCCCCTTGCTCAGTTTCATGTTGCGATATCGTGACATCGCAACATCGCAACTGTTTTGCCTCTGAGTCCCTTGATCTCTTTTATGTCGTGATATCACGATGTCGCGATATCACGATGTCGTGACATCGTGACCATTTTGCCTTCGAGTCCCTTGCTCTCTTTTATGTCGCGATATCGCGACGTCACGATATCGCGACCATTTCGCCTCTGAGTCCCTTGCTCTCTTTTATGTCGTGATATCGCGACGTCGCGATATCACGACGTCGCAAAATCATGATTGTTTCACCTCCGAGTCCCTCGCTCTATTTCATTTCATGATATCACGACATCGCAATATCGTGACCATTCTGCCTCCGAATCCTTTACTCTATTTTATGTTGTGATATCGCGACGTCACGATATCGCGATCGACTTTTGCCTTGTTAGAACGGCCAACAAAATGCTTAGAAAAATTTGCCTTGCTGTTGTCGGATGCTCCTGCATCAGAAGAGCATCTTCAAATATTAGATAAAACACTCAAAATTGTGTCTAACCATCATCTCTATGCAAATATGTCCAAATGTTATTTTGGCCAGTAAGAGGTTGAATACTTGGATCACATCATCACCAAGGATGGAGTTCAGGTTGATCCCAAGAAAATTTAGGTTGTCCAAGATTGGCCTAAACCTCATACCCTAAAGGTACTTAATGGCTTCTTAGGACTCATGGATTATTACAAGAAATTTGTGAATAATTATGGCAAGATAGTGGCTCCCTTGATAGCCATGCTAAGAAAGAATTTTTTTCTATGGACTGAACCTGCCAAAACAGCTTTTATTGATTTGAAATATGCCCTGATCACTACCCCCATGTTAGCAATGTTATATTTATCTAAACCTTTTTTCATTTAAATTAATGTATCGAGAACTAGCATTGGAGCAGTTTTAATGCAAGAAGGTAGACCTTTGACCTTCACTAGCAAGGCACTCTCAAGCAAGAATTTTGGTAAGTCTACTTATGAAAAGGAAATATTTACCATTTTTCATACAGTCAATAATTGGCTACCATATCTCATTGGGAGACATTTTTCCATCAATACTAATCATCAGAGTCTCTAATATTTCTTATAATAAAGGGTGGCCACACCAAAACAACAAAAATGGGTTTCAAAATTGTTGGATTATGACTATGACATCACATATAAAAAGGGTAAGAAAAACATGTTGGTGGATGCTTTGTCCTAACTACATGAAGAACATGCTATGCTACATGCTATATCTGCACCACATCCTAAGTGGATTCATCAACTATGCAAGGAATTTACCAAGAACTCCTCTTTGGAAACTCTCATCCACAAACTTCAAGAAGGTCCTCTTTCATACTCTGGCTATACTTAGGATGGCCATAATTTATAGTATCATGATTGTATTTTTGTCCCAAATCAATCACAAATAAATGACCTCATCCTTCAATAAATGCATGCTTCCCCAACAACTAGCCATTCTGGGTTTCTCAAAACTTAGACAAGGACCAAGCATACCTTTTTCTAGCAAGGAATGAAAAAAACTCATACTTGTGTGGCTGAATGTGATTGTTGCCAACATATGAAAGGTGAACCTTTGAGTTCCCCTTGTACCCTTCAACCCTTATAAATTTCTAAGCAGGTTTTTTTAGATATCTTTATGGATTTTATTGAATATTTGCCTAAATTTAGAGGTAAATCAGTTTATTCTGGTGATAGTGGATCATCTTACGAAGTATGCTCATTTTTATTCCCTATCACACCCATACATCACATCCATTATTGCTCAAAATTTTCTAGACTATAAATTTCATCTCCATGGCATGCCTAAATTCATTGTCCCTGATAGGGATCCTACCTTCACCAATAATTTTTGGTAAGAATTGTTCAAGTTGTAGGGAATACAACTCAAGATGAGTTTGGCCTATCACCTTCAAACTAATGGCTGAATTTTTTTTTTAATAAATGCTTGGAAACATATCTTCATTGCTTCACATCCAAACATCCTATATAGTGGGCCACATAGCTTCCTTTAGCCAAATGGTAGTATAACACAACATATCACATTGCCACTAAGGTGAGTCTCTTTGAAAAAGTATATATTCAGCCTCCACTAGCACCATATTCTTACATTCCAAGTAGTTCCAAATTTCAAGCTATGGATTCCACTCTTTTCCAGTGTGATTCCATTCTTCACCAACTCAAGTTCAATATAGACATGGCTTAGAACCGTATGAAACAAGTTGATCAACACCTCATAGAATGTAGCTTTAATGTTGGAGACAAGGTTTTTCTTTGCTTGCATCCATACAAACAATCCTATATCCAACTTTGTGGTTATCAAAAACTTATCACAAAATATTATGGTCCTTATAAAGTGTTGCAAAGGATCAGGTTGATAGCATAAAAACTAGCCCTTCTGGCTAGTTTTAAAATTTATCCAATCTTCCATATATCTTCTCTCAAGCAATTTATTGGCAATAGGGTCTAGGTGTAGTCCACACTTCCATAGTTCGATGAGGAAGGTTCCATCATTCTTGAACTTGAATGCATTCTCAATCACAAGTCATGTACCCTTCATTGATGTGTCACCATCGATGTTATTGTCCAATGACATTGCTTACAACCTAAATATGCTACATGGGAACCTCTTCAATAGCTCCAAAAACAATTTCCTCTTCTTCAGCTTTAAGGACAAATATTTTTGAAGGGAAAAGGACCCCCATCCTAACACTATGTTTTAATATTCCTTATTGAACATACGATACACCCATAGTAATAATTTGTAGTGTTTTATAAACATGGCAAACACCCATGATAATGTTTTGAAATAGTTTTTAATAGTTGTGGCTTTAGAAGTTCCTAGACAAATGGTGCCATAATATGTAACTATTATCAAGAATGTAATTGTTTTTTAAATAGGAGATCCTATCTCAGGTAACATTTTGCATGTAATCCAACCTTGAGATTTTTGTGGTACATGAAGTCTTTAAAACTACAAGTAGTAGAAATGTATATATATTTTTGCATAATTGAATGAAACTATTGAAGGTCTCCCCCTTGAAGTGGTGTTGTGATTGTATGTTAATTTGTGATATTTTTCATTTCTGCATTTATATTTTGTATTGCAATAGTTTGTTTTTGAGTATTAAATTTTATTTGCAATGTCTATGTGAGTGAGTTTATTATTTTTCTAACAAACATATGGGAGATACCTTGAGTAACAAAAAAAGGGGGACACAACAAATACATATAAATTTTCCAAGTTGGTTTTTCTAAAAATTGATGGGAAGCATCCTAATGGTTGATTGTGTCATGTAGTATAATATTTAAATATTCATAATGTTCCACAAAATTTATGGCTCACAATTTCAGCTTTCAACTTTGAATCTGATGCCTTGCAAAGGTATCAATGCATGATAAAAATGCATCCTAATCTTGCTTGGAAAGAATTTTAGAAGTAACTACTCACTCACTTTGGACCTATTGAGTATGGCTTCATATGATCCATCATTAAACTAAAACAAAACTCATCTATTCAATAATATCAAGCTCAGTTAAAAAAATTGGTAAACCGTACAAATGGGTTGAGTGAAGATTTTTTCCAACGTTTTTTTGTTAGTGGATTTAAGGATGATATCAAGGCCAAGGTAAACATGTTCAAACTATAAATATTAGTGCAAGTGATAGAGTTGGATAGGTTGGTAGAAGGTAAAGTCATGGCTCAGAGATGAACTTTCAATTTTCCACAAACACAACCACAATTTTCATCTAGTCTAACATCAAATCCAGCTAATAAATCACCTATTATCAAATAATTAACTCAAGAAAAGATATGGAAAATCATAGAGCTCAAGGTCTATTTTATAATTTTGATATGAAGTATTCAACCTAACACAAATGTGTGCAAAAAAATTACATTTGCTTTATGTGGATGAGTCAACAACTATAGAATCTCAAGAGGTGGAAGAGGAGCATCAGGAAGAGGAACAACCAGAACAAATTGAAGCCCAATAAAATTAGTCCATGCCTTAGTAATAATAGATATTACCCAAACTATGAAGGTGATAAGGCATTTCAAGGGATAAAAAATAATAATTCTCATTGACTCTAGTATAACACAACTTTATTGACCCTAGAGTGGTGAAGAAAGCAAATTTTTATATAAATTCTTACAATTCCTTTGAAGTCATGATCATCAATGGAGAAAATTTGCCTTGTAAGAGTACGTGTTAAAAGGTCAAAATAAAAATAGGGGAATATAATATTAAGATAGATATGTTTACCCTTACCTTGGGATGGTGTGATGTTGTATTGAGAACATAGTGGCTTAGAACATTGGTAACAATAATATGGGATTTTTCTAATAGCTAGATGAAATTTAACTAACAGGTTATGAATATATTATATGGGTAATGAGGGCTAGTGCTACTCAACTTGTATCATCTCATAAGATAGAAAATCTATTAAAAAAATATTCTCATGGAGTCATGGCATAAGTTTTTGCTATACAAGCCCCAATTGATAATGAAAAGGAACTTTAAGAGGAATTATAGATTCTATTTGAAATATATGCAAATATTTTATTAGGAACCTTAGGGACTACCCCCTTGTCACACTCATGATCATGTAATTCAAATTATTCTAGGTATTCTCCTCCTAAATATCTACCCTTACAAGTATCCATATGTCCAAAAATACTACTTGCAAAAGGTGTTAATTGACCCAGTGTTAGTTCTTATTCCTCTCGAGTGTTTTTGGAATTTTGGGCACTCAATAAAATAACCATCAAGGCAAAATTCATATTCCTATAATTTATAAGTTGGTTGAGTTGCATGGTACTCATTTTTCCTCAAAATTGGATTTGTGGTCTGGCTACCATCAGATTAGACTCAAGTAAGAAGACATTCCTAAAACTACCTTTAGAACTCATGAAGGACATTATTAATTTTTGGTCATACCCTTTGGCCTGACAATGCACCTTCTACTTTCTAGATTTTGATGAATGCAATATTTTAGCCCTTCATATGCAAATTTATTTTAGTCTTCTTTGATGATATTCTAATTTATAATTGTACTTGGGAAGAGCATATCAAACATTTGGATCAGGATTTGCAAATTTTATCTGATAATTAGCTTTATGCAAAGTGGTATAAGTGTTCTTTTGGAATGCAATAAATAAAGTAGCTTGTTTATGAATTAGCTTTATGAACCCCAAGAAAATCTAGGCTATACAGGAATGGCAAAAGCCTCGAATCCTCAAAGGACTTCATGGTTTTTGGGTCTCACTGGATACTATCAAAATTTTGTTCAACTACAAGAAGATAAGAGCCCCGCTAACATCTATATTGAGGAAGAACTCATTCATGTAATCAAAACCAGTGAAACAATATTTCAAGGACCTAAAACAAGCTATGATATCAACATCAATGTTAACAATACATAATTTTTTCTAAACCCTTTGTAATTGAAAGTGATGCTTTAGGTAGTGGAATTGGGGTGGTTTTTATGTAAGGAGGAATACCATTGGATTTTACTAGCAACTAATGATCAATAAAAAGTATGGAAAAATCAACTTATGAAAAGATGTTGGTCATTTTGCATGTTATCAATCATTGGTGACCATACCTCATTAGGTGTCACTTTTCAATCGAAATAGACCACCAAATTCTTAATTATTTCTTGTAATAGTAAGCAGCCATACCAAAACAGCAACAGTGGATATCTAAATTGTTGGGATATGATTATGAAATCACATATAAAAAAGGAAAGGATAATATAGTGGTTGATGCACTCTCATGATAGTATGAAGATCATGATATGTTATTGTTGGCATTTTAGCCATATTATCACAGGTCCAAATATTCAATATATTGAGCAATCTCAAACATAAGACCAATCACTATATTAAATGGCCAATGGCCAAAATAATGAACATAAAATTCATAAAAATAACAATAATATGAATAAAATGGCCAATATCATTCATGTAATAACATAAAAAATTATAGTATAAGTGCCCAAAAGATGCATACAAGCTTCAATATTATTAATTCTTGTATGTGATCTAATATACTTTGATAATCTTAGATCTATATACAAGGAGATTTGTCTCCATAATATAGCCTTCAAATATGACTCTTCAATACTTGACTATTACTCTCCTCACATATCCAGGAGATGCATCCTTTCCTATTCCATGCATAAGATAAATCCTCTCATGTCTTTTGGCTTCTCATCTTGCCACTTGTATACATGAATTTTGATTCTCTATTTACTCTTTCATACTCCTATTTGTACACCTTCACACTTTACTATGTGACACATTGTGCACTCCTACATTTATACACATGCACACTCTATTACATGAAACTTATGCATATTCTCACTCCTCACACTTGCACACATAATTACATGACACTTGCACACATTCTACACATGAACACTTACATAAAGGGTAAATTTAAATCACACTTCTAAAATATAGACTCACACCTTAATCTATTGCATATTTATATGTGTACCATAAAAGTACTATGGGGGTACATTAACATGTACCAAATAATGTAATATTATACAACACCCCATTGTATTACATTATTTGGTTATTGAAAACTTTATTTTTCAATCTATGATTCTTGCATTTGTCCTTTTGCTCTAATATTGGTATTGTTGTAAATTCTTGAGTTGTGCTTAATCATTTATTTGATATTATAGAGGGGGGAAACTGCCCTACCGCGTATGATTCTTGATTGGATCCACTAGGAGCCAAGGTGACCATGGGGATGTGTTATATTCTCTACACTCAAGGGCTTGGATATTTAAGGGTTCACCAGGAATGGTTTTAGGACTCATTCCAAGTTTGTAATGGAAAATTTTTTATGTGTTAATCAAGCAAACACCTATGTTTGGCCTTTCTAAAATATAAACTATGGAAATGAAAGGACAATGCAAGACAAGAAGCTAACACCAAAATAATTCCTGATTTTTGATGATGAATAAACTCTAAGTTTACAATAAAAAAATCTTTCTCTTTTGACAAGGGTTTTAGAGAGTGCACAAATAGATTTAACCCTAGGATGCAAACGATATGGTTTTACTCTTTCAAATGCCTAGAAATAAAAGATTAATTTTTTTTTATGATCAAAATCTAAAATAGAAAGGAACAAAGACATACAACAAATAGCCTAAATATCTACTAGGGCACTTACCTAATTTTATGGTTGATCTCATCTTTAACTTGCGTTTAGAATATCCAAATAGCTTCAACCTACAAAATAGCTTACAAAACCCTAGAAAATTTGATTAATGTTTGGGGGCCTATTTAGGTCTATATGTGACTAAGCTTGGAGGCATAGTAGTCAAGCCACTTGGTCCTTTTAGCTAATAGTTTAAAATTAAAATGATTTTTGACCTTTGAAACAAGAAAAATCAAGATGGAATGGACATGCAACAGTGAGATGAAATGAAACAGAATGCAAGTGATAGAAAACTAAAATGCAAGTAGCAAACTAGGGTTTTGGGAATAAAAACTTTACCCCCAAGATCTAATTGATTGAATTCATACCCTATAATTAAGGGGTGTGAATATGGATTGCCAAATTTACACCCTATACGAGTGAGGTGTGAATTTGTTTTAGATACACTTTTTGGGTCCCAAAACGTCAAAAAATGTGATGCAAAATAGCAAAAATTAGAGCTAATGACTAATAATACAAGTAAAGAATATTGTGAGCTGATGAAGAAAGCAAGAATAAATGATAATATGAAGGAATAACTCTATAATGGTATACTTATCCAACCATAAAGACTCCTCCACTTGATTCCCAAGGGCAGCCAACACCAAAGTAGCAAAATAGTGAAAACAACAAATCATAGTAGAAGAGCATTTGTTAGTAAACAATGAGTTAGTTGAGATCTAGAATTCTCTAAAATGTTTATTGGGAGAAAATAGGGAGCCTAATCCTCTATTTATAAGAGGTTTGAAGGGCTAAAAGGGTAGGAAAATGAAATTTCACCATAGGCAAGGGCCGACACCAAAATAGGCTGATGAGGGGTGGGATTTTTGAGAGAAAAAAACCCTAGAATACCAAATTCACACCCAATAATTATAGGGCATGATTCTAGTAAGCCAAATTCATACCCCATATGGACCGAGCTTGAATCTAGTAAGGCTAGGTAAAAAGGACAAAGGAAGAGAGGAAATAGACCCCAAATTTTCACTTGGCAAGTTTGGGTGGCTTCCTAAGGTCTAAGAAAAGATTGACTCATTTTTATGGGTCAATTTTCCATGTCTACATTTTCCCCCTCTTTGATGTATTTATTGCCAAGTAAATGCGTCAAAGAAATATGTAGACTCCTATGGGTGAAGACAACAAACACACACAAAAAAAGTGGTGGTCATGTTTGGACGAAAGTGTAGTGCAAAAAGGGGTGTTATCCTAAAAACTACAAATTTGCATTCAAATCAAGGTATTACTACCATTAATACCTCTAAGGTTGGGGTGCCTCCTCGAGGTTTTAAAGGAATGTGAGATTCTTGAAAAAAACTAGAAAAAGGCACAAAAAAGAAAGCAAAAAGTAGGAAAAGCAAAGAAAAGCGAAGAAGAGAAAGAGAAAAAGATAAAAGGAAGAAGAAGGAGAGGATATAGAATAAAGGAAGGGAAAAATAAAAAATAAGAGAGAGAATAAAATGAGGGAAAAGAATAAATAAGGGAAGAAAAGAGAAAAAAGGAGGGAAAAGGAGCTCATTTTCATTGCGCGAGGAGGAGAAAAGAGCTTTGAAGAAGAAAAACAAGAATGGCTCTTCCAACTCATCATGATGTTATGGTGAGAGGTTATGTTGGCACTACTACTGATCAAGAAAAGGTATGGATCGAAACCCACTTGCTATAATTAGATGTTTCACCTACACACAAATTTCTAGTAAAATTTTGAATTTTTTTAATTTTTAAGCAAGTTTTTGCAAAATTTGCCATGGAGTGCAAATTTGGTCATGAAACACAAGTTTGGTCAAGTTCCCTTGCCAAATTCATGTCCGATAATTTCGTGGCATGAATTTGGTAAATTTTACAAAAAATATACTTTTTTAATGAATATGATGAAATGTGTGAATGTTGTTATCTTGATTGTCCAGATAGATGTACTTGAGAGTAGAGTGGTGATCAAATACACTCAAGGACTCCATAAGGGATTTCATAGAAACAAATATAGAGACACTCGATAACATGGGATTGTTGCATCTGCCATAGATGACCCACATTGAGGCTGATAGGGCACTACTAATGGCTCTATTGGAGAGGTGGTATCTAGAATTGTCCACATTCTATTTACCAATGGGGAAGATGACCATCACATTAGAGGATGTGTGGCACATCTTGAGGATCCCCATTAGGGAGAGGATGATTTACATGGTATAGGTGTTAATGGTGACATCGAAGATGATGTTAGGGGACCTGACACATGTGATCCATCAAAGTGGATTCCATATCAATGAGATACCATGTTGATATGGAATTGGGGCACTGACATCCATACTATATGGGGTGGTGGTGGGGATGCTAGTGTACCACATGAGTAGGTGATACCTACCATGGCCATTGGTAGGAGTAGTGGCAAACATGTGATATTACATGGTTATATTCACATGGGGACCATGTGTGTTGGCTCACTTGTACAAGACACTACATGATATTGTGTATAACCAAAAAATAGGACTAATATGTATGTTATTGTTCCATGTGTGGTACTGGGAGCACATAGTGGTCTAAATACCTAATGCACTACTAGGTCCATTTTCCAACGTAGAGCAACCAATAGCATATAGGTGGAGCCAAAACTATGAACATGGGCACTGGGCATATGTTGGTGTCTTACCACTAGGGATGTGGGTGATAGATGAGATTTAGGAGCACCATATCATATGGTGACCATGGTATATACACCCAGGGTGGATAGAGAATGCAAAGGATCTATCTTGGATGAGGAGGATTTGATGGGTCATCACTAAGAAGGGTGAGTGGGAGCTATACCAATTTGATCGATTATAGTGCCAATTTGAAATTCTACAAAAGATTCAAGATCTTAGAGACTATTAGTTCAAGAGGGTGAGGAGGGACCCACCAAGAGTCAAGGGCACTCTTGATATGGGTAGATGAGCTGAGGAGGACTTGGATGATCCACTGTATATGGATTATGGGGTGGATGTCATCAAGGTTACCTTTAGGTATAGGAGATGGTACGAGAGCATCACACCCTTGAGGATCACCCCACCAGTGCAAGTGTAGAGATGCAAGGTTATGAGTTGACAAGTGCAACTAGAACTTTGAGAGGCCACTCAATGCACCATTGAGTGACAGTAGAGGGGCATAGTCCCTTTGATATTGACTCGAGAATAGGTTTGGGTGGAGATAGTGATGACCATGAGGGGGATGATCACCATATTTAGCTTAGGGAGACCTAGTGAGGTGATAGATCTAAGGCAGTAGGTGAGGAAGGCAGAGGTACTATGATCCATAGTAGCAGCTATACAAGAATATATGGACACCATATGCACAAAATTATACCAAACCTAAGTGGATAAAAACACAATGAGAGCTAAGGCAGAGTACCTCATAGGGGATATGGACTAATTAAAGTGACAAAGGGCCCAGGTGGAGAGGATGGATGTCCTTAAAGATAACCAATAAAGTGAAGGAGGCCACCTACTACTAGCATGGCTATAGAGGATGAGGGAGTCATATAATATGGTAGTGTAGGGGGAAGTCTACTACTAGATGGCATACTTCCATGTCATTTTGATATATTAGAGGGTTCCTCTACTATCATCTATACAATCATAGAGTTGCTCACAGTCGTGGGCATGATCTGGTACATGATCTATGAACATGGCTCCTCCACAACCTTAAATAGATAGAGTAGAGGAGATATGATTGCATGGCTAGGGCTAGGATCATGATGACTTGTCAATTTTTATTGTGGTATACACCTCTGGGTATGGTCGAGTGTGCCAAGATCTCTACTATGGAACATCGACTAGTTGGTATTCACTTAGCGCATTCAAGTAATATGAGTTGTTTTTATTTTATTGTGTGTTTAAATGTGTGTGATGTTTTATTATGGTTTAATTTATTTTTGTATTTTTATTGATTCATGATGAGCATGAACATGATGAGTGCAATGCATGATGACCCTAACTAAATGAAATGCATGAATGAATCTAACTAATTGAAATACAATATAAAATAAATGAAAAGTGAAATGCATGAATGAGAGGGCAAAAATAAAAGAGAAGGGAAGAAGGAAACCAATGGCGATAGAAGAAAGAAAGACAAAAGAAGAAAGCAAAGCTCTGAAAGTTAAAAAAAATAGGAAAACATGAGTGAAACTCTTGTAAGGATGTATGCTCGCAAATGACCAAGATGGAAGTTTCCCCTTGTATGTGTCCATGAAGCTATCCTACAAGGGTGTTATGCTCACAAATATGGACAACTATGGAGTGATACCCCGCTATGGGTGTAATGCTCACTGATGGCCAAAGATGAAGAGATACCTGCTAGGATGTATGCTCACAAATGATCGATATGGAGGCTACCCCTCACATGTGGCCATGAATATTATCCTATATGGGGTGTTAAGATGTGATTGATGTTTCCAAATGAGTCCTACCTGATAGGTTTTTGGTGTGTACAAAAATATGTATGAGCAGAACAAAGTACAATAAAAGCAATATGACTATGTGTGTGTGTGCTAGAAGAAGATAGAAGCAAAAAGAAAAAAGATAATGTGTGTGTGTGTGCATCCCTAGTGGAATTTTAAGGGCTAAGAGGTGTGTGTAAGATATTCAATGGCTATATGAATACCATAAATGATATCCATGTGGTATCTACCCTATCTCACAAGGACCACTTAACGCTCAAAATACCAATAGGTGTGAAAATAGAAGATTGTATATCCTTTATCTTAGGGAGGATAAGAAATGATTAAAAATTTCAAGGAAAAAGGACATACAAGAGAAGAAGAACTATATCCCTTGACTTGAAGAGAAATTTTATGATCATTTTAAACTTTCAAGGACAAGGAATATAAGAGAAGAAAATATAAGAAGAGATGGATGAAATGCAAATATGAAAATACGTGGATATGGAACTTAGGTTGGGGATTCTATAGGCATCAGAGCACTATTATGAGTGCAATGCATGTGAGCTAAGACCTAACTAGGTTTAATCACTTTCCATCCTCACAAAGTCCCTAAAAATATATATGATCAAGCAGTCATGCAAATATGAGCAAGTAGTGTTGCAATTATAATACAAGCATGATGCAAAGTGGAATAGAATGTCATGAAAACCATGTAAAATATGATAAGAAATCATGCAGTATGAACAAGCAAACCAAATTTAGTATGAAAACTAATATAAATGCGATATAAAAATGTAGAGTGCCGAGTTATGCATAATATCTCTTTAAATGCATTATGTTCATTGGTTCTTTAAGTTTTTAACCATCTAAAGAAACTAAATGATAGGACCCTAATCTAAACTTGGCTATTATGACAAAGTTGCCTAATCAATTGGGCTGGAATTTCCTCTTAAGATCTAAATGAGCATTGGTGTTCTTATGGTTTTCCTTTAGGACAAGGTCCTCAACCTTAAAAGAATAATTGCAAACTCTCTTTGAATAAGATCACTTGAGACTATTCTGGTAGGATCATAAATTATCGAAAGCGTGAATGTGCTTTTCATATAGTAGCTCCAATTGGTGCAAACGATCAAAGCTATACTTATTATCGACCAAGTCATATTATAGCAAGATGAGCAACGAAGGAACCTCTAACTCAAATGAAAAAATTACCTCAATTCCATAGACCAAGATGTACGAAGAAGCACCTGTAGGATTTTATACACTGGTACGATAGGCCCATAGGGTTGGATAAAGCTGGATATGCTAGTCATGACCAATATTACTAACAAACTTATTGAGGATCTTGATCAAAGATTTTTTGGATACTTTGGCTTATTTTTTACCCTAGGGGTAATACGAATTTCGCTACATGATGTAGGAACAATAGTATGAAGCTACTTTATTCATGAAATGCAAGTAATATATAGGATTACATAGGAATCTCACGTAGGTTAAGTGGTTGCAACAATCTGCCAAACATGGCCAACCACTTAACTACTAGTTAACCAAATGCTAACTATGGATGTCCACTAACTGCTAGAAGACAAACAAGATCTCTAACAATTAACTAACATCTAACAACATGCTAACAACCTATTTCTAACATGGGCATACTATGCCTCACGTGAATACAAAGTGCAATGAAATAGGAATAGTAAATAATAATAATTAACTTAGGCTTAAGTGGATAAGCCTAAGTTATCCTCAACACTCCTCCCAACCATATAAGCATTGGACCCCAATGCTCTCAACAAATGTGGAAAGTCATGGGCCATCTCATGGTGAGGAATCCAACGAGCCATGTGTGGAAAGTGACCGCGACGAGCGACAAGGTAAGTAGTGGAAGAACCATGTCCCGTGTGATGAGTCTTCATCTCGAAAACTCTATCTAAAATGAGTAGAAGCTGACGATCAGGTGCCACTGCTGTTGTAGGACTGAAAATAGGATCAGGTACCAAAAGAGGGTCCTAAAATGGTGTCTCTAGAAAGCGGCGCTCATCCAAAGGAACCCAAACTCTGCCTCCAACCTGTGGTGAGTGAGGATTGTGATGCTTTCGCACCACTCCCTATGGAGTCTCCTGCAAGTCCTGTGGTATCTTGCCTAGAAGGCTCTGCCGGTGCTCAGTAAGGGAAGTAACCTTAGCTTGCTCCTCCATGTGTGCAATGGTGGGAGTGGGCAAATCCAAAGGTAACTTCTATGGAACAAGTGGTTCAGTAGTTGTAGGTGTACCCAAAATTATACCAATGGAATCAATGGTATCTTTCTCATGAGTGAGAATGGTGGGTTCCTTAACCACTTGCTCTTGTGATTGTTCATCATGTGGGAGTGAAACTTCTTCCTTTGCATGTTCCTTAGGTGGTGCTTTTTCTTCATTTTGTGTGGGACAAATGCTAGTAGGAGCTAAAATAAGTGCTTGACTCAATGGCTTCCTTACTTGCCTACAACTTAACATCAAATTGGAAGTAGGTGTAGTGCTTTGTATCAAGTAGTTTTTACCATGCAACTCCAATGTGTAGGTGTTCTTTTTAGCATGATAAATAGCATTCCTATCAAATTGATAGGGTTTACCTAGCAAGAGTCCACAACAATCCATATCTGTGACATCACACCTAACTTTGTCCACAAACTTGTCACCAAAAGCAAAAGTCAAGGTGCAAGTATGGGTGATGTTGGATGTGGAGTCTACATCTTTCCACCCAAGTGCATAAGGTTGGTGATGTGGTTTGATGGGAAGTTTCAACTTCTCCACAACGGACTTCGCAATGAGGTTCTTTTGTGATCCGTTATCAATGATACAATCAACATAGAAATCATGCGTCAAGTGGGCTCTAGTGACAAACAAATGATCACGCCCCCCTTGAGCAAACACATTGGACATTAGGGTAACTTTGTTCAGTTTACCCTTTAAAGCAGGATATTCTTCTTCTATCCCTATAGCCAAAATGGGACCATCTTGTGGTTCCTCATGTGTAGGCTGTACAATTAGGGATTTCTTCTTCTTAAACTTCTCAAAAGTATAGCATTTGGATTTTACATGTCCATGCTTTTTACAAAAGTCACAATACAATGAAGAAGAAGAATCTTTAGCATGAAAGGAAGAAGAATGTGCTTTAGGAGAAGTGGGAGGAGAAGAAGAATGAGGGAAATATTGAGAATTGTTCTTCACCTTCTGTTGATGTTGATTCCCACCTTTGGAAGAGCCCTCCTGTGATGAATGAGACTTTTGATATGCACCAACTTTCTCCTCTACAAGAATGGCATGATTGAATGCCACATCCAAGGTGAGGAAGACATTGAATTTGATCTCCCTAAAAATATGATCTTGCAAGCCACGAGTGAATTTATTAATCAAATCATCTTCTGAATATTTCACACCAAGCAATACCCTCAACCTATTAAATTGGAAAATGAAATCAGAAACTGACATTCCATAGGTTTGCCTCAATCTATACCACTTGGTAGTGAGGTCACTTTGGTAGTTTGGTGGAAAGAAGGTGTTTTTCAGAATTTGAGTTAATTCTTTCCAAGTCATGGTGGCATTATGACTCTGTCTTTCTACAATGAGAACTTTTGCTAAACCTGTGAGTTTTAGTGTAGCAAATGTGGCTTTTTCATCCTCCGGAATTTCAGCATAAGCAAACCAAGTTTGCATATCCAAAATCCATGCAGATAAGACATCGGGATCCCTAGATCCATCATACATTTTAACCTCACATTTGGCTTTGTTTGCATGATTATGGTGGATTTTGAGTTCACCAGGATTAAACTGCACAACAATGTCTCTCACTTTTTCTGCCAAAATGTCTACTGCTTCAGTGAGGTTTTCCATGTTTGTTCTGAGGTCATGAGCCATATTTTTCCTAGTATATGCCAGACTAGGAGGATTACAAAATGGATGCAAGAACTAATCTAGGCTTTAGGAATTTGAAAATGTTCCTAATGCAGCAAATGCCTAGATTTTACAATTTTGCTCTCAAAAATAGGGCTATTTTAGTGCTTTTACAAAATGGATTTCAATTTTGTAATTACAAAGTGCACTAAGAAAATGCTGAAATTTTGCCCTTTTACAATGCCAAAATTTGGTTAGGAGCAAAAATTATCAATCTTCGAAAAATTTGCAAGAGAACGCAAAAAATTTTGTCAAAAACGGACCAAAAACGGAGAAGTTATCACCTTTTGAAGTTTTCTTCTCCTTGTTTGCAGGTTTTGTAGATTTGACACTAAAATTTGAATTTTGAATTTTCAAAATTTGAAAATTTTCCCTCCAGGTAGTCTTTCCCGCCAAAAATCTGATCGCTGGCACCAAAAAATTTGTTTGAATTATAACTCGGTCAACTGGGTCAGAGCGTGAAGTCAATTGCGCAAATTCGAGAACACTGCCATGTGGCGCGTCCGAAGGCCAACAATGTTGAACAAGTGTCCAGCTGGTACCTCCAACTGGCACTTTGGCCCACGTGTGAAAACATGGACTATGGTGACCACCGTAAGGTGGTCACTAGATTGTATCCACCTTGGTGCTTTTGAACCCCTACTCCGGCGTAACACGCCCGATGTGGGATAATAGCATCCACTTTTGTGGTGCTTCCTCTCTCTACGATCGCCGATGGTGATGGAAATTTTTTCCGGTGGCCGCAAAAACCTTAGAATTTTTTTTTTTTTAATATTTTCCATCGTATTTCTTCTTTCTTGTCGAAAAACTACTGCACAATGTTAGAAAAATTACTGCAACTCCTTCATCAGGAATTAATATCGAGTCAGAGCTTTGTCTATCAAAAATACCAAGTCTCCAATTGTTGTTCTGCCAGGGGCAGCCTTCGACATCTGACATCGACTAGATGCCAACCAGCATTGGTGCTACCGAATGTCAACCAACGTTGGTGCTACCAGATGTCGATCGGTGCTTTCATTGAATGCCAACTGTGCGCGTTAGTTGCTATTAGTTGGGGAGAGACCTGTCGATTGGTATCTAGCCCTTGCTACCACGTCTGGTGGTCAGTGCTGTCGGCTGGTGGGGGCGATCGCCGAGTGGTTGGCAACGTCGGCTGGTGTGGCCGTCGGTTGCTTGTATGGACCCGGTTTTCAAAGGAGGCGCCGATTGCCGTGAGGTGGCAGTAGCTCCCAATAGACTGAAATCTAGGTCTATTCAAGCTTTAGTTAGCTAAAGCTTTGTCTTTTGCATGATTTTTTTTTTTTTTAAATAGAACTATCCCCAAAAAAATTTTCCGTCATGGCGATTTTTTTTTTTTTTAATAAAATATTAATAAAAATATTAATATTTTATAAGAAAAACTCTTTCATGCAAAAAGAAGAACTTCTATCAAGATAAACTTAACTCCTTTTTTTTTTAATGCAAATTTGAAGCTCCAATTTGAACTCCACTTGAACTGATGACGTAAACTCAACTTTTGCTTTTCAAGGCAGATCTAGTGCTCCTCGACAAGGAAATGGTGCAGGGGTAATTTCTTCCCTCTGCCCTCAGCTTCACTTGGTGTTGTGGAAGACTTCAAGCTCCACTTAACACCTTCCTAGGATCTAGCAGTGAAGTGGCAGTTCTATCCTCCTTCCTGCAACTTTTCCTCAAGCTAACTGATACCAATGATGTAGGAACAATAGTATGAAGCTACTTTATTCATGAAATGCAAGTAATATATAGGATTACATAGGAATCTCACGTAGGTTAAGTGGTTGCAAAAATCTGCCAAACATGGCCAACCAATTAACTACTAGTTAACCAAATGCTAACTATGGATGTCCCGAACTGCTAGAAGACAAACAAGATCTCTAACAGTTAACTAACATCTAACAACATGCTAACAACCTATTTCTAACATGGGAATACTATGCCTCACGTGAATACAAAGTGCAATGAAATAGGAATAGTAAATAATAATAATTAACTTAGGCTTAAGTGGATAAGCCTAAGTTATCCTCAACACTACCTATGCTAAATCTTGTACTTAGCACAAAGTTTATGGATATCCTTATTCTTTAAATGAGTGCCATTATAGAAAACAATCATCGAAGGAATCCCAAACCTATAGAGGATCTGATTGAAGATGAACTTGGAGATCTAAATTCTAGTCATTGTGGCCAAGGGTATAGCTTCGACCCATTTAGTGAAGAACTTTCTCGCTATTATGATAAACTTGTGACCATCAGATGATGTTGGGTTAATATTCCCTATGATGTCCAATCCCCACATGAAAAATAGCCATGGAGAAGATATAACCTGAAGGTTTTAAGAAGGAGCATGAGCAATTTTGTCATGGCATTGACACTTGTTGTAGCATCGAACATGGTCACATGCATATTTCTCCATGGAAGGCCAATAATTAAATACCCCATTCAAATGAGCTTCTTGGCAATGGCATTACCACTAAAATGGTCTCCACATGAACCTTCATGAGCCTCACTAAGAGTTATCTAGGCTTCATAAAAGTTAAGGAACCATAAGAGGATGCCTTCAAAAGAACATTGATACAAAGTATTACCAATTTTGACAAATTGACATGATATTTTGTGCAAACACTTATGATTATTATGATCTAAACCATCAGGAATCGAACCATCCTTAATTAAATTAAATATGTCGATATACCATGGCTTATATGGGGAAGCTTCAATGCTTAAAAAATATAATAAAATAAGACTAGAGCTAAGTGATGCGGCTCCTGGAGTTGCCTAATGATAATTTATGCTTGATCATCTTCCAACTACAAGGGAAACAAGTATGCAATAGTGGTTATGGAATCCACGTGGTGGTTGAAGTATCTAGGGATAGACTCTATGGTCACCCGATCGAACATAGAAAAAAGCTTGGTGACAATCTCTTTGTAAGATTTTAGCTTATCATCTTGATTTGGGTAAACATCGTTAATCTGATTGACCATAAGTTGAGAGTCATCAAAGACTAAAAGAACACTAACCTTCAATGCTAAGGCTGCTCCAAGATCAAATATCATTGCTTCGTATTCTACAGTATTATTTATGCAAGAGAAATAAAACTTCAAGGAAATGGGAATGAGCTATTTTTGTGTGGTAACTAGAATAATTCTAGCACCATTGCTCTTTAAGCATTAGGATCCATCAAAACACAAAGTCTGAGACTTTGGATATTTAGCTTCTATGCTAAGGCACTCATCAAGAAACTCGATGACCAAAGGATAAGTAGCTTCTAGGGGAGTGGAGGCTAGCTGATCGGTAATCACCTAACCCTTGATAGCCTTCTGACCTATGAAGGTTAGGTCAAACTCACTAAGGGCTAAAACCCACTTAGCAACTCGACCTGAAAGGTTGGGCTTAGATATGAAGTAATGCAAAGGATCAAACTTTGTGACCACTAATATCTTATGGCTGAGCATGTAGTATCTTAACTTCTGCGAAGCAAATACCACTATGAGGTAAAGCTTATCTAAGGGAGTATATCAAGTTTCATAGCTAACCAATTTTCTATTGATATAGTAGATAGCTTGCTCTTTTTTTATCATCATGTTGAGCCAAAAAGGCTCCCAAATCATGAGTTATGGTTGCTATGTAAAGCATCATATGCTTATATGATCTAGGCAAAACTAAGATAAGTGGGGAAGTGAGATACCTTTTGAGCTCATAAAATGATTCTTGACACTCATAATCCCATTGGAACATGTCATCTTTATTAAGAAGCTTAAGAAAGGGTTGATACTTATCAACTAGCCGAGCTATGAACCAATGAATAGCTTGAATTCTACCTTGCAAGCTACACAACTCAGTTAGGGTACGATGAGGAGTTATGTTAGTGATAGCCACTATATTAGTGAGATCCACCTCAATACCTCGTCTATAAATAATGAACCCTAGCAACATTTCATATGTGACTCCAAACACACACTTGGAGGACTTAATATGAACCTCGAACTATCGAATCCTTTCAAAAATTTATCTTAGATCATGAACATAATCCTGTCGATGTATGGAATGACCCATGAGGTCATCCACATAGTCCTCTAGAATATCATGCATCATGTCATGAAAAATATAAGTCATAGCCCTCTAATATGTGGCACCAACATTCTTCAAGCTAAACTTCATAACTTTATAACAAAATATACCCCATGGTGTGATGAAATTTGTCTTGACCTCATCCTCAGGGGCAACCATGATCTAGTTGTATCCTAAGAAACCATTCATGAGAGAAAGCATGTCATATTTGGAGATGAAATATGTGATCATATCTATGTTGGGAAGAGAAAAATCATCCTTGGAACATGCTAAGTTAATGTTCCTAAAGTCAGTACATATCCTTATTGTTCCTATATTCTTAGCCATAGGAACGATGTTGGAGATCCAATGAAAATAGTAGATACCTTTTATGAAACTAACATCAAGGAGTTGTTAGAGCTCCTCCTTTGACTAAAATTGTGACCTTAGGATGCATCTTCCTAAAAAAATTCTTAATAGGCTTAGCACTAGGCTTCACTACAAAATGATGCATAACAAGGGAGGGATCAAGCCCTGGCATGTCGGCATATGACCAAGAAAAAATATCATGAAATTATTTCAATAAATTGGTAAACTTCTCCTGCTCATCCATGGACAAGGCTTTGCCTAAATTAAGGATTCTAGGGCTCTCCTCATAACCTATGTTAACATTTATGGTCTCCTTAATTAGAATCTAATACTCATCCTCATAAGGAGGTGGGGCAAGGATCATTCCTAGTTGCAAAAGGTCCTTGGGAGACATAGAACCAAAGTCCTCTTGAGAACTAGAAGACTTGACATGCATGACATAAGGGACTGATTCATCAAATAAGAATTTATTCTAAAGGACATCCTCATGATACATGTCACAAAGAGTGTCCCCTTTAGCATACTCCTCTAGGGTCGCAACTAACTCAGGATGCACCAAATTTACCATATTACAAAATAGAATGTTAGTGGGATAAGGCAGTCCCTCATCCTCATCACTTCACTCCAAGCTTTGATGATCCAAATATTCAACATAAGTAATAAGGTGATCATAATTATCAAAGGGTAAGGGTTGTTTTTTATTAGGGATGTAGTCTATGCCACATCTCCTATGTTAAATATCAACTTCCAAAGACTCTTGAATACCTTTCTATTATGGTCCCAAATATTTACCTATATATCCTATGCTAGATAGGATTTTCTTGGGAAGTATTGGATAGGTAACAATGGGTAAAAGAACACTCTACTTGAAAAGGGTTGCTACCATAGATATTTTTTTGAAGAAAGACTCCTATTAAGATAAAGGTACATGTTCCAATGTGTACAAATTCATCTTTCTTATAGGATAAACCCATAGTCCTTAGTGAAGGTGGTAGCTTGAAAATATCCAAAAGAGGTTCTTGAAGAAAAGGATTAACTTGATCTTGTAATGAAACATTGATTAGTGGTTCCTCACTCACCTTTAAATTTTCAAGTTGCATGGTTACATGAGATTAGGAAACTGATAGATATAAATTGAGATCATATTGAGCTTGCTCGACCATTGAAAAATATTGAAATGAATGAGGGTCACCCAAAATAGTGACAATTTGATCTTTGAATTTGAACTTCAAACATTGATGAAAGGTAGAAGGTAAAGTCCTCATCGCATGAATACAAGGGTATCCAAGAAGCATATTAAAAGATGTATGGCAATATACCACATAGAACAAGGTATCTAAGATATTAGGTCCAACCCTAAGGGGGAGATATATAATGTTGCAAGTCTCTTGGGACTCATTTTTGAAAGCTTTGATGATGATATCAAATTTTTTTAAATCTTCCTCTTTTAATTCAAAATTTTGGAAAAACTGATAAGTGCATAGATTTAGGAAAGAACCACTGTCTATCAATATTTGTTTCATAAATTTTTTCTCAATAAATGAATTGATGTGAAGGGAAGAATCCACTCGCAAGTTTGAGGAAGGAATATCATCATCCAAAATTGTGATATGATGTATTCCAAGAGAGCTTACAAAATCAACTATAGCAGTAGAGGAAATATCTTGAGGAAAATATTGTTGTCTTAGAAGCTTCAACAAGGCTTCCCTATGAATAGGAGAAGTTTGCAAAAGCTCTAAGAGAGAGATCTTAGCTGGGGTACTAGCTAATTTTTGTTGAATATCAAAGGAAACTTTAGGTTGTGGTTTCAACACTAAATGTGATTTTTCTATTCTTATGATCCTTTTTTGGGTACTCTTCAAAACTAGGGAAGATTTTGAAAGTTGGTTGGATGTAGACCTCATATCCAACTAGGATCATTGAGTCAAATGTGCTTGAGCTTGTTGCCTTGTAGTTAGTGCTATCATACCAACCATATTTTTGTAGGAAGGTGGCACATTACAATATGACACTTTACTAGTTGCATGTTGCCCATGCTTAGGTAGGGGGTCTTGGAAGATCCCCATGTCTTGATTAGTTGAGGGTGCTTGTTGAGTAGGAGGCTGATTTTTTGTTGGAGGATTAGGTTGAGGACCCCTTATAACAAGGTGATATTCATAAATTAAGTCTTGAACCACATGCTTCAACCTCTTACATGAATATTTCATGTGCCCTTCCACTCTATGATACTCACAATGTTGATCAGGCTTATACCAATCAATAATGGTATTGGGTTATCTTATAGGATGCAACTCAATTGTATTAGCTTCTAAAATTTGCTTTAGGACGACATTCATAGCTGTGTTGAGTCTTGTAAAATTTATTGGTGGGGGTTTTGAGGTTGGTGAAGCACAATATTTTATAGGGCATTAATAACACTGTTAACAGGCCTACTATCCGTTACCCCATAACCAACTACATGCTTGTTCTTATACTAATTTTTTAGGGTCATATCTTCTTCTTTCTTTGGTTTCATTTTACCTCTTTGAATGGTGGATTTCTCTATCCTTTTTTTCAGATCTATCACTTGGTCAAAATAGGTGATGGTTGTTGTTTCCAATTCATAATATATTTGCTCTTGTAAATTTCTAATGAAGACCTCTAACATATTTCGAGGAGGTAACATATATCTCAACCATCCAACTAAACTCCTCCAATGAGACAAGAAATTTGAAAAACTTTCCTCTTTACCTTGTTTCAAGATATAAACATATTTCATAGTCACATTTTTCTCAACATAAGCCCTGAATTGTTGAACAAACAATTCTATTGTGTCTTCAAAATTCCTCAAAGAATGATGATGTAGTTGATAATACCATTCCAATTCCATACTGCCAAGGCTCTTAGAAAACACCTTTAGTAACAACATGTCATCATATATAATATCATGGCATGTTGTTCTAAACATCCTTAAATTTTCCTTTGGGCCCTGTTGTGGGTGATCCACAACACACCCCAAAATTGGGGACCCACCTTTTCGTTTGATATCCGGGTGTTGGCATTTCACTTTTCGTCTAATACTTCGTTTTGTCGTAGGTTTTGCAATTGTTGTCGGTTCTTGTAGGCAGTATTTTCTTGTCGACGATATTTTATTGTCGACAACTTTTTGTGTCAATAACATTTTATTGTCGACAACTTTTTGTGTCAACAACATTTTATTGTCGACAGCTTTTATTTGTTCATCTTTTGACAATCTTTTGTTGTTGATTTTTATGATTAATTCTGTGTTAGCATTCATGTGAGAGGTTAAAACAAAAGTAAAAAAATAAATAAAAAAATAATAAAATAATAAAGTCTATATATTATATTCTATAATATAATATATGTTATTTTAATAAAAAGAAAGAAACTTTTAAATGGAATTTCTTGAGGGAAGGCATGCTTCCTTCCTCGTAGCCTTTTGTCACAATATATATAATAATGTTTTATTATATGCATTAACTAATTCGTTTCTTATGCAGATTGGAGACCAACACGGCATGTTCGTTGAGGGCTCAATGTGGACCCAGCGGTATATTTTGGACCAGGGTATAGGCACGGCCATAGGATGTCGTCCATGGGGCCAGAGATTGCCCGCGAGGATTTTTAGCCGATGAAATGTGGATGCGGCGTGCTTACAAACAGAGGATGTCAGTCTTCAACGGATAACTTGTCTGACATGCGGCATGTATACGCGGACGGCTCCATTGCAGGCTCACTAGCACTCACGACGAGCAATCATGCCTCGAGTATGACAGGAAGTAATGGTGAATGGCCATGTTAAGATAGTTTTAATTAACACCGCGAGATCACAGCAGGTTACCCGACAGAAGGTGACATGTAGCATGAAGAATGCAGATGACAGTGAGAAGGCCACAGTAGAGTGGGTTACCGGACATGTGCTCGGGCCAATTGCAAACCCTAGACACGGAGTGACCTGGATAGGATGGACGAAGAGGTGTATGTGTACGAGTGAGGTCTACAGCGGAGTTTGTGAAACGGTCAGAGGCGGATTCTGCGCATTGCTATAGCTGTGCAGTGGATAACAATGAAGATGCAACGTTCGTCCACTTGCTAACGCGGCGGATATAGGAGATAACATCTCTTCTACCGTGGACTGGTATGGATTCCACAGTGTGTGGACGAACTACAAATGAAAGTGCGTGGTTTATGTTATAAAGTAGTAGATATGGGCAAAATGAGGTGTTACGTGTCCGAAGCCCTATGGAAAGGGATGCATAAGGTGGCCCATAGTATTAAACGAAAATGGAAAAGCCGAATGGAAACAAATAAAACAAAAGAATTCTATTCTATATTAAGGCCCAAAATTTATATTATTTTATGAGGCAAATGGTTGAAACCAAGGTCAGAAAGAGGGATTTGTCGTGTTTTATTGGGTAAAATAAAACGGTTGAAAATATGTGGCCATGAGAAAAGAAACGCACGACATGGAGAATGCCAAGCAAATGGAAACTTAAACGAAACGGAAGGCTGCGAACAACATTGGAAATGAAATGAAGAGTTGGAAAACCAATGAAAGGGCGTATTGAAAATTTTAAATGGGTTTCTTGGAGGAGCACCGAAGGGAGGCAGATGAAGGGGGAACGAAAATGGTGGCGTGGCCAAACGGGAACTTTGGGCATGGCCACATTTGTAAAACAGGGATTTTAATTTGAATGTGAAAACTTTTCTTTAGAAATTTCAGGCCTTGTTAGCAAGAAAGAATGAGAAATTTTCTGCATGCTTCATTTTAATTGTTCTATTTTTCTCTTTTCAGATTTTAGACTTGTATGTGAAATTGATGCCATTATTTTGGGTTATTTCATGTGAATGTCTGCAATCTAGAAATTATTTAAAACCCTAGGAACCGAGCACCTAGTTTACTTTGATTGTGTTTATTTTGCAGGTCAGATAAGCTAGGTTGCATGTACGAAACTCTCACGTATTCGGTTTTGTAGGACGGGGTGCTATCAAACTGAAGGAGCTTTTGCATTGCTGTGTTTTCAACAATTATTTTGATGCAAACTTTAATTTTCTGTTTCCAAAAATTTTAATTTCAGAATTTTTTTCCTATTTTCAGACATTAAAATAAACATTAAAAAAATTTCAAAATCTAAAAATGATTTCACCATTGCGGAGATTATAATTCAGACTTCAAATACGCACTTTGAAATTTCATTTTCGGACTTGTTTAGTATTTTTAAAAATTCATCGAAGTTGTTGTTTTGCTACAGATTTTAAAATTCCGAAAATAGAAATTTTCCATTTTAAAGTCAAATTTCATTTTTCCAGTTTTGTTTTGCATTCATGAGCCTATGATGACATTCCCTTCATGGAAGTTCCAATTTCATTGAAGGGGTTATGTTTTATGGCATTTTCACAAATTTCATTTGGGCCTAAAATTACCCTTTCTTCATAAAAATTCCAATTTTACGAAAGAGGGGTAGTTTGAGTACTACATTGAAAGTATTTTCCTTAAAGCACTTAATTGTTCATCTTGATGAAAATTTGATTTCATTTAAGAGGGATAAGTTAAAGTGACATTTTGAAGTTACATTTGAAGACCCTATTCATCATTGAGGATTTAATGCAAGATAAAATCTATCTTAAAACCATCAAGATAAAAGGAATTAAAGCATTACATCATGGTCATATGAGGGCCAACTCACATTTACTTTCTCAGGGTTCAATGAACAATCATTAAATTTTCATAGTAAAAATAAACCAACAGTGCCCCTTGTTTACAGTTACTTGCAATCACTAAGGTGTTCCAAGCATTTAAATTTAATATCTTTCATACACAGATGCAAAATGCTCACATAACAGGAACCTTGGAGAAGTTACATGTTTAATTTCTTTGCAAGCAGAGGATTTAGAACCCAAATCCTATCGGAGAGTGTGTTTTCACAATTGGGTGAAAATACCACTCAACAGGCCCTCTATTCCCTATAAATAGGTAAAATCAAAATTGTAAAAGGCTTAAGGTAGGACCTAGAAGTGACAACAGGTTCTAAGGGTTGATTGCAAATTTCCTTTTAGTTGTAGGTTAAACTTGAAGGTTGAATTATATCCACTCTTGAAACCAATTACTTCACCATATTAGTTCAACTTTGCATATTAGGATTCTTGTTGTGCAATACCCCTAGGTTCCTTAGGATATGGGTATAGGTAGGTTTTTGAAAGGGAACTTGGTCAATGTTGGAGGCATTGACACTATTATGGTATGGGTTATGATATGTGGTATCTTGTTGTGAAGGATATCTAACATTTGGTGGAACAAAAGCATGAATGTTGATATGAGTAAAATAAGGAAGAAATTGAGCATAATTTTGGGATGCAATACCATTTGGATGAGCTTGTGGAATTCCCCAAATGTTGGTGGTTATGGTAGTATCATATGTTGGTTTATGAAAGGGATTAACATGATGTAAATATTAAAACAAGAGGTTGTTATGAAAATACCTAGGAGAAATGGTTGGAGGATGAGATGTCCCACCTCTTTCAAGTTGGGATTCCTCTTCCATAGCCTTATCCAAAAAATCCTTATGGTATTTCATGAAACCCCATATATGATCAAATGATGTAAAAGTGAACCCTCCATTGGGCCCCTCAAAAGGATAAAAACTAGTACTAGTTTCTTCATGTTCTTCCTTTTTTGCATCTAGATTGTGATTCTCCCTATCAATCTAGTCATCTTCTTGTAAATTTTTATTAGTGTTGGGAGCCATTAGGAGGAAGAGAAAGGATAGGGGAGAACACTAACAAAATACACACAAGAAAATTTTAAGATGTTCTTAATATTTTCTATTTCCAAGAAAATAAATTTAGTGGTCTTGCTTAAAGTTTTCAAAAGAAAAAACAAAAGGAATGGACTTCCTATTTTGGCCACTAAGACATGTCTTCGCATTGGGTTCATTGAATATGTAGAGGGTTAAAACTTCCCTACCTTGTACGATTCTTAGTTGGATCTATTGGGAGTCGATGTGACTATAGGGGTGTGTTATATTCTCTACACTCGAGAGCGTGGGGATCAAAGGGTTCACCAAGAATGGTTTTAGAACTTGTTCCAAGTCCGGGATGGAAATGTTTTGATGTGTGAATTAAGCAAACACCTATGTTTGGCCTTTCTAAAAGCTAAACTATGGAAATGAAAGGACAATGCAACATAAACAAAATGCAAGAAGACAAGAAGCTAACCCTAGAATTATTCTTGATTTTTGATGATGACTAAACCCTAATTTTGTAATAAAATATATCTTTCTCTTTTGATGAAGGGTTTTAGAGAGTGCACAAATATATTTAACCCTAATATGTAAAATATATGCATTTACTCTTTCAAATGCCTAGAAATAAAAGATCAAATATTTTCTTTTTTTTTATGATCAAAATTTGAAACAAAAAAGAACAAACACACAAAAAATAACCTAAATATCTATTAGGGAACTTACCTAATTGGATGGTTAATCCCAACTTTAACTTGCATCCAGAATATCCAAATAGCTTCAACTTGTGAAACAACTTACAAAACCCTAGAAAATTTTATCAACGTTTAGGGACCTGCTTAGGCTGTTATGTGACTGAGCTTGGAGGTGCAGTAGTAAAGACCCCTTGGTCCTTTTAACTGGAATTTCAAATTTAAAATGATATTTGACCTTTGTAACAAGAAAAATCAATATGGAATGGCCATGCAATAGTGAGATGAAATGAAACAGAATGCAGGTGACATAAAGCTAAAATGCAAGCAGCAAACTAGGGTTTTGGGAAGCAAAACTTTGCTTCCAAGCCCTAATTGACTAAATTCATACATTTTAATGAGGGGATACAAACCTGGCTTACCAAATTTGCACCCTATATGGGTGAGGTATGAATTTAGTTCAGATGCACTTTTTGAGTCCCAAAACACCAAAAAATGCAATGCAAAACAGTGAAAATTTTATCTAATGACTAATAATGCAAGTAAAGAACCTAGTTAGCTAATGGAGGAAGCAAGAAGCAATGATAATATGAAGGAAGCACTCCAGAATGGTAGAATTCTCCAACTCTCAAGACTCCTCCACTTGATCCCCAAGGACATCCAACACCAAAGTAGCAAAACAACAAAAACAACAAATTGTAATAGAAGAGCACTTGGTAGTGAACAATGAGCAAGTTGAGATCTAGAATTCTCTAAAATATTGATTGGTGGAAATATTGATTCCAATCCTCTATTTATAAGATATTTAAAAGGATAAAATAGCAATAAAATTAAAGTTCATCGTGGGCAAGGGTTGACATCAAAATGAGTTGACGAGGGGTGGGTTTTTGAGAGAAAACTCCTATAATGCCTAATTTGTGCCCAATAATTATAGGGAACGAATCTGGAAATCTAAATTTGCACCCCATATGGATCAGGTATGAATTTGATAACGCTAGGGAAAAAGTACAAAGGAAGAAGGGAAACAGGCCCCAAATTTACACTTGGCAAGTTTGGGTGGCTTCTTAAGGATCTAAGAAAATATTTACTCATTTTGATGGGTCAATTTTCCATGTCTACAAATATTCTTCTTCATATTCTTTTTTTAGTCATTTTATCTTTGTCTCTTTACTATGGTCTTCATAATCTTTCCCATGGACTACTTGAGATTCTTCTTTGTCTTTAGCTTTTCATCCATGTGCTTTCTTTATTTCATTACAGTCTTAAATTTTATTTTATCCTGCAAGCTCTAAACATTCACTTAGAGTATCATAATAAATTTATGATTTTGATGGGCTTTTACTATCATTCTTATTATCATATGCTAAATGTAGTAAAATTTCACTATCTGCTTCCTAAAGTGTATGACATTAAATCACTTGTATCATGACCAATGTATTTTATCATTGATTTTCCTTTTAGAGTCTCAATAAACTATTCTCGTTTTTTACTTTTGTCTTTATGAATTTCAATTGAATGCAATGACATATACATTATACTACCTATATCAATAGGTATTGTAATATTATTTTTAGAGTTCTCAATTGCTTCAACAATTTTTGAGTGCAAATAATACTCAAATGTTTCAAATTTTTCATTCATAGCTTCTCTATAGATAAATCTCATTGCTATATCTTGTTTTTCATCAAAATTTTCAATCAATTTTTGTATGCCAATTTTCAAGACTTCTAATATTTCCTTTCTTATTATAGCCTTTAAATTATTTTCTTCCATGATAATCAACTCAATCCCCTTTGGAATAGAAATTTGTATATCTTCAAAGTCTAAATTAGTATATCAATCAAATTCTTTAATAAACAAATTTGCTAATTCAGATTTTTCAAATATTTTGAAGTAGAAATCCTTCTGACTCCCAAATTTCTAATTTTTAAATAAATAGAAAAACTTCAAAAATTTAATTTCTTTTTGGAGTAGAAATCCTTCTCTCCAAAGTTTAATTTATCAATCAAATTAAATAAATTTGCAATTTGAATCATCTAATTTTTAAATTTTTTTTAATGTAGAAGACCTTGTTTCTCCCTAATAATTTATCAAATTTGTAAATTTTCTAATCAATCAATCTTGCAAAATCAATTTTCCATGTCTACAAATATTCTTCTTCATATTCTTTCTTTAGTCAATTTATCTGTCTCTTTACTATGGTCTTCATGATCTTTTCGATGAACTACTTGAGATTCTTCTTTTTCTTTAGCTTTTGATCCATGTGCTTTATTTATTTCATTACAGTCTTAAATTTTATTTTATCCTACAAGCTCTAAACATTCATTTAGAGTATCATAATAAATTTATGATTTTGATGGGCTTTTACTATCATTCTTATTATCATATGCTAAATGTAGTAAAATTTCACTATCTGCTTCCTAAAGTGTATGACATTAAATCACTTGTATCATGACCAATGCTTAAAAAATATAATAAAATAAGACTAGAGCTAAGTGATGCGGCTCCTGGAGTTGCCTAATGATAATTGATGCTTGATCATCTTACAACTCCAAGGGAAACAAGTATGCAATAGTGGTTATGGCATCCACATGGTGGTTGAAGTATCTAGGGATAGACTCTATGGTCACCTGATCGAACATAGAAAAAAGCTTGGTGACAATCTCTTTGTAAGATTTTAGCTTATCATCTTGAGTTGGGTAAACATCGTTAATCTGATTCACCATAAGTTGAGAGTCATCAAAGACTAAAAGAACACTAACCTTCAAGGCTAAGGCTGCTCCAAGATCAAATATCATTGCTTCGTATTCTACAGTATTATTTATGCAAGAGAAATAAAACTTCAAGGAAAGGGGAATGAGCTATTTTTTTATGGTAACTAGAATAATTCTAGCACCATTGCTCTTCAAGCATCAGGATCCATCAAAACACAAAGTTTGAGACTCTGGCTCTTCAACTTCTATGCAAAGGCACTCATCAAGAAACTCTATGACCAAAGGATAGGTAGCTTCTAGGGGAGTGGAGGCTAGCTGATCGGTAATCACCTAACCCTTGATAGCCTTCTGACCTATGAAGGTTAGGTCAAACTCACTAAGGGCTAAAACCCACTTAGCAACTCGACCTGAAAGGTTGGGATTAGATATGAAGTAATGCAAAGGATCAAACTTTGTGACCACTAATATCTTATGGCTGAGCATGTAGTATCTTAACTTCTACGAAGCAAATACCACTATGAGGTAAAGCTTATCTAAGGGAGTATATCAAGTTTCATAGCTAACCAAGGTTCTACTGATATAGTAGATAGCTTGCTCTTTTTTTATCATCATGTTGAGCCAAAAAGGCTCCCAAATCATGAGTTATGGTTTCTATGTAAAGCATCATATGCTTATATAATCTAGGAAAAACTAAGATAGGTGGGGAAGTGAGATAGCTTTTGAGCTCATAAAATGATTCCTGACACTCATAATCCCATTGGAACACATCATCTTTATTAAGAATCTTAAGAAAGGGTTGATACTTATCAACTAGCTGAGCTATGAACCAATGAATAGCTTGAAGTCTACCTTGCAAGCTACACAACTCAGTTAGGGTACGATGAGGAGGTATGTTAGTGATAGCCACTATATTAGTGAGATCCACCTCAATACCTCATCTAGAAATAATGAACCCTAGCAACTTGCCATATGTGACTCCAAACACACACTTGGAGGACTTAATATGAACCTTGAACTATCGAATCCTTTCAAAAATTTATCTTAGATCATGAACATGATCCTGTCGATGTATGGAATGACCTAGGAGGTCATCCACATAGTCCTCTAGAATATCATGCATCATGTCATGAAAAATATAAGTCATAGCCCTATGATATGTGGCACCAGCATTCTTCAAGCTAAAAGGCATAACTTTATAACAAAAGGTACCCCATGGTGTGATGAAATTTGTCTTGACCTGATCCTCAGGGGCAACCATGATCTAGTTGTATCCTAAGAAACCATCCATGAGAGAAATCATGCCATATTTGGTGATGAAATATATGATCATATCTATGTTGGGGAGAGAAAAATCATCCTTGGGACATGCTAAGTTAATGTCCCTAAAGTCGGTACATATCCTGATTGTTCCTACCTTCTTAGCCATAGGAACGATGTTGGAGATCCAATCAGAATAGTCGATAGCTTTTATGAAACTAACGTCAAGGAGTTGTTGGAGCTCCTCCTTGACTAAAAGGGTGACCTTAGGATGCATCTTCCTAAAATTTTTCTTAATAGGCTTAGCACTAGGCTTCACTACCAAATGATGCATAACAAGGGAGGGATCAAGCCCTGGCATGTCGGCATATGACCAAGCAAAAATATCATGAAATTCTTTCAATAAATTGGTCAACTTCTCCTGCTCATCCATGGACAAGGCTTTGCCTAAATTAAGGATTCTAGGGCTCTCCTCAGAACCTATGTTAACATCTATGGTCTCCTCAATGAGAATCTGAGACTCATCCTCATAAGGAGGTGGGGCAAGGATCACTCCTAGTTGCTCAAGGTCCTCGGGAGACATAGAACCAAAGTCCTCTTGAGAACTAGAAGACTCGACATGCATGACACAAGGGACTGACCCATCAAAGAAGAAGTTATTCTAAAGGATATCCTCATGATCCATGTCACAAAGAGTATCCCCTTTAGCATACTCCCCTAGGGTCACAACTAACTCAGGATGCACCAAAGTTACCATATTACAAAATAGAATGTCAGTGGGATAAGGCAGTCCCTCATCCTCATCACTCCACTCCAAGCCTTGATGATCTAAATATTCAACATAAGTAATAAGGTGATCATCATTATCAAAGGGTAAAGGTTGGTTTTTATTAGGGATGTAGCCTATGCCACATCTCCTAGGCCAAAGCTCAACTTCCAAAGGCTCTTGAATACCTTTCTATTATGGCCCCAAACCTTTACCTATATATCCTATGCTAGATAGGATTTTCTTGGGAAGTGGGTAATCATTGGATAGGTAACAATGGGTAAAAGAACACTCTATAGGAAGAGGGTTGCTACCATAGATATTTTCTTCGAGGGAGACTCCTATGAAGATAAAGGTACACGTGCCAATGTGTACAACTTCACCTTTCTTATAGGGTAAACCCATAGTCCTCGATGAAGGTGGTAGCTTGGCAAGATCCAAAAGAGGTTCTTGAAGAAAAGGATTGACTTGATCCTGTGATGAAACATTGATTAGTGGTTCCTCACTCACCTTTAAATTTTCAAGTTGCTTGGTGATATGAGATGAAGAAACTGATGGACATAAATTGAGATCAGATTGAGCTTGCTCAACCATTGAACAATATTGAAATGGATGAGGGTCACCCAAAATGGTGACAAGTTGATCTTTGAATTTGAACTTCAAACATTGATGAAAAGTAGAAGGGACAACCCTCATCGCATGAATCCAAGGGTATCCAAGAAGAAGATTAAAATATGTAGGGCAAGATACCACATAGAACAAGGTATCTAAGATCTTAGGTCCAACCCTAAGGGGGAGAGATATAATGTTGCAGGCCTCTTGGGACTCATTGTTGAAAGCTTTGATGATGATATCAAATTTAGTTAAATCTTCCTCTTTTAATCCAAAATTTTGGAAAAATTGATAAGTGCATAGATTGAGGGAAGAACCATTGTCTATCAAGATTTTCTTGATAAATGTTTCCCCAATAAATGTAGTGATATAGAGGGAAGAATCCCCTCGTAAGTCTGAGGAAGGAATATCATCATCCAAAAATGTGATATGATGTATCCCAAGAGAGCTTACAACATCAGCTATAGCACTAGGGGAAATATCTTGAGGAACATATTGTTGTCTTAGAAGCTTCAACAAGGCTTCCCTATGAATAGGAGAAGTTTGCAAAAGCTCTAAGAGAGAGATCTTAGCTGGGGTACTAGCTAACTATTGTTGAATGTCAAAGGAGACTTTAGGTTGTGGTTTCAACACTAAAGGTGGGTTTTCTACTCTTGTGCTCCTTTTTTGGGTACTCTTCAAAACTAAGGGTGGTTTTGAAGGTTGGTTGGATGTAGAACTCATCTCCTACTAAGATCATTGAGTCGATTGTGCTTGAGCTTGTTGCCTTGTAGTTATTGCTATCATACCAACCATATTGTTGTAGGGAGGTGGCACATTATGATATGACACTTGATTAGTTGCATGTTGCCCATGCTTAGGTAGGGGGTCTTGGAAGATCCCCATGTCTTGATTAGTTGTGGGTGCTTGTTGAGTAGGAGGTTGATTATTTGTTGGAGGATTAGGTTGAGGACCCTCTATAACAAGGTGACCTTCATCAATTAAGTCTTGAACCACATGTTTCAACCTCTTACATGAATTTGTCATGTGCCCCTCCACTCTATGATACTCACAATGTTGACCAGGCTTATACCAATCAGTCGTGGTATCGGGTTACCTTATAGGAGGTAACTCAATCATATTAGCTTCCAAAATCTGCTTTAGGACCACATTCATAGGCATGTTGAGTCTTGTAAAATTCCTTGGTGGGGGTTTTTGAGGTTGGTGAAGCACCATATTTTGTAGGGTATTAACAACACTGTTAACAGGCCTACTATCCATTACCCCATCACCAACTACATGCTTGTTCTTATACTAATTTTTTGTGGTCCTATCTTCTTCTTTCTTTGGCTTAATTTGACCTCTTTGAATGAGGGCTTGCTCTACCCTTCTTTCCAGATCTATCGCTTGGTCAAAAGAGGTGATGGTTGTTGTTTCCAATTCATAAGATATTTGCTCTTGTAAATTTCTAATGAAGACCTCTAACATGTCTCGAGGAGGTAAAGTATATCTCAACCATCCAACTAAACTCCTCCAATGAGACAAGAAATCTGAAAAACTTTCCTCTTTACCTTGTTTCAACATATAAACATCTTTCATAGTCACATTCTTCTCAACATAAGCCCCAAATTGTTGAACAAACAATTCTATTGTCTCTTCAAAATTCCTCAAAGAATGATGAGGCAATTGATAATACCATTCCAATGCCATACCACCAAGGCTCTTAGGGAACATCTTTAGCAACAACATGTCATCATATATAATATCATGGCATGTTGTCCTAAACATCCTTAAATGTTCAATTGGGTCCTCTATTCCCTTATAAATAGGTAAAATCAACATTGGAAAATGCTTAGGGTAGGGCCTAGAAGCGACAATAGGGTCTAAGGGTTGATTGCACATTTCCTTGTAGTTGTAGGTGAAACTTGGAGGTTGAATCATATCCACTCTTGAAACCAATTGCTTCACCACATTTGTCAAACTTTGCATATCAGGATTGTTGTTGTGCAATACCCCTAGGTTCCCTAGGGGAGGGGTATAGGTAGGTTGTTGAAAGGGAACTTGGCCAATGTTGGAGGTATTGACACTATTATGGTATGGGTTATGATATGTGGTATCTTGTTGTGAAGGATAACTAACATTTGGTGGAATAGAAGCATGAATGTTGAGATGAGTAGAATGAGGAGGAAATTGAGCATAATTTTGGGATGCACTACCAGTTGGAGGAGCTTGTGGAATTCCCCCAATATTGGTGGTCATGGTAGTAGCATATGTTGGTTTATGAAAAGGATTAACATGATGTGAAGATTCAAACAAGGGGTTGTTATGAACATGCCTAGGAGAAATGGTTGGAGGATGAGACGTCCCACCTCTTTCAAGTTAGGCTTCCTCTTCCATAGCCTTAACCAAAGACTCCTTATGATGTTTCATAAAACCCCATATATGATCAAATGATGTGAAAGTGAAGCCTCCATTGGGCCCCTCAAAAGGATCAAAGTTAGTACTAATTTCTTCATGTTCTTCCTCTTCTGCATCTAGATTATGATTCTCCCTATCAATCTAATCATCTTCTTGAAAAATATGATCATATTCTAAAAGCTTTTGCTTACTCCTAGTGTTGGGAGCCATTAGGAGGAAGATAAAGGATAGAGGAGAACACTAACAAAAGACACACAAGAAGATTTTAAGATGTTCTTAATATTTTCTAATTCCAAGAAAATAAATTTAGTGGTCTTGCTTAAAGTTTTCAAAAGAAAAAACAAAAGGAAGAGGCTTCCTATCTTGGCCACTAAGACATGTCTTCACATTAGGTTCACCAAATATGTAGAGGGGGAAAACTTCCCTACCATGTATGATTCTTAGTTGGATCTATTGGGAGCCGAGGTGACCATAGGGGTGTGTTATATTCTCTACACTCGAGGGCTTGGGGATCGAAGGGTTCACCAGGAATGGTTTAAGGACTTGCTCCAAGTCCAGGGATGGAAATGTTTTGATGTGTATATTAAACAAACACCTATGTTTGGCCTTTCTAAAATCTAAGCTATGGAAATGAAAGAACAATGCAAGACAAACAAAGATGCAAGAAGACAAGAAACTAACCCTAGAATGATTCTTGATTTTTAATGATGACTAAACCCTAACTTGCAATAAAATATATCTTTCTCTTTTGAGCAAGGGTTTTAGAGAATGCACAAATAAATTTAACCCTAGGATGCAAACTATATGCTTTTACTCTTTCAAATGCCTAGAAATAAAAGATCAAGTATTTTCTTTTTCTTTTATGATCAAAATCTAAAACAAAAAAGAACAAAGACACTCAACAAACAGCCTAAAGATCTACTAGGGAACTTACCTAATTTGATGGTTGATCCTAGCTTTAACTTGCATCCAGAATATCCAAACAACTTCAACCTACGAAACAACTTACAAAACCCTAGAAAATTTGATCAACGTTTGGGGGCCTGCTTAGGCCACTATATGACTGAGCTTGGAGGCATAGTAGTCAAGCCCCCTTGGTCCTTTTAGCTGACCATTTGAAAATTAAAATGATATTTGACCTTTGGAACAAGAAAAAGCAATATGGAATGGACATGCAATAGTGAAATGAAATGAAACAGAATGCAGGTGACAGAAAGCTAAAATGCAAGCAACAAACTAGGGTTTTGGGAAGCAAAACTTTACCCCCAAGCCCTAATTGACCAAATTCATACCTTGTAATGAGGGGGCACAAATATGGCTTACCAAATTTACACCCTATATGGGTGAGGCATGAATTTGGTTTAGATGCACTTTTTGGGTCCCAAAACACCAAAAAATATGATGCAAAACAATGAAAAATAGAGCTAATGACTAATAATGCAAGTAAAGAACCTAGTTAGCTGATGGAGGAAGCAAGGAGCAATGAGAATATGAAGGAAGCACTCCATAATGGTAGACTTATCCAACCATCAAGACTCCTCCACTTGATCCCCAAGGGCAGCCAACACCAAAGTAGGAAAACAACAAAAACAACAAATCGTAGTAGAAGAGCACTTGTTAGTGAACAATGAGTGAGTTAAGATCTAGGATTCTCCAAAATATTGATTGGTGGAAATAGGGAGTCCAATCCTCTATTTATAAGAGGTTTGGAGGGCTAAAATGGCAAGAAAATGAAATTTCACCGTGAGCAAGGGTCGACACCAAAACGGGTCGATGAGGGGTGGGGTTTTTGAGAGAAAAACCCCTAGAATGCCAAATTCGTGCCCAATAATTATAGGGCATGAATCTGGCAAGCCAAATTCATGCCCCATATGGATCGGGCATGAATTTGGTAAGGCTAGGGAAAAAGGACAAAGGAAGAGGGGAAACAGGCCCCAAATTTGCACTTGGCAAGTTTGGGTGGCTTCCTAAGGATCTAAGGAAATATTGACTCATTTTGATGGGTCAATTTTCCATGTCTACAAATATTCTTCTTCATATTATTGTTTTAGTCATTTTATTTTTGTCTCTTTACTATGGTCTTCATGATCTTTCCCATGGACTACTTGAGATTCTTCTTTGTCTTTAGCTTTTTATCCATGTGCTTTCTTTATTTCATTACAGTCTTAAATTTTATTTTATCCTGCAAGCTCTAAACATTCACTTAGAGTATCATAATAAATTTATGATTTTGATGGGCTTTTACTATCATTCTTATTATCATATGCTAAATGTAGTAAAATTTCACTATCTGCTTCCTAAAGTGTATGACATTAAATCACTTGTATCATGACCAATGTATTTTATCACTGATTTTCCTTTTAGAGTCTCAATAAATTATTCTCGTTTTTTACTTTTGTCTTTATGAATTTCAATTGAATGCAATGACATATACATTATACTACCTATATCAATAGGTATTGTAATATTATTTTTAGAGTTCTTAATTGCTTCAACAATTCTTGAGTGCAAATAATACTCAAATGTTTCAAATTTTTCATTCATAGCTTCTCTATAGATAAATCTCATTGCTATATCTTGTTTTTCATCAAAATTTTCAATTAATTTTTGTATGCCAATTTTCAAGACTTCTAATATTTCCTTTCCTATTATAGCCTTTAAATTATTTTCTTCCATGATACTCAACTCAATCCCCTTTGGAATAGAAATTTGTATATCTTCAAAGTCTAAATTAGTATATCAATCAAATTCTTTAATAAACAAATTTGCTAATTCAGATTTTTCAAATATTTTGAAGTAGAAATCCTTCTGACTCCCAAATTTCTAATTTTTAAATAAATAGAAAAACTTCAAAAATTTAATTTCTTTTTGGAGTAGAAATCCTTCTCTCCAAAGTTTAATTTATCAATCAAATTAAATAAATTTGCAATTTGAATCATCTAATTTTTAAATTTTTTTTAATGTAGAAGACCTTGTTTCTCCCTAATAATTTATCAAATTTGTAAATTTTCTAATAAATCAATCTTGCAAAATCAATTTTCCATGTCTACAAATATTCTTCTTCATCTTCTTTCTTTAGTCAATTTATCTGTCTCTTTACTATGATCTTCATGATCTTTTCGATGAACTACTTGAGATTATTCTTTTTCTTTAGCTTTTGATCCATGTGCTTTCTTTATTTCATTACAGTCTTAAATTTTATTTTATCCTGCAAGCTCTAAACATTCACTTAGAGTATCATAATAAATTTATTATTTTTATGGGCTTTTACTATCATTCTTATTATCATATGCTAAATGTAGTAAAATTTCACTATCTGCTTCCTAAAGTGTATGACATTAAATCACTTGTATCATGACCAATGTATTTTATCACTGATTTTCCTTTTAGAGTCTCAATAAACTATATTAATTTCAAGTGAATGCAATGCCATATACATTATACTACCTATATCAATAGGTATTGTAATATTATTTTTAGATTTCTCAATTGCTTCAACAATTTTTTATTGCAAATACTACTAAAATGTTTCAAATTTTTCATTCATAGCTTCTCTATAGATAAATTTCATTGCTATGTCTTTTTTTTCATCAAAATTTTCAATTAATTTTTGTATGCCAATTTTCAAGACTTCTAATATTTCCTTTCCTATTATAGCCTTTAAATTATTTTCTTCCATGATAATCAACTCAATCCCCTTTGGAATAGGATTCTTCAAATTTTGAATTAGTATATCAATCAAATTCTTTAATAAATAAATTTTCTAATTCAGATTTTTCAAATATTTTGAAGTAGAAGTCCTTCTAACTCCCAAATTTCTAATTTTTAAATAAATAAAAAAACTTCAAAATTTTAATTTCTTTTTGGAGTAGAAATCCTTCTCTCCAAAGTTTAATATATCAATCAAATTAAATAAATTTGCAAATTGAATAATAAAAATTTTAAATTTTTTTTGATGTAGAAGACCTTGTTTCTCCCTAATAATTTATCAAATTTGTAAATTTTCTTATCAATCAATCTTGCAAAATCAATTTTCCATGTCTACAAATATTCTTCTTCATCTTCTTTCTTTAGTCATTTTATCTTTGTCTCTTTACTATGGTCTTCATGATCTTTCCTATGAACTACTTGAGATTCTTCTTTGTCTTTAGCTTTTGATCCATGTGCTTTCTTTATTTCATTAGGGTCTTGTTGGCATTTTTGCCACATTTATTTTGATTGCTGATTATTCATGCTTAAGCTGTTGAAATTCTAACTCCTCTACAGGTTTTGATGCAAAAAATAAGGCGAAACCACAAAAACAGCATGGAGAGCCAAAGTTGAAAACCGTCGCGATATCGCGACATGTCACAAAATCACGGGTCGGATGAGGAGAGAGAAAACAAACGCAAAATTGTCACGATTTCGCGACATGTCGCAAAATCGCGGTCAACGCAGTCAACGGCAGCAGGGGGCAAAACCGTCGCGATATCGCGACGTGTTAGATTTTCATGGTCAAAATGGTCAACGGAGGCTGAGCGACAAAGGGGGGGAGTGGGGGAGGGCGCGCTTTTTGTTTTTTGGGACGGCCAGGGAGCATAAGATAAGGTAGAAATTGTCACGAAATCGCGACATAACTGAGCGATGGGCGATGAGGCTCGAAAAGGTAGCGAAATCGTGACACAATATGGCACAAGGCACATAAGGCAAAAGACGTCGCGAAATCGCGACGCGTCACGTTTTCGCGGCATGGGTGGACAGAAAGGCTCAAGGTGTAAAATGGTCACGATTTCGTGCCAGTTGTATGATGAAGCCAAGCCAAGCAAAGGATGTAGCGAAATCGCTACGTGTTCCGTTATCGCGGTTCAAGTGAATGAAAAGAGTCTAAGGCAGAAAACCGTAGCGATATCGCGACACTTTTGAGAATGAGTCCAAGCAAGACGAAGACGTCACGAAATCACGACAGAAAGTGAGAACAGTGAAGAAGGCAAGAAATGGTAGCGATTTCGTGACACATTGTTGAAGAAAGACTAAGTGCGGAGAATTGTAGCGAAATCGCGCAGTGTTCCATTTTCGCGGTTGGCGAACAACAAAGTCCAAGGAGGCAGAACTTGTAGCGAAATCGCGACATGGTGGAAGTTGAAGAAACACAGAGGCAAAAGTGTCACGTTTTTGCGGCTTAGAAGCAGGACCGTACAGCATGCAGAAAAGTGGTAGCGAAATCGTGACATGTCGGATTTTTGCGACGCAGAAGGGAAGATAGAGCCGAAGACAGAAAACGTAGCGAAATCGCGCAGCGTTGCGTTTTCACGGTTCAAGGTAGCGAAGGAGATAAAGAAGCCGAATGTGTAGCGATTTCGTGACATGTTTGATTTTCATGGGTTCGAAGCGGCAGAAGCGTACGGAGCAGAAAGACGTCGCGATTTCGTGACCTGTCGCGTTTTCGCGACCTGTTGCAGTTTCGTGCCAGAAAGCGGTTCAAACGGCCCGATGCAATTTTGTGAGTTTCGATGATTCAAAGTGCTCCAGAATTAAATGTGTTGCTGCTTTTCGATGTAGTCAAGGTAGAAGAACGCGCCCAAGCTACCAGAATTGAAGATTTCCATTATTCGAAGCTGTTGTTCACGATTTTTCTAATGGTTTCAAGCATGTTTCCAAGAACAACAATTTAATGAAGGCGACCGACTCTTTCTTATGGCATTTAATTTTTGATTGTTTCGAGGCTGTTTAAGGATATCATCTCCTTGTTTTCGTTGCATAATTTGTAGATCTCGAGGAGGTCCGTTTCATATTTTAAATGCTACAAAGAGGCAAGACCTCTATATAAATCAATGTAAATCTCAAGAACAAGTATCGGGAGTTTGAGAGATACTTTTGCTGAAAGCTTTTCAAGTACTTTGCATGAATATAAGACATTCGGCTCTCTGGTTTCGCAAGCAATTTTCTATGTATTTTCCCTTCTGTATTCTGCATTCCTAATTTGTGCTCGCATTTCTTATTTGCTGCTTAGTTTTAATTATGTATTGAGTTTTAACATTTGCTAGTAAGGGAGTGAGTTCTGGAATGTTATCTTGGAGGTCATCCGCGCAAGGTTGTGAGTGAATCACGTCACTGTCTTCTATTATTTGTTGTTTGCGTACTTAGAGTTATCTGCTGTTGTTCTTTCCCGATCAGATAAATTCGGCCTACGGCCATATTTCCCGTTTCTTTTTGCATCTTTACAATTCCTTTCCTGTAACTTTGATCTAAAAACAAACTTAGAATAGTAAGGGAACCAGCCCACTCTGGAGATTGGTCTGGGAGACATTTCTTTCTCCCAGCCTTTCAATGTTGGCCGGGTCTAGGGTGCATTTTTTTGTAAAATCCTTTCCTGTGGTAGATTCGTGACCAACAGTTTTTGGCACGCCCGGTGGGACAGACTTCTTCTGTCTCAGAAATATCCCATAGTATTGAAGGTTTAATGTTCGCCTTCATGCCGTAAAGTTAGAACATTTGGTGACTCTGCAGTACCCAAAAATCTCTGAACGTGGATGCAGTGAAAGTTGTACTTCATGATCACGAGATCACAGTCTAAAAAAGTTGAAGATCTTGTTGAGTTTTTTGAACTTGACAACACAAGAAGTGGTGAGCATTCTAGGTTGGTTTCCCCATCGCTTGCATCATCTGCCATATCCACACAAATCCCTGGTATTGTTACTAGTTTTCCATCTTCTCAGTCACATCCACTAGTCCCAATGGCCCAGTATCCTCCACCCAGGAAGTTCTTGGCATGGAACAGCTCGGGAGCCTTGAATTTGCAGGCTCAAAATCCAGTTCCTCGAGCCGCTTTGAAGGTTTTGCCGACCTATGATGGTATGGGTAAGACTGCATATGAACATATTAATGATGTAGCTTCTCTGGCGGCCATTCATGATATAACTGATGAAGATGTGATGGTGAAGTTGTTGGTGTTATCCCTGAGAGGAAAATTGTTGTACTGGTACCGAACGTTGCAACCAGGCACCATTACGTCATGGGATCAGCTAGGAGAACTGCTAGTTAAGAATTTTCATGAACAGGCTGACCCATTTTCATTGTTGCATCAGTTTAACGCAATCCAGAGGCACCCGTAGGAAGAGATAGCTGATTTTAATGTTCGATTCACCAGAACCTGGCAGAGAATTCCTGATGGTCTTCGGCCTGCTGATGAGCTAGCTGCATTTTACTACCTCAGAGCGTTCAACACAGATATCGGTTGGGCAGTCCGACAGTCCAACGTGACGACATTTCCAGAGTTGTTCGAACAAGCATTAAAGGCGAAAGCTGATCTGATTGCTATAGGTAGACTTCCTCCCAAGGTAACTATGCCTATTATTCCTGATCTGCCTAAGTATTTATACTCTGGTTCACTTCCACAGCCCATGCCATCTATGTATCCTACCCCATCATGGAGCTCCAATGCACCTCAAATCGCACCTATTCCAGTTCCTCAGCTTCCTGCTCCAACTGTTCCCCAGTTGCCTGCACCGAGCATTCCAAGGTTAGTCCCTCCACTTCCAACTCCTGCATTATCTTCCCCATAGTTTCCATTACCTTTACCAGCACCGCCTGTGTCCTCAAGCCCAGATCCTCAATTGGTTATGTTACAAGAAATTCAGTCGGCTATGAGATCTCTCACTGACAAGGTGACATCTATGGAACGGAGAGAGGCGGAAAGAAGCTATCAGCCACGAAGATTTATGCCGGTAGTAACTAGAGAACAACCTGCTCCTAGCAAGGCTATGGAGAAAGCACCTAAAAGGAACTCAGCAGTTCTGGTAAGTGAAGAGGCTGGCCCTTCTAAAGTTTCACATGAGCCATCTTATTGGTGTTCTTCCTGCAATGACCCACATGATGAGTCCACTTGCATGGTCCACCAAAATTATTTGCAAGTTCTTGCAGGAAGCCGTGTAAATATGATTCGAGAGGTGGATCTTACTTCCATGGAGTCTCTGGAGGAACATATAGCAATACTGACACACAGCGGCAAGAAACCAATGTTGGTAGATCCGGCTAAGATGGAGCCATTGAAAGTGCCGCCTGTACAAGCAACGAAGCAACAAATGCCAACAAAGGCTCATGATTCCCCAACGCAACGACAATCACCTATTTTGTCGAAGGATCCACTTCCATCACCAGTAAAAGAGAAGGAACAAGCTTCTTCTTCCCAGCCGCAAGCAGAAACAAAGGAGCAAGTCAAAGAGACGTTGCGGTATCCATCATTGACCAAACGGCAACGAGTGGAGGCCACCCAACAATATAAGAGCACATTTGAATCTGCTAGTGGCGAAAAGGAACAGACCTCCATGGAGTACAACATTGTTGAAGAACTTAAACGGATACCAGCTAAGGTAAGTCTGTATGACACCTTACGCGTTGCTTGGACAGGTAAATCTCTTATAGGAATCCCTGAAGACCATACAAAGTAAGGGGAAAGCTCCAGCCCAGGTAGTTATGGCTCAAACGTTAACTTCTGCAGCCACTGAAAGGAATAGACCACCCCCGTTTTATCTGTCACTGCAAATGGAGGGTTGGATCGTACATAATTGCCTGATCGATTCTGGTGCCGCTACAACTGTCATGCCTAAGGCAGTTTGTGAAGCAATGGGAATGGAATTCACACGAAGTAGCCCTGGAGTTTTGCAGTTAGATGGCACTCCTGTGAAAATAGTGGGTGTAATCAAGGATGTCCCGATTGTTTTGCATAATATGCCATAGATTACAGTCATTCAGGAGATTGTTGTGGTCGATCTAGAACCGTATTTCAGTATGTGCTTATCCAGAGAGTTTACTGCAAAGTTGGGCGGTTACCTTGCACTGGATTATTCTCATTTGGAGATTTCGTTCAAAGGAAGACGAGTCCGGATCTATAATCAGAAACCTTCTACTTTTCATATTGAGAAGATAGAAGAAGCAGAAAAGTCCAAAGATGTTGTTCATATGCTAACTGAAGATTTGGAGGAGGAGTTTTCAATGCTCAACTTTAATGCTATGATCCAGACTGAAATTGGTTGTTATTTCATTACAAAGCAGTCTGAAGAGGTTGCAGTCAAGTTGCCTACTGATCAAGTTGAACAAGATTCTCTGCCAGATCAGCTTTATTTTGATGGATCACAATACAAAAATGGTGCTAATACCGGGACAGAGCGATCATGCCTAGGTCTCAAGACGGCTGGGACACTTGGAGTGCTGCACTTACAGATTTTTGGTGATTCTGAGCTGATCAAGAACCAGAAGTTTACTGAGCATCTGTCAAGAGTCTGGGATCCAGGAGACAGAACCGTGTTTGGGTTTGTGTCTTTCCCAAAATTTCACATCTAATTCGGGAGTTACCTTGTAAATAAAAAAAAAAAAAAGTATTGTTTTTATTTGTCCACTTCGGCTCTTTTTGCATGCGAGCCGTAGGTGCCTGTTTTTTTTCTTTTTCTTCTCCCTTCCCAGCAGTTAGTGGCTTCCTATCAATTTCTTCCTTCCCCTTCCTTTTTCTTCCCTTCCCTTCTTCATTTTCCTCCTTCTCCTACTCCTTTTTCTTCTACAGTAAAAAAAAAGCCACTGCTGTTGTTTCTTTTTCCCCTCCTATTATTCCCGCTTCTTCTTATCCCTTTCTTCTAAGTTTTCTGTCATTTTTAGCATTTATCACAGTTTATCCATGGTTCACACCTTTTTCATTATTTATTCCACTTCCATTCCATTATTTCATTTACTTCCATTCCCCTTCCATCGCAGCTGGTAGCACAGAAGCATTATGTTACTGTATCTACCGCATCACTCCACCATTCCATCATATCACTATTCCATTTGCATTTCACCGCCTGCGCATCCGCAGGATCTCATTCCATTCATTTCCATTTTTGTATCCCTGGTGCTTTCATGGAGATTATTTTACAGCACCTGATCAGTTGAGCCAAATGCAGATTCTTTAAGTTTCAGTTATTCAACAAAAGTTGTTGCAGTAGTCCATCGAGATGAACCCCAGCAGCTAGCTTTCTGTTCTAAGTTTTCATGACTCTATTGCCCAATGGATTCAGGCCTGGGATTCTTGCATACAACAGAACTGTATACCCCACGAGCCGCCAAGAATGTTGGCATTTTTGCCACATTTATTTTGATTGCTGATTATTCATGCTTAAGCTATTGAAATTCTAACTCCTCTACAGGTTTTGATGCAAAAAATGCCTAAGTCCGAAAGTTGTCGCGAAATCGTGACAAAAAAAGCATGGAGAGCCAAAGTGAAAACCGTCGCGATATCGCGACATGTCGCAAAATCGCGGGTCGGATGAGGAGAGAGAAAACAAACGCAAAATTGTCGTGATTTCGCGACGTGTCGAAAAATCATGGTCAACGCAGTCAACGGCAGCAGGGGGCAAAACCGTCGCGATATCGCGACGTGTTAGATTTTCATGGTCAAAATGGTCAACGGAGGCTGAGCGACAAAGTTGTCGCGAAATCGCGACATAACTGAGCGATGGGCGATGAGGCTCGAAAAGGTAGCAAAATCACGACACAATATGGCACAAGGCACATAAGGCAAAAGACGTCACGAAATCGCGACGCGTCACGTTTTTGTGGCGTGGGTGAGACAGAAAGGCTCAAGGTGTAAAATGGTCACGATTTCGTGCCAGTTGTATGATGAAGCCAAGCCAAGCAAAGGATGTAGCGAAATCGCTACGTGTTCCGTTATCGCGGTTCAGGTGAATGAAAAGAGTCTAAGGCATGAAAGGCGTAGCGATATCGCGACACTTTTGAGAATGAGTCCAAGCAAGACGAAGACGTCGCGAAATCATGATAGAAAGTGGGAACAATGAAGAAGGCAAGAAATGGTAGCGATTTCATGACACATTGTTGAAGAAAGACTAAGTGCAGAGAATTGTAGCGAAATCGCGTAGTGTTCCATTTTCGCGGTTGGTGAACAACAAAGTCCAAGGAGGTAGAACTTGTAGCGAAATCGCGACATGGTGGAAGTTGAAGAAACACAGAGGCAAAAGTGTCACGTTTTCACGGCTTAGAAGCAGGACCGTACAACATGCATAAAAGTGGTAGCGAAATCGCGACATGTCGGATTTTCGCGATGCAGAAGGGAAGATAGAGCCAAAGACAGAAATTGTAGCGAAATCGCGCAGCGTCGTGTTTTCGCGGTTCAGGGTAGCGAAGGAGATAAAGAAGCCGAATGTGTAGCGATTTCGTGACATGTTTGTTTTTCGCGGGTTCGAAGCGGCAGAAGCGTACGGAGCAGAAAGACGTCGCGATTTCGTGACCTGTCGCGTTTTCGCGACCTGTTGCAGTTTCGCGCCAGAAAGCGGTTCAAACGGCCCGATGCAGTTTTGTGAGTTCCGATGATTCAAAGCGCTCCAGAATTAAATGTGTTGCTACTTTTCGATGCAGTCAAGGTAGAAGAATGCGCCCAAGCTACCAGAATTGAAGATTTCCATTATTCGAAGCTGTTGTTCACGATTTTTCTAACGGTTTCAAGCATGTTTCCAAGAACAACAATTTAATGAAGGCGACCGACTCTTTCTTATGGCATTTAATTTTTGATTGTTTCGAGGCTGTTTAAGGATATCATCTCCTTGTTTCCGTTGCATAATTTGTAGATCTCGAGGAGGTCCGTTTCAAGTTTTAAATGCTGCAAAGAGGCAAGACCTCTATATAAATCAATGTAAATCTCAAGAACAAGTATCGAGAGTTTGAGAGATACTTTTGCTGAAAGCTTTTCAAGTACTTTGCATGAATATAAGACATTCGGCTCTCTGGTTTCGCAAGCAATTTTCTGTGTATTTTCCCTTCTGTATTCTGCATTCCTAATTTGTGCTTGCATTTCTTATTTGCTGCTTAGTTTTAATTTTGTATTGAGTTTTAACATTTGCTAGTAAGGGAGTGAGTTCTGGAATGTTATCTTGGAGGTCATCCGTGCAAGGTTGTGAGTGAATCACGTCATTGTCTTTTGTTATTTGTTGTTTGCGTACTTAGAGTTATCTGCTGTTGTTCTTTCCCGATCTGATAAATTCGGCCTACGGCCATATTTCCCGTTTCTTTCTGCATCTTTACAATTCCTTTCCTGTAACTTTGATCTAAAAACAAACTTAGAATAGTAAGGGAACCAGCCCACTCTGGAGATTGGTCTGGGAGACATTTCTTTCTCCCAGCCTTTCAATGTTGGCCGGGTCTAGGGTGCATTTTTCTGTAAAATCCTTTCTTGTGGCAGATTCGTGACCAACAAGTCTTAAATTTTATTTTATCCTGCAAGCTCTAAACATTCACTTAGAGTATCATAATGAATTTATGATTTTGATGGACTTTTACTATCATTCTTATTATCATATGCTAAATGTAGTAAAATTTCACTATCTGCTTCCTAAAGTGTATGACATTAAATCACTTGTATCATGACCAATGTATTTTATCACTGATTTTCCTTTTAGAGTCTCAATAAAATATTCTCGTTTTTTACTTTTGTATTTATGAATTTTAATTGAATGCAATTCCATATACATTATACTACCTATATCAATAGGTATTGTAATATTATTTTTAGAGTTCTTAATTGCTTCAATAATTTTTGAGTGCAAATAATACTCAAATTTTTATTTCATAGCTTCTCTATAGATAAATCTCATTGCTATGTCTTGTTTTTCATCAAAATTTTCAATTAATTTTTGTATGCCAATTTTCAAGACTTCTAATATTTCCTTTCCTATTATAGACTTTAAATTATTTTCTTCCATGATAATCAACTCAATCCCCTTTGGAGTAGAAATCCTTATATCTTCAAAGTCTAAATTAGTATATCAATCAAATTATTTAATAAACATATTTGCTAATTTAGATTTTTCAAATCTTTTGAAGTAGAAGTCCTTCTGACTCCCAAATTTCTAATTTATAAATAAATAAAAAATCTTCCAAAATTTAATTTCTTTTTGGAGTAGAAATCATTATCTCTCCAAATTTTAATTTATCAATCAAATTAAATAAATTTGCAAATTGAATAATAAAAATTTAAAAAAAAATTGATGTAGAAGACCTTGTTTCTCCCTAATAATTTATCAAATTTGTAAATTTTCTAATCAATCAATCTTGCAAAATCAATTTTCCATGTCTACAAATATTCTTCTTCATCTTCTTTCTTTAGTCATTTTATCTTTGTCTCTTTACTATGGTCTTCATGATCTTTCCTATGGACTACTTAAGATTCTTCTTTGTCTTTAGCTTTTGATCCATGTGCTTTTTTTATTTCATTATAGTATTAAATTTTATTTTATCCTGCAAGCTCTAAACATTCACTTAGAGTATCATAATAAATTTATGATTTTGATAGGCTTTTACTATCATTCTTATTATCATATGCTAAATGTAGTAAAATTTCAATATCTGCTTCCTAAAGTATATGACATTAAATCACTTGTATCATGACCAATGTATTTTATCACTAATTTTCCTTTTAGAGTCTCAATAAACTATTCTCATTTTTTACTTTTGTCTTTATGAATTTCAAGTGAAAGCAATGTCATATACATTATACTACCTATATCAATAGGTATTGTAATATCATTTTTAGAGTTCTCAATTGCTTCAACAAGTTTTGAGTGCAAATAATACTCAAATATTTCAAAATTTTCATTCATAGCTTCTCTATAGATAAATCTCATTGCTATGTCTTGTTTTTCATCAAAAATTTTAATTAATTTTTGTATGCCAATTTTCAAGACTTCTAATATTTCCTTTCCTATTATAGCCTTTAAATTATTTTCTTCCATGATAATCAACTCAATCCGCTTTGGAGTAGAAATCCTTATATCTTCAAAGTCTAAATTAGTATATCAATCAAATTCTTTAATAAACAAATTTGCTAATTCAGATTTTTCAAATCTTTTGAAGTAGAAGTCCTTCTGAATCCCAAATTTCTAATTTTTAAATAAATTAAAAATCTTCAAAAATTTAATTTCTTTTTGGAGTAGAAATCCTTATCTCTCCAAAGTTTAATTTATCAATCAAATTAAATAAATTTGCAAATTGAATAATGTAATTTTTCATTTTTTTTTTATGTAGAAGACCTTGTTTCTCCCTAATAATTTATCAATGGATTGAATAATATTTTTTGATGATATATTTATTTACATTCATTCATGGGAAGAGCATATTCAAATCGTAGATAAAACACTCAAAATTGTGTTTGACCATCATATCTATGCAAAGATGTCCAAATGTTATTTTGGCCAGTAAGAGGTTGAATACTTGGATCACATCGTCACCAAGGATGGAGTCCAGTTTGATCCCAATAAAATTTAGGTTGTCCAATATTGGCCTAAACCTCGTACGCTAAAGGACTTCATGACTTATTGGGACTCATGGATTATTACAAGAAATTTGTGAAGAATTATGGCAAGATAGTGGCTCCCTTGATAGCTATACTAACAAAGAACTTTTTTCTATAGACAAAACCTGCAAAAAAGGCTTTTATTGATTTGAAGTATGCCATGATCACTACCCCAATGCTAGCAATTTTAGATTTCTCTAAACCTTTTGTCATTGAAATTAATGTATCGAGAAATAGCATTGGAGCAGTTTTAATGCAAGAAGGTAGACCTTTGACCTTCACTAGCAAGGCACTCTCAAGCAGGAATTTCGGTAAGTCTACTTATGAAAAGGAAATATTTACCATTTTTCATACAGTCAATAATTGGCTACCATATCTCATTGGGAGACATTTTTCCATCAATACTAATCATCAGAGTCTCTAATATTTCTTAGAATAAAGGGTGGCCACACCAAAACAACAAAAATGGGTTTCAAAATTTTTGGATTATGACTATAACATCACATATAAAAAGGGTAAGGAAAACATGGTGGTGGATGCTTTGTACTAACTACATGAAGAACATGTTATGCTACATGCTATATCCACACCACATCCTTAGTGGATTCATCAACTATGCAAGGAATTGACCAAGGACTCCTCTTTGGAAACTCTCATCCACAACTTTCAAGAAGGTCCTCCTTCATACCCTGATTATACTTAGGATGGCCACAATTTATAGTATCGTGATTGTATTTTTGTCCCAAATCAGTCACAAATAAATGACCTCAGCCTTCAAGAAATACATGCTTCCCCAACAACTAGCCATTCAGGGTTTCTCAAAACTTAGACAAGGACTAAGCATACCTTTTTCTAGCGAGGAATGAAAAAAACTCATACTTTTATGGCTGAATGTGATCGTTGCCAATATATGAAAGGTGAACCTTTGAGTTCCCCTTGTACCCTTAAACCCTTATAAATTTCTAAGTAGGTTTGTATAGATATCTCTATGGATTTTATTGAATATTTGTCTAAATTTAGAGGTAAATCAGTTTATTCTGGTGATAGTGGATCATCTTACGAAGTATGCTCATTTTTATTCCCTATCACACCCATACATTGCATCCATTATCACTCAAACTTTTAAAGACTCTATCTTTCATCTCCATGGCATACCTAAATCCATTGTCCATGATAGGGATCCTACCTTCACCATTCATTTTTGGTAATAATTGTTCAAGTTGTAGGGAATACAACTCAAGATGAGTTTGGCCTATCACCTTCAAACTAATGGCCAAATATTTTTTTTGAATAAATGCTTGGAAACATATCTTCTTTGCTTCACATCCAAACATCCTACATAGTGGGCCAAGTAGCTTCCTTTAACCAAATGGTAGTATAACACAACATATCACATTGCCACTAAAGTGAGTCCCTTTGAAAAAGTATATGTTCAGCCTCCACTAGCACCATATTCTTACATTCCAAGTAGTTCCAAATTTCAAGCTATGGATTCCACTCTTTTCCAGTGTGATTCTATTCTTCACCAACTCAAGGTCAATCTAGATATGGCTTAGAACCATATGAAACAAGTTGATCAACACCACATATAATGTAGCTTTAATGTTGGAGACAAGGTTTTTCTTTACTTGCATCCATACAAACAATCCTTTCTCCAACTTTGTGGTTGTCAAAAACTTATCACAAAATATTACGGTCATTATAAAGTGTTGCAAAGGATCAGGTTGATAGCAAAAAAACTAGCCCTTCTTGCTATTTTTAAAATTCATCCAATCTTCCATGTATTTTCTCTCAAGCAATTTATTGGCAACAGGGTCTAGGTGTAGTCTACACTTCCATAGTTGGATGAGGAAGGTTCCATCATTCTTGAACATTAATGCATTCTCAATCACAAATCACGTACCCTTCATTGATGTGTCACCATAGATGTTCTTGTCCAATGACATTGCTTACAACCTAAAGATGCTACATGGGAACCTCTTCAATAGCTCCAACAACAGTTTCCTCTTCTTCAGATTTAAGGACAAATATTTTTGAAGGAGAAAGGACCCCCATCCTAACACTATGGTTTAATGTTCCTTATTGAACATGCGAGACACCCATAGTAATAATTTGTAGTATTTTATAAACATGGCAAACACCCATGATAATGTTTTGAAATAGTTTTTAATAGTTGTGGCTTTAGAAGTTCCTAGACAAGTGGTGACATAATATGTAACTATTATAAAGAATGTAATTGTTTTGTAAATATGGGATCCTATCTTAGGTGAAATTTTGCATGTAATCCAACCTTGAGATTTTGGTGGTACATGAAGTCTTTAAAACTACAAGGAGTAGGAATGTATGTATATTTTTGCATAATTGAATGAAAGTATTGAAGGAGGTTTCCCCCTTGAAGTGGTGTTGTGATTCTATGTTACTTTGTGATATTATTCATTTTTGCATTTATATTTTGCATTGCAATAGTTTATTTTTGAGTATTTATGTTTATTTGCAATGTCTGTGTGAGTGAGTTTATTATTTTTTCTAACAAACATATGGGAGATAGCTTGAGTAACACAAAAAGGGGGACACAAAAAATACATACAAATTTCCCAAGTTGTTTTTCTAAAAATTTATGGGAAGTATCCTGATGGTTGGTTGTGTCATGTAGTGTAGTATTTAAATATTCATAATGTTCCACAAAATTTAGGGCTCACAATTTCAGATTTCAACTTTGAATCTGATGCCTTGCAAAGGTATCAATGCATGAGAAAAATGCATACTAATCTTGCTTGGGAAGAATTTGAGAAACAACTACTCACGCACTTTGGCCCTAGTTAGTATGGCTTCATAGGATCCATCATTAAACTAAAACAAAATTCATCTATTCAATAATATCAATCTCAGTTAAAAAAATTGGCAAACCATACAAATGGGTTGAGTGAAGATTTTTTCCAAAGTTTTTTTGTTAGTGGATTTAAGGATGATATCAAGGCCAAGGTCAACATGTTCAAAGTGTAAATATTAGTGCAAGTGATAGAGTTGGCTAGGTTGGTAGAAGGTAAATTCATGGCTCAGATATGAACTTTCAAGTTTCCACAAACACAACCTCCATTTTCATCTAATCTAACATCAAATCCAACTAATAAATCACCTATTATCAAATAATTAACTCAAGAAAAGAGATGGAAACTCATAGAGCTCAAGGGCTATTTTATAATTGTGATGTGAAGTATTCAACCTAACACAAATGTGTGCAACAAAAATTATATTTGCTTGATGTGGATGAGTCAACAACTATAGAATCTCAAGAGGTGGAAGAGGAGCATCAGGAATAGGAACAACCAGAACAAATTGAAGCCCAATAAAATTGGTCCATGCCTTAGTAATAATAGATATTACCCAAACTATGAAGGTGATAAGGCATTTCAAGGGATAAAAAATAATAATTCTCATTGACTCTAGTATAACACACAACTTTATTGACCCTAGAGTGGTGAAGAAAACAAATTTTTATATAAATTCTTACAATTCCTTTGAAGTCGTGATCATCAATGGAGAAACTTTGCCTTGTAAGAGTAAGTGTCAAAAGGTCAAAATAAAAATAGGGGAATATAATATTAATATAGATATGTTTACCGTTACCTTGGGATGGTGTGATGTTGTATTGAGAACACAATGGCTTATAACATTGGTACCAATAATGTGGGATTTTTCTGAGATCTAGATGAAATTTAGCTAGCAAGTTATGAATATATTATATGGGTAATGAGGGCTAGTGCTACTCTAATTGTCTCATCTCATAAGATAGAAAATATAATAAAAAAGTATTCTCATGGAGTCATCGCATAATTTTTTTCTATACAAGCCCCAATTTATAATGAAAAGGAACTTTAAGAGGAATTATAGATTCTATTTGAAATATATGCAACAGTTTATTAGGAACCTGAGGGACTATCCCCTTGTCACACTCATGATAATGTAATTCATTTTTTTCTAGGTATTCTCCTCCTAAATATCTACCCTTACAAGTATCCATATCTCCAAAAATACTACTTGCAATAGGTGTTATTTGACCCAGTGTTAGTTCTTATTCCTCTCGAGTGTTTTTGGTACAAAAAAGAATGTTTCATGGTAGTTGTATGTGGAATTTTGGGCACTCAATAAAATAACCATCAAGGCAAAATTCATATTCCTATAAATTATAAGTTGGTTGAGTTGCATGGCACTCATTTTTCCTCAAAATTGGATTTGTGGTCTGGCTACCATCATATTAGACTCAAGGAAGAAGACATTCCTAAAAATGCCTTTAGAACTCATGAAGGACATTATGAATTTTTGGTCATATCCTTTAGCCTGACAATGCACCTTCTACTTTCTAGATTTTGATGAATGTAATATTTTAGCCCTTCCTATGCAAATTTATTTTAGTCTTCTTTGATGATATTCTAATTTATAATCGTACTTGGGAGGAGCATATCAAACATTTGGATCAGGACTTACAAATTTTATCTAAGAATTAGCTTTATGCAAAGTGGTCTAAGTGTTCTTTTGGAATGCAATAAATAAAGTAGCTTATTTATGAATTAGCTTTATTAACCCCAAGAAAATCTAGGCTATACAGGAATGGCTAAAGCCTCAAACTCTCAAAGGACTTCGTGATTTTTGGGTCTCACTGGATATTATCAAAAGTTTGTTCAACTACAAGAAGATAGGAGCCCCACTAACATCTATATTGAGGAAGAACTCATTCATGTGATCAAAACCATTGGAACAATATTTCAAGGACCTAAAACAAGCTATGATATCAACATCAATGTTAACAATACCTAATTTTTACTAAACCCTTTGTAATTGAAAGTGATGCTTTAGGTAGTGGAATTGGGATGGTGTTTATGTAAGAATGAAGACAATTGGATTTTACTAGCAAATCATGATAAATAAAAGTATGGAAAAATAAAATTATGAAAATAATATGTTGGTCATTTTGTATGTTATCAATCATAGGTGACCATACCTCATTAGGTGTCACTTTTCAATCAAAATAGACCACCAAATTCTTAATTATTTCTTGGAATAGTAATTAACCATACCAAAACAGCAACAATGGGTATCTAAATTGTTGGATATGATTATGAAATAAAATATAAAAAAGGAAAGGATAATATAATAGTTGATGCACTCTCATGATAGTATGAAGATGAGGATATGCTATTGTTGGCGTTTTAGCCATATTATCACAGGTCCCAATATTCAAGATATTTAGCAATCTCAAATATAATACCAATCACTATATTAAATGGCCAATGGCCAAAATAATGAACATAAAATTCATAAAAATAACAATAATATGAATAAAATGGCCAATATCATTCATGTAATAACATAAAAAAAATTATAGTATAAGTGCCCAAAATATGCATACAAGCTTCAATATTATTAATGCTTGAATGTGATCTAAGATACTTTGATAATCTTAGATCTATATACAAGGATATTTATCTCCATAATATAGCCTTCAAATATGAATCCTCAATACTTGACTATTGCTCTCATCACATATTTAGGAGATGTATCCTTTTTTATTTCATGCATAAGACATATCCTTTCATATCTTTTGGCTTGTCATATTGCCACTTGTATACCTAAATTTTGACTCTCTATTTACTCTTGTACACTTATTCTATGACACTTCAACACTCATATTTATACACCTGCACACTTTACTATATGACACATTGCACACTCCTACATCTATACACATGCACACTCTATTACATGACACTTATGCACATTATCACTCCTCACACTTGCTCACATAATTACATGACATTTTTGCACATCCTACACATGAATACTTACATAAATGGAAAATATAAATCACACTCCTAAACTATAGACTCACACCCTAATCTATTACATATTTACATTTTTACCATAAAGGTCCTATGGGGGTATATTAGAATGTACCAAATAATGTAATATTCTCCAACAACTATGTGATATGTCCACACCACTTCCTCAATGGGTCAATTAGCTCCAAGAAGAGATGACTAAGGATTTAAGTTTACAATCCTTGATTTTAAAACTTTAAGAAGACCCCAACTCATGCCCTAGATATGTGTGGCATGGGCACTGTTGACAATTTTGTCACATTACACAAGGGGTAGAAAAATCAAAATTTTATACAGTGTTTCTTTTTCGGCAAGTATTTCTTTTGTTGTTTCTTTCTAGGATAGTTGTAAGTTGCAGCAATTTTGGCCTTCTCTGCCACTCCCTTGCACATAAAATGAATATGAAGGAGATTCACTGTCGAACAAGCTAAGGAAGACAGCTTCGGAGCAATCAGGAAAAACTGTCGCGATATCGCGACATGTCGCAAAATCACAGCCGAAAGTGAGGAGAAATCCAAACGAAGAAAAGTGTCACGATATCGCAACATGTTGCAAAATCGTGGCTCAGAGCACAAGGAAAGGCGAGAATGAAAAGCTGTCACGATATCACGACATGTCACAAAATCACGATCGACAACGAGGAGAAAGCCAAATGAAGAAAAGTGTTGCGATATCACGACATGTCACAAAATCGCGGCTCAGAGCACAAGGAAATGCAAGAATGAAATGTTGTCGCGATATCGCGACATGTCGCAAAATCATGGTCGAAAGCATGAAGGGATATCAAAAGAAGAAAGTTGTCACAATATCGTGACATGTCGCAAAATCATGGCCGATGGCGAGGAGAAAGCGCAGAATGAAAAACGGTCGCGATATCACGACATGTCGCAAAATCGCGGCCGACAGCGAGGAGAAAGTGCAGAATGAAAAACGGTCATGATATCGCGACATGTCACAAAATTGCGGCCGACAGCAAGGAGAAAGCGTAGCAGAGAAAAGTTATCGCAATATCGCGACATGTCGCAAAATCGCTGCTCAGAGCACAAGGAAATGTGCAGAATGAAAAGCTGTCATGATATTGCGACATGTTGCAAAATCGCAGCCGACAGCAAGGAGGCAGAGCCAAAAAGAAAATTTGTCGCGATATCGTGACATGTCGCAAAATCGCGGATCAGAGCACAAGGGAAGGCAAGAATGAAAAACGGTCACGATATCACATGTCGCATTTTTGCGACCGACAACAAGGAAAAAGCGCAGCAAGGAAAAGTTGTCGCAATATCGCGACATGTCATATTTTTACAATGCAACAAGAAGAACCAAGCTGAAGGCGAGGAAATGTCACGATATCGTGACATGTTGCTTTTTTACGATGGGCACGCACTTCAAGCCGGGTATTTTCCTGAGACAATCAAGTGCCTCGTAAATGCATTCTTTCTTGCCCAATAAGCTCGCTGTTCTTTTTTGGCAATTGGAAGCAAAGTGTCAGTCCCTGAAGGAGAAGTTCGGCGAGCATGGCGGCCACTCGAGCATTGCACCAGGGATACTCAAGCGGTTCATCAATGCATATTTCCATGGTTGACCCGGTCATAGTTACCAGTTCTGGTAATGGATTTGAAAGCTCAGTCTCGAGGGCCGTGAGAAGCCGACTTCTCAGATCTCAAGAACATACTTCGCCATTCTATGTAATTATGATTCAGAGGTCCGGGTCCTCTATAAAAACCTAGGCATTGTAAAGGAAAAAGGGGGGAACTTTCTACTAGAAAGCTGCTATAACTTGATGTCCTACATCTAATACTAAAGATTTTTGTGCTCCATTTCTCTCTTTTATGCTGCCTTCTGTGCTTAATTCTTTTGTCTGTCTACACTCATATACTGAGACTCTAAATCCTGAATCCGATGTGCGATTGGGGACTGTACCCTAAAATTCGCCCTGAAGGATACATAGGAGAGGAAAAACGTCGTATAAGCTTTCTTTTATGCTTCCTGGTGGGTCATGGTTTTTGTTATTCCCTTGTCTTAATCGTTGTTACTCTGAACCCTGAATTCCAGCGAGAGAGAAAGGAGAACCCTGTGAACTCGTCCAGAGGATACATAGGAAAGCGAGTATCACGTTTCTTTCGTCTATTCTTGGTGTTCTTTGTTGTTATTCGAGTTATTAGTGAGTGATCGTGCTTCCTGTTCCTCCCCACCTTAAACCATCATCTTCTAACCCTTACACTTTTTATTTCTTTTTCTAACCCTTACCCATTTTTATTTCTTCTCCTAACCCGAACTCCTTTTATCTCTTTCCTGCACTCTTATCTCAAACCCCAAAAGTAGATTAGTATAGGAGCTAGCCTTTCTTTGAAGATTGGCATGAGGGGCATCTCTTCCCCTCGGCATTTCAATGTTGGTCGCAGGTCCAGGGCATGCAAACCCACCGAAAGTCCTTTCCTGTGCGGATTTGATGACCAACAGTTTTTGGCACGCCCGATGGGACCAAGGTCCCATATTTTGAAAATTTCTAGCCCGTCTTCACCGGAGCCAAGTTCAAACAGTTCCCGATGAGATCCGGTCAGTCTCATCTTCTGAGTGGTAGTGAGAATCGATGCTATCATTGCCAAAAGACTCCCAGCATCTGGCGACTCTGTTTTACCCAAAAATCTCTAAGTCGTAGAGACCAGTACCTTCATGCCAAAGCACCCCGTGTTTTAAGCAAGCTTGAGTTTGGTGAATCTCTGGCTTGTCTATATCTGTCAAAATCACCTGGCGACTCCGTTGAGCTGAAGATCCAGATTTCTGATCGTAGGCACCCCCTTTTTTTTAAAAAGCTGAAAGAAGATATCCCGGAGGAATCAAGGTTCGGTGAGCAGCCTTGACCTCACAAGCGGAGAAAGAATGTTCATCTGGCGACTCCAACTTAGCGATGATAACCGTGATCTCTGCAGACCGCTACTATAATGGCAAGGGTAAGTTTTCCCAGCTGGGATGATCGAGGCCCCTTGAATCTTCAAAGTTACCACGAGATTCCCGAAGGCACCCTGAAGGCATTGACAATATATGATGGCACCATGGGAATGGCCCGAGAGCACCTTGAAGCTGTTGCTACTTTAGTGTTCCTCTATGACATAATCCATGAAGATGTCATGGTCCGACTTTTGGCTGCATCTCTGAAAGGAAGGGCACTGCGGTGGTATAGACTGCTCGGGTCTAAAAGCATCTGCTCATGGGATGACTTGGCGGGAGCACTATTTGAAACATTTGATGGCTCTCAGGATCCCTTCCAACTTCTGACGTACTTCTCCACCATCAAGAGAACACCCTTGGAGAGCGTCATGGACTTCAATGTCCGATTCTACAGAACTTGGAAGAAAGTTCTAGGGGAGATTCAACCAACGCCCGCCCAAGCCCACCTCTACTATGTTCGAGCTTTTCACCCGGACATAGGCCTCCTCTTGCTGCGATCATATGAACAAATATTCCCTCAAATTTTTGAGGAAGCAGTACGAGCGGAGCAGTTTCTATCGAGAAAGTGGCAGTGGGGAGAAGCCCCATCACTTTCTCTGATAATCGCTGCTCCTGTCTGCCCAACGTAGTATTCTTCATGGCAGACTCCTCATACTGAGCAGAAGCCCGAGATGCGGTCGTGTGGAGCTCGAGAGGCAGATCCCATCCAGGTCCAACCATGGCAATTTGCAAGCTTTGCCCCGACAATGAACAATACGACTGCTTGCGATTACCAAGAAGAAGAGCAGGCTCATGTGGTAGAGCCTAAAAATGAAGAGGGCCCATTTTTGCACTCTTTTTGTAACCCAACGAGCATGATTCATCAAGAGGCTGAGCCTGAAGAGACCCTGGAAGATTGCTCGTTGTCAGAAGAGCCCTGTTACAGCATCAAGGAGATGGAAGAACCTGTACCCAGCCCATAGTTGCTAGACTCTTCGGTATTCTGGTTCCAGCCATCACTACAACCAGTACCCCAAGAGGGCCCGTGCATGGCGAACTTCTTCACCACATCTTGCATCAGCAGTGCGGGTACTGGCGGGAGTGACAACCTGCTGCATTGCTTCCTGTTCGCAGCATGGAGGACTTCGAGAAGAAGCCAGCCGGACTTCAAAGATCAACTGAAGTTCAATCTGATCTGGTTTGGACATTGCAGGTTCACCGGATAAGCATCCGAAGATGAGTTCGTGGTGGCGGTATGTCTGTCATGCCGCAAATTTTTTGTGTAAATAACTCGGCTAGTAAATAAGTGTCGAGGGCACTAGGTGTTGCTTAGGAGCTTAGGCACAAACAAAAAAAAAAAAAATGTCATTCGTGGATAGTCAGAGGAGAAGACGACGGGAATGACTCTGTTGCCCAATGTATGAAGGCTTGACTCTGTTGCCCAATGGATAAAGGCCTGGGATCTCTGCATTCAGACGAGCTAAATGCCCCGCGAGCCACCAAGAATGTTGACAATTTTGTCACATTACACAAGGGGTAGAAAAATCAAAATTTTATACAGTGTTTCTTTTTCGGCAAGTATTTCTTTTGTTGTTTCTTTCTAGGATAGTTGTAAGTTGCAGCAATTTTGGCCTTCTCTGCCACTCCCTTGCACATAAAATGAAGATGAAGGAGCTTCACTGCCAAACAAGCCAAGGAAGACAGCTTCGGAGCAAGCAGGCAAAACTGTCGTGATATCGCGACATAAGCAAGGAAAAGTGCCTAAACGAGAAAGTGTCGCGATATCGCGACATGTCGCAAAATCACGGCTAGAAGCGAGGAGAAATCCAAACAAAGAAAAGTGTCACAATATCGCGACATGTCATAAAATCGTGGCTCACAGCACAGGAAAAGTGCGAGAATGAGAAAGTGTCGCGATATCGCGACATGTTGCAAAATCATGGTAGACAGCGAGGAGAAAGCCAAACGAAGAAAAGTGTCGCGATATCGCGACATGTCGCAAAATCACGACTTAGATCACAAGGAAAGGCAAGAATGAAATGTTGTCGCGATATCGCGACATGTCGCAAAATCATGGTCGAAAGCATGAAGGGATATCAAAAGAAGAAAGTTGTCACAATATCGTGACATGTCGCAAAATCATGGCCGATGGCGAGGAGAAAGCGCAGAATGAAAAACGGTCGCGATATCACGACATGTCGCAAAATCACGGCCGACAACGGGGAGAAAGCGCAAAATGAAAAACAGTCATGATATCGCGACATGTCACAAAATCGCGATCGATAGTGAGGAGAAAGCGCAGCAAAGAAAAGTTGTCGCGATATCGCGACATGTCGCAAGATCGCGGCTCAAAGCACAAGGAAATGCGCAGAATGAAAAGTTATCGTGATATCGTGACATGTCGCAAAATCATGGCCGACAGCAAGGAGACAGAGCCAAAAATAAAAGTTGTCGCGATATCATGACATGTGGCAAAATCGTGGCTCAGAGCACAAGGAAGGGCAAGAATGAAAAACGGTCACGATATCGCGACATGTCGCATTTTCGTGACTTAAAGCGACGAGAGAAGACAAAGCGCAACATAGAAAAGTTGTCGCGATATCGCGACATGTCATATTTTTGCAATGCAACAAGAAGAACCAAGCTGAAGGCAAGGAAATGTCACGATATCGCGACATGTTGCTTTTTCGCGATGGGCACGCGCTTCAAGCCGGGTATTTTCCCGAGACAATCAAGTGCCTCGTAAATGCATTCTTTCTTGCCCAATAAGCTCGCTATTCTTTTTTGGAAATTGGAAGCAAAGTGTCAGTCCCTGAAGGAGAAGTTCAGCGAGCATGGCGGCCACTCGAGCATTGCACCAGGGATACTCAGGTGGTTCTTCAATGCATATTTTCGCGGTTGACCCGGTCATAGTTACCAGTTCTGGTAATGGATTTGAAAGCTCAGCCTCGAGGGCCGCGAGAAGCCGACTTCTCAAATCTCAAGAACATACTTTGCCATTCTATGTAATTATGATTCAGAGGTCCGGGTCCTCTATAAAAACCCAGGCATTGTAAGGGAAAAAGTGGGGGGAACTTTTTGCTAGAAAGCTGCTATAACTTGATGTCCTACGTTTAATACTAAAGACTTTTTGTGCTCTATTTCTCTCTTTTATGTTGCCTTCTATGCTTAATTCTTTTGTCTTTCTACACTCGTATACTGAGACTCTGAATCCTAAATTCGGTGTGTGATTGGGGACTGTACCCTAAAATTTGCCCTGAAGGATACATAGGAGAGGAAAAACATCATATAAGCTTTCTTTTATGCTGCCTGGTGGGTCATGGTTTCTGTTATTCCCTTGTCTTAATCGTTGTTACTCTGAACCCTGAATTCCAGTGAGAGAGAAAGGAGAACCCTGTGAACTCGTCCAGAGGATACATAGGAAAGCGAGTATCACGTTTCTTTTGTCTATTCTTGGTGTTCTTTGCTGCTATTCGAGTTATTAGTGAGTGATCATGCTTCCTGTTCTTCCCCACCTTAAACCATCATCTTCTAACCCTTACACTTTTTATTTCTTTCTCTAACCCTTACCCATTTTTATTTCTTCTCCTAACCCGAACTCCTTTTATCTCTTTCTTGCACTCTTATCTCAAACCCCAAAAGTAGATTAGTATAGGATTCGGCCTTTCTCCGGAGATCGGCATGAGGGGCATCTCTTCCCCTTGGCCTTTCAATGTTGGTCGCAGGTCCAGGGCATGCAAACCCACCGAAAGTCCTTTCCTGTGCGGATTTGATGACCAATAGGCACCACTTGAGATATTGCATTTGTCTTATCATCCCTCAAAATACACAACTATGAGAAATCATAATGCAGGAAATGCATGTGTCACTAATGATGGGAATTTTAGGGTTTCTTAAAACTTATGAAAGGTTCAAGTGTACTTTTATTTGGAAGGGAATGAGGAGGGATATTCAAAATTTTATGGTAGAATGTGATCAATGTTAGTGGATGAAAGAAAAAATGGTTTGCACCCAAGTACATTTCAGTCTCTCCCAATTCTAGAACAAGTGTAGACAAATATTTCTATGGATTTCATTGAAGAGATGCCAAAATTCAAAGGAAAATCAATCATTCTAGTGGTAGTGGATCATTTCAAGAAGTATGCTCATTTTTGTTCCTTACTCCATTCCTACATGGCCTCCGTAGTCACCCAAATTTTCTTGGAATCCATATTTCACCTTCATGGAATGCCCAAATCTATTATTTCAAATAGGACCCTACTTTTACCAATCACTTTTGACAAGAACTGTTTAAGTTGCAAGGTACTCACCTCAAAATGAGTTCAACTTACCACCCTCAAACCGATGGCCAAATAGATATTGTTAATAAATGCTTAGAAATATACCTTCGTTGTTTTGCATCAAAACATCCTACACAATGGGCCAAATGGCTTCCTCTAGCCAAATTGTGGTATAATACCTCATATCACACAACCACCAAGGTCATGACATTTGAAGCAGTATATGGTCATCGTCCATCAACACATTCCTCCTACATTCTAGGTAGCTCCAAGTTTCAGGTAGTAGATACCACTCTTCATCAACATGCAAAACTTTGACAACTTAAGGAGAATCTAAAATTGGCCCATGACCATATGCGCTAGCAAGCTCATCAACACCATTTTGATTATAACTTTGATGTAGGGGTTATAGTCTTCCTCCATTTGTAACCCTACAAAAAATCATTAGTACAACTCCATGGTCCTTGAAAACTTGTAGCTAAATTATATGATCCCTACCAAGTGTTACAATGGATTTGTTCAATCATCTACAAATTAGGCCTTTTCCCACTTGCAAGATCCACCCAATTTTTCATATCTCTTCATTGATGAAGATCATTGGCAACAAAGTATAGGTTCAATCAACATTACTAGAAGTGGGCAAAGAAGGATCCATCTTTATGGATCGCGAAAAAAGTTTGGACTAGAGATAGTGCACCCTTCATAGTATTCTTGTGCAATGTCATGGACTACAACTAGAAGATTCCACATGGGAGTCTCTCCATTAGCTATAGCAATAGTTTCCTCATATTTAGTTTTAAGAACATTTTTTGAAGGGTAAGGGCATGTTAGGACCCCATCCTAACATTACTATGTAATCATCCCCTTTCTACCGTTAGGACCCCATTTTAGTGTTATTATGTAATGCATTGTAATGTGCAAGTAGCACTTGAGATGCCTAGATAAATGGAGATATTTAATGTAATTGTTTTTAAGAATGCAATTGTTTCTTTAGTATAATATTGCAACTTAAGTCCCCACTTGCATGTGAATCTGACCCTTGAGCATTAGGGTTAGGGTTGAGAAGAGTCTTTAAAAAGGTAAGGGGCATAGATGGATGTATCTCTTTTTTGCATATTATATCGAAGTTCTACTTCTAAGGAGGTTTCCCCCTCAAAGAAGCCAATGATTTTGCATTGTGATTTTATTTTGATCAATAGAGTTGTTGCATTTCCATTTTTTATTACAATATTTTTATTTTTGTTTACCTTACTTATGTTATTTACTGCAATATTGGTGTGGATGTGTTTATTATAATTGGAAGGTTCCTAATAAGTGAACCTTAACATTTTTATGAAATGACATGATCTCAAATGGTTAAAAAGTGGACTTCCAATACAAAGATATATATTCAAATATTACCAATAAATAACACATAATTATTAAAATGTTATTATACTAATACCACTATAGTTTGTTGAAATATCATGCTAATACAATCATGATAAGATTCATGTCAATCTTATATAACCAATTAAAAAATAACAATTAATAAAACCTTACCTATATCAGTGAACATAATAGTAAAACGTGAAAGGAAAAAGCCATTAAAACCATAACTACACTTTTTATGTAAAAATCTACTAAAGCTATTTCTCATGGTTGCTTTATTTCAATTTGAATTTTTAATTATAAATATATTATCATTCTCATGTGATTAGGGTGCATTTCAATGACATTATTTTTTAATCTTTTCTTAATATTTCAAAATTTGTCTATTTTATTTTTTTGAAAATGAAATATAAAACTTGAAATATTTTTAACACATGCTATACACACTTTTTATTGAAAATGTACTTAATATAATACTTTGATTTCTTTAACATTAATTTGATTAATAAACAAAATCATGACTTATTATTTATTGTATTTTCTTCTTTTATTTAGGTTCATCACTCAAGAAGTAATGGTTCAATATCAATGAGTCACATGATGTGGATAGCATTGTTTTAGGATAGTTAATCTAAATTTTATTTAATTTGATAGAATTATCAATTTATTGTCAATTAAATGAAATATTATTCATTCTAAAAGATCAAAGTAGCAATGCTATATTTTAAGAATTAGTTGACATTGCTATAGAATAAATAATATATAACATTGAAAATGGATGACATCATTATGTATATATAAAATGGTATTATGCAAAGATTTGGGTCTTGGATTATTCTTTTGATGAAGAATAATTAGTTTGCATAAAAACAAAACAAAAAATTGTGTCTTATGGGGTTTAGACCAATTGGAAGTCATTGAGCGCTAACCAAGAAGCAAACATGGTTGAAGTCTCCAAGTGGCCACTAGTCCACATCATGTCATATAGTAGGTATTCATCATGTTTAACCAAGAGTGGGAAGGGTTATAGTGGAAAATTTTGAGTCCAATAGTAAATTGGTGGAAGATAATGAAGGGAAGTTACTAAAGCTATGGGTAAAAAAAACATTTGTAATTCCTAATCAATAAATAATAAATGGATATTTTACTGCTAATAAGTTTCCTTGGAATGAAATTTGGTCACCTAAGGCTTCAATATTCCTTTCGTTAGTAATCCAAAGCATAATTTCTATGTATGAAAATTTGCAAGAAGAGGATATCATGGGCGTTTTAGGTGTGGTTTGTGTGAGAAAGAGATTGAAATACTAGATCATCTACTTCTTCATTGTCCTTTTGCTTTTGCCATTCGAAGAGATTTTTTCAAAAAAAAATTGTTGGGTTGTTCAATTGATATTGATCAAATGTTAGATTATTTTGTCAAAGATGGAACATTAAGCATTATATGGAGGATTGATTCTACTAGTACTTGTTACAAACTTTGGCTTAAAAGGAATAATAGAATTTTTATAAATAAATCTCAAAATCATATCCAAGTTTAATTATGTAGTATTCTTCCTCTTACAAAAATTTTGTAGGCATGGTGCTCATCATGGGATGTCTTAGATGTGAAAAATTATGTGCAAGCCTCTTTATTACAAGATTTGAATATAAAGGTAACATGGAACAATTCTACTAGTGTAGAGAACCTCTATTGATGCATGGTAAGAAATAAAAGTCTAGAAATTGGCTTCATTAAATTTAAATTTGATGGTTCTTCCAAAAAAAATAAAGAACACTAGCAAAGTTGGTGTTGATTAGAATGGTGAAAACAAGATTCTTGACACCTACTCAATCATATACAACTTCAAAAAACAATTACATATAAGATAAAGCACCTTTTACAAAAATGAAGATTGTATAAACAATAACATTGTATATGATAAGATTACCATTAAAAAATATGAGATATATTTCAATTTAAAGATTCACAAATTATTTTTAATGCTATGAAAAATGGATATGGAGTTTGTATAAACAATAACAGTGCTCTTGATGTCCATTAATTATTGATGGAAATAGTGTCTTAGATATTTCATCGTACCCATAGACAAAGGGGATAGGATGATAAATCATTTAGCCACAATATTGATCTTCATGAAAATTTCAAATTTTAAAAGGTAATTGGCCCAAAAATATTTCCTATCAATGAAAAATATATCAAGGATTTGATAGAGAAATAACAATGTAAGGAAAGTAGGAAATGTGTTTGATAAAAATCTAGAAATAATTCATTCAAAATAAATGAATATGGCCTAATTGACCTAATAGAAAATGTAATATGTTTTTGTTTTTATGGGAGTTCATAAGCTATATATAATTTATTTAAAATAATAAAAATAATAGTAATGAGTACTTGACTATTAGCATATTACAAACAAAGCAATGTTTATGTATATAGTTGGTTAATGACACTACTTGAAAATTATTTCATGTACCTATTGACTAGTTTAAGGTTTTAGAAGTTCCATGATTTAATTTATGAAAGGTGTCAATGCTAAATATGGTTAAATCCAAATGATTATTTACAAATAAAAATGTGAATAGAGTCCATTACACTTCACAAAATTGAAAACTCAAGAAATTGTAAGAGGTAAAGTTGATTTTGAATAGTTTAAGAATGGAAATACATTAGTGAAAGTGAGGATGTAAAAGGATTCTTGATTGATAACTACTCCAAGATAAGCAAAAATTTATGAAGACCTTAAATTCTCCACCTTGACCATTATAATGAATGATTTGATGTTGGAGTTCACAATATTTTTTTTAAAATGAAGTGAAGCAAACCATGCCCTCAAATCATATACATAGAATGAAAAAGGGGAAAAGAAGAATTTGGTGGGCACCCATAAGCACCATAAATAATAACTATCCTAGATTATATTACACGATACTTAGATAAGAAATGAGTGTAAGGGGGATAATTATAGCAATACCAAAAAACCCAATTAAATCATAAAGTTTAACCTAATCTAATTACAAATAACAAATAGGGTTTAACGATAACGAGGTTAACCATGGACCATTGGGATTACAAAATAATAAATACATTGTACAATAAAATTCCCTTAGGCCTATCCAATATATCACATAATGTCACCTATTGGCCATGAAGCATATTATTATCTCAACACCCCCATAACCTAAACTGAGGGGCCAAGGAGAGAAGACATTAGTGACAATGATATCTTCCCCACCCCATAATGGATGCTCTAGTGTGCCTCTGCAGTTGAGGAAGATCCATATGAATCTTCGTCATCATCTGTAAGACATCCACCTAACTTCAAGAATTTAGCTTCAATCCTTTGCACCTTTAGAAAGCAATTCTTCATTGGATGACCCTCCCTTTTACAGTATTTACAAGTGGTTTTCATTATCTTTGAATACTTATACTAGCCCTTGGGCCCCTAGGTCTTAGCCTCAGACTTGAATTCCTTTGCATGAGCTTGTACTTGTGGAGATCCATCACAATTTTACATTGCCACTTGAAAGTGAACCAGGAGAGAAAATAAATAATCGATAGTAAGTCTTCTTAGATTTCAAAAACATTGGAATCATATAAACCATTAAGTTCAACATCTGAAATGAGGGTGAGAGATTAGAAAGTACAATCTTAACACATTTTGCATCATATTTATTTTGCCTCTAGAAGATGCAATATCTTCCCTCAAATCCTTAAATCTCACAATATAGTCCTCAATGTTATCAAACTCAGCTAATTTAAGATAAAAAAGCTTTAATTCCAAGTAGCTCACTATAGTAGCATTAACCTATTGGTCAAATATCTGCCTAATTATACAAACATGTGTTTGTGCGCCCTAGACATGGCCAACATTGAAAGGTCGGAGGAAAGGAATGTCCTCCGTGCCAATATCCAGAGAGGGTTGGCTCCCTTACTAAATCCTACATAGGTTTAAGGCTAGAGTTGCAGGAAAGAAATTGGAAATGATAGAAAGAGATGGGAAATATGGCCACAGGCCGAAGGTGTAGGATTGGGGATAGACTAGCAGCAGGAATTCCACTCAAGCATTGAAGCAACATGTAATAAAATAAGGCAACAGGATTTACTTACAACCTTGCAGAGACAACCTCCAGGATCGCATTCCAGAACTCACTCTCTCACCAACAATGTTCAAATTCAGATGCAAAATTTAAACTTAACAACAGACAATGAATATGAGCATAAAATAGAAATGCATAAAAATAGAAGGAAATCACACACAAAGATCACTTGCAAATTTAGAAGCCAAGTATCTTCTATTGATGCAGAGAACTTGAATAGTTTTTCTGTAGAATGTCTAACCTCCTTTTTACAATGAAAATTGATTAGTATTTATAGAGGATTTCACCTCTTTCATTAAATACACATGAAGACAAAATGTTCACAGATCAAGGACCTTGGTGAGACAATTCCTCCTTGAAATCCTTGAAAATATTTCTCTTGAGGTAATGATCCAGTTTTTAAGGGTAAAATCTCCAGGAAATTAGTCATATCCTAGTGTCGATGCACGAAAAACTGCAAACCTGGTCATTGACTTGGGGCCTTCTTAATTCCTTGGAAATTCAATTTCATTCAGAATGCTTCGGGACTCATAAAAATCATCTGGTGATTTAAAAATCGTAGCTTCTTCACCTTGAAACTCACACTTTGGCTACTTTTTTCCCCAATCATTAAATGCCTTTCATTCACCTATATGGGCACCTTTGAAAAATTACGTCGATGCTTGAACTCGAATTTGCTCAAAATAAAAAAATGAGTGAAAGTGTTGCCTTTAAATACTTACACCATCATAATTCATGGATAGCCCCCCCTCCGACTTCACTATTGCATTCGCCTTCTGATGCTTCATCTTCAAAAATGGTGATCCAAAACTTCATATTTCTTCATAAGACATTTAAATTTTTAAAATGCACGTTCGCCCCAAAAGGAGGTGAAAGGCATTGTCGCCCATCGCTTTGGGTGAACGTAGCTTTGATATCTTGGTGAAAATAAAATCTTAAGAAATTGGCGAAGTCGTCTCTATGTAGCTTCACCCCAAAGGAGGGTGAATGTGACGTTCACCCCCCTCCTGGGGTGAACGTGTCATTGACTTGTCAACTTCTCCTTTAGCACTTTGCAATTTTCTTTTGATTGTGCTTTCACCCATGGGAGGGGTGAATAGAATGTTCACCCCTCAACTAGGGTGAATGCACCATTGACTTGTCAACATCTCCATTAAGCAATTTTTTAAATGATGTTCACCCCAAAGTAGGGTGAACGAAGTTGTCGCCCCTACCTTGGGGTGAACGCACTACATTTTATTTTGCTTGCGCTTCGACTTCGGGTGCCTCCCATATTAATTTTAAAATGGCTTTTCACCCCAAAGTGGGGTGAAAGGGACTTTCGCCCCTCATTTGGGGCGAAAGCATCCTCATTCGAAACTTAGCCTTTTTCCTCCATTTGCTTTATAAAAATATCACGTTCACCCCGGAATGGGGCGAACGCGTCAGTCCCCTCGACTTAGAGGTAAATGCGCATAACAACCCAATTTTTAAAACAATGAAATCATTTTCGCCTAACGATGAACCCTAAAGTAGTGCTCTTTGTGACCACATCTGAGGACTTTTACTGAATATTTCTCATACTATTATCTGTGAATATTATTTCGAAGCAAGAAATGCATAAAAAACACAAATTTAATATGTACAAAAATTGTAACATTCCATATAGGCCGAAAACACTTCATCTTTAGCTATTAATATATTTGCCGATATTTGATTTTACATCAATAAAACTTCATCAAAATTTTAATGTGGCATATTGTAAAACTGCCAATATTTTTGGCGACTCATGGGGTATCCAGCTCGCATGGATGCAAGCGATCCTAGGCCTTTATCCATTGGGCTTCTATTGAGTCTTTTTACCGATGGCTTTAGTTGGCACTCTTGAAGTGGAAGCATTTTTTTGTGCCTACTCTTCTGCTACCTTCTCAGCCACCTCTACCTCTATAGCTACTCGTAGAACTTCTACTTGCTCCTTCTCCACTATCACTTGTTCAATTGTTGCTCGCTCTACCGCTTCCTGCTCCTATTATTTCAAGCTTTTGTAGGTAACATCATAGACTGCAATTGCCTCCTCCCAAGCATGTGTAGTGAATAAGCAAGGAACACTCAATGACTCATACACATACCACAGGTTTTGGACATCCTCCAGACTAAGGCGCTTTGCTCGCTGGGCTAGCTCAAACAATGATAGCTCCATGCGGGTAAACTTCTTCATAAGTGGCAACACTTTTTCCTCTGTGATGGGCTCCTCCCATGTATCAATCTCTGAGGTGTCCTCCACAAACTTCTTCCAGGCCACTTCCAATTGTTCTTTTGGTAGAGGTTCACCCCATTCATCAATGAAATCTGGGAATCCCATATCAACGAGAGCATCAAAATGAATCATGGAAATAGTATGCTCTCGCTCTATGTCATTAAGGATCTTCTTGCCTTCTCTCACTAGGTCCATTCTCTGAAAGTAGCTTCGTAGCGTGACCTTGGTGGTAGACCAAGCGTGATCCATTTCACTCAAGGGGTGAATGTGCATGCTAGACTGAGCCAGGGCTTGAATTTTTACTGCCATTTCCATGTAGGGTTCTAGCATCTCCTCTATGGTGTCAATCTAGTTGACCCATCTGAATCTGTATTCGAGCTACCCATAGATAATGCAAAACCTGTACTACTTTTGCTGCTAACTTCTCACAATTTTGAGCCGAACGAAGGTGGGTCTCCTTAATTATTTTTGAAGAAAATCCTGCAGCCTGCATGGCTTTCTCTACCAGTTGATTTTGTATGGCCTCCAGTTGCACCTTGAGTGCTTGCATCTCCAACCTCGTTGCATCCCTTTCTTTTAGATGCACTCCCACTTGTTGATGCAAGTATTCATTCTCCATGGCTATCTTCTCCTGCTGCGCTCTACTTGCTGCCAAAGCATCTTCGAGTTCAATAATTTTATTTTCATTTTCAAAATATCTCTGCTTATAATATTCATCATGCAAGTAGACTGAACTCATATCAACTTGTATATTCCCCATTTTCTCTGTGGGATCAATCCTGGTCAGGTCCTCTATTATAGTCTCATAAGCATAATCACTCGGCATCATTTCTCCTTATGGCTTCTGGACCAAGGGAGTGATCTTGGTTGTATGAACCTCCATGGAAACTAGATCAAAAGCAACCTTCTTGAGCGGTCGAGCTAGAGCCAATGCTTCTTTCCATCTATGGATTTTCAACCACTACGATGAACTAAGGTGCGCCCGATTGATTTTCTCTGCATCAGGCTGCTTCGGTGCCACCTCAACTTCTAGCAGTACTTGTAACTCCAAAAATGGTGTGAAAGGTATCAAAATTTGTGAGTGGTCAGGCTCAAAGGAAGTAGAGGAGATGGCTAGGAGGGGAGGGACCAAAATAGTAGAGTGGGTGGAGGAACCAGGTTCGGCTGCAGTTACGCTCACTCTGGGAGGAGCTTGCATACTTACAACCTTGATGAAAGTGGTAGTAGTAATGGAAGGGGAAGGGCGTAAAAATGGGTTTGGCCCTGATGCAAATGAACTGAAAGAAATGGAGGTCAAAGAAAGGGGAATAGAAGAAGGAGCAGTAGTGACTTGTGAAAGGGAAGAAGAGGGGAGCGAAATGGACATGGAGGGCATACCAAAGGAAGGAGATATTGATGTGGAAACTAATGGAAATAAACTAACAACCACTACATGCTTCAAAGAAGAAGAATAAGGAAGACATACCTTTGGGTGTGAGCATCGTGTGTTCCGGTGATGGAAGCGACTATGAAATAATTTCTTCCTGTTGCTCCTCCACTTCCTCCTCAAGGTTAACGACCTCCACCTATGGGTCCTCCACCTATTGGTCCTCCGACTGTTCATGAATCATCGAAAACATTTGGGCGATGCTCATCGGAGCATCTATCACCAGTGAAGGGGATTTATAGTCATCAAAATAACTACAATTGTAGAAACTACAGTAGCTAAAACTGTAGTAGTAGATGAGGAAGTAGCATCGATCCTTGGCTTCTTTGCAGCTTTTGGGAATGGGGGCACCTCTCGTACAGAGCTTCTCCACAAAATGTGCCTCATCAACTGTCGGGCACTCTTCCTTGGTTGTGCTCTCACCACTGTCAAAATGTTGAAAAATTTGGGGTAAAATCTTGGTGAAAGCGATGGGTTGATAGGCATTGACATATTCATCATAGGCTTCCAAAAATGCCTCATCCATTTTCAACCCATAAGGAGATGTAATTTTTCCTCTATGGACCCGCATTATCCACCAGTTCATAATTTTTTCCTCGGTCCATAGGGGTTGACTTTCTTTTACCTGACTAAATAGTCTGGGTGGAGGAATCTAATTTTTGTATACCATCGGATTGTACTCAGCCTCCTATTCATAGAAATCATGCTAGGGTGGGAGCGACATCATATTTTCAATGTGCCACTCTAAGTCACGCCCATCAAAATTATTGCACCTCTCCTGAATGTCGGGTCATGGACAACAATGGAAGGTCTTGGCCTTGATTATTTCCAAAAATTTACCCAATGGATCATATCTCCACCGTTGCGGTAGTTCTATCAACCCTAGGTCTTGGAGTGCCACCGTGAGTAGCCTGTTCTACCCGACCTGGTTCACTTCTATACTTTCGAACTTGAAAGGCATATTGCAAGTCGTCCTCTTGTTGCACCCTACTCCATACACATCATTAGCATAGTCTATTTGGTGCACCACCTCCATGGCAAAAATGTGTTCGATGGTAAAGTATGGGAGTAGGAATGGCTTACCCGTGAAGCCATAGATTCTTACGACCATGCCTTGAGTTAACAAAAATATGTCACCCTTTTCTGTCATAACCACTACTTCTCTCATCTCCCATGGCACTCTTTCACTTGTACCACAAAGCAACTCTATTGTGGGCCCCAGAAACAAATGGTTAAAACTATAAAATGACTCCATGCTCGACAGAGCGGAAGTCCACATATATACTGGCAGAAGCTCATCTTTCTCATCCATTTGCCTTATTACGATAAATGAAAAATACTGGTGTAGATGGAAAAATAAATACCAGACCAGAAAGGAGGTATGCTTGAATGATGTTTCTTCTCCAGTATGCAACCTCTCCAGCTGAAAATGTAGTTTTTGAGATATAAAATCGGCCCAATCGAAGTAAATCGGATTGGTGCCCTACCTCATGGTTGTCGGAGCATAAAACTCCACTTGGCATATGCACTGTGCTAGGGTCGCTTGCCACTTATGAACTATGGAATCTATCGGTAGACCAACAACCCATGCTAACATCGAGTAAATATCTAGGCTTTTGAACTCTACAAGCGGCTTTGGCAAGTTTGGTAGTTGCCCTAGTTGTGGCTCTTTAATCAACTACGTCTCCATGAACTAATGCATCATCATGGTAGACACATATCTGTCTTCCTGCTCATTGGTATGTAGCTTCTTGCTGATCACATATGAAGGAGGTTTCAACCCATAAGCAAATGCTTCCCGTACTTCATCAGTGGAAATAGAAAAAAGTGCTTCTCTATTTACCTTCGCACCATCCTGGTAACCGGATTATAAAATCGAGCAATTATCTTCACCAGCTCCGGACAAGGGTGTACGGGCATACACAAATACCAAAATAACTATGCATGGAATGACATAGTTAAAGGGCTCTCTGCTGTTAATCCCTGATTTACAATGAACTCCACATCTTGTCATAGTTTCTCCATGCCCTTGTTGGTAATCACACAGTCTCCGATCTCTGCCATAGTGTCAGAGTACGGGTCCAAATCCACATTCTCATTTCTTCGGGCCTTCTTGGATTTTGACCCACCTTCTACTTTCTTTCTAGACTTCTTGGGCTCTATAGCCTCTTTCACCTCTTTGCTTTTCTTTCCCATTGTATAAACCCTGACAATTCTAAAAACACTCTGCAATTTCTGCAACCAAAGCTTGAAAACACACTGGTGGAAATTTTTTTAAATAACTTTAACTTTTGAGTAATTTTACCTATGCTCTATTTATAGAACACATGCCACCCACCGAAGTAAATGCAATAAATTTCTTTGGTGAGTTCGGGAGGACGTGCACCTTGTTTCCCGTAATCGGTACTGATCCCAAAATTAAATGGTAACTGAATGAAATTTTTTATGAAATCACTTTAGGAAAGCGTGCCCTTCTTGCTACGTTGCACCTTTGAAAAGTGTGCCCTGATCATTAAAACTATCTTGGAAAAATAAAACTCACCACCCAGGAACCAATGAGCACTTCTGTTTTTTCTAGTGTGAGATTTCGCTTCTTGGGAACACCAAATCGCCTTCCAATGTGAATTCGGGTGCACGTTTTAAATTAAATACCTTGAAAATGTATCTTAGCTTGCATGCACACTTCCCAATATTTGCCACGTGCTAGAGAGTAAAAATGCTTCAAAGGGTACCCTTACAAAATTGTAGCGCTCCAAAAAGCATTGAAGTGAAAATACTATGGAGGCGCACTCATTCTTCTTTTCCTTCGCTCCAAAAATTCTCTTTACCTATTTTCTGAAATTCGTGGTGAATGTCTTTCTCTTTTAAAACCATCTCTTGCTTCTCATTTAGCCCAAATTTAGAAAAAGCATGGATTTTATCTTTTTCTAAAAAAACTTGATTTTATGGCTTTTTTTCTTTTTTATTTTTATCTCTTTTGAATTTGCCTGCATGCCAAAAACCTTGTGCAACTCCTACTTTCATGCCCCTTTATTATTATTTTAATTTTTTTTTTTTATGTTCTTTTTTTGACATTAAATTTAAATGCATTCACCTAAAAAGAGGGTGTGTGCTTTTTATGACTTGGACAGGTGTTGCGCATCTTAAATAAAAATATGAGTTATATTTTTTCATGTCTTCACCCTTATTGAAGGGCGAATGAAAGTTTCATTCCCCATTGGGGCGAAAATCCCTTTTGACTCACCCTTTTTTTTATAATTTATGTTCACTGGCATTTGGGGGTGAATGGGGCTTTTGCCCCACTCGTCGGGTAAAAGCGAATTTAATTTTTAATTTAAAGGTAGAGTCACACGATAGCCTTGGAGTATATATATTTGATCGCCCTTCTGGGACGCGAACAAGACGTCCCCTTTTGGGGTGAAAACACTTTTTAATTTGCTATGCTTCTCTCCTTTGAAATCTGATCTTTCAATTCAATTCTTCGACTAAGTATTGTCCTTGTACTTTTGATCATTCCTGCCTTGATTCCCCAAAGCATTTAAACTTAAGGGTTATGGTAAAACTCTTTTAATGTAGCTATCAAATCTACTCAAAACCATGATGTGTCTTCATTGAATCATTTCGGGATGAAATTGATTAAGAGAGACGGGACACATACATTTTTTTTCTCTTTTTATATATCAAGCAGTATAAAATAAAAATTGCTTGCAAATAGAAATATGTACATATTTACAAATTGGTACCTCTTGAGTTCATCATTGAACATAGGCCTTCAGATGAAGACCATTTACTAGAATTGGAAGATCCCAACCATCCATATCCCGAAGATGATATGCATTTGTCGAATTCACTACAGAGACCTGAAATGGACCTTCCCAGATTACATCAAACTTGTGGTGCTTCCCCGACTTGGCTTTGTTCTCATTCCATTTGAGGACTAAATCTCCCACCTGAAACTTGCGCTCTGTTGTCTTTTTTCCAAACCATTTCTGCATCGCTTTAGTGTGTTCGGTGAAAGCTTGATACACCTTTTCTCTTTCTTCCTCCAACTGCAATAATTGAGCCAACCTTGCACTCATTGGATCATACTCATCATCTTCATCTTTGAACAACTGCAAGGTCTGAAGGACAGGGAGCTCAATGTGAGTGGGTAGGACTACTTCTTTTCCATACACCAAAGAATAAGGAGAAGCTTTAATATATTTTTTATTGATATCCTATCTACCCATAGAGCCTGGTTCAACAGTAGGTGCCAACTTCTCTTGTTGTTTCCTAGTGTTCTCTTCAAGATCCGTAATAAATTCTTATTTGTGGATTCAGCCAACCCATTTCCTTGTGGATAATAGTTAGAAGATGTCTTGAGATAGATCCCATATCTACTTGCAAATTCGATGATTTTTACCCCAATAAATGGAGTCCCATTATCCATTACAATAGCATCTAGAACACCAAAATGGGTGATCAATCCCTCAAGGAAAGAGATGACCATAGCTTGATCTACTTTTTTGGTAGGGATGGCCTCTGCCCACCTAGTGAAATAATCTGTTGTAGTTAGGATGTATTTATGCTCAGCTGACGAGTGAGGGTCTATGACTCCAATGAAGTCCAGGCCCCATTGCTGAAATGGTGCTTCCACTTGAATTGGGTGCAGGGGCAATGATCCTTTCCTAGTCCTGCCAACATACCACTGATAGTTATCATAATTTTGGCTCACCCTATGTGCATATATGAAAAGGGTAGGCTAGAAGTAGCCAACTCGAATGATCTTCAAGGCCATAGGCCTTCCTACATAATGGCCATCGAATAGGCCAAAATGAAACTCTTCCAATATTTTCTCCTTTTTTGAATCCTTTACACACCTGAGGAGCACTCCGTCTACATTCTTGTGAAATAGCCCACTTGGCAACATAACATACTTGAGTGCTTGCAGCCTGAACCTCCGATGTTGTGAAGCATCAAGATGTGATGGACATTTCCTAGATGTAAAGAATTCAACAAGGTCCTCTATCCAATCATGATCTGTCGTAGCATGATTTGCACAAATGCTTTCATAGATATCCTCTTTCTGTACTATAGCCAATGATTCAGATGTTGCACTTTTGGCTAATTCTTGGTAGAGAGCTCATCCATGGATTAGCTTAGTTGGTCGGATCTCCACATCATACTCTTGAATATTTGAGACCCAACCCACTCTTTTGTCACCTAATTCCCCTTGAAGAATGAAGTTTCTAACATCTGGGTGTATAACATAAATGATTGTTTTGCTCTATGAGACAAAGTGCCAAAATTTCTTTAAGGATTTCATCACTGCGTACACCTATTTTTCAATGAAATTATACTTCTCCTGGTGCGGTGCAATAACTTGGCTCAAAAATGCAATCGACTTTTCATCTCCATCTTCTTGTTTCTGTGTGAGAACGATGGCATAACTCTCTTGTTCACCTACTGCATATAGAATGAAGTCTTTTGAATAATCTGGGTTAATTAATACTGGTGCTTGAGTGATTCTTTCCTTGATTTCCTAAAAATCTTGTCTTCTCTCCTCGGTCCATTTGAAATCTGCATTCTTTTTCAAGAGCTCGGTCATGGGTTTTACTACCTGAGAAAAATCAACTATGAAATTTTGAATGAAATTTATTGGGAAGAATGACTGTAGGTCTTTCTTGTTAATTGGTAGTGGTAGTTTCAAGAGCACCTTAGCCCTTGTGGGATCAATCGCTAGTCCTTCTTGTGAGATCACATGACCTAATAATTTCCCCTCTTTGACAGTGAATATGGACTTTTTGGGTTAATGGAAATCCCAAACTCTTAATATTTTTTGAACACCTACCTCAAATGAGAAACGTGTTCTTCTCTACGATGTGAAAACATAATCATATCATCAAGGTAGATCACAATAACTCTATTTAACAACTCACCAAAAGTGATGTCCATGGCTCTCTGAAAGGTAGCACCAACATTTGAAAGATCGAATGATATTCTTTGATAGGTGAACGTGCCCCACTTAGTAGTGAATACTATCTTGTGTTGGTCCTCATCTTTTACCTAGATCTGGTTATAACCTAAGAAACCATCTAGCAATGAAAATATTTGTGCTCCAACAACTACATGGAGGATTTGATCAATCTATGGTAGGGGGTAGTGATATTTTAATGATGCCTGGTTCAGATTTTGAAAATCTACGCATAGACGGATATCTCCATTCTTCTTTCAAACTGGCACTAGGTTCGCCACCCATGTTGAGTGCTTAATTGGATATATTATTTTTTCTTCCAGCATCTTTAATAGTTCTACCTTCATGAGCACCTCAATTTTGGGATTGATAGGCCATTGTTTCTATCAAAAAGGTTTTACTCCCTCCTGTAGTTCAATGGTATGCTGGATTACATTCTTGTCATATCCCTTCAAATCATGATAGCTCCATGCAATGATATCGAGGAATTCATAACATAGGCTCTTGATATCTTCTAATTCTATTGAAGTACAATCGGTTTCAATTTTGATGATCTTCTCAGGCTCCAGTTGCAACTCCTTATATTCCTTCGCATCTACCTTGATTTTATGCTTCTCAGCCCTATCATTTTGGTCAAATAGACTTTCCAATGAAATCAGTCCCCTGGGAATGTGATTATTCTTCAGTTGAATCATTCCTTCCATTTCCTCTTCGACAAGTACTCTATCATCTGCACTTGTAGCTTCCTTAATCAGAAAATTGACTATTTGCTCATCATTGTCGAACACTTGCCAATAGAGATTCTTATCAGGGACTGAGGGTCTATAAATTACCCTGACAGTCTTGGGTTTTCTGACTACTTGCTCCATGGGAGAGTAATTAGCACCAAGGGAAGCTAAAATATCTGCATGTTTGTTCTGCTCCCATGAAATCGCCTGAATGTTCAAGGCTATAAAGGACTCAAACAAATCCCATACCTTGTTGCGATAGGCCTTCAAGTAGTGCTGCTTTGACACACACTTGTTTGTAGTCTGGTTGATAATGAGCTCAGAATCTCCAAATATTTGCAGCTATTTTATGCCCAACTTTTTAGCCTTTTTCAAACCAAGACACAATGCTTCATATTCGATGGCATTATTCATGCAACTCCAAGTTAATCTATACGAATAGGTCTTCTGCAACCCAGTAGGAGAAACAAGAACAATACCAGCCCCTGCACCATTCTTGCACCTTGCACCATCAAAATACAACTTCCATAACTGATCTACAATAGGGTCTAGGGAATCAAGGACTTTTTCTTCAATCTGCTCAGGTTTGGTTATAGTGTAACAACCGATGTCAATTTTGACCATCACATTGAAATCCATGAGTGAGAATTCATCTTCAAGGTGGAGCTCACCAAGCGCTTCTTCCATCAAATCAACTTCTTGTAATTCTTCAATCATCATGTTGACTGCACTTGTAGATTTTTCTTCCTCTTCCAACTTTTCTATATGGAAAGTGGATGGCTTTTCATTATAAATGTGGATTCTCCTTCCCTTGTATGGTATCTCCAAATGTGAATAATCCAAGGAAAGGTATCCTCCTAACTTCACTGTGAATTCCCTCGAGAGACACATGTTGAAGTATGGTTCCAAGTCAACCACCACTACTTCTTGAATAACAATGATCTACGGTATACTATGTAGAACAATAGGAATATCTTTGATTACTCCCACTATCTTGACTGGGGTCCCATCCAACTGCAATACTCCTGGACTACTTCTTGTGTATTCCATTCCCATGACTTCACATACTACCTTTGGCATGATAGTAGTTGCAGCACTAGAGTCAATCATACAATTATGCACTACCCACCCTTCCATCCTGAGAGACAAATAGAATGGAGGTGGTCTATTCTTACTAATGGCTGAGGTAGGCAAGGTCTATGCTAGCACAGTCTAGGAATGACTTTTCTTTTGGTCTTTTGCAGTCTTGAGAGACTCCTGTAGTAGGTCAACTTGCCCTGGTAACTATAGTGCATCGTATAAGCTCACTTTTGTCGGTATCTTCTTCATCTCTTCCATAATGTTATAATCAGACACACCAGGAGCCTTTTCCTCTACCACTTGCTCATACTTGTTTTGGTACTATTGAGTAGCTTCCACCCTTTGTCTCTTAGTCAATGATGGGTACCTAAGGTGCTCCTTAGCTTGTTCTTTCACCTCATTTTGCTCTTGAGGAGCTATAGGTTGTGAAGTTGACACCTTTATCTACAACTTCTCTTGAGCTTGCTTAGGCAGTAGATCCTTCAACAAGATAGAATCTTATTGCTTCGCTATCACACTAGATATTTTTGCTGGTGGTTGCACTTTTTCATTTTGTTTCTTCGGCTCAACAGGAACCTTTAGAGGCTCCAACTCCATTGGATCGATAGTCACCGGCTTCTTTCCAGCTCTTGTGAGAACTGAAACTTGCTCCAATGATGGGACCATAAAGTTATGATCCACTTCCATTATCATATTAACTTGTCCATTGGTAGAACTTTCTGCTAGTGTCTGTACATAGTTCAGATGAACCATGCATGTGTCTTCTCCATGAGGATCATTGCAAGTTGAGCACTAGTACGCTCTCTCCGATGTACTAGTTTCTTCATTTGCTAACATAGTTGTGCTCCTCTCAGGGCCCTTGCTGGTCATTGGTTGTTCCCTAGTAATTGGCGGTGTTTGAAACCTCCTTGATCGAAATTCAGCTTCAGCTTGTTTCTTCCTTACTATGGTGATTTCATTTGACATTGTCCTTATGATTGAATTAATAGATTGCACTTCTTGTAATAGCTTCATGTAAGGATCAGGATTTGAGGGTGTAGGAGGTGTCGATAAAGGTAGAGGTATCGATGGAGTAGGTAATGATAATGGAATAGGTGGTGCTAGTAGTGCTGGGAAAGGAATAGGTGCTGGCAACTATGGTGTAACTGGTGAGGGTAATTGTAGAATAGTTGGAGCGAGGAGTTGTGGAACTAGAATTAGAGTGATTTGAGGTGAACCCGAGCTCCATGAGGGAACCAGGTACATAGAAGGCATAGGCTATGAGAATGCACTTGAATATAAATGTTGTGGAAGATCAAGAAGGATGGGCATGGTCACTTTTGGGGGAAGCTTACCTATGGCGATCAAGTCTGATTCGGCCTTTTGCACCTGCATGTACAGATCTGGAAATGTATTCACATTGGCCTATCAGATAGCCATGCCAATGTCAGAGTTAAATGCTCTGAGATAGTAAAATATAGCTTGTTCATGCGTGGGTCGAAGACCATCAGGAACCCTTTGCCAACTTCGGGTGAACCTGATGTTGAAGTCCACTATCTCCTCCTATGGATGCCTTTGAATCATTGTAAATTGATGCAGCAAGGAGAATGGATCAACTTGCTCATGAAAATTCTTGATTAGCAATTCTACCAACTGATCCCATGTGGCGATAGTGGCGGGTGGCAAAGATCGGTACCAGTACAATAACTTTCCTCTAAGTGATAACACCAACAACCTTACCATAATATCTTCATCTGCAATATCATGGATTGTCGCCAAAGAAGCCACATCTTGAATATGCTCATAAGCGGTCTTACCAGTACCATCATAGGTAGGCAAAGCCTTCAAAGTTGCTTGAGGAACTAGATTTTGTGCTTGTAAATTCAAGGCTCCTGAGCTATTCCATGCTAGGAATTACCTTGGTGGTTGTGGCTATTGTGGTGGTGGGTTCTGAGCCATTTGAACTGGTGTATGAGGTTGTGGAGGTGGGATGCTAGTAGCAGTACTAGCTGGACTTGATGGAATAAAGAATACACTAGCTATTTGTGAGGATGTTGTGGATGACGTGTAAGGTGAAGGAACTAACCTAGGGTGTTCACCTAATATTTCGGTATCAAGTTCGTAAAACTCAATGGGATCTTCAAGATTTTTGGCCTTCGATCTTGTAATCATGAAGCACAACTTTCGTTGCCTTCATGTTTGGAGGCTTCTGGGTATAATTGAGTCACCATATGTTCTAACTATACAACATGAAGGTGAACATCAAACCTCAATACTATTGAAAGTGGAACTTTTGAGTGTCCCATCGGGCATGCCAAAAATTATTGGTCAAATATCTACCTAATTATACAAACATGCATTTGTGCACCCTAGACATGGCCAACATTGAAAGGTCGGAGGAAAGGAATGTCCTCCATGCCAATCTCTAGAGAGGGTTGGCTCCCTTACTAAATCCTACACTGGTTTAAGGCTAGAGTTGCAGGAAAGAAATTGGAAATGATGAAAAGAGATGGGAAATATGGCCACAAGCCAAAGGTGTAGGATTGGGGACAGACTAGCAGCAGGAATTCCACTCAAGCATTGAAGCAACATGTAATAAAAGAAGGCAACAGGATTTACTTACAACCTTGCAAAGACAACCTCCAGGATCGCATTCCAGAACTCACTCTCTCACCAGCAATGTTCAAATTCAGATGCAGAATTTAAACTTAACAACAGACAATGAATATGAGCATAAAATAGAAATGCATAAAAATAGAAGGAAATCACACACAAAGATCACTTGCAAATTCAGAAGCCAAGTATCTTCTATTGATGCAGAGAACTTGAATAGTTTTTCTCGTAGAATGTCTAACCTCCTTTTACAATGAAAATTGATTAGTATTTATAGAGGATTTCACCTCTTTCATTAAATACACATGAAGACAAAATGTTCACAGATTAGGGACCTTGGTGAGACAATTCCTCCTTGAAGTCCTTGAAAATATTTCTCTTGAGGCAGTGATCCAATTTTTAAGGGGAAAATCCCCAAGAAATCAGTCATATCCTAGTGTCGATGCACGAAAAACTGCAAACCTGGTCATTGACTTGGGGCCTTCTTAATTCCTTGGAAATTCAATTTCGTTCGGAATGCTTCGGGACTCATAAAAATCATCTGGTGATTTAAAAATCGTAGCTTCTTCACCTTGAAACTCACACTTTGGCTACTTTTCGCCCCAATCATTAAATGCCTTTCATTCACCTATATGGGCACCTTTGAAAAAACTGCATCGATGCTTGAACCCGAATTTGCTCAAAATAAAAAAATGAGTGAAAGCGCTGCCTTTAAATACTTACACCATCGCAATTCATGGATAGCCCCTCCTCCGACTTCACTATTGCATTCGCCTTCTGATGCTTCATCTTCAAAAATGACGATCCAAAACTTCATATTTCTTCATAAGACATTTAACTTTTTAAAATGCGCATTCACCCCAAAAGGAGGCGAAAGGCGTTGTCGCCCATCACTTCGGGCGAACGTAGCTTTGATCTCTTGGCAAAAATAAAATCCCAAGAAATTGGCGAAGTCATCTCTATGTAGCTTCGCCCCAAAGGAGGGCGAATGTGACGTTCACCCCCCTCCTAGGGCGAATGTGACGTTCGCCCTCCTCTTGGGGCAAACATGTCATTGACTTGTCAACTTCTCCTTTAGCACTTTGCAATTTTCTTTTGATTGTGCTTTCACCCACGGGAGGGGCGAATAGAACGTTCACCCCTCAACCGGGGTGAATGCACCATTGACTTGTCAACATCTCCATTAAGCAATTTTTTAAATGACGTTCACCCCAAAGTAGGGTGAATGAAGCTATCGCCCCTACCTTGGGGTGAACGCACTACATTTTATTTTGCTTGCACGTCGACTTCGGGCGCCTCCCATATTAATTTTAAAATGGCTTTTCACCCCAAAGTGGGGCGAAAGGGACTTTCACCCCTCATTTGGGGTGAAAGCATCCTCATTCGAAACTTAGCCCTTTTCCTCCATTTGCTTTATAAAAAGATCACGTTCGCCCCGGAATGGGGCGAACGCGTCAGTCGCCTCGACTTAGAGGTGAACGCGCCCTTGCCACTCTTTTGCATAACAACCCAATTTTTAAAACAATGAAATCATTTTCGCCTAACGATGAACCCTAAAGCAATGCTCTCTGTGACCACATCTGAGGACTTTTACTGAATTTTTCTCATACTGTTATCTGTGAATATTATTTCAAAGCAAGAGATGCATAAAAAACACAAAGTTAATATGTACAAAAACTGTAACATTCCATATAGGCCGAAAACACTTCATCTTTAGCTATTAATATATTTTCCGATATTTGCCGATTTTACATCAATAAAACTTCATCAAAATTTTAATGTGGCATATTGCAAAACTGCCAACATAACCTTTCCAAAACATTCATGTTTTTTTTAGCATACATTGGCATGGTCGTCCTCTTTGATATGGAAAATCAACTTTGGTTCAATTAGCAAGGAAAACAAACCTAGAGCCTCTTCTACCTTTTGGTGTCTTCCTTCAACATCCAAAACAACTATTTTATCCTCCTGAAATATGCACCATAGATTCTTATTTCATAGTAGGTCAATTATTTGAGTTGACCAAATACTATAATTTTACCCATTGAGGCGAGTAACTAGGGCTTTGCAATCCATCTTACATAATCTAGCCCCAAACACTATAGCAAGTTTGTAAAGTGATGCCACCATGCAAAGAGCTCAAAAAATCGTATGATTCTTAAAAAGGGTGCTCAAAACACTTATGCAAAAGCTATGGCCTCTAGAAGATTTTCCCTAGTGGACCCCAAAAAATTAAAAATTAAGTGCTCAAACCTTAGGGTTTCAAGTGCCAATCCCAACCTACCACTTAGAAAAATTTGATTTGTTGCTACGCTCCAATTAGAATTTGCCACTTCAACTCCTCTTTTCTACCCCATTGTTGCCACTTGTCTCCACTTCATTGGTTGCACTGACATAAATATGTTAAAAAAGGGTGACATGGTGCAATAGGGGGGCCAATTGATCAAGCATACTCTGAGAAAACTTAAAGCATCCAAAGAATTGAACTCGGGTCTCCCCCAAGTAAAGCACCACACACTAACCGTCCTAGCCAAGCAATAGGCGGGATGAAAGGACAAGCAAATGGATATTGATTGTCATCCATAGCATGGCGTTTAGCAAAATTGACTAATGTGTGATTCAATCATGCAACCTCTACTTCCCAAAATATCTTGTTACCCATCTGGGCAATACACACCACTGAAAAGGAAATATTGATTCCTTCATAGAGGGCACATGCTTGGCAACCATCAACAAAGGAAAGAATAAGCAAGGTTCAAACCATGCCCGGTTCCATCCAAAGAGACATTCAAACCATAATGCCATCATGTCGCTTGGAAAGGGATCACCTGATCCGTAGACATTGAGATCATTTTTTCCCTCAAGAACAAGACCACTCTTCCCATGCAACAAAAATTGATGCTCGTGTGGATTCAAACATGGATCTTCCCAACAACATGCTTGCAAGCACTGTCCTAACCACAATGATCACCCTACGCATCAAGTGAAGACCCGCTCTCTCCTCGTAGGGAGAGGTTGAACATGTCCTTTGACGCATGGGTACCAAGCCAAGGTCTTGGCATACAAAAAACCCACATTCGATTTTTAAAAAACACAAAATTTTGGAAGCTAGAGGGAATCTTTGACCGAAGGTTTGATACGCTCAGCAAACGAGGATCTAACTTTTAATCTTTGAAACAAGATTTCTAAAGCGAAACAAACATACTCTAAGATCTTCATAAAAGTGGATAAAAAAATTAAAAAGGCTCTCATCTCTGACACAAACAAGGTAAAAGAGATCAGAAGTGATTCACCCTCTGGTTCAAAATAAAAATCAAAGGCATCGAACAATGTTCTTGTATGATCAAGTGAGGCAACTTCATACCCGCTTTGATACCATTAATTCACAATATTTTCCAAAAACAAATTGAAGCAAACCATGTTCTCAAACAGGGTTATGCATAAGCGTAAAATATCACAAATTGGCTCTATTTAGGATTTTCAAGATTTTAAATTGGCTAATTTTGGATCCTTTCACTAGGGCCCATTCGCCTACAATTTACGGGGTGGAAGTTTTTTTGGGGTAAATTCGCCCGTCGTTGATAATCATGAACCTAATATTATTTTAATTCACCGACCTCAAATTACAAATGATTTTGATATTCCCGCCCAATTCGCCTTCAAATTATACATGATTTTTTATTTCCCGCCCAAATCGCCTTCAAATTATAAATGATTTTATATTTCCCGCCCAAATCGCCTCATATACTACCCGTATATATACTGTATTGGGTACCGATAAACATACATCGAAAATACTGTAACTCGAAAATAGCTCTAAAACAACGAAAAACTTGAGGTGTCGATCGACATTCATCTATCACTTGTAGAGGTGTCGATCGGTTGCAGAAGTGTCGATCAACATTAGCCTATCGGTTGCAGGGGTTGTCGATCGGCATTTGTCTATCGGTTGCAGAGGTGTCGATCATCATTTGTTAGTTGGTTGCAGCATCGTGTCTATCGGCATTGCAGGAACCAATCGGCTTTACTACAACCGATAGACATTCTTGCATCCGATCGGTATGCATGCAATTGTCATACCTGCAACCGATCGACATGTCTGCAACCAATCGATATTCGGCATGTCTACAACCAATCGGTATGGTTGCAACTGATCGACATGTCTGCAATCAATTGACATGTCTGCAACTGATCGACATGTCTGCAACCGATCGATAATTGGCATGTCTACAACCGATCCGTATTGCTGCAACCAATCGGCATGTCTGCAATCGATCAGCATGTCTACAACCGATCGACATGTTTGCAACCGATCGACATGGCTGCAACCGATCGGTATGGCTTCAATCGATCAGTTTGTCTGCAACCGATCGACATGAATGCAGCCGATCGGTTTATCTGCAACCGATCAACATGTCTACAACTGATCGAAATATCTGCAGCCGATCGTCATCGCTACAACCAATCGACATGTATGCAACTGATCATCATCACTGCAATCGATCGTCATCGCTGCAACCGATCAGCATGTATGCAATCAATTGGTATCTTTGCAACCGATCGTCATGTCTACAGCAGATCGGCATGCCTGCAACCGATTGAATTTTACGTCTCAGACCGATCGTCATAAATTGTAAAGGCTAAAATCCTTTCTTGTCGGCCTAAATCCTTTAAGTTTGTCGTACATTTTTAGATTTTGTAACCCGATATTCAAGGCCCCAAACACAGAAAAATTCACCACGGTTTGAAAATTTTTGGAGAAAAAAATTTGAAATTCGCCATGGTTTGAAAATTTTTGGAGAAAAATAATTGCAATTCGCCATGTATACTTCTACATATTTCGTCGGGATTCCAAGACAATTCGCCTTCATTTTATAAATATATTTCGGGGCCGACCCCTTATGCATAACCCTGTTCTCAAATCTTATACATAGAACAAAAATGAAAAAAGAAAAATTTGGTGGGCACCGATCACCTCCATAAATAATCATTATTCGTAGACTATATTACACAACACACTGATAAAAAATGAGGCGTGGGTATTTAGAACTATATTACATCATAAAGTTTGACCTAAGTCAACATAACAAGTGGGATTTAAGTATCAAGTGGCATTAGCTCAACCGGTTAGATTCCTCAACATTTCAAGGAGACTCAGGTTCGAATCTTGCCAAATGACACATAGATAATATTGAAGCTTTGTTGTAATACCACTATGTGGTGATGATGTAATATAGGTGGGACCTATTTCAATCCCATATAACCCATTGAAAAAGAAAGTGAGCTTTATGTTACTTACAAATAATAAGGTTTGTCCATAACAAGGTTCACCATAGCCCATTGGGCTTGCAAAATAATAAATACATTATACAATGAAATGTCTTTAGGCCTATCCAATATATCACACAATTCTAACTCTTGTCCATGAAGCAAATTATTATTTCAACATTTGAATCAGCCTAGAGAATTTGAAAATAACAAATAAAGTATCTTAATTTTGATAACTCATATGAGTAGTCATAAAATCATTGAAAATATCAAATGGTACGAGATTAAGTGTTTAAAAAGATGGGCTGTCAATGCAAGACCCAAATTCAAATCTCACTAGGCAGTATGTGACATGGTGATAATATGGTTATGTTTTGTTGTGATATCACTATGTACTTCATTGATAAACTTACATGTCTCACTTTAATATAACTAAACATAAACTCTCATTTTTTCTAGAAAGAAAAACCATGCTAATTGAACCCTCGTTTTCATTTGTTGGGTAGTAAGCATATAACCTTACACTCAAGAATTTCACACCAATGGAACATATGCAATTTTTTTTTCTTTTAAACTCATTTATGGTAAATATGAAATTGTAAGTGTTTCGTGGATTACATCAAAACCAAACAAACAAAATTGGTAAGGAACCTTCACCGTTATATTCTAAAATAAGGTTTAAGCTTAATTTTGATGGAGCTTCAAAAGGGAATCCGGGTGCTACTGGAGCAAGTGGAGTGGTAAGAGATGAGATAGGTGGTTTTTTATTAGCATATGTTGAACCTCTTGGCAATCAAACTCATCATTTTGCAGAAGCTAGAGCTCTCCTATTGGGCACTCATTTTTTTACTTAAAATGAAGGCAAGGGATGTCATAATTGAAGGGGATTCTTTAAATATAGTGAAAGCTCTCAAAGAAGAACAAAAAGTGAGTTGGACAATAGCAGAGATGATTGATGAATGTAGAGTAAATTTATCACAACTGAATTATGTCAGAATTCAACATATCTATTGAGAAGGGAATGGAGTTGCAGATGTTATGACCAACATTGGAGTTTCATTGAAAGTAAGTCTTGAACAGATAATTTTACCCAGTCATTACAAGAGATAAGGGTAAAGGAGAAAATAAGGAGTGTACCTTTTAAGGAGCAGTAAGGAATGACCAAATTGGATAATGTTCCCAGATGATGGGAATTAGCCAGATTGAGGCAAGTTGTTGCAGTATGGTCCTGACTGTTTCTTATAGAGATTGTTGTTTAAGTTGTACTTGGTTGTGTTTTACTCAAATTTCAGTTCAGTTTACTATCACTCTATGTTTGTACAGGGCAATTTTGTATTGGTTAGCAAGTTATGTAGCCAACAGGTAGTTCTTTGTCAATTTTTTATGTTGAACAGTATATTTTTCTGGATTTTGTAAGGGTTTGGGGACCCTAAAACCCCTTCCTACCATAATCAAAAAATATATTCTAAAATAAGGCTTTACTCAATTTGCATGAACATTAAAAAAAAAAAAAAACAAAAGATTTTTTTTAAATATCATAAAGAATACACTCATAGAATCTCTTGTCGCAGGGTGACCTTTGAAAATGTTATCATGTTGCAATGTGAGAGGGCTCATTTCAACCCAAATTTACCCCATCCAATATATACTAGTTTTAATAGGTAAAAAAAATTAGAATTTGTTTCTATGGTCTTCCAAGAAGAAAATAATAATAATAAAGAACAAAAAGATTTCCCCCATAGAATGCCTATATGTGAATTGGTAGAAGTTGTATTTTAGTGATTATCAACCTCACATTCAAAAAGAAAATATCTTATGCATTTGGTTTTTATTACTTGTTTTTTATTACTAAGTATTCATTTATTGATGGATATTGATTTTCCACAATAGAGTTAGAAGTTACTTTATTTGGTAATTAGTAATGCTTTATATGGAGATATTGATATTTTAATATTATTCATATATTTATTAATCATCAACATCATTGCACAACTTGGTGAAGAATGACCAGATCAACATCTAGAGTGTCTAATATGCATCTAATGCCCTTATTAAAGAGGAGCACATATGTAGATAGAGTCTATGCTTTAAAAGGCGCAACAGGTTGGATGTTTCTACTTGAACAATAGAGAAATGCTATAAACACATAAAACACATTATGATACACCAATTGCAAGCATTCAATAGAGAAAAGAAGATTTAGAATAAAATCAAACTCGGACATTAAAGCCCCATGGGGCTTTCTTTGTACTCTCACATTCAGCATGGTCTACATTATGCTTTAATAACAGAATCTTCTGACACTCCACATGCATCAATAATGAAATCTCAAAAGCTATGTAAAGCATCATTAACTTAAGTTCCCTCTATTAAGTGATATGAATAAAAATTGCCAATCAATTTGACAAATAGTCTCCTCTTGTTAACAATGATTCATCTTTTCCTTATCATCAAAAGAGAGGAAATGCTCTATAATCGTTTTTGTCATTCTGCATTGCCTATTATTCAAGCATGCAAACTTTAAGAATGTGACAATAAAAAGAATATATTGATGACTTAGTTTGAGATCCTACACAAGCTACATAACTTTAAATCAAAGCTAATTGTTTTTAATCATGATAAAACTTAGATTTTTTATGTAATAACAAAGAACTTGTCTAAACTTTATTACCATATGTAGCAATATATGTGAAATGGACCCTAGTCCAACATCTAAAATAGTTATTTTCATATCCAAAAACCAAAATAAGTTTACCATAATGCTACCATGGTCATAGGCCCTTGTTACCCATTAGCCATATGTACCATTTATTTTTGAGTGGAAGCAGTTTATCAAGGTCCTTTTGTACCAGATGTACCAAATCAAATCTTTAAAAAGTTGGAAATGATGGCAACAGTTCCTCCAAATAGCTCTCTTTAGCTTGTTGGGTCTACCAAGCAAACACTATAGTAATTTGAACTTTCCAAACTTCCTCCAGTTGTGCCATCCGTTGTACTTTGCACTACTTCAACAACGAAAAAAAAATTTCCAAACAAGAAAGAATAGAGAAGAAAAGACACAACTCAAACCAAAGTAACCAGTGGAATCCACCTAAATATTATAACCCAAATTTCTCCATTGGGTAGATACAAAGATGCAATTAGCACAACTTGAATCAAAGCTACTTTTTCTGCTTGACTTACTGTTTCAAAATCTTTGCTACGATTAGTAGAATGTGGAGACAGTACAATGTTTGATCCTGCAAGTGTTTTCCCTTTGATTGTGTGAATTCAAAGGGTATGACATGATAACATCCTCATGGTCACAACTTCGCCAATATATGTACACCATAGTGTTGTCTTAGATGATGCCCTTCAGAGATTTTTCCCTCCCTATCGTACATAAATTTTCAATGCATCTTTCAATTTGAAGAAAAACAGTGCTCAAAATGTTCAAGCCCAACCACAGAGCAACTACTTCAAGCATAGGCTCATTAGAACATGTAATCTCTACTCGCTTGCAGTGCCACCATAAATTATCAGCCAGGTTTGAGCATATACAACATAGCCACAATGTCAGTGCAATACTTAAAACATAAGTTTCTTGGCATATTATGTTAGAGGCTTCTGAAACTTGCCATGAACCCAAACACGCCGCATTTTTTGTCCCTTTCTCCGATTGAGCAGTTCCACACAGCAGAACCGACTTTCCATCTATGTAAACACAAAATGACAATGTTACACCATCAACACAAACAACTAATATGTATTTTTTTAAGGCTGACTTTCTTAGGTTTTGCAGATCACAATACCTCAATAAAACCAGCAGTTGTAAAAAGATTCTTTAGAATATCCAGAGTGAAATAGTAGGAAAAGGTGCCATCTCTGCGAACATAATGTCCATCGCCAATGTTTTGAGCAGGAGGAAATCGTAGCATTGTCATGTCATAGAGGCCTGTCCAATGCAAATTGAAGCAGCTTTTGTAGTTAAACACAAGGATATGGTACTTTCACTGCAATTTCTGCTCATTTTGGAAAGCAGACACCATCTAGGAGATGGAACTCCCTATAATGCACCATTACATGCATCAGATCAAAGGATCAAAGGGATTCTTAAAGGTGATACAAGTTAAAGAAACATTCTCTGCCACAATTTTAAACCATCAATTTAATGCATGTAAAATGCGCTAAGGCATTTCCCCTACGTAGTTTCTTACTTTCTACAACTTCGTAAATTTCTGCAACTGATTTCACTTGATAAACTTTAATGCCAAGATATATTTAGTTCCCCTTTCAAGGAAATATATTTTAATATCTTCAGCCCTCCAAGAAAAACAACATAAGTTTGTTTACTCAATCTAGCACTTACCATAGTCTCTGAAGAATAACATCCCACCCGGCTTCAAAATAGACGAGCACTCTTTGATCACATGTGGCATTCTCTTCAAAGGGAGTGAAGACAAAGTAAATATCTGGAAAGAAATCCCAAGAAATAGCTTTTTTCAGTTAATGTAATCTCAATGTATTTTTTTTTACATTTGAAACCAAAAGTTGTATACCATATCAGAAAAATAATTATGTTTGCAGAAGGCCATTTTATGGTTAAGCAATGCATTCATTTTCAAACTGTCTTCATTTCCTTCTTAGATAGTTATGACACTTCAAGAACATCATCAAAATGGTTGAATGCGAAGACTCAGTTTCAGAGGAATGAAAGTGCAAAACAGATATATCTTTAAGATAATCTTCAAAGACTCAGATGAATCCTTCAGCAAATATCATTTGTCCTTGGAAAAGTGACAGGAATTGTCATTGGCAAGTGGCAAATACACTACAAAGAACTGTGGATAAGGATTTAGTTTGCAGCCAATAATAAAGAATTTAAAAATTGCCTTGAAGAATGATTTACAAGCTAGTTCCAACTTCCATCACAGCAGTTGACGATTTGTTATATTATTGGGCAAGAGGTACTTGGTCCACTGAAGAAAAATCAAAGGATACCTAAATTCGAATGAGGGTAATTGCTGTACAGGAAAACAGAGATGAATTTTGAGGTTGTCTATGTTAGGCTCTGTCCCTACTCAACGCACTTTCAAGGGCGGGCATAAAGTTGAGCTTGCCCCCATATGTTAATAACTATTGCCCTTGTCAAATGCTGGAGTAAAATCAACAAGTAGCTTATAAACTTGACCTCTTAGATTCAAAGATCCAGAGTTTGTCACAAGAATTGAGGACCCATTATGAATATGATATGCTTAATTTCAGCATAGGATGGGTACTACCTAGATATTAAGAGCATCAGAGAGGAAAATGGTTAGGAAACTCCTAGTCAATGAGTAAAACATTGGAGGATAAAGCCACCTATCAAAAATATTCTTGACTTGCTTGATGTTTTGGCACAAAGAAAAGAAGATTGTTCGAGACCCAGTGTTTACAGATGTTACTTTTTATGGAGATTTATTATTATTATTTCAAATGCAGAAATATGCAGCACAGTTTCATGAAGAGAAATCTAAGCATATTTTATATCATTGCATAAGGCCTCTTATGTATATATATATATGTGTGTGTGAGGAGAGGAGGATAGTGGACTCCGTTAATAATGGACCAATATCCTCCCTTTATTAAGAATGTATTACATATATAATAAGTATGTTGATTAACATGAAGACTGCAATGCCAATATTTCTGTGATGCAAAAGCTGCACAGGTGCACATGCCAATAAGATTAATGACCTCCAAAGGAGAAGGTGCAGTCCAAATCCATCTGTACTGCAAAATGGCCTCCCAAATCACACCTAAAAAGTCATCATGATAGAGACAAAAATGGCCATGCCGAAATATATGCACATCTCCTACCTGAAGAGCATATATTTTTATGGTTTCCTTACAAATCATCAATCAACCAAAATCTCAATGTGGTCACTAATGAAATTTACCACTCAACAAAAAAATGTCCATGGAAATCATCAAAAGAGCTCTTATTGGACCTAACATGCTTATATTATCTATTTCTATAAGAGCATAAAGACTCCAGGATCAATCCATCTAGAATCAATCTTGATTATTTCCCAAGACTACTATCCATGACCCCCAAAAGGATCTATAGTTCCTCCAAGATTCATAACTCTAAAGATTTGTACCACCTCAAAGAACCATACCTACTTGGAAAACCACACCTCCCCCCATAACCAAACATCTTTGAAGAATCAAGACCTACACGAAGAATGAAACCTCGCCAAAGAAGCAAACCTCCTCAGAAATGAGGGTGAAGGCTTAGGATCAAATTAGTTAAACTTTTTTGTATCCTCTCTTGCAAAAGAAATGGTGGCCGTTACAACCTCGACATAAAAAAATTCAATGCACTCTCCTACATTAATGAAATATCGAACTCTCAAATTACCCTGTACTTTTGTTTTCAGGCTGAGTTGGAGTTTTCATGCCTTGTTCATTTTTATCAAATCCTTAACTTGTCCAACCCGTATTCCTAAACCATTTACTATCAGTGCCATATGTCAATTTCTCAACATCAACCATATTAGTAGAGGAAAGTATATTATTATCTTGAATAGCACCATCATAAAAAGCATCAGAAGTATCACCAAGAAAAGCATTAAGCATCATCATTATCCTCAAAATCATCATTGGAAGTATCAACATTAGAAGAAGAATCTCATTATTAATTATTGAGATACCATAAGAACCATCGATATGATCATAATCATTGGCATAATCATATATAAAAGAAGAAAAAAGTAGCATCACCAAAGGAAGCAAACTCTGCTTTATGCTCAATAGTACCGTGATCATAAATAAGACCATGCATATCTGTGTGATCCTCCTCACACTTTGATTTTTTTTCTCAAATCTGCAATTTCTCATAGAAGTCTTTCATTGAGAGATTTTAGAATGTCATTTGTAGATTTTAGTCTCATTTTCTTTGTCTCCTTCAAGTAACTTAAGTTCAATATCACTTCCAAAAGGTCCATCTTTGTCCTCCTCTTCAAACAATCATCATCCTAATTAACAAACTACTCATCATCAAATGTCTTCTACAAAATCTTCCAAATCTCCCTTGAATACTTTTCCTTAAATACCGGCATACGGTGATGACTCATTTATTTTTATTTTTTATTTTTTATTTATTTGTGGAAAACATCCCAAAAGGGATGCCACTTTCGCGTAAGACCCAAGGAGGCAGGGATATCCATGATGACTCATTTAAGATCAAAGGAATATGTTCACAAAAAAACAATCATTCCAATGACCATTTCATTTTGTTGTTCTCAAAGGAATCTTCTCATAAGTATGTCATCCTCAACAACCTTTCATTTATCTTTGGACATGAGCAATTCTCTCATTTTTCAATCCAGCAATGATAATCCTCCACATCTAGAGAAAGAGAATCAAAGTGAAGATATGAAGGAAATGAATACATGATGTTTCAACCAAAATTTAGAAATCCCTATAGGAAATAGTTGAAAATAGATTGTACCACTAGAAAGTACTCAATCATTGTCTCTCATTGCTCAAATAAGGATAGAGAGCTTGAAGAGGAATTAAGGAAATGACTGTTGGAATGGGGGGCATCGTCAAAAAACTCCTCAAAATGAGAAAGATGTGAACTCAGAAAGATCAAATGAATTCTAGATTCCAATTAGGACAACCGATTTGGCCAAAATTTGATCATAAATTTGAAGGGGTAAAACACTAACCAAAAAAAAGTGCAAAACTATAATATTCTGCTTATCCAAAATATTAGTAAAAAAAAATCCACAAATTCTGACATATGTAACCTGATCCAAAATATTTGACATAGCTCCTATGGAATGCATGATTTTCCAAATAAAAAGTAAATCCACAATTTGTAGGGTAAGATGAGCAAATCTAGAAAAGCGTAAAATATTCATATCTTCTTTTTTTTCTTGAGGATTTCACATTTGGAAACGAATCCAAGGATATCACTTGGGATCTCAAGATATCTGCAAGTTTCCAAAAATAGAAAAATTTAACTTCTCAATTGGGAAGCGAATTGAGCTAAAAATTGAATTACAATCTCATAACAGGTTCACTACTTTGTAGATGAAATAGATCAAACAGATCTATAAAAAGTCTCAAAAATCACCAAGTCAATCCAATGAGCTCCTACAATGCTTCTCCAAGTATTTGAATGGCAAAGTGTGATCCATAGTCTTCCTCCTCTGTTAAGTGTCTCCCACTAGCCGCTTGGAAAAAACATTCACTCCCAATCCTCAAGGGCATAACCTTAAGTTTTGATACCATGTGGGAGAATCCATAATTCTAAAGTACAAGGTATTTGGGGGAAAAAAATCATTAAGAAAAGGAATATTTTGCAAAAAAGAAGCAAATGACTCAAATTATTATGATATTCATATCTCCGTAGTATATCTCAAGATTCCACAAGATGGCTAAAATTATCGAATGAGATGACGTTACATAGGCTCCAAATGGTGAGGTTAACAAAAGTAGGCCTCAATTGCAAATCGCAAAATAAAAATAAAATATTCCCAAATAGGGCCTTAACTCAAAGTGTTATAGCACAAAGTTAAAAAAGGGCCCGATAATAAAGTTTACTTGTTCAAACAAAACATAGCCTGATGTAAATTTCCCATCATCAAAGGATCCAACCCAATATACATCTATGCATTCAAAAATTAGTTTCAATTCCAAGATTAATAACCTGATCAAAAAAATGATGTAGATCCTAAGGTACATGTGATTTCCCGAAATAATAAATCCACAATTTTAGGGGGCATGATGTCCAAATCCAGAAAAATGCATAATTGAGACTATTGCTAGCTTTTGCAAAGAATCGGAATTCTGAAATAAATCCAGAAAATTCACTTTGGATGATCTCAAGCTATTTAATTTTTTCCAAAAAATAAAAAAATTCTTTTCTCCTCATTTGGGAAGCCTACTGAACTGAAATTTGAACCATATGCTCAGAACAGGTCAACCTGTCAATGAACTAGATCAAATGAATCTGTTATAAATTAAAAAAGAAATCTCAAATTTCACCAATTCCATCCAATGAGCTCTTGCAGTGCTTCTCTAAATCTTTGAAAGGGAAAGTACAATCTGTGATCTTCCTATTTCGTTGTCTCCTGCTACCCGCTTGGAATAACAAAATCTCCAAATCCTCAAGGTCATCACCTTAAACTTTGATACCGTGTTGGACATTCCACCATTCCAAAGCACAAAGCTTTCAAAAAAGTACAAAGCATTAAGAAAAGGAACACCTTCCAAAATAGGAACAAATGACTCAAATGATAATGATATTCATATCGCCATTGAATATCTCAAGGTTTGCACATGATACCTTAAGATTCAACTACAATGATCAAATGAAATGCCTTTATATAGTCTCAAGGTGATGAGGTTAACAAAGGTAAACCTCAACCACATGTTACAAAACAAAACTAAAATATTCCCAAATAAAGCCTTGACTCAAAGGGTCATATTACAAAGTTAACAAAGGGCCCAACAAGTGGTTTAGATGTTCCAACAAAACATAGCCTGACATTAATTTCCAGTCATGAAAGGATCCAAACAGATTTAAATCTACATATTTTGACAATCTGAACTTTGATTATTCATAATCTATCCCTTCCTATTGCGATAACCCTTGGCAAAAGGTCGTGTTTTGCAATTGTCCAAAAAATCATTGGCCATGCATTTTACTTTGTATGCCCATCTGCATCCAATGGACCACTCTTTTTGAGGCAATTCCTACTACACACAAGTCAAAGTTCTTTCTAAGAGCATCATACTCTACCTTCATGACATTTTCCCATTTAGCCTTCTCTTTTGCTTCATCATATGTTATGAAACAACTTCAATAATTACAGCAATAGCAGTAGCAATCCAATAATGCAAAATTAACAATACCCAATGATATCAATAAATCAGATCCAATTGCCAGCAAATCCAATATGCAAATATCAAATCCAGATTCAAATCAATGCAAATCCCTTAGCCACTTAGAGAGGGCAAAGTCTCATATGTGCAGCAGACGCGATTAAGAATCGAATATGAAAGATGATCTCAACTACCACCTAACTCTTCCTATTTATAGACTAAATCAATCATTACCCTAACCCTAATGCTCAAGGGCTGACTATCTAAACCTAGGGCCCGAGCTAAATAAAAATAAAGATAGCCGATGTGGCTATATTGGAGCCGTTACATGGCTCCCCCCTCAAAAAGCTTTGTCCTCAAAGCTGGAAAAGATTGGAGAATGCTCTTAGGCTCCCATGTAGCATCTTCTTCTGGAAGGTCCTGCCACTTGATGAGGAACTCTTGAATTTGTCGAGACCGAAGATGATGAACTCTAGACCGCAACATTGCTTTCGGCTAGAGAGTGATTCGACCTTCTTCATCGAGTATTGGAAGCTCCATCTAGGACTGCACCTTCTAGCCAATAACCTGTTTGAGACAAGATACATGAAAGATAGGATGGATGCAGGATGAGGGAGGAAGCTCTAGCTGATATGCCACTTCACCAATTCGACGAACCACCTTGTAGGGACCATAAAATCGAGGAGCCAACTTCTGACTGGTCTTGGTCTTCAAGGACAATTGCTTGTAGGGTTGCAGGCACAAAAAGACCATATCTCCTATGACAAATTGTCATTCAAATCAATGTGAATCCTATTGTTGCTTCATGCGGTTTTGTGCCTGGGTCAAATTATCCTTAAGAAGTTGAAGCACAAGCCATCGTTGTTGTAGCAAATCATCTACCTAGGCAACCTTGGAGGATCCTGGAACATAGTCTACCACTAATGGAGGTTTTTGACCATACAATGCTTCAAATGGGGACATCTTGAGGGATGTATGGTATGAAGTATTGTACCACCATTCAGCTAATGAGAGCCAATGAACCCAGTGATACTGCTTGTCTTGAGCAAAACAATAGAGGTAAGTACCCAAACATTTATTAACAATCTCTGTCTGACCATCCGATTGAGGGTGATAAGAAGAGGACATACTCAACTTAGTACCACTAAGACGAAACAATTCTTTCCAAAAGTTACTAGTGAAAACAGGGTCACGGTCACTCACAATGGTTTTGGGCATACCATGTAATTTAAAAACAGAATCAAGAAATACCTTGACCACCTTACTTGTTGAATAGGGATGTTGTAATGCACAGAAATGAGCATATTTGGAAAGTTGATCTACTACCACAAAGATCACCATTTTGCCCTCAGATTTGGGAAGGCCCTCAATGAAATCCATGGATATGTGCTCCCATTGGCGGTCAAGGATAGGCAAGGGTTGCAACAATCCAGGAGATTTAACTATTTCCCCCTTGTTACGCTGACACACCTCACACTCGGCCACAAATATCTTGACATCTGCTTTTAATCCTTTCCAAGAAAAAGATTGCTTCACCCATTGGTATGTTTTCAAGAATCCCGAATGTCCAGCCAAAGGAGATGCATGCATTTCTTGGAGAACATTTGACTTAATAGCCGAAGACTAAGGAAGATAAATGCGATCCTTTTTGTGAAGCACTCCATCAGTATATGAGAAACAAGAATGCAATGATGAGCCCGCCTCCATGTCCTAAATGATCCACGTAGTCTCCGAGTCAGAAAGCCAATCCTTCTGAAGTTGTGAAAGCCATTGTGGAAGAGGACTTGAGATGGCATTGACAACAACAACATCCTCATATTTGCGAGACAAGGCATCAACCACCACATTCTCCTTTCCTTTCTTGTATTCAATGACAAAATCATACCCCAAGAGCTTGGTCATCCATTTATTCTGTTCAAGGCATGAGAGACGTTGCTCTAAGAAATGCTTAAGGCTGCTATGATCGGTCTTGATGATGAAGCGATGCCCCAACAAATAAGGCCTCCATTTCTCTATGGCATGCAAAACAGCTAACATTTCCTTCTCATAAGTGGACCATCCCAGATTCTTGCCTGAAAGTTGCTTACTTTCAAAGGCTAATGGGTGTCCATCTTGCATCAAAACAACTCCAATACCTGTGTCGAAAGCATCACACTCAATGATAAAAGGTTTACTAAAATTAGGAGTGGCCAAAACAAGAGTGGTACACATAGCTTCTTTGAGGGCTTGGAAGGCTTGAGATGCAGCTTTAGACCAAACAAAGGCATCCTTTTTAGTGAGAGCAATGAGAGGAGCAACAATTTTGCCATAGTTGCAAACAAATTTTCTATAGTAGCCTGTGAGTCCTAAAAATCCACGAAGTTGTTTAAGGGATTTAGGCAAGGGCCAATCTTGCATAGCTTTGATCTTGTTAGGATCTACCTTGACTCCTTCCTAAGATACTATATGTCCCAAGTATTCTACCTCCTGGACCCCAAAGGAACATTTGGACCTTTTGAAAAAAGTTTTTCCCTTTGTAATAGGTGAAGAACTTTGTCAACATGAACTAGATGATCCACCCAGGACTTGCTATAAATTAAGATATCATCAAAGAAAACCAAGACAAACTTGCGAAGGAAAGGACGAAAGACAAAGTTCATGAGACTTTGGAAAGTGGAAGGAGCATTAGTGAGACCAAAAGGCATGACTAGGAATTCATAATGACCCTCATGTGTATGAAAAGTAGTCTTAGGGATATCCTCTTCTCTAACCCTAATTTGATGAAACCCAGAATGCAAGTCTAGTTTTGTAAAGTATCTAGCACCATGCAATTCATCCAACAAATCATCTATAATAGGGATAGGAAACTTATCTTTGATAGTGATCTTGTTGAGAGGACAAAAATCAGGACACATGCACCATGAGTTATCCTTATGTCATACCATCACCACTGGAGAGGAGTATGGATTGATGCTTGGACGAATGATTCCTTGCTCCAACATTTCTTGAACTAGCTTCTCAATTTCTGACTTTTGGGGCTAGGGATAGCGGTAAGGACGCACATTAGGAGGTTGACTTCCTGGAACAAGGTGGATGGCATGATCATGTGTGCGCTTAGGAGGAAGACCCGTGGGCTCATTAAAGACCTCCTCATATCGATCCACGATGTTCTATAAATCCGAAGGAATAGCTGGAAGAAGTGGCTCCAAAGACTGAACCTCCATGCAATTGACTTGAGCAAAGAATCCACAACCACCTTTCTTCAATATCTTTTCCATGCTATGTGAACTAACCACCTTGGAAGGAGGGGGTTGGATTCCTTGGAGACAAATGACTTTTCCATTCTCTATCCACTTGACATATAATTGTTGTAGATTAATAGTAACGTCCCCAAGCTGAGATAGCCATTGTGCTCCCAAGATGACATCTGAACTACCTAGGTTCATGGCAAAGAGATTACCCGACCAAGTATAATTCCCCATTTGGATGTTAACTTTAGTCGTTTGACCCACACACTGAGCGGTACCACCATTAGCAATTAAGACTTGAAATTTATCCTGATTTGAAGTATTGATATACAAGCCCAAGGACTTAGTTGTCTTACTATCTATAAAGTTATGCATGCTACCTGAATCAATCAACACATTGATGCGTTGTCGTTTAATAAATCCTTGTACCTTGATGGTATGGTGAGCTTGGAGCCCCATAAGAGCATGAGCAGAGAGAGCCATGGTATCATCTTCATGTTCTGCCTCATCTACTTTTGTCTGATGCTCCTGCTGCAATGAATCTTCATCTTCATATAATGTTGTATCTTCACCTTCCACTTGAAAGTTACGACGTTCTTCACAGGCCTGATCACGGGGATGGTGAGAACGACATTTGAAATAGAAGAATCCCTGGGAACGCTCATTATTGCAGTAAGGATGACGAGAGTTGAAGTCACGTCTATGTGGGGGACCAAAATCTTGGAGCTTTTGTTCTGCTGCCAAAGCTACATGTTGAGCATCGTCAAGAGTATAGGGATCGAGCATGTCAACTTCCTTCCGAATTTTATCCTTAAGACCATAGCAAAAGGTTGAGACCACCACCGCTGGATTCAATTGGTGGGTATAGGTGAGAAGACTTGTGAACTCAGAGCAATACTCCTCCATTGTTCTTGTTTGCTTTGTTTGCATAAGATGGACCACATATGATGTGGAAGATCCTTTGTCAAATCTTTGAAGAAATTGTTCTTTGAAGTCAGGCCACAAAAGAGGACCCCATGTTGGCGGAGCTGCCACAACAACCATTGATGAGCTTGGGTTCCCAACTTAGAAGCTGCTAATGCGACACGACCTGCTTTAGGAACATGGTACAAACGAATAAGGCTTTCCATTTTGGCCAGCCATCCTTGAGGATCGACACCTTCAAAGGTGGGCATGTGTTAGGATCCCATCCTAACGTTATTTTGTAATTCTCATTATTATGTAATGACCCACTTCCAACGTGGGGGGATTCTATTATAATGTTATTTTGTAATACTTTGTAATGTATGTGGCAAGTAAGGCACCTAGCCAAGTGGTGCCATCGCATGTAACCGTTATCAAGATTGTAACCGATGTTTGGTAGAATATTCTAGCTCGAGTGGCATTTTGCATGTAAGCCAACTCTTGAGCCTTTAGGTAGGATTGCATGTAGCTTTCTCTTTAAAAGGCATGAAGCCATGTACGAATGTATCTTTTTGCAAGTTAATGAAATATTGAAGGAGGTTGCCCCCTCGAAGAGGCCTGCGATTCTGAGTTATTTGTGAGATTGTTTCAATTCTGCAATTACTTTCTACATAGTGTTATTTTTTTATTACATGTATTTCAGTTATTTTTCAGTATTTTGTGTGTGAGCTTTATTTTAATAGTAGGTTCCTTACAAGTGGTATCAAAGCGCTTTCCAAGGCCAAGTTCTGCTGCGACTGCGACAATTCTTGCTCAGCCATTTCCGCTTGTTAGGTATAATTTTCCTGTGTTTTTTCATTCTGTTTTCCTTTATTCAAAAAGCCAAAAAAAAAAATCTACAAAAACCAAAAAAAAATACAGCCTGTTTTTTTCAGTAGTTGAGTAGGCTAGAAACCCTGTGCTGGGGGTTTTAAAATATCGCGGAGTTGTCGTTATTGGCTAAGCTAGATAGCCCATAAAGCGTCTAGTAAAGTGAGGGGTGATCAGGCTCCAATACCCAAGCCTCAGACAACACTCGCGCACGAAATCGAGCTCCCACGCATCTTCGGGTGTATCGAGAGACCATTCTAGGTTGAACAAAATTTTATCCAGTAGGAAGCTTTTCGGCCTTGTATCATCCATAGTCCACGGGACACAGCATCCCGGACGATTACCCTCCCGTACTGTCAAAGAGGCAGATAGTGTGCTCAAGGGTATGTGTGGAATCCTCCTTGGGTAGTGGCCTGAAATATTGGTCCAAGCACTATTGTTCGTCACTATGGTATAACAAAGGGCCTATGGGTGTTACATACTCCTCTACCTAGCATACCCTGGTTCTGTTAAAAACTTCAACCTGCAAAAACACACATCTCCCTGTTCTGCTGAACCTGCATTCACGATCCCAAAAAGTGAGCATACGAAGGACTTCCCTATCACAGAAGAACGCACTTTGCATGCACCAATAGTTAGGACAAAGTCTACAAGTGTCTATAACAATCTAAAATATTCCAGTACCATCCAGATTAGTGGCGATGGAATACGATCGAGTCAATGACAATGACTGATCAGGTCGGTGATGAGTAATAATGGAGTCAGTGACGATGTACCAATTGGGTCGATGATAATGAACAATCGGATCAGCAACAATAACAATAACAGCTGACTGTAACAATTAGAAAATACAGGTGGTCAAGGTCAGAAACAGAACCGTCAGTGTTAGTAACTGCAGTACAGGTGATAGGACAGTGACAAGGTGGTCAGTTGATAGAACGCACAGATCAGAGACAGTTGATCCAGTACCCAACTTGTGAACTGTAGCTCCAAATCAAAAACCGAATGCATCGAGTATTTTGCTACTTTTTGATTCTGCACTCAAAAAATAAAAAATCGTGCAAATCAGAGCTATAATGAAGAAGTTGTAGTGGTTTTATCATTACTCTATTTTGAGTAATTTTTAAACCAAAAATAGGGAAAAATAGCACTAAAAAGTCATAAAAAGCCCTAGACAACCCCAAAAATCCTCAAATTTGTTTTGTTATCTTAGTTAGCCCCTTCTGCACCTCTCACAGAATTTTTGAGTCTTAACTCCCTTTTTTCTCAAAATTCCTCAAATTTATCATTTTCCACTAGCCCTTTTTGGCCAAATATTCCACAAATACAAAATCTGAGTTTGGGGTGCCCAAAAATCCATGTTGTGGGATATAGCTCATTGTGACCGTCTTTTCGAGCTGATCATCTTGATATATAACACCCAAGCACTTTTTTGGACTCCTTACTAAAAATAGTAACTCCTAAAACCACACTTCTATTTTTAGTAATTCAGTAAAAAAGGTTCAAGGCTATCCCAAATGGTAGGTGGCACTCGTGGACATCAAAAAGAGGTAGAGCAAAACACCGCTACAGTGTTGGATAACCTACTAAGTGTTGTTACTAGCTTGCAAACCACAAGTCAAAACTTGATGGTAGAATTTCAAACTTTCAAAACTGAACAAGATACCTCTAGAATTCGCCTAGAAGACCAACTTGCAGAAGTTGAGTCCAAATTGCAAGGTGTTCCAAGCAAGTCTGAGTATCGTACTAAACACTCACATTTTGACCGAGGTCAAGGAAAGGGAACAGATGACTCTCACCTTCGCTTTGATCGTGATACTACCTTTAAGATGCCGAAACTAGACTTTCCTAAGTTCAATGGGAAGGATGTGGATGGGTGGTTATGTCGTGTTGCTCAATTCTTTAGACTCCACGATGTCCCCATGTATCACCGAGTTCAAATGGCTTCTTTCAACTTGGAATCTGAAGCCTTACAGTGGTACCAATGGTTGCAGAAAACTCTCCCTGATCCTTCTTGGGCGGACTTTGAGTCTCAATTACTCACTCGCTTTGGCCCTAGTGAGTATGATGATTTTACAGGACAATTGACAAAGTTGAGACAAACTTCGACAGTTCGAGATTACCAAATACAATTTGAGAGATTGGCCAACAAAACTACAAGAATGAATGAAGGGTTCTTTATGAGTTGTTTTGTTAGCGGGTTGAGGGAAGATCTCCAAGCTGAGGTCACGATGTTTAAACCACAATCCATGATGCAGGCTATCAAGTTGGCTCGTTTGGCCGAGTCCAAATTTTCAGCTCAGAGGCGGATATCTAAATTTCCACAGGCTAAACCCTCTTTTCCTCCTAGATTCTAAAATCAGAATGAACAAAAACCTGTTGCACCCACTGTTGCACCCAAACGTCTAACCACTACCGAAATGGATGCGCAACGTGCCCAAGGGTTGTGCTACAATTGTGATGAAAAGTTTTCTCGTGGGCATAGGTGCACCCAAAAGAAGTTGTTCCTCATCGATGCTAATGAGCCTGACACCAGCGACCACAGTGATGATGACACCGAATCAGTAGAGGAACCACCCAAACCGGAGGAAGAAAACCAGGATGAACCACAGGCTGAAATTTATGTTCATGCTCTTGCTGGCATTACTACTCCCCAAACCATGAAAGTTGTGGGTTATTTCAAGGGCTTGCGTCTTACCATCTTGATTGATTCTGGCAGTACACACAATTTTATTGATCCCCGCATTGCCAAGCAGGCAAATTGTTACGTACATACATGTAATTCCTTTGAGGTTATGGTAGCAAATGGTGGGACCTTACCTTGCAAAGGTAAATGTCGTAATGTTAAGGTCAAGATTGGGGACTATGAGCTCAAACAGGATATGTTTGCACTTCAACTAGGGGGATGTGATATCATGTTGGGAGCTCAATGGTTGGGCACATTGGGAGTCATCTCATGGCACTTTTCCAAGCTTTGGATGCGATTTTCACAGAATGGACAGTCCCACACTCTCCATGGCTTAAAAGCAGGGCCTTCATAGATTATCAGTTCCATCCGGATGGAGAAGTTGTTAAAAAAATCATCTCGGGGTGTCATAGCTCAGATTTTTGCGATCCAACCTCATCCTTCAGAGGAGGATTCTGTTCCTAAAGATTTGCAACTTATTTTGACCAAGCACAATTCTGTTTTTGTTGAGCCATCAGAATTACCGCCTCGCTGCTCTCATGACCATGCTATTCCTTTGTTACCTGGCAATGCACCGCCCAACATTAGACCGTACTGGTATCCTCATGCTCTTAAGTCAGAAATCGAGAAGTTAGTACAGGAATTGTTAAAAGCCGGCATCATTCGGCCAAGCAACAGTCCTTACTCTTCTCCAGTTTTACTGGTGCGCAAGAAAGATGGGTCCTGGCGGTTGTGTATCGATTACCGAGAGCTCAATAAACTCACCATCAAGGATAAGTTTCCTATTCCGGTGGTGGATGAATTACTAGATGAACTTCATGGGACTATGTATTTTTCCAAACTCGACCTTCGCTCGGGGTACCATCAAATCAGGCTCAAGGATGAGGATATTCCCAAGACTGCTTTTCGTACTCATGAAGGTCACTATGAGTTTTTGGTAATGCCATTCGACTTGACTAATGCCCCTTCCACTTTCCAAAGCCTCATGAACAACATTTTTCGCCCATTCCTTCGAAAGTTCATCCTAGTCTTCTTTGATGACATTCTGGTGTATAGTCACTCATGGGAAGAGCATCTTATTCATGTGAATCAGACTCTCCAGCTGTTGGCACAATATCAACTCTATGCTAAGCGTTCCAAGTGTTCTTTTGGGTTGATAGAAGTGGAATATTTGGGACACATTGTCACTAAGGAGGGCATCAAAGTTGACCCCAAGAAGATCGGTTCAGGAATGGCCGAAACCTCACACTCTCAAATGTCTTAGGGAATTTTTAGGGCTTACAGGTTATTACCGTAAATTTGTTCGTAACTATGGTAAAATTGCAGCTCCCCTCACTTCCATGTTAAAGGACTCTTTTACTTGGATGGGACCCGTTGAACAAGCTTTCCTAGAATTGAAGCATGCTATGACCACTACGCCTATTTTGGCCATGCTGGATTTCTCCAAATCGTTTGTCATTGAAAGTGACGCTTCAGGTCGTGGTATTGGTGCAGTGTTGATGCAAGAAGGGAGACCCTTGGCCTTCACTAGTAAAGATCTCTCCATCCATAATTTGGGAAAATCCACTTATGCCAAGGAGATGATGGCAATTATGCATGCAGTAACCCATTGGCGACCGTATCTCATCGGGCGTCATTTCTCCATTAAAACAGACCATCTTTTTGGAGCAACGGGTTGCCACCCGTGAACAACAAAAATGGGTCTCTAAACTCATGGGCTATGATTATGATATCACCTATATGGTCTGTTTTAGTGGCGAAATGGCTTCCTTTGGTCGAGTGGTGGTACAACACTTCCTATCACATAGAAACCAAGGTTACCCCTTTTGAGGCAGTTTATGGGTGCCCTCCACCCACACCTTCCTCCTACATTCTAGGTAGCTCCAAGGTCCATGCAGTCAACACTACTCTCAATCGGCATGTTGATGTCCTCCATCAACTGAAGATGAATTTGGATGCGGCCCAGAACCGGATGCGCCAACAGGCTGACCAACACCGTTCCGAGCAACATTTTGACATGGGTGATATGGTTTTCCTTCGCATGCAGCCGTACAAATAGTTGTCCCTACAGCTTTGCAGATGCCAAACTGAAATACTATGGGCCCTACCAGGTGTTACAATGGATTGGTGCCACAACCTACAAATTGACCCTTCCACCTACATCCAAGCTCCATCCTATTTTTCATGTTTCCTCTCTCAAAAAGGTGGTGGGCAATCAGGTACAAGTTCAATCTGCACTCCCAAAGTTAGATGAAGAAGGTTCTATCTTGCTTGAGCCCGAACAGTTGTTGGATCGTCGAACTTGCACTCTCCGCAACCACACCATTATTAAAGTCCTTGTTCAATGGCATGGACTCCAGCCAGAAGATGCTACATAGGAGTCTCTCCATCAGCTCCAACACCATTTTCCTCACCTTCAGCTTTGAGGACAAAGCTTTTTGAAGGGGAAGGACATGTTAGGATCCCATCCTAACGTTATTTTGTAATTCTCATTATTATGTAATGACCCACTTCCAACGTGGGGGGATTCTATTATAATGTTATTTTGTAATACTTTGTAATGTATGTGTCAAGTAAGGCACCTAGCCAAGTGGTGCCATCGCATGTAACCATTGTAAAGATTATAACCGATGTTTTGTAGAAGATTCTAGCTCGAGTGGCATTTTGCATGTAAGCCAACTCTTGAGCCTTTAGGTAGGATTGCATATAGCTTTCTATTTAAAAGGTATGAAGCCATGTACAAAGGTATATTTTTGCAAGTTAATGAAATATTGAAGGAGGTTGCCCCCTCGAAGAGGCCTGCGATTCTGAGTTATTTGTGAGATTGTTTCAATTATGCAATTACTTTTTGCATAGTGTTATTCTGTTATTACATGTATTTCAGTTATTTTTCAGTATTTTGTGTGTGTGAGCTTTATTTTAATAGTAGGTTCCTTACAGCATGTCGATGCGAGGATCAGGAATGTCATGAGGCCATTTAAGGAAATTAGAAGCACCTCCTACTGAGGAATCCATATCAGAAGCAAAGCCTAGGTCGTAGGCACTTCCATAGGAATTTGGAGGACTATGACTAGGTGGAGGTTATGGAAGAATACTTGTATTTGGTGTTGGATGAGTGATTAGAAGTTGTTGCCCTATGGTTTGTTGTGACCCTTGGACAAGGGGAGGGGTAGTGGCAAGTATTTGTTGGCCTTTTTGGATTGTATCCAAGGTCTTGGCAATGTAAGAAATCGTTTGTGCTTGACTATCCAAGGACTTGGCAATGGAAGAAATTGTTTGTTCTTGATGCAATAAGAACGCAAATCAAGGTCAATAGTATTGGGAAGTGTAATACCAATTCGAGGGGTAGTGAAAGGAATGACCAGGGGAGGGTTATTGGGAGGGAGAGGAATAACCCAAGGTGTTAGGAGGAGTCGAAGCCATGGCGTCTAAGGAATAAATAAGACCCTGGTCAAAACTATTGATATTTGGGGGAGTGTTGTGATGCTTACCAAGATTTTTGGGTTGGCGCTTCTTTCTACTCATACACACATCCTCCAGTTGAGCAATGTGTTACAATCGATCATTGACCAGTGACCAACCTATAGTGGCAGCAATTCATTCATCCACTAGTGGCATTTGATAAAAACCCAAAAAATACTTGGAATGCTATCGAAAAAAGAGTTGTGAAAAATACCTCTTACCTTGATCAGCTCAAAGAGATGATCGCAATGGGATAGGTCTCCCTCAAGGGTCCCGAGACACTTGCCTTCCTAAGAAGTGTTGTAGATACCCCTTATTTTGACAGTATCAAAGAGACGATCGTAATGGTTAGGTCTCTCACAAGGTTCCAGTGACACTTGATACTTTTTTTAAGTGGGTTCGGAAAAGGAAAGTAACAACAGTAACTCACAACATTCTAGAAGATAATTGCACTAGAAGATGGACCGAAAAAATTTACAAAAAAATTACCAGGACACAATTAGTAGTGATGTTTGGCAGAGGTTCTAAAAAGGTTCGCACGCCCTTTTACTACAAATTCACACCCCACAGATCAAAGCTCTGATACCACTTGTTATGAAACAACTTCAATTATTATAGCAATAGCAGTACCAATCCAATAATGCAAAATTAACAATACACAATGATATCAATAAATCAGATCCAATTGTCAACAAATCCAATATGCAAATATCAAATCCAAATACAAACGCACGCAAATCGCTTAGCCACTTAGAGAGGGTGAAGTCTCATATGTGTAGCAAACGCGATTAAGAATCGAATATGAAAGATGATCTCAATTACCACCTAACTCTTCCTATTTATAGACTAAATCAATCATTACCCTAACCCTAATGCCCAAGGGCCAACTATTGAAACCTAGGGCCCGAGCTAAATAAAAATAAAGATAGTCGATGTGGCTATATTGGAGACGTTACATCATAGGTATTGATCAAAATACCAGTAGCAGCAGAAGTGAGATCAAAATTCACATGGTCAGAAAGCAGCATTGACCACCTAGTTTCTCGACCTTCTACACCCACCCTCATATGGCAAAGACCAAAGAAGTCCATTCCCCAACAAACTGCAACTTGCTATAATACCATTTAGGTCTTCTCTAATGACTATATCTTGCAAACATTTTCAGGACGATTCCATGTTCCTCATCCAACTCCTTGGAACTAATTTCCCTTGGTGTTAATGGTGTTGAGACTAGCTATGGAGTACCAACACTAGAACCTTGTCCAAACACCTATATGTCTACAATATCATCAATTTCTACAAAATATAAAGAAGATTCTACCTTATCTAAGAAAAATGTCTTTTCATCTACAATAAAATTTGTATTATAATGACCTCATTTTTAGAGACATCAAACAACACATATGCCTTAAGCTCACCATAGCTGACAAACAAGTACCTCTTACAATTTGCATCAAATTTATTTTCTTTCTTTCGAAAGTAAAGGAAAAGCAAGACAACCAAAGATGCCAAGATTACTAAGTTGAGGTGTCCTACTTAACCATGCTTCCTTTGAAGGTAGATATTGAACTACTTTACCAAGACTGTCCTTCAGAAATATCATTGTATTCACACTTTTGCCTGCTATGCAGCATGCACCTCGCCAATTTGATAACTATCCTATTCCTCCTTTCCACTACTCCATTCTATTGTTGAGTGTAAAAAATTGTAAATTGTTTGCGGATTCTCTCGTGTGCACGGAAAAATTATTATCTATCCTAAGAGCCCTATATATCTATCTGAGGAAGTAAACCCACATTTCTCTAGAAGAGTCACAAACCAACAAAAGAAAATAGTTAGCTCTCGAGACTGAGGGTGTTTTCATTTGTCCACACAGATGTGCATGGACCATATAAGATTCCTTTGGTGTGCCATGTATTCCCAGAATTGAATGGTTTTCTATGTTGCTTCTTAGCTAGGCAACCTACATATATGTCCTGCTTTTCCCAAATGGAAGGCAGAGCATGAACTATATTAGTTCTACTAATTACAAAAACATAATAAAAATTTACATGGCCTACCTGCCATGCCAATGTAAACTACTATTTTCCTCTGCAACCAATGCATGTGAGCTCTCTTCACTAAAAGCAAAAAACTTATACAATACTTTTTCTCTAAGTCTTTTGGCCATCACTTTTTCATAATGTATAGTTTTGACCATCGAGTAATCTCCCCAAAAGATTACAGTCAAATCAAGATTCTTTGTGATCTCACCAAAATTTTGTCCATATCAAGCACATACCAAACAATTCTGAAGGTATAGGTGACACCATTGTTCATGGTAAACTTGACATCACCAAACTCTCCTACTATAATGAGACCAACCATTCCTAATTGAAAATTGTTTCCAATTTATTTTCTACAAAGGCAACAAACTAATCTCTTCTAAATGTAAACTGCTTTGAAGCACCAGCATCAAGCCACAATCCAAAAATGAAAAAATGAAATGAAATATTATTAATGTCCGTGGTGGGCCAAAATAAGACCCAAGGGACTATAAGAAGGACAATAATGACTGCCAACTAGCAGGCTAAAAAGCCCAACAAAGAAAAGAACTAAGATAAATACAAGACGAAACCCAACAACCGGGCCAAAGAGAAAGGGAAAAGAAAAGGGAGAGCAGAGGGGGGGAGGGCTGCAGTCCAGAAGAGAGGAGTGCACGCCAAGAAGAACGGAGAGAGAGGAGGGGGGAGGGAGCAGCCCAGGAGGGGCAAGCTCCAAGAACCCCCCAGAAACTAATCTCTCCTAACAGTCGAGGCCGAAGTACTGGAGCTGAAGAAGTCCATGATATGTCTCTGACCAACGCTAGTTCGGAACCCTGACAAACTGTGGGTGCGCTGTCTAGTGACCCTGCTTCCGTCCGAACTGGATGATGTGGGGTGTTTCCGTCCGGAGTCACCTGGTCCGTCGGAGCTAGTGAAGTATGTTGTGATGAGCCGATGTTGAGGAGGGTGAGATCCATCTGGAGGAGAACTTTTATGTCGTCGAAGCTGAGTTATCTCCCTAAGAAAGAGTGCGAGACACCGCTGGTCCGAGTATCTGAAGAAGGTAGAAACAGATCGAGAGTTGTCCCTGAAAAGGCAATGGAATCTACCCCGGATCTCATAATAAATGGGACAACAAAAAATAAAGTGATGAAGGGTTTCAACTTCACCCAAGGGGCAAAACAAGCAAATCCGCTCCTCCATCGGAAGATGGTGATCTGACTCAATCCGGAGTTGGTGAGAACACACCCTGAGTTGCCCAATAGTGATCCGAAGACTATGCATTGTGTGTTGCTGAAGGTATTGTGGAGGAACTATTCTGCCCTCTTGTATCTGTAAGAAGTGCTCATGGTAGAAAGACAGCTTGGGGGAAAGAGGGGCAACAGGAGAGATCCAAGTGCATCTGGTGTACTGGAGACTAACATCCTTCCGGATCTCGTGGAGCATCCTCTCCTTACTAAGCCGAGAGGGGGGAGAACACCCAAAGAATAAGGGGGGAGCTTGTCTATCTGTATCTGAATGCTGGCCAGGAGGGCAGAAACTTGAAAATACCAGCTCCTCCGGCCTCCCCGAGAACTCGGAGAGAGTTCCATCGAGGAGCGAAGGGCGAGGTAAGGGTACCGCCTGCAACCCTCGGGGGTATCTCCGAAAGTACGGATCCTGTGAAGATAACCGATAATCAAGAAGATAATCTCAAGCTGGAGAGGAGAAGCCCCAAACTCTGCCAGAATAATAGAGCGGGGGACTGTGCCCTTGCAACGAATGAATCGTCGAAGAAAGAGTGTCTGGACTCGTTCAACCCGTGACCACTCAGTCGGGCCAAGACTAGGACCCCAAACCACTGACCCATAAGTAATAGTTGGCTTGACCAAGGCATCAAAAATCCTCATCTTCACAGGTATATCCTGAAAATGTGCTTTGAAGCAATTCCTCTCTAGCAAAGACAAAGTTGCATATCCCTTACACACCCGGGCCTAGGCGGCGGGTTTCATACCAAAAGTGGGACCGGTGAAAAGAACCCCCAAGTACACATAAGAGGTGGTGATCTCGACCTCTCGACCTTGGAAAGAGAAGTGGAGATGAGATAGAGCCTCTTTGGTAGTATTGAATACCATAACCTTGGTCTTAGAAAGATTCACCGTCAACTGTCTCGAGTCACAAAAAGCGGCAAGCTTGTCCAGATGGCGTTGAAGCCCCTCAGGGGAAGAGGCCAAAAGAACAACATCATCAACAAAGAGGAGAATAGAAATCAGCACATAGTGAAGAAGGCAACCATCCTCTGCGTGAGCGTTCTCCTTAATAAAAGTCTTAAGCTCGTCGATGAAGATCCCAAAAAGTGTCAGGGAAAGGGGGCACCCCTGTTTCACTCCTATGGTGCTAAGAATACTGTCTGAAAACCCTTGAGGGGAGCGAAACCGACCTTTCACAGTCTCATATAACCGTGTAACCGCTGTCAAAAGTTGCCCAAAGATGCCAACTGACCGAAGTCTCTCAAGAAGTAAATGTCGAGGCACCGTGTCGAAGGCTTTCCTAAAGTCAACAAAGCAACAATAAACCTTCGAGGACCTGGAACGCGCCTCCTCAATAATAGCTCTGAGGACTAGAATGTGATCTGTGGTTTGGTGATCTTGCCGAAAACCAGCTTGGCCAAGAGCCCTGAAACCCTCCTCCTCCAACCTTCGGGAGAGAAGCACATCCAATGTTGTGGCATAAAGCTTGGCAAAGATATGCCCAATCATGATAGTCCTGTAATTATTGGGTTCATGGGGATCACCTGCCTTATGAATGGGGTGAATGATATGTTGAGTCCAAGAATCAGGAAACCCAGAACAAACAGAGAGATTAAAGAGATCAGTGAGGGGCCCAACAAGAGGGTCAATACCATGCTTCAGAAATTCTGCCTGTAACCCATCCAAATCTGTTGCTTTGCTCGTACAAAGTTTCTTGATAGCCTGCTTGACAAGACCAGTAGAAAAGAGGTGGCACGAAGAGGGGGGGAGGGAACAGTAATAGGAGGCTGATTAGGGATGGTATAGAGGGAAGAGGCATGAATGGTCCAAGAGGAAAGATCGATCCCATGAGTAATCCGATCACGGGGGAGGATAAGGCGCCAAAAGGATTTAGGAGACTGTTGAAGGGAGTGGATAAGATCAAGTCGATGTTGAGAGAGGAAGAGACGCTTCTTCTTTCGAAGAAGCATCTTGTAGTCTTTGTGGGAAATGGCATAGAGTTGGGAAGGATTCCGAATGGCATATTTCAACCTTCGGTGGGCAGACTTACATTCCTCATCATACCAGATGTTCATGGGGCAATGACCAGGGGGACGAGGACGGGGGAGGGACGAATAGAGTGGGGGTACGAGTCCAAAGCAGCCTTCCAAATAGTTTGGACCAAGCAAGCAAAACGATCGGAAACATCGGGAAGAGAAGACACCCTGGGGAGAACCTGACGCAACCGGTCCATGTAGGTAAAGGAATAATAATAGTCAAAGTCTATTATGACCCGAGGGGCTGAAGGGGAGGGAGGAGGGGGATGAGTAACAGGAAGGGAAACAACGGATAACGTAAGAGAAAGAATTGAATGATCGGTAAGGGGGGAGGGTGATCAGAGACGCTAAACCGGGAAATGAATGGAATGAGGGTGGTAGAGGAAATAGCATAGTCGACGACACTGGCTCCACCACTATGAGGAAAGCAAGTAAACCCACCGGAATCCGGAAAACAAGATATACCATTGAGAAGCACTAGCCTGTTGGATTCACCCAACTCAATAAGATGCTTACCGTAAGCAGTAACCTGTGTGTCACTGGAGGTTCGAGCAAAACCAAGGTCCTTAGGATCCAATTCCCAAGTCTGCAACTCATCGGTTGTGAGGTCATGAAGAGAAACCTGCATAGGTCCGGTCCGAGCATTGAAATCTCCCAGCAAAAGTATCTCCCCTGAAGTTGAGTATCTAGTAATGTCCTCATAGAGATCTTGGAAAGGGTCCCCGTTCGTGTGAATAGCAAAATTGGACGTGGTGGGGGGAAAGTAACAGGTGGCAATGTATATGTCCCAAAGAGGTGGGTGACGGTGGATTTTAATCCATAAAAACCTGGAGTGGGGGTCAGTCGAAACCAAGGATACCGAACCCTGGAGCCTATCCCTGATAAGAGCAGCAACACCTCCTGAACCTCGAACCCCCTAGAGCGCCGAGTGAGTTGCCGACAATTGGACCACCAAAAGTAACCTGAGATAACTGGTAGGGCCCGCTCAGGACTCTTGTGCGTCTCACAAATAAGAATGATGTCATGTCTGCCAATCACATCAAAAAGGGACCTTGGGGTAGACCACATCGTACCATTGCAGTTCCAGCAAGCTACAACTAGCTTATCTGCCACCCCCCTTCCGTGCCGATGGAGTCATTTGCTAGGCAAGGGTTTGGACCACCCAGGTGGGGGAGAGTCCCTAATCACTGCACACAAATTACGAATAACTGCCCATTTGTTGGCTTTCCTGGCTGCGGCTACTTGTTCCCTTGCTTTCTTCAATTCTTCAACCTGGAGTCGCGTAAGGTCCTCATCAAGGTATATCTTGTCTTGAAGAGTAAATAATTTCCGTTTGGCCCTCAATGCCTTCATATGCTCTTCCGCATTTTTGAAGCGTATAACCAATGTGGAGTCGGGAGAAAACCATGCTCTCTCGAGAGTAACGTTTGTTAACTCAAGAGTGTTGTGAATGAAGGCATTTCCAGCTTGAAGTGGATCAGTAGGTTTGGGCACCCCACAAACCCTGAGATTGAGCGCTTTTGCATTATGGATCCTTTCTTCTTCAATTTAGCCTAGACAGCCAACTCAACTATGGAGGGGAGGGGAAGGGTTCTTCTTTCCAGCTACAACATGAACCTGTTGTCACATTTTGCACGGGGTGCAATGTTTTCAATTTTTGTAAGAGAGCTGCTCTTCCCTCTCCCTCTTCCTCTCTTTCCTCTTCCTCTTCTCCCCCTTTCTCTCTCTTCCCTACATTCTCATTCTTCCCTCTCTCTCTTGAGCCCCTCAGTCAAATCTCAAAAATGACAGCAGTTGCCCTGAAAAATGGCTAAGTGTCAGGGCGCAATCCGACTTCGCAGCGAAGTCGGAGTGCGCCCTCCAGTTGGAGCTTTAAAGCGGTAAAGAGCATACTGAGGTGTTCGGGTTTTTCGCGGGCCATAAACAAGGGTGATAAAATGGACAAAATGAGCTCTGGATATTTTATCATTGCAGATCTTCTCGCCAGCTTTCCGACGATATATTATAATAGGCGATCGGGTTAGCAGATCAAAAGTTATGGTCCCGGGAAGCAGAACCAGGAAACCCAGTTTTGGTGCGAAGTCCGACTGCGCTCAGTTTTGGTGCGAAGTCCGACTTCTCCCAGTTTTGGTGCGAAGTCCGACTTCTCCCAGTTTTTGGTGCGAAGTCCGACTTCTCCCAGTTTTGGTGCGAAGTCCGACTGCGCCCTTCTTCCTGAGCGCACTTGGAAACGATGCCGGGCAGAAAATGACTAAGTGTCGGGCGAAGTCCGATTGCTCCCCCTCTCCAGGGCGAAGTCCGTACGGCGGCGAAATCAGCTTTCACCTATGCGCAACCCGACTTCGCAACGAAGTCGGAGTGCGCCCTTTGACGAGTGCGCAGTAGGGAAATAAACTCGGAAATGCACCCAAGGCATGAAGGCCTTCCCGATCGCAGTCGTTTTCGCTCGCGCAACCCGACGGCGCTCAGATCCTGGGAGAAGTTGGATAAACTGCCTTTCAAGGCAAGCACGTGTCAAACAGCATCATCCATCATCCGACAAGTGTCCAGCTTTGGGATCTGAGCCAAGACGTGCCGAGCAAAAGGACAAGCATGGGCTGCACTACTTATGCCAGCTGCCCCATTTAAAGCTGATTGGAGTTTCCACCTGCCTCAGCTACCCGCATTCCTGTCAATGTAAAGTTCTACCCAACGCGCTGCCACGTAGCTGTTCAACCTTCAGGGAGACCATGCCGAGAGTACAGTCCAGCTCGACAGAAGTCAGCATCAGCAGCTCCACGGCTGCTTTTGTCAGCTAATGTTTGACTGGAACTTTGTGCCCATTAATGTAATCGGGGGGTTCTCAGGCTATAAATACCCACCACATTTTCATTGTAAAGTGGTGGAAGGGGAATGTCTGTTAGGGAACCATTGTAACTGTGCTTCTGCTTATCAATATAAAGTATATGCCTGGATCTGTTCTACTTCTTTTATTTTTTATGTTGCCTCTCCTTTACATTTCTGCTTTACGTTTTCCTGTGTCATGGCTTGTTGATTCGTTTCAGCATTTGGTGGTCAGGTATTCCTGAGGCATTACTTGTGTCATGGCTTGTTGATTCACTTCAGCATTTGGTGGCCAAGTACTCTTGAACTTCATTGATTAGAGGATACATAGAATAAACTTGGTAGCAGTTCCTTCAGTTTGTGTGTTATGTTTATGTTGTTGTCCGTAGTGGTGATTGATGCATTGTCGTGCTGTTAGTTCTCCTTGTAGGGAGAATGTTTGCTAAGGGACCATTGTAGCTGTGCGTACACTGCTTTATACAGGAAGTATACTTAGGTTTTGCAGTTCCTAGTTATGCTTTGTATTTATGATGCAGTAAGTAGTGGTGATTGATGTGTTGCCATACTGTTAGTTCCCCCCACCCAACTCCAATCACATTTGTAAATTCTTTCCGCATTTTTATCTCTTTCCTGCACTCTCATCTCAAACCATAAAACCCACAGGAGCCGGCCTTCTCCGGAGATTGGCACGGAAGGCATTCCTTCCTTCCGGCCTTTCAATGTTGGTTTGCGGGTCTAGGGCGCAATAGCAACAAATCCTTTCCTCATGGCGGATTCGTAACCAACAGTTTTTGGCACGCCCGGTGGGACACTTTGTCCCACATTTGGAAGATCTCAAGCTCGTCCTCACTCGGGCTGACAGTTTCTTTCCGAATACTCGGTGGGACAAGGAAGTTTCCCACCCCCAAACAGAATCGAAGCACTGGTGTTCGCTTCATTGCTGTTCAAAATCAGAGCACCTGGCGACTCTGCACGTTCATATTCTCTGAGTCCGAAAGACCGGTCCTGACGCCTTCATTCAAACGAGAAGGTGGCGAGCGAGGAACCCGGGAAACCAGCCTGACTTTACGAAATTAATACCAACGCTCCAGGCGAGCGCGTCAGGCTGGCTGATTACCAAGCTCGCATAGACGAATCCGTGAGGTGAGACGATCGCTCTCCATATTTTAAGGAAGCCCGAGTTGGTGAATCTTTGGCTTGCCTTCATCTGGCAAAATCACCTGGCGACTCTGACTGAGCTGAAGATCCAGATTTCTTGATCGTAGGCGCCCTTTTTTTAAGCTAATAGAAGACACCCCGGAGGAATCAAGGTTTGGTGAGCAGCCTTGACCTCACAAGCGAAGAAATGAATGTTCACCTACAGTCTCCACCGTGGTGGTATTGGCTCCAACCATCACCGCAACCGGTACCCAAAGAGGGCTCCCGTCTAAAAAATCTCCTTGCCACATCGTTCATCAATTGTACGGGTACCGGCATGAATGACAATCTGCCACGTTGCACCATGTTCGCGACCTGGCAAACTTTGGGAGGCCAGCCGGACTTCAAAGATCATCTGAAGTACAATCAGATCTGGTCCGGACACTGCAGGTTCACCGGATAGGCAACCAAAGCTAGATTTGTGTTGGCGGCATGCCAATAATGCCGCAAAATTTTGAATAAATAATCCGGCTAGTATTCAAAGTTTTAGTTGTTTTCTTAGTTTAGGTTGTGCAGTGTTTTCTTTTCAGTGTTCCAAGAGTGTCGTGGGTGCCAAGGGTTTCAGAAAGAGGTGGCTGCTGGCAGTGAGTATCAAGAGGACAGTGAGGGTGACTCTGTTGCCCAATGGATGAAGGCATGGATTCTTTGCGCCGAGGCGAGCTCGACACCCCGCGAGCCGCCAGAAATGTTGTCACATTTTGCACGGGGTGCAATGTTTTCAATTTTTGTAAGAGAGCTGCTCTTCCCTCTCCCTCTTCCTCTTCCTCTTCTCCCCCTTTCTCTCTCTTCCCTACATTCTCATTCTTCCCTCTTTCTCTTGAGCCCCTCAGTCAAATCTCAAAAATGACAGCAGTTGCCCTGAAAAATGGCTAAGTGTCAAGGCGCAATCCGACTTCGCAGCGAAGTCGGAGTGCGCCCTCCAGTTGGAGCTTTAAAGCGGTAAAGAGCATGCTGAGGTGTTCGGGTTTTCGCGGGCCATAAACAGGGGCGATAAAATGGACAAAATGAGCTCTGGATATTTTATCATTGCAGATCTTCTCGCCAGCTTTCCGACGATATATTATAATAGGCGATCGGGTTAGCAAATCAAAAGTTATGGTCCCGGGAAGCAGAACCAAGAAACCCAGTTTTGGTGCGAAGTCCGACTTCTCCCAGTTTTTGGTGCGAAGTCCGACTGCGCCCTTCTTCCTGAGCGCACTTGGAAACGAGTCCGGCGGGAAAAATGACTAAGTCTTTGGGCGAAGTCCGACTTCGCAGCCGAAGTCGGACCGCTCCCCCTCTCCAGGGCGAAGTCCGTACGGCGGCGAGAAATCAGCTTTCACCGTGCGCAACCCGCCTTCGCAGCTGAAGTCGAAGTGCGCCCTCTGACAGGTGCGCAGTAGGGAAATAAACTCAGAAATGCACCCAAGGCATGAAGGCCTTCCCGACTGCGCTGTTTTCTGCCTGCGCAACCCGATGGCACTCAGATCCTGGGAGAAGTTGGATAAACTGCCTTTCAAGGCAAGCACGTGTCAAACAGCATCATCCATCATCCGACAAGTGTCCAGCTTTGGGATCTGAGCCAAGACGTGCCGAGCAAAAGGACAAGCATGGGCTGCACTACTTATGCCAGCTGCCCCATTTAAAGCTGATTGGAGTTTCCACCTGCCTCAGCTACCCGCATTCCTGTCAATGTAAAGTTCTACCCAACGCGCTGCCACGTAGTTGTTCAACCTTCAGGGAGACCATGCCAAGAGTACAGTCCAGCCCAACAAAAGTCAGCATCAGCAGTTCCGCGGCTGCTTTTGTCAGCTAATGTTTGACTGGAACTTTGTGCCCATTAATGTAATCGGGGGGTTCTCAGGCTATAAATACCCACCACATTTTCATTGTAAAGTGGTGGAAGGGGAATGTCTGTTAGGGAACCATTGTAACTGTGCTTCTGCTTATCAATATAAAGTATATGCCTGGATCTGTTCTACTTCTTTTATTTTTTATGCTGCCTCTCCTTTACATTTCTGCTTTACGTTTTCCTGTGTCATGGCTTGTTGATTCGTTTCAGCATTTGGTGGTCAGGTATTCCTGAGGCATTACTTGTGTCATGGCTTATTGATTCACTTCAGCATTTGGTGGCCAAGTACTCTTGAACTTCATTGATTAGAGGATACATAGAATAAACTTGGTAGCAGTTCCTTCAATTTGTGTGTTATGTTTATGTTGTTGTTCGTAGTGGTGATTGATGCATTGTCGTGCTGTTAGTTCTCCTTGTAGGGAGAATGTTTGCTAGGGGACCATTGTAGCTGTGCGTACACTGCTTTATACATGAAGTAGTTCCTAGTTATGCTTTGTATTTATGATGCAGTAAGTAGTGGTGATTGATGTGTTGTCGTACTGTTAGTTCCCCCCACCCAACTCCAATCACATTTGTAAATTCTTTCGGCATTTTTATCTCTTTCCTGCACTCTCATCTCAAACCATAAAACCCACAGGAGCCGGCCTTCTCCGGAGATTGGCACTGAAGGCATTCCTTCCTTCCGGCCTTTCAATGTTGGTTTGCGGGTCTAGGGCGCAATAGCAACAAATCCTTTCCTCATGGCGGATTCGTAACCAACAGAACCCAAGATTGTTGGTCGACTAGCTTTTGGCTTTGTGCAGCTGACGCTTCTTTCAGACGTTCCTGTTCAACAAGAAGAACAGCATGTGTGTAAATTCGCAGAATTCTAAGGAGGTTGTTCGGTATGTGCAATCTGCAATTGAGTAATAATGGCTTGATGATCCTGAAGTTTATTTTGGAGGTTTGTGATAATGCGGCTACCATCTTTCAATTGGTCTTGCAAGGAGAGTATAATGCTAGTTTGTGTGTCTAGCTGTTTCTGGAGAGAATTCTTTTGTTTAGACAAACGCTGATATGAAACTATAGTGTGAAGGCGTTGGACAAATTTAAGGGGAGAAGCCCACGTCTCATCCATTCTTCCTTCATCAAGAATCCCCATAACTAAGCTAGAAGCCCTAGGGCCGCTCAAGAAACAACAACGCTAGGGCTTGTTGTCACGCCTGAAAAATCCCTTGTTCCTTTATTTGCTCGTGACACTGTTCACGCCGCGACATTGTTCACCCCACAACATTGTTCACCCTGTGACACTGTTCATGCCGCGACACTATTCACATCGGAACACTGTTCAGCCCGCGACATTGTTCATGCTACGACATTGTTCATGTTGCACGACATTGTTCACCCCGTGACACTGTTCACCCCCCGATACTGTTCTCGCCGTGACACTTTTTTACACCCCACGTGACAAAAGTTACTGGGGTGAGAGGGGAATATTTTACTGCTTGTGATGCAAGAATTCTTCTGCCAAGCCAAGGCCATATATGCCTCTTTTAGACCCACCATTTGTGAGAAATTATATTACTTTTCCCTACAGCCTCTCTTGAGATTTCCAAATGTATGTCAATAATAAAACCTAAATCTTAGACTTAACATTACCTATTCTAGAGGAATCACTAGGATTTTGCCAATATTTGTATTAACTTTGTGTCTTGAAACAGAAGCAATATTTGTTCCTGCAAGACTAAACCATTTCTAACCATGTCAATATGCACTCCTTTTGCAATATAAAAGATAATACCTTCTTAAAATCCAATATCCCACTGTGTGCCTCCACATTCAAACACTATAGGAAATTTTATCGTAAAGAGACTGGCTGTTCAACACCAAGGCAACCATATCCTCCTCAACTTTCTTGTCTATGGAAGCAAACTGATAATTGAAATCCTTCAATCTTAGAAGATGGTCTAATAGGGAATAGCTTTGGCCATTGTGGTAAAAAACAACATATCTTTCAGATATGACACCCTACCCTTTTCCAAGTTCTGGCACTTATCCTATGGGCTCTTTCACAAGCCAGACACAAAAGTAGCATTCCTCGCTACAAGGATCAGCTTGTCTGATAGGAAGACTTGACCATGAGCAACACCAGCACAACAATATCCTACTCAACTTTCTTGCCTACTGAAGCCAACTGATCATTGAGGTCTTTCCGTTTTAGAAGATGGTATGGCAGGGAACTAAACATTGGCCATTTTGGTAGAAAAAAAAATATATATGTTTTTCAGTTACAACCCCCTATCCTTTTCTGAGGTTTGGTGCTTCCCCTACGGGCTCTTCCATAAGGCAGCCACATAAGTAAGCCACATAAGTAACATTCTTCAATTCAGGGATCAACTTTTCTAATGTGAAGAGTTTAAGAATAACCAAGCCTTCTCTGTGCTGCTTGTCAAAGACAGCAGGATCAATGTGGTGCCTTTGCTTCTTTCCCTAAACTAACCTATCAAATTCCCCATACTCTCAAATTGCAAGTGTGGTATGACTTTAGACTTCATAGTATTGTCTGGTAAATTTTTGGGATTCAAAACTGTTTACAGCAGAAGTATGTGTACCATAACAATTTATATTTTTGGATCAGTCCAACATCCCATACACCTGCAAAATTCAACATAACCCAAAGCAAACATACTTCTGATTTTCTGGTTTCTAATTTACAAAATATCACTTTTTCAGTGAACCTTACTCTTGAAATCCAATTTTCAGCAAAAACAATAGTGTTTTGGATTGCCAAGTTATACATGCAGTAAACTATACAAGGAAAGCCCCAGTAGAAATACAAACAACCTTAGTGCCTAATTTCCAAAAAAGCTTTTGTTTTCTGGAGTTCACAACCCTAGCACCATAGTTTTTTTGCAGTGCAAATTCATACTAGCAGCCAGGAAATATCCAGTTTTTCTTGTAACAGGTTGTTTTGCAGATTTCTAGAGTGTAATTCCTTCTTAGAAAAAGATTCAAAAATAGACTTTTGATGCAAATGAGGTACTTTCTTTAAAAAGTTTTCTCCAAAAACTGTCTAGAACCAGTGTAGTGGGGTTCACACACCCAATCTGCTGAGTGCATGCTCCCATACCCGATACTGGGTTCGGTCCCAGATGTGCTCTGGGTAATTCAAAGAGTACCTCCATGAACCAGGTCGATTTTCCCTATGCACCTGGTATAAATGTTTAGCAAGAACCAAAATAATTTTGTTTGAGACGTTCAATCCGATAGCAGGGTAGGTGGCGTACACAACTGCAGACTACTACATTAGATAGAAAAATAAATAATCGGACTGAGTGCTAAAGACAAACTGCAGAACTACCATTTTCTCTTATTTGGCTCCTCCCTTTTTATTCCGCTCCACTGGTTTCATTGGCTTCATGTGGGACATTTTGAGGCTAGTACTGGTGGAATAGGACATAGTGGGCTTGCAAATGTAGATTCAGGACCTTGATCATTAATCCTAACTTATGAAAGAGTAGGCTGTTATTTATGCCTTTTTATTTCATTTAAAGACAATTTTAATTTCCGAAATTTTGAAACTATGAATGTTTATGTTTAATATTTACTGTTAATTTTGATCTTTACAAATTAAATTATGAGAATGATAAATGATTAATATTATTGTTTGATATAATAGTTTTGGATTTTTTTTATTTTTAATGTATTCTAATTTTATTAAATTTTATTTTTTAAATACAATTTAATTTATCATAGCCCATTCCCACGCACCCAACTTTCAAAAGTATCACACACAATGCTACCGGAAACGCACCCACACCCATGAACACAGGTAACTTTGTGTAGAACCTAATTTGTTTCTATTCAAGGATAATCTCCTGAAAATTAAGCACAGTTGTACAACTCTTATCTGGTATGTTATGGCTTTCCTTCTGCTTACTCCTGCATTGCCATCTTGGACCTCTTCAAACTGACACAAACTGCTTTGTACAGAGGATGGTTGCTCAGACCACTTTGCTCAGAGATCACAGGGTTGTCTTTGTCCTTTCCTATGCCTTCTCGTGGCATTCCACATCACTGGACAGCAGAATTTCTGCTGTAGATGGCACAGGATCTTTCTGGATGACAATATTTCTCCTGTCAATGGCACAGGATGACAGTGTTACACACCAACTGTCATGGAGGTATGCCTCCTCTACTCACAGACATCTCTACAATGGGCATGAAACTACTCTTGGTATTCAACAGAATTCAAGGGCATAAAATCTTACTTGGATGGCTAGGGATTCATGCTGTACGTGGACAACTGCAATGGAGAATACTTGCCTTATTGTTTGGACAGTTACTTTTTGTGGTATACAAATTTGAAAATTTTGTCTTGAGAATTAATTGGTTAGAAGTTAAAAATTACTTTCTAACTAGTGGAGCTAAGATATACAATTAAACAGCCATTATGGATATGTGGCTTGTAATAAACAAATATAATATTATGACTTGGAATGACTTGTGATATGGCTTCTGCTATATCTCAACCATGCGATAGAGAAGTCTACTTGTGTGTCTGTAGGATCCACTAAGCAACTTGAGCAATGAAAGGTAAATAACTAATTTGATGGACAACCATAACTTGAAACCTTAAAACAAATACTTAAGAGACAGTGGAACCTAATTAAAGCTCTTTTATATTATATACTATTAAAAGGATAATCAAAAACTGAATAAATGAGAACAAAGGGCAGTGGATGGAGGAATGAAGTTACAGAAACAGTTAAGGATATGGGACAACCAGGAGACAGAAGCCTTAAAAGGAGATACAACAATAGAATTACAGTAAAGACAGCTTTTCAGATGAGATATGATTTTAGTACTGGTTGAGCGTCCATGCTTGAAACAAAATACTGTCGCTTTGTCAGTAGTTCTGGCTTGTTCAGAGATTAGAACAAAAAAATATTGTTGCCTGCAATTGTTGTTAGTCATGGAAGGTAAAGAACCAGTCCTGCTGAATGGGGTAGTTCGAGGGTCAAGAAAGAAATATTGCTTAAATATTCATAATTCTGTTCCTTGATTGATAATTAATTGCCCTTTGGTTGGGAGGGCAAGGGCTTGCTCTCACGAGTTTATTACAATACCTTGTTATGTAGCATTTTGAAATCACAACATTCTCTTGGATTGCATTACACAAGGTCCTAATAACTAAGCTAGTCACAATGATTTCAAACAAGTCCCTTAACCATCATTTCTGACACCCCCATTAATGATCATTTCATTGATTTGGAAAACTAACATTTTTTATTAAATCCTTGGACCTTGTCTTTGCTGAATGCTTCAGTGATAATGTCAAGTATTTGATTTTGTGCTACAAACCAATTCAGTATCTTTGGTTTGAACCAAGTCACAAATGTAATGGACCTCTATATAAGCATGTCTTGTCCAGGTGTGAAACAATAGATTTTTAGCTAATTTGACCACACATTGAAACAAATCTGCCTGCAATAATAAAATTAACACAAAATATGACCAAAATGGGAAATGAAACACAAAGTTTATTAATTGCTCGAAATATTACACTATCACAGGCCACTTCAAGGGGGCTACCTCCTTCATAACTCCTAATACAAAAATGCAATTTTCCCTCCCTCTTCTCACATTACAATCCAATATATAAAAAAAACCATACAATGTCTTACAAACCCTAACCCTAAATAGACTTTGCATCGCACTAACTAGTCACAACACTAACTACTACTAATAACATGACTAATTACAATAATTAAATAGTTAGGACATAAGGGTGCTAACATGCCCTCCCCCTTCAAAAGCTTTGTCCTCGAAGCTTAAAATGCGGAAACTGTTGTTGAAACCAGTGCAGTGGCTTCCATGTTGCATCTTCCAACTATAAACCCCACAAGTGCACCAACAATTCAGTGAGAGTGTGGTTGCGAAGTTGGCTTGACCGATGATCCAAGATTGTCAGTAGTTCGAGAAGAATTGACCCTTCACTATCAAGCTCTGGCAAGGTTGTTTGTAGCTAAACATGTTGACCGAGGACCTTCTTCAAACAGATGACATGAAAAACGGGATGGATCTTAGAGGTGGATGGAAGGTCCACTTTATAAGCCACTGATCCAATGCATTGTAAAATGCGATAAGGCCCATAGAATTTGGGAGCTAATTTGTGGCAGCCTTTTATCTTCAAGGATGTTTGCTTATAGGGATGCAAATGTAAAAACACCATATCACCTTCAATGAAAGACCGCTTGGAGTGGTGCTGATCAACGTGTTGTTTCATTCAATTTTGGGCCACTGTCAGGTTGGCCTTGAGAACTCAAATAATGCTCTCATGAGTGGAGAGAGAGGAATCCACAGCTTGTACCTTAGAGATACCTAGAATGTAGGAAAGGAGTGAGGGTGGTGATTGCCCATACACTGCCTCATAAGGTGTCATCTTTGTCGCCATATGATATGTGTTGTTGTACCACCATTCTGCCAAGGGTAACCATTTGGCCCAATGATTTTGTTGCTCGGAGCAAAGCAATGCAAGTAGGTCTCTAGGTACTTATTGACAATTTATGTTTGGCCTTCAGTTTGTGGATGATATGTTGAGCTCATGTTAAGGTGTGATCCCTGGAGCTTAAAGAGTTCCTTCCAAAAGGTGCTAGTGAATGTCAAATCCGGTCACATCCTATAGAAGTTGGAATTCCATAGAGGCGGAAGATTTGATCAAGGAAGGTTTGGGCAACAATGGAGGCTTTATATGGGTGGGAAAGTGGACAAAAGTGGGCATACTTGGAGAGACAGTCCACCACCACAAAAATGACTGATTTTCCTCCAAACTTGGGAAATCCTTCAATAAAATCCATGGATATATTGGTCCAAACTCTCGTTGGAATTGGTAGGGTTTATAGCAACCCTAGAGTCTTAACTGTTTCTCCCTTGTGACGCTAACAGCTGTTGCATTCTTCAACAAAGCATTTATATCCTATTTCATCCCTGTCGAAAAGAAATTCCAACGAACTCTTTCATAGATCTTGAGAAATCCAGAATGCCCAACGGACGAAGAAATATGAAGTTCCTGCAAGAGTAATCAAGTTTGTAGCCTAGATCGAAAGAGATATGTTGAAGGAGTTGTTGAACCGAAACATCTAGAAGCCATGTCTGTTGAATCTCCTGCACGCAATTAGGTATTGGCAAGGATAAAGCACACAATGATGGCAAAGCTTCAATTTTGCGAAAGAGAGCGTCAACAACTGCATTATCCTTACCCTTCTTATATACAATCTCGTAATCATAGCCTAATAGTTTGGAGACCCACTTTTGTTGTTCCGAAGAGGACACACACTACTCCAAGGAGTATTTATGGCTATGATGATCGATCTTAATATGAAAGTGCCGACCCACAAGATAAGGACGCCATTTAGTCACCACATGAAGTATGGCAAGCATCTCTTTCTCATAAGTTGATTTGGCCATATTCTTCCCTACAAGGGCTTTGCTGGTAAAGGCCAAAGGTCATCCTTGTTGCATCAATACTACTCCGATGCCAATTCTAGAGGCATCACTCTCGATAGTAAAGGGTTTAGAGAAATTTGGCATGGCTAAGACAAGTGTTGTACACATAGCTTGCTTAAGAGCATCAAAAGTTGTTGCAACTACCTTGGTCCATGTGAATGCATTATTTTTTACTAAGGCGATCAGAGGGGATGCAATCTTACCGTATACCTTGTGACACCTAAAATCCACAAAGGCTCTTGAGAGTTTTTGGAGTTGGCCAAGTCTACATGTCTTCAATTTTCTTGTGGTCCACCTTTACTCCTTCAGCTAATACTATATGCCCAAGATACTCAATCTCTGGTTGCCCAAAGGAACACTTGGAATGCTTGACAAACAATTGGTTGTCAGCTAGAATTTGGAGTGTTTGATCCAAGTGAACTAAGTGTTCATCCTATGTTTTGCCATAGATTAAGACATCATAGAAAAAAAACCAGAATGAATTTCTTGAGGAATGGATGAAATATCTCATTCATCAAGCTTTGGAATGTGGATGGGGCATTTGTAAGGCCAAAGGGCATGACAAGAAATTCAAAGTAACCTTCATGGGTGCCAAAAGTGGTCTTAGGGATATCTTCTTCTCAGAGATGATTCTCGTGATATCCTAATTGTAGGTCCAACTTTGAAAATAAACACGCCCCATGCAATTCATTAAGAAGTTCATCAATCATTAGAATTGGAAACTTATCCTTGACTGTGATCTTGTTTAACTCCTCGAAATCCACACACAAACACCATGAACCACCATCTTTCTTTCTAACTAAGAGTATTGGTAAATAATTGGGGCTAACACTTGCTCGAGTAATCCTTGCTTGGAGTAATTATTGCACCATCTTTTCAATTTCTATTTTTTACATATAAGGAAAGTGATAGGGCCAAATATTAGGGGGCATTCTTCTTGGGAACAACTGAATGGACTGGTCATGTGAACAACGACGGGGAAGCTCATGCAGCTCATTGAAGATGGGGGTATGGCGGTCCAAGAGTTTAGTCAATTCCAAAGATTGGCTCAAGTCAATAGACTTTGTAAGCTTCATGGTACAAAGCTAAGCCACAATGCCATGAGAACCCTTTTTTAAAAGCTTCTCCATGCAATGGGAGCTTATGATGCTCAATGACATTGCTTGAAGGCCTTAAAGAGTATATTGATGGCCATTCTCTATAAATTGCATCCATATTTTGACAAAGTCCCATAAGACAGGTCCTAAGGTGCATAACCATTGGGCACCCAAAACCACATCACAGCCACCCAAAGATAGAACAAACATATCCGACTGCAAGTTGTAGTCCCCTATTGAGAGCCGAACATTCCTACATTTGCCCTTACAAGGTAGTGTTCTCCCATTGGCAATCATGACTTCAAAGTTGGAGATTGGATACACATAGCAATCTGCTTTTGGGCAATTAGAGGATCCAAGAAGTTGAGTACTACCACTGTCTATGAGAATAGTGAGGGGATGTTTCTTGAAGTACCCTCGAACTTTCAAGGTTTGTAGTGTAGTAATCCCTGCTAAGGCATGCACTGAAATTTCTGGTGTTGGGCCTCTTGGATGTCTTGAACCTCCTTTATGTCTTTTAGTTGGGTGGGTCATAATCTTCAGAAGGAAGAGTTGACCCCATATCTAAGAGATAATTTTTTTTCCACACACATGCCAAGGGGAGTGCTTTTGATCACAATTATAACACAATCCCTTGTCACGGCAAGCTTTCATCTCAACCTTGTTCAAGCAATTGATCGGTGTTGGGTGTCCTGATTGGGCGTGCAAACAGATGGTAGATTTCTAAGCGGTAGTGCTTTGTAGGGACATCACTGAGCAACAAATTTATATTCAACCAATTAAGCTAAGCAAATAGAAAACATCATATCTTGAGGGTTGAACATTTTCACTTTTGCCCTGATATCCTCCTTCAACCCACTAATAAAACAACTACGAAAGGTGTCATCTAGGCTTTCTATCCTATTTGCCAATTTTTCAAATTAGGTTTGATAGTCGCAACCCAGTTTGTCAAAGTTTGGTTAATGCGCCCGTGAAATCTTCATATTTACTGGACTGTAACAACCCTCTTAGCGCAACTATAGATTACAAGATGAATTGATGAGATATATCTACGTTTATTCCTAGAATATGGTACTGTTGATGGCTATTGTGCTTGCAGGACCAGGTAAACTTCTCCGACGGACAAAAAAAAGAGATTGGTCGAAGAAGGTAAGTTGGGATATGATGGCAGTGTGAAAGAACACCACGGCCCGTGAGTACATGGAAGCTCACGTAATTGCATATCATATAGGGCATCATGAATGACTTGCATTATGTGTGTGCTTTGTTTTGAAAATATGTTTGTTGTTTGTCAAAAAATGATGAATACATATAACCTTTGTTGGCAATGAAAGTGCCTAGGGCATGGGAGCCATTTTCTATTAAATCATTTGATGAATTAAAGATTATTTGAATGCCTATTTTTGAGTTTATGAAATAGTATAACATTAAATAATTAAAAATAAGAAGAAGAAAAAAAGAAATATATATTGATTAACAAATATATTTAATTAAATGAAAAATTTGGATAAAATAAAAACAACTTGGTCATTAATTGGGAGAGTGGATGTCTAGCTAGAGGAAGTTCCGAAGGAAGTTGCATGAAAATCCACTTGTTTCAATCATTTCATCGAACAGGAAAAACGAGAAAGGAGGAAGGGAAGTTAAGGAGCATGTTTTTAGTTTTTACATCTTTTATCGGGCATGGGCTAATCTGCAGAAATAAACATATCTACATTTGGCATCCTGTGTTGGGCACATTTCAAGAGTCTTGGTTTTGAAGAAAGAAGAAAAGGGCAAAAACAAACGAAGGATTTCAGGTCGGGTCTTTTGCCTCTGAATGAATGTCTTTATATGACTTGGTGTATGCGCTGTTTAAATAAACTGAAAAAGCTAGAACGAATCCGATATGCTAAGTATTGTTAATGAGGAATGGAAATTTTGTTTTCTATTATTAGAATGAATAGGAGAAAATGCATGCTTAATTAATTAATGTGTAAATGGTACTCTGTGTGCATATGGCTGCATGGTTCTCTTTTTATCTGACTGTGTGGATTCTGGCTGTGAAAGTCACACAGTCTCCCTTCCATGTTGATAACGCAATTTTAAATTCATGCCCTTTTGTTGGTGTTAACTAGTTTGTCCCTTGGTTGCCTATACAATGTGATTGAATGGGAAATTGTCTCCTCTGTGCATACCCGGACCCTAGCGGTCAACTGTACTTGCGTTATCCGTTGGGCGTCTTCTGTTGCTAACAGTAGTGATGGGGAGTATTATCCGTCGCCATGCCTTGTCTCAAGAACAGGACAGATAAAGGAGAGGAAGTTCGTTTGTTTAAAGTCTTCCTGTTGATGCGTCTTTAAATTGTCTAATTATGGTTGAAACAAATGGGCCGGATATCTTCCTTAAATAGGATTTTTTTTTAATTTACTAAATTTGTGTTGTGCATTGTTTCTAAAAAATATTTCGTTATGGAAAAACGCATGCATGTTAAAAAGTATAGTGTATATTGAAAGGTCTTGTCTATTGCTATGTGAAAGATGATGTATTTCAATATTTGGTAGCTAAATGCATTCATAATAGCATGCATTGCATTCATCATCAGGTCGTCTAATCCCTTTTGAAACTTCTCAAACCTCCAGTCGTTGGGTGTGATGGTGATAGAGAAGCACTCAGTTGGAGTCTTCGGTTCATCAGTTTATCCTTGCTTCAACAATAGGAGCTAAGACCCATTTTCTCTCTCAAAATAAGGGATAAGATATTGCAATGTAACACGGCCTGTTGAGTCATGAATGTGATGATCAGCGGCATGATTATATATATGTATATATACTACCTGATGTGTAAATTAGTATTTGGAAAAGAAACAGTCATTTTTTTACTTCAAATGAACAGTAGCTGACTAATTATTATATCACCTGTTTTGTGATATGGAATAATGCATTTATGGATATTTCTGGACAACGTTATTTATTTTTGACTGATATGGGACATTATCATTATTTTAAATATGCATTCATTGCTTGGAATGTTAAGCTAAATAGAGGCAAAATTTAAGACCATTGCTATTGAAACCTATAAGTGTATTTTGAAACGGAATTACTGAAATGCTTCGAAATTGCTGGGTAAAAACCATAGGAAATGTTTTGTGTATTAGAAAGCATACATGACTTTTAGAAGAATCAAATCGTTCTCTCTACATAATTGGAACTAGATGCTTTTCTTTTAGAGAAATTTACTAAAGAATTCAACTCCATACTATTCTCTATTCTTTTAAAAAAAACTGAAGGTGTAATGTCGTTGTGAACCACTGGATGTTATTTGGTTTTCTAAGTCTTCTTTAATAAGAATAGGAAGCATTGGAATTGTTTGAAATTATTAAATGAGTTAGGTTTTAGTTGAATACTCCATTATGCAAACCGAAAACGTGTTATTAGGTTTATTGTTTTTGAAAACCATTGAATCATGGCCATAACGTGACAATTTTAAACCCTCTACGTTGTCACTTTTCTTAACTAAAAGGCTTCAGAATTGTCCGCGTCCCAAATTATTAGCCCTCAGCTAATGAGTTATGGTTGGCGACCCACATAAACTCGGCTGAAAGAAATAGTTCATTTACTTTAAAACTATAACTACTTAGTTTTACTTGACTTAGTGCGAGAAATAACCACCTTATAAGATTGTTATCTTATTGAATAAAGTGAGTTTACTTTTAATTTGTTGATATAAATAGTTTCAGTAAGGTATAATGAGTTATGGTAATTTATTTGGTTCGTGAAGATATGTATATATATATATACAAAAGGTAGCAAATATCTACATAAAATTTTTGGTAGTTAGATAATGATGAAGAGGATTAGGTGAATCTTCTCTTCGGAACCTTGAACCTTAAAAGGATGTACAGTTATATGTTGTAACAATATTATTAGAAAGCAACTAAGTGAAGGAAATGAATCATTACATCTAATGTCATAGGATAAGACTAGCTTTAAAATTGATCCTAGGCTAGTTTAAATGTTCAACGCATAAAGTGTTTATTAGAATAGAATATTTCCTTAAGAAAATGATGCGGAAATCAAGAAGTTGGGCAGGAAGAGTCCACCATAAGACCTCAAAAGAGGCCACGAACAGGGGTCAGAAAAGGACCCCGGAAAGAGAGGCAAATGAAACAACTTAATGAACCTCCAACAAATGAATCTACCAGGGAGGATGGAAGTATGGCAAAGGTAGTTCAATTGCTTCAAACACATATGGAACAACAGAAAGAAGAAATGGAACAACAAAAGGCACATATGGCCCAACAACATGAGTTAATTGTCCAACAACAAAAACTGATAGAAGACTTAACTAAGAGTAGGGAACCTAAAGGCAGATAGGAGGAAGCACCTAATGAGTCTGCAGGAACTAGTAGGGCCCGAGTGGGAGTTGAATTGGCCAAAGACATGAAAAATGTTAAGATTTCAAAATTTGATGGTAGGGAGGATGGAGATGCTGCAAAAAATTGGTTGAATGAAGTTGAAACATACTTTTCCATGAAACTTTTGTCATCAGAATCTAGAACTGCATGGGTTGTCCTTCATTTGGTAGGAGCAACTTTAGATTGGTGGAAGACCTATAAGAAGGGAAAGGGCATTGAAGTCATGGACCTCAAGTGGGAGGACTTTGTTGAAGAGTTTAGAAAGAGATTCCTGACTAAGCAGTTCTATATTGAAAAATTTACTGAGTTCTCCACCCTACAACAGGAAACAATGAATGTTCGAGAATATCACCAAAGATTCATCCAACTACTGAAGTATGCACCCGAGTATGAGAATAATGAAGAAATGAAGGTACAAAAGTTCATTTTGGGACTTCACCCAAAGATCAGAATTGTGATTAACTTGCTCAACCCTAAAGATCTCCCTAAAGCCTATGATTTGGCCCATAAGGAAGAGGCTAATCAGGAAGCCAAGAAAGCATATTTCAACTATCAGAAGTTATCTGAGAAAGAAAAGGATGAACTTAGAAAAAGAAAGAGTGTAGGATTCATGAAATGGGAAAAAGATCAGAACAAAAAGGTTGAGGGGAGGGGATCAAGCCAAGTTTGAGAATAGAAATAGAAACAGAAACAGGTTTTAGAATAACAAGGATAGAAGAGATGGAAAGGGGTATCAAAGAAGAAATGAACCGAGACCAACATTTCAGGATAAAGCTAAGGAATCAATACCTCGAAGCAGGAAAGAGGACAGCAACAAGGACAATAGGGCTCCTGCAGCTGGTTGTTATGTTTGTGGTGGTCCCCACTTTGCGAACAAGTGCCCTCTGAGAGCAGATCGCAAGAAGGCACCAAAGGAATCTACCCATCGAATCTTTGCCGCGACAGGTAGTCCTATACTCGATGGGCAAGTTACTCCTTTTCTCTTGAATGGTAAAATCTATGATAGAAATGTGTGCATTTTAATTGATAGTGGAGCTACTAACAGTTTCATTTCTACTAGCTTAGTGAGGGACATACCGGAAAAGCCTAGATTTTTGGCAAATGGATGGAAGGTAGAATATGGGTCAGGGCAGACCTATTTAGTTGACCAATGCTTATTTGACCCTCACATTACCTTACCTCAAGGTAAAACCAGTTGGCACTTATATGTGGCTCCCCTACATGCCTTTGATATCATTCTTGGTGTAGATTGGCTTAAAGCCCATAAAGCCCTCCTAAATTTTGAAGATAGGTGGATAGAGTTCACAGATGAATCTAATCAGTGAATTAGAATTCATTGTGACCGTGGTTCTTTTAGACCACATTTATTGACAGCTATGCAAGTGAAGAAAGCAATAAGGAAGAGAGGAATGATTTATGTGGTCAAGATGAATAAAAAGGAAGAAACCGAAGCTGACTCAGACCTCTTCCAAAAGTATCCCATCCTGAGTGAGTTTAAGGATGTTTTTCCTGAAGACCTACCAGGTCTACCTCCCCAACGAGAATTTGATTTCTCAATAGAATTGTTGCCTGGAGCTGCACCAATTGCTAGGTCACCATATAGGATGACCCCTATTGAGTTACAAGAGCTCAAGACACAACTTCAAGACTTGTTAGAGAAGGGACTTATTAAGCCCAATGTGTCACCATGGGGTGCTCCTATTCTCTTTGTTAAGAAGAAATATGGATCCTTAAGGTTGTGCATAGACTATCGAATGCTCAACAAGGTTACCATCAAGAATAGGTATTCATTACCTAGAATAGATGATCTTTTTGATCAGTTGAAAGGAGCTACCATATTTTCAAAAATTGATCTTAGATCGGGATATCATCAGCTAAGAATTCATGAGGAAGACACACATAAGACTGCTTTTAGAACAAGGTATGGACACTATGAGTTCATGGTCCTACCTTTTGGTTTGACTAATGCCCCAACTACTTTTATGAACCTCATGAACAACATTTTTCGAGAGCAGCTAGATCATTTTGTGCTCGTATTCCTTGATGACATACTAATCTATTCTCGAAACAAGGAAGAGCACGACCAACATATGAGAATTGTACTTGAGACCCTTAGGAGAAATCAATTGTATGGGAAGCTATCAAAATGTGAATTCTATACTCCTCAAGTACAATATTTGGGGCATATAGTCTCTGCTGAAGGAATTGTTGTTGATCCCAAGAAAATTGAAGCTATTATTAATTGGCCTGCACCCACTAACGTAACTAAAGTGCGTAGTTTTATGGGAATGGCAGGTTATTACAGATATTTTGTAAGAGGTTTTTCAAGAATTGCTCAACCCATAACAAATCTCCAAAGAAAAGGGAAGGCTTTCAAGTGGACTGGTCAGTGTGAAGAAGCTTTCCAAACTCTAAAGGAGAGATTAACGACCACACCAATTCTTAAGTTACCTGATCCTTCCAAGAAATTCACAGTGTGCACCGATGCATCTATTGAGGGATTAGGAGGAGTCCTTACCCAAGATGAAGTGGTCATTGCCTATGAATCATGAAAACTTAAGAGGCATGAGGTAAACTATGCTACTCATGACCTAGAGTTGGTAGCAATCGTGCATGCTCTTAAGATTTGGAGGTATTATTTACTTGGGAAACCTTTTGAACTCAAAACAGATCATCAAAGTTTAAAGTACATATTTACTCAACCCTTGTTGAATGCTAGACAACGTCGGTGGATGGAGTTTTTGGTAGAGTATGATTTTGGCATCGAATATATCAAGGGTAAGGAGAACAAGATAGTAGATGCCTTGAGCAGGAGAGGGCATATCACCACAATGACATAGTGTCATTATGATTTGGTAGATCAAGTTAAGGAATTGCAACAGAATGATGATTTTTGTAAGAAATATCAAGCTCAGATTGAGCAAGAACCTAAAAGAACACAGGTTTTGTACTTAGGGATGATTTGCTATACTTCAAAAATAGATTAGTTATTCCAAATTTGGGTGGATTAAGAGAAACTATCCTAAAGGAGGCACATAATACTCCTTACTCCGCACACCCAGGTGGGGTGAAGATGCGGGAGAATTTGAGGAAGGCCTTTTATTGGTCGGGAATGAAGAAAGATATTAATAATTTTGTGGCTAGGTGTTTGGAGTGTCAAAAGCTCAAAGCAGAACATTTGCATCCAACAGGTCGATTGTACCCACATGACATTCCACACAAGAAATGGTAGGTTGTCTCGATGGACTTTGTGGTTGGATTACCTAAGACTAGATTTAGACATGATGCAATACTAGTTGTAGTAGATAAATTAACCAAAGTTGCACATTTCATACCTGGGAATGTACAGGATGATGCACCTACCATTGCAAATAAGTTTGCCAGGGAGATAGTGCGATTACATGGGTTTCCAGAAGTTATAATCTCAGATAGGGATTCCCGCTTTACTTCAGAATTCTGGCAAGCTTTACATCAAGCTTTGGGAACCAAACTTAATATCAGTTCTGCTTATCACCTTGAAATAGATGGACAAACTGAAAGGGTGAATCAGGTCCTTGAGGATATGTTGTGAATGTATTGTATGGACCAACACACCAAATAGGAAGACTATCTGTACCTAGTTGAATTTGCTTACAATAATAGCTATCATGCTTCACTAGGTATGGCCCCATTTGAAGCCTTGTATGGGAGAAGGTGCAAGACTCCTTTATCTTGGGATAATCCAAAGGATCGAGTAGTGATCGGGTTGGATACTGTAAAAGAGATGGAGGAACAATTAAAAGGAATTCACCAAAAGCTCAAAGAGGCCACGGATCACCAAAAGAGCTATGCGGACCTCAAAAGAACACCGAGGGAATTCTCTGTGGGAGACAGAGTCTTCTTAAGGGTGAAACCTACAAAGAGTTCCATTAAGTCTTCCAAACTTGACCCTAGATTTGTGGGTCCATTTGAAATTATAGGTAAAATAAGTCTTGTTGCCTATAGACTTGCTCTGCCACCTAGTTTATCAAAAATCCATGATATCTTCCATGTGTCCCTCCTTAGGAAATACATTGCTGATCCTACTCACATTTGGGATGTTTCTAACTTGCAGATGTCAAACCCCCTGCAAATTGAGGTCCGTCCAGTCAGAATACTTGGTTTCAGGACCAAGAGCTTGAGGAGGAGAAACATTGATCAATGTCAGGTCCAATGGGACCAATACTCACAGAAATGCCACATGGGGGAATGTGGTTGATATGAAGAAACAATTTTCTTTCCTGTTTGAGTGAACATGAACATTTTTAATTACTATGTAGATTTATGGATGTATATGTGGACTAATGTGTAGGGTTGTTTTTGAGAATATGTTTTGGTTAATGTATGTGGTTGAATGTAAATATGAAACGTTGTTTGGAGTTGTTGAGTTACTGAATTATTTGTGTGAATATATATATATATATATATATATATATGTTTTAGATTGTATAAACATGCAATAAAACACAGGATTGTGTTTATTTCTAGTGGGGGAGGATGTAACAACCCTCCTAGCACAACTATTGATTACAAGATGAATTGATGAGTTATACCTACTTTTATTCCTAGAATGTGGTACTGTTGATGGCTATTGTGCTTGCAGGACCAGGTAAACTTCTCCGACGGACAAAAAAAAGAGATTGGTCGAAGAAGGTAAGTTAGGATATGATGGCGGTGTGAAAGAACACCACGGCCCATGAGTACATGGAAGCTCACGTAATTGCATATCATATAGGGCATCATGAATGACTTGCATTATGTGTGTGTTTTGTTTTGAAAATATGTTTGTTGTTTGTCAAAAATTTATGAATACATATAACCTTCGTTGGCAATGAAAGTGCCTAGGGAATGGGAGCCATTTTCTATTAAATCATTTGATGAATTAAAGATTATTTGAATGCCTATTTTTGAGTTTATGAAATAGTATAACATTAAATAATTAAAAATAATAAGAAGGAAAAAAGTAAATATATTGATTAATAAATATATTTAATTAAATGAAAAATTTGGATAAAATAAAAACTTGGTCATTAATGGGGAGAGTGGATGTCTAGGTAGAGGAAGTTCCAAAGGAAGTTGCATAAAAATCCACTTGTTTCAATCATTTCATCAAATAGGAAAAACGAGAAAGAAGGAAGGGAAGTTAAGGGGCATGTTTTTAGTTTTTACATCTTCTTTTATCGGGCATGGGCTAATCTGCAAAAATAAACATATCTGCATTTGGCATCTTGTGTGGGGCACATTTTGAGTATCGGGTCTTTTGCCTCTGAATGAATGTCTTTATATGACTTGGTGTATGCGTTGTTTAAATAAACTGAAAAAGCTAGAACGAATCGGATATGCTAAGTATTGTTAATGGGGAATAGAAATTTTGTTTTCTATTATTAGAATGAATAGGAGAAAATGCATGCTTAATTAATTTATGTGTAAATGGTACTCTGTGTGGATATGGCTGCAAGGTTCTCTTTTTATCTGACTGTGTGGATTCTGGCTGCGAAAGTGTCACAATCTCCCTTCTATGTTGATAACGTAATTTTGAATTCATGCCCTTTTGTCGGTGTTAACTAGCTTGCCCCTTGGTTGGCTATACACCGTGATTGAATGGGAAATTGTCTCCTCTGTGCATACCCGGACCCTAGCGGTCAGCTGTACTTGCGTTATCCATTGGGCGTCTTCTGTTGCTAAAAGTAATGATGGGGAGTATTATTCGTCGCCATGCCTTGTCTCAAGACCGGGACAGATAAAGGAGAGGAAGTTCGTTTGTTTAAAGTCTTCCTGTTGATGCGTCTTTAAATTGTCTAATTATGGTGGAGACAAATGGGCCGGATATCTTCCTTAAATAGGATTTTTTTTTAATTTACTAAATTTGTGTTGTGCATTGTTTCTAAAAAATATTTCGTTATGGAAAAACGCATGCATGTTAAAAAGTATAGTGTAGATTGAAAGCTCTTGTCTGTTGCTATGTGAAAGATGATGTATTTCAATATTTGGTAGCTAAATGCATTCATAATAGCATGCATTGCATTCATCATCGGGTCGTCTGATCCCTTTTGAAACTTCTCAAACCTCCAGTCGTTGGGTGTGATGGTGATAAAGAAGCACTCGATTGGAGTCTTCAGTTCATTAGTTTATCCTTACTTCAACAATAGGAGCTAAGACCCATTTTTTATCTCAAAATAAAGGATAAGATATTACAATGTAACATGGCTCTGTTGAGTCATGAATGTGATGATCAGAGGCATGATTATATATATGTATATATACTACCTGATGTGTAAATTAGTATTTGGAAAAGAAACAGTTATTTTTTTACTTCAAATGACCAGTAGCTGACTAATTATTATATCACTTGTTTTGTGATATGGAATGGATAGTTCTGGACGACGTTATTTACTTTTGACTGATATAAGACATTATTATTATTTTAAATATGTGTTCATTGCTTGGAATGTTAAGTTAAATAGAGGCAAAATTTAAGACAATTGTTATTGAATCCTATAAGTGTATTTTGAAACGGAATTACTGAAATGCTTCGAAATTGCTGGGTAAAAACCATATGAAACATTTTGTGTATTAGAAAGAATACATGACTTTTAGAAGAGTCACATCGTTCTCTCTACATAACTGGAACTAGATGCTTTTCTTTTAGAGAAATTTACTAAAGAATTCAACTCCATACTATACTCTATTCTTTTATAAAAAACTGAAGGTGTAATGTCGTTGTGAACCACTGGATGTTATTTGGTTTTCTAAGTCTTCTTTAATAAGAATAGGAGGCATTGGAATTGTTTGAAATTATTAAATGAGTTAGGTTTTAGTTGAATACTCCATTATGTGAACCGAAAACGTGTTATTAGGTTTACTGTTTTTGAAAACCATTGAATCATGGCCATAACGTGACAATTCTAAACCCTCTACGTTGTCACTTTTACTAACTAAAAGGCTTCAGAATTGTCCGCGTCCCAAATTATTAGCCCTCAGCTAATGAGTTATGGTTGGCGGTCACAGTCTTTGACCCACATAAACTCGGCTGAAAGAAATAGTTCATTTACTTTAAAACTATAACTACTTAGTTTTACTTGACTTACTTAGTGCGAGAAATAACGCCCTTCTAATATTGATATCTTATTGAATAAAGTGAGTTTACTTTTACTTTGTTGATATAAATAGCTTCAGTAAGGAATAATGAGTTATGGTAATTTATTTGGTTCGTGAAGATATATATATATGTACAAAAGGTAGCAATTATCCACATAAAATTTTAGGTAGTCAGATAATGATGAAGAGGATTCGGTGAATCTTCTCTACGGAACCTTGAACCTTAGAAGGATGTACAGTTATATGTTGTAACAACATTATTAGAAAGCAACCAAGTGAAGGAAATGAATGATTACATCTACTGTCACAGGATAAGACTAGCTTTAATGGCCCTAGGCTAGTTTAAATGTTCAATGCATAAAGTGTTTATTAGGATAGAATATTTTCTTAAGAAAATGATGCGGAAATCAAGAATCTAGTTTGGATAGTAAAATAAATTAACAAAACATTTTCCATAACGAAATATTTTTTAAAAACAATGCACAACACAGATTTAATAAATTCAAAAAATAATAAAATTCTATTTAAGGAAGATATCTGGCCCATTTGTCTCAACCATAATTAGACAATTTAAAGACGCATCAACATGAACACTTAAAACAAACGAACTTCCTCTCCTTTGTCTGTCCCGATCTTGAGACAAGGCATGGCAATGGATAATACTTTCCATCACTACTGTTAGCAACAGAAGACGTGTTGGTGCGAAAAACGGCATCGGACATGCGGGGGGCGTGCTCGAAGGTTTCCGACCAATATTGAATGGCCACCCGGCCCGGGAGAGGTAAAGGTGGTCGATCTCCGGAGATGGTCGGCTCCTTTGGTTCCAGCTACCTATGCCGCAAAGGAGAAAAAGGGGAAAAGAGGACGAGAAAGAAAGCAAAGGAGGTCGTAAACGGAACTGACAAGGACGGTGTATGGCCGCATCAAGACATACTCCTTCGACGTAGTCGGCGCAAACAGCAACGAACCACCTAACAGATCAGCCCGCCCCGTCTTCACTTCTCCTTCGGCTCGGCATGCAAGGGCGAATTCCAAAACCAGCGGGAAGGTGCATGAAATCCAAGCAGCAAAATTAGAGCGCTCCCACTCGATTGGCTTTAACAGAAAATAAACCACGACACCCAATGGTGAATGCGAATTCAATAACCACACAGCTAGACTCGTGAAATCCAGATAGCAGAATTAAGCGAACCAACTCAAACGGCCATCGCAAAAATAGACATTCACACGAAGGCAAAAGCAGAATGAAAGACAGATTGAGAGACCAAACAGTGATTTACTATTAGTTACAAGTGACGAAGAATTACATATATTGTAAAGGCCACAGATCCGCCCTTTGGAATGGCAGGCATTCTGCCATTTATAAGAGTTTTTACAATAGATTCAAATTCAAGCATTGATGGCTTTAGGGTGGAAGAATCACGCTGGAACGGTCAGAAGATCTGCTGACGCTCTGCTTTAGGAGGAAAGGCAATTGTCCGGAGGGGGTTAGGTGCTTCTGCATCAATCCAGGCCTTTGATCATTCTAACATTCTTGTTGGGCTATAAATTTGCCTTGCCCCTTCGTACCACAGGAAGCCAGGAGTTAATTACCTCTGAATTCGTGTATTTTCGATTACCCCCTTTATGCCCATCCACCAAATGTACGAGGTGGCCAAGATCAATAATGCCTTTCCCTCTTGGTAAATGACGACCTCGATCTTGGACGGCTATTCGGGCACAGTTCCCTGTTTGACTACCTTCCCAATTCTTAGCTTTGTAGACAGATATCCTGGCTTGAAATTTACTCGTTGCTCTCCCCAAAGTCCCGTCCACTTCGAGGATGGGGATTTGGGAGCAGAAGTTCTTTTGCAACTTTCCCATTCTTCCGTCCTTCTAGGGCGGGCGTTTGGGATTCAGCTTCAATGCTCACCTCCTCGTCTTTCCGCTCGTCCTTCAATGCTACAAAATGGGGCACTTTGCCATACTAACATCTCGCCCCAAAAAAAAAAGAGTGGGTGAAGGGGTGCCAAAAATTACCAACAAGACGCCCAACGGATAACGCGAATATAGTTGACTGCTAGGGTCCGAGAATGTACAGAGTCGACAATTTCCCATTCAATCACGGTGTATAGCCAACCAAGGGACAAACTAGCTAACACCAACAAAAGGGCATGAATTCAAAATTACATTATCAACATGGAAGGGAGACTGTGACACTTTCGCAGCCAAAATCCACACAGTCAGATAAAAAGAGAACCATGCAGCCATATCCACACAAAGTACCATTTACACATTAAGTAATTAAGCATGCATTTTCTCTTGTTCTTTCTAATAATAGAAAAACAAAATTTTCATTCCCCATTAACAATACTTAGCATATCCGATTCGCTCTAGCTTTTTTAGTTTATTTAAACAGCGCATACACCAAGTCATATAAAGACATTCATTCAGAGGCAAACGACCCAACCTGAAATCCTTTGTTTTCGCCTTTTTCTTCTTTCTTCAAAACCAAGACTCTTGAAATGTGCCCAACACAGGATGCTAAATGCAGATATGTTGTTTTTGCAAATTAGTCCATGCTCGATAAAAGATGTAAAAACTAAAAACATGCCCCTTAACTTCCCTTCCTCCTTTCTCGTTTTTCCTGTTCGGTGAAATGATTGAAACAAGTGGATTTTCATGCAACTTCTTTCGGAACTTCCTCTAGTTAGACATCCACTCTCCCAATTAATGACCATGTTGTTTTTATTTTATCCAAATTTTTCATTTAATTAAATATATTTATTAATCAATATATATTTCTTTTTTTTTTCTTATTATTTTTAATAATTTAATGTTATACTATTTCATAAACTCAAAAATACGCATTCATATAATATTTAATTCATCAAATGATTTAATAGAAAATGGCTCCCATGCCCTAGGCACTTTCATTGCCCACAAAGGTTATATGTATTCATCATTTTTCGACAAACATCAAACATATTTTCAAAACAAAGCACACACATAATGCAAGTCATTCATGATGCCCTATATGATATGCAATTACGTGAGCTTCCATGTACTCACGGGTCGTGGTGTTATTTCACACCGCCATCATATCCCAACTTACCTTCTTCGACCAATCTCTTTTTTCTGTCCGTCGAAGAAGTTTACCTGGTCCTACAAGCACAATAGCCATCAACAGTACCACATTCTATGAATAAATGTAGATATATCTCATCAATTCATCTTGTAAACTATAGTTGCGCTAGGAGGGTTGTTACATCCTCCCCCACTAGAAACAAACACAATCCATGTGTTTTAATGCATGTTCATACATCCAAAACATATATATTCATTCAAGAATTCATCAATATATATATATATATATATATATATATATATATATATATATATATATATATTTCAACACATCATTCAATAATTCAAATATGTTCATATAATCAACTCCACACAATATTTCATATTTACATTCAACCATAGATCCATACATTAACCAAAACATATTCTCAAAAACAACTCTACACAGTAGTCCAAATATACATCCACACATATTACATATACATCCATAAATCCACATAGTAATTAAAAATGTTCATGTTCACTCAAACAGGAAAGGAAATTGTTTCTTCATATCAACCACATTCTCCCATGTGGCATTTATGTCTGAGTATTGGTCTCATTGGACCCGACATTGATCAATGTTTCTCCTCCTCAAGCTCTTGGTCCTGAAACCAAGTATCCTGATTGGAAGGACCTCAATTTGCAAGGGGTTTGACATCTGTAAGTTAGAAACATTCCAAATGTGATAAGGGTCAGCAATATGTCTCCTAAGGAGGGACACATGGAAGAGCAAGTCTATAGGCAACAGGACTTATTTAGCCTATAACTTCAAATGGTTCCACATATCTAGGGTCAATTTTGGATGACTTAATGGAACTCTTTGTAGGTTTCACCCTTAAGAAGACTTTGTCTCCCACAAAGAATCCCCTCGGTGTTCTTTTAAGGCTCGCATAGCTCTTTTGGCGATCTATGGCCTCTTTGAGCTTTTGGTGAATTCCTCTTAATTGTTCCTCCTCCTTTACCGTGTACGTTCTGATCACTACCCGATTCTCCGGATTCTCCCAAGACAGAGGAGTCATGCAGCTTCTCCGATATAGGGCTTCAAATGGGGCCATACCTAGTGAAGCATGATAACTATTATTGTACGCAAACTCAACTAGGTATAGATAGTCTTCCCATTTGGTGTGTTGGTCCATACAATACATTCGCAACATATCCTCAAGGACCTGATTCACCCTTTCGGTTTGTCCATCATTTTCAAGGTGATAAGCAGAACTGATATTAAACTTGGTTTCCAAAGCTTGATGTAAAGCTTGCCAGAATTCTGAAGTAAAGCGGGAATCTCTATCTGAAATGATAACTTCTGGAAACCCATGCAATCGAACTATCTCCCTAGCAAACTTATTTGCAATGGTAGGTGCATCATCCTGTACATTCCCCGGTATGAAATGTGCAACTTTGGTTAATTTGTCAACTACACCCAATATTGCATCATGTCGAAATCTAGTCTTAGGTAATCCCACCACAAAGTCCATTGAAACAACTTGCCATTTCTTTGTGGGAATGTCATGTGGGTACAATCGACCTGTTGGATGCAAATGTTCTGCTTTGATCTTTTGACACTCCAAACACCTAGCCACAAAATTATTAATATCTTTCTTCATTCCTGGACAATAAAAGGCCTTCCTCAGATTCTCGCGCATATTCACCCCACCTAGATGTGCGGAGTAAGGAGTAGTATGTGCCTCCTTTAGGATAGTATCTCTTAATCCACCCAAATTTGGAACAACTAAGCTATCTCTGAAGTATAGCAAACCATCCCTTAGTACAAAATTTGTGTTCCTGTCAGGTTCTTGCTCAATCTGAGCTTGACTTTTCTTACAAAAATCATCTTGTCGTTGCAATTCTTTAACCTGGTCTATCAAATCATAATGACACTATGCCAATGCGGTGATATGCCCTCTCCTGCTCAAGGCATCTGCTATCTTGTTCTCTTTACCCTTGATATATTCGATGCCAAAATCATACTCTGCCAAAAATTCCATCCACCGACGTTGTCTGGCATTCAACAAGGGTTGAGTAAAAATGTACTTTAAACTTTGGTGGTCGGTTTTGAGCTCAAAAGGTTTTCCAAGTAAATAATGCCTCCAAATCTTAAGGGCATGCACGACTACTGCCAACTCTAGATCATGAGTAGCATAGTTTACTTCATGCCTCTTAAGTTTTCACGATCCGTAGGCAATGACCGCATCGTCCTGGATAAGGACTCCTCCTAATCCCTCAATAGATGCATCGGTACACACGGTGAATTTCTTAGAAGGATCAATTGGTGCAGTCGTTAATCTCTCCTTTAGAATTCGGAAAGTTTCTTCACACTTACCAATCCACTTTAAAGCCTTCCCTTTTCTTTGGAGATTTGTTATGGGTTGAGCAATTCTTGAAAAAACTCTTACAAAACGTCTGTAATAACCTGCCATTCCCATGAAACTACGCACTTCAGTTACGTTTGTGGGTGCAGGCCAGTCAATAATGGCTTCAATATTTTTGGGATCAACAACAATTCCTTCAACAGAGACTATATGCCCCAAATATTGTACCTGAGGAGTGTAGAATTCACATTTTGATAGTTTCCCATATAATTGATTTCTCCTGAGGGTCTCAAGTACAATTATCATATGTTGATCGTGTTCTTTCTTGTTTCGAGATAGATTAGTATGTCATCAAGGAATACGAGCACAAAATGATCTAGCTGCTCTCAAAATATGTTCATGAGGTTCATGAAAACAGCTGGGGCATTAATCAATCCAAAAGGTAGGACTATGAACTCATAATGTCCATACCTCGTTCTAAAAGTAGTCTTATGTGTATCTTTCTCACGGATTCTTAGCTGATGATACCCTGATCCGAGGCCAATTTTTGAAAAGATGGTAGCCCCTTTCAACTAATCAAAAAGATCATCTATTCTAGGCAATGAATACCTATTTTTGATGGTAACCTTGTTGAGCATTCGATAGTCTATGCACAACCTTAAGGATCCATCTTTCTTCTTAACAAAGAGAATAGGAGCACCCCATGGTGACACACTGGGCTTAATAAGCCCCTTCTCTAACAAGTCTTGCAGTTGTGCCTTAAGCTCCTGTAACCAATAGGGGTCATCCTATATGGTGACCTAGCAATAGGTGCAGCCCCAGGCAAAAATTCTATTGAGAAATCAAATTCTCGTTGGGGAGGTAGACCTGGTAGGTCTTCAGGGAAAACATTCTTAAACTCACTCAGGATGGGATACTTTTGGAAGAGGTCTGAATCAACTTCGGTTTCTTCCTTTTTATTCATCTTGACCACATAAATCATTTCTTCTCTTCCTTATCGTTTTCTTCACTTGCATAGCGGTCAAGAAATGTGGTCTAAAAGAACCACGGTCACAATGAATCCTAATGCGCTGATTAGATTCATCTGTGAACTCTATCCACCTATCTTCAAAATTTAGGAGGGCTTTGTGGGCTTTAAGCCAATCTACACCAAGAATGATATCAAAGGCATGCAGAGGAGCTACATATAGATGCCAACTGGTTTTACCTTGAGGCAAGGTAATTTGAGGGTCAAATAAGCAATGGTCAACTAAATAGGTCTGCCCTGACCCATACTCAGTAGAAATGAAACTGTCGGTAGCTCCACTATCAATTAAAATGCGCACATTTCTATCATAGATTTTACCATTCAAGAGAAAAGGAGTAACTTGCCCATCGAGTATAGGACTACCTGTCGCAACAAAGATTCGATGGGTAGATTCCTTCAACGCCTTCTTACGATCTGCTCTCAGAGGGCACTTGTTCGCAAAGTGGGGACCATCACAAACATAGCAACCAGCTGCAGGAGCCCTATTGTCCTTGTTGTTGTCCTCTTTCCTGCTCCGAGGTATTGATTCCTTAGCTTTATCCTGAAATGTTGGTCTCGATTCATTTCTTCTTTGATACCTCGTTCCATCTCTACTATTCCTATTAATATAAAACCTGTTTTTGTTTCTGTTCTCAAACTTGGCTGGATCCCCTCCCCTAAACCTTTTGTTCTGATCTTTTTCCCATTTCATGATTCCTACACTATTTCTTTTTCTAAGTTCATCCTTTTCTTTCTCAAACAACTTCTAATAGTTGATGTATGTTTTCTTTGTTTCCTAATTAGCCTCTTCCTTACGGGCCAAATCATTGGCTTTAGGGAGATCTTCAGGGTTGAGCAGGTTCAATTCTAATCTTTGGGTGCAATCCCAAAATAAACTTTTGTACCTTCATCTCTTCCTTATTCTCATACTCTGGTACATAATTCAGCAATTGTATGAATCTCTGGTGATATTCTCGAACAAACATCATTTCCTGTTGAAGGGTGGAGAACTCTGTAAATTTTTCAATATAAAATTGTTTAGTCAGGAATCTCTTTCTGAACTCATCAACAACGTCCTCCCACTTAAGATCCACAACTTCAATGTTCTTTCCCTTCTTATAGGTCTTCCACCAGTCTAAAACTGCTCCTACCAAATGAAGGACAACGCATGCAATTTTGGATTCTGATGACAAAATTTTCATAGAGAAATAGGTTTAAACTTCATTTAGCCAATTTTCAGCAGCGTCACCATCCTCTCTACCATCAAATTTTGAAATGTTAATATTTTTCATGTCTTTGGCCAATTCAACTCCCATTCAGGCCCTACTAGTTCCTGTAGACTCGTTAGGTGCTTCCTGTGGTCTGCCTTCAGGTTCCCTACTCTTAGTTAAGTCTTCTATCAATTTTTGTTGTTGGACAATTAACTCATGTTCTTGGGCCATTTCTTCTCTCTGTTGTTCCATTTCTTCTCTCTGTTGTTCCATATGTGTTTGAAGCAATCCCTTGTCATGGCAAGCCTTCATATCAACCTTGTTCAAGCGCTTGATAGGTGTCGCGTGTCCTGGTTGGGCGCGCAAACAGGTGGTAGATTTCTAAGTGGTGGTGTTCTGAAGGTACATCGCTGAGCAACAAATTTATCTTTGGCCAATTTAGCTAAGCCAATAGCAAACATCATATCTTAAGGGTTGAACATTTTCACTTTTGCCCTGATGTCCTTCAACCCACTAATAAAACAACTACGAAAGGTGTCATCTAGGCCTTCTATCCTATTTGCCAATTTTTCAAATTGGTTTTGATAGTCGCAAACTGACCCAGTTTGTCAAAGTTTGGTTAATGCGCCTGTGAAATCTTCATGTGTACTGGACCCAAAACAAACAAGCAAATTCCTATAGAATTCCTCCCAAGTAGGTGTGCCGAAGGTCTTCTCAAACCACTGATACCATTGAATGGATTCATGCTCCAAATTAAAGGAAGCAATGGATACCTTTTGCCAAATTGGTGTGTGATTTAAGGAGAAATATTGTTCGGCCCTGTAAATCCAATTAGTGGGTTCATCTCCATCAAAGCGAGGGAAGTCCAACTTAGTTGGTCATTGGTGGGGTGGTTGAAACGCAGGTATGCCAAGCCCTAAAGTGTGTCCCTGTCCTGAACTTGAAGCTTGTCCCTATCTTGAATAGGATCATCCCGATAGTAGCAACTATGAGAATGCATCTTGTAACTGGTCTTGTTTAGTGCTAAGCCCAAGAATAAAAACTCAATTTCCTCAATTCAGTCCAATTTATAGAGTTTGCTCAGAGTTGAGAGGTTGTCCTTGATTTTATTGAGGCCTTCATTCACCTTTTTTGAGAGTTCTTGAGAACAGGTAGTTGGGGCCATATTGGACACAAAAAGGGCATCCGAAAAGTGTTACCAGGGCTATATATCAAACAATCTGCTCGAAGAGAGGATCGCAATGAGATAGGTGCCAAAATCACTTTAAAAAAAATGCCTCAAAAAGGGGGTTTCTATTGATGTTGAGGAATTGAAGATTTTGGGACTTTTTTTAAATTCATGGAATGAGAGGACAATATTTTTCTAAAGTGGGAAATGAGTGAATTAGGCAGAATTTGCAATTTCAAAAAAACAAAAATCCTTTTTGTTTTTTTCTTCATTTTTTTTGTGGGGGGGAGGGGGGAGTGGGATGCGTTTTGAAAATAACAGAATTGATTTTCCAGCAAGGTCTGAAACTCTAACTTCCATGATAATGTTTGGCCCTAGATCTTAGCAAATTGGAAGAAATTCACCGCGCACGATCTTGAAACCCTAGCCTATACAAAAAAAATTTGGCTAGGATCTACATGGCTGAAGAAGAGCAACCTAACAAATTGGATGCTCTGAGATGTTTGTAATTGCTTTGAGCTGAAGATAACAAGTACTGAGTAGCAAGCCCTAGAATGTGGCTTCCTAGGGTTAAGGAAAAAATCTCACCGGCCATAGATATTGTCTAAGCGAGTACCACTCTCTGGGTACCAACTTACCCAATCTGCGTAGTTCTGTTAATAATCCAGCCACAAATTTATCTCCAAACAACAGCTCTCTCTATACACTCAAAAAGGGGGAAAAAACTACAAATAGGGTACGGGGCCTTTGACCCTTTTCACTAGCAAAACACTCAAATCTAACTACTTGGGGATTCTTGGGGTACTTCTCAAAATGAGTTTTTTGATATATTTTGGCCCAAGTACCTCCCCCAGTTGAGCGGTTGGGACTTAGACCTGATCCTGCAAAAGGGTATTAACCTATTCCAAGAGTTGTTTAAGCACCGTAATGATTTTGTTTTTCAGATCTATGGTTGTTGTATAAATTGGCTACATGATGCTATGAAAAGCGGCCCTAGGAAGTTGCTTTGATACCGGATGAAACGAATCTGCTTGCAACAATAAAATGAACACAAAAAAGATGCACCAAAATGGAAAATGAAGCACAAACTTTATTAATTGCTTTAAAGATTAAACTATCACATGCCACTTCGAGGGGGATACCTCCTTCAGAACTCCTAATACAAAAATACAATTTTCTCTTGCTCTTCTCTCATTACAATCCAATTTATAATAAGGGAACCATACAATGTCTTACAAACCCTAACCCTAACCCTCAATAGACTTTGGGTCCCACTAACTAGTCACAACACTAACTACTAATAATGACATGACTAATTACAATAATTAAATAGGTAGGACATAAGAGTCCTAACACAGATCAATCATCACAAAAAATGTTTAGACTGTGTGTGCTACAAATTTAGATGCCAAGAAGTCTTCAAATCCACACTGCCTGACACTAGTTCTGTTGATCATAATGCAATAATTGTTGGTCCTTTTTACAGTACTACGAAATAGCTCCCAAAAAATGTTTAGACTGTGTGTGCTACAAATTTAGATGCCAAGAAGTCTTCAAATCCACACTGCCTGACACTAGTTCTGTTGATCATAATGCAATAATTGTTGGTCCTTTTTACAGTACTACGAAATAGCTCCCAAAAAATGTTTAGACTGTGTGTGCTACAAATTTAGATGCCAAGAAGTCTTCAAATCCACACTGCCTGACACTAGTTCTGTTGATCATAATGCAATAATTGTTGGTCCTTTTTACAGTACTACGAAATAGCTCCCATGCAGAGAGAGAGAGTAAATTCTGAACTTGATCTTCTTTCTTCAATGCAATCTCTCCAATCAAAATTTGGAAAAGCGACTTCCAAACTTCAATCCAAAACCAAGCCTCCTTTTCCCATATCTCAAAATATGTTTTGCAGCCTTCCAAAGTTCTATCTTTTGCAATGTTGTGAAACTGATACAATCCTAACTGCGAAGCAAAGATCTGGCCCATTTGAGCTCAAATAAAGTAAACAGTCTACAAGCTGTTCTCTTAAGTTACACCGACTTGTTTGAATTTTCAGTTTTTGTTATGTTAAATGTTGTCACCACTAATGTCTGCAGTCCATTTAAAATTTATCAAGCAATTCCAAAGCATATTTCTTTTGAGACATAACAGGAGTTGGATTTTTGTCAAACATCAATACCAAGCTAGTAACGTAATAGACTCAGACTTATCACACCAAGGGGTGCATTAAAATCTAGTTCATCAATTAGTTCATTCTTGCTACATATAATAAACAAATCATCTTCATATATAATGCAAACAAATAATACATTGCCAATTGCCTTGACATATAAGTTGCATCAGATGGACATGGTCTGAAACCTGTATCCAGATTCCAAAAGACGTGCATCAATATTTGTATACAATGCCTTATGAGCTTTTATTTTTTAATGTGCTTCATTAACCTGCACAAAAGATGAAAAACACTTTGGATATCAGATGGCATTAGCTCAACCAGTTAAATTCTTTAACTTTCGAGAAGACACAGGTGTCTTGTTGAGTGATACATGCATAATTGTCAACCTGTTGTAATACCACTATGTGGTCACGATGTAATACAGGTGCAGCCATTTCAATCCCATATAACCAATTTAAATTAAAAAGATAAAAAAAAAGACCCTTTGGTCACATTTGGCATTAGCTCAACCGGTTAAATTCCTCGACTTTAAAGGAGGAGACCTAGGTTCGAATCTTGTCAAGTGATACATTTATAATTGCCCAAGCTGTTATAATACCACTATGTGGTGATGATGTAATACAGGTGGGGCCTGTTTCAATCCCATATAACCAATTTAAAAAAAAAAAGGACCCTTAGGGTGTTGCATCTATACTTATTCCCAACCTCTATGTAGAAACACACTTTTTGAATCCATTTGATAAAACTCCCTATTCTTCTGAGCAACAATTTTTTAACCATTCTATGGTAGTTATTTTGACTGTGGGGGCAAATCTTTCTTATATGGACAACACCCTATTTCAATGCAAAAAACTTTGCATCAAGCCTCACTTTGTTTTTTCAATGTTGTTCTCTACTTTGAATATCATTCTACAAACCCATTTGTGCCCTATTGCTTGCTTACCAGAAGGCAATTCGGTTAGTAAACAAGCTTTACATTTTATTAAGGCATTCAGTTTTGACACCTTTATGTTGTACCTCTTTGGATGATGCACCCTCTAAGTAATCACAGTCATAAGTGTCTAACATATAACTTCACAAAGCAAAGTTAGTCTGTTAGCATAGATTTATATATTATTACATAATGTTAATAGCGCATACTCTAGGCTTAGTTATCAAATTCGTCGAATTTTTGAGATAAAATTTGAAATTCGTCAAATTTAAAACCCTCACGAATAAATTCGCCGAACAAACCTTAAATTCGGCATGGAAAAAATTTGGCAGAAAACAAGTTTGATATTTATGAATTCTCCTTTTTCATGCGGCCATCTTCAGTTTAGCATTGGCACAGGGTAAGTCGTTTTATTTATTTATTCTGAACGTAGGTATGTACATGTCGACCTGTTAGTTTTTAAAATTGTTTTAATGGTGGATGTTTGAAGTTGCAAGGCAGTGTAAACTATCAGACATAAGTACGACATGGAAGAAAGGTGCAAGCGGATCGACATCGACATTACAAGGGCAAAAAAAGGAGCCATATGAATTTACGGTCACGAACCGTTGCTCAAAGTATGGTGTGGAGCATCTTGTTCGTTTCTGTAACGAATGAGAATTTGTATGTAAAACCAATTGCGACGGGTCAAACGGTGTATTTCGTGTATCGCTCGTTAAAACAACCCGGTCAGGTCACATGAGTCTCGTAAAAAAGCCCACAAACCATTATGTATAAATAATATTTAATATTAATTAAAAAAATTAAACAAGTTTACCTTGATTTGTGTATTGGTAGTTTGGATACCCAAAACTAAACCGTTATTACCTTTTTAAAAATAAAATAAGGTTAAGGTGACAAATTTGATCCACAAATCTAGTGACACCAAACTTCAAGCCTGTACAACACCTAGGTTTGAAAAGATTATGATTGGCGCAAACCCACACAGTAAATGCCACAATTAGTAAAGAAACATATCAATCGCAGATTTATACCGATTCTTGTCTGAGTAAATTAGTAAATGAATATAACTTTGGGTAATTGGATTGATAGAGGAACAACCCAAACTAATTGGGTGTTGTAACTAACTGAATAACACTAATTAGACATTGGTTGTGGTTGTGACCGGAATTACATGTGTATATATGTACATTTAAAATATATCGAATTTTATTTCGAATTTTTTAACAAATCGAATTTATTTCAAACTTCAAGAGTGTCGAACTCGAACTTGATAACTAAGACTCTAGGTGGTTAGGGTAAGCGCATACTCTAAGTGGTTAGGGAAGTTATCAAAGCATGTATTATTTATTGAATCTTCTCAATACAATTCATAATGCTCACTTACCCATTATTGGTATCAGAGCGGGAGCTGCGGAGCTGATGCAGGCAATATTTTCGAGGTCACAATTTTCGTTTCGCTGCGTACATGGTTTTCAAGGCACAGGACACCCTTCTGGACTGATCGGACCGACAACGACGCAACTGGACACGGACTGACCATCGGACGGACTAGAACCAGACTGGACTGACAACAACCGACTCCGACGTGACGCGATCTAACGGAACAAACCCTGGCAAACACTGTGGCAACAATGTGATCAACCACAAACGGCACGGATCCCGAGGAGAGCTGACGTGGTGGTGTGACTCATCAACCACTGACGTGGCAGCCTGACAAGGCGGAGTGCTGACGTGGAGGTGTGACCCGTCGGCTGACGTGGCAGAGTCTTGTTCGTTGTCGATGGCAGCAAAACAATCTTCGTCGTTCGCCGATTGCCCGAAGGCAATCGAAGAAAAAGGTGCGACTCATTTCTTTTATTCCCTCACAATCGCACCACAAGGTGCATGTGGGACTTGTTGTGGTTGATCCACAACACACCCCAAAATTGGGGACCCACCTTTTTGCAGGCTCACAGGGAAGGATCTCAGTGACCCAGATGCCAGAATTGAAAAAAAAGAGAAAATGCACAAGTGTAGAAAGGGGTCGCGAAATCGCGACAGGTAGCGAAATCGCGACATGTCGCGAAATCGCGACCGAAACCGGAAAATTGTCGCGAAATCGCGACATGTCGGAAAATCACGGTCAGCGCGGTCAACGGCAACAAAAAAAAAGTGTCGCGAAATCGCGACGTGTCGGTGACCAGGAGAAAAAGTGTCGCGAAATCGCGACGTGTCGGTGACCAGGAGGAAAAAAGTGTCGCGAAATCGCGACGTGTCGGTGACCAGGATGAAAAGGATGTCGCGAAATCGCGACATGTCGCTGAGGAGAAAAGAAAAGGTGTCACGAAATCGCGACATGCTGTTGGGAAGAAAATAAATGATGTCGCGAAATCGCGACGTGTTTTGCCGAAGCGTACGGGTGATGAAAAGTGTCACGATTTCACGACGTGTTTTGGAAAGGTGTACGGAAGCGGAAAAACGTCGCGATATCGCGACAGAAACACTAAAGGACTCGATGAGGAAAGACGTCGCGATTTCGCGACCGATTGCAGCAAAGGTGTACGAAAGAGAAAATGGTCGCGATTTCGCGACGTGTTTTGCCAAGGCGTACGGAACAGAAAAATGGTCGCGATTTCGCGACGTGTTTTGGAGGCGTAAAGAAAATGCGGTAGCGATATCGCGACAGAAAGCTGCATGAAGGTCCGAGGGGAAAAACGTCGCGATATCGCGACAGGTTTTGCCAAGACGTACGGATGATGAAAGGTGTCACGATTTCGCGACGCATTTTGGCAAAGTTGTACGGTACAAGGAAGATGTCGCGAAATCGTGACGGAAATGAAAATCAGGCTCGAAGCAGAGAAGCGGTAGCGATATCGCGACGGTTTGTCGAAAGAGGGCAAGAGGATGATAGTGGTCACGATGTCGCGACGTAAAGTTGCCCAGGAGGTCCGAGAGAAAAACGGTAGCGATTTCGCTACCTGTAGAAAGAAGACTAAAGTTCAAAATGGTAGCGATATCGCTACAAATTTTCGAAGAAGGCATGCTCAAAGTCAAAGTGGTAGCGATATCGCTACCATTTCATGAAAAAGAAGCTCGAGGCAAAAATGGTAGCGATATCGCTATGAGAAGGCTGGAGGCGAACGGATGAGAAAGACGTCGCGACGACATGTCGCGATATCGCGACATGTCGCGATTTCGCGACCGGGAAGGTGAACAGGCGGACTTGCAGTTTTGTCGGGTTCTTTCGCAGAAAAGCGTTACAGCAGGCGCAGAAAATGCGTGACACGTGGCGTGCAGGTGTCAAACTTGCAGAGGCGTTACATGCAGAGATGAATTTCGGAGCGTTTCCAAATTTGAGCGTGAATCAAAGCGGGAAAAAGCAGGAATTTGAAGGGTCGCCCACAGGAAGAGGAAATGAAGCGACGGAGGAAATCGAAGAGCCATAACAATGCTATAAAGCCAGAATTGCAAATTGAAGAGGGGGTTGGAAATTGCCGAATACGGAGTTGCAGAGACGAAAGCTTTGTGCTATTCTGGGCCCGTACTTGGGCAATTTCCTTCTTTTTGTTTCGGGATTTTCTTTTGCACCTGGAACATTTTTGAATGTAATCGAGATATCATTTAAATACAAATACAGAGAGTTGGCATCTTATTGGATGAGAAAGAAGGAGTAACTTTTGCATGCATGATTTAATGTTTACATTTCCCTTCCGGATTTCTTAGGTTTTTAGGTGAAGTTAATGCAAGATCTCTTGGTTGCTTCATGCGAATGCCTGTTTTCCGGAATTACCACAGAAACCCTCGAGACTCGCACTTGGCCTATTTGGATTGTGTGGATGTGCGGGTTCATTAGGTTAGGTTGCATGTAGAAAGCCTCAGTATCTTCGGTTTCATCAGATTAATGACAGACTTTCTCGATCGTAATCTATTTTTATTGTTACTTTTGTTTACTTTTGGTCTTTGCTTTTCAAACCCATATTTTATTTTCAGCAGTTTAATTACTGTGTTTGAATAAATCACTAAAAATCCATCAAAATTTAAGGTTTAAACATATTTTATTCATTTAGAGTCCATTGAAAGTTCAAAATTAATAAACCACAAGTGCCCCTTGTTAACATCCACTTGCAAACCCTAAGGTGTTCTTAGCATTTCATTTTAAACAAGGATCCTTGATAATCAATAATTAGCATAATAAGAACCTTGGAGAAATCGTTTTTCTTTGCAAGCGAGAGGATTTAGGACTCGGATCCTACAGGAGAGTGTGTTTTCACAATCGGGTTAAAACACCACTCAACGGATTGGCGCTAGAAGGAGGGCCGAATCGGTTTATCTATTTCAATTTTTATATCTGAATATTTTGTTTTTGATTTAATTCTGAAATTATTTACGGCTAAACTGCAACACTTGTTTTTTGCGTTTGTTGCAGGTTTTCTTCGAACTAGCCGAGGGTTTCCTCAGGCAGGCTGGACCCACCACGCCGTATTGCGACCATGTCTCAAACAACCGGAGAAACCATTTTTCATGACCTTACCGGTACTCCCAAGGGTAAATTCAAGCAAGTCGTAAGCACTCCAGATAGCAAAAGGCCTCGTTTTCTCCAGGAACGTCGAGTGGACCTACGCCAGTAGTATCTGTTGCCCCTAGTGTGCCTATAGTTTGTAACATTTCTTCTGCTATTGTAGGTCTGTCTACATCAATTCTGAGTCAAATGGCTCAAGCTCAAGCAGCTCCTTGGTATGGAGCTAACAATACTCCTTTGAATATTGCTGGGGATATCCATGAAATCCCCAAGAACATTGAAATATTTCTGCCTAAATACAAGCCAGATGGCCTAAGAACAGCAGAAGAACATATCCAAGCCTATAGAGATGTTTTAATTAGGCTGCAAGTTCAGCATGAAGATGTAGCCTCGCAGACTTTTCCCCATGAGCTTGGATCCAATAGCATATGAATGGTATATATGCTTGCCAACTGGTTCAATCACCTCTTGGACACAAATGGAAAATGCATTTGTCAATCAATTTAGGTCGCCCTTAGATCCCGCAACTATTTACAATCAGTTTATTACATGCAAACGGGGCCAAGGGGAACCAATCCGAATGTTTAATCAGAGATTCCAAAAGAACTATAACAGAGCAATTAGACATTTTGCCATCGATCCTGCAGTAGCTTTGCAGATATATTTTGGGGCATTGGACCCCATGACAGCCATGTTTGCAAGGCGTAATCCTCATGTCACCACGCTGGCTTTGGCCTATAATGAAGCCATGACTATTGAGAAGCAATTGACACCGCAAGGCTACGGGTTTACCCGAATGCCTATGTTGGGACAGGGTGCTCCATATGGTCAAGTTCCCCAGGCAAATCAGCTCATGGCACCACAAATGCCAAGTATGAACGCCTTCCCATATCTGCAGCTCGTATCCATCAACACCCGCATATGCACCCATTCCAATCCAACCAATCACAGCCATTCCACCTGTTCCTGCATTTTTGCAGAACAGTCAATCAACTATGCAAGAAACTAGTCAAGTCAATCCTCAAGCCATAGTTCCTGTTCTGAATCCAATCCCAATTCAAGGTATCAATCCATATGGGAATCCAATTCCTCATAACCCCACCCAAATGTGGAATCAAGACCCCATCAATTATGCAAATCCAATGGGGGTTAATAACAATGTGGTTCCACCGAAGGATGTCCTTTCGGAAGTCGAAGAGCTCAAGAAACTAGTACATAAACTAAGTAATGACAGGGTTCAACAACAGAAGCATGAGTCCCGTGCCCCTCACCCAAGTCAGAATTTTAACAATAGAGGGAGGCACTGGAACACTAAGCCAAACAATGGGGGAGTTCCTGCTCCCATTGCTAATCAATTAGATGCTTCTGCAGGCCCTAGCCAATCCAATTCTCTTTTGAATCTTTCAGATTTGGCATGGGAAAGAGGGTGCAGGTTACATAACACAAAAGAACACAATGAAAGGAATTGTCCTGAGATAGCTAGATACACTCATTGTCTTCAGGCACAAGTTGATGATTTGGAACTGGTATCAAATGAGGATCCATCGTATCAGCAAGATGAAAATATTATGGTGATGGAAATAGGATATCACCAAGAGGGTGAGAGCGAGGAGGAAGAAGACGAAGTTTTGGAACAGGAGGTGCAAGCTTTTCGAGATTTTAGAAAGGGGACTCATGGGTACCATTTGAGGAGTAAGTCTAAAGCCCCTAAAACCTCATCAACACCTCCAAACAGCTTCTATTCTTCCTCCGGATACAAAGGCAAGTAACAACCCTCCCCTTCCACTCAGAAGAGAAATGTCTAATGACGTCCAGAAGACGGTAAAATTCGAAAAACCAAATTATGACGTAGTGGAGGATATGAAGAAGTCCAAATCTAGCCTTTCATTCCCAGACGCAACTAAATTGCCTGGTCAAAAGGAGGCGTTGATAAGAGCTTTGAACTCACCTGATCTGATGTGGAAGGAAAAAAGAGCTGAATCCCATCCGATTTTGCGAAAGGAGAGAAGGGATGTCCCGCCATTCTTATTAACTCGAGAATTGCGGGTAAGAACTTGCATAACTCGTTTGGTAGACACAGGAGCCACGAGCAACCTCATGCCTACGGAGATATGTCAAATGCTCGGGTCTACAACCGGTTTCATCCAAATGCACGGTCTTGCAATTGGACCATTCAGAGGTAAATGTAGTAGGGACCTTATATGATGTCAAGATTCAATTAAATTCTGAACCCAGGGTCCAGCAAGTTGTAGACATTTTGGTGGTTAACATCCCAAGTAGGTATGGAATGTTACTTGCGAGAGATTGGATGAAAACGCTGAATGGCTATTTTGCAACAGACTGCTCGCATATGTGGCTGCCATGGAAGGGCATTGCAAACCAAATCGGAGTGGAAAACGAACCGAGGCTTAAGGAGATTATAACAGATTTTAACAAGCCGAATGAGGTTCGCTTTTCCGAGCCGCACCTAGGGGTCTATGCTCTTGATGTTGAGAAAGCTGCTGATGAACTTAAAGAAGAAGTGTGTCATGGTGGTTCTTCTGAGGAAAAGGATCACACGTGGTTGCTCAAGTTTGATGGATCAAAATCTAGACAGGGAGCAGGAGCTGGAGTCGAGCTCACTGGTCCAGGAGGTAAACCATTATTGGCTGCCTACAGATTGCAATTTCCTTGCACAAACAATGTGGCAGAATACGAAGCATTGATCTACGGTTTACGTCTAGCATTGAGCAAACATGTTAAATGCTTGAAGGTTTTGGGAGATTCTGAGTTGGTTGTCAAGCAAATCAAAGGACAATATACATGCCGCGACAAAAGACTGAGCCTTTATAGGACTAGGGTTATGGACCTCATGGAGGAGTTTGATGCATTCAACATAGCCCTTATTTCTAGGAGAGGAAATCGAATAGCAGACTCTCTTGCAGTCGCCGCGGGCATGTTAAACCCGGTGGATATAAAAAGATGTAAAAAGTTTTCCATTGAGCTGGTTCCTTGTCCATCAATACCTGATAATGTGAAGAATTTCCAGGTTTTTGAGTGTGACAGGCACATCTTCAAGTTTGTCACAAACTCGGGTATTTTTGAAAATCAAGTGATCGATGAGGAACAAAGGTGGCAGGATGAAACAGAAGAAAGTGAAACTGCGTATCAATCCAACAAAATTCCTAAAGACGTGGTTTCATTAGAAAAGATGTTCGACATGGAATGCAAGAACAAGAAAAGAAAAAGAGTCCCGCTCCCCAAAGATGCATGCGATTCAATTAATCTGGGAGTGCAGACAATCCAAAGGAGGTGTACATAGCAAAGGCATGTACAGAGGAAGAAAGGAGCAATATAATACAGGCTTTGAAGCATTACATAGATTGTATTGCTTGGAACTACAATGAGCTGAAGACTTACAACCATAACATTATCACGCATACCATACCTTTGAAGCCAGACTCCAAGCCTTTTAGGCAAAGACAACGAGTTGTTAACCCGCTATTGGAGCCTTTGATCGAAAAGGAGGTTAAAATACTATTGGAGGCGAAAATCATTTTTCCCGTTAGGCACTCAACCTGGGTGGCTAACATCGTTCCAGATGAGAAAAAAGAGTGGAGAGATTAGGTTGTGCATAGATTTTCGAAATCTTAATAAAGCCTCCCAGAAAGATAATTATCCATTGCCATCAATCGATGAAATCTTGCAAATGGTAAATGGATCAGAAATGATGTCCTTTCTCGATGGATATTCTGGGTACAACCAAGTTCTTATACATCCAGATGACAGGATGAAAACAGCCTTCACTACCAAGTGGGGGACATTTGCATATAAGAGAATGCCGTTCGGACTGTTAAACGCTGGTGCAACTTTTCAACGCGCCATGGATTACGCATTCAAAGGACTAATAGGCAAATGCATCATCGTGTATGTGGATGATATCCCGCTTTTCTCGAAGAAGAGAGAGGATCATGTTAAAGACTTAAAGAAGGTGCTTCAAAGATGCAGGGAACATGGAATTTCATTAAATCCCAAGAAATGCATTTTTGGAGTGACAGAAGGGAAACTGCTAGGTCACATTATTTCAAAGGAGGGAATATCCATCGACCCGTAAAGGATACAAGCTATCCAAGACCTACCTCTCCCGAGCAGTAAAAAGAATTGAGGTCTTTCTTTGGGCAAGTCAATTTTGTGAGGAAGTTCATTTCTAGCTTTGCTGAGATAGCTAAACCTCTAAACCAAATGCTCAAGAAAGATGTGGACGTAAGGTGGAACGAGGAAAGTAAAGTGGCTTTCCAGAATATCAAAGACGCCATTTCCAAAGCCCCGGTCTTGATAAGCCCAGACTATTCCAAGCCTTTTTACATTTATGCTTTTGCATCGGAGCACTCCTTGGCGAGTGTATTAACCCAAAAAGGCGAAGATAATGCCGAAAAGCCCATTGCGTTTTTAAGTGCCCCCTAAAAGATGCCCAATTAAGGTATTCAATCCTTGATAAGCAAATGTATGCACTTTTTAAAACTGTGAAAAAATTTAGGCATTACATCGTACACAGCAGAATTATTGCCATTGTGCCCGATTCTGCTGTCAAGACCATGTTTTTACAAAATGAACTAGGTGAAAAGAGAGGAAAGTGGATTGCAACCATCCAAGAATTTGATCTCGAAATCCAACCAATGAAACTAGTTCGAGGACAAGGACTGGCAAAGGCGATCGCAGAAAATGATCCGCAAATAACAGGTCAATGCTCAAATACAGAATACATGGCTAAGGAGGACAGGTATGTTGATATTGTGCAATTTTTATTGACCGGTAAGTGCCCTTCTAATTTGAATTCAACACAAAGGAGAGCTTTAAGGCTTAAATCTATTAACTATCTCGATAAAGTCCGGTGTGCTTTACAGGAAAAATCATGAAGGTATCTACCTGAGATGCTTGAGCAAAGACGAAGCCGCCAGGGTGTTGCAAGAATTTCATGGCAAGCATGGAACTGGTCATGGTGCAGCCAATGCTACAGGACACCAAATCCTGCGAGCAGGATATTACTGGCCTCATATATTCAAAGATGCACATGCTCATGTGCGATCTTGTCACATCTGTCAAGTGGCTGCAAATAGAGAAAGAAATGCAGCCATGCCGTTGCGACCTGTAGTCGAAATGAGACCGTTTGCACAGTGGGGACTGGATTTTATCGGGGTTATTAACCCAAATTCTTCTGACTCTCACAAATTTATTTTGACAGCTACAGACTACTGTACAAGGTGGACAGAAGCGATTCCCACTAAACATGCCACCACAGACGTTGTGATTAAATTCCTTGAGGATCAAATTATCACAAGATATGGAATGCCCGATTCTATTGTCAGTGACAATGGTAAAGCTTTCATTTCCACACAATTTGCAGAGTGGGCATATGATAATAAAGTGAGCTTAAAGTTTGCATCCAATTACTATCCTCAAGGAAATGGGTTGGCCGAATCTTCAAATAAGAATTTGTTGAATACTATTAAGAAGTTGCTGGAAAAGAATCCTCGGGACTGGCATAGTCAATTAAAGTTTGCCCTGTGGGCAGATAGGACCAGAGTGAAAGAAGCTATAGGGAATACTCCTTATCATTTGGTCTATGGGCAAGACCCGATATTTCCAGCAAATTTGGAGCTGCAGACCTTACATTTCATACAAGAGTACATGGGGACAGATGATCAAGTTGAAGCTAGATTGAGCCGGTTATTGCACCTGGATGAAAAGAGAGAAGAAGCCATGAATCACATGAACAAACACCAGGAAGTCATCAAGAGATGGTTTGATAGAAGGGCCAAAGTTAAATCATTCAGAATTTCAGATTTGGTGTTACTATGGGACAAAAGACATGAGGAAAAAGGAAACCATCAAAAGTTTGATTGTCTCTGGTTAGGCCCATATCAGATTTCAGAAATTCTTGGGAAGAACACCTTCAGGCTAAAAACCTTAGAAGGGAAAGATTTCATGCTGCCGGTTAATGGGCAGATTCTAAAGCATTATTTTAGCCCTTAGGTTGTGAGACTTTGATATTATTCTTTTGGTGTTGGTGAAGGATTTTCAGATTTTGTTTTTATTGTTTAGGATTGTTAGTTTAGTTAGGATTTTGATTATGGATTTGATTTCAATTGACATGTGTGTTAATTTAAAAAAAAAAAATAGAAAATTGAGATGTCAACTTATGCTTAAGGATTAGGAGAATATGAAATATTGGAATTGTCTTGTAAAAGCTCCACAAATAGCATAAAACTTTTTTAAGTTATATTGTTTGACTTTGTGATATATGAAAGAATCAGTTTTGCATGACAAATCATTTCATTCACAATTCAAGAAGTAATGCATTCATATTCCATCTCACCTCACATACATTTCATTTTAGTTGCATATGCATCTTATGTACAAGCCATGAAAGTATGTCAAATCCTCTTAGGGTTGTGTTATAACATATATGTAAGTAGCTCCTAAGGTTGGAAACTGAGTCTTGAGATATCTAGAACCAAGCACGTCTCATAAATTAAAAAGGATCTTGAGCAAAATGATCAAAACCTAGCTTGGAGGAAAAGGTTGAGCGAAAGTGGTTTTCATGTCTATCCTATTATGCAACATGATCCTAAAACAGTGGTTTTGACCACTTCCATAGAACTTAAAGCCCACATGGAGTAGTAAGGATAGGGTGTAAATTCTCATCTCGGTTGGTTGAGAATCTGATTCCCCAAAGCTCCTATGTTTTCATTTCATAATTAGTCTTGGATTGTAAGGATCGTACTATTTGTCCTCTAACCAGGATGGGTAGTCATCCCCAAGGTCTAAGTAATAAAATTAATATTTTCCATTCTCATCAGTCTTGGATTGTAAGGATCGTACTATTTGTCCTCTGCAAAGGATGGGTAGTCATCCCCAAGGTTTAAGCAACAGAATTAATGATTTATATCTAAGGTTTGGATTGTAAGGATCGTACTACTTGTCCCTAACCAGGATGGGTAGTCATCCCCAAGGTCCAAGAAATAAAAAAATAAATAAATTTTTCCCATCTCATCTTTATTTTGGATTGTAAGGATCGTACTACTTGTCCTCTGCAAGGGATGGGTAGTCATCCCCAAGGTCCAAAGAAATGGAGATAAGTTTTGGATTGTGGGGTTAGATATGCCCATGCATGGCATCATGTCTTGCCTAAAAAAGCAAGACCACTGATTGTCTAGAGGGTTAGACTAGCATGACCATTTCTTCCATAACTGGTTTAATTATTTTGCTTAAAGTGAGGTAATGAACTCTAAATCAGAATAGTAAGGATAAGGTTAAACTCTCATCTCGGTTGGGTGGGAGTCTGATTCCCCAAAGTTCTGATTTCACATTCACTTGCACATGGGTTCTAAATAGTAGGGACTCATAACCAACTTTGGGATACAATAAGGAAATGAACTTGTGGGTCCTAAGAGGGTTTGGCAATCTTGAATGCTTGTACATAATAGTAGAAGAATGATCATGCTTATTAGGAAAAGCAAAATCTCCTAGCTCATTCATTTAGGGTCACAAATCATTCACCATCCCATATATGCATTCATGCAAAACTGATAATGGAATGTTGATCAATTTCAAACGATAGGGAATGAAAACACATTGCACACACTGAGCTAATACTTGATGATTCCGATGATTCATGTACTTCTGATCTTTGGGCATTTGTTATTTTGCTTATGTGCTAACATGTATTTACGAGTTTGTGATATGTTTCAGGTTGGGTTCTTACTAAAATGCTCAAGAGCATTTGACAAATAGAGTCGCCATTTGTTGTGGTTGATCCACAACACACCCCAAAATTGGGGACCCACCTTTTTGCAAGCTCACAGGGAAGGATCTCAGTGACCCAGATGCCAGAATTGAAAAAAAAAGAAAATGCACAAGTGTAGAAAGGGGTCGCGAAATCGCGACAGGTAGCGAAATCGCGACATGTCGCGAAATCGCGACCGAAACCGGAAAATTGTCGCGAAATCGCGACATGTCGGAAAATCGCGGTCAGCGCGGTCAACGGCAACAAAACAGAAAATGTCGCGAAATCGCGACGTGTCGGTGACTAGGAGGAAAAAAGTGTCGCGAAATCGCGACGTGTCGGTGACCAGGATGAAAAGGATGTCACGAAATCGCGACATGTCGCTGAGGAGAAAAGAAAAGGTGTCGCGAAATCGCGACATGCTGTTGGGAAGAAAATAAATGATGTCGCGAAATCACGACGTGTTTTGCCGAAGCGTACGGGTGATGAAAAGTGTCACGATTTCGCGACGTGTTTTGGAAAGGTGTACGGAAGCGAAAAAACGTCGCGATATCGCGACAGGAAACAGCTAAAGGACTCGATGAGGAAAGACGTCACGATTTCGCGACCGATTGCAGCAAAGGTGTACGGACGGAAAAAGTGTCACGATTTCGCGACGTGTTTTGACAAACTGTACGGAACAAAAAAATGGTCGCGATTTCGCGACGTGTTTTGCCGAAGCGTACGGAATAGAAAAATGGTCACGATTTCGTGACGTGTTTCGAGGAAGTGTACGAAAAGAAAATGCGGTAGCGATATCGCGATAAAGTTGCATGAAGGTCCGAGGGGGAAAAACGTCGCGATATCGCGACAGGTTTTGCCAAGACGTACGGATGATGAAAGGTGTCACGATTTCGCGACGCATTTTGGCAAAGTTGTACGGTGCATGGAAGATGTCACGAAATCATGACGAAAATGAAAATCAGGCTCGAAGTAGAAGCGGTAGCGATATCGCGACGGTTTGTCGAAAGAGGGCAAGAGGATGATAATGGTCGCGATGTCGCGACGTAAAGTTGCCCAGGAGGTCCGAGAGAAAACGGTAGCGATTTCGCTACAGAAGATAAAGTTGAAAAGGTAGCGGGATATCGCTACAAATTCCGAAGAAGGCATGCTCAAAGTCAAAGTGGTAGCGATATCGCTACCATTTCATGAAAAGGAAGCTCGAGGCCAGAACGGTAGCGATATCGCTACGAAAAGAAGAGAAAGCGGGATGATCGCGACGATGTCGCGATATCGCGACATGTCGCGATTTCGCGGCCGGGAAGGTGAACAGGCGGACTTGCAGTTTTGTCGGGTTCTTTCGCAGAAAAGCGTTACAGCGGGCGCAGAAAATGCGTGACACGTGGCGTGCGGTGTCAAACTTGCAGAGGCGTTACATGCAGAGATGAATTTCGGAGCGTTTCCAAATTTGAGCGTGAATCAAAGCGGGAAAAAGCAAGAATTTGAAGGGTCGCCCACAGGAAGAGGAAATGAAGCGACGGAGGAAATCGAAGAGCCATAACAATGCTATAAAGCCAGAATTGCAAATTGAAGAGGGGTTGGAAATTGCCGAATACGGAGTTGCAGAGACGAAAGCTTTGTGCTATTCTGGGCCCGTACTTGGGCAATTTCCTTCTTTTTATTCTGGGATTTTCTTTTACACTGGAACATTTTTGAATGTAATCGAGATATCATTTAAATACAAATACAGAGAGTTGGCATCTTATTGGATGAGAAAGAAGGAGTAACTTTTGCATGCATGATTTAATGTTTATATTTCCCTTCCAGATTTCTTAGGTTTTTAGGTGAAGTTAATGCAAGATCTCTTGGTTGCTTCATGCGAATGCCTGTTTTCTGGAATTACCACAGAAACCCTCGAGACTCGCACCTGGCCTATTTGGATTGTGTGGATGTGCAGGTTCATTAGGTTAGGTTGCATGTAGAAAGCCTCAATATCTTCGGTTTCATCGGATTAATGACAACTTTCTAACTGTAATCTATTTTTATTGTTACTTTTGTTTACTTTTGTCTTTGCTTTTCAAACCCATATTTTATTTTCAGCAGTTTAATTACTGTGTTTGAATAAATCACTGAAAATCCATCAGAATTTAAGGTTTAAACAGATTTTATTCATTTTGAGTCCATTGAAAGTTCAAAATTAATAAACCACAGTGCCCCTTGTTAACATCCACTTGCAAACCCTAAGGTGTTCTTAGCATTTCATTTTAAACAGCATCCTTGATAATCAATAATTAGCATAATAAGAACCTTGGAGAAATCGTTTTTCTTTGCAAGCAGAGGATTTAGGACTCGGATCCTACAGGAGAGTGTGTTTTCACAATCGGGTTAAAACACCACTCAACAGGACTAAAAATCCCAAATATTTTTTTTTGACTCTAAGGCGCATACGAAAACAAATATTCAGCGCTTCCCATTCAATTCCGTAGGGAGTGCTAGCCCGACTGGTCGATCAGGCCAGCGCCAACGCTAAGCTACAGGAGGTCGGGGGTTCAAACCCCGCACAGCACGAAAATCCATTTTTTGCTAAAACAAAAACAAAGAAAGGTATTTTTTTTTGTTTTTGCAAATTCAAAAACAACATTGTGCATTGATTTTCTCAAAAGGAGGGATACAAAACAAAAAGTGCACATCTTTTTCCAAACTGAAAGGGGATTTCAAAATTCCACCAAAACTTGTTTATTTTGCAAAACAAAGGGGGGACAAAATTGTATTCTTTTTTGCAAAATTATACCATAAGGGGGGAATTGTGAATATCAGATTTTTGCATTTTCAAAACAAAATTTCTTGCAAAAATTATTGTAAAAAGGTGCATTTTCAATTGCATTCGACACCTTAAAATTCGCATTGTAAAAATAGGTGCATTGTCGGTGGAAGCCGACACCTATGCTTTAAAATTTATGGGCACTTTTGATTGTATGTTGCATTTAATTTCCCTTTTTTTGCACTTACATCATAAGTTAAAATTCAAAAGCAAATAAGACCCCAAATTTTAAACCTTTTTGTGCAATTTATTACACAGCAACGTTCGGTATTTACAGTACCTCTGGCCCACACTTACAAGTAAAGTTGTCGTGCTTTGGGCTACTGTATCTAACGCCTAATATAGCTGCAACAACAACGTCTGAGCTATTGTTTTCTATTGTTCAAACTAAAAGGGGATTTCAAAATTCCACCAAAACTTGTTTATTTTGCAAAACAAAGGGGGGACAAAATTGTATTCTTTTTTGCAAAATTATAACACAAGGGGGGAATTGTGAATATCATATTTTTGCATTTTCAAAACAAAATTTCTTGCAAAAATTATTGTAAAAAGGTGCATTTTCGATTGCATTCAACACCTTAAAATTGGCATTGTAAAAATAGGTGCATTGTCGGTGGAATCCGACACCTATGCTTTAAAATTTGTGGGCACTTTTGATTGTATGTTGCATTTAATTTCCTATTTTTTGCACTTACATCATAAGTTAAAATTCAAAAGCAAATAAGACCCCAAATTTTAAACCTTTTTGTGCAATTTATTGCACAACAACGTTCGGTATTTACGGTACCTCTGGCCCACACTTACAAGTAAAGTTGTCGTGCTTTGGGCTACTGTATCTAACGCCTAATATAGCTGCAACAACGACGTATGAGCTATTGTTCTCTATAAATCATCAGGGAGAAATAAGGAAAGCCAATTTTATTTTGATATTCACTCCATCATATACCCTAATTCACTCCTATTGCTTGGCTTAATTTCCTCAAACTGATCATCCTTCTTCGAAAGGGTTTTTAGGCAGGTGCCATCAATTTGAGTGAATTCTCTTTCAGTACTCATTTGTGGTATATCGAAAGAGAGACCATTTTGGTGATATAAGGAACCTTCATAATGGGCACTATACACAAATATCTTTCAGATACACAGTTGCTTAAAGGTTCCAATTTTGCTCCATGGAAAACCAAAATGAGAGCCATTCTACAGGTTGAAGATTTGTGGGATGTAGTGACTGGCACTACAAAACGTCCCACTACAACAGGTACAGATCAGGAAGCATATGATAAAAAGGATAGAAGGTCCCTCATGCTTATCTTGCTTGCTACTACCGATGAAGTACAACCTCACATTTGTGATGCTAAAAATGGTAAAGATGCTTGGGATGCATTAGTTACCATATATGAAGGGAAGAATCAATCCACCATTCTTAACCTTCAATCCCAACTTCATACTCTCAGTATGAAGTCTAGTGAATCAATAGAATTGTTCCTATGTAGAGTGGCAAAATTGAAGTCCAAGTTGAATGCTTTGGGAGAAACAGTAGAGGATAAGCTCTTGACTTCAGTCATTTTGAGAGCTTTACCAAATTCCTACAAGGTGTTGATCACATCCCTTCAAGTGTCCATGAGACAAGTTACTTTTGTGGAGTTGGTAAATTTGCTTCAAACTGAGGAGGCAAATCAACTTCAAAGAGATGAAGTGACAGATAATGCACTTTACTCAAAACAGGGGTCCAGAAAACAGGGTAACTTTTAGAAGGGGGATCTTCTTCCAAAGGTTCCAAAGGCAAACAACCTCAACAAGGACAAAAGAAGTATTGCAAAATTTGTGATATGGACAACCATGACACCAACAGGTGTTGGTTCAAAAATAAACAACCACATGACCAAGGTCAAAAGAAAAAGGGCAAGTACAAACCACAAAAGAAGCATAAGCAACCCAAGGGACATGTTGCTTATGAGGAATCAGACTCAGAATCTGAGAGGGCACACAAGGTGCTCATGACTCACACAGATTCTCAACAAAAGGATCTTGTGTGGTATATTGATTCCAGAGCCAATAAACACATGACTGGTGATAAATCGTGGTTTGAGACATTTGAGGCTAAGGAAGGCAAACCAGTTACCATAGCTGATGATAAGACCTACAAAGTCTAGGGTGAAGGAAATGTTTCAATCACTCTTCCAGATGGAAAATGTCAGATTGAGAAAGTCCTTTATGTTCCAGGATTGGCAAACAATTTGTTGTCAGTACCTCAAATCTTGGATAAAAACATGGTGGTTGATTTCAGAGTTGAGGATGGAAAGAAGCGTTGCTTCATCACAAGGAAGGGCAAACATGTAGCAACAACTTCCTACAAGCATGGCTTATTTGCTTTAGATGCCATTTCTACACCTCATGTTGCCATGACGGTAAACACAAAAGAGGCCACTTCTCTTTGGCACAAAATATATGGCCATATCAGTTCAGGATATTTACTTGAGTTGAGTAAATATGAGATGGTGAAAGGCCTTCCCACCCTTTCATCTACTTTGCCAGTTTGCTCGGATTGCTTAGCAGGGAAGCAACACCGAGTACCTTTTGAGTTGAGCTCCTCACGAGCCAAAAGACCGTTGGAGTTGGTACACACCGATCTGTGCGGTCCTATGCCAAACAATTATGGGGGAAAGAGGTATTTTCAGTTGTTCGTTGATGACTACTCACGGAATATGTGGGTTTTCTTTTTACATCTGAAGTTTGAGGCCTTCATGTTTTTTCAGCAGTTCAAGAAATATGTTGAGAAGGAATCAGGAAGTTCTATTCAGACCCTCCGCTCAGATCGAGGGGGGAATATACCTCCAAATAATTTTCCACATTTCTTAGTACACATGGGATTAAGAGGCAACTTACTACAGCCTATACTCCGCAACAAAATGGAGTTGTTGAGAGGAGGAATCGTTCCATCATGGAAATGGTTCACTGTATGCTTACAAGGGCACATCTTGAGCAACAATATTGGGCAAAAGTTGTCAATACAACAACGTACCTCCTGAATAGAGCACCCACAAAAGCTCTTAAGGGAATGACTCCACAAGAAGCATGTAGTGGTAGAAAGCCCTCCATTTCTCATCTCAAGATTTTTGGGTGTAAGGCATTCATGCACATTCCAAAAGCAAAGAGAAAGAAGTTAGATGAGAAATCCCTGCAGTGTATTTTTCTTGGTTATGATGAGCATTCCAAGGGATATCGTTTGATAGATCCTAAAACCAAGAAAACTCACATCAATAGAGATGTGGTATTTGATGAAGCTTTCACACCAGATAACACATCTTCAGTTGTATACCTGGATGATGAGGAGCCTAAGAAAGAGACTCCTCCCCCACAGAAGAAGATTCCCAAATGGTATACCAACACAATGAGAGACTCAAAAGTGACTACACCTCTAGATCTAACTTTAGATCGACCTCGTACACGTAGTATGACTCATCAAAAGAGAGCAAAAGCATCGACTTTAGAGGTTGACGAGCTTTGCCAACACTTTGAAGAACTTTTTGTAGATGCAGAGGAAGATAAAGGAGAAGATATGGATGTGGATGATGATAGGGTTTTTATGTCTTCATTGGATGAGCATGAACCTACCACAGTCCAAGATGCACTTAGTGAGCCTCAATGGAAGGCAGCTATGGATGCAGAACATATGTCTCTCATCAAAAATAACACTTGGAAGCTAGTTGATCTGCCTTCTGGAAAGAAGCCCATTGGCTGCAAATGGGTATACAAAGTGAAGTATAAGGCAGATGGAACTATAGACAAGCATAAGGCCCGCCTTGTTGCAAAGGGCTATGCACAGAAAGAAGGCATTGACTATGAAGAGACTTTTGCACCCACTACTAGAATGACTACCATTCGTGTACTTTGTGCTATGGCAGCGTAGTTTAGATGGAAGCTACATCAGATGGATGTAAAAAGTGCCTTCTTAAATGGTGATCTCAAGGAAGAAGTGTATATGACTCAGCCAGAAGGATTTGTGGTTGAAGGCCAAGAGCAAAAGGTTTGCAAATTGGTTAAATCCTTGTATGGGTTAAAACAAGCTCCACGAGCTTGGTACATAAAAATTGACAATCACCTATTATAGCATGGTTTCAAGAGAAGTCCTTCGGATGCTAATCTCTATTTCAAGAAAAGTGGTTCTGAAATAGTGATTCTAGTACTCTATGTTGATGATCTGATTATCACTGGCGGTTCAGAAAAATTGATAGATGCAGTGAAGGGTGACTTGAAAAAGTCATTTGAGATGACAGATCTAGGACTTCTTCATTATTGTCTTGGTTTAGAAGTGGAACAGAAGAAGAATCACATCAGAGTGACACAAAAGAAATATGCCAAGACATTGATTGAGAAATATCGCATGACTGATTGTAAGCCTAAAGCAACTCCAATGGAAACAGGGCTACAGTTATCGCGATATGATACTTCTCCTCAGGTAGATGGAACTCTCTATCGCCAATTGATTGGGAGTCTCATATATCTGACCAACACCAGGCCAGACATCAGTTTTGTTGTGAATTATCTTTCGAGGTTCATGCAGGAACCTAAGGTTAGTCATTGGAAAGCAACAAAACAAGTTCTTCATTATGTTCGTGGCAGTATAGAATATGGCCTGGAATACAAGAAGAATGACAACTTCTTGCAAGGTTACACGGACTTTGATTATGCCAAGTCAATTGATGATAGGAAATCAACTTCTAGATACATTTTTCATCTTGGCTCCGGTCCTGTCTCTTGGCACAGTAAAAAGTAGTAGGTGGTTGCTTTATCATCTACAGAGGCAGAATATCGCGCAACACATGGAGCCATCCGTGAGGCGATATGGTTACGCCGCATTCTTTCAAGTATGGGTCTTCCCAAGAAACTTCCAATCCACTTGTTTTGCGACAACCAAGGTGTTTTGAAGCTCGTCAAGAATCCAGTGTTTCATGAACGCACCAAACACATTGACACTCAATGTCATTTTATTCGAGATGAAGTTCCAAAACACAAGATACAGCTCCAGTACATTCCCACCGATGAACAAGTTGCGGATATTTTCACTAAGGCACTTGCACGTGTCAAATTTGAGTTGTTTCGCAACACTCTTTGTATTTCAAAATAATGTAATAAGGGGGGATGTTAGCGTAGATTTATATATTATTACATTATGTTAATAGCGCATACTCTAGGTGGTTAGGGTAAGCGCATACACTAGGTGGTTAGGGAAGTTATCAAAGCATGTATTATTTATTGAATCTTCTCAATACAATTCATAATGCTCACTTACCCATTGTAGTCTAAGTGGTTGTGCAGTAGTGCCTGTGTTTGTCACTGTTACCACCAATGTTTCTACCATTTTGTTAGGACCATTTCAGTCAAAGCTGCAACTTTTTTTTTTTGGTATCCCATAAATGTCTTTCAAACTTAAAACTGAAAATATATAGGAATTCAAAGTTACATTAAATAATGCTTATTAAAAAAAAAAAAGTTACATTACATTACATAACTTGTCTCTAAGCTTTTGATTTTTCACTCAATCCCACAAAAATGTAGTTTTTACTTTGAGCTTTTAGAGTTTTGACAGATTTGGTGGAGAATCTACTTAGCATGTAAATTGCTGTGCAAACTACTTCAGGTCAAAACTTATGCTCCAACCCACTTTTGTTGAGCACAATACTGGCTACTTTCATGATGACACAATCTTTTTTCTCATGCCCACTTTTGCCGAGGAATATAAGGTATTGTGAATTATCTTTTACTTTTGAATATGGCATAATAATCTGTAAACTGTCTAGAATTGAACTCACCCCCTTTTTCAAATCTCAAAATCTTCAAATTTGTTCCTGACTCGCTTTTTACAACAGCTCTGAAAGAAGAAAAATTATGGGAATTTTCTGATTTAAAGCCCAGCAAATGTATCCATGCTTTTCTTCTGAAGTAAACGATGATGATAAAAAAGCATTTCAGACCAGTTCCAAGGCTTCTTGAACTCGCCAAACTTTCTTTTCAGAGCAGTCACATACTGCTTGCCAACCATAAAAGTTTATGACAATTGTCATTTGTCTTCTTTTGCCGGTCAACCAAAAAGCATATTTTTTCCTATTCAGCAGACCAGGATACAAATAATCTATGCTCCATGAGAAGGATGGTGTGAGATGGCAGGATGCCTTTCCAGGATGGCAAAGACATGTCTCCAAGACACCTTCTAGGGCCAGTACACATGCCCATGGAATATAGAAAATAATTCAAACTGCCGTACCTCTGATTCTACAAAATTATGGAAGTCTTATGGTCTTCTGCTCAAGCCTTCTGATTTGCCAGAACTGCGTCAGAATATCCTTGTGTTCCTGTTGTCACAACCGGATATCCTTTATTTGCGTCATAAATCAAATACCACTTTGAGGGAAAATAATAACTTTACACCATGGATCAATTATTTGACCAACAAAACCTGGGTCGGGTAAAACATTGCGGATGCATTGTTCTTTGTCATCTTGTATTTGTAATTAAATTTTACATCAACTGTTGTGCGGTTGCCATCTAAGAATTGCCACATTGTTTTCAAATTTACTTTCAGTAAATTTGAAATTAAGAGTTTGATATTTGCCTTATGCTTGAATGCACAAGAATCCATAATACTAATGTTGTGTATTTTCAGTCCTTAGAAGAAAAACTAAATTACCTTCAAGTTCAACCAATTCCTCAAATTGCTCCATTAAATTAGTCTGAATGCAGATTTTGAATTAATTTTACAGCACAGGTGCTATTTGAAATTTTGAACAAATAGAAATCTAAAACTTTTATGTTAAATCTAGATAAAAAGAACTTGACAGGTGCTATTCATATAATTTGTTAGCTTTGTTTTGGATGGGAACTTTCCCTGCGCTAAATCGTATTGTAAAATACTTCAACCCCATATGCAAGATTATGTTCCAACAGTAATTCACATTGTGTATATCAATCACTTACAGCAGACAAGCATGGGACATGATCTCATGGGGCATCTTAATCTGGATGTCACTAAGATCTTCAGGAAGGTAATTTCTATGCTGAAACAGTCATCAGAGTAAATAAGATTTTTTTAGTTTTTTTTTAAACTATAAACAAAGTGTTTACCTGTCACTCACCAATGTCACAAAATCCACTCCACCGATGCAGCACTGTTTATGCCTTTTAGGAGCTATTTCTTTAATGTCATCTCCATAAATGGTAACATTCTGGCCTTCCATCACAACATCTCCAGCATCAACATGGTTACTAGGTGGACACGTGATGGCCTTGTCTAAGAAAAAACAAATAAAATAAATAAATTTGCATAGTTTCACATTTAAAGGAACTGCTAACAAATTTTAGTCCATTGCATCTTTTTAATATTCTACGTTAAACAACCTTCTTTGTTATCATGCACTTGAAATGATTCTTGGCATGTATTGCAGCAAAGCCAACTAGGAAATGATTCCATAGAAAAGTCACAATAGAACGGTTTAAACCGATGTGATCCAGATGCCCCAATTGCAGCATCCACCATTTCCTGAGCTCTTTCCAGCGCAACCATGCTACAGTCACATGCATAGACAGTAACAGTGCTATTCTGCCTGGATCACCAAGTCATCAGTAGGAAAGCTTTATCTTTTGTAGAAATACAGAAAAAGGATTCATTAAATGAGATGTTTACAATTTATATCATCAGGTGCATTACTTATTAACTATACAAATTAAACAATACTTAAATTCTGGGGGATTGACTAGTAACCCACCTAGCAATGTAAAAAATGAGAAAATTTATGTCCAAAGCAAAACAAGACTCAAAAAAATTAGGAAGAAGCCTAGAAACCCAAAGATTATCCTTTTAACCGGAAATAAGTTAAATAACATGAAAAGGTTGTTTGGAAATTTCAAAACCATGCCTTATGTTTAATGTTTAAATTGGCAAATTTGTTGCTGATATATTGGCCTTTGTGCTCTTGTGGCCATAAACACACCATTGCAAAGACATAATGCGTGTTCAAGGAAACTACAGAAGTCAGAGAAGTAACAGGAACAAAAGTTTGGATAGCGATCTTGCACTTCCATCTTCTATCTCTGTTCTTCATAATCCTTCTGCAGTCTAGGTTTTCTACTAATAAAGAAGAAATACTTAAAAGGAAATGTACTTCAAATAAAATTTCTGAGCACAATAATTAGTTAACAGATAAATTTGTGAAGTGGGGATGGCAATAGATCATAATAATGACCGAAAACAGTAAGAAAAATAGTTTAGACACAGCACTTATAGAAGATCAAAGTGGGATCTAAAAGGATCTCCCACTTTCAGTGTATCTAATATCTACAACACATCAGTTCCCCGGTTATCCTATGCAAACAAAATAGAAGAAATGAATACCAAAAAATTATTCATTTGGTGGACTTCTTTCAACAAGAATGATTTACCTTCATCTCCCTGTAATAAATCCATCTTTTCCGGTGGAAATATCTCTTCCCCTTGGAATTTTATCTTGATATATGCAATAGAGAGAATATCATAGAAGTATTGGCAAAACTATTTGAAAAAGATGTCTTCTAATTTTTGACAATGATGAACCGGCAAAAAAATCACAAAATTAATGAAACCACTCCCTTCTATTGACAAGTTATAGTCTAATATAAGTCTCCAAATTCCAACTGAACATGTCATATCCAAGTCTCTTTTGCAATAGGTTAAATCACCTTGAGGGATGTTAAGATGTTCTTACGTACTCATGGAGAGATGTTTGATTACGTATTCATGTATGTATAGCCTAGATTTTAAAAAATCCATATCTTGCCTGATGTTTAACAGCTAAAAATGTTTGTGTAGCTCTACAAATTGATACTACTGGAAGAAGCTTCTTGTCTAGGGCTAAAGCCTCTGAATCTGAAACATTTGTGTAAAACTGCATTCTGGTCACTGGATTGGTCTAACATGGAAGATCCAAGACAAGTGCTGAAGGACCATCAATCTCTTCCTCCTCACCCCCCTCGAGCCAAGCTGTGAATAACTTACCTGAGGAAGATACAAGGGTAGCAATATCAATGCACCAACTATCAATGTTACTTCCAAACAATGTAGCAGGGTTCACACACCCAATCTGCTGGGTACACGTACCCATACCGCACCCGTACCCATGCCCGAAACTCAGGTTCAGGCCTGGATGCCTTCGAGGTACTGCAAACAGTACCTCAGCAAAGCAGGTCCATTTTCCTGGACTTTTAGAGAGAACCCAAATAATTTTGTTGGAGACACTAAATCTGGTAGCTGGTTAGGTGGCGTACACACTGTAGACTACTACATTAGATACAAATAAATAATCCAGACTGAGTGATAAAGACAAACAGCACAACTGCCATTCTGTCTTATCTATCACCCTCCTTTTTATTCTGCTCCGTTGGTTTCAATGGCTTTAGGTTGGAATAGGACATATTGAGGCTAGTACTAGTGGAATAGGACATAGTGGACTTGTAATTGTAGATTCAGGACCTTAATCATTGATCTTATCTTACAAAACCGTAGGTTGTTATTTATGCCATTTTATTTACATTAAAGACTATTTTAATTTCTGAAATTTTGAAACTATGAATCTTTATGTTCAATATTTATTGTTAATTTTGATCTTTGCGAATTAAATTATGTGAATGATGAATGGGTAATCTTGTTGTTTGATTTATTAATTTCGGAATTTTTTAGAAAAAAATTAATGTTTTATAATTTGATTATATTTTATCTTTTATATACATTTTAAATTGTCGTACACCATTCCTACACACCCAACTTTCAAAAGTAATGCACCTGCACAAGTGAACCTTGGTAACTTTGCTTGTAAAAGGTAGAGATGAACCCAAGAAACGGTAGGGATCCTCCTACAGTTGCTAAAAACGATATTTACATGAGCTTGCATGCCCTAATTTGTTGGTTTCTAGAATCCAAGGTCTGAAAATCAAAGTCCCTACCAATAATAGACTTTCACACAGAAATAGAGATGTGATTGGCCTTATTGATCAAAACTGGGGCTTACTGGACACTTATAATAAGAATCTTCTGAAGACCTCTCTTTTTTGAAAACAAGTTAAACTCTATTTAGAAGATCAACAGAGGTGGTTCATCAAATTTGAAGGTTCTGCAATGCAGGCCAAAAGCAAGGATGGGGTTGGTTCAATCAATGGAATGCTAAAGGTCCTTCTCAATCCTTCTCTTGATGAGAGTCTAAATGAAAATGAAGATGACAAGAAAGCTGTGATTAAAAGCTTACTCAACCATTGTGATTACCATCCTTTTACAATTATATAAAAATTACTTACAAGACTTGTGTAAATAAAAGGTAAGAAGCTATTAGCATTTTATACACGTCATATTTATGCCCTTATTGAAATATCATATTTGGATAGAAAGGAGGAAAGAAAAATCTTACTGTTATTTCTTATCTGCTTTAACAACTAGAAATGTCCTGGCAGGGGCAGAATCAAAACCTTTCAATAAGTATTGGCCCTCATTACTGATGCCACTTGTGCTCTAGGCTAAGGCATGCAGACCAAAAAAATCAGAGGCCCACTGATGACAAATAAATGAATATTCAATGTAGCAGTGGGAACCAAACTCTTATAAACATGGTGCCAGAATGGTACGAATACATGCACTAGAAACATAATAAAGCATCCCTTCGATAAATCCAATGGATATTTAGCATTTTGAGTAGCTCCATACCAGTTTGAACATTTGGAAGTGTGTGCATCATCGGACACATTATTCAAAATAAAATCTTTTATGACATTCATAAAGAGGCATAATTTTAGGGAAGGACAGTATATAACACTTTCCAGGTGTCAAAGGTGACACAACTTGACTCCCTATCTACCAAAAAAGTGTGTGTCAGGGTCAAAGATTCCACAAGAGTTAATTTTTTCTTCACAATTCCTGTTAAAGAGGGAAAAGAATTTAGAAGCTTCCTCACTCATGGTCAAGTGCCATGGCAAAGAACAGAGAAAACGTTGTCGAATACCACCAAGACTAGACACTTTTCAGGAAAGAAGATAATGTTAGACAATGGTGTGAAGGTTTAGACAAGTATACTGTTAAAGAAGTGTATAAGAAGCTTGGCCAAAAATCTCATCCTTCTTATGCAGTCATGCAAAATTAAATTCCACTCAGATATATTTGAACTGTTGCATAATGCATATTATGATCCCACTAGGAATTAACTATTCTTGTACAGGAAAGGTTGTACGTGTCTGTTTCTCTCTTGTTCTATGGCCAAAGAGGCTGTGTGAAATTTCTGTCATACACAAATCCCTGTGGTGGATGATATGGCTTAGCTCTTCCAGAATTGGTCAACTTGAACTTTGACTTTGGCTATAAGTTGCAGATATGCTTTGAAAGAGTAAATAAAAATTTCAGGCACCCTGTAGATCAGGAAACATAATTGGGGCCAAATTAAGGATGGAATAGGACAACGTTAAAACATATGGGTTGAGTAATGTGCTGGATAAGTCCTCCCTATATGACTAGATGACCCTCCCTTCGTAGTCTGTTAGTTGTAATCATTTGAAACTTGATAATGGGCAGCCTAGACAACTAGAGAACATAATTTTAATGCATTGAATTCTTTAACATCTCCCATGTGAAGCTTAACTTTGATAGGTCCTCCAAGGGGAATCCTAGGATCTGTAGATGTGGTGGTGTTCTATGTAATATTAATGGGATGATCATGTTAGCAAACTTTATTTGACTCAATGCTCTAACAGCGCAACAAAGACACTCTGTTGATAAATCTGCAAAAAAGGTTGACTAGTTTAGAGACCAATTAAGGAACACAAAAGTCTATGACAGGAGAGCTGCTAAACATCAAACTGCAACTGAGCTTAGAGAAGAATAAGGAAAGGTCCTGTAACATTGACACTATCAACAAAAACTGCAGGATATATATAACCAGCAGTCAAGCTGATCAAGGTTAGCTGCAAAGTGGAGAAACTGAAGAACCCTCAATCTTATTAAAGACATCAGTTTTTCTAGTGTTTCTTGCTTTTGAAACATTCATAGTATACCTCTGCCAAGGTGGTTCCAGTAATATGAGAACGCTTACCAGAATATTTATATAATTTGTTAGCTTTGTTTTGGATGGGAACTTTGGCCTATTGTATGATACTGTGGTTGCAATTGTTTCTTAGGAGAGTAAAAATCCTGGATACTATCTGTAGTCATCTGCCAGACATTGTGCCTTGGAAACCAACAAATCTATGATTTCCTAAACTGATGAATTCTAAAAAGGGACAGTACAAGAAATCCTCGCAACTTAAAAATACCTCAGGCTTAGATGGATTGGCAAGCCTCGTGATTTATCATGAGCTTGACCAAAGGATCAAAACCCAAAAAATGTACACTGAACTGTAAACCCTAAACTAAAAATTCATGTAATAATTCTGAATGTTGAGAAACTTAGACATTGAATTTAAAATTCATGTTAGTTGATTTCTTGTAAAAAAACTAAACATTGAGAGACTCGGACCTCTTGTTCTAGATTTCCCTTGGCTAGATTCTTTGCTCAATTCTCAAGATTAGATCTTTGTCACTTCCTAGTTTTAGGAGATTAGATCTTATCCTCATTAAGCTTCCTTAGCAAGCCTCTCAAAGATGATTTATACGACTGCAGAGATCACAGTTTGATTGACAGACTCAGACCTCTTATTCTAGATTTCCCTCAGCTAGATTCTTTGCAAGATTCTAGAGATTAGGTCTTTACCCCTTCTCCCTAGATTTAGGAGATTAGATCGATCCTCGTTAAGCTTCCTTCACAAGCCTCTCAGAGATGATGTTATTTATACCACTGCAGAGACCACCTTTCCTCACCGTACTGATGAGATGACGTTTACAATTCTTTGTATCTCTGCAAATATCAATATACTGAAAAAAAATCTCTTTTATCTCCGAGATTTTTCTGTTATAACTTGTTTTTTCTGTTATAACTTGTCTAGATGCTAGTACTGCACATGTTGCTCTGCATTCTAGACAAGTTTTTGAAGCATCTTCTCTTGCAACGATGATTCCAGTTTGGCTAACATGTGGTTCAAAGCTGGTTTTGCATACCCCATCTCCATGGCGTAGTCGAAACAACGTCCACACATATCTCAATAGCAAGAGCAATGCCCTCCCTCTATTCAAACTCCAGGCACACAGTATTTCACTTTTCCTGCTATCAATCAAGAAGATGATCAGTTCTAGGACACTTTGGCAGTGCCTTGCTTGCAAAGCTACCACATGGACCCTAGTTTCACAAGGCCTTCGGAGTCACCTTCCTCGTCCAAACACAGGCGCCTCTATCTGTATTTCTTTCAGGAATCTTGCATTCTTAAAGAGGCAATTACAAGAATCTCAAGACGAAGGCTTTGAGATGCTCAGACTTCACTGCAGATTCAGAACAAAATCTTTCAAATGGAGACTTCCCTCCTAGCCTCCTTCTAAGTCCCTGAAAATCCGTATCACAGATAACGATTTCATGAAACCCTTTGCTGAAAGACTTGTTGACCTGATCGAGGAGTCTTGCAAGAAGTGTTCCTCTCTCTATCTAGGTTTCAAGAAAACACATCTTGCTAAACTCATGAAAGGGTTTCAAGATGCAGAGGACTTCTACACCAACATTGATGGTCTGCTCAATTCTATTGTCGAAATAAACGATGTCACTTCGACATCACTCAACAATAGAGGTCCCATCTCCTGTCAGAGTTTGTGGATCATAAGACCAAATTTTACGATAGAGCACAAATTTGACCGCTTGAAGTCTATTCAAGCAAATCAGCCCTAAGATTCTACTACTACCAACATCAAAGATACTCATATGGTTGACACCACTTCCATGTTGATGTCCATGATCACCAAGAAGATAGTTTTGCTTCATAGTAAGTGTTAAACTTTGGAAACGTTCATGATGGAGATCAATGACCATCTAAAAACTCTTCTTGAAGCTGGTATTTCATGTTTGCAAACTCAACCTAGCAATAGCAAGCATCAAAATCTTCAAAGACATAGAAACTCTAGTTTGAGACCTTCTAGTCCAAACACAACCACCAACATTCGTCTTAAGCAAACGATTCCAAAACACAACCAGTGCAAGGGCCATTCCAAAAGTCGTGTCCAATGTGAACACCATGACCCCTCTATGTTGCACCAATCGCCTAAAGTGCATGGAGAGTAGCGCCAAAAATCTAGTTCAAGAACGTTGAATCCCAACTCTGTTTGATCTGCTCTCAAGCAACCTGTATGAGATACATCAAAACCCGATGTGTAGAAAAGTGTTAATGAACAAGTGGTCGACCATTGTTTGCCCCAAAGACTATGGACTCCATTTTAGTCACAAATTCACCAAAATAATTGAAGCTAAGATCACTAACTCTGTTGTTCATTGTTTCTCTAACAAAATCCTTACCCTTTCAGAAACTGATGTTCAATGTTTCAATCTCAAATTTCTCCCTAATTCACCTCCTATGACTACAGATTCAATTTTATGCTTTTGGTCGTCTCCTTTTGCTAAGATGGTTTTTTGGCCCTAGCGAAGGCCTACATAACCCAAACACAGAGTCCATCTCATCTTTCAAATTCCCCAAACTTCACTAATTCCCTAATGAGCATTACTCAACCTTGCAGAATATTTGTCTCCTTAGGCCAGTTCATTTTGAGCAATAAGCTTGCCTCTACCCCCTCTCCCTTCATCCATGCCTTCTCTAAAAGAATCAAAACTACCATTCATTCGCTTAAGAATGATCAATCAATCATCATTAAAGAGGCTAACAAAAACCTAGGCCTTACGATTTTGTCTACAAACTGGTATATCTCTAAAGGAATTGGGTAGCTTTCTGAAACTTAAATGTATGAAAAAGTCCATCGTGTACCTTTGGGCGACCCTTTTCTCGCAACTCAAACTCCTACGAAGAAATGCCACACTCAGAGACATCATTTCCTCTAACAAGTTTGAGTTTTTTCTTTCAAATTTCCCCCATGGATGCTAGAGCTTGTATTTTTTACCTCATCCAAAAAGTACATATGCAACCTCTTGTTGGTCGACCCATTTGCTCATACTATGGTTTCATGCTTGAACCAATGTCCAAGTGGTTCCATTGTTGTCTTCTTCACATTTTGCTTCAATAGAAGAACCACCTCATGGACTCCTTGTCATTGATCAAGGACATCTGTGAACTTTGGTTCGCTAGTGTTGTGATACTCTTCACCTTCGATGAGGTTAGTCTCTATCCTAGTATCCTTTTAGCTTCAATACTGATGGCACTCAAGCATCACAATTACAAGGCTTGCCCTCAAGCAAAGTGTAATTTTATTGCTAAGTTCGCTAACCGGGTCCTTTCTCAACTCTACTTAGAGCTCAATGGCAGGTATTGCTGGCAACCTAGTTGAGAAAATCAGAATCTTATCGGAATCGTCTTGGAAAAATATTGGATCGAAACAGGAATTGGCAAAAAATCGGCAAAAAAAAACGAAAGAAAATGCAATTTTTTTTCAATTTTTTTCATGCATATTACAATGGATTAACACTATGCAAATCAAATATTAATATTGTAAGTGATACAACCTTAAAGCCAAAGTAGTATAGTTTTAAACTACTACACACGAAAGTGACAAAACACATCTTATGTTGCTTATAATATATAACAGTACCAAAATACAAATTACAAAATGTGTCATTAGTCATGACAAATGTTAAGTACAATGCCTCAATCAATGTCTTAGAATGCCTTTGCCCTTTGACCTAGTAGAAGCTCTAGTCTCTCTTTGTTGCTTTGGTTGTGCCTCTTCTTGTGGCTTTCTTGCCATCTCCTTTGCTAGGTTTTCTTAGTTTTCAAATTCATCTATGCTGAAGAGAACATCTTGTTGTTGCTCCGCCTATGACTTTGTGATCCAATCATTAGATGGATCAATCTCATCTAGGTCAAAGGCCTCGATACTTGTTCTTGTAATTTTCTTATGGTGGAGGCGAAGGTTGTAATGAACAAACACAATATCATTCAACTTTTCTTGTGTAATCCTATTGCGCTTCTTGGAGTGTATGTACTCAAACATACTCCAATTGCACTCACAACCTGAAGCGCTACATGGTTGAGACAAAAATCTAATGACGAAGCACTGTAGATGGGGTGTATATGCACCAAAGTCCTCCCACCATAAATCTAGAAACAACCAAGAATAAGGAAATTTAATAATTCACATGTAAAATCTTAAATTGAGATTATTTTTTAAAAAAAAATCAAAAGACAAAATAAACAATAATTCAATGAGGGTTACCCGGCCTCATAGTTGACCTTGATTAAATGCACATTGGCGACGGGAAAAGGATGCCCTCACATTTCTTATAAGAATGCATCTCAGTCTGTATCTTACCACTTATTTCTTCATCAAGGTACATGTTGTCAACACATAATCGAAGGTCCGCCATCACCTCAAAGTCAGCATGGAATGTGTTGGAGTAAAACATTTGGGGTTGAGGTAGTACCCCGTTGCATGAAGAGGGCTATGGAGCTTAGATGTCCATCGCCTATCAATAATATCCCAAATGGGACCATATTTGGATTGGACAAACTGAGGCAATTGCCTCTTTTGCCCTATCCATAGCCTCATATATATATATGCCATTGGTGATTCTTCTCCATCAACAAAAATAAATTAAATAAAATTTATAAAAACATTTTAAAATAAAAGATTTGCCAAAAAAAAATATTTTTAATTTAAATATTAATGATAATAAAATAATTTAAAAACTTAGTCTTGTACCTCAATGGCCTCATCCATGGCTTGCCAGAAGGGCTCCTCAAACACATATTCATATATCTTCTCCCCCTTACTGGAGAATTTGTATTTAACAGCTTGCTCAGAATTCCACTCATCGCTCACAAACATTTGCTTCAGCGACCCTCTTGCATTATAGATGCTTTGCAATGTCACGAAGTTTGTTGCAAAGTGTGTAACTCCAGCCCGCACTAGCTCCCTCCCACCAGTAAAATGCCTCGTGAAGTTGAGGACCCAAGAATGGTTGTAGATAAATTTTGTAATTGCCCTAGACTTTTGTACAACCTCGGACACCCAAGGTAATTTCCCAATGTCTTCGAGGAGCAAATCGAGACAATGGGTTGCACATGGGGACCAAAAATTGGTGGGAAATCTCTCCTCCAATAGCTTGCCAACTGCTACATATGTTGATGCATTGTCTATGATGACTTGGACAACATTTTCCACCCTGAACTCGATCACAACCTCCCCCAACAACCCTGCGAGCATTTCGGCACTCTTAACTTGCGCCGATGTATCCACTGACTTGAAGAATGCCACTCCTCCTGCAGAAGAAACCCAAAAAAAATTAAGGGTTCTTCCCCTGCCATCGATCCACCCACTAGACATGATAGTGTAATCATTAGTGCTCCACACCTTGCGCTGCTCCTCAAGAATAACCTCAATGTCATCCATGCATTCACAAAGTAGAGGGCCCTGTTGGTTACGAATCTGCCATTAGGAAAGGATTTGGTTAAATGCGCCCCAGATTCGCCCACCAGATTGAAAGGCCGGAAGGAAGGAATGCCTTCCGTGCCAATCTCCGGAGAAGGCCGGCTTCCTATGGGTTTTCTCAATTGTTTTAGCTAAGAGTACAGGAAAGAGATAAAAATGCGGAAAGAGATTCAAATGTGATTTGAGTTGGGTGGGGGGAATAAGCAGCACGGCAACGATCAATCACCACTACTAACAGCAATTAAATACAGAACACACCATAGAAACTACAACTGTCATACATCCTATGTATCCTCTATCTATGCATTCCAGGAATACTTAATCATCAAATACTGGAATCCAGAGTTCAGTATAACAGTAAGCAATGAAATAAGCAACATGAGGCAGAAATGACAAGTAAAGGCAGCATAAAGAATGATAACAGCAAAATAGAGCCAAGTGTGTGTCTTGCATTCAGAAGCAAACGTATAGCTACAATGGTTCCCTAGCAGGATATCCCCCTTCCACCCCTTTACAATGAAGTGGTGCGGCTATTTATAGCGCAATTTCCCCCCGATTACAATCATGGGCACAAAATCCCAAAGCTGACAAAAGCCGACAAAAGCGGCGAAAGAGCTGCTGATGCTGACTCCTCGCAGACAAGGACTGTACTGGCAACAAGGTCCACCTAAAGACTTGGCAGCTATGTGGCAGTGCGGTTGATGAGACTTTGAGTCAGCATGGATGCGGGTAGCTGCAATAGATGGAACTTTGCGTCAGCTTGAATGAGGGCAGCTGGTGAAGGTAATTCGGCCCATGCTTGTCCTTTTCCCATCACATCTCGGCTCGAATCCCGAGGCTGGACACTTGTCAAATTCTGATGAGGGACACATGTCTGCCTTGAAAGGCAGTCTTTCCTTTATGTCCAACTTCGCCTGGGATCAGAGCGCAATTGGATAGCGCAAGTGGGGAACAACGCAGTTTGGGAGGCCTCCGTGCCTTAGCCAGTTTTTGGGCTGCTTGATGGATCTTGCCCAACTGCGCACAGGTCAGAGGGCGCAGCCCGACTTCGCTGCGAAGTCGGGTTGCGCACTCCAGCACTTAGTCAATTTGGCCGCTTCTCGGACTGCGCGCAAGAAGGGGAGCGCACCCCGACTTCGCTGCGAAGTCGGGTTGCGCTCCGGCACTTGGCTGATTTCTAGAGACACTGCTTCCCAAGTGCGCACGGGGAGAGGAGCGCACCCCGACTTCGCTGCGAAGTCGGGTTGCGCTCCCATACTTAGCCAAATTCTGCTCATTTTCGGTCAGCGTCCGCACTTCGCATTCCCTAGTGCGCTCGAACTTAAGGGCGCACCCCGACTTCGCTGCGAAGTCGGGTTGCGCTCTTAGACTTAGAATTTTTCAGGGAATGTTTGCTCTGTTTTGGGAATTCTGACCGAAGAAAGAACAAGGGGAAAAAGGGAGGAATGAAAAAGGGGAGAAAGGAAAGGAGAAAGGGAAAGGAGGATGGAGGGAAGGAAGAGCAAAGATACTTACAAAATTTGAAAACATGGCACCCCGTGCAAAATGTGGCAACATTCCTGGCGGCTCGCGGGGTGTCGAGCTCGCCTCGACGCAAAGAACCAGGCCTTCATCCTTTGGGCGCAGAGGAACTCCCTTCCCCCCGCATTCCGCTGCTCTGACGGCTTCTTCCCGGGCAACTGCTCTTCTTCAGATTCACTTTCGGCAGTTGCCTCTTCTGTTTCTCCTCCTTCTGAACCTGAATGGCCTTCACTGTCACCCTCCTGCTCGGCCGGCCGCTCCCGTTCAAGGACATGATTGTATGCGGCCTTGGCTTGGTCCCAGACTGCTGCCTGAAATGGCCCTAAGTCGCTGACATCTTTCAGCGCTACTCTGAATGCTGCGACCGCATGCATGTCGATGGTGTGGTATCTTTCTCCCAACTCCTTAAGGGAGGTGTTGATTTTGCAATACCTCGACACCATCTGGGTGACCTGAGCTTCCTGGATTGGCTCGGCCCAACTGTCAATTTCTGACGTGTCTGCCTCGAAAGACAGCCAATTCAGCTTCACCTGCTCAAGGGTCAGAAATTCTCCATCCTTGATGAAGCTCGGGCAACCGTGCTCAGAAAGAGTGTTGAAGGGGGCCAGGCAAATGTTCATTTCGTGGTCTAATGCGTCCAGCATCTTCCTGGCGGCCCTTATTTTCTCTGTTTTTCAAAATAATTATGCAAGGTTACCCTTGCATCTGCCCATTCTAAGGCAATTCGGGACATCGGGGGAAATCGGAGGCCTTTGCGCTCGTACTCCTCAAGTTTCATTGCCAAGTCCAACCACTGCTTCGCTTGGTGTTCGGCCTCCTCTACCACAGGCTTTCCCTGGGCAGATACTTCTTGGATCCTGGACGCGAAGTCCAGGACTGATATGGACCTGACAACGTTGGCCCTGCATCCCTGCAGCAAACCAGCCCGCATCGTTTTGACTTTATTCTTCGAAAAGGCCGCCGTCTGGGATGTTTTCTCCTCAAGCTGAGATTTAGCCTGCCTTAACGAATCCTGGAGTTGAGAGACCTGCTCCAGCGCTGCCCTTTTCTCCTCTGACAGCTGTTCGGTTGTCTGTCTTTGCGCTGCGGCCTCCTGCTGAGAGGCGGCGAGCTGGGTTTTCAGGTCGTTGATCTCCTGCTGAGCAGACTCCAGCTGCGCGGTGGTCCTAGCCAGATTTTCCTCCAGCTGCCTTGAGTTATTTTGCAGCTGAAACAGCGCCTCCTGACTCTCGAGCCGCTTGACAAGGAGATTATGTGTTCTACGACGAATACCGTTGATTTCGTATTCCTCGTTTATGTCATCAAAGCTCTTCTCCTTGACTTGGTGCTCATAGTCTGCCTCGGTCATTTCCCGGAGAGGCTTCTTCACTTTTGGAATCAACTTCTCAGTTCTCAGCACTCTCCTGTCCAAGTCGTACTTGGTGCGCTTTACCGGGGCAGCTATTTCCTCGGCTCTTCTCCGTTTGACGCCCTGGAGGAAAGAGGCGGAACACCCTGCGGCCTTTGCTGCCAGAGGCTGATCGTCTGCGATCTGCAGCTGTTCTCCCATGAAGTCAAGGTCTTCCAACATCGGATCTTGCTGCGGCATTTTTCCTGCAAACAGCGAAGCAGGAGGTATTCCAGAAGGCGTGGTCGCTTTTAAGGGCGACCGGGTCCTAGGGGAAGCAAGCGGCTGAGTGGAAGGCGTAGGCGGGGTTTTGAACAATGGAGGTGAGCGGCGCGGCGATGTATGCGTAGCTTCGGCACTGGCCGCAGGCGAGGGTTCCAGGGTTTGGCTGAGGGACTGGAAAGCGTTCGGGTCTTGGGCGAACTGGTCGAAGGAATGGGGGCTGTGCGAGGGTTGGGTGGTCTGAGATGAAGAGGATGGGACTATGGCTTGCCCTGATACAATGGGGGACGACGTTATGGCAGGGCCGACTGGGATTTGGGGGAGCGGGGAAGTGGACGTACCTGCGGGCTCCGCCTGAGCCGCTGTTTGAAGGACGCCTGCAGCCCAAGTTTCTGCTTCTGCTTCAGGGCTGTCTAGCGAGACGATTTCCGGCGCGGCTGTCCCTGTCTGCGCTGCGGCCGTTTGCTGTGCAGACTCCTTAGGCCGCTTGGCCTTTTCGCTCCTCTTCCTCTTCTTTTCTTCTAGCGCTGCAGCTTGCTCAAAGGAGGGAGAGGAGGTTGGGGCGGCAGGCTGCGATGTTCCCACGGTAAACTTGTACATGGGTCTAGCCGGAAGGATGCTTGTCGCGGCCGTTCTACTAGCTGGCTGTTCTGGCGCCTTTTCCACTTGGGGGGCCACCTCTGGAGTTGACTTTTCTAGCCCTTGCGCCCTTTCGGGTAATGCTTCAGGAGCTGGAGGCAACATTGGGCCCACTTGACTGCTCGTTGGCGTTGCGCTGGAAGTCCCTGGAGTAGATAATTGCTGGGACGGGGACCTCCTTGTATACCTTTTCCTAGCGCCTCGGGGAACGCAATCTCGAAATGCGAAAGGCCGCCACGTGTCGACGTATTGATCATATAGGGCCGAAAACTCATCATCAACGGCCAGCGTTTTCCGGTTGGATTTATCGTGCTGCGTGCGACACCTCATCTTCCAACATTCAATGATTTTGTCCTTTTGCCAGTTGAGGGGCGCCACCTTGGAGAGGAATTTCTTGAAGCCCGCCGAGTCCAACCGGTGATCCGGGTTTCGCTCTGGATCATACGTCACTTCCTCGCAGTAAAAATCATGCCATGGCGGCCATGATTGCATCCGCTCAATGTGCCATTCCAAGTCTGCGCCTGTTCTGTTGCACCTTTCCTGCATGATCTCTGCTCGGGGGCAGATGTGCGCAAATTTACCTCTGACCCCAATCGGGTCATACTTCCAGCGCTGGGGAAGCTGTATCAGGCCCATGTCGATGAGTTCTTGCTCGAGGTAGACATGCTGTCCAATCTCGTGCACTCGGATGTTCGCCCAGCAAATAGGATACTGAAAAATATGGCCTTTCTTTTTTCCCTGGCCGAACTCTTCCTCAACATAGTCCATCTGGCGTGAAATCTCCATCCCGAACTGGTGGTCAGTGCAGAAATAGGGCAGCAGGAACGACTTCCCCTTGAATCCGTAGATTCTGACCACAATGCCCTGCGTCAGCCGGAAGGTGTCCCCGTGCTTGTACTTCCTCAGATAGCTCGTCATGGCCTCTGGTGGGCGGGATGCCTCACCGTTGAACAACGCTAGGACCATACTTAGAAATTTGAAATTGAACTCATAGAATGACCCTTTCCTGTACAGGGCCTCGGTCCATTCGTACACAGGCAGCGGCTCTCCTTTTTCATTTACCTTCTTCAAGTCGGCAACCCTGATCCGGTAGTGCATGTGGTACAGGCACAGCCATGTGAGGAACGAGCAGAGCCGAAACTCTGTTGTCTGCTTCTGCTGCAACCTGACCAGGTTCGAATGTATGGCGTATGCCAGCCAGTCTGCCCAGTCGAAGAAAATAGGGCGCTTTCCACTCCTTTGCGCCGTGGAGTCGTAAAACTCCCCGTGCAGGATGCATTCTGCCAGCGCCAGCTGGTACGGGCGTACCACTCTGTCAGAATCGCAGCCGAGTACCCATGCCAGGATGATGTATATATATTTGTTTTCGAATCTGTCCAGGGGTATTGGGCCTGTGGGCCATTGTCCGGCTGGAAGCGGAGTCTTCAGTTCTGAGTCGAGGAATTCTCTCATCCGCTTGGTCTGGGTGAATCTGCCCGTCTGTTCGTCCAGGTTGATCCTCCTGACAATTGCGCTGGGGTCGTACTGGAGCCCCGGGGCGAAAGCTGGCTGGACGCTCTCCCTGAAGAGTGTGAACAAGACTCTTCCCTTGTTGTCGCAGACTTGCCGGGCAGCTGGCTTGTAATATGCCGCAATGGATTCAATCAGCTCCGGGCATTGGTGGACAGGAGGGCACAAGAACCAGTACAGGTTCGATTTATATGCATCCCCGACATGGTGTGAGGGCGAAACTTTGTCAGCCCACTTTGCTATGTTCGGCCGCAACTTGGTGAGGCTGATAGAGAACGAGCCGTCTCTATACCCGGCCAGGCGATTAATGGGCGGCGCTGGAGCTTGCCCTCGACTTCTCTTCGCCCGGGTTTTCCTTTTTTGCTCTTGCGGCGCTTCGCTCTCATGAGCGCTGGATTCTGTCTGTTCTTCAGCTTCGCGCTCTGCGTCACTGGACTGCGCCGACATTGGCGCTTTCCCCTTGTCCATTTCTTCTTTTTTCTGTTCGAAGTGGCAGAGACAGGGATTCTGGCTACTGATTGCTTAATTCTGGACCTTGCAGCTCAGAGTTAGCTCGACAACTTGGATGTTCTGAGTATGCCAGAGCCTCCTTTTCTAGGCAAGGGAAACAACATTAATGGCGCAGGAGGAGAGGTTAAGGTGATTTGCCTGAAGTTGGTAGAAGCGTTATGATTCTTTGGCGGCTGTGCGTGGGTTTATCCTTGGAAAGCGTACCCTGGTTGTGGTAGGCTCTAATGCGCCTGCTTTCTTAATGACATCCTTTTTGAAAGTCGCGCAATCATTATTAAACATTCTTCGGACTTCGTGCTTTTGATGACGTCATAGCCGCCGCCTGGGCACACGCTTCGAGGGAGAACTTTTGGCCCAACGTAACCCAACTTCGCATTATGCCACGCTGCGTTGTCTGGGCCCACACTTAGAAACATTTTATCATTTTTCCTCGTTTCCCGCGACAGGTCACCCAAGGTGCGCCCGAAATTGAGGGCATACTCGGACTTCGCCCAGAAAACGTGCGCACTCGGACTTCGCCCAGACTTTGCTGCGCAGTCGGACTTCGCCCAAAAAATTGCGCAGTCTGTCTTTGACACTTAGCCATTTTTTTTTCTGTGTTTCCCAACTGCGCTCCCAAGACGGTGCGCAGCCCGACTTCGCTGCGAAGTCGGGTTGCGCACCCAACACTTAGTCAAATTTTTGGCTTTTTGTCAGCTGCTTTCTCTCAAAACTCCCTACGTCGCACTGTTCCAGGAGCGATGCCCGACTTCGCTGCGAAGTCGGGGTTTGCTCTAGGCTTCACTTAGGCTCTTGAAAACTAAAAGCTAAATGCTGAAATAAATATATACAAGCTGATAAAAAAAAATGCAGAAAAGAAATCTGTACAAGGAAGGACCAGCCTGGGGTGCCTTCAACGGTGATAAATCTTCAGGTGGAACCCGTTGACGGGAATCGGGAGAACCTGTCCCTCCATGTCCCGGAGCACGAATGCATTAAATTGGTTCACCCGAGCAATCTGATAGGGACCTTCCAAGAGGGCATCAAATTTACTGTTGGTTACGAATCTGCCATGAGGAAAGGATTTTGTGTTAACGCGCCCAGATTCGCCCACCAGCTTGAAAGGCCGGAAGGAAGGAATGCCTTCCGTGCCAATCTCCAGAGAAGGCCAGCTCCTGTGGGGTTTTATGGTTTAAGATAAGGGTGCAGGAAAGAGATAAAAATGCGGAAAGGATTTACAAATGTGATTGGAGTTGGGTGGGGGGAACTAACAGTACGGCAACGCATCAATCACCACTACTTACTGCAACATAAATACAAAGCATAACCAGAAACTGCAAAACCTAAGTATACTATTTATATAAAGAAGTGTACGCACAGCTACAATGGTTCCCTAGCAAACATTCTCCCTACAAGGAGAACTAATAGCACGGCAATGCATCAATCACCACTACGGACAGCAACATAAATACAAAAGGTAACCAAGAAATGTCAGATCCAAGTATGTGTTATGCAGAGAATTTGTACGCACAGCTACAATGGTCCCCTAGCAAACATTCTCCCTACAAGGAGAACTAACAGCACGACAATGCATCAATCACCACTACGGACAGCAACATAAACATAACACACAAACTGAAGGAACTGCTACCAAATTTATTCTATGTATCCTCTGATCAATGAAGTCCAAGAGTACTTGGCCACCAAATGCCAAAGCAAATCAACAAGCCACGACACAAGAAATATGACAAAAGAGAGGCAACATAAAAAATAAAAGAAGTAGAACAGAGCCAGGCATATACTTTATATTAAGAAGCAGAAGCACAGCTACAACGGTTCCCTAACAGACATTCCCCTTCCACCACTTACAATGAAAATGTGGTGGGTATTTATAGCCCGAGTCCCTCCCGTTACATTAATGGGCACAAAGTCCCAGTCAAACATTAGCTGACAAAAGCAGCCGCGGAACTGCTGATGCTGACCTTTGTCGAGCGGAGCTGTACCTGCCAGCATGGTCTCCCTGAAGGCCGGACAGATACGTGGCAGCGCGTTAGGTAGAACTTCTCATCGGCAGGAATGCGGGCAGCTGAAGCAGGTAGAACCTTCAATCAGCTTTAAATGAGGCAGCTGGCATAAGTAGTGCGGCCCATGCTTGTCCTTTTGCTCGGCATGTCTTGGCTCAGATCCCAAAGCTGGACACTTGTCGGATGATGCTGCTTGACACGTGCTTGCCTTGAAAGGCAGTTTATCCAACTTCTCCCAGGATCTGAGCGCCATCGGGTTGTGTAGGCAGAAAACAGCGCAGTCGGGAAGGCCTTCATGCCTTGAGTGCATTTCTGAGTTTATTTCCCTACTGCGCACCTGTCAAAGGGCGCACTCCGACTTCGCTGCGAAGTTGGGTTGCGCACAGGTGAAAGCTGATTTCTGCCGCCGTACGGACTTCGCCCTAGAGGGGGTCGGCTTCGCCCCAGCACTTAGTCATTTTTCTTGCCAGCTTGCTACAAGGTGCGCCCAGAAAGCAGGGCGCAGTCCGACTTCGCTGCGAAGTCGGACTTCGCCCAGAAAACTTGTTCTTCTGGTTGATCCTGTCGCACTGCGCACTTTGTATTCCTGTTGCGCTCCAACTGGAGGGCGCACTCCGACTTCGCTGCGAAGTCGGATTGCGCCCTGACACTTAGCCATTTTTCAGGGCAACTGCTGTCAAATTTGAGATCTGACTGAGGGGCTCAAAAAGAAAGAGGGAAGAATGAGAATGTAGGGAAGAGAGAGAAAGGGAGAGAAGAGGAAAGGGAAAGAGAGGAAGAGGGAAAGGGAAGAGCAGCACTCTTACAAAACTGAAAACATTGCACCCCGTGCAAAATGTGACAACATTTCTGGTGGCTCGCGGGGTGTCGAGCTCACCTCGGCGCAAAGAATCCATGCCTTCATCCATTGGGTGCAGAGGAACTTGCTTCCCCTGCCTTCTGCTGCTCTAGCCGTTCTCCTCGCGGCAACTGTTCTTCAGATTCACTTCCGGCAGTTGCCTCCTCAGATTCGCCTTCCGAATGCTCTCCAACACTGGCTTCTGCCTCGCAGATGCGGTTGTATGCGGCCTGGGCTTGGCCCCAGGCTTCTGCTTCGAATGGTCGGCGGTCGGCAACTTCTTCTAATGCTGCGTGGAATGCAGCGACCGCGTGCAGGTCGATGGTGAGGTATCTTTTTCCCAGCTCCTAGAAGTAGGAGCTGATCCTGCAGCACTTGGACACCATCTGGGTGACCTGACTTTCTTGAATTGGCTCAGTCCAGCTATCAATTTCAGCTGTATCTGCTTCAAAGGACAGCCAATTCTTTTTCACCTGCTCATGGGTGAGAAATTCACCATTCTCAACATAGCCCGGGCACCCTAGTTCAGCGAGAGCGTGAAGGGGAGCCAGACAAATGTCTTTTTCATGTTCGAATGCATCCAGCATTCGTCTGGCAACCCTCACCTCCTCTGCTTTCTTAAAATATTTATGCAAGGTTACCCTTGCATCTGCCCATTCTGCAGCGAATGAGGACATGAGGGAGAATTGGAGGCCATCGCGCTTACGTTCTTGAAGATTTATCGCCAAGTCCAGCCATTGCTTCGCCTGGCGTTCGGCCTCTACCACAGGCTTTCCCTGGGCAGAAACTTCTTGGATCCTGAGTGCGAAATCTAGGACCGACATAGCCTTACACATGTGGGGATGTGTAAGGCTTGCATCCCCGCAGCAGATCAGCCCGCATCTCCTTAACTTTGCTCTTCGAAAAGACCGTCGCTTTAGATGCTTTCTCTGCAGATTGCGACTGCGCCTGTTTCAAAGACTCCTGAAGCTGAGAAATCTGCTCCAGGGCTGCCTGCTTTTCCGTTGCGGCTTCTTGCTGAGAAGCGGCCAGCTGGGCTTTCAATTCGTCTATTTCTCGCTGCGCCGCTTCCAGCTGCTCAGTGGACCTAGACAGGTCCTCTTCAAGCTGTCTTGTCTTGTCCTGCAACCGGAAAAGCTCTTCCTGTTCCTCCAGATTTTTGACAAGGAGATTATCCGCTTTACGGAGGATTCCCTGAATCTCGTATTGCGGGTGAATATCGTCAAAGCTCTTCTCCTTTGTTTGGAGCTCGTAGTCCGCCCTGGTCATTTCCCGGAGAGGCTTCTTCACTTTTGGAGTTATCTTTTCTGTCGTGAGCACTCTCCTCTCGAAGTTAAATTTGGTGCGCTTTACTGGGGCGGCTATCTCTTCAGGTCTCCTCCGCTTCACGTTTTGGAGGAAAGAGATAGGATATTCTACAGCTCTCATTGCCAGAGGCAAATCGTCCGTGTTCTGGAGGTCGTCCATCAAGTCCAGTTCCCCCAGCCTAGGGTTCTGCTGTGACGTTTCTCCTGCGGACAGGGAAATTGGAGGAACTGGAAGGACTTTGGAAGGAGCGGCCGCTTTTGAGGGCGACTGGGAAGTGGATAGCGGAGCGGTTGATGCTGGAAGGGTTTCAAGCGGCTGAGGCAATGGATGCAACGGTTAACGCGTAGCTTCAGCACTAACCACAGGTGAAGGGTTTGGGGTTTGACTCAGGGATAGGAAGGCGTTGGGGTCCTGAGCAAACTGGTTGAAAGAATGGGGGCCGCTAGAAGGGTGCGGAGATGGAGAGGAAGATGCGGCCATGACTTGCTCGGATTGAGCGGGAGATGGAGTAGGAGTGGGACTAGATGAGATCAGAGGGAGCGGGGTAGCGAACGTACCTGCGGGCTCCGCCTGAGCCGATGCTTTGGATGAATGTCTGCGGTTCTGGTTCCGGCGGCTGGCTCAGGACTATCCAGAGAAACAACCTCTGGAGCGGCTGAACGCGGCTGCGGCTCTGCGACTGACTGCTGCACCGTCAGACTAGGTCACCTGACTTTCTCAACTCTCTTCCTCTTTTTCTTTTCTGGAGCGATGGCTGGTTCGGAAGAAGGAGATGAAGTAGGTGCAGCGGGCACTGATGTTCCCATTGTAAACTTGTACCGGGGTTTGACTTGCAGAAGGTCTGCCGCGGCCGGTCCGCTCGCTGGTGGCGCTGGCGTCTTTTGTGCCTGAGGAGTCACCTCGGGCGTTGACTTGACTGATTTTTTCGCCTTTTCAGGCGCCACCTTGGAAGCCACAGGCTGCATTGGGTCCACTTGGATGTCTGCTGGGCCCGCGCTGGCAGTTGCAAAAGTGTACAACTGTTGGGAGGAAGACCCCCCTTTATAACCCTCGAAGGGACCTCGGGGAACGTAATCTCGAAATGCGAAAGGCCGCCAGCTGTCAATGTGCTGGTCATATAGAGCTGAAAAGTCATCATCAACAGCCAGATTCCTCCTGATGGATTTATCGTGCTGCGTGCGGCACCTCATCTTCCAGCATTCAACAACCTTTTCTTTTGGCCAGTTAAGGCCTGCTAGCTTGGCGATGAATTTTTCAAATCCTGGAGAAGAGAACTTGTGGTCCGAGTTTCGCTCGGGATCATATGCTACCTCCTCGCAGTAAAAATCCTGCCATGGAGGCCATGCTTCCATCGAGTCAATTTCCCAGTTGAGGTCAACATGGACCACATCGCATCTGTCTTCGATTATATGTCCGCCCGGGGGCAGATATGTGCAAACTTTCCCCTTATCCCGTGTGGGTCGTACTTCTAACGCTGCGGCAGCAAAATCAGGCCAATGTCAAAAAGCTCCCGCTCAAGATAGACATGCTGTCCTATCTCTGATATCTCGACGTTCGCCTAGGAAAGAGGATATTGAAAAATATGGCCTTTTCTCTTTCCCTGGCCGAACTCCTCTTCAACGTAATCCATCTGCCGCGCAACCTCCATCCCAAACTGATGATCCGTGCACCAGTAGGGCAGCAGATGAGGTTTGCCCTTGAATCCGTAGATTCGACCACAATCCCTGCGTCGGTCTAAAAACGTCCCCGAGCTTGTGATTCAACAAATAGTTCGTTATTTCCTGCGGGGGGCGAGGGATCTCACCATCGCCGAAGACTGACATGACCAAGCCCAGAAAGTTGAAGTTGAACTTGTAGTAAGACCCTTTCCGGTATAGGTCATCCGTCCAGTCATAGACGGGTTGTGGCTCTCCCTTCTCATTTACCTTCTTCAGGTTAGGGATCGGCATCCGGGAGTGCAAGTGATACAAACAAAGCCAAGCCAAGAAGGAACTGAATCGAAATTCAGTTGACTGCTTTACTGGAGCTTCACCAGGCTGGAGTGAATGGCGTATGCAATCCAGTCAGCCCAGTCAAAGAAGATAGGGCGCTTCCCACTTCTCTGCGCTGCTGGTTCATAGCACTCTTCGCATAGGAGACATTCTACCAGCACTAGCTGGTACGGCTGTACCAGCTCGTCAGAGTCGCAGCCGAGGACCCACGCCAGGATGGTGTATATGTATTTGCTCTGAAACCTCTCCAGGGGTATGGGGCTGGTTGGCCCTTGTCCAGCTGCGAGCGGGGCGTTCAGCTCTGAATTGAGGAAATCCCTCATCCTTTTTGTGTGCGTAAAGTGCCCCGCTTGCTCGCCAAGATTTATCTTTCTGACAATCGTGTTGGAGTCATACTCCAACCCTGGGGCGAAGGCCGGCTGGACAGTCTCTTTGCGAAGCACGAACAAGGGTTTACCGCTGGAGCTGCAAATTTGCCGGGTAGCTGGTCTGTAATGTCTGACAATTAGGTCTACCAGCTCCGGGCATTGATGGACAGGAGGGCACAAGAACCGGAAAAGGTTCGACTTGTACGCCGCTCCGAAATGGTGAGAGGGCAAAACCTTGTCAGCCCAATTCTCCACATTTATCCGCAGCTTAGTAAGGCTCATGGAAAACGAGCCGTCCTTGTACCCCGATAGGTAATTAACCGGTGGTGGTGGGGCTTGCCCACGCTATACTTTCTTTGGCCGGGATTTTGGCTTTTGGTCCTGCGGTGTCTCACTCCTGAAAACACTTGACTGCGGTAAATCCCCCAGTTCGCGCCCTTCGCTGGATTGCGCTGGCATTGGCAACTTTCCCTTGTCCATCCCTCCGAAACAGCAATAATTACGATTTTTGGACGTCTGCACCAGATTTCGCAGTCACAGGAATAATCTGCACTATTTGGCATGGCTGGATGCATCAGACCCCCTTTTCTAGACAATGACAACATCATTAATGGTGCGCAGGAGGGGGTAGGTCGGCTACAAGTGAAGGCGTTATGTTTTTTTGGTGGCCGCACAGGAGAATGTCTTGAAAGATGTACCCAGGTTGTCGCGCCATGCTTCTTTGATTGCGTTTTCCTCGAAGATTGCGCAATCATTAATTTTAACTTTGAATGTTGTGCCATGGCTGACGTCACTGCCGCAATCTGGGCACACTGCTCAAGAAAAAACCCTTTGGTGCGGAAACCCAACTCTTACTGTCTCAATGCGCCCTGGGCCCACGCTTGGAGTGTTGGAATTTTTTATTTATTTTTTTAAACCATCCAAGCTGCGCCAAGGAAACAGGGCGCAATCGGACTTCGCCCCAAAATTGGGCGCAGTCCGAACTGCCACTTGCGTTAAAACTGTTGTCGCCTTTCTTTTCCAACTGCGCCCGAAGATCGAGCGCAGTCCGACTTTGCAACTTTCGGATGAGGCTTCGGGCCACTTAAAATTTGTTGCCTTTTGTGACGGGCCACTCGAGCTGCGCCCGGAAAACGGGGCGCGCTCAGACTTCGCCCGAAGTTCGGGCTAAGTTTGGGCGCAGTCCGCATTTCGCGCGCAAGTCTGGTGTATTCGGACTTCGCACGCGAAGTCGAACTTCGCACGTGAAGTCGGACTTCGCTCCAAACTCGAGCGCAGTCCGAACACTCACTCCTTTGCAGATTCTGCTTTCAAACCGTGCCCTTTGGCCGGTGCGCAGCCCAACTTCGCTGCGAAGTCGGGCAGCGCACTGCCACTTAGCCGTTTCTTTCTGTTTTCTCAAGCAGTCCCTTTACGAACTTCGCTCCTTCTAAGGGGCGACAACAGACTTTGCTGCGAAGTCTGTGTTCTCTCCCTTTGTCCTGTTTTGGCTCAAACAAATGGAAAACTGAAAGCTGGAAAACTGTACATGCTGAAAAGTAAAATGCATAAGGGAAATTTTTACAAAGAAGGGCCCATTGGGCACCTTCAACAACGGTAAATTTTTAAGTGGAACCCGTTAACGGGGATAGGTAGGAGCTGACCCTCCATATCCCGAAGTATGTAAGCATTGAACTGGTTCACCCAGGCAATCTGGTAAGGGCCCTCCCAGAGGGCATCGAATTTCCCGTGGTTGCCCGGCTTCGCCTTGAATGAGTCCCACTTCAGCACCAGGTCCCCGATTTTAAAAACTCGGGCAGTGGTGCCTTTTGCAAACCAGCCTTGAGTGGCTTCAATATGCTTGGTGAAGGCCTGGTATGCTTTTTCTCTGTCTTCTTCCAACTGCAGAAGTTGGCACAGTCTGTCATCCACCGGGTCTCCACTTCTTGTCTTTGTCCAACATCCATAGGGCAGGGATTTCAATGTGGGATGGCATGATAGCCTCTTTACCGTAGACGAGCGCATAAGGGGACGTTCTGATGGATTTCTTGAATGAAACTCTGTCCGCCCACAGCGCCCGCTTCAGGAGTAAATGCCAAGTCCGCTTGTTCCTGTCAGTGGTCCTCTTGATGATCTTCAGGAGGTTCTTGTTAGTAGACTCGGCAAGGCCATTCCCCTGCGGGTAGTAATTAGAAGACATTTTGTGATAAATGCCAAGTTTACCAGTGTACTCCGTGAGTACAGCGCCTGCAAATCCCGGGCCATTGTCCGTCACAATTGACTCTGGAACCCCGAAGCGGGTAATCAGGCTTTCAAGGAACCTGATGACCGTTTCTTGGTCCGCGTTTTTGGTTGGGATCGCCTTTGCCCACCGTGTGAAGTAATCGGTGGCTGTAAGAATAAACTTGTGTCCGGCAGAGGAACTAGGAGAAATCACCCCAATGAAGTCTAGACCCCATTGCTGGAACAGAGTCTCGGCCTGAATCGGTTGAAGGGGCAGGGGTGCTTTTCTGTTTCTGCCAGCAAACCTCTGGCATTGATCACACTTGGAATAGACCGCATAAGCGTCTGTGAATAGAGTGGGCCAATAGTACCCGACTCTAATTATTTTTAAGGCCGTAGGCCTTGCAGAATGATGACCTCCAAGCATCCCGGAATGAAAATCTCCGAGGATCCTGGGCTGGTCTGATTTCATGACGCACCGCAACAGGATGCCGTCAATATTTTTGAAGTAAAACCCCTTGGGCGAAGAGTGTACTTGAGTGCACCTAGCCGAAATCTCCTTCGTTGTGAGGCGTTCAGGTGATCGGGACATCTTCTAGTGCAGAAATATCTCACCAGTTCATCTGTCCAATCACTCTCCTCCGATAAGGAGTTGGCTAGGTAGATGCTTGTCGCTGTGTCCTCCCACTTACAGGCGGAGATGTCGGATACAGCGCTTCGGGCCAGCTCCTGACACAAGGCTCGGCCTCTGATGAGCTTGGTGGGCCGCACTTCGATGTCGAACTCCTGGATTTTTGCAATCCATCCTGCTCTCTTGTGACCCGGCTCTCCCTGAATGATGAAGCTTCGAACATCCAGGTGAATCACAAAGACAGTCGTTTTGCTCTGGGAGACAAAATGCCTGAACTTTCGGAGGGATTTCATGACAACGTGAACCTGCCGCTCTATAAAGTTGTACTTTTCTTCATGCGGCTAAATCACTTGGCTCAGGAACGCTATGGGGCGCTCCTCGCCATCGTCTCCCTTCTGAGTTAGGACTGCAGCGTAACTGTCCTGTTCTCCCATCGCATAGAGGATGAAGTCCTTGGAGTAGTCCGGGTTTATCAACACCGGAGCTTGCGCAATTCGAGCCTTGATTTCCTCTAAGGCTTGCTCTCTCTCATTAGTCTATTCGTAAGTTGTATCCTTTTTCAGTAGTTCGGCCATAGGCTTGATCACCTGTGCGAAGTCCGGGATGAACTTCCGCACGAAGTTAATCTAGCCGAAGAAGGACTGCAGCCCTTTTTTATCGATTGGGGCTGGCAAGCGAAGGAGGGCTTCTGCTCTGTCAGGGTCAATGGCGAGGCCTTTCTCGGAGATGACATGTCCCAGCAGACTTACCTTCTTTTACCGCGAAGACAGACTTCTTCGGGTTTCTAGAAATGCCGAATTCTCGACACCTCTCAAATATTTGCTGCAGGTGGGAAACATGATCCCCTCTTTGGTGAGAGAAAACAGTCATGTCATCAAGGTAGATGACATTGATCTTATTGAGCAGCTCTCGGAAGGCCAGGTCCATGGCCCTTTGGAATGTGGCACCAGCATTGGATAAGTCGAAAGGCATGCGCTGATAGGCGAACGTCCCCCATTTGGTGGTGAACGCCGTCTTATGCTGGTCTTCATCCCTGACCCAAATCTGGTTGTAGCCGAAAAATCCATCTAGAAGTGAGAATCTCTGGGCTCCAGCAACGATGTGTAGAATTTGGTCAATTTGGGGAAGCGGATAGTGGTCCTTGAGGGAAGCTTGATTCAGGTTTCGAAGTCGACACAGAGACGAATGTCGCCATTCTTTTTCCTCACAGGCACCAAATTTGCGACCCAGGATGAATGTTTGATGGGGTAGATGATTTTGGCCTCCAACATCTTCAACACTCGGCTTTCATCATGGCCTCAATTTTCGGATTTACGGCCCTCTGCTTCTGTCGGAATGGCTTGGCGCCATCCTCTAGCTCAATGGTATGTTGGATTACATTTCTGTCATAACCCTTCAAATCCTCGTAGCACCAGGCCACGATGTCGGGGAACTCTCGGCATAGTGATCTGATCTGCTCAAGTTCCTCCGAGTGCAGTCTGTCCCGACCTTGATAGTTTTACCAGGTTCAAGTTCCAGGTCGGCATACTGCTTCGGGTCTACTTTGATCCTATGAGATATAGCTCTGTCATTCTGATCAAATAGACTCTCCAAAGTAATCAGTCCTTTTGGGACATGATTATTTTTTAACTGTATCAACCCCTCATATTGCTCGTCATCAGGGTCTCTACTCTCGATTGAACCAACTTCATTAACCAAAAATGTGACGATCTCCTCGTCACAATCGAACACCTGCCAGTGGGTGTCCTTATCAGGCACAGAAGGCCTGTAAATAGTGCGAACCGGCTTCGGTTTCTGGACAACGTCATCAGCCGGAACGTACCTGGCTCCAACAGACGCCAGAATGTCAGCATGTTTGTTTTTCTCACGTGATATCGCCTTGACATTCAACGAGTCAAACGACTCCATCAGGTCCCACACCCGGTTGCGGTATGCCTTGAGATAGTGTTGTTTGGAGGCGCACTTATTCATAACCTGGTGGCACACCAGCTCTGAATCTCCAAAGATCTGCAGGTGTTTAATTCCCAGCCTCTCCGCCTTTCGCAAACCCAAGCACAGGGCTTCGTACTCCGCCGAGTTGTTAGTGCAGCTCCAGGCCAACCTGTAGGTATAGTCCTTCTGGATTCCGGTCGGAGAAACCAAAAGCACCCCTGCACCGGCGCCATTTTTGCATCATGCGCCGTCAAAGAAAATATTCCACAGCTTCTCAGGTGCAGGTCCCACTTCCTTTGCAGCTGACTTGTCAAGCCTCTCGGGTTGTACAACAGTGTAACAGCCCTGCTTTGTCTCAATTACGGCATTGAAATCCCGCAAAGAGAACTCATCTTCGAGCTGTAGCACTTCGAGGGCTTGCTCCGTCAGCTCTACCGTCACCAGTTCTTCCTCAGACAGCTGGACCATGCAGTCCAACTCTTCTCCGGGTATCTTCTCTACTAGGAAGGTGGAAGGCTTCTCATTAAAGATTTTCAGTCTCCTTCCTTTGAAGGGCACTTCCATGTGCGAGTAGTCTAGAGACAGGTACCCGCCCAGCTTCGCAGTGAACTCCCGGGAGAGACACATGCCGAAGTAGGGAGCCAAGTCAACAACCACGACCTCTTGGATGACCACGATGTCAAGAGCCTTATGCAACCGGATAGGGATGTCCTTTATGACACCAACTGTCTTGACAGGGGTGCCGTCTAATTGCAACACGCCTTGGCTGCTCCTTGTGTACTCCATCCCGATCTCGTCACATACGGCTTTCGGCATAACAGTCGTGGAAGCGCCAGAGTCCACCATGCAGTTGTGAACTATGTGCCCTTGCATCCGTAAAGACAGATAGAAGGGAGGCGGTCTGTTCTTCCCAGTGGCTGAGACTGTCAAAGGTTGAACCAGGACAACGGGTTGTATCTGCTTGCCGTTCTTCATGTTTTTCAGAGATTCTTGCAGCAGATCCACCTGGCCTGGGAGCAGAAGAGCATCGTACATGCTAATTCTAGCGGGTGTTCTTTTCAACTCATCTACTATGTTGTAGCCCAAGGTGCTAGCTCCTTCTGCTTCTTTTGTCGGCTCATACTTCGTCCGGTACTGCTGGGTGGCCTCAACTCTCTGTCTCTTGGTCAGAGACGGGTACTTCAGCTTCTCCTGTGCTTGTTCTTTGGTTTCAGCTGGAGGCTGAGGTACGGGAGCTTTAGCCGAAACTGGGGCTTTTGCTATAGGAGACTTGGCTGGAACAAGGGCTGTCTTTGCCGGAGGAGGCTTGGAAGGAGCTTTGTCTTTGGATGCCTTCTCCTGGGCTGTGTAGGGCCACAGCCGCTTGTATGGTGGCAGCCCACCGGGCTGCGCCTTTTCTCTTCTGGCATATACCTGCAAAGGCTTGGCAACATCTGCAGCTTTCTTTTCTTCCTTGGCGGGCGGCACTAGATTTTCCTCCGGAGGGCAAAGTTGGCTTCGCCGTCCGGGATCATGTAGAGTTCATCGTCCTCTATGGCGCCGCTGCCAAAGTCCGGATGTAGTGCTTGGTGCGGAGTGCGCTCTTCCTCCGAATGCGGGTCATTGCACGTAGTGCACCAGTTAACCTGGTGAGAGGGACCAGGTTGGTCTTCTATAGCAGCATTTCTCGGAGGCGGACGCCTCTGCAGCTAGTGTTCTGGGGGCTTGTCTTTTGTCAGTGTCGGGGGCGGATATGGCCTCCTAGGAGCGAGGTCCATTTGGGCCTGCTTCTTCTTCAGAGCGGTCATGTCATTGGACATGGCATGATAACTCGAGGCCAAAGCCCGTACCTCCTGAAGGATTGTATTATGAATGTTATTGTCAGGAGGCGGCAACTGTGCCGGTGGAGGCAATGCGGCTAATGGAGGAGGATTGGAATAAGGTGCGTTCTGCGGGGGAGCAGGGAGTGCTGGAAAATGCGGAGCGAGAGGCGGGTGAGGATAATGCATTTGCGACGGGCCGTAAGGAGTTACGACCGGCGCCGGATTCCATTGTTGCTGGGGTTGCTGTCCTGATGTGGACGGCGCATCACCAGAAGCTGAAGGATACTGGGATCTGGGAAAGTCGGGACGAATGGGTTCCTGCACTCTGGACGGGAGTCTGCCGATGGAAATGATATCGCCTTCAGCTTGCCGGGCAACCTCGTACGGAGCGAGAAACGAGTCTATTCCGGCAATCTTCAACAGCGAGGCATATGTCCGAGTTGAAGGATCTCGAGTAGTAGTGAGCAGCCATGCCAGCTGAAGGCCGAAGTTCGCGAGCTACCCGTTTCCAGGATCTCGCAAACCTGATGTTAAAGTCAGACACCTCCTCTTGGGGGTGTCTCTGGATACTTTGGAATTGATGCAACAAAGAAGTAGGGTCAGCAGACTCGTTGCATCCTTTCACGAGCCTTCTGGCGAGCTGGGGCCACCCTATGATAGATTCCTCTGGCAGCGATCTCCACCAGTAGAGAAGCTTTCCCCTTAGGGAAAGGGCCAGCAGATGGGTCTTCACACTTTCATCAGTAATGGAATGCAATGCAGCCAGGGCAAGGATGTCCTGGATGTGCTCGTACGCCGTCTTGCCATAGCCGTCGTACATAGGGATGGACTTTAAGGCAGTAGGGGGTACAGCTTGCTATCCGACCAGGGCCAAGGGCCTCGTAGAGTCCACCGCCGGAAAGAGATCATCGTCATTCTACTGCTGGGCAGACATTTCTTCTTCTTCTCCTCCGTCGGTTGTATACTCAATGTCGGTACCTTCCGAGGATGTAGATTCCTCTTCTTCCTCGGCCTCTTCTATTTTGTTCTCAACTCCTCCGACTTCGGCTTCGGCTTCTTCTTGGATTTCAGCCTCGGCTTCGTCGACACGAGCTTGTTGATCAGCCAGCCTGACAATTTCGCCTCGAGCGTTGATATCCAGTTCGTAAAAGTCAGGCGGGTTTCTCGGATCCCTTGCTCGCCACCTTCTCGTTTGCATGAAGGTGCTAGGACCGGTCTTTCAGACTCAGAGGATATGTTCGTGCAGAGTCGCCAAGTGTTCTGATTTTGAACAGCAGTGAAGCGAACACCGGTGCTTCGATTCTGTTTGGGGGTGAGAAACTTCCTTGTCTCACCGAGTGCTCAGAATGAACTGTCAGCCCGAGTGAACACGAGCCTGAGTTTTTTCAAATGTGGGACTCCGGGTCCCACCGGGCGTGCTAGAGAAACTGTTGGTTACGAATCTGCCATGAGGAAAGGATTTTGTGTTAACGCGCCCAGATTCGCCCACCAGCTTGAAAGGCCGGAAGGAAGGAATGCCTTCCGTGCCAATCTCCGGAGAAGGCCGGCTCCTGTGGGGTTTTATGGTTTGAGATAAGGGTGCAGGAAAGAGATAAAAATGCGGAAAGGATTTACAAATGTGATTGGAGTTGGGTGGGGGGAACTAACAGTACGGCAACGCATCAATCACCACTACTTACTGCAACATAAATACAAAGCATAACCAGAAACTGCAAAACCTAAGTATACTATTTATATAAAGAAGTGTACGCACAGCTACAATGGTTCCCTAGCAAACATTCTCCCTACAAGGAGAACTAACAGCACGGCAATGCATCAATCACCACTACGGACAGCAACATAAATACAAAAGGTAACCAAGAAATGTCATATCCAAGTATGTGTGTTATGCAGAGAATTTGTACGCACAGCTACAATGGTCCCCTAGCAAACATTCTCCCTACAAGGAGAACTAACAGCACGGCAATGCATCAATCACCACTACGGACAGCAACATAAACATAACACACAAATTGAAGGAACTGCTACCAAATTTATTCTATGTATCCTCTGATCAATGAAGTCCAAGAGTACTTGGCCACCAAATGCCAAAGCAAATCAACAAGCCACGACACAAGAAATGTGTGTCCCAAAAACAAGAGAAGAAAAGAAAAAAGGGGGGGGGGGAAAAGAAGGGGAATGACAAAAGAGAGGCAGCATAAAAAATAAAAGAAGTAGAACAGAGCCAGGCATATACTTTATATTAAGAAGCAGAACCACAGCTACAATGGCTCCCTAACAGACATTCCCCTTCCACCACTTACAATGAAAATGTGGCGGGTATTTATAGCCTGAGTCCCTCCCGTTACATTAATGGGCACAAAGTCCCAGTCAAACATTAGCTGACAAAAGCAGCCACGAAACTGCTGATGCTGACCTTTGTCGGGCAAGACTGTACCTGCAGCATGGTCTCCCTGAAGGCCGGACAGATACGTGGCAGCGCGTTAGGTAGAACTTCTCATCGGCAGGAATGCGGGCAGCTGAAGCAGGTAGAACCTTCAATCAGCTTTAAATGAGGCAACTGGCATAAGTAGTGCGGCCCATGCTTGTCCTTTTGCTCGGCATGTCTTGGCTCAAATCCCAAAGTTGGACACTTGTCGGATGATGTTGCTTGACACGTGCTTGCCTTGAAAGGCAGTTTATCCAACTTCTCCCAGGATGTGAGCGCCATCGGGTTGTGCAGGCGGAAAACAGCACAGTCGGGAAGGCCTTCATGCCTTGAGTGCATTTCTGAGTTTATTTCCCTACTGCGCACCTGTCAAAGGGCGCACTCCGACTTCGCTGCGAAGTCGGGTTGCGCACAGGTGAAAGCTGATTTCTGCCGCCGTACAGACTTCGCCCTGGAAAGGGGGAGCAGTCCGACTTCGCTGCGAAGTAGGACTTCGCCCCAGTACTTAGTCATTTTTCCTGCCAGCCTGCCAGCCTGCTACAAGGTGCACCCAGAAAGCAGGGCGAAGTCCGACTTCGCAGCGAAGTCTGCTACAAGGTGCACCCAGAAAGCAAGGCGCAGTCCGACTTCGCTGCGAAGTCCGACTTCGCTGCGAAGTCCGACTGCGCTGCGAAGTCCGACTTCCTGCACCTGAAGCGGGCGCAGCCGACTTCGCCGCGAGTCCGACTGCGCGAAGTCCGACTTGCGCGAAGTCCGACTTCGCCCAGAAAACTTGTTCTTCTAGTTGATCTTGTCGCACTGCGCACTTTGTATTCCTGCTGTGCTCCAACTAGAGGGCGCACTCCGACTTTCCGCGACTTCGGATTGCGCCCGACACTTAGCCATTTTTCAGGGGCAACTGTCACAAATTTGAGATCTGACTGAGGGGCTCAAAAAGAAAGAGGGAAGAATGAGAATGTAGGGAAGAGAGAGAAAGGGAGAGAAGAGGAAAGGGAAAGAGAGGAAAAGGGAAAGGGAAGAGCAGCACTCTTACAAAACTGAAAACATTGCACCCCGTGCAAAATGTGGCAACATTTACCATGGTTGCCCGGCTTTGCTTTCAGTGAATCCCACTTCAGCACTTGGTCCCCGATTTTGAAAACTCGGGCGGTGGTGCCTTTCGCAAACCAGCCTTGGGTCGCTTCAGCATGTTTGGTAAAGGCCTAGTATGCTTTCTCTCTTTCTTCTTCTAACTGCAGCAGTTGGCACAGTCTGGCGTCCACTGGATCCCCGTTGCCTCTTTCTTCATCCAGCATCCAGAGTGCGGGTATCTCTACGTGGGTAGGCAGAACTGCCTCCTTGCCGTACACGAGCGCGTAGGGGGATGTCTTGATAGACTTCTTGAATGATATATGATCCACCCACAGCGCCCGGTTCAGGAGCAGGTGCCACGTCCTCTTGTTTCTCTCTATTGTCCTTTTGACAATTTTCAGTAGATTCTTGTTGGTGGACTCAACCAGGCCATTCCCCTGCGGGTAGTAGTTAGAAGACATCTTGTGATAGATGTCGTACTTGCTGGTGTACTCCGTGAGTACAGCGCCTGCGAACCCCGGACCATTGTCTGTCACTATTGCCTCCGGGACCCCGAAACGGGTGATGAGGCTCTCGAGGAACCCGATGACCGTTTCTTGGTCCGCATTCTTAGTGGGGATCGCCTCTGCCCACCGGGTGAAGTAATCGGTGGCGGTAAGGATGAACTTGTGCCCCGCTGCAGAGTTAGGCGTGATGACCCCAATGAAGTCTAGACCCCACTGCTGGAACGGAGTCTCAGCTTGAATTGGTTGGAGGGGCAGGGGTGCTTTTCTATTTCTGCCAGCAAATCTTTGGCATTTATCACATTTTACACAGACCGCATGTGCATCTGTGAAGAGAGTGGGCCAATAGTACCCAACTCTGATAATTTTCAAGGTCGTAGGCCTTCCACAATGATGTCCCCCAGGCATCCCGGAGTGAAACTCTCCGAGGACCCTGGGTTTGTCTGTATCTCTGACGCATCGCAACAGGATGCCGTCAATATTTTTAAAATAAAGCCCCTCGGGGCGAAGTACGTATTTCAAGGCGTTTAGCCGAAACCTCCTTCTTTGTAAGGCATTCAGGTGATCTGGGCATCTTCCGGTGCTGAAGAACTGCACCAGGTCATTTGTCCAGTCGCTTTCCTCTGATAAGGAGTTGGCTAGGTTGGTGGTTGCTATCGGATCTTCCCACTTGCAGGTGGAGACTTCAGCTGCAGCGCTTCGGGCTAGCTCTTGGCACAAGGCTCGGCCTCTGATCAACTTTGTTGGCCGTACCTCGATGTCAAACTCTTGGATTTTGGCAATCCATCTTGTGACCAGGCTCTCCTTGTATGATGAAGTTCCTGATGTCCGGATGTATCACGAAGACTGTTATCCGGCTCTGGGAGACGAAGTGCCTGAACTTTCGGAGGGATTTCATGACTGCGTGAACTTGTTGCTCAATAAAATTGTACTTCTCTTCATGCGGTTGGATTACCTGGCTTAAGAACGCTATGGGGCGCTCTTCGCCATCGTCTCCCTTCTGTGTCAGGACTACGGCGTAACTCTCGGGTTCTCCCACCGCGTATAGGATGAAGTCCTTGGAATAATCCGGGTTTATCAACACCGGAGCTTGTGCAATTCTGGCCTTGATCTCCTCAAAGGCCTGCCTTCTTTCGTCAGTCCACAAGAATTCGGCATTCTTTTTCAACAGTTCGGCCATGGGCTTAATCACTTGTGCGAAGTCCGGTATGAACTTCCTCACGAAGTTGATTTGGCCGAAGAAGGACTGTAGCCCCTTCTTGTCGACTGGGATGGGCAAGCGGAGGAGGGCTTCTGCTCTGTTAGGATCCACTGCAAGGCCTTTCTCGGAGATGACATGTCCCAGGAGCTTACCTTCTTTTACCGCAAAGACTGACTTCTTCGGGTTAATGGAAATGCCGAATTCACGACATCTCTCAAATATCTGCCGCAGGTGGGAAGCATGGTCCTCTCTCTTGTGAGAGAATACAGTCATGTCATCCAAGTAGATGACAATGATCTTGTTAAGCAGCTCTCGGAAGGCCAGGTCCATGGCTCTCTGAAATGTAGCGCCGGCATTAGACAAACCGAAGGGCATGCGCTGATAAGCGAACGTTCCCCATTTAGTGGTGAACGTTGTCTTATGCTGGTCTTTGTCTTTCACCCATATCTGGTTGTACCCAGAGAATCCGTCTAAGAGGGAGAATCTTTGCGCTCCAGCAACTATGTGGAGGATCTGATCGATTTGGGGAAGCGAGTAATGGTCCTTCAGCGAGGATTCAAATTTCTGAAATCCACGCAGAGGCGGGTGTCTCCGTTCTTCCTCACAGGAACCAAATTCGCAACCCAAGATGAATGCTTTATGGGGTAGATGATCTTGGCTTCCAGCATTTTCAGGAGCACGACTTTCATCATGGCTTCAATCTTCGGGTTTACAGCCCTCTGTTTCTGCCGGAAAGGTTTCGCACCATCTTCTCGCTCTATGGTATGCTGGATCATCTGTCTGTCATACCCCTTCAAGTCCTGGTAGCACCGAGCTACAATATCGGGGAACTCTCTGCATAATGATCTGATCTGCCCGAGTTCCTCTTCAGTGCAGTCCGTCCCGACCTTGATTGTTTTTCCAGGTTCAAGCTCCAGGTCGACGTACTGCTTGGGGTCTACTTTGATCCTGTGGGATATTGCTCTATCGTTTTGATCAAAGAGACTCTCTAATGTAATCAGTCCTTTTGGGACATGATTATTCTTCAATTGTATCAACCCCTCGTATTGCTCGTCATCAGGGTCTCTACCTTCGATTGTACATGCTTCGGTAACCAAAAAAGTGACGATTTCCTCGTCACAATCAAACACCTGCCAGTGGGTGTCCTTATCAGGCACAAAAGGCCTGTAGATGGTACGAACCGGCTTCCGCTTCTGGACAGTGTCATCAACCGGAACGTACCTGGCTCCAACAGACGCCAGAATGTCAGAGTGCTTGTTCTTCTCACGTGATATGGCTTTGACATTCAACAAGTCGAATGACTCCATCAGGTCCCAGACACGATTACGATACGCCTTGAGGTAATGCTTCTTAGAGGCGCACTTATTCGTAATCTGGTTGCACACCAGCTCTGAGTCGCCAAAGATCTGCAGATGCTTTATCCCCAGTCTCTCCGCTTTCCTCAAACCCAAGCACAGGGCTTCATACTCCGCCGCGTTGTTAGTACAGCTCCAAGACAGTCTGTAGGTGTAGTCCTTCTGGATCCCGGACGGGGAAACCAAGAGTACGCCTGCGCCGACGCCATTTTTGCATCGGGCGCCATCAAAGAAAAGCTTCCATAGCTTTTCTGGTGCAGGTCCTACCTCTTTCTTGGCTGACTGGTCCAAGTCTCTCAGGCTGAGTGACGGTGTAGCAGCCTTGCTCAGTCTCGATCATGGCGTTGAAGTCTAGCAAGGAGAACTCATCCTCTACTTGCAACAGCTCAAGAGCTTGCTCTGTCATGTCTACCACCACCAGTTCTTCCGCTGTCAGCTGAACCATGCAGTTTTGTGACTCTTCTCCGGGTATCTTCTCTACTAGAAATGTGGAAGGCTTTTCGTTGTAGATCTTCAGTCTCCTTCCTTTGAAGGGCACTTCCATATGTGAGTAATCCAGAGACAGATACCCACCCAGCTTCGCAGTGAACTCCCTGGAGAGACACATGCCAAAGTAAGGTTCCAAGTCGACAACCACAACCTCTTGAATGACCACTATGTCAAGAGCTTTGTGCCACCGGATCGGGATATCTTTGATAACACCAACTGTCTTGACAGGGGTGTCGTCTAGCTGCAACGACACCTTGGCTGCTCCTTGTATACTCCATTCCGATCTCGTCGCAGACGGCTCTCGGCATAACAGTCGTGGAGGCACCAGAATCCACCATACAGTTGTGTACTATATACCCTTGCATCCGCAATGACAGATAGAAGGGAGGTGGTCTGTTCTTTCCAGTGGCGGAGACTGTCAGGGGTTGAACCAAAACAACAGGCCGCATCTGCTTGCCATGTTTTATGCTCTTCAAAGATTCCTGCAGCAGATCAACTTGACCTGGGAGCTGAAGAGCATCATACATACTTATCCTTGCGGGAGTCCTCTTTAGCTCATCCACTATGTTGTAGCCTAAAGTGCTAGCTCCCTCCGTTTCTTTCGTAGGCTCATACTTGGTCCGGTATTGTTGCGTGGCTTTGACTCTCTGTCTCTTTGTCAAAGACGGATAGCTCAGCTTCACTTGAGCTTGTTCTTTTGTTTCAGCTGGAGACGGAGCTGTGGGAGCTTTCGCTGCGGGAGCTTTGGGCACAGGAAGCTTGAGTGCAGGAAATTTTTCTTTGGCTGCGGGATGCCATAGCCTTTTGTCCGGTGGTAGCCCAACGGATTGCGCCTTTTCTCTTATGGCGTATACCTTCAATGGCTTTGCTTGGGCCGCAGCAGCTTCAACAGGCTTTCTGTCCTCCTTGGCGGGGAGCAATGCCGGATCTTCTTCTGGGACGGCAAAGTTGCCTTCATCGTCCAGGATCATGTAAAGTTCATCCTCTTCTATGGCGCTGCCCGCCAGGGTCTGGAGGTAATGCTGATGCAGCGTGCAATCTTCTTCTGAATGCGGGTCGTTGCACGTGGAGCACCAGTTAACCTGGTCAGAAGTGCCAGGTTGATCCTCAATGGCCGCATTTCTTGCAGGGGGGTGCCTTTGAACTTGTCGTTCTGCGGCTTGATCTTTTGTCAGTGCTGGAGGAGGATATGGCCTCCTTGGAACAAACTCCATCTGGGCCTGCTTCTTCTTCAGTATAGTCATGTCATTTGACATGGTATGGTATCCAGATGCCAGAGCCCGTACCTCTTGGAGGATTTTGTTCTGAATATCATTGTCTGCAGGTGGCAACTGAGCTGGCGGAGGTAATGCAGCCAATGGCGGGGGTGCAGAATACTGCGCGTACTGAGGGGGAGCTGGGAGTGCGGGATACTGCGGAGGAGGAGGCGGCGGGTTAGGATAATGAATTTGTGGCGGGCCGTAAGGGTTTACGACTGGCGTCGGATTCCATGGCTGTTGGGGGTGCTGACTTGAAGATGACGGCATCACACCAGAGGCCGATGGGTACTGGGACTGAGGAAAGTTTGGGTAAATGGGTGATTGTACCCTATGCGGGAGCCTGCCTATGGAGATTATATCCATTTCGGCTTGTTGGGCAGCTTCGTACAGGGCAGGGAATGAATCGACTCGGGCTATCTTCAGCAGTAGGCAGATGTCAAAGTTGAATGACCTCAAGTAGTAGTGCGCAGCCTGACCCGCTGAAGGTCGTAGTTCGCGAGGTACTCGTTTCCAAGACCTCGCAAACCTTATGTTGAAGTCCGACACCTCCTCTTGGGGGTGTCGCTGGATGCTTTGGAACTGATGCAACAACGAAGAGGGATCAGCAGACTCGTTGCATCCTTTTACAAGCTTGCCAACTAGCTGGTGCCACCCCGTGATAGATCCCTCTGGCAGAGATCTCCACCAGTAGAGAATTTTTCCCCTTAGGGAAAGAGCCAGTAGGCGGGTCTTGACACTCTCGTCTGTGATGGAATGTAGCGCAACCAAGGCCAGAATGTCCTGGATGTGCTCGTACGCCGTTTTGTCGTAGCCATCGTAAGTAGGGATGGACTTTAGGGCAGCGGGGGGCACAGCTTGTTGTCCGACTAGGGCCAAGGGCCCCGTGGAGTCTACCGCCGGGAAGAGATCGTCATCATTCTGCTGAGCAGCCATTTCTTCCTCTCCTCCGGTAGTGTCCTCGGTATCGGTACCGTCCGAGGATGTAGATTGCTCTTCAGCCTCGGCCTCTTCGATTTCGGGTTCGGATTCGTCTATGCGAGCTTGGTGGTCGACCACTTGACGCGCTCTCCTGGAGCGGCAATGTCAATTTCGTAAAGATCAGGTCGGTTTCCCGGATTCCTTGCTCTCCACCTTCTTGTATGCATGAAGGCGCTCGGACCGGTCTTCACGGACTCAGAGAATATTCAGGTACTTGCAGAGTCGCCAGGTGTTCTGATTCTAACAGCAATGAGGCGAACACCAGTGCTTCGATTCTGTTTTGGGGTGGGAAACTTCCATGTCCCACCGGGCGTGCCGAGAAACCGTTGGTTACGAATCTGCCATTAGGAAAGGATTTGGTTAAATGAGCACCAGATTCACCCACCAGATTGAAAGGCCGGAAGGAAGGAATGCCTTCCGTGCCAATCTCCGGAGAAGGCCGGCTTCCTATGGGTTTTCTCGATTGTTTTAGCTAAGAGTACAGGAAAGAGATAAAAATGCGGAAAGAGATAAAAATGTGATTTGAGTTGGGTGGGGGGAATAAGCAACACGGCAACGATCAATCACCACTACTAACAACAATTAAATACAGAACACACCATAGAAACTACAGCTGTCATACATCCTATGTATCCTCTATCTATGCATTCCAGGAATACTTAATCATCAAATACTGGAATCCAGAGTTCAGTATAATAGTAAGCAATGAAATAAGCAACATGAGGCAGAAATGACAAGTAAAGGCAGCATAAAGAATGATAACAACAAAATAGAGCCAAGTGTGTGTCTTGCATTCAGAAGCAAACGTATAGCTACAATGGTTCCCTAGCAGGATATCCCCCTTCCACCCCCTTTACAATTAAGTGGTGCGGCTATTTATAGCGCATTTTCCCCGAATTACAATCTTGGGCACAAAATCCCAGAGCTGACAAAAGCTGACAAAAGCGGCAAAAGAGCTGCTGATGTTGACTCCTGCAGACAAGGACTGTACTGGCAGCAAGGTCCACCTGAAGACTTGGCAGCTATGTGGCAGTGCGGTTGATGAGACTTTGAGTCAGCATGAATGCGGGTAGCTGCGGTAGATGGAACTTTGCGTCAGCTTGAATGAGGGCAGCTGGTGGAGGTGATTTGGCCCATGCTTGTCCTTTTCCCATCACATCTCGGCTCGAATCCCGAGGCTGGACACTTGTCAAATTCTGATGAGGGACACATGTCTGCCTTGAAAGGCAGTCTTTCCTTTATGTCCAACTTCGCCTGGGATCAGAGCGCAATTGGATAGCGCAAGTGGGGAACAACGCAGTTCGGGAGGCCTCCGTGCCTTAGCCAGTTTTTGGGCTGCTTGATGGATCTTGCCCAACTGCGCACAGGTCAGAGGGCGCAGCCCGACTTCGCTGCGAAGTCGGGTTGCGCACTCCAGCACTTAGTCAATTTGGCCGCTTCTCGGACTGCGCGCAAGAATGGGAGCGCACCCCGACTTCGCTGCGAAGTCGGGTTGCGCACTCCAGCACTTAGTCAATTTGGCCGCTTCTCGGACTATGCGCAAGAAGGGGAGCGCACCCCGACTTCGCTGCGAAGTCGGGTTGCGCTCCGGCACTTAGCTGATTTCTGGAGACACTGCTTCCCAACTGCGCTCAGGACGAGGAGCGCACCCCGACTTCGCAGCCGAAGTCGGGTTGCGCTCCCATACTTAGCCAAATTCTGTTTATTTCCAGTCTGCTTCCGCACTTCGCATTCCCGAGTACGCTCGAACCTAAGGGCGGCGAAGTCGGGTTGCGCTCCCATACTTAGCCAAATTCTGTTTATTTCCAGTCTGCTTCCGCACTTCGCATTCCCGAGTGCGCTCGAACCTAAGGGCGCACCCCGAGCTTCATGGGAGCGCACCCCGACTTCGCTGCGAAGTCGGGTTGCGCTCCCATACTTAGCCAAATTCTGTTTATTTCCAGTCTGCTTCCGCACTTCGCATTCCCGAGTGCGCTCGAACCTAAGGGCGCACCCCGACTTCGCTGGGCGCACCCCGACTTCGCTGCGAAGTCGGGTTGCGCTCCCAGGCTTGAATTTTTCAGGGAATGTTTGCTCTGTTTTGGCCGAAGAAAGAACTGGGGGAAAAGGGGAGGAATGCAACTGATACAAGGGGAGAAAGGGAACAGTGAAGAAAGGGAAAGGAGATGGAGGGAAGGAAGAGGAGCATACTTACAAAATTTGAAAACATGGCACCCCGTGCAAAATGTGGCAACAGGCCCCTAATGTCGTCATAAGTTGGCGGCCTAAACCTGTGTCGCAACCTGTGATGGCATCCACCATGCCTCGCCAGTATGGAGACCTTGCCACATTGAAGGGAAGGTTAGAAAAATACCAAAAATTGCCAATGGCCTTCCTGGCTGCCCTATGCCTCTCCTGGTTCCACGTGGCCATACCATCAAGTGTGGCTTGTGTCCTTGCCCCAAAATTGGACTCATCCATCCCACTCCTTGGTTGTGCTTGTGCCTAAGCCTATGCAATTGATGGACTCGAATTTTCATGCTAAAATCGACTAAAGATGTTGGTCCCACTAGTAGTTGTATGAGGATGAGAAGAGGGGGTTGAAATGGCTTCAAATGTTCCTTTCTTTATCTCTTTTTTCTCCACTTTTCCAGTGATAACTTCCATGCATCTCTCAACGTCAATTAGCACTTTTGGGCATAATCTAACATTCTCAACTGCTTTCCTTGCCAAATGAAATTTGAAGCGATATACTCCTCAATGTATAGAAGTATTACAAAAATTACAAAGAATTTCTCCTTTCTTTTCCAGTTCTACTCCATACTTCCATGCTATATCTTTTTTATCTTTTTTCCCTAACATTTTCCTGTGGTTGCACATAATAACAAATAACAACAAACAATTACTTTAAAAACAAAATAAAAACCTACACCCTAATTTGAACTTTGAACTTGAGGTTTAAAATTATAGTGCAACACTGAAAAGATGTACTTGCATATATATTTTCGGCAGCAAGTAACAATAAACAATCTCTTTTAAAAAAAAATAAACCCTAAACCCTAGTTTGTGTTAGGAGGTGATCCTTTCCTATGCGTTGTTCGTATGCGCCAAGGGGGGGCGCAGGGGGGAACCGGCCAGGTTCCACCCTGCTCGAGGGTTCGGAGGCTCCACCCCGGACCCAAAAAATACGTTCGTACAACCGCAGTTTGTTGCATTTGGTATTAGACTTGGAAAAAATAAAAATGCTTGAAAATTTGGAACAAGATTCAATAGAATTAAAGAAAAAGAAAAAAAAAACAATTTGCTTACCTCAAATGAATCCTTTGGGTAGATTCTTACATGTTGGTGGTTGTTGGTAGCTGTCGGAATCCTTCAAACTCCAAAACAATCCGTTGTTTGGTGGCTGTTGGTGACTACTAGATTCCTTCAAACTTCCAAAAATTCGTTGTTTGGATGCGTTTTAGGGTTTTCTTTGGTGTGGTAGCAGGTAGGCAAACCTCTCTCTCAAGCTTGGAGGAAGAAAAATGAGAGAAAACAAAAAAAAAAAACTCTTTTTATGCATTTTCCTCTACATGTGCAGCCGTAGGCGTTTTTTTCGCCAAAAAATTGCGATTCCGATTTTTTGCCGATTTTTTCAAAAATGTCGATTTTGATCCGATTTTAATCAAATTTTTTCAAAATCGCGATTTTTCAATACGAATCGCAATTTTGATCCAATTTTCGTAACACTAGTCGGTAATTTTGTAACCAAAAAACTCCGTGCATGCTCTAGTAGGAGTATCCACTCCCCAAACAATGAAAGTGATCGACTACTTCAAAGGACAACGGGTCATCATTCTCATTGACTCTGGCAGTACACATAACTTCATTGACCCCCATCTGGCCAAACAAGGAAACAGTTACATTACTATATGCAATTCCTTTGAAGTCATGAATGCTAATGGAGGCACCCACCCATGTAAAGGAAAATGGCGTAATGTCAAACTTCAAATTGGAGACTATATTCTCAAAAAACATGTTTGCCCTACCATTAGGTGGGTGTGATATAGTTTTGGGAGCACAATGGTTGCGAATGTTAGGACCAGTTTTATGGGATTTTGCTAAGTTGTGGATGAAGTTTAGTCAAGATGAGCAGGAATATACTTTACGTGGCATGAAGGTTGGTGCGGTTCAATTTATTTCTACCCATAAGATGGAAAAGTTGTTAAAAAAGTCTTCTCATAGAGTGGTGGCACAAATTTTTGCTATCAATGGCCCTGCGGAAGGGGAACAGAACCATCCAGTGCAATTACAGGAATTATTAAACAAATATGCTCAAGTTTTTGAGGAACCCAAGGGACTACCTCCTCATCGCTCACATGACCATGCAATACAGTTTTTTCCGGTTAGTCTTCCTCCTAATGTCCGTCCGTACAAGTATGCTCAAAAATCAGAGATTGAGAAAATAGTGCAAGAGCTTCGTGCTACCGGGGTTATCCGTTCCAGTGTTCGCCCCTATTCTTTGCAAGCATTATTAGTACGGAAAAAGGATGGCACTTGCCGCTTGTGTGTAAATTATTAGGACCTCAATAAGATCACTATTAAAGATAAATTCCCAATTCCAGTGATTGACGAACTACTTGATGAGTTGCATGGGACTCAATATATTTCCAAGTTGGATTTGTAATCAGGGTATCATCAAATTAGAATCAAGGATGAGGACATTCCAAAAACAACTTTCAAAACTCATGAAGGGCATTATGAATTATTGGTGAAGCCATTTGGATTAACCAATGCACCTTCTACATTCCAGAGTCTAATGAATTTCATTTTTCGTTGTGTCCTTCACAAATTCATTCTAGTCTTTGTTGATGATATATTGATCTACAATCATTCATGGGAATAACATCTTCAGCACTTAGATCAAACACTCAAACTTTTTTCTCACCATCAGCTTTATACAAAGATGTCCAGATGTTCTTTTGGCCAGCAAGACGTTGAATACTTGGGTCACATCATCACTAAGGATGGAGTTCAGGTTGATCCCAAGAAAATTCAAGCTGTTCAAAATTGGCCTAGGCCTCATACTCTAAAGGGACTACATGGTTTCTTGGGACTCACGGGCTATTACAAAAAAATTGTGAAGAATTATGGCAAGATAATAGCCCCCTTGACTGCCATGCCGAAAAGGAAGAATTCTTTTCTATGGATAGAATTTGCCGAAAAGGCTTTTGTCGATATGAAGTGTGCCATGACCACTACCCCCGTGTTAGCAATGCCAGATATCTCTAAACCTTTTGTCATTGAAAGTGATGCATCGGGCACTGGCATTGGGGCAATTTTAATGCAAGAAGGTAGACCTTTGGCCTTCACTAGCAAGGGATGCTACAATAAAGACTTACAACAATGAAGGTGAAGTGTATCACATCAGGAGGAAACCCATGGTCACAAATGTCCTTGATCAATGACAAGGAACCCATGAGGTGGTTCTTCTATTGAAGAAAAATGGGAAGAAAACTGCAATGGAACTGCTTAGACACCGGTTCAAGCATAAGACAATAGTATGAGCAAATGGATCGACCAACAAGAGGTTGCTCATGTACTTTCGGGATGAGGTAAAAAAACACAAACTCTAGCATGCCTAGGTTAAAACTGAAGCAAAAATCTTGTTTAGAGGAAATGATGTCTCTGACTGTGTCATCACTTAGTAGGAGTTTGAGTTGGGAGAAAAAGGTGTCCCAAGGTACACGATGTTGCCTACTTCCTTTATGGATATACCAGTCTCTAGTTAGAATTGTAAGGACTAGATTTTTGTCAACCAATCTAATGATGATCCACTGATCATTCCTAAGCGAATGAAAGGCAATTTTGAGTCCTCTAGAGAAGACATAGACAAAGGTAGAGGAGACATTATTTTGCAAGGGTGAGTATTTCTCATTACTCATTAGACATCCAATGAGGTATGAGGACTCTGAAATGTGAGATGGACTTTGGTTCTGGATTAGATGGGCCTACTCTAGGGCCAACAAACCATCTTAGCAAAAGGTGAAATATGAAGTAAAGTTAATAGCCTTTGCCTATCCACGTAAGGGGGTCTCAAACACCGAAGAGGTGTGCTGACTTGGTTGTGACCTATATGATCACCATCATGTTCACCTTATAAAAATATTTTATAACAATATCGTAGAAACAAAATCATGTTGAATCTTAGACCAAAACTTGATCATACTAGAATTTTACCCCATCTAGACTGGTCCAATCAAATCCAAAGCTTTTTTGAGTTATAGAAACTTCCAAGATGTTTTTAAACTTTGGATTTAAACTATTATGAATGTCTTGCATAATTGTATTAATCTATGCATTCTTTTTGTTTTATTTTTTTTTTAAAAGGGTTATACGGGATTGAAACAGGCCCCACTCATATTACATCATGACAACATAGTGGTATGACAACTTGGCAATTATACATGTATCTCTTGGCAAGATTCAAACCTAGGTCTCTTCTTAAAAGTAGAGGAATTTAAACAGTTAGGCTAATGCCATTTGATATTAATTTGGGCATATTTTACATATTGATGTATGTTGGAGAATATTACACTATTTAGTACATGCAAATGTACCCCCATGGTACTGTTGTTGCCGTCGCACAACATACCCCAATTTGGGGACCCACTAGAAATTTTGAGGTTAATGTGAAATTTTGTATGTATTGATTGTTTTGCAACATAGTTATAAAAGTCGGTCCAGAATTTTGTTGAGTGTTCACTAAACTCCAGAAAGTTGAAGTTGATTTCTCATATATTCTCATTATTTTTAAGTGATTGATGCTTTATATGGATTCCAGATCTGATGGACATGTGAGATGAAAATTTAACTGGCACCCAAGTGACGGTATCATCTAGAATGCTTATTAATTAAAGCAAAGTTTAATAATATTAAAAAAAATTAAAAATTTAAAAATTAAAAAAAAAAATAAAAAATATTAAAAAAAAAAAGAGAAAATAATGTGTCCCCACTTGATACCCTTGCTTTTATTAAACTTTGAAATATGTGCATATTATTCTCATTACACTCGTAATATATCGCACTCCGCTTGATACTCTTGGTAAACCCCCATTATTCACATGAAGGAAAATACCGCTAATAAGATTACCAAAAAGATGGCGCAACTTTCGAGACAGACGGCAAGGCAGACCAACGGACGTAGCGCATGAGCGCGGTCAACGCGGTCTCCGTGCACGAATTCCAAGACGTCGAGTACGGATTCCAAGACGGTAGTAAGCTTGCGTGTTGGGACTTTTTATTTTGAACAACTCGTCACAAGGGAGTAAACGCGCTTGACTTGATAAACTTCACATTGTTGCGTGTTGGGACTTTTTATTTTGAACAACTCGTCATAAGGGAGTAAGCGCGCTTGGCTTGATAAACTTCACATTGTGTCATTCCTGGATGCATGTTGGACTAAATTCATGGTAACGGAGCTATTTTGATTAAAACATTTTTGAATTAATCTTCAATTTCGTCACTTATTTCCTATTGTTTTTTGGGTGGATGGCAAGATCTTTCTACAACAAGGAGGCAACTTGTTGACAAAGTACAAATCCAAGGAATCACGCAGGAGCTATGGAATGAAAAGGAGCACGGCAGTTCGATGAAGACGGTTATGTTTTGGCAAGCCATTATCGTTGTCGGCACAGGGAGAACAGAAGTTTCAAGGTTTACAATTGGGATAGCGGCGGTAGTCATGGAACAAGTATTTTGAAGAAAACATGGTGGATAATATTTTGACAAGAACCAGAGAACAAATACAAGTTCGAGCATTGGGTAATATAGTTGGTGATTTGTCAAAGCATAGGGATTTAGTCCTCCAGCATGGTGCTCTTATGCCACTTCTGGCTCAAGTGAATGAATATTCCACATTGACAATGATGAGATGTGTCACATGGACGCTATGCAACTTATGTCGTGGAAAACCACATGTGGTTTTACAGCATGCAAAACTAGCTCTTGTAGGTCTTGAACGACTCATCCGTATAAATGATGAGGAAATCTTAGCAGATTCATGCAGGGCTCTCTCATATCTAACAGTTGGAAAGGATGGCCAAATCCAATCTGTGATTGAAGCTGGATTTTGCCCTAGTTGAATTTATGCAAAATCCTTCCGCTACCGTCGTTTCCGCGCTAATATTACTAGCGGAGATGACAAACATATATAGATCATGATTGAAAATCAATTGCTTCCATGCCTTTTAGCACTCCTTACAAACAACGATAATACGAAAAATACAAAGAAACGAGCATGTTGGATAGTCTCCAACATCACCATAGGTAGCGAAGAGCAGATTCAGGCTGTCATTGATGCAAATATTATTCCCCCTCTCATTCATTTGCTCCGATTTGCTGAATTTCGCATCAAGAAAGAGGCGGCCTGGGCAATTTCCAATGCAACCTTTGGTGGTTCACATGAACAGGGATCGATATGATTTAGGTCAATACAAAGGAGCACGAAATAATAGTGGAAAAGGAAGTGGATCTCACGACTTTTGCCAAAATCCCTCTGCTATCATCGTTGAGAAATTAGTGCAGTCGCATTTCGTCTTCGGGTCTAGTGCCTCCCACGTCTCCAACGGAGCCAAAGAAACCAACGGCAGAGAAATTAGTGGAGTCGAAGAAATCACAGGAGCCGAAACTACCTGAGAACCCACTGTAAACCTTGCAGAGAGTCTGTCGGATGGAAGGAAATCCGAAAATTGTAAAAATCATTAAGCATTGAGGTATCATGAAAGGCATATCGTATAGACTCATCGCATCTCTTAATTTGTGCTTTCGACATCTGATATTACCTTTCAAACCATTAGTACTTCTAAGAAGCCGCTACTTCCTCTTTAACATATATAACATTGTTGATCTGGATGATAAAGAAGCCTTCCTTACTAATAAAGAAGATATATGTGACATGATATGGGATATGGACAAGCTGCAGAAAACAATTGATGTTAGAAAGCTTCATCTATAATCGAAAATGATATATTACAAGGAATGTTAGCAGTGGACAGCAACCTCAACAGGATTCTGTAATAACAGATAATCGGAAATGAATAAAATTGCATGATACTATCATAAGTGGAAAATTATTTATGGTGCTTTAAAAAGGAGATATATTATATCATCGGAGTGTCATTTAATCTTTTTCTAGTAAAGGCAAAAGAAAAGTTACAAAGGAAAACGAATTTCTGTTGAAAAACCCGTTGAAGAATAGTTATGAAACTTAACAACTGAAAATTTGAAATCATAAATAGTCATTGAGACCCGAGAAGGGGTCATTGGCCATTTGGAGCACGAAGCTTTATAGATTGTGGTTGTTGTCAATGAGCATCTCCTTCCTGGTTGCTGAAATGAAGAAAGTTTGTCTATTGTCATCGCATGATTCAAGGTATTCTGAAGTGAATTAATTGAATATTTTTCATTTATGCAATATATTGGTTTATTTTAATAAGATATGCGCATGCGGATGCTGTTCTTATTTGAAATAAATTTAATATATTTTCATTTCCTTTAGAAGATTGCACCAACTTAATTCAGATTGTGTGAAGACTGATCAAATTAGATTTGGTTAAAATTTAGAGCACTTGTTTCAACAGATTCAAGATGAAGTTCTAAAAGTTACATTAACCTGTTCCTTTCATTTATTTTCTTTTCATAAATCCTAACTTTTGATTTTTCTTTAAAATATGATTTTAAATTTTTCTAACAATCGGGACATATGTTTTTAAAGTTGTGGTATAAAAACATAAAAACCCTAAAAAAATAAAAATATATATATATTAAAATCAAAATTCAAATTCCGATTTTCAACATTGTGACCATTCAATAATTTTCTCATGGCATAAATGATTAAATACAAGGTTTTGCTAATTTACAAGCACATGCTCGTGTAATTATATTGTGGGATTAAAATGATTATTTTGTTTAATAGTTGTTTTCCAACAATGATTTTGAATAAACATTGAAAGCTTGGGATAATTTGGTTGGATTAAACATTGTTATTGATTTTTCTGAAAGGTAACTTTTGATATTAAAACTTGAAAATTTCATGAACAACAAACTTGAATTCTTGACAATCAAATCAATTAAACATGCCCCTTGTTAACAGTTATGTGTTTTGCTGAGTTGTCCATCTGACTTTTTACATTGCATATTTTGATAAGCATACAAACAGGTTAAATCAACCTTACCCGAACCTTGGGGAAATCAAGTATTTCCTTTCAAGAGAGGATATCCTAAATGAATCTTGACTGTGGGTATGTGTTTGTAATTGGACAAATATATCACTCAATAGGTACCTTCATGGTACAAATGTAAATATGTAATAGATTAGGGTTGAGTCTTTAGTTTAGATGAGTGATTTATATTTCCTCTTTCATAAGTGTCAATGTGCACGAAATGCACAAGTGTCATGTATGTAAGTGTGCAATATGTAAAGAGAGGATGTGCACAAGTGTCTTGTATTAAGAGTGCATATAGGAGAGTAAGAGTCATGTAAAGTGTGCAAGTGTCATAGAGTCAAGTATGCATGTAAGAAGAGAATGAAGAGTCTAGTATACAAGTGGCAAGATGAGAAGCCAAAGGTCAAGAATAGGAAAGGTCACATCTCCCAGATATGTGAGGAGTGCAATAGACAAGTATTGAAGAGTCATATTACTATGTCTATATTATGGAGACAAAGCTCCATACGATATAACACAAGAAAAAGGGAAAACAGTCTGGAGTGATCACCATATAGCAAGCATTGATAATAAAGCTTGTATACAGATTTTTAACAATTCATATTGTATGTATTCTGCATATTCATGAATGATTTTGGCCATTTGCGTTCATATTTGATATTATAAATAAATGTTATTTTCATTATTATATTGTCCTAGATATATATTTAATTGCTCATATATAATTCTCCTCTTAATTATTGATATTTCACCCTATAATATTGTTGTTTTATTTACATTGGGACCTGTGATATTTTGAGATAGTTAAGTTTAAAAGCCAACAATGTTATTATAATAAACATAACTTCAAAATATGCCTAAGGCATTGTGTAGCAACAGTAAATAGGATGCAGAGGGAATTATGAATCAGCATAGCTAGGGCAATTTTTTTCCGAAAAATAAATCATCTTTCAAGAGCCATATCTTTGCATAGAGTTGTCTGATTCAAACGATTCTTGTGCCATTTTGTGTGATATTTGAAAATATTTAAAATGAGTGGTCATTTGAAAGAATCCAAGCAGAGTATTGAGAGAGATATGACCATGTGAAGGCAACCATTCGAAACTAGGGCAGTGTTAGGGCAAATTTTTCTTGAAAAACGTTTCATCTTTTTCTATGTGAAGGGTTGTTCGATTCAGATGATTCTTATATCATTTTATGCAAAATTTTAAGAGCTTTAAAATGAGTGGTCATATGAAAGAATCCGAGCAGTATTGAGGGATATACAACCCTGTGAGGTCAGCCATTCGGAACAAGCGCAGTGACCATTTTTCAAGTCGCAAAAAACGAAATTGCAAAAAGCTGTCAGCTAGGGTTTTGATGATGGGAGGAGCAACGACAAGCTAGGGCAACGAGGCAGAACATTCTATCTAGTCATAGAATTTTTCAGCTAATTTATTTTTTCCCCTTCATTATCTTAGAACTTTTGCATGCAAATTATTATAAGTTTATTTTCAAATAATATAATCAATATAGGATATACTAGTAAATTTCAGTAGATTTTGAGTTATAGTTTCCTTACCATAGATTGATTTATAGCTAAATCCTTAGAATCATCCCTAGTAGTAGAGGTTAGTGAGGACATCACAGAGAAACGATCCTTGTTGCTCAAAGATATGGAAATTTTTTGTAAATTTAATGGGTCTTGGCCAAGGGCTTCAACCTTGAGAAAATGGATTGATAGGAGTTGGAAGTCTCCAGGAGTGAGTCTATCCTTTCTTCCCAAAGGTTTCTTCCTAGCCATTTTTTGTTCTAAGGAGGAAAAAGATAGAATCTTAAAAGGGAGTCCTTGGTTTATCGGAAGAGCGGGTATCTTCCTTACTCGCTATATGAAGGCTTTGCACATGAAAATATAAATCTATCCCTAGTACCAGTCTAGGTTAGGATGTATGGATTTCCCATTGAATTATGGGAAATGATACCTTCAAGGCAATAGGCAACACTCTGAGAGAATTCCTTGAGATTTCAGAAACTACAAAAGATGGATTCTTTGCTATTTATGCTCGAATATTGGTCATGATTGATATAAGTAAATGTTAGCTTTTGATGGTGTATGCCAAGGGATAATGCAATCACAGGATATAAAATATGCATAAATGTAAGATGTTGAAATATGCTATTAATGGAAAGTGACGAAAATGATATAATGCAATATGGAGGAAATGAACACTCTAGAACTAATACTAAAGAACTACATTGTATCCCATCACCAATCTATATGGTGATGCAAACAGTATACCTACTACTACTTACAGCCCTCTATAATCACTCACTATGAGGCCCTTTATATAGAAAGAAGGATTGCTTGGCCAACACTCTACCTAGCTGTACAAGGGGACACCTTGCACATTTACAACTTGCACATAGACACTTGTGCATTTATTATATTACTTGAAGTAACTAGCTAACTACCCCCTAGACTCTTTGTACATTTACAACTTGCACATTGATAGTTATGCATTTGTTACAATACTTGAAGTAACTAACTAACTTTACTCTAAAGTATACTACTCTAGTTATGTACCAAAGGTGGTACATTTACATGACCCAAATGATGTAATATACTCTAACACCCCCTGTATTACATTATTTGGGTAGTCTTCAATATGGATCTTTGTCTTCAGACGTTCTTCAGCTTGATCTGGTCCTTTGCATTATCTTTAATTCACATTGCACTGTATGCCTCCATGAATTGGTTCCTCTTCTTCTTCTTTATTGGAGTCAGTACTTTCATAGGTAGATGTACTATCACTAGATTCTTGCAAGAGTATTTTCTCTTTGCCTTTGTCCTTGTTATCATTCTCCATGTCCTGTATAGAAGCTTCTGAACATACACTTGAGCATCATGATAAGATTTTGTGTTAGTAGAACTTGACGTACTAATACTTCATGAGGATTGAAATATCTTTGCTAGCGATGATTCATCCATTTCTGTTTTTAGTTTAAGTAATTCTATCAATCCTCTCTGTTCTACATTTTCATCCTTATAACATTTGAATGTAAGTAGTGCCATATATAATATGCTTCCATATTCTAAAGGAATTTGAATGTCATTATTTCCATTATCAATTGCTTCAATGAGTCAAGCATGTAGATAATGTTCCATCGTTTCATAATTTTCTTTTAAAGCTTTACTATGTATCCTTTTTGAAGTAAGGTCTAAATTTCCTTCAGACTTCATAGATTCTTGATTCCACTTTTTATGACAGTTGCTCTTTCTTTTCTAATAGTGTTGTTCATGTCATTGTATACTGTATTACTTGAGGTAGACATCTCTCTTAGCTTTTTCCTTTTTTTTTTTAAATATTTTTGATGAATCCTTTGTAGTAGACTATCTTATGTCTCCTTAGATGAAGTGTAGTATTCTTCTTGTTTCTTTAATATCTGTAGAATACTATATCTTTCTCAAGTACATTGAGTATATGATTCAATTTGATAAACCTATCCAAGGCTTAGGTTTTGTAGAATTCCTTATATCTCCCTAGTTAAGAGATGTGAACTAATTTGATAAAACCTTTTTAGAATTAGGTTTTGTAGGCTTCCTTATATCTCCCTAATAATTAGAATATGCTTAATTCACCTTCTAAGTTGATTTTGCAATGTTTTGAGAATAATCAATTTTTAATTTTGCCTTATCTTTCCCAATGAAGTATGCTTTAATGGTTGGATTTCTTTTTGTCTCCTTAGAATGAGTATGAGACAATTTTTACCAATTAATTCCAACTCTATATGTAGGCAATTGATTTGCTTCTCTTTCCAATAGATTAATATTCTAAATTCCAATTATATGTATATAGTTTGAAGTAGTATTCCTTATATCTCCCTACTTTGGAATTTTAGAAAACAATAATATTTGCAATAATAGAGTTTTAATTTTTTTAAGTAGGAACCCCTTATATCTCCTATGTTTTAAATTGCAAATATTCAACTGTATAGTTCTCCTTTAATTTTGCTTTCAAATGTGGTTGATTTTGCTATAGTTTAAACCTTATATTAAAACCCTTATAACTCCTTAATGAAAGCAAATTTAATTAAGGTAAATCCTTACCTTTATAATGCTGCAAATGGGCGCTGTATTCTCCAATGTATGACGATGTATTCTCCAATGGATGGGCGTTGTATTCTCCAATGTATGGGCGCTGTATTCTCCAATGTATGACGTTGTATTCTTTCAATGTATGGGCATTGTATTCTCCAATGTATGGGCATTGTATTCTCCAATGTATGGCACTGTATTCTCCAATGTTGGATGTAGATGATGACAGCAGGCTTTAATGCTTCTCTTGAATTAGTGGGCGCTGTAACTGATGTAGATAATGGCGGTAGGCTTTGATTGCAGTTCCTGGATAGAGGGCACCTCAATTCTTGCTTCCTTGACTTCTCCTTGACCGCGAGCTTTTAATGCTCTTATCTCCTCTTACACGCTGCGCTCTTTCGCTTGCTATGAATGCGCTGCTCTCCTTGAGTCTTGGCACCTTAAATAGGATGGATGTCACTTGACATTGGACAAGTGTCCTGGGAGTTACAATGAAGATAGGCATTGAGATTCTTTCAACGTTCGTTTCTTTGTGCAATGAAGACTTAGGTAAGTAACCTCCCCAATGATTTTGTAACTCCTCAAAGTAGGCACTGGATTATTCCCTGAGCGTTGAGAAATGAGATGGCACTTAGAGTGTTTGTGCCAAGTGGCACTCAGGGTATTTGCATGTAAATCTTTAACGCTCCAAGGACGAACGTTATAACCTTCGTTCTTTCGAATTATTTGTTGGCTTGCTTCGTTTCTTGGACAGCAAGCAATCTTTCTCTTGCATGCTGTTTTGATGCATGCTTCATTTCGTGGCTCCAACTGTGATACTCCGAGGTTCTATGGAGCTCCGAATGGCGATCTTATGACTGATTTGAGTGCTTCTTCTAGGTGGATGTTCTCTCCAAGCTATGGCTTTGGGTATAGCACCTTTTCCCTTGTTCTCTTATGCTTTCAATGTACTGACTAAGCGCTACTTTTGCCTTGTAATAGCTCCTTGTACTCAGCTTAATAATGCTATCCTGTCCACGTAGATAGGATGTATATTTTGACATTGTTTTTTGTAGATAAGCACCTTCTAATGTAGACCTTAATGCTAACCTTTTTCCACTTAGATATCGGTCAATAATAGCCTATTGCAGGTGAATGCTTGCTTCTGGGCGCTTGATTTGATGTGGAGCAATGGTGTCTTTAGGCACCTTGAATCTTGAGCAATATGAGCTCTTCGGTGGCTCTCTTCTCTTGCTCGAACTTTGCCCTTATACCTACTGAGATGACGGTCGTGCTTCTTCCTGTAATATGAGATCTTTTGTCCTTCTTGAAGGGACAAAAGTGGTGCCTGTAATAGTTAGATTTTTGCACCAATATGATGGACCAAATGTCTCCCTTTCTGAAATGCTCTTTGGCTTTTGATGGGGCGATTCCTTAAGAAAAGTATTGATGCCTTCACTAATTCTTATTAGACAACTATAGTCTAACTCTTTCACTTGGATAATTTAGTAACAATGAATCCAAGCTAATGCACATAATATGCCCCCTTTTTTAAGTACAAATTTCTGCACTTACAATTTTAATGAAACCCTTAGGGTACCTTGAATCTGAGACTCACCAAGTCTCGATTTGTAGCTTTCTTCAAGGATTTAATGGTGGCTTTCTTCTCCACTCTCTGATTTGTATTAATGACTTCTTTTGACCACGAAATGCTGCAGGTTTTGTGCACCAAATAGTGTCTCTAGACACTTTGATAATATGCTGGTTTTGTGCCCTTGATCTTAACAATCAAAAACACAAAATCTCTTTGAGAGTAACTAGTTAATGAACAACTAGTATAGTACAATGAATCAATAATACCTTCAACTTAATGCACTTTAAAGGTAACAATAATCTCACCTTATTTCTCCTGTAAATAACCTCTCAAAGTAGTTTCAAATGCACTAATGATCACTGCAAATTTCTTAATGTAGTCTTCTTCTCAATAATTAGATAATAGGAAGAATGTATCTAACTCCTATTAATGTGCAGGTAATGAACCTTAACAAAAACTATCTTCTGCACTTTCTTTGAGGACTTAAAATGCAACCTTCTATTTTGCAACTTCCAAATTCTAATAAGGTGCTTAATGAAGTTAAGTAATAATCTGAATTAAGTGTTCAAGCAATGAACCTTTTGCACCTAAGTTGCTTACCTTTGATGATGAATATCTTGATGAGTTGATTCACCAAATTTATTGTCTAGAATGGTGGTTGCTCGCAGTTGTGAATGCTTCTAGTCTGCTGCTCTGAAATGATTTCAACTTCTCCTTCAGGATCTGGCCTGGAACTCCGAAGTCTTGTAGCTAGTAATGCTATCTTGATTGTTGCCCTTTAGCAGTCAATATATTCACTGAAATGTTGTCCTTCAAGAACCCTTTCAGTATTTTTTTGTGAATCCAACAAATCTCTATCTTTGAAATGTGCCTTCTTTAGCTATGAAGGACAATCTCCAAATATTCTTGGATTTGGTAGGTTTCTTCTGTCTAAGTTCTTCTTCAAACAGGGCTTTCTTCTCAAGAATATGGAGGTCTTTAGGTATTCAATAATCTTCTTCGGGATTTGGCATTCCTTGCCAAGTTGTTCTCCTTTTGAGCTTGTCGGATGGCAACAATTGTCCCAATTCTTTCACTATCAGGAACTTCTCCTTGGTAGTGGATTTCTCCAATGAGTTCTTCTAGGAACTCCTTTGATGATGCTTCAACAAGCTCTACAACGAGGCTCTCCAAGCCTTCTCCTTGAGACCTCTCCAAGGTCTTTAGTCTTGCAACTTCTTTGGTCTTCTTGATGAGACCTTTCCTTCAACCTTCAACTATGGAAGTGTTGGCAATGAGATCTTCTTCACGGATCTCTGGAACAGGACTTTTGATAGTCCTTCTCTATCTCTTCCAAGGATAGAAGTTCTTCAATGAGACCTTTGATGGGTCTCTTCAGCTTCTTCTAGAGGAAGTCTTCAATCAACAAAGGAGATCACCAATCTCCTATCTTTCACAAACTCTTCTCTGGAGTCTTCTTCTGGTTCAATGACTCTTCTCTAGAGTCTTCTTCAAGTTCAAGACTTCTATGGCCTTTTCTTCTGGATTAAGGCTTTTGTGGCCTTTTCTTCAGCAATAAGGCTTATGTGGCCTTTTATTCTGCAATGTGCAGGTCTGCAACAAGGCTTCCTTCAGTTTCCTTTTTCTGCAACAAGATATTAGTAAGATGATTCTAAATCTTGTCAATGAGGAATCTTCACTAGCTGATTTGTCAATCTAGTGGAATTTTGTCAATCTAGTGGAATGAATGTTGAGTCCTAGTCTTCACAAGTTTCCTATAACTTTGTGGAAAGACTATAAGCCAAATGCAATCTCAATAATTTTGGAACTGAGATTTGCTTTTCCTCTCTATCTCTCTTGTAGATCTCCCTAATCCTATTGACCTACCATGGCTCTGATACCACTATTAGCTTTTGATGGTGTATGCCAAGGGAAAATGCAATCACAGGATATTAAATATGCAGAAATGTAAGATGTTGAAATATGCTATTAATGGAAAGTGACGAAAATGATCAAATGCAATATGGAGGAAATGAACACTTCAAAACTGATACTAAAGAACTACATTGTATCCCGTCACCAATCTATATGGTGATGCACATAGTATACCTACTACTACTTACAGCCCTCTATAATCACTCACTATGAGGCCCTTTATATAGAAAGATGGATTGTTTGGCCAACACTCTACCTAGTTGTACAAGGGGACACCTTGCACATTTACAACTTGCACATAGATATTTGTGCATTTATTATATTACTTGAAGTAACTAGCTAACTACCTCCTAAAGTAATCTACTACTCTAGTTATGTACCAAGGGTGGTACATTTACATGACCCAAATGATGTAATATACTTTAACAGTAAACCTTTACCAGAACCAATCATTCTTAAGTGTGGGGGTAAGTTGTGGACCCAAACCATAGTTTATGAAAACATATATTTTAGATGTAGAAGATGTCATGAGGTGGGGCATATTGAGAGATCATGCCCTAAGAAGAGTTCAGCAAAAACATATGTAGAAAACTACAAGAGAAACTTACAAATGAATATGGATGAGGATGGTTTTCAACTTCCAAAAAATAGGTTCAAACAAATGAAAGTAAATAAACTATGGAGACCATTAAGGAAGGATATTGGAAGAAATACCAATTCTTTTGAGGCTTTAACCTATGAAGAAAAAACAGAGCTTAGAGTACACGGTACAACAAGATCAAAATATTAACAAGGAACCATCTATTCAGTATGATCCTGATTTAGGGATGAACATTCCCGCTGAACCTAAGGAATGTGCCTCATCAGATTTTGAATGGACCATTCTAGAGAAGAAAAGTAGTGAGAAAATGCAATTTTAGATGTTAATACCTCTACCATTACTAAGGAAATATCAAAAAATGAGCAAGACAAGTCAAAAGCTTTCGTAGCAGAGCCAGAGCCAGGAGAATATTATGAAAGAACATTGAGGAATAGAATTATAAGACCTACTCTTGATACAGGCAAGGCAAAAAGAGAAAAACCCTCAAATTATCAATCAAGAGTCAAGGAAGCAAGGGTAAACATAGAGAAAGGAACACAATCTAAGTTGGTTGAACTTCTCCTTACCAAACAACAAAATGATATTGTTAATTCGCAAGCAGGGCCTGTAGCCCCTAATGGGACATGATTACCATCTCATGGAATATAAGGGGTGCTAATGCCCCCTCAAAGTAAAGGTGTATTATAGACCTCTATTTAAGTAATAAGCCTAATATTCTTTGTATCCAAGAAACTAAAATGACAAAGGAAGAAGTTTCCAAAACTATGAAAGCAGTATAAGCAAGATGTGAATGGGATGTTGTGGATTCTGAAGGAGCGACAGGGGGAATTCTAACATGTTGGAATCCTGTTAGAACCTCCTATGCAACCATTCATAAAACTAGGCATTGGATAGCTCATTAGTTACATGCTACTTTGTAGATAATCGTTTCATCCTTATCATTGTCTATGGTCTTACAACTCAGTCAGGCATACTATAAGTATGGAGTGGGATTGAAGCCTTTATGAGAAGTAAAGACCAAGAAACCCGATTCATGATCATAGGAGATTTTAATGCCATAACTAAGTTGGATGAAAAAATTAAGGGAATTAGGAAAATAACCCAAAGTATGAGAGATTTCTCAACTTTTATTCAAAATAATAATCTATGGGAGGTTGAGTTTGAAGAGGACAACTATACATGGACCAACAACAAGAGAGGCCAAAACCTAATAGCAGAAAAATTAGACAGATGCATTCTCTTAGATCATTGGTTAGATTTATAAGGAATGTTCATCCTTAGGTGTGCTAAAATTAATACAAGGCGCATTGTTCAGATCACTGGCCAGTAAGAGTTAAAATGTTGGTATGTGAATCCAAAAAAGATCACATTTTAAATATGAGTAGATGTGGGATGACCATCCTCAATTTGTTGATATGATAGCGCAAAAGTGGAATTCTTCAAGAAACGTTGGGCTGTATACACTTCCAAAACAAATTAAATCAACGACATCTAGATTAAAAGAATGGAACAAGAACACTTCTGGAAACATTTTGAGAAGAAAGAAGAACTAAAAGAGAAACTTTCAAAATTCCAAAAAGGTGAGCATAATAATCCAAGCTCAAAAGAAAGGGGGTTGCTTAGTGAATATCATAATATTTTGAGTAGAGAAGAGAAATTTTGGAGATTAAAATCGAGACAGACTTGGTTAAAAGAAAGAGATAAAAACACAAAGTTTTTTCATAAGATGGCAATAGTACAGAGATCAACATCTAGAATTAGTAGAATTAAATCAATAGAAGGGATTTGGATTGAAGACCAAAGTGAAATCAGAAAGGAGACAAGGTTTTTTTACCAAAATATTCTAGGATCGAAGGAGTTTGAAGTTCTTAATGATAAACTACTTCAAAAAGTACCTTCAGTTATAACAGATGAAGACAATAGGAAACTGATGCAGCCTATTTCTCTAGAAGAAGTTCATTTAGCTCTTTTCTCTTTTGATAAGGGTGCATACCTTGTAAAATAAATGCAACATATTTTACCTTGATTCCAAAAAAGAAGGATGCAGAATTGTTTGATTCATTTAGGCCCATAAGCCTATGTAATATGGTATATAAGATAATATCCAAAGTGATGGCAAATCGATTTAAGACCATTGTTAAACAAAATTATTTCAGAAGAGCAAGGAGGATTTGTGAAAGGGAGACATATTCTAGACGGGATCATAGTAGCTCATGAAGTTATGCATTCAGCAGCTTTAAGAAAAGAGAGAGCAATGATCTTAAAACTTGATATGAGTAAAGCCTATGATAGGGTTAAATGGGATATTCTTTTTGCAGTATTAGAAAAGTTTGGATTTGGGAGGAAATGGGTCAGATGGATTAAAGCTTGTGTTTCTACAGTATCATATTCAGTATTAGTCAATGGGTTAGTAACAGAACCATTTTTAGCCAAGAGAGGTCTTAGACGGGGAGATCCTCTATCACCATATATGTTCATTATTATGGCAAATGTATTGGATAGGAACTTGAAGAAGACTAACAAAGATGGGTTAATAAGTGGACTTAAGGCTAATAATAACATCAACAACATCACCCATCAACAATTTGTAGATGATACAACCCTTTTTGGGAGGGCAGAGACAAACAAGGCCAGAGCTTTGAATAACTTATTAAAGGAATATGAAAGAGCATGAGGGCAAAAAGTTAATAGGATAAAATCCAAATTTTACTTCCTAATCACTCCAGCTAGAATCAAAGAAGGGATATGCAGGTTACTTCAAATGGAGGAGGCAAATTTGCCAGCAACTATTTGAGGGGAGAATGAGGACAGAATTGTGGAATCCAGTTATAGGTAAAGTTCGGAATAAACTATCAGCTTGCAAAGGTAGATGGTAATTAGCAGGAAGAGTGCAGCTAATTAAATCAATCTTACAAGTCAGTCCAACACATTATATGTCCTTGTATACTATGCCAAAATCAATAGAAAAAAGTTTAGTCTATATTATGCGGTCATTTTTGTGGTCAAGATTACATAATAAAAGGAAATTTCCTTTGGTGAAATGGAGCAAAGTGTGTGATGATAAAACTAGGGAAGTCTTGGTTTAAGAGTTCTTGTGGATGCAAACTTAGCTCTTCGGGGAAAAGTAATTTCGAGATTGTACAAAGAGAGTGAAAAACAATGGGCAAAAATTCTTCTACATAAGTACATTGAGCCCAATGACCCAAGCTTAATATTTACTGCATTCTCACTACCAAATGATTCTACACTATGGAACGGTTTAAACGAATCAATCAATCCAGTGGTTAAAGGTCTAAGATGGGTGGTGGGAAATGGACAAAAAAATTCTATTTGGATAGATACTTAGTGTGATAAAAAACCATTCAATCTAAGATCGAATTTTGAAACCATGGATGAAATTACTTAAGACAAATATGGTGATAGGGTTTCAAGCATTATGTATAGGGATTGGGAAGGAAGATACAAATGGAAAGAAGATTTTTTTACAAGTATACAAGACATTGATGCTAGGAGGAAGTTGAGCAAAAAGATAACAACAGTGATTATTCAAAGGAGAGCCAAGGATAAGCTAATTTGGAAGTTGAATAGCTCAAAAGAATACACAACAAGAAGTGGATATAATGTAAAGCACCAACAAAATAGGAATACCATAAGAATATGGAGAGATATTTGGGATAGCCCGAGCATTCCTAAAGTCAAAAATGTTTGTTTGGCTAGTAGGTCATAGAAGAATTTTATCCTAGGATAACCTTATGAAAAGGGGTTTTCATGGCCCCTCACAATGTGTTCTATGTAAAAAGGAGGAGAAGAGCATAGACCATCTCTTGAGACACTGTTCAATAGTCTGGAAACTATGGCAATGGATTCTTAATATGTTTGGTAAATGCATGATGATGAATGGCAGAATTGAAGAATGGTTAAAGCAATGGCAAAGCACTTTTAAAAGTGAGGCTTTACAAACAATCTGGGATATATCAAAAGATACAATACTTTGGATTGTATGGCTGGAAAGAAATAGAAGAATATTTAAAGGAAAGGAAAGCAGTTTAAAGGTAATGAAAAGGAATATTTGTTTAGCCATAGAGGAGTCTAAACCAACCCTATCAACTGACCCAATCCCTAAGAGCCTTGATAGATGGAGTCAAGCCATCAAATGGAATTATGATGTTGGGTACAAGAGAAACAAAAAGAAGGTAAAGAATATAAAGTGGAAACCACCAAAAGTGGAGTTGGTCAAGTTGAATTTTGATGGAGCATCTAAAGGAAATCCAAGACCAACAAGAGGAGGAGGAATAATTAGAAATAATAGGGGAGAGATTTTGTCTCATTACACTTTCAATAGTGGATTTAAGACAAATAATGAAGTTGAAGCTTGGGTGGCTTTGGAAAGGTTAAAAATATGCAGACAAATGAAATGGAACAGAGTATAGATGGAAGGCGATTCACTAATAGTAATGCAATTTTGAGAAAAGCAAAGGCTCCATGGAACATACAAGAGATAATTGTGGAAATACAAGACCTTGCTATAGAGTTTGAAGAAACAAGGTTTACACATACGTTAAGGGAAGGAAACAAATGTGTAGATAGGCTAGCCAATAGAGGGGTTTTAATTGAGGATCGTTAAATTAAATTTTCTTTTCCATGGTTAGAGGAAGTAGTAAGTTTAGCTAAAGCTGACAAGAAAATATTGACTGCTTGAATAAAATAATGATTAAGATTTACTTTAATGTTTTCCATTGGTAATATTTGTTTTATTTTATAACATTAATGTGTTTTCATATAAACTATTTATTAAAATTCTTGTGGTTGCACTTATGCTTCAAGAAGGAAATAAGCAATCCAGATCTAGTAAAGCAGACTATGATAGCGCAAAGTTTTAGAAAAATTACTCTACTAATATGCAATACATAGATAGTAGAGGTGGAGTTTTGATATTGTGAAGGTCACTGTAGGAAAATGTCAAGAAGAAGGATGATGAATTTTGGAATATTTGTATTCACACAAAAAATTGAAAAAGATCCAAAAAATGAAAATCAAGAATTCAGACCTTTTATGAAAAATGATTTAGGTATAACAAAGGGGAGGAGCAATGGAGGGCTAGGGTTTCAATGAGCCTCTTGTTCAATATGGCGAAAGAGCAGCAGGTTCATCCAAAGTGCATCAATGCTTCAAACCCTTACCATGAATGCGTAGAATATTGTTTCTAAAAAATCGCCAAAGCTAAAAATCGTCGAGAGAAAGAAGAGACAAGGATAGGAGGAGGAGGAAAGGCGATAAGCGAGGGTTTTGTTGCAACGGAATCACCTAAGGATGCGAATAGGAGAGATTCTAACCTTTTGGATTCAGGAGTAGATCCGAATTTGGCAGCAATAGAAAGGTCAAAAGGAAGTGTTTCTTGGGTGCAAGTTTTGAGGAGAGGTCAAACATCATAATAAGAGGGATTTGTTTTATCTTCGGATCGGGATGAAAAGGGTTTTACTCTTAAGGTCCCAAACATTTTGGCTGACAAAGTGATTCACAAAGGGAAAAATTCTTTGGTTGGGAAATTTGTTGAGGTGCCCATGGTTTTTTGGGATGAGGGGGTTATTTTTACAAAAATGGAGCCAAAGTTTTAATCCAACCATAGCCACTCTTTAATCGATGCCCTTATGGGTGAGTCTATTGGGGCTTCCAATGGAATTTTGGGATGACAATATTATTCTCGAGATAGCTAAAGCGATTGGAAAAATAATTGCTTTTGATTCAGCTACTAAATCCCGGACCAGAATGATAGTGGCCCGTTTTTGTGTACAGACAAATCTGGCTGAACCACCTACCTAAATCTATTAGGCTAGTTTCAAATTACAGGGAATGGGAACAAGAGATTCAATATGAAACTCCCATTCTCTTGTGTAACCTTTGCAAAAGGGTAGGGCATATTTGGAAAACATGTCCAGAAAATCCTAACGAGAAAGTTATGAATAATAGAACTGGACAGCCTTTGAGGGATTGGAGGAAAAACTAAACTAAGCAAAGAGAAGTTCTAGGGCAAAAAGAAATTGGTGAAAGTAGTAAGGGTCCATCTTCAAATAGCTTTGAGGTTCTTGCTACCCTTGATGGAGATGGCATTGTTGGAGGGGAAGAGTTTGTTCTAGAAACTCAATCTGGAGGTATTAATGAACCAGTGACTGAGGCTTTGATTGAAAAGGAAAAGAATTCTTCTTTGCCAGTAAAAGAGAATATTGAGAAAGAGCCACACTCTCCAGCAAGGCTAAAGGAAAAGAGTATATAAACGAGGGTTTCAAGAGAAACCACTTCTCAACAGAATGTGAAAGTGATTGGCTATGGGAGAAAAAAAAATAAAAATAATAACATTATTCAAAATGGGTCTGGGGATGAAGAAGATGGAGGAGAATGGACTTCTACTAGTGATTCGGAGTTGGAAAAGAAGGAAAAGGTTATCTAGAAATTCTCTACAGGAGGTAGAAGGAAATCTAAGAAGGTTGATTTGGGAATTCCAATTTCTCGAGGAAGGCCCAATCTCCGGGAATCGAGAACCATAGTCGTTGCTAAGGAAGTAGTTGATGGAAAGCAAAGAATTTTGTCTTTGGGAGGAAGAAAACTTCCTCAAATTGATACAAAGTGAATTTTCTATCTTAGAATATTCGGGGTATGAATGCCCCGACTAAACATAGGGTGCAGATGTAGGGCAGGTTACTGTTACTGTTTTGGTCATTGCACTTTTGGTCAGAAAAGGCTGTATTGTTAAGAAAATGCAGAATTTGATTTGTAAGAAGATAAGTTGTTTTTTGTGCCTGGATTGATTCATTTGTTATTCTTGGATTTCCAGGAGTTGTAAAAGGGAAGGGTCCCTTTCAAAACCCTATTCAGATGGCAGATGTAGAAATTCAGATGGCAGATGTAGAAAAAGCAGTAGGACGGGTTACTGTTACTATTTTGGTCATTGCACTTTTGGTCAAAAAAGGTTGTATTGTTCAAAAAATGCAAAATTTGATTTGTAAGAAGATAAGTTGTTTTTTGTGCCTGGATTGATTCATTTGTTATTCTTGGATTTCCAGGAGTTGTAAAAGGGAAGGGTCCCTTTCAAAACCCTATTATTTACCAATATCGAAAAAAAAAAATGATCTAGGTATCTAGCTATAGCAACTCAATTGAGATGAGAATTGAATCATTTGTAAACTCTCAAGCTCTAAAGGATGCAATCATGTGAGCACAACTTGAGTTCAAATCCTCGCATTCCAACCATCACAATATAGTTTGTTGTGATAATGTGGTTCAAGAGGCCATGATGATATGGTTTATTGTAATACCGCACTAACGTGATTCAATGGGCCATGATAATAAGGTTCGTTATAATATCAAAATAATATGGTTTGTTAAAATACCACTATAATGCAGCATAGATCCTGATGCAGCATGGATGGGGTCCATTTCAACCCATAATCAATTGATATATATAACCCCACACACACTTGTCGCAACTTGATGTTTACTAGGGGTGAAGAAGCCCACATAAGCGAGATCGAGGACTTGCACCTCTAAGCCTACTACCCCATTGAAAAAGAGTTTGACAAGTGGTGGGGCTCATAAACCACTCAAGTCCCACAACTAGATCAATGTGGGATTATTAACACAGACACATACTACACTAACAAAGGAGAACCTAATATTAAAGTGGAACAAAATTCCATCATAGGAATTGTTGGCAATTTTGCCACATTAAATTTTTTGATAAACTTTGGCCTAAGTATGGAGCTTTAAAGCGGCAAAGAGCATGCTGAGGTGTTCGGGTTTTTGCGGGCCATAAACGGGGGCGATAAAATGGATGAAATAAGCTTTGGATATTTTATCATTGCAGATATTTTCACTAGCTTTCCGACAATATATTATAATAGGCGATCGGGTCAGCAGATCAAAAGTTATGGTCCCGGGAAGCAGGACCAGGAAGCTCAATTTCAAGCCAGAAAATTGACTAAGTGTCGGGCCCCGCCCAACTGCGCTCATCCTCCCGACTGCCCTCATCCAAAGGCCCAAAATTTTCTAAATGTTAGTGTTGCCACAACCCGACTTCGCAGTGAAGTCGGGTTGCGCTCTCAGTTTTGTGCGCACCTGGGCATCAGTGGAGCCCTAAATTTTCTAAGTGTTGGGTGCGCAACCCGACTTCGCAGCCCTCAAGTTCATGCGCAGTTGGGCAACTTATTTGAAAAATGGCTAAGTGTTGGATGAGCAACCCGACTTCGCAGCAAAGTCGGGGTTCGCTCACTTACCTGCGCACACTCGGGCAAAGAATGTCAAAGCCTGCCCAGAAATTTTCTAAGGCACGGAGGCCTCCCCAACCGTGCCACTTCCCCTTTGCACTGCCTGGTTGCGCTCCGATTTTGGGCGAAGTCGGGCAAGAAAGAAAATATGAGCTCCTAAGGCAGATTTTTCCCCTTATCAGATTCCGACAAGTGTCCAGCCTCGAGATTCGAGTCAGAGATGTGACGGGAGGTAGATGAGCGTGAACTGACAGATTGTACCGCATCTGCCTCCATTCAAACTGACTCAACTTCCCACCTACCGGATTTCCACGGAGCTGCCACGTTTTCAGGAGGACCTTGCTACAAGTACATTCTTTACCCGCAGAGGTCAACATCAGCCGCTTTTGTCAGCTTTTGCAGCTTCTGTCAAGTCTGGGATTCAGTGCCCAAAATGTAATCGGGGGGGAAATTTGCGCTATAAATAGCAGCCCCACTTCATTGTACAGGGGTGGAGGGGGGACATATTGCTAGAGGACTCTGCTGTGATGGACCACCTTCTAATTAATTCAAAGCATCCTTGGCTCTGCTTCTTGTCTCTGTATTTTATGCTACCTTTTGCTAGTATTTCTGCTTCATGTCCATTTATATTTTTGTCTGTCTGAATTCTGAATCCTGGATTTGAGCATTGGTGATTATTTGGATCTGGAATACAAAACATAAGGATACATAGGATAGAATCGCAGTTGCAATTTCTGTTACATGCTTTGTTTTAATTGTTGTTGGTTCGGATGCAAATTTGCGATCGTGCTGCTTGTTCTCCCCCCACCCGAAACGCATGATATTTACATCTCTTTCCAGTTCCCTTTACCCCCTTTTTTAATCTCTTTCCTGCACTCTTATCTAAAAACCCCCAAGTAGGTTAGGAAAGGAGCCGGCCTTCTCCGGAGATCGGCACGGGGGGCATCCCTTCCTCCCGGCCTTTCAATGTTGGTCTGCGGGTCTAGGGCGCATTGACACACCAAGTCCTTCCCAGGTGGCGGATCCGTGGCCAACAGGAATATGCCATTGGAAACAACAGCTTGTATAAAGAAGAGCATCACAATGAACTAGTTGGAAATCAAGAGGGCCAACAACCCCCCATACACATGTTGTGATTCAAAGTTAATAGGGGTGAAGAATCCCACGTAAGTGGGACTGAGAGCTTGCACCTCTAAGCTTGTTGTTATGAAATTAAAAGCAAGCAAGCATAAACAACAATAAACAATACACGAGATTTTACTTGGAAACCCTACAGCGTGCAAGTAAAACCACAGGGGCAATGGCAACTTTTCTTCTTTTATTATTCTCAGCTGATTTCATATATTCGCACTCAATCATAATGCAAGGGGCATACCCCTTTTTATAGAAATACAAAGGAAGAATCCAAAAAAGTTGTGGCACATTCCAGATAAAAGCGCTTTATTAAAAAAAACTGCTTTTATCAATTGCTTTCTATAACAAAAGTTGCTTTAAAAACAAAAGCAACTTTAAAAGCAAACACCAAGCACCACTCTGCTGAAGAACATCGGAGATCCGGATATTGACTTCACCTCCTAACATTCTCCCACTTGAAGTCGATATACAGGAATTCTTTGCCTTTGTTTTCCATCCAAGTGCCAATTGCCCAATGCTGCCCTTATCACGTTTTCAGTAAGCCCAGAGAAGTTTTGCACCACTCAAACTTCTCTCTCTTGATCAGCTTTGTAAGCATATCTGCAGGATTCACTTCAGTACCAATCTTCTCCAACAGGATCCTACCTTCTTCCACCACATTTCTTATAAAATGTTACTGAACATCAATGTGTTTGGTGTGATCATGGAATGTTGGGTTCTTCACTAATTGAATAGCATTTTGACTATCGCAATGCAATGTAATCTTCCCCTACATTATCTTGAAGTCACCCAACAATCACTCCAGCCAAATTGCCTCTTTGCTGGCTTCAGTTGCTGCAACATATTCTGCTTCAGTGGTTGATAAAGCCACCACAGATTGCAACTTAGAAGTCCAACTCACAGCTCCACCAGCAAGAGTGAAAGCATATCATGTAGTGGACTTTTGCCCATCTCTATCTCCACCATAATCAGAATCCACAAAACCTTTAATTTGCAAATCTGCCAATCCAAAGTAAATGGCAGCATTTGAAGTGTCTCTTAAATATCTAAATATCCACTTCACTGCATTTCAATGCTCCTTACCAAGATTCGCCATGTACCGGCTGACTACTCCCACTGCTTGGGCAATATCCGGTCTGGTGCTCACCATGGAATACATGAGGCTTCCTACTGCTAATGAATACGGTACACGAGACATGCTTTTCTTCTTTGCTTTCGTTCTAGGACACTGTTCGAAAGACAATTTGAAGTGTGGAGGAAGTGGGGTACTAACTGGTTTTGCATTCTGCATATTGAAGGGCTGCTGAATATTTTCTATATGTCTTTTGACATAACCAGATCTTCCTTCTTGTTCTGTCCCTATGTATTTTCATCCCTAAAATTTGGTTTGCTGCTCCTAAATCCTTCATATCAAACATCCTAGCCATATGAGCCTTAAGATCACTTATTTTCTTCATGCTCGGGCTTGCAACTAGCATATCATCAACAGACAACAACAAGATAATAAAACTGTCGTCATTAAATCTCTTGTAGTATGCACAATGGTCAGCTTCACTCCTATTGAAACCTTGGCTCTTCATAAAGGTGTCAAATTTTCTGTACCACATCCTTGGCGCCTATTTCAATCAATACAGAGATTTCTTAAGTCTGCAAACCAAATGCTCTTTGCCTCTTTCTTCATAGCCCTCAGGTTGATCCATATAAATCTCCTCCTCGAGATCACCATGCAAAAAAGCAGTTTTTACATCAAGTTGCTCTAGTTCTAAATCTTGTGCTGCCACAAGTGCAAGTAAAACTCTAACAGTAGTCAGCTTCACAACTGGAGAGAAGATTTCATTAAAGTCTATACCTGACTTCTGCACATAACCTTTTGCCACCAAGAGAGCTTTATATCATTCCAACAGCCCACCACTGTTCTTCTTTACTTTGTACACCCACTTGTTACCAACAGCCTTTCTTCCAGGTGAAAGATCCACAAGTTCCCACGTTCCATTCTTCCATTGTGATTCCATCTCCTCATCCATGGCTTTCCTCCACTTATCTGCATTCTCAGATTCTCCAGCTTCCTAAAACGAGCTAGGCTCACCATCATCAGTTAACAAAGCAAAAGAGGACTAAAAATCAGGAGAATACCTATCTGGACATTTTTTTGAACGTGTAGATCTTCTAACCCAATGTTTCGTTGATTGTGGCTCTTGGTCTTGTGCCTGTTTAGGTTGCTAAACTTGTTGATCTACATGCTGATCAAAAACTTCAACAACCTTATCTTCATTTTCAGCTTTGTTCATATCTACTTCAACAGGTACAACTTCAGGTGTTTGTTGAATCTCCTTCCTTTGCATGGATTTTTCATTAAAAATAACATCTCGGCTAATAATTACCTTGTGGGCAGTAGGATCCCACAGTCTATACCCCTTCACTGTATCTCCATAGCCGAGAAAAACACATTTCCTTGACTTTGGGTCAAGTTTGGACCTGTTTTCTTTTGGCACATGGGCAAAAGCATCACAACCAAAGGTACGCAGATGAGAGTAATTAATAGACTTACCACACCAAACCTCCTCCGGAATTTGTCCATCCAACGCAGCTGTAGGTGACCTGTTAATAAGGTAAGCAGCTGTATTAACAGCCTCTGCCCAAAACTTTTTCTCTAACCCAGATGTGTTGAGCATGCTTCTTGCACGTTCCATGATTGTGCGATTCATCCGCTTAGCCACACCATTTTGTTATGGAGTATATGGAACAGTATTTTGGTGCTTAATCCCTTCCTGCGTACAAAATTGATCAAACTCCTTGGAGCAATATTTTCCCCCATTATCTGACCTGAGGCATAAAATAGGCTTGCCCAAACTTTTCTCTACTCTTGCCTTGAACTCTTTGAATTTTTCCAAGGCTTCCGACTTCTTTGTTAAAAAATAAACCCACACTCTTCTAGAATAATCATCTATAGTTGTCAAGAAATATCTAGTACCTTTTAAGGATTGAGTGGGGACCGGTCCAAATATATCATAATGTATAAGCTGCAAAAAATCAAACTCTTACCAAGACTAGCAGTAAATCGAACCCTCTTTTGTTTGCCAAAATTACAATGCTCACAAAAGTCTAAATTGCAAGACTTAATCCCAGACAGCATACCTCGGTCATGCAAAATTTTCAATCATTTTTCACTCATATGCCCTAAGCGTTGATGCCATAGCATTACTCCATCCTAAGCATTGTCTGAAGTTGTTGTTGCTACATGGTTTGTCACCGTATCATCACACAAACGATATAGGGTCCCATAAGGTTCTCCTTTTGCTACTACTAGGGATCCTTTGGTAATTTTAAATAAGTGTTACTGTTAGAATATAATGTGCACTATGCCTTGTTCTTGACACTTGTCATGTTCTTCATATAGGCTTATGCCTATATATTATACTCATTTCATGTATATTATCTCATCTTTTCCGAGTCCCAACATTTGGTATCAAAACTCAGGCGCTCTCCTGCCCTTGTGAGCTTGAGGGGGGATTTCCCTCGTTTTTTTCCCCAATTTTTTTTTTCAAGCTAAGGAGTATGCTCTCCATCCATGAGATGGATCAGAAACCAGAAGCTTTGAAAAATTAATGGCTGCCAAATATTTTTTCTTAGAGTGATTGAGAGGAAATTTGACGCAGTGGATGAGCTGCCATTGACTGCTTTGTGGTTGTTGAATGCCATTGTTCGTTGGTCATTGCCTCTCTTGATCTCGGCAAATTCAGCTTGGAGATGCCAGTTCTGTTGATTGTTCGTGAATGCTGCGAGGCGGATAAATTTTATTTTTAACTCAAAGTGGAGGGCACTCAGATCTGGCGGTTGAGCAGTGGAAAGGAGTATGGCCCACTGTTGTTAGCTGGTTTGGAAAAGTTTTTGCTCCCAGTTTTCTCATGTCAGTCTCCTCTGAGCGCGGATTGATCAAATATTGCATGCTAGGCGGACAGATTCGGTTGCAATGTCGGCATGTGTGCGCGCATCAAAATCTGGTCGTGGCCAGAAAATATCGTCCTAACAGGTGTGGAAGAACTAGATGATTTTTTTTATGGCGGAGCCACCTGTGCACGTCGATGAGCCTGGTTTAGCCCCACACGGCGTTTGTTTCAGAATGCGGCTGCCTGCCTTATGGAGACTGCGCTGCTACTCCTGGAGCCGTGCTCATTATGGTGGTGCAGGCCAGCAACAAAGTGACGAAAGAGATTGTTGCGCATCTGGTTCTAGTTTGGGATGGTGCGCAGGGTGCAGGCACAGATCAAGCCAGTTTGTCTTACCGACCTGAGGATTGCAAAAGCCCACTATTCTTACCTCTGAGTACCTGCATTGAATTGAGGGCAAACTGTTCTGTTTGGGTTATCATTCTGTAGAGAGAGAGTAGTAGGTAAGATGAATACATTTATATGTGGAAGTGGTCGTTGTTTGGAACAGGTAAGGAATCTACCAATTAGACATGGCATTTTTCATAATGTTACTATTTGGTGCTGGCGAAAAAGAAGATAGTTGAAAGATCCGAGGTGTGATGATCTATTTTTTGAGTGTTGATTGTTCGTCGTCGGCTTCAATGGCGGTGCGCTTTCGCGGAGGAATGGATCTCACACGATCTATCCACGATGGTGCATTTGCCCATGATTGACAACTGGACGCACCGAACTAGAACTGGATATTTGCAGGGGTGACTGACTATTCTCGTAAATTAATGTTTTAATGTTTAATAGTTGGCGGGATGATGGTAATGTCCATTTTTTCCTGAATTGGGGCCATTGAGGCCGTTGACAAACCTGCGCGGATGGCTGAGTGTTGTGCTGAGAAGCTGAGAAGGAGGACGAAAGATAGATGCAGGCCGAGTCAGGTTGTTGGATGCGTTTCTCTCTCAACGCCAACGACAAAGATGACGCTGGTTTGGAGACAACGTTGTTGAAGGTGTTTTATTTTATTGTTTATCTTCGGGAACTAAAAACAATGATGTGCCCCCAGCGCAAATTCCTACTTGCGCCACTTGTCTGATGCCATCGCAGTGGGTGGGACCCACAATCGCCCCCATGCCAGTTCGTGCAGGTGCACCGAATAGTTTCCAAACGCGTCGGAAAGATTTTTTTTATCGATGTCGTGATCAGAAAACTGGTGGCACCATTTATTGTTGTGTTATTCCTGATGACGGGGGGCTCGAGTTATTTCTGTTGATTGCGTGCAAAAGGTGCACGTATTGCAGCGCCCCCGTAATCTCCTCGAACTTTTAATTTAGTATGACCACCCGTCTTGTAGTGACAGGTCATGTCAATTAGCGGAGGTTTTGATAATAGTCCGCTTTGAAGGAAATGTTTAATTTTTGGCTTAGAGGGGGATATTTTAATGAGTTGAGGGGATCTTTATCTTTGAATATGATAGTAAATATGTACTTCGGGAAAAAGCATTCATGCTTTTTTTTCATGCAATTTTTAAGAGGGGATATGGGTATTGGCCGCCCATATGGCTATATGGAGCATTTACTTTATGAAGGTCTAAAAGTTATTTTGTAATGTATTTCCACGTGGAAAGTGAAGGCCCACATGACCCCTATAATTCCCCTACGAGGGAAAGTTCAACTGTATTCTTATTCCACTGTGAGCGATGCCAAGAATATTCCATGTGAATATTCTCTGATGCCAGGAATATTCCATGGAATATTCTCTGATGCCAGGAATATCCTAAGATTCCTGATGTTTTTTCCAGCAAATGGAGGCCCCATTAAGAGTGGAACATAGGGGTATTTATAGTCGTCGGAAAGGTTTTTCCGAGACGAACACAATGGTGGTGTCTTTTTCAGTTTTGAGGCAGTTTGGCATGATTTTTTTAGCCTCAAATATTGATGTATCATGGAGTGCACTCTCGATTGAACTCGACACTCCCAAGGCAATATGTAAGTGATCCTTGTACCTAGTCACCTTCTCTATAGCACCTAGCGGATGCAGCGGTTGGTTACCCATGCATTTCGGTAGGATGAGAAGGTCACCATAAGGACACCTACTCTAGGGACTACAGACATAGACACCCTAGACTCTATCCGAGGACTTTTTCGGATCAACTTCTGAAGACTACAGACGAAGACACTTCAAAAGATTCTATTCTCTTTTTTCTTCTTCTTCTCCTCCACATTTGTATTCTAAGGCTCGATTTATTGTATTTTTTGAGTGCATTTTCGGCGGAGACCGACACTCTTATATGGCTCATATTTTCTTTTGTATTAAGGTGCATTTTCGGCAATACCGACACCTTCTAGATTGAGTTCACCATGAGGGAGGATGATATTCATGGTGAATCTAGTCAATGACCTACGAGAGGCAATATACCTAGAGGATGACCTACAGAGGCAACAGACTTGTGGAAGTGGTTGACCCTGAGGCACTTAGACGGTTGTCCCAGAGGCAACAGATCCAAGGAAGTGGCTGACCCTGTGGCAACAGACCGAGATGTATACACCGTTGATCTAGCATTATTCATAGTTGGAGAGCCAAACGCAAAGAGCACGAGCCTAGACCAAATCATGTAATAAAGGAGGATGATAGGGTTCTTTTAGTGAAGTCAACATTAAGGGAGAATGTTACCTAATGTTGACTTGTTTTTTTTTCTATAGTTAGGATAGTGCACATTAAGGGGGAATGTTAGAATATAATGTGCACTATGCCTTGTTCTTGACACTTGTCATATTCTTTTGACACTTGTCATGTTCTTCATATAGGCTTATGCCTATATATTATACTCATTTCATGTATAATATATCTCATCTTTTTCAAGTCCCAACATTCGGTATCAGAGCAAATGTTGGGATTTGAACTATGAGATATATTGATACAATATGGATTACAATATATAGGCATAAGCCTATATGAAGAACATGACAAGTGTCAAAAGAATATGACAAGTATCAAGAACAAGGCATAGTGCACATTATATTCTAACATTCCCCCTTAATGTGCACTATCCTAACTATAGCAAAAAAAAACAAGTCAACATTAGGTAACATTCCCCCTTAATGTTGACTTCTCTAAAAGAACCCTATCATCCTCCTTTATTACATGATTTGGTCTAGGCTCGTGCTCTTTGTGCTTGGCTCTCCAACTGTGAATAATGTTAGATCAACGGTGTATACTTCTCGGTCTATTGCCTCAAGGTCATCATGGGTGCCTCAGGGTCAGCCACTTCCACGGGTCTATTGCCTCTGCAGGTCATCCTCTAGGTATGTTGCCTCTCGTAGGTCACTGACTAGATTCACTATGAATATCATCCCCTCTCATAGTGAACTCAATCTAGAAGGTGTCGGTCTCTGCCAAAAATGCACCTTAATACAAAAAAAATACGAGCCATATAAGAGTGTCGGTCTCTGCTGAAAATGCACTCAATACAATAAAATGAGCCATAGAAGCCAAATATGGAGGAGAAGAAGAAAAAGAGAATAGAATCTTTTGAAGTGTCTTCGTCTGTAGTCTTCAAAAGTTGATCCGGAAAAGTCCTCGGATAGAGTCTAGGGTGTCTATGTTTGTAGTCCCTAGAGTAGGTGTCCTTATGGTGACCTCCTCATCCCACCGGAATGCATGGGTAACCAGCCGCTGCATCCGCTAGGTGCTATAGAGAAGGTGACTAGGTATAAGGATCACTTACAATTGCCTTGGGAGTGTCGAGTTCAACCGAGAGTGCACTCCAAAGTACAAAAAACTTTGAGGCTAAAAAATACATATAGGACTGCCTCAAAATTACAATTTGACACCACCATTGTGTCTGTCTCGGAAAAACCTTTCCGACGACTATAAATACCCCTATGTTTGGATGTGAATGGGGCCTTTGACTTGCTGGAAAAACAATAGCATGTTCATTTTAAATAAATGCCCATAACTAGCCAAAGTAAAAACATAGCCACCTCCAACATAATCTCTTTTTAAATGAAATGCCCCCCTTGCATGAAAACAATAATGGCCCATCCTTTATGAAATTTGAAAAAATTTAAATAAAGGAGGCCAAGTGTGCCCTTCTACTCTCCATAAAAAACATTAAAAAATACAGTGGCACCTTTCTAAATAAAAATGTTCCACCTACTATCTCAAGTGGATAATAAAAAATCATGCGTTCTCATCAATTCTCCTCTTTAGTTCAGGTCTGAAATGACAAATGAGACCACAACAGGCTGCGCGGCCAATGAGCGGGGGTTTATGTCATCGAATTGAAAACAAACACATCCTTACAAAGTTGACGCAGAAGCATCAGAAACACAGATAAAATTTAGGGCTGCAGTGAGCCTGTAAAGGGCCACCATCGCCTACTTGTCGGTACGAGATGCCCACAGATGATCCTGAATATGATTGTGCTCGGTCACAGGGGCAAGGAATTCTAGAGCCGCTGCTACATCATGGTGCAATTCAAATTTTTCCCCGTGGGGTGTAGGTGGGTTTGCAATGGGTGATCTTAACAATGAATCAGAAGGACTTGTCCGCAATCATCTTTCGTCGTCAATCAATCTGAGCGGATGTAAATGTAACTACTGCCATGATTTCTGTGGTATTCATCGCGGAATGAGCCCAATCGTTTGATGCCAAACAAACTGTCACGTCGCCCATGCTTTGCAAACCGCCGAATCGCGAATGGGAATAAAAACACCGCTCCTCCAGTCACAGCTCCTTGCCGGAATCACCGGCGGAATCAACACAACAAATGTTTGTGCAAAAAATTTGCAACGCTCTTCTTCTGCCCCTCTCGTCGTCACGGATCGTAAACTCCTCCATCTATGCAGCTATCACGGTCGTTTGTACTCTCTCTACACAGGTGCGTACACATGAAATCAAAGCGGAAATTAAAAAAAAAACACTCCCGCGACAACAGAAAACAGGAGCAGCAGAAAAATTATTGTCACAATCACGCGACACCATGACCAGCCTTCTTTTTTCTCAACAAATCCCAACTACCGGGCATTAAATGGCCGCCTGCATCGCGCGAATAAACAGATCACATTGGTGGTGTGATAAAAATTTTAGCAATGGAAGTGTTGAAAAAATCCAATATTGCTCAGCATTCAGCGAACCCGACGAACATGAACAATGAACAATATATTGATACAATATGGATTACAATATATAGGCATAAGCCTATATGAAGAACATGACAAGTGTCAAAAGAATATGACAAGTATCAAGAACAAGGCATAGTGCACATTATATTCTAACAGTTACCAAAAGTAGTACAACACCCAAGCTTGTCCATCATCTTGATTGAAAGCAAATTCTTCCGCAAAGCAGGCACATGTTGTACATCACATAACATCCTTTCTCTACCATCATCCAGCCTGATCCTTATATCCCCTCTTCCCACAATTTCTAAAAGATGATCATCACCCAAATAGACCATCCCTCCGTTATAGGATTGATATTTGACAAACCGGTCTCTATGTGGAGACATGTGGAAAGATGCACCTGAGTCCAAAACCCAGGTATATAAAATAGATCTGCTGCTATTGGTACAGAAGGCCTCACATGCTGCCATCTCTATTGCATCTCTAGTATTGGCATCAGTTGATGGTTGATTTTGCTTTTCACCATTCTTCTCCTTTTTTAGATGCCAACAGTCCTTCAAGTGCCCTGGCTTCCCACAATGCCAGCACCTCCCTTTCAACTTGCGTCCTTTTGACTTAGACCTGGATTGTGATCTACCTTGTTGACTCCTTTCGTTAGATCGACCTCTCACAACTAGGGCTTCATTGGTTGAGGGTTCTATAGACGATTTTCGCCTCAACTCTTCTACCAACAAAGCGGCTACAACATCATCAACTCTTAGAGCTCCAGATGATGCATTGTTGATGGTCATCACCAAATGATCCCAGGTGTCCGGGAGAGAACAAAGTAGGGTGATTGCTTTATCTTCAACCTCCATCTTCACATCAACAAAGACCAGCTTACTGATTAGAGTATTAAACTCATTTAGATGATCTGCCACAGATGAACCCTCCTTCATCCTCAGGCTACTTCTCAAGCTTTTCCTAGAGGGCTCCCGTGGTCATTTGATCAACAACATTGAACAAGACAGAGTCTGCTAGGCAGAGACGAATTGTAGACATCGCCTTCCTATCTAGATTTATCCACTCCACATCTGTCATGTTGTCAGGTTTACCCGCGAGCCCTTCCAAGGCTAGGGCTTGGTCGTTCTGAACCAACAAATCCTCCACCTTCATATTCCATAGGGTGAAGTTCTTGCCATCAAACTTCTCAATCTCGAACTTGGTTACACCTCTTGTCATTGTTGCAACTGCCACTCACACAAAACCTTGACCAACGAGTTTTCAAAGAACCTCGCTCTGATACCAGATGTTATGAAATTAAAAGCAAGCAAGCATAAACAACAATAAACAGTACACGAGATTTTACGTGGAAACCATGCAGTGTGTAGGTAAAACCACGGGGCAATGGCAACTTTTCTTCTTTTATTATTCTCAGCTGATTTCATACATTCGCACTCAATCATAATGCAAGGGGCATTCCCCTTTTTATAGAAATACAAAGGAAGATTCCAAAAAAGTTGTGGCACATTCCAGATAAAAGCGCTTTATTAAAAAAACTGCTTTTATCAACTGCTTTCTATAACAAAAGTTGTTCTAAAGACAAAAGCAGCTTTAAAAGCAAAAAGCAGCTTTAAAGCAAAAAGCAGCTTTAAAGATCCACCAAGCACCACTCTGCTGAAGAACATCGGAGATTTGGATATTGACTTCACCTCCTAACACTTGTTGCTCCATTGGCAAAGAGTTTGGCAAGTGGTGGGCCTCATAGACCACTCAAGTCCCACAACCAGATCAATGTGGGATTGTTAACACACGTACACACTACAATAACTAAGGAGAACCCGGTGTTGAAGTGGAACAAAATTCCATAATAGGAATATACCATTGGAAACAACAGCTCCAATAAAGAAGAGCATCACAATAAACCAATTAGAAATCAAGAGGACCAACTACCCCACACACACATGGCACGACTCGATGTTAATATGGGTGAGAAATTCCACATAAGCGGAATGGAGGGCTTGCACCTCTAAGCCTATTACCCCATTGGCAAAGAGTATGGCAAGTGGTGGGGCTCATAAACCACTCAAGTCCCACAACCAGATCAATGTGGGATTATTAACACATGCACACATTACACTAACTAAGGAGAATCCAGTATTAAAGTGGAAAAAATTTCATCTTAGGAATATGCCACTAGAAACAACAACCTATATGAAGAAGAGCGTCACAATGAACTGGTTAGATATCAAGAGGGCCAACTACCCCCCACACACTGTTGAGAAATGTAGCTCGGACAAGAACTTCTTGAAAAGGCTTTAGTATGAACGTGCTAGAAGTGGTTCGAGACATTTCTAATTCTATTTTGAAATTCACTTAAGTGATTTTCTATTTTTAAGTTCACTTAAGTGATTCTATTTTGTAATTCACTTACGTGATTCTATTTTGTAATTCACTTGAGTGATTTTCTATTTTTAACCTTACATCTTAATATGAGATGAGATCTAATCTTAGGGTTTTAGAGAGATTAGAATTACCTTTTTCAAGGATAAAAGAAGGTCAAGAGTGTTTTACACACAAAAAAGAAGAGAAGGAGAACAGATTGCTGAAGGAAAACTACAAGCTTAGGAGGAGAAGAATAGTGAAATTGCTGGCTAGAAAAGCAGCAAGAGAGCAGAATTGTTTTGTTGTAGCTATAGCCTCCTTTTTGTAATATTTTAGGTTCAGAAATATATTTAACTTATGTTGTTCACGCTGTTTATTTTTCCAACCATCTGTGTGACTGTTGCATGTTTGAATAAATTATTCTCAGATCTGATTTATTTTAAAATAACATAGGACAACAATCATCTAAGGCTGGAAATTTTACATGGTATCAGAGCTAGGTTCTGTGATTGAGATCCTCAAGGGTTTACAACAGTAGATCACTACTAGATATTAAAAAAAAAACAACAATTAGAGGGTTTCATATTTTTTGCTTGAAGGACTAAGCTTATTTGCAGGACTGTTTTTTGAGTCATTCATATCAGATCTGAAAGTTTGTGCAGTAGATCTCAGAGATGGCAGCAGCTAGCCTCAGATTTGAGGATAGATTGGAAGGTGCCTCAAATTTCTTGCCTTGGAAAGTTAGGGTAATGTTCTTATTGGAAGAGAATGATCTCTGGGATATTGTCAAGGATGATGTGACTCTGCCTACAGATCTGCAGCAATTGGCAGCTCACAAAAAGAAGGAAGTGAAGGCCAAGCGGATGATCTTGGATGCAATGAAGGATCACCTGATTCCTCACATATCCGAGAAGACTAAGGCAAAGTAGATGTTCGATGCCCTGCTAGCCTCTACCAAAGCGAGAACATTAACAGGAAGATGATATTGCGGTACAAACTCAGATCTATGAAGATGACCAGATCTGACACCGTTACCAGTTACCTGATGAAGATCACGCAAATTCGTGATCAACTGGCAGCAGTAGGGGAGAAGGTTGAAGACACAAAGTTGGTGAACGTGGCACTTAATGGTTTCTCAGCTTCATGGGAACCATTTGTCAAAGGCATTTGTGCTCGTGAGAACCTTCCCACCTTTGAGAAACTGTGGGATGATTTCATCCAGGAGGAGACTCGGATGGAGTCAAAGGCCAACAAGAAAGGTGGTGACGATAACCTAGCTCTTTTTGGGCAAACCAAGAAGAGCAAAGGTAAAGGACCCAGCAAGGGTAAGGTAAATAATGAGGAATCAACCTCACAGTCAGGGAAGAAGGACTTGAGCAAGATCAAGTGCTTCATTTGTCATAAGCACGGCCATTATGCATCATAGTGTCCATACAAGAAGGGCAAAGGGAAGCAACAGCAGACGCAGGTAGCAGCCTCTGCAGAAACTCAGATGAGCGAGTTTGCTGCCAAATTCGAGAAGGATTTCTCATTGGTCTCTTGCCTTTCTACCAGCACAATTCCAAGAAATGCTTGGTATGTGGATAGTGGGGCATCTCGACACATGACATCAACCCGACAGTGTTTTACCAGTCTACAAGAGTAGGACTCAGGGGTTCAAGTTGAGCTTGGTGATGATACCAAATATCCAATTACAGGAATTGGTACCATTCCTTTTTGACTCCAGTCAGGGAACTCTTTTGACTTTGATGATGTTTTGTTTGTTCCAAGTCTTAGGAAGAACTTGCTTTCAGTTTCGGTTATGGAGGATAAGGGTTATGTCGTGCAGTTCAAGAACCAACATGTCCTTATTAGACCAAAAGAATCTAGCCCAGAAACAGCACAAGTAATAGGGGTTAGAGAAGGCAGTCTATACAAGTTGCAGGGTGAACCTGTTCGAGCCCTAGTTCATAGCAGTAACAACTTGTGTGAGTTGTGGCACAAGAGGATGGGGCACCTATAGAGCGTTGCCTATTCTGAGGGAGATATTCACAGGTCTTCCAGAGTTTAGCATTGAGCAACAGGGAGTATGCAAAGGGTGCACGCTTGGCAAGCATGCCAAGGCTATTTTCCCAAACAACGAACATAGGTCTAAGGAGATACTAGATCTAGTACATTCGGATGTTTGTGGACCGATGTCAATAGCATCAATTTCAGGTAGCATGTATTATGTTTCCTTTATTGATGATTTCTCTCGCAAGATTTCTTAAAGACCAAGGATGAAGTCTTTAGCAGTTGAGAACCAGACAGAGAAGAAGATCAAGGTCTTGAGATCAGACAATGGGGGTGAATATACCTCCAAGGAGTTCGATGGTTTCTGCAAGCAAGCAGGAATCAAGAGGGAGTTTACTGTTCCATACAACCCACAGAATGGGGTTGCAGAGTGAAAGAATTGATCCATCATAGGGGTTGTTAGGGCCATGATTCATGACCAGGGCTTGCCAATGTTTCTTTGGGAAGAAGCATGCAACACAACAATTTGCATCCAGAACAGGTGTCCTCATAGGACTTGGAGGACAAGACACCAGAGGAGGTATTCACTGGTGTGAAACCAGAGGTGAGTCATTTCTGCATATTTGGATGTCCAGTTTATATCCATTTTCTGGTAGTGAAGAGGACCAAGCTAGAGCCCTCCAGTAGGAAGGGTTTATTTGTAGGATAAAGTGAGACTTCAAAATCTTATAGGGTTTATATTCCAGAGAAGAGGAAGACAATAGTGAGCAGGGATGTAAAGTTTGAGGACATTGCATCTAGGAAGTCTCATGAGCCTATTCCAGTGATAGAGAATGAGGAGCAGGAAGCTCTGAAGATTGATTCAGGGTTACCAAAGACACCAATGGATTCCAATTCAGGACAGCAACCTTCAGGTGAGGAGGTGGAGACATTAGCCCCTTCCAGTTCTATCAGGACACCTCAATGGCTTACACAGACATTGAGGGATGCTCGAGAGTATGTTGAGGCTCCTAGCAGCATGATTAGGGAGAGCAGACCTCCAAGGAAGTTTTCAAACTACATGGCATTGATGAGTAACATCATAAATTCAGAGCCTTCCAGTTTTCAGGAGGCAACAGACCAGCAGGTTTGGCGGGATGCCATGGTGGAGTACACCTCCATCATGAAGAATGATGTTTGGGACATAGTGCCAACACCAAAGAGGAAGTTAGTCGTGAGTTCTAGGTGGCTCTACAAAATTGAGCATTCTACAGATGGCAGCATCGAGAAGTTCAAGGCAAGGTTTGTGGCAAGAGGGTTCTCCCAGAAAGAGGGAGTGGACTATGAGGGGACTTTTGCTCCAGTCGCCAGATACACTTCCATTAGAGCAGTTATGTCTTTAGCTTCATCTATGGGATGGCGGATTCATCAAATGGATGTGAAGACAACTTTCCTTAATGGGATCATTGAGGAAGAAGTGTACATAGAGCAGCCTCAGGGCTTTGAGGTAAAAGGGAAGGAGTCCAATGTTTGTAGGCTGAAGAAAGCCTTATATGGACTCAAACAGGCACCGAGAGCATGGTATTCCAGGATAGATGGATACTTGCAGAGTGTGGGCTTCGCCAAAAGTGATGCAGATCCTAATCTATATTACATATTTGTTGGGACTGATCTACTCATTTTGGTGTTATATGTAGATGACTTGTTTCTTACAGGTGTAGAGAAGCTCATTGCAGGGTGCAAAGCAGATATGACAGCTGAGTTTGAGATGAAGAACATTGGCATGATGCATTACTTCTTGGGTTTGGAGGTTTGGCAGAGACCAGGGGAGATATTCCTTGGGCAAGGTAAGTATGTAGTTGAGATCCTGAAGAGGTTTCGGATGGAGGACTGCAAACCTATGGCCACACCCATGATCACTAATCTGAAGAAGGTGACAGCTTCAGATTCAGAATTGGTGGACCCTACGTTGTACAGGCAGCTAATAGGATCCTTGATGTATTTGGTCAACACTCGACCAGATATATGTTTTGCAGTGAACACCTTGAGTCAATTCATGGTTGAGCCAAGGCAGGAGCATTGAGTAGCAGCAAAACATCTGCTCAGATACTTGAGGGGCACGGTGGAGTATGGTCTACGATATCTTGGAGATGGTGAAGTGAGGTTGCAGGGGTGTACAGACTCAGATTGGGCAGGCAATGTAGCAGACAAGAAGAGCACCTTAAGGTGCTGCTTTAGCTTGGGATCAGGCATGATATCCTAGTTCAGCAGGAAGCAGACTTCTGTGGCACTTAGCTCAACAGAGGCCGAATACATGGCAGCCAATATTGCTAGTTGTGAGGCCATCTGGCTTCGCAAGTTGCTTACAATATTGATTGATCAAGAGTTGGATCCCACGGTGATATACTGTGATAATCAGAGTTGTATCAAACTCTCTAAGAATCAAGTATTTCATGACAAGTCCAAACACATAGACATTAAATATCACTTCATACGAGACAGGATTCAAAAGGGAACCGTAAAGCTTCAATATGTTCCCACAGATCAGCAAGTAGCTAATATTCTAACCAAGCCCTTAGTGAAAGGGAAGTTTGAAGCATTCAGAGACAAACTTGGGTTGGTGCAGAATTCCTTCCTCGCTAAGAGGGAGTGTTGAGAAATGTAGCTCGGACAAGAACTTCTTGCACAGGCTTCAGTATGAACGTGCTAGACGTGGTTTGAGACATTTCTAATTCTATTTTGAAATTCAATTTAGTGATTTTCTATTTTTAAGTTCACTTAAGTGATTCTATTTTGTAATTCACTTAAGTGATTTTCTATTTTTAACCTTACATCTCAAGATGAGATGAGATCTAATCTTAGGGTTAGAGAGATTAGGGTTACCTTTTTCAAGGATAAAAGGAGAAGGTCAAGAGTGTTTTACACACAGAAAAGAAGAGAAGGAGAACAGATTGCTAAAGGAAAACTACAAGCTTAGGAGAAGAAGAACAGTGAAATTGCTGGCTAGAAAAGCAGCAAGAGAGCAGAAGTGTTCTGCTGTTGCTGTAGCCTCCTTTTTGTAATATTTCAGTTTCAGAAATATATTTAACTTTTGTTGTTCACGCTGTAAAATTTTCCAGCCATCTACGTGACTGTTGCATGTTTGAATAAATTATTCTCATATCTGATTTATTTTAAAATAACATAGGACAGCAGTTATCTAGGGCTGGAAAATTTACACACACGTGTCGCAACTCAATGTTAAGATAGGTGAGGAATCCCACCTAAGTGGAACCGAGGGCTTGCACCTCTAAGCTTGCTACCCTATTGGCAAAGACTTTGGCAAGTGATAAGGCTCATAAACCACTCATAAGTTTGGTAAGCCCAAAATCAGTAATCTGGACCATAATTGAAAAATTGTCCGTTTCCCGCAAATTCTTGCAAAAGCTCGTAAGAAATTACAGGCAGCGAGTTTTTTTTATTTTTTGGGTGCTGAGAAAATTGCCAACTTGTGATGATATTTCTCATAATTTCTTGCTGTTCGAGAAAATCACCAACTCGCAACAATATTTCTCACGATTTCTTGTCGTTTTCTCGCAGGAAAATCAGCAAGCCTCGGACAATTAGCAAAAAATGGTGGTAAAAATAATTTTTTAAAAAGGCCATTTGGCCTTATTTTTTAATTTTTTCTTCTCTCCAACTGTGAACAATCTTTTATAGAGTTCCTTTATTAATAATTTTGAAAATAATGTGTTTTCCATATTTAAAGAAGTTTCAAAATTTCAACCACATCCACATAGATCTCCAATAAAGTGACCATAGTATTTATGGTAAACTTAAGTTCTTAAATGAAATAGAAATATAGAGATCTCTTAATAGTTCCATGTACCCTTGGGAAAAGAGACTAATTGATGAAATAGGCAAAATATTTGTAACTGCATTTGATTAAAAATCTAGTATGTTGAATGTTGATTGTCATTCTTTTATTATTATACCAAACAGATTCTACTTGTCACCTCTTCCTAATATAATACTACTAGAATTTAAATTTGGGAAAATTTAAAGAAAATGAATGAGGACAAAGAAAGGGAATAGGAGGAGATATATCATGATGATGTACCTAATAAGCCTCCAATTCGACCACCCAGTCAAAGCCAAGGCCAACCATCTAGTTCAAGGGGAAGGAGGGGAAAGCAAAAAAACAGTTTAAAAATTGTTTTATATTTTGAAATTTTGCATTATCTGGTTGGATTTGATGATCATGAATTGTAATTGTCCTCTTTTTTATGAATATCTAATATAAAATTAGCTTTTTGGCTCTCCAATTGTTGTTCAAAATGGTTTTTTTTTTAATTGAAATAAAATTCTTCCATTCTTTATTTTTGGCCGAGTTTTCACAAGTTGTCGATAGAATTTCCAAAATTGGGTGTCGAGTTTATCACAAGTTGCAAGTTTTTCAACTATGATCTGGACAAAACACAGCCATCAATCCATGTGCGTGTGGTCTACCAGCAAGGATGCCACTTGCATTATCAGTGATGAGACCCAGGTTCAACCCCCACAGCGGATGTGTATAAGAAGTATTGATAAAAAAAAAAGCACAGCAATCAATATAAGCAGTAGCAGAACCAAATCAGAGGAAATAAACAAGTTGCTCTGCTACTGAGAAAGACTTGTATAACAATGTTTATTCCAGCATATGCCATCAGGAATTTAGAAGGATGTACAGCAGACCTCTATAACCTGTTAGGGTAAAATAGGTAGTATATTGCATTACACTACTTGGGTAGATTATTACATTTACTTTTCTAGTTTCTACCATGTAGATATTTACTGTCTTAAATATCTAATGGTTAATTTCCTAAATATCCTAGGTGGAAGAGTTCTAAACCAAACTCTCTTCCTCTTGGCAGATTGTTTGGCGTGATCTCCTGTTCATTCAGTTTGATTACCTATTTTGTAACCTATTTAAACTATAGTTCCTAAACTATATGGTTAATGCAAATATTTCATTCTTTCAATCATTCATGATTTCTTGGTCACATTGGCATCAGAGCTGGAGGGAGCTGGAGGGAAGAAGCGCAATCGTTCCACTGGAGAAGGCGATCATGCACAGAAGGAAGCACCATTTTCATTTGGTGAATTTAATTTCATTTTCCTATCTTCCTAAAGTTCCTAATGTTTGATTAATGATTTATTTAACCCACTAAGCCCGGAGGCAGAGGAGGTAGCAACCTGGATTTTTTTCCAGGCCCACCCCAACCCCACCTCAACAGGCAGTGGGGCCTGCAGACGATCGACCAGGCAGGACTCTGTCTGCTGGCGACCGTAGGCGATCGACCAGGCAGGACTCTGTCTGCCGACAACCGCGCCAACGAAGGCTACACCTGGACGGGGCCTTTTTGAGGCTCCCGCCCATAGGGACACATACCCCGTGGCTAAGCCAACGGAGAGCTTAGAGGGCAAGAGCACCCTCACGCTCCCCGTGGCCTAGCCAACCGGGAGTGCATCGAGGGCAGGAGCGCCCTCACACTCCCGGCCCAGCGCATCAGGCGCTGACGATGACAAACCCACTACAACGGATCTGACGAAGACCTCAACTTTGGGACACGTGTCACGATCTAACCTACACGTAGGAGCACGCACTTTGAGGAGGTGACGTGGATCGGGCGAGACACGTGGCACACAGAGCTGACGTGGACTCTAAGACAATTGGCGGACACATGGACTCTAAGACAACTGGCAAACACGTGGCGACAGACTTGTGCGGACAAGTGGCATCGAAAAACGGGCATCGCGCGACGCGTGGCAGCTTGCAAAAGTCCTCGGATTCGCTACGCGATTGCCTGAAGGCAATCACGTAACAAGGTGAGCCTTGAGGGTTAAAAACCCTCATTCATCCGCTGCAGGATGAATGTGGGACTAAAGTCCCAATGTTTTAAAAAAACATGCGATTGTGAAGGACCAAAAGGAAGTTGATCTTCCTTTGGTCTCAACGGATCCCCGCAGTACAGTGGTCAAGCTTGCACTTGACGAGCGCGAAGTCGACAGTTCGACCCCCACGCGCTCTCTTTTTGCAAAGAAGGTGATTTTCAAGTTAAATTTGGTGCATTTCGAATTAAATTTGGTTAAGTTTCCAATTAAAAAAAAAAAATTATGCTTAAATTTAATTTTTTTTAGATAATTTTTAATAATTTTATATAGTTTTGCCTAAAAATAATCATTTTTTTATATAACTTGATTATTTTTGTCAAAATTATGTTTAATTATTTAAAATTAAGTCTTTAAAAATATTTTTTTAGCATTTAAATTGGAAAACTTTTATAAACCAAATTTTTTTTTTAGCAACTATCACAATTCCATTTCTTATGTTTTCTCCACATTTGGGGATAAAGAGACAAAGAAACAAACAAATTTTTGTTGCAAACCATAAACAAAACTCTTCAAATTTTTTTTGAAAGAACAAAACTTCAACATTTCATGAAGATCAAATCTTGGGTAAGGAAAGCTCTTCGTCGTCAAAGAGTAATAAGAAAGAGAAACGAATTACGAAGGCAAACTACTAGATCAAATTTTCGTCGTATGCTTCGTAAATATCGTAAATCTATTCCTCGTTCAATTATCTATACTGATCCATGGAAAGGGTTGGACAGAAGCTATGGTCCCATGAGGATTCGTGAACCTTTTGATCCTAATGCACCACCCATATTTGAGTGTTGAAGACAAAACCAAGTCGTGTGTCGACTGGTCTGGAAGCCTTTCAAAAGCGGGTCGTGTGTCGACTTGTCTTGAAAGGAGTGCTTGATTCTTAATTTTGTAAAAATTAAGGGGGGATAGAGGACACATTTGTGATTCTTCTTTTTTGCAAAATTGAAGAACAAAGGGGGGATATTTCAGTATAATAAGGTGCATTCTCGATTGTACTCGACACCTTTTTCTTAAAATTGGCTACACTAGGTGCATTTTCGGTTGCATCCGACACCTATAGTGATAAAAATTTGGGTCACTCTTTTGATTGATTATTGCACTAACCATCACTTGTTTTTTGCAATTACAAATCATAACATCAAAGAGCATTTCAAAAACCCAAACTTCACTAAATAATCGTGCTAAATCTTGCACAGGTTAAATAGCCAATTATTTATACATCCCTTCCAAGGTCATAAAATCAATCACCTTGATTTACTCTATTTGTTTGGCTTAAACTCCTCAAACTAATCATCCTTATTCAAGGGTGTTTAGGCAGGGGCCATTAAATATCTTAAAGAGTAAATTAAAAGTCTTCCAAAAACTCCCCATTAATTTACTCTATTTGTTTGGCTTAAACTCCTCAAACTGATCATCCTTATTCAAGGGTGTTTTAGGCAGGGGCCATTAAATATCTTAAAGAGTAAATTAAGATCTTCCAAATACTCTTTTGAGAGTATATTGCAAGATAAGTCATCTTAGTCACATTTGTTTGAAACCTTCACAATGGCACTGATAAACAAATATCTCAATGAAAATCAATTGCTTAAAGGTTCAAATTATTCTGCCTGGAAAACTAATATGAAAGCAATTTTAACTGTAGAGGAGATGTGGGGTATAGTGGAAGGCACTGATACAAGACCCCCATCACCAGGATCAGATCAAACAACATGGGATAAAAAGGACCGAAGACTTTCCTTGTTGATCTTGTTAGCTATAACTGATGACATCCAACCTCATATAAGTGAAGCTAAAAATGGTAAGCAGGCATGGGATGCCTTATCTACCATATTTGAAGGAAAGAATCAATCAACGATTCTTAACCTTCAAACACAACTTCATACTCTTCAAATGAAATCTGGAGAAACAGTAGAGCTATTCCTCTGCAGAGTGGCAGATATAAAAACAAAACTGCAAGCCTTAGGAGAAACAGTGGATGACAAAGTCCTGACCTCAATCATTTTGAGGGCTCTTCCAGACTCCTATAGAATGTTGATCACTTCCCTTCAAGTCTCTGGAAGGACAGTGACTTTTGTAGAGTTGGTAAACATGCTTCAAACTGAGGAAGCAAATCAACTCCAAAGAGATGATGCATCAAACAATGCACTCTTCTCAAACAAACAAAGTGGAAAGAAAAAGTGGAATCAACAGAAGGGATCTTCTTCTAATAAAGGCAAAGGCAAAGAGACTCAAAAGAAGAAGCAGTATTGTAAAATTTGTGATAAGGACACTCATGAAACCAAGAGATGTTGGTTTAAGAACAAACCACCCAATGAACAAAGACAAAAGAAGGGCAAAGGCAAACCACAGAACAAGAACAAACAACAACAAGGACATATAGTTGCTACTGAAGATTCTAGTTCAGACTCTGAACGAGCACACAAAGTGCTCATGACTCATACTGATTCCCCTCACAAGGATACAGTGTGGTACATAGATTCAGGCGCTAGCAAGCATATGACTGGCGATAAGTCTTGGTTTGAGATATTTGAGGCACGAGAGGGCAGACCAGTAACCATTGCTGATGATAAGACCTATCGAGTCCAGGGAGAAGGAAGTGTTTATGTTTCCCTTCCAGATGGAAAATGTCAGATTCAAAATGTTCTTTATGTACCAGGATTGGCAAATAATCTCTTGTCAGTTCCACAAATTTTGGACAAAAACATGAATGTCAACTTCAAAATTGAGCAAGGAAAGAAACGTTGTTTCATCACCCAGAGAGGCAAACACATAGCAATGGGTTCTTACAAACATGGTTTGTTCACTTTAGATGCAATTACCTCACCACATGTTGCCATGGCAGTAACAACAAAAGAGGCCACATCTCTATGGCATAAGAGATTTGGGCATCTAAGTTCAGGGTATTTACTTGAACTCAGTAAATATCAAATGGTGAAAGGACTTCCTAACCTTTCATCTACTTTGCCAGTGTGCTCAGATTGCTTGGCAGGAAAGCAACACAGAGTACCTTTTGAGCCTAGCTCTTTTAGAGCTAAGGCACCTTTGGAGTTAGTACACACAGATTTGTGTGGTCCTATGTCTACCAGTTGTGGAGGAAAATGGTATTTTCAATTGTTTGTGGATGATCACTCACGAAAAATGTGGGTCTTCTTCTTGCAATTGAAGTCTGAAGCATTTGACTATTTTCAGCAATTCAAGAAACTTGTTGAGAAAGAATCAGGATGTTTCATAAAGACCCTCCGTTCAGATCGAGGGGGGAATACACATCAAAAGAATTTTCTTCATTTCTACAAACACATGGGATAAAAATATAGTTAACAACAGCCTATTCTCCTCAGTCAAATGGAGTTGCTGAGAGAAGAAATCGTTCCATTATGGAAATGGTACGATGTATGCTTAAAGGAGCAAATCTTGAGCACAATTACTGGGCTGAAGTTGTGACAACTTAGTATATCTTTTGAATAGGGCTCCCACATGGGCTCTTGAAGGTATGACTCCTCAGGAAGCATGGAGTGGAAGGAAACCCTCCATATCTCATCTACGTATATTTGGGTGTAAGGCTTTTATGCATATACCTAAGGAGAAAAGAAAGAAGTTAGATGAGAAAACCCTACAGTGCATTTTTCTTGGATATGATGAATTTTCAAAAGGCTATCGGTTGATAGATCCATTCACCAAGAAAATTCACATTAGTAGAGATGTGGTGTTTGATGAAGCTTTCACACCTAACACCACATCAGTATACCTGGAAGATGAGGAGCAACAACCACAGACTCCTCAACAATAGAAAAAGCCTCCAAAATGGTATACTAGTACTATGAGAGATTCCAAACTCACTTCACCACCAGATCTCACTCTCAATCATCCAAAGACACGAAGCATGTCTCGACAGAGAAAGGCAGAAGCATCTACTTCAGTTGATGATCTTTGTGAATATTTTCAAGATCTTTATTTTAATAAAGAGTTAGAAAGTGGAGAAGATATGGAAGTTGATGAGGAGAGGGTTTATATGTCATCATATGATGAAAATGAACCTTCTACAGTTGATGAAGCACTTAGTCAGCCTCAGTGGAAGGCAGCTATGGATGCTGAACATAAATCCCTCATTAAAAACAAAACATGGAAGTTGGTCGATTTGCCTAAAGGAAAGAAGCCCATAGGCTGCAAATGGGTTTACAAAATAAAATATAAGGCAGATGGTACCATTGAGAAGCATAAAGCCCATCTTGTGGCAAAGGGCTATGCTCAAAAGGAAGGCATTGATTATGAGGAAACCTTTGCACCCACAGCAAGGATGACCACCATTCGAATTCTTTGTGCTATGGCAGCACAATTCGGATGGAAATTACATCAGATGGATGTGAAAAGTGCCTTTCTAAATGGTGATTTAAAAGAAGAGGTATACATGACTCAACCTCAAGGATTTACTGAGGAAGGCCATGAGCAACAAGTTTGCAAATTGGTCAAATCATTATACGGGCTGAAACAAGCCCCAAGAGCATGGTACATCAAAATGGATAGTCACCTATTGCAGCACGGTTTCAAGAGAAGTCCATCCGATGCAAATCTCTATATTAAGAACACAGGTTCTGAAATAGTGATTCTTGTATTATATGTAGATGATCTGATCATTACCGGCAATTCAGAGAAAATGATTAGCGCCATGAAGGATGACTTGAAAGAGTCATTTGATATGACAGATCTGGGACTTCTCCACTACTGTCTTGGCCTTGAGATAGAACAGAAGAAGAATCATCTTAGGGTGACTCAAAAAAAGTATGCCAAGACTTTAGTAGAAAAATATCGTATGACTGATTGTAAGCCCAAAGCAACACCGATGGAATCAGGGCTTCAGTTATCATGGTATGATGACTCACCACAGGTAGATGGCATGCTATATCGACAAATGATTGGAAGCCTCATCTATCTAACCAATACTAGACCAGACATCACTTATGTTGTAAACTATCTCTCTTGGTTCATGCAAGAACCAAAGGCTTCTCACTGGAAAGCAGCAAAGCGTGTCCTCCACTACATTCATGGTAGTGTAGAATATGGTTTAGAGTATAAGAAGAATAACTCATTCTTCTTACAGAGTTACACTGACTCTGACTACGCTGGATCTATAGATGACCGAAAGTCAACATCAGGATATGTATTTCATCTTGGATCTGGTCCTGTCTCATGGCATAGTAAAAAGCAACAGGTGGTTGCTTTATCTTCAATAGAGGTAGAATATCGCGCTGCACGTGGAGCTGTGTGTGAAGCGATATGGTTAAGTCGCATCTTGGCAACTATGGGTCTACCAAAGAAACTTTTGATTCATCTATTTTGCGACAACCAAGGTGTTTTGAACTTGGTCAAGAACCCAGTCCACCACGAACGTACAAAGCACATTGACACAGATTGTCATTTCATTCGTGATGAAGTTCCTAAACACAGGATCAAGCTCCAACACATTCCCACCGACGAACAGGTTGCAAACATCTTCACAAAGGCACTTGGACGTGTCAAATTTGAGTTGTTCCGAAATAAACTTTGTATATCAAAGTAATGTAATAAAGGGGGGATGTTAGGGTAAAATAGGTAGTATATTGCATTACACTACTTGGGTAGATTATTACATTTACTTTTCTACTTTCTACCATGTAGATATTTACTGTCTTAAATATCTAATGGTTAATTTCCTAAATATCCTAGGTGGAAGAGTTCTAAACCAAACTCTCTTCCTCTTGGCAGATTGTTTGGCGTGATCTCCTGTTCATTCAGTTTTATTACCTATTTTGTAACCTATTTAAACTATAGTTCCTAAACTATATGGTTAATGCAAATATTTCATTCTTTCAATCATTCATGATTTCTTGGTCACATAACCTTAGTGAATGATTGTATAACAATGTTTATTCCAGCATATGCCATCAGGAATTGTGAAGGATGTACAGCAGACCTCTGTCATGTCCTTCAGATCGCTTCTACATAACTGATCTTATCTGGATTTGTTGTCTCTATCTTTTAAGTTATAGGGGTGAGTTAGATATTGTTTTCTAAAAAGCAGATCATACATGCACTATGTCTTAACTCCATATATGTTTGAAAAGGTTTGAATCATATGATCTTTTATAATTTTTCTTGAGTTGTGCTTAATACAATGTCCATGTTCAAAGCCCAGTTTTGCTGAAATTTTCAGCAAGGAGTGTGTCACTAAAATCTAGGAAAACATAGGGATTACACTAAAGTTGAAGGAATCAGCCGATGTCTGCAAATGGCTATGTTCCCCAAATTCTGAGACAGTGACGGGGACAACAGGATGGCTTTTTGGGAGGGGTTTTCAGGTCGCCAATTCAGCTTCAAAACAGACCCCAAATCCCAGGAGGGGTCCCCATGGAACTAGGTAAACGGTAAAAAACCCAATAGCCTCGCCTCTACATACCCGACAAAAGGATTATTTCTATCCAACTGCATTTGTAAAACTAGAACAAATTACTACACTCTAATGTTGATTTCAGTGTTCTTTCATAAATTGAAATGGGTGTAGAAGAGGCCAATCTCAAATAGCCTCTGCATAAATGATCTGAGCATTTTGTAAGTCTCATTTTTTCGTCTGATAGGAAAGTTAAATATCATGTTTGTTAAAAGCGGGCCATATGAGCACTGTGTAGTTTTTTCGACAGCTTTGACTTATGATATCTCAGATTAGTTTTGTGATCCTCAAGCTGGTCAAGGGAAGGGTCCAAATGCCAAACCAGGCATCCTCTCGAAGGGGACACATCCCAGTGGCCAAAGTCCAGGTGATTCTAATGAGCCAAGAATTACATCTAATCACAAAAGTCCAATAGCCTCACCTCTACACCGATGCAGGAGCATGATGGAATAGTATTGAATTTAATGTTTGTGATTGCATCTTGCAATGGCTATATATTTAATGCAATGTTTGGGGTCAGGTAGGCGGCACATTAAACAAACGGGATAGATAGAGAGGCTTTAGCTAATGATTTTCTAACATGTGGTTTTATAACTGTGCTTCTGTGATATGATTCCCTCTATAAGAGAGAAGTGGGGTAATTGTGAGGATATGTAGATTTAGAAAGTTTTAGATGCGTTTGTCTTAGTGAGGATAAACAGGGTTAGAAAGTTTTAGATATGTTTTTGGGATACAGATATGATAATAGGATAATATGACGTGGTTTAATGAATATTATAAAAATATTATTAAAAATTTGTTCTTGTGTCTGAATTTATCTATATCTGTTGAGAAATTATTAGTTTTATTTTCTGGTCTTGTTCTTCGTGATCCGTTGCTTCTTACATGCACCCCAAAAAGCGTCTTCCCCAACCACCTAGGCATCGGCTCAAAAGATTTGAAATATGAGCCATGCTGATTCCACAGAGTAATCATGCATTTTCCATAAGACATACATGATTTTTCACAAGGTTTTTCCTTTTGCAGTATCAATATCTTTGTATACACACATTATGAACCATGCTGATTCGTCAGAGTAATTCTGCATTTTCTGTGCGGCACCAATATTGTCTTTGGCATTCGTATGAATACACCAGATTTTTCCTTTGCAATATCAACATCTTTGTATATACACACAAAACGTTTTTGCATGTACACATAAATATTAAAAAAACACAAAAATCAACGATTTTGCACGCACACATAATTATTAAAATATATATATATATATATATATATATATATAAAGGACTTTAAAAGTTTCCAATGGCAGCTCGAGTGGCTGGGCCTAATAGCCCCAATTGGGAAATCAAGGAACCATGATTCAAGACCCAGGCAGATCTTGAAATGTTCAATATTCAATACCCTCTCCAAAATTCAAAAGGCTCTCCTTTTAAATAATAATAATGAAACGCTTTAAAAAAAATTACCTCATTATAGGAAGTATAGAGCTCCCATTCCCACAACCAACCTCCAAGAGCTTAGTAGAGCCATCCGCTTTCGACAGCTCAGGGAATTCCTTCAGCAAATACTTCCTTTCCTGCATAGAGCATCTAATAATGTACCATGATCAATAAGGTAAAAGAGTTATTTGATAACGAAAGCAATGTGGTTTCATGTTTAACCTTGAAAAAAGTTCCTGCCGAATGGCGTTCATGAAATCTCTGCCATGCATCCTTGTTGCTTTCTCTGCGTTTCTCTCCCTCTTCCTCTGCCTCGGCAAAATTTGGCGGCCGTTGGCGTTGATGTGAAGCCTTCATTTTCATTTCAATTTCATTCCTGAGATCTTCCCACTCGAAGTCCTCGCAGTGATAAGAAGTCTCTCTGCCATCTCCTTCTCCTTCTCCTCCCTCCCCTGCAAATTCCATGGGAAAGAGCACTCCTATCCTAAGCTCTCTACCAGACTCGTTATGCTACCTACCTCCCCCACCTCCTGCTTGGGCAATTTTTTTTCATCATATACCGTCTACCTCCTTTGCATTTTTTTTTTACTAATATATATACTGCGTGGAAGTAGTTTTTTTTAATTTTTGAAAGGAAATCTCCATCAAAATTAATATAAATACTTTTTTTTTTTCGTTGGGAAATCAACATAAATGAATGTCCAAATGTCAAAAATTATGTGAATGAGAAGTTCAGAAATGGAATGTGGAAAAATGCAAGCAGAAAAAGACAATATTATATTGAAAATTTTAATTCAACATATGAACACAAGGAAAAAACGTATATAGGTGCTGAAAAAATACTCATTGCTCAGATAAGGACTAGCTCTCATAGGCTTAGATGTGAAACGGGGAGATGGACAACGCCCAAAGAACAATGGGAAGAAAGGATGTGTACTCTATGCAGTACAGGGGCAGTAGAACACTTCATCTATAAAACACTTCATCTATAAATGCCTGGGCTTTTCAGATATCCGTGACAAATACAAAGAAACATTTGGAAACGAGTTTATGGCAAATTTATTTGAAGACTGTAAAATAAAAAAAGTTGAGGAATTGCTAACACAAATCAGCAGGAGAATGAACAACCTTCTCAAAGATATTAAAGATCATATGATATAATTTGAGTAATTGTACTTCCATATTTGACGTCCCATAGACCATATTTGGGTCTCGAGGACATAATTAAAATCTTTCATTTCATTTCAATGAGCTGAGTCACATGGTGTGGTGTAGAGGAAGAGTTTCAAAGTAGTGATAACCGGTGGGAATTTTGAAGTTATGATGAGTTTGATTTATGATAATAACATAATATAAATGTATTTATTTGGAATATAAGTTTATTTTTATATTTTTGAAGTGGTTGAAATAAACTAATTTTATAAAAAAATTATTTAACTTAGTATTGTTGAAGAATATTATATTATTTGGTATTTGTTATTATATTTTATAAAATAATTGTAAATATCTAATAGATTAGGGTTGAGTTTATAGTTTGGATATGTGATTTATATTTACCTTTAATGTAAGTGTCAATGTGCAAGAAATGCACAAGTGTAATGTAAGAGTGTAATGTGTACGAAGTGTACAAGTGTCATGTAAGTTAGAGTGCAAGAGTGTATGAGAGAATGTGCATAAGTGCCTTGTAAATGTATAATTATGTAACGTGAGAATGTGCACAAGTGTCTTAGATTAGGAGTGCATGTAAAAATGTAAGAGTTATGTAGATGTGTACAAGTGTCATAGAGTCAAGTGTGCATGTAAGAAGAAAATGAAGAGTTTAGTATGCAAGTGGCAAGATGATAAGCCAAAGGTCATGGGACTTGTCATATGGAGAGAAATAGTCAAGTACTTGAAGAGTCACATTACTATGGCTATATTATGGAGACAATGCTCCATAAAAATAGAGTAGGAGAAAATAACAAGAAGAAGATCCAATTATTTGTAAAGAGAAAGACAAGTGAATAAAGCTTGTATAGATATTTTGAGCAATTAATATTGTAAGTTTTCTTCATGCATAGTACATGAATGATTTAGGCCATTTACATTCATATTTGATAGTATAAGTGAATTTTATTTTCATTATTATATTGGTCTTGATATACATATTAATATGCTCATTATTATTGATATTTTGACCTTTAATATTGTGGCTTATATATTGAGGAGCCTGTGATATTTTGTGGTAGTAAGGCTTAAAATCCAACAGTGGTATCAGAGCTACCATCTAACTTTGTTCATTTTTTATAGAATTTATTTTATTAACCACCATTATTTAACTTTGTTCATTCTTGATAAAGTTAATTTAGAGTTTGTCCACTTTGAAGGTAATGAAGACTTTGACTTTATTTTTATAAAGGTCTGATTGAGTAGAAATTGAGGGACAAGGATTTAATCAACCTTGTTTTGACGCTAGGGTTTTTTCACTTGGTTGAAAGAAAATTAGTGGCAATTAGGACTCAACTAAGATAGATTGAGGGTCAACTCATGAGATAGTTGGACATTAATAGATTGATAGCCAACTCAAAAGAAAGTTGAAAATTCGAGGACATTCAAAGTCACCTTGATAATATTTTGGAATCTCTAGAGAAAGTGGAGAATCACTATTAAAGATTTGAAAGAACCAACCCAAAATAAAGTTGGTCATTCGAGGACAATTATAGTCACCCAACATTGATATTGGGTTATCTAGCAAAGAGGATAATCATATGTTGGTCCTTAGGTGTGACCTAAGACATTGAAGATTGAGAAGCATCAAAGCTTCCTACAAAGATAGATAAGCGTTCAAGCTTCCTAAGTATAGATTTGAAGTAGCTGTGTACAAAGAAGAATAATACTAAGAAGTACAAAGAAGAAGCTTACAAAGAGATAGAGGTATTGAGGAATTTTGGTTATTCAAAAAATAAAAAATATCAGGTTAATTGAAGCAATCTTAGTCTTGGCCTTGACATATTTGAAGCAATTTTATTATTCTACAACAAGAATAGAAAATTTCGAAGTAAGCAGAGAATAGAACTGTATAGAATCTCATAGGAAATAGCAAGTAAAGAATATTGAGGGCACATTAAGTGTCTATCTTGTGGAGCCATCATCCACATAAAGGGAGCATTCAAGTGGTCAAGCATAGAAGGAGTGCCCTGAGAGGTCAACATTAGAGAAAGAGGGCCCAAGAGGACTACCATTAGAAGAAAAGGCTTAAGAGGCCAACTTTAAAGAAAGAGGTACAAGTGGTCAGTGTTGAAGCAGAAACCAGGACAACAAGATAAGAATACAAAGCCTAAGCAGTCTAGTAAAGAAGACAAGGCCCTATCGACCAACATAGAAGGTAGAGGCTCGAAATGCCAATATAGAGGAAAATGTGAGACAAGCATAAGCAATAAAGTGGCTAGTAACAAAGCAACCAACATAGCATAAGAAGCAAAGCACTCAGACTATAAGACAAAGGAGCAGAGATTGAAGTGCTATAGAAAGCACTAGATGAGCCATCATTAGTCGAGCAAAGGTTAACGTGCTACTAGAGCACTATCACAGAAGCACTGGATGGAGTTCTACCAACCAAGGTAGACATGAAATCATCAAGCACCATTATTCACCAGTGTTGTAGTTATAAAGGCACCTAGACTGAAGCATTACTGCCTAGGACAAAGGAACTAAAGCGTTGTTACTTGACTCAAAGGAACTAGTGTGTTGTTGTTTGATTCAAAGGAACCACAGAGTTGTTGTCCAAAAAATCTTCTTCAAAGAAACTAGTTAATTGTTGTCCAAGACATCTCCACCAAAGACGAAGAAACCTAAGTGTTGTACCTATGAATGTAGAGCAATTACAACAAAAGAAGAACATTAAATATTGCTTACATGAGCAAGCAACAACAAAAGAATGCTAGAGGAGAGTTAATAGAACATTTGAATTTGAAACACTTGACCTGACACGTCAAGACTTGCATGCAAATTCCAGCAAGCATCAACGAAAATCACACTAATGTTGAACAGGTAACGTCTTATGTTACTCTTATGTGCCATTTATTTTTGGAGGGAAAATAATGTTGAATAAAGTTTGAAAATATATTAAGGAGTTATAAGGTTGCTTTATGTTTTGTAATTTGAAATTTGAATATAAGGTATGGAGAGATAAGGAATGCTACTAGGGTTTATAAGTTTAGAAGCTTATTAAAGATTTGATTAAATATTTGAAATTCTTGAAGACTTAGATTTAAGCTTTAGGAGTTGTTTTTAATTTTTGAAATGTGTGAAGATTTAAAAGTAGGGAGTTAAAAGGTTTTAAGTTTTTAAGGTTTTTGAAATTTGAAGTTTTTTTATTTATTTCAAATTTTAGAAAATTTTAAAATTCTTGAAATTTAAAATTTAAAATTTGAAATTTTACAAATTTAATATATAATAGGGAGTTAGAAGGATTTCTACACCAAAGGTTGGAAAATTTAAAATTTGCAAATTTCACATTTGAGTTATTACTGACTTGGGAGATATAAGGTTTACTACTTCAAAGGAATTAAATCATCAAGTTAAATCACTGATTGTTCTGGAAGAAATTATTAGAAATGCATTTAATAAGTGTAGTGAAGAAATGGTGAACAAGTTAAACTTTAATTCTCAAAACTTGATAGATGATATTAATGAAAAGAAGAAAATATCAACATTGCATAGAAATAAACTTAAGGATTCAAAGCTAGATCTTATTGATATGAAATCATAAACTGGAAGTATAACAAGAATAAATTCTATAATAGGAATATAGAACTTCAATTAACAACTATGCAAAGGTTAGATACAAAGTGCAAGTAGGCAAAGTATGGCGAGTGGTAAGGGTTCTATTGCGGCAGGGATAGGAGGATCAGGAAAGGCGATAGTTTTGTTGCAACAAAATCCCCTAAGAATGTGGATAGGAGAGATTCTAACCCTTTGGATCTAGGACTAGTAGATCAAAATTCGATAGTAGTAGAAAGGTCAAAGGGAGGCATTTCTTGTGCACAAGTTGTGAAAAGAGGTCAAACTTCACAAGAAGAAGGATTTTTTATCTCCAGATCGATATGAAAAGTGTTTTGCTCTTAAGGCCCCAAAACTATTGGTTGACATAGTGAATCAGAAAGGAAAAAATTATTTGGTCAAGAATTTTTTGGGCAATAGACCACCAAATTTAGATACAATAAGGAAGTGGGTTTAGGATAAATGGAAACTTATGGGTTAGGAAGCAATGGTGGCTTTGCCTAATAATTTTTCTATTTAACTTTGCAAGGATATGGGAAATGTTTTGTTGAGGGGCCCATGGTTTTTTGGAGGAGAGGGTTACTTTTACAAAAATAGAACCAGGGTTTTAATCCAGCCATAGCCACTCTTTAATCGACGGCCTAATGGGTGAGTCTATCGGGGCTTCCAATGAAATTTTGGGATGATAGTATTATTCTTGAGATAGCTAAAGCAATTGGAAAAATAATTGCTGATAAGGTGAAATTTTTAGTGCATTAAAAGTGAAATATTATTAGATTTATTTGCACTAATCTATTGCTCTCAAAAATATTGTGGTTTGTGTTTGTGAGAAGGGCACAAAATCAGAATTTGTCAAAGTGTCTAAAGATACTGTTAGTGCATAGAGATCTACAATATTAAGTGGCCAAGAGAAGCCACCAAATCAGCTCAATACTCCAAGTGTTGGAGAAGAAAGTAGCCACCAAATATTAGCAAAGGAAGCCTCAAATTGAGACTTGTTGAGTCTCAAATTCAAAGTACAATGAGGTTTCTATTACAAAGAACTAATGCAGAAAAAGAAGCTTCTATCAAGTGGTACAAGCTTGGAATCATTTGTAAAATATCCAAGCAAAAAGGGAAAGGTGTCTAACCAAAGAGACAACCTCAAAACCCCTACATTGCATTCAATATTCTTCCACAAAACTAGAATTTCAGACCTCAAAGAAGGAGTGCAAAAGAAGGTGCAATAAATAATTTTTTATATATAAAGACATTACATTGCATTACACTATTATAATATGGTTTATACAGGGAAAGAAGGTAGATTTGAAGGTGCCTCAAAGGCATAAAATTCGATGGAAAAACTAGCTGAAGGTGGTCGTATGCTAGTGTCTATCCAAGAATAGAAAAAAGAACCACTCTTAGGGCTCATTCCTCTCGAATCTTGGATGATCAAACCTACAAAATACAAGGAGGAAAGCAAAGAGAGAAATGATGTTATTATAGAGAAACATTGTCTACAAAATAAGGACATATAACAGGTGAGAAAAGAAGAAAAATAAAGCACTATTGGAGTGATTCAAAATCCACATTCTCATTACTCAAAATTGGTGCTCAAGCCTCCAAACCATTGCTCCACATACCAATCGAAAATCACTGCAAATCGAACAAAAAAGAAGTTGGAGATTTACAGGGTTAAAAGACCTCCAAAGGGCCTATTGAAGAAGTGAAAGAGAAGAAATTCATGCACAAGGAAGAAGTAACATATGTCACTTGAGGTAAAACCTTAATTCTCCTCTCATGAGTGTTCATATTCATCAAGAAAGGAGCTACAAACTACAAGCTGGTGCATTGAGTGTATGAGATACACTTGTCCACAAAGAATCCAAGTGCTCTAAAGAACATAATGTCCATACATTACTCAAAGGCTCAAGAAAGGAGTTACTCAATGTAGACACCTAAAATGTGTTATGTTGAGAAGGCTACTCATATGGACACCTCTTTAGGCCATGTGACTCATCTTGGACCTTTCCAGGATCTAACGGTGGTTTTAACCACTCAATTGAGGCAACCTAGTCCTATTCAACCATAGTCACTGATGTTATCAGTGGTAGCCAGTATCGCCACTAATGTTGTGAGTAGCCATGGGCTAGCCACTGACGTTGATAGTGACTATGTCCATAGCCACACTTGTCGATAGTGGCTGAGTTTATAACAAAATTGAGCTACTCAAGTAGAGTAAAATCTATTGGAATCCAAAAAATTCTTGAACAGTTATAAAATTGAAGCATCTATAAGCTTCCTCTCAATGGCATAGCCTAACAGAATCTGGTTCTTGGATTCCTAGAGAAACTAGAAGGAGAATTTGGGAGTATGTTTAAGGCCCCAAATTTACAAGAGAATTCTGGGAAGAATTCATGTGCAATTGCCATAGCAAAGCTTTGCCGAACTAAAAAGTGACTTTATACCCCTTTGAGGTGCAACGAAGTGCTTCCCAATTGTGCAATGACATTTGTAGTTTTAATGGAGATCATCAAAGCTTGAGGATCAAAATATCTACCTGTTCAAGCATTTAATTGCCATGGACTAAAGCAAATTATGCAACCAAACTATGTTTAGAGACACAAGCAATCCTTGCACATCAATTTAGCATTAGAATTAATCATCATCAGGCCTAAGATATAGAGAACGAAGCCTTTTCCCATAGTCACTATTTTCAATAGCGACCTGTAGGCACCATTGTCGACGTTGATAGTGACTAATAGAGTCCACCGCACAAGTTGATAGTGGCTATGGGATGATGTATCATTTCTTGTGATTTTATCTATAGATTAGTCATTAAATACATTTATTTGATTTCCTAACTTATATTAGAAGCATTTATTTTTAGTTTTACATATTTCATTTCAGTATTTTCATGCATCTTATCATTTCTTTACATATTGGCTTCATGTTTTGCAATAATTATGAAATGGCCTCATATTGAGAGGCTTGACTCTTGCTATTGATGTCTTGTAGGTTTCCTTATGTGCAGATCACAGGCCTTATCAAGAGCATATCATCTTCAATATCATCTTCATTAGCATCATAAAGTGGAGGTCATCGAAATAATCCCTCCAGAATCAGTTCATGGGGATTCTAAAGATCTATTGAGACACCTATCATTTGAATTATTGATTGTAATATGTATCAAACTAGTTAATCCCTTAGAGGGATATCTTGTAACCTTGATGTAAAGAACAATTTGCAAACATGAATAAATAAGGGCACCATTTATTTTATCTCTTTCACTTTGCATTATTATCTTGTCAGTTTTATTTCATACTTCTTTAGGTGTTATATTTTTAGTAATCTTATAGTGACGATCACGGTGGGAATTTCCCAATTTTGGTGGCTAATGAAGTTTTATTTGTGTTTTTTCATTACAAGTACCACCGCTCAGAGCAATAGTGGTTAACAGTTGTCACCACCATCGACTCCAATGGCTAGCATCACCGTCGCTCTGATCATTAGTGACTATGATAAGAATATAGAGAATCAAAGTGCATCATCATCTTCAAACTTAGGCTACACTTGTAAGTAGCACTAAAACTGGTATCCTACTGTATGTTTTTGAAAATATCTTAGAATAACATTAATTAGTAAACATAGAGAAATATTTGAGGTAAAAATTCTAGGTTTTTCTTTGTTTGCTATTAGCCGCTGCTAGAAATAGTGGCATTTAATGTTAACCACCCCAAAAGCCAACGATTAATATTTTGACTGCAGGTGTGTCTAGTGGCCATAACTGTGCACCACTTTTTACAGAGGCAACCAATGTTATAACTGTGTGTAGATTTGCATGCTTGGAGCCTGCTCAAAGGATATTTCATTTTATTTTACATCTACATTTTTTGAATTAAAACATTTGTTACATGCATTATTTTTTAAAATTAAAACGTTATTTTCATGCATGTAGTTGAAAGATTATGGTGTGCTATTTGATGCATCTTTACTTTTTGTTTAAAATAAAATAAAAAAATCACACACCATACTTCAAAATTAAACATCAGTGGAGTTGAGCTCTCACATCCAACCAATTGATCAAGACCAATGGTAAATATCATTACCACTTGGTTGGCTTGCTTATTCAGAGTTTTTCATTACCTGACCATGGCCAAGGCCGATCCAAAAACCATTGAAGCCATTGAAAATAGCATACACTTCTCTTTTATGAGTGTATTACTGCCCATGGTGGATTGGGTGAGGATCAGTAGGACTTGTGCTCCCTGATAGGATATAGGTTTCATCTCCATATCTCGGTGCGTATGACGACCTGGACTTCATCATCAGGTTTGTCACTGCAAGTATATAGGTGAAATACTTTAACAATTTGAGAGTATCATCAAATTTCAAACATGATAAGAGAAAAATCAGATTTCCAACACATCAAAACACACAATACAGTTCTTAGGAAACACATGCAAAATTTAAAAGAGAATCAATTTGTCTACTTTGTTTGTTTCTTTATAGTTCATGTAATCAACATATAAGCCTACCATCCAATATGGGACAAAACCCTAAAATTAAATTTCTACTTTTTGATTCTACATATGGAAAATAAAAAATCATGCAAATCAAAGCTATAACAAAAAAGTTATATTGGTTTTATTATTACTCTATTTTGAGTAATTTTTAAGCCAAAAATAGGGAAAAACTACACTAAAACAATCATAAAAAGCCCTAGACAACCCCAAAAATCATAAAATTTGTTTTTTTCTTTGTCTTAGTTAGCCCCTTGTGCACCTATCACAACATTTTTAAGGCATAGCTCTGCATTTTTACAATTTTTTTCAAATTGGTCATTTTACACGAGCCTCGGTTGGCCAAATTTTCCAAAAATACAAATTTTGATCCAAATTTTTTTTTGGAGTCCTAGCCCATTGTGATCAGCTCGTCACATTGATCATTTTGGTATATAACACCCATAACATTTTTTTGGAAGTAAAATTTTTCTTTAGTGTGGGTCTCCTTCAGTATTTGCCTAGTCAACACATCATGACAACTACACATAGTCAAGCTCAATCACAAGTCAGTGAAGCAAAAAACTTAAAAAGAGGCCTTGAATACATCCAACATAGGCTTGAAGATCTCACCATGCCTGCACAACACCCTGATAGTTATCATGAAGCTAATCCTCTTGAGGATCTCATCATTCTTGCATGACGCCTTAATAGTCATCGCATCCATTATATTCCTAAGGATCTCACTATTCCTACACGATGCCTTGATAGTCATCACGATTCCACTTCTTCACATAGGGGATATACTCATCGAGGTGATAGGGTTACCACACACATGGTAGGAACTGACATAGCTAAAACCCATCGTAGCAATATGGAAAGCCATCAACCTTACACAGTGGATTGTATGGATCGACTACCTAGGCCTACTACTAGCCAGAAAGAGCAACAAATTTAAGCTCAATTGGAGGATTTGCATGATGAGCAAGAGCACTTAAACCTCGACCATGTCAAAGAATAGAGATTACACCACCATATGTTGTATGAGCACAAACAACGTGAAGAAAGGATTTTCCAATAGAAGTTATGTGAAGAACAATTGCATAGGGTAACTCCTAAAGAGGTACCCATGCCTAGTACACATAGGTAAAAACTCAACATGAAGCACATTGTGCATCATCAAGAGTTGCCTCATAGGAAGATCGATAACCATTCTCCTGTACAGATAGACAAACCCCTTGCTATCGATAATCAATAAATAGAAATATTCAAATATCCCTTACCCAATCATGAGGCCAAGGAATATAAAATAGAGCATGTGAACAAGGTGCATATAGCCCCACCTAATGAGGGTGTTATCGATATGATAAATATCACAATGGGGAATAGCAAACTCCCTAACCAATATGCATCACTACTGAATCCAATCAACACTCGACATTCATCACAATCCTTACAACAACTGAGTCCCATTCCACCATATGAGGATGTTTTGATTACTTTTCACAATCTGGAAATTAGGCCAACCCCTATTAACGAACCTAATACACCATTGCACATTATAGCTAGCCTCAATAAAATGCTATACAAGCGAGTTTTGATTGATACCATTTTTTCCATTAATATCATCACTAGCATTGCATTGAAGCATCTCAATAGTTCACATTCTCACATAAGAGCATCTATATTCACTCTACAAGCCTTTAATGATGCTATATTTCCCATAGTTGGCACAATAGTCATCCCAATTCAAGTTGGAAAAAATACTGTACCGCATTGTGCTATCTTAGAAGGTTTAAAACAATACAACTTATTGCTTAGAATGCCATGGATGAGATCCATGGAGTGCATACCATACATAGTGCATCAATGGATTAAATACATTCATGAAGGTAAGGTCTATGAGGTTCATGCCGACCCAAATACCTTCAAGTATTACAAACAAGTGGATCATATGTAGGAGCCTACTGTGTCACCCATGCATTTGAACAATAAACCTAATGATGTTATCCAGAGTCCAGATGTAACCTCATAGTTTGTAGTGAAGTTACCTTCACCACCATCATCATCATTGGTTTTTCCCATTATGCCTCTATCTTCAATTTCTCTAAGCAAGGATAAATAAACTAAGAGAACCATAGAGACTCTCATAGCTATCTCAAACATATAATTAGAATACTTTCTTACTCTTATCATAGGAGAAGAATCCATCATGGTTATGCATAAATTTGATCATATCATACCATCTCCATCCACCATAGTGCAGGTCACAATTTACTCGGACTAAATTAAATTCAGAGAGTACATGGAGGTAAACGTTAGGTTAATGCCTATCATTAAGTCCATGGAGGATTTAGGTTGACCCCCTATCAAGTCACCACTCATTGATCCTATACTCAATTCTTCACCTAAACATAGGGGACAAAAATATCACCTTAGACAAGTTGATGAGCTATCCACAACTTGTCCAAGTGCCAAAACACATTCCCATGGGTTTGTGGGAATGGTCAATGTCAATATAGAGAACCAGGCTTCTCTAGATCAACTGATACAACTGGTAGCTCCCTCCAACATTGTTGCTACATCATGAGTGCTACCACATTTGAAACTAGTCATAATTAGTTTATTTCACACACCTTCACAAGAGCAACAACAGGTGAGTCCTCTACTTCAAAGTGGGGGTACTCCAGCCATCATAGCAAACAACTCCAAAATGAAACAAGAGCATATGGATATACCTACTATATAAGAGCATTGTGACACATGCACATCACCTCAGATGATAGAGACATATTTTTCCATCTACCTAAGTGTTCTCTAACACCCACATTCAACTCACCTCCATCAACTAGCAATTTCCATCCAGATCAATCAATGATGATGTAATTCACACCTCCATTAGTCTTGCAGCACATCCTAGTGATATTTCCCGATTTTCTAGAAATCTATCTTGGATTTCAAAGACGAGTTCTAGTTTTGATAGTACCTTGCATATATTAAAATTCCATCACATTTTAAACATTAATAATCCTAGTTTGAACAAGGAAGGATGACACTACAAAGTGAACCTGGTCATCTTAAGCGAAATTTTTCCTTGATCATATTATCATGTGCATGGTCTAGAGTTCTAATTATTGACAAAAGGACAAGCTCCCCCCTATCCAAGAAATCCCTTGTTTTTACATAAAATGAGCAAATCCCCAAAGCAACAAAGCAAAATAAACAATGACTTTCATTACTAAGCGAATCCCTTGCTCCAAAATAAAACAAAATGTAAAATAAATAGTGATTATCATCACTAAGCATGAGAAAGTAGCCCAAGCAATCAAAACAAAAGAAGGGGGTAATGAGCTTGAATCCCTAGAATATCAACATTCGATTACCATGGGGAGATATTCATTACAATAATGGATTGAATGAAACCCACATGGCAATGGAGTATCCTTAAGTGTGGTGATATGTCTGTCACATTAGCGACCTCCTTTTATACAGACCAATGTTAGCTTATGGATGAGCTAGCTTTAGGTGGCTTGTATTACCTAGTAGTCTAGTCCAACTACGTCTAAACTTAGGATCATGATGATCATATGGTGATCCTCATTATAGAAATGGATTCAATGAAACCTACCTGGCAATGAGATAGTATTACATCTCATATAATATATTCATTTACACACATAGGGATAGTGAATATTTTGGCCTTCTTAACAATATTTTATATTTCAAGAGTCTTGTGTAGTCATTATACAACTTTTGATCAATCAACTAGGGTGTTTGAGTCTCATGGAAAACCTCGAAAATCCCATAATAGCAACAAATCATCTCATAAATCATGCACAATTTTCCTTATGAATTTTTGTTTATTAAGGTATGTTCATGGAATAGGATAATGGAATAGGATAGATACTAGATAAATGTCAACAATGATATTTATAAAACCACTAACTATTTTGTGCATATCTTTTAATTTACAAAAGCTTATAGGGAAATCCCATACATATTGCATCATATTATCCCATATATGGATGTCTAAATGATTAATTCTTATGATAAGAGTTACCATTTTTGTTCATGATTTACATACATTTTGTGGTGTCTGTCATTAGTTTGAGAAACACATATTAGATTCATTCCTTATGTTTTAAGTGATTAAAGCATATAGGTTTATTTGCATTAGACCATCCATGTGAAATTAATGGATTACATACATATCATCTACCATATCATATTACATAGATTAAATGAAGAAACAATTGAAATAAATTTAAACATACATTTAAACACTCACCATTGCATCCATATAAGCATACATACTAGTGCATCTACACATCTAGATCACAACATATAATCATACATCTATCATATAGCTAGTGCATGTCATAAGTACATCGCATACATATAGTATAATCACCTCATCATATAGGCATTACATCCATCAATGCATCCATAAATCATAACACATAATGCATATAACAATTCACTTTTTTCTAAAATTGAAAATTTAACAAAAAAAATAAATAAAAAAGTTTTCAAATGCACCTCGTACCGAGTTATTTACCCTATACACTTGGCAGTTGCAGTGATTTGTGCTCCATGCAATCTGGTAAGATGAGTAAATTACCATAAGGTAATTTGAACCAAATTATTCATTAACAAATTTAAATATCTTCACTTCAATCCCCAAGAAGGCCTTGCAACTGGACTACTCAATGGGAATGAGGCGCTGGAACCGAACACTTCGGTTCTCTCTTCCACCTCTAAGACTATATACAATCCTGTTAACTATTCCATGAAAAAATGCAATAGAAACCCAATTAGATAAATCAAATTAAGCAAACCAAGTATAAATGAAATCAATTGGAATTAAGTGCCTCTTAAGGAGGGCAAATCCCCGCCTTGAAGGAAAAACTGCAAGAATCGCAAGTGAAGTAAATAACAATTCAGATAGATGATTATTAACTTAAAATACAAACATATTTATATACAAAATAAACTTTTGGAAAACATAGCCGGCGATGGCTATGTTTGGTATGTAGCAGGTGCTCATTTCATTTATTCTATGATATTTTCATAAAATCATCGAACATAGTGATTCATCACATTCCTAAATTGAATTGATATCATCTTGATTCTCTAAGAAGGCCATTGTGGCTGGACTACTCCATGTGATAGAGATATACAATTAATTTTAATAGTTGCAATCATAGCTGTAATAGGACTTTCCCTTAATAATAATTATCATCTTGAACCATCCAAATAAGTTATCTTGGTCAAGCGACTCATCGCTTTAATCACCTACCATTTTCCTCATCGACTCATCATTTGAGGGGGTAGTCATAATCAAAATAAAAAATGAAAAACTTAATCATGTTAATTGCGTTCATTCATAAATCATTGCCAAAAACAATAATGCCCCTACTTGGGGTAGAAAACAAGAAAATTAATTAAACCAATTATTGGTATTTTTGAAGCATGAATGTAGGTATTTACCTCTTCATGATTGAATAATGTCCAAGATCAAGTAGGCCTGAAGTGAAAGGTTGTACTTGAATCAAGTTATTTAACTTGTCGGAGGCAATGCTTCTGAGATGTGTGTCCTTTCCATGATTGGGAAATCTAAAGTTGACCAGACCAATGAACATCAATCAACCTACAATATGGTGTTAGGTTGTCTATTGTTTCTCAGTGTTGTATTTTCCCACAATGCATCTCAAAAAGGGGCATCTATAAATGCCTAAAATACATCATGTTTAGGAGGCTACTCATATGGACACCTCTTTAGGCCATGTGACTCAACTTGGATCTTTATAGGATCTAACAGTGGTTTTAACCACTTAATTAAGGCAACATACTCCTATTCAGCCATAACCACTGCTACCACCGATGTTGTGAGTAGGCACAGGCTAGCTGTTGATGTCGATAGCGACTATGTCCATAGCCATACCTATCGATAGCAATCGAGTCTGTAACAAACTTGGGCTACCTAAGCTAAGTAAAATCTATTGGAATCCAATAAATTCTTGAATGGTTGTCAAATAAAAGCATCTAGAAGCTTCCTCCCAATGACCATAGTCTAACAAAATCTGGTTCTTAGCTTCCTAGAGAAGCTAGGAGGAGAATTTGGGAGTCTATTTAGGGTCCCAAATTTACAAGAGAAGTTTGGGAAGAATTCATGTGCAATTTCCATAGCAGAGCTCTATCGAACTAAGAAGCGAATTTACATCCCTTTGAGGTACAACGAAGTGCTATCCAATTGTGCAATGACATCTACATTTTCAGTGGAGATCATCAAAGCTTGATGATCAAACTATCTTCCTGTTCAAGTATATAATTACCACGTATTGAAGCAAATTCCACAACCGAACTATGTTCAGAGACACAAGCGATCCTTGTACATAAATTCAGCATTAGAATTGATCATCATCAGGCCCAAGATATAGAGAACAAAGCTTCTATCCTATGATAGATATTTTCAACAGCGACCTATAGGTGTCATCGTCGATGTTGACAATGGCTAACAGAGTTCATCGCCAAAATTAATAGCAACTATGGGATGATGTATCATTTCTTGTGCTTTTGTTTGTAGATTAGTCATTAGACATATATATTTGATTTTCTAACTTAGATTAGAATCATTTATTTTCAGTTTTATGCATTTCATTTCAATATTTTCATGCATATTATCATTTGTTTACATATTGGCTTCATGTTTTGCAATAATCATGAAATGACCTCATCTTGAGAGGCTTGACTCTTGCTATTGATGTCTTGTAGGTTTCCTTATGTGCAGGTCACAAGCCTTATTGAGAGGATATCATCTTCAAGATCATCTTCATTAGTGTCATAAAGCAGAGGTCACTAAAATAATCCCTCCAAAAGTAGTTCATGGGGATTGTAAAGATCTATTGAGACACCTATCATTTGAATTATTGACTATAACATGTATCAAACTGGTTAATCCCTTAGAGATATATCTTGTGAACTTAATGTAAAGAGCAATTTGCAAACATGAATAAATAAGGGCACCATTTATTTTATCTCTTTTGCTTTGCATTGGTTATATGATGTTATCTTATCAATTTGATTTCATACTTCTTTAGGTGTTAGATTTCTAGCAATCTTACAATGGCCATCACAGTGGGAATTTTCCAATTTTGGTATCTAATGAAGTTTTCTTTGTGTTTTTTTATTATAGGTACCATTGCTTAGAGTGGTTAAAAATCATCACCACCATCATCTCCAGCGGTTAGCATCACCTTCACCCTAATCATCAATGACTATGGGAAAAGATAGAGAATCAAACTACATCATCATCTTCAAACTTAGGCTACCCCAATAAGTAGCACTAAAACTAGTATTCTACTGTGTGTTTTCAAAAATATCTCAGAATAGCACTAATTAGAAAACATAGAGAAATATTTAAGGTAAAACTTCTAAGTTTTTCTTTGTTTGTTGTTAGCTACTACTGGGAATAGTGGCATTTGTTGTTAGCCACCCTAGAAGCCAGTGACTAAGATTTTGACTGTGCCTATGTATAGTGGCCATGACTATGCATCACTTTTCATAAAAGTGACCACTATTATAATTGTGTAGATTTACATGATTGGAGCCTACTCAAAGGATGTTTCATTTTAGTTTGCAACTGTATTTTTTGAATTTAAAATATCTGTTACATGCATTATTTTTGAAAATTAAAATGTTATTTTCATGCATGTAGTTGAAATATCATGGTGTGTTGTTTGATACATATTTGCTTTTTGTTTTAAATAAAATGAACAACTCACACACAACACTTCAAAATTAAACATCAGTTGTGTTGGGCTCTCACATCCAACCAATTGATCAAGACCAATGGTGGATGTCATTACCGCTTGGTTGGCTTGATTATTTTTCATTACCTAAAAATGGCTAAGGCTGATCTAAGAATCGCCAAATATATAGAAAATACCATGCACTTCTCTTCTACGAGTGTATCACTACCCATGATGGATTTGGTGAGGATTGGTAGGACCTATATTCCCTGATTGAATATGGGTTTCATATCCATATCTCAATGGGTATGACAACCTGGACTTCATCACCAGGTTTGTCGTTGCAAGTGTACACATAAAATACTTTAACAATTTGAGAGTATCATCAACAATTCTCAAACACGATAAGAGAAAAATTATATTTCCAACACATCATAACACAATTCAATTCTTAGGAAACACAATCAAAATTCAAGAGATAATCATTTTATCTACTTTGTTTGTTTCTTTACGATTTATGTAATCAATGTAAAAGACTACCATATGATCTGGGACCAAACCCTAAAATTAAATTTGCTAATTTTTTATTTTGCATCCAACAAATAAAAAATCACACAAATCGAAGCTATAACATAAAAGTTATGTTGGTTTTATAAATACTCTATTTTGAGTAATTTTTAAGTCTAAAATAGGGAAAAACTACACTAAAATAGTCATAAAAATCCCTAGACAATCCCAAAAATCACCAAATTTATTGTATTGTCTTAGTTAGCCCCTTGTGCACCTCTCACAACATTTTTGAGGCCTAGCTTCGTATTTTTCCAAAATTCCTCAAATTGGTCATTTTCCACGAGCCTTGGTTGGTCAAATATTCCAAAAATACAAATTTTGACCCAATTTATTTTTTGAAGTCCTAGCCCATTATGATCAGATTGTCACACTTTTGAATTTTGTATATAAAACCCATAAATTTTTTTTGGAAGTCAAAATTTTCTTCAGTGTGGATCTCCTTCAGTATTTGCCTAGTCAACACATCATGACAACTATGCATAGTCGAGCTCAATCATGAGTCGGCAAAGTGAAAAACTTAATGAGAGGCCCTAAATGCATACACCATAGGCTTGAAGATCTCACCATGCATACATGACACCCTGATAGTCATCACAAAGCCAATCCTCCTGAGTATCTCATAATTCTTGCATGACACCCTGATAGTCGTTGTATCCATTTTATTCATGAGGATCTCACTATTCCCACATGACACCCTGATAGTCATCACGAATCCACTTCCTCACATAGAATATATACTATCTAAGGTTATAGGGTTGCCAAAAACATGGTAGGAATTGATATAGCTAAAACCCATAATAGCGAGATAGAAATCCATCGATCTTACATAATGGATCGCATGGATCGACTACCTAGGCCTAGTACTAGCTAGAAAGAGAAACTACTCCAATATCAATTGGAGGATTTGCATCATGAGAGAGTGTTCTTAAACCTTGAACACACTAAAGAACATAGAATACACCACCATAGATTTTATGAGCATACATGATGTGAAGAAAGTATTTTCCAACAAAAGTTATGCGAAGAATAATCGCATAGGGTAACTCCTGAAGAGGTACCCATGCCTAGTACACATAGGAAAAAAATCAACATGAAGTGCATTGTGCAACATCAAGAGTTAACTTCTAGGTATATTTACAACCATTCTCATAGATAGATAGACAAATCCCTTGTTGTCGATAATCAACAAATTAACATATTCAAAGATCCCTTACCCAATCATGAGGCCAAGGAAGATCAAATGGAGCATGTGAACAAGGTGCATATAGCCCCACCTAATGAGGGTGTTATCGGCATGATAAATATCATGATGAGGAATAGGAAACTCCCTAACCAATCTGCATCACTACTAAATCTAATTAATACTCGACATTCATCATAGTGCTCACAACAATTGAGTCCCATTCCACCATACAAGGACCCTATGATTACTTTTAGCAAATAAGAAATTAAGCCAACCCCTATTAATGAACATTATCCACCATTGCACATTATAGCTAGCATCAATAAAAATTTGTACAAAAAAGTTTTTATTGATTTTGGTTTATCCATTAATATCAGCACTACCACTACATTGAGGTAACTCTACATTCACTCTACAAGACTTTAACAACGATGTATCTCCCATAGTTGGCACAATAGTCATCCCCATTTAGGTTGGAAAAAATACTGTACCCACATTATGCTACATATTAGAAGGTTAAAGACAATACACCATATTACTTGGAAGGCCATTGATGAGAGCCATGGAGTGCATACCATCCATAGTGAATCAATGGATTAAATACATTCATGAAGGTAAGGCCCATGAGGTTCATGCCAACCCAGATCCCTTCAAGTATTAAAAACAAGTGGATCATCCAAAGGAGCCTACTATGTCACCCACACATCTAAAAATAAACCTAATGATGTTATCCAGAGTCCAAATGCAACCTCACAGTTTGTGGTGAAGTTACCTTCGCTACCGCCATCATCATTGGTTTTGTCCATTACACCTGTGTCTTCCATTTATCTAAGGAGAAATTGACTAAGACAAGATGTGCATAGCTATATCAAACATGTCATTAAAACACTTTCTTACTCTTATCACAGGGGAAGAACCTATCATGGTTATGAATAAATTTGATCATATCAAACCATCTCTATCCACCACAACATAGCTCACATTTTACTTGAACAAAATTAAATTTAGAGAGTACATGGAGGAAAATGTTACATTTATGCCTATCATTGAGTCCATGGAGGATTTAGGTCAAACCCCTATCAAGTTGCCACCCATTTATCCCATCCTCGATTCTTCACCTAAATATGGGGGACACACATATCACCCTAGACAAGTTGATGAGCCATCCACAACTTGTCCAATTGCCAAAACACCTTCCCATGGATTTGTGGGAATGGGCAATATCAAGATAGAGAACCAGACTTCTCTCTATAAACCGATACAACTTGTAGCCCCCATCGATATTGTTACTATATCATGAGTGCTACCACATTTGAAACTAGTCACACATAGTTCATTTCACACAACACATTCACAAGAGCAAGAAAAGGTGAGTCCCCTACTCCAAAGTGGGGGTACTCTAGCTATCATAGAAGACAAATCCAAAGTAAAAAAAGAGCATGTGGATATACCTACTAGATAGAAGCATTGTGACACATCTACATCACCTTATATGATGGAGACATGTTTCCCATCTACCTAAGGGTTCTCTGACACTTGTATTCAAATCACCTCCATCAACTAGAAGTTACCATCCAAATTAATCAACGATGATGCAATTCACACCTCCATTAGTCTTGCAGTACATCCTAGATCACCTAGATATGATAGAGATGCAAATGGGTTAGCAAAATGAGGCTTTTTAACAAATCACATACCAAATCATGAACATTGAGCTACAAAAGCAAACCATCTCTGAAACCAGGCCACCTCCTACGCAATCACAAGAAGTACCTCGACAAGATCAAGCGTAGAGTCGTCCACCCCAATTACATCATAATTATATACCTCTATCCAAATCGATGATATTAATTTTCAATCAATTTTTTTGGTATAAGGTAGAGGTGGTTATAAGGTCCACAAACCTTTTACATAGTCAAAATGGGTTGGTTCTAGCATCAAGCCCGTATAATCAAAATACAAAATGGATCTTTCTAAGACCCACATTAAGCCATACTTAGAGTCCATAGTCCTATACTTGTCGCTTGACTATTCAGGATAAAACAAAAACCAAACAACACCTAGCACTTACTAATACCACGAGGTTGCTGTATTGTACACTTGACACCTCCTAGACCCTAGCAAATGGGATGCCTTTTCTGCCTAATTCCATATGTCGGATTACTCATCATCAACCCCTCTGATCTCCTGATGCTCTAGCAGGTTTGATCTTAGCTCTTCTCTAGAAGCCAACACCAATAGTTCTTGAGGGAAGTTATCCTTCCAAATTTGCATCTCCCCAACAGAAACTGCAATATTTGCCATTAGATCCGCCGCCTTGTTCCCTTCTCTGAAGGTGTGTTGGATTCGGGCATTAACCAAATGAGATTTATGAATCTTTGCTTCTAGGATAAGCTCCAAGATGGTCCAACTGGGGTCTTTATCCTCCTTAATTGCCTTGATTATATTAAGCGAATCCCATTCAAATATAACTTCCTTATAACCCTCAAGTCTGGCAATTCTCATTGCCTGCATGCGAGCTCGAGCTTCGCAAAATGATTTGTTTGAGTTCCCAAAGGCTCTGCAAAGGCAAGGTGTATCGCTCCAAATTTTTTGCATCCTTACCTTCAGGCTAAAGGATCCACGCCCGAAAGGAGGATGGGAAAAGGATGGGACAATACCTCGGACTGAGAGGCCCTTTGAAGGTCCCGCCTCTCGGGGGAGGGGTATTAAGGTGATTTTTCGACGGATGGTGGGGTTCACCAGGAAACGTTTAGTGGCAGTTTCCACGCCTAGGTTGGGAATGAGTTTAATGTGTTCAATTTTAGCTTTAAACATCCAAGTCCTAGGTTTGGCCAGATGAATCTAAGTTATTCTATATGAAAATGCAAATTTAAATACAGAAAATAGATTTAACAGAAAACACAGAGAGCAAACTAAGTGAAGAAATCCATACCTGGTCCCGGATGTCTGATGGAGATTCTAATTTTTGAAGCAGTCCAGATCGTCTGGAATTTGACAGGATCGTCTCTGATCTGACAGGATCATCTGAGATCTGACGAATTCGTCAGAGACCTGCAAACAGAGAAATAGATACAAAATGCCAGAAATACAACTATTCTGATAGAGGCAAATGATGTGAAATAACAATAAGAATGTTAACAAGATAATCCCAAATGGAAATACAAGTAAATTACGATTCTTTAATGACTAATCATGATCTTATTATGCAATTAAACTACATGGGTGAACTCCAAGATGCAAGATAACAGGAAATACTAATAAAACTGACTAAATGCAGAATAAAGTAGCAGCAAAGTATAGGAAAAGCGCAAACTCTAGGCACTGATTGCCCCAATGCAGACTGCAATCGAAATCATCTCGGATTGATACGAAATCATCTCGAATTGGACAGGATCATCTACGATGACTTGAGCTTGCTCCGGCTGAAGAATAACAAGGTTCCTGCAACAAAATTTGGATAGGACAAGTGCAGATGGTAATCCAGGGTGTTCTAATGCGTGTAAAGGTCAAGTTACAGAAAATCCAGCCAGGGGAAAGTCAAGGGGGGGTCCTAAGGTTTAAATAGACTTAGGAGGGAAGTTGGGAGGTTGGAGATCATCCTAATTTGGAAGATCTCCAATGGGGGAGGTCTCTAACGGTGCAGACGCGCTTCTGCCCGACTTAGAGACGCCATTGAATAGAAGCTAATTATGAAAAATCAGTTTTGGGACAAGATCGTCTGGACGTCCTAGTCCAGACGAAATCGTCCGATCTGAGGCGATATCGTCTGATCGGCGACGATATCGTCCAACGGTCACAACAAATCCTAAAAATGGCATGAGAAACGAGGAAACGGGTTAAACGGCGGTTTGGGAGCGATTTTGGGGGTTGAATTTGAATTTGAATTATTACTAAGGTAATTTTGATTATTTGCTAAGGTTTACTGCGCCAATTTTAGGGTGCTACATTTTGCCCCCTCTTTAGCAAATTTTTCGAAGAAAATGCGTTAAAGATGAGTTCTTCTCGATCTACGAGAAAGCAAAAATTATTCCCATTTTTAGGCGACGATTCTTGGTCGAATCGTACGAATGCTTACTATGGTGCCCCCTCCGTGTTTTTACCCAAATCGAACGTTTGAGGTAAAAACGCGAAAAAGCAAAATTAAAATGTTTTTAATTGTTTTTTGAATAAAATTAAGAAAAATAGGGAAAAACCCTAATTCATTGTTACTGTTCATTTTTACTATTTTCTAGAGCTCTGCAGACAAGATGGTCGAAACAGCGCACAGATCGACAGAGGTCCGGCGCGGGCTACGGGTAAGGGTCTAAACTTAGTTTAGAATGCTGTAATTTGATTTTCTATGCTTTGTAGATTAAATTTTGATGATTTTTGAGCATCGCGGCCATTTTTGGGCCGTCGACGTCGTCGGGACGAAATCGTCTCGATATCGCCGATTTCGTCCAAGGGCGAAATCGACGAAATGGGGACGATTTCGTCAAAAAGGGGACGATTTCGGCTTGCAAAATCGGAGACGAATTTGCTCAAATTGGGGACGATATCATCCAATAGTGGACGATATCATCATTGATGAAATTGAACTTACTTTACTTGCATTTTTAATCACTGTTTTATTAATGATTTTGATTAATGATTTTTATTGTTTTGTTGTTTATGTTGCAGAGAGGATTACTAAAGAGCAGAGAATGGAAATACGACGGGTTGAGGGATGACTTGGCCGCTCTATCTCAGGCAGAGCGAGATCAGTTGGCACAAGTCGGCTTGCAGCATGTGGCGGAGATGCCACAGGTTTCTACAGACATGGGGCTATTGACAGCCCTAGCAGAGAGGTGGTATCCGGGTTCTTCCTATTTTTGGTTATCGATAGGGGAGATGACTCCCACACTAGAGGATGTATGGAGGATTTTGAGGATCCCCATACAAGGACGGTTGATAACTCCCATGGCCAATCAGGGCCACGCGATGATGCGACTGTGCGAAGATCCGAGCTTCGCCCTGGAGAAGGGCGGAGTGAACATCGAGTCGCTACGCCAGATGCCTGGGGCATCTAGACTGACACAGGTTTTGGTTGGGGTTGTAGGTGGTCTGTTGCTATGCCATCAGAGTGGATGCAGAGTACCATGGCTACTGACAGATGTGGTCTGCGACATGAGAGACCACGGATACAGGTTTGCTTGGGGGAGTTATGTACTATGCCGATTGTATAGGATCCTGCATGGGGTCGTATACAAGGGCGACCGATGTCTGGTTATGACATCACTACTACAGGTTTGGTGCTAGGAGCACATTATGGTGCGGAGGCCGGTAGGGCTCCCATTGATAGGGATTGATGGGGAGAGGCCCCGAGCTTTCTACTGGTGGCTCCGAAGAGGGTCACAGCGACGGATAGATCTGCCAATGTCCCGGAGACTACTTGACGACCTTGTCTCCGACCAGATCACCTGGAGGCCTTGGAGAGATCATCCAGGGTGGGCCGAGGATGGACAGGAGCTGGCTCACGTCAGGCGAGTCTGTTGGCTGAGGATGGAGAGGGGAGAGGTGGAGCTCCATCGCTACGATCGAGTTTTGAGGCGGTTCGGTCTACGACAAGGGATCCCATCTCTCAGAGACTACGAGTTTTCTCGGACTATCTAGGATAACACTATAGTTAGCGGGGCTCCGGATATGCAGCGCTTCTGGAGTCAGGACGTAGATGATGCCCCCATTCAGCCAGTGGATGGGGACGACGTAGGGGTAGCCGACGGCTATGATGCCTAGTACGCGAGGCATCCGCCCTCCTCGGATGACGAGGGCTCAGGGTCTGATTCACGCAGTTGTGCGTCGGATGGGGAGGCGGTGCCAGGCGGCCATTGAGGCAGCACAGGGTCATGGAGGGAGAGAGCAGAGGAGACCACGGGCTCAGCAGAGGCTACAACGGCGGGAGAGGAGGGAGGAGAGACCCCCTTCTCCATGGAGAGAGAGACCACCATCGCCCGATAAGGGCAAGGGTGTGGACACAGGAGAGAGTAGTGAGATGGCTACTCTCCGGCGGAGACTGTCCGTCTCCAGGCACAGGTGCAGACTCTACGAGGATGAGGCTGCACGCCATCGAGCCGAGGCTACACAGCTCAAAGATGAGGTTGCACGCCTCAGAGCACAGAGCGAAGGAGCGAGCACTCAGGAGCTGGCACGGTCGATTGCTCGGACCACGTTCTACCGGGGTATCTACTTCCGGATGGTGCCAGAGGGCCAGAGGGTACAGCTGCCAGCCGACATTGTGGATCCGATCAGGGTTGGGTCATCGAGGACTTCATCCCGATCGACGACTAGGACTCGCAGTACCACACATACTACGATGGGGCCACCTCGTCCACCTCAAGGCTGGGGAGGAGATGAGGTTGAGAGCTCGAGGGGTTCTCGAGGCTAGGCTACTGCACTGTACAGACTGATTATATGATTTGAGAGGATTGAGTATGCCAAGATGTAGATTGTGGCATACCAATCCGGTTTTGATATGATGTACATATATTGTTGAGATATATATATATATATATATATATATAGATATTTTTGATCATATGACTTGTCTTATGTGTTTGTATGATGCTTTATTGTTGTGGTGTGATTGATTGGATGATTCATGTAATTATGTCGTTTGGAAATATTATGGTTTGAATGTCATGCTTTTAAAATTTAAATGAAATAATCTGATGTAAACAAATTGGTTGTTTGTGATGTGATTTGATAAAAAAGAAAAGGGACTTCTAACAATAATTTCAAAGGACATTGTCGCTATTATAGACCATTTCATGGAGTCGCCGCTCACTCGGTCGTCAAGCTAATCCCAGTATAGAAATATTGTTAAAAGTAAAAGAGTGCTTAAGAGACTGTCTTAAGACTTTGGTGTGATGATGCAAATGATGATGATGATGATGATGATTTGTTTTCAGATTTCCATGAAAATATTATGCATGAAATATTTTAAAATGACTTTTGCTAGGCATAAATTCCTAAGTGTGATAAATTTTTTGGATAATTCCCTAGGAATTATACCATCATTGCAAAATTGAAGTTTGACATAATGACATGAAAATAGAGTAAGTGTTTGTTTTGTTTTAAAGCATAATTGTGTAACATAATGATTTAAGTCATATGTTTTTATGATTTTGAATAAATGGAAAATAAAATTGGTACAATGGTTTGCGCTAGGCATAGAATATTTAGGTATAGACTTATACCATCATCGCGAAATCCAAAGAAGAAAATAATAGAATAGTTTTATTGCATGGTTGATTTTTTAATTTTTGAAAATAAACAGAAAATATGAAGATGAGGACTTGCGCTAGGCATAAAATTCCAATTTTGGTTTTGGAACTATACCATCGTCGTGAAAGTCAAAAGTTATATATAAATGTAACTTGATTGCATGTTTTGAAAATGATTTTGATTTTTGATAATGCATGTAGTTGTCTTTATACTAAACAACTGTTCTTTCAAAGAAGAAAATGAATTTATTCCAAACAATTTGCAAAAATATTTCAAAGTATCTTAAAGACAAAAGTTAGATTTATAAGGAATCCCATGTGCGTAGGTGAGTTCATTACCAATCTTGATTTATCATAATGATACACAAAATCTCTCAAATACAAAATGTGTGTGCAATTGCATTGTTCATTTACCAGTTTGAGCAAGATACTATGATACAAGTGATTTGAATGAACCAAATAAGTGTTCGTTAACCATGATTTAGATGCATATAACCATACCAGACTACTATGTAGGTCGGGTTATCAAGAGCTAGCTAATCCATAAGCAGACATAGGTCTGTACAAAAGAAGGTCGCTAATGTGACAGACATATCACCACGCTAGGGATTACCCAAGGCCAAGCGGGTTGGGCACAAACCACCTGTTATGGGGCTTACCTCACAGTTTTCGAATAATTGAGAATTCCAGGGATTCAAGCTCATCAACCCTTCTTTTCTTTTCAATGGGTAGGGAAAGGGATTTTATTGCTTTTGCTTTTGCTTTTTTCTTTTTCTTTGCTTTTGCTTTTTTTTTTTTTGTATTTTTGTATTTTGGCTTGATATTTGAGATAATGCTGAAATAACTTGTTTCTTTTTCTCTTTTTCTTGAACTTTTCTTTTCTTCCTATACTAGGGATACTTGCTCGGATTAGCTGTAGAGCAAGGGATTTTTATTCCGGGTAGGGGTGAACTTGTCCTTTTGCCAATTCTCAAAGATTCTAGACCATGTGCATGATAGGATAGCAGGGGAAACTTTTCGCTCAAGAAACCACTTCTACTATGTAGCATAGCATGGACATTACAAATATAATCATTTTATTGTGAAAAGATATGCTTGGTTTAAGTAAATAACAAGATCAATTCTCTATGCTCAAACTTTATTTAATTGAATTTTGTGGACTTTGATATAAGAGAGATTAGTAATCATGCGAGATAAAATCAAGATATTTATTTTTGTGTTTGTGATAGTGGGGGATTCCAAATAAATGCTAATTTATCCAAAATAACTTGAAAATATAACTGCAATACTTGAAGAAGAAATATATACAACAAATATTTGTGAAGAGTTTGATAATTTTGACTCTCTCTTGCTTCTTTATTTTTTTGGGTTTCAAAAGAGTCAATAATATTGTTGTTTTGACTTTTTATTTTTTTCATTTGTTTTTGTGTAAACAGTTATATATATATATTTTAAAATGAGACAACATGCAAAATATGTACAAATGATGAAATGACCAAATTTTATGCGTAATATCGCTTAAGATGCATAATATTCAGAGGTTCTTTTAAATCTTTACCATCTAAGGTAGCTAATTTGTATGCTCCTGATTCAAATTTAGCAGTAATAATATATGGTCCAAGCCAGTTGGGCTCAAATTTACCTTTAAGGTCTTTAGTTGCATTAGTATTTTTTTGATTTTCTTTTAAAACAAGGTCGCCGACCTCAAAGGATCGATGACGAACTTTCTTGGCATATGATCTTTTAAGCTTGTTTTGGTAAGCACGAAGATGCTCCAAAGCATTGATGCGCTTTTCATCTAGAAGTTCCAGCGGTCGAGTCTGCCGACTCGATATTCATCTCCTACTTCGGTATCTTGAAGTAGTAGAGCCAAAGAAGGAACTTCTAATTCAAAAGGAAAAATGGCTTCAGCGCCATAAACCAAGACAAAAGGTGAAGTTCCAGTGGGAGTTCGAACACTAGTTCGATAGGCCCACAAAGCTGGATATAATTGAATGTGCCAGTCACGGCCAGATTTATTGACCAATCTTTTGAGAATTTTGATTAAGGTTTTGTTAGATGCTTCTGCTTGGCCATTACCCTGAGGATAATAGGGAGTGGACCAGCGATGTTGAATCTTATATTTTTGGCATAATTTCTTGACATCTTTATTTTTGAAACAAGTTCCATTGTCTGAGATGAGATTTGCAAGAATTTCGAACCTACAAATGATTTGATTAAAAATAAATTTAGAGACTTGTGTTCCAGTGCGAGGAAGCTAAAGGCATAGCTTCAACCCACTTCGTGAAATACTCAGTGGCGGTTATGATGAATTTGTGTCCATCGGATGACACAGGATTAATTTTGCCAATAATGTCTAAGCCCCATTTTGAAAAGGGCCAAGGAGATGAAATAGCTCTGCAGCTCTTGTGCAGGCGCATGGACAAGGTCAGCATGTTTCTGGCACTTGTCACAATGGCGCACATAATCATGTGCATCCTTTTCCATGGTAGGCCAAAAGTAGCCTATCCTAAGGAGCTTTTTAGCAATGACACTACCACTGAAGTGTCCTCCACAAGATCCATCGTGGACTTCACTTAAAGCTGATTTGGATTCTTCTAGATTCAAACATCTCAATAGGATACCTTCAAAAGATCTCCTATATAAAGTATTGCCAATTATTACAAATCGACTTGCTCGTCTACGTAATAACCGACGTTGGTTTCTATTAGAATTGGCAGGGAAAGTCCCATTTTGAAGAAAATCAACTATATCTGTATACCAAGGGTCAGGAGTAGTTTCATTGATTAGAAACACATCCAAAGGTTCTAAATATGACTTATTTGAAGCGGGTTCCTGGAGTCGACGAATAATGATGGTGGCATATTCGTCATCTAACTCCAAGGGCAGAAGAGATGCAGTTGCGGCCATAGCGTCAGCCGCACGGTTGCTAGTTCACGGAATAGCTTCCAAAGTAACTTTATCAAACAAGGATAACAATTGCAAAACATATGCTTTATATGGGCACAATTTATCATCTCTGGTCTGATAAACTTCATTAATTTGATTTATGACAAGTTGAGAATCACCAAAAACTAGCAGATGTTTGATTTTTAATGCCAAGGCAGCTCGTAATCCAAGGATTAGAGCCTCATATTCGGCAGTATTATTGGTGCAAGCAAATGTTAATTTGAAGGACAAAGGTATAATGTGTTTTTGTGGGGATATTAAAATAATACCCGCACCAGCCCCACTCATGCATCGGGCTCCATCAAAGTATAAGGACCATTGTTCAATATGGTCTGCCTCTAATTGAAGGCATTCATCAGGAAACTCAATGATGAGGGGATGGGTAGACTCTAAGGGTGCAACAGCTAACTGATCTGCTATGATTTGACCCTTAACAGATTTTTGTCCTATGAATGTGAGTTCAAACTCGCTGAGAGCAAGAACCCACTTGGCTGTGCGACCCGATAAATAAGGTCGACTCATAAGATACCGCAAGGGATCATATTTAGCAATGACATATGTTTTTTGACTAAGCATATAATGGCATAATTTTTGCGTAGAAAATATGACTGCTAGACATAGTTTTTCTAATGAGGTATAACGAGTTTCATAACTGATTAAAGTTTGGCTAATGTAATAATTAGCACGTTCTTTCTTCTCATCATCAAGCTGAGCTAACATAGCTCCTAAAGCAAAATCTGAAGCTGAAATATACAGGAGAAACGGGCGATCAGGTCTAGGCGGTGAAAGCACAGGTGGATTAAGGAGGTATTGTTTGAGAAGTTCAAAAGCTTCTGTACATTCGTCGTCCCAGTTAAAAGGGACATCCTTCTTAAGGAGCTTAAGAAAGGGAGTGGTTTTGTCCGCCGACTTATCGATGAAGCGACGGATGGCTTGAAGCTTACCTTGTAAACTTCGTAACTCAGATATATTGGTAGGTGCGGGCATATCAGTGATAGCCGCAATCTTGAGAGGGTCGATTTCGATACCACGTAAAGAAACTAAAACCCCTAATAGTTTATCGGACTTAACTCCGAATATGCATTTGGCTGGATTTAATCGAATAAGGTATTCTCTTAACCGATTAAATACTTTTCTCAAATCATCTAAATGATCATCTTCTTTAATAGAGCGAGCTATAATATCATCTACGTAATCATGTAGGATATCATGCATCATATCATGAAAGATATAAGTCATAGCTCGTTGATATGTTGCGCCTGCATTCTTTAAACCAAATGGCATCACTTTCCAACAAAAGGTACCCCAAGGGGTAATAAAGGTTGTTTTAGCCTGATCTTCAGGAGCTATCCTGATCTGATTATAGCCAAAAAATCCATCCATTAGGGACATCATTCCACTCCCGACGGTAAAGTCAATGATTTGGTCCATGTTTGGAAGAGGAAAATCATCTTTAGGGCATGCAACGTTAATATCTCTAAAGTCCGTGCAAACCCTAACTTTGGTAGCTTCTTTCTTGGTGACTGGAACTACATTCGAGATCCATTCAGCATAATCAATAGCTTGTATGAAAATAACATTTAGGAGTTTTTCTAACTCCCCTTTGACTAGCAAGGCCACTTTGGGATGCATTTTTCTAAGTTTTTGTTTAACAGGTTTAGCATCCGGATGGACTACTAGATGATGCATGACTACAGAAGGGTCCAGACCTGGCATATCTTCATATGTCCAAGCGAAGACATCTTCATATTCTTTAAGGAATGCAATGTATTCATCTTGTTTTTCTTGACTTAATGCTGATCCAATATTGATTATGTGAGGATTATCCTCAGTTCCAATGTTAACTTTAATGACGTTTTCTACTTCCATGTGTAGATCTCTTTCAAAATTAGGTGGGGCGGGTGAAACGCCCAATTCTTGTAATTCTTTTAAGGTTAAGTTGGATAATTCGTCTTGATGAGTGGTGGCCTCAAGTTGGGCTATAGTTGGTATAGAACCATCAAAATAAAAACCATTGTGTAACAACTCTTCAATGGAGACATCATGGAAAATATCTCCTTCCAACTCCTCATCGGATTCAACAATCAATTTAGGGTAAGCTATGGATAGCATGTTGCAGGTAAAGGGATTATTCTTTGAACACAAAGAATCTTGTTTATCTAGATAATCTTGATAACATATGAGTTGATCATCATCTTCAAAAGGGAAGGGTTGACCCTTACTAGGAAATAGGCCCACACCACATCGGGCGGGCCATGGCTCTACCTCAATAGGTTCTTTCATACCATTTTGGAAAGGTCCCAAGCCTTTCCCTTTATAGCCCATTTTAAGCATTATGGGCTTAGCTTTAATATATTCATTAGCAAAATAACATCGGGCATATCCCTCATGATGAGTTTTGATATTTCGGGGTATTCTTCCCCAATCATATCCTTTATAAATAAAAGCACAACTCCCGACTTGGTAAGTACTTCCCATAGGTTGTGGGAGGCCCAAAGTACGAGGAGATGGCGGCAAGTTATTTAAAAGAATTGAATCTTGCATAAAAGCATTTGTTTTTTCTGATATTAAGATTGTGGATAAATCCGGTAAAAGTTCATCAAAAAGAGCATAAGATGTAGAAGGATCATTCCCTATATCTTTAGATGTGGAAGGTATGATAGATGTTGATAATGTGGAAGTGTCAATAAATGGGTCTATAGGTTTTGAAATTATAGGGATAGAACATGAAGGATTGGTTGTGGATTGAAGATCTTTTTGAGGTTTTAGTGTGGTTTGTTCGAGAAGATGGTTGAGTTAAATGTATAGGTGTAGTTGATGGAGTAGATGATGTTATGTGTGTGTTTTTCACATGTTTAGATGAAAAATAAGAATTACGATGTGTGGATGACAGAGCGGGGCAAAATTGCACTCCAACGAGGTTCCGCCAAAGCACACATATCAAAGGGTCTAGGGTCACCATGGATAGTGACCAACTGATTTTTAAATTCAAATTTAACACATTGATGTAAAGTGGAGGGAACCGCTCGCATCGCATTGATCCAAGGGCGACCCAAAAGTATATTGTACGATGTTGGGCAATGTACAATAAACACGGTTGTATCTAGGGTTCTAGGACCAACTTGCAAGGGTAAGGTAATGACTCCACATGTTTCTTGTGTCTCGTCATTGAAAGCTTTGATAATCATGTCAGTTTTCTTCATTTCATCACTTCGAAAGCCAAATCGTTGGTAGAAGTCAAAAGTGCAAATGTTTAGAGATGAACCATTATCAATCAAGACTCTTTTAACAGCTACATCTCCAATTAGAGCAGTAATATATAAGGGGTTATCCTTATGTAAACTATGTTGTGGGATATCTTTATCCCGAAAGTCAATACAATCAACTTCTCGAGTGATGATAGTATTGGACATGGCTTCGGGTTGAATATTTTGAGGTACCATCATTTGGCTTAATGTAAGCATTAACTCATCCCTATGGGTAGGAGAAGATCTTAACAAGTCCAAAAGGGAAATTTTGGTTGTAGTATTGGATAATTGTTCATTAATATTGTAAGGAGGTTTTGGTTGAACATTAGACATATGATTCCCTTTATTGGGATTTTTCAAAATAAATGGAGCTGATCCATCATTCTGAGTTTGATCTTGTTGAGAGTTTTGAGCCTGTTGTCTAGTAACGGCTCCGATGGTACCTACAATGTTATATTGAAGATGCTTGAACTGGTCTTGGTTGAGCGTTTATGGCTTGTTCATTAGGAAGGAACTGATTAGAAGAGGGTCGAGTAGTAACTCTTCTAGGAAATGGTTCTTATGGAACCATAGCATCTATGATGGGTTGAATAGGATCTGATTCATTTTCAGAACTATTCGATTGGTTTGAGGTGATGTCTATTTCACTTTCAGTATCTGATTCTACATCACTAGGATCGGGAGTGTGAATATTATGTAGGGGTCTGGTCGTGACCAGGGATAAGGTTGTGCCAAATATTTGAGGATCCTGAACAGATAATTGTCCGCTAATAGTCCCTACATATCGGGTAGGAGGGGGAACATTATGATGTTCGATTTGATTGGCCACTTCTTTACCATGGTTTGGTAAAGGATGTTGAAATATATCCAATGATTGATTAGCATTTTGATTTTGATTTTGGGGAATGGTCTTTTGAGCATTATTAGGAGCATTTTGTTTAGGTTGGAATGCTTGCACCTCCATTTCATTATTATCAATCAGATCTTGTATTTTATGTTTCAATATTTTACAAGAGTTTGTAGCATGTCCAGGTCCTCTATGAAAATCACAATGTAAATCAGCTCTGTATCCGGGTATAGTTGGATCAGGTTCCCGGATAGCTGGTAATTGAATCAAGCCTCGTGCTAATAATTGAGGAAGAATGGTTGATAAAGGTTGATTCAATCTAGTAAATTCTCGAGGAGGTTTATCAGGAGGTTTTAATATAAATTTTTTTGTTGTCTTCGTTGTATTGATGTTAGCAACGTTTCTACTATCAGTGACTCCGTCACCTACAACTTGTTTGTTTTTATACTGATTTCTAGATGTTTTCTCATCATCTTTCTTTTTGAGCTGACCTCTTCTAATGAGAGCATCTTCTACCCTTCGAGCTAAGTCTATAGCTTGATCGAAGGTAGTTAAGGTGGTAGTTGATAACTCATAAGATATTTGTTCTTGTAAATTATTAATAAAAATGTCCAACATTTCCCTATAAGGTAGCACAAAGTGCAGTTTTCCTATCAACTGCCTCCATCTAGCTAAGAAATCAGCAAAACATTCATCTTTGTCTTGTTTTAAGTTGTACAAATATTTAATGGTGACATGCCTCTCGATGTAGGCACTAAATTGATGGACAAAAGATTCAATTGTTTCTTCAAAATTTCTCAAAGAATGAGTGGGCAATTGATAGTACCACTCTAATGCCATTCCTCCTAAACTTTTTGGGAACATTTTTAGTAATAGCAAGTCATCATGCGATATATCATGACATGCTATCCTAAACATGCGAAGATGCTCTATGGGATCTTCAGTTCCTTTATATATAGGCAGGACGGGCATGGGAAAGTGTTTAGGGTATGGTTGTGCTACAACTATGGGATCCAGAGGTTGACTACATATCTCTCGATAATTGTACGAGGGACGGTAGGGATCTATCTCGGTCCATGCGCGAAGCTAACTGTTTCACCATGGCTTCCAGATTACTGGTTTGCCCACCATATTGGTTCGATAGGGCATTAATATGGGATTTGTGAGCATATGATGGAGGGACATGGAGATTAGATGCTATATTGCTATTGTGTAAATTGTTGGTAGGAAGGGTGTTATGAAGAAATTTTGAAGTTGTATTATGTTGTATGCCCGATTGTTGAAAATTGGTGTTTGGCTTCATTTTAGGTTTTTGTCTACTTGAAGCATATTGATCAATAGTTTGGCGAAGTAAGGCCGTGAAGGAAGGTTTCTTTTGTGTGGGAATGATTTTAGGCTCAATAACAGGTTCCTTAGGGGGTTGGGTAACTTGTTGTTTTGGCATGTTTTGAATCATAGTGACCATATCTCTATTGGATGGTCCAGCTTTATCACTTTCTTGATCAATGAAAGACAAGGGATTAGTGTGTATGTCAAACATATGTTCCATGGCTGCTTGAGTGTCACTAATTTGCCCTTTATCAATACGAACTGCCATATTAAGAGCACCAATGTTATTATTGAAAAATTTCTAGAAATGATCTAAGTTATCAAAAGCAATAGTTCCATCTGGAGCTATTCTAGGGGATGAGGATCCTTCCTCTTTAAGGTTTTCTTGTTGTTCATTTTCTTCGACCGAGCTCATCTTACGGCTGTTCTAGAGTTTCTCCTTCCGGAATTGATTCCTCGGGAAGGACATTTGGGTTTTTTGTTTTGTCTTCTAACCAATCTTCTTCTTCTTGTTCAGTTTGTTTTCCATTCCTAAGTTTAGGCATTGTGCTTAAATTTAGATTTCAGCATATATATATATATATATATATATATATATATATATATATATGTGCAACAAGCTTAAGAGGTATATATTTTAATTATATACCTACTATAGTATTTGAAATAAAATGTTTTTGGTTTTTGTTATGTTTTGGTTTTTTCTTGTTTTTGTAACAATATTATAAAGATAACAAACAACACACTAAATGCAAGCAATAATAATAATGAAAGCAATGATCTAGTTTTCTATAAAAAATTTATAAATATCATTAATGGGTGTTGAGCAAGGTGCAGCAAAAGCATTGCAAAAGTATTGTCATTGTTGTCAACACAGACAGAATGGTGCAATTGAGGCAGTTCGAGAGGTCGGTCGGATCAAGTGCGGTGAATTTCAAGGAAAACGAGAGGGGACCCGGATCCAGAAATTTGCAGAAAAAATACAAGGAAGAAAAGCGTCGCGATATCGCGACATGTTTTCTGTCACGGACAAAACCGAGGAGAGAGAAAATGCATGCCAAATTGTCGCGATATCGCGACATAACGGAGGAGAGAGAAAATGCATGCAAAATTGTCACGATTTCGTGACATGGCTGAGGAGAGAGAAGGCGCAAGCAAAATTGTCATGATTTCGCGACAAAAAGGATGAGAGAGAAAGTGCATGAGAAAGTGTCGCGATATCGCGACAGTTTCGAAAGAAAAGCACTAAGGGCGCAAAGTGTCGCGACATCGCGACAAAAAGAGGAGAGAGAAAGTTCATGAAAACTGTCGCGATTTCGCGACATGTTGGAGGCAAAGCAGCAAAGTGAAGAAAGCGTAGCGATTTCGCTACATGTTGCAATTTCGTTGGCAAAAGCAAAGAAAAAGTGATAAGTCAAGAAAGTGTAGCGATTTCGCTACAAGTCTGAAATACAAAATGCAAGAGTGTAGCGATTTAGGGGGGGGGATTGTAAGGTTCAAAATGCAAGGCGGAGAAGTGTAGCGATTTCGTTACAGCTTCGAAATGCAAGGCGAAAAGTGTAGCGATTTCGCTACAGGTTCGAAATAAAAGGTGCAAAGGGGTAGCGACTTTGACACAAGTTTGAAAAGCAAGGGGCATAGGTGTAGCGATTTCGCTACAAGTGCAAAACACAAAACACAATGGGGTAGCGATTTCGCTACAAGTCTTGAGATCAGCAAGTCGAAGCAAGAGGAAACACCAAGCCAACAAAGTTAGATTTTTGGAAACCGTGAGCAAAGAAAAATGTTAAGTCAGAAAGGTGTAGCGATTTCGCTACAAGTAAGGTTTTCGCAGCTGCATGAAGAAAGAATTGTACGGAGGCCAGAAGCGTCGCGATTTCGCGACAAGTCGGAGGATGACGTCAGCAAAACTGAGAAGTGTCACGATTTCGCGACAAGGTGGAAGAAAAGCCGCTGGAAGCCAGAAGCGTCGCGATTTCGTGACAACATTGGTGATGACGTCAGAAATAGCTGAAAGTGTCACGATTTCGTGACAAGTTGCGAGAGAAGCCGCTGGAAGCCAGAAGCGTCGCGATTTCGTGACAACTTTGAAGATGACGTCAGCAAAAGCGAAAAGTGTCACGATTTCGTGACATGTTTCATTTTCGCGGGTGGAAGCGGAGCAAGGTGCTGGAAAGCGAAAAGTGTCACGATTTCGTGACATGTATCATTTTCGCGGGTGCATGCGGAGAGAAGGTCCAGGAGGCGAAAAACGTCGCGATATCGTGACAGGTAACAGTTTGGCGGGAAAAAGGCCAAAAATGCATGCACTGTGACAAGTGTCAAAATAGCGCCAGTTACGTAGAGTTAACTAGAGTCAGATCTACAGTTCCCAATGACAGGTGTTGGGGAAAGATTAGAGAAAATACTACAATTGTTAACTGGAGTGACAAGGGAAGTTACGATGCAATGCATTTAATAAAAGAATAGCTATTGCAGGGCCGTGATGCTGCAAGCTGTCATAAGCGCAGTATTCCAGATAATCTCTTCAAACAAGAAATCCTCTCGATGGTTGTGCATATCAGATACGACAGTTGCAGGTAGAATAGAAGGATCGACAGAGTATAGAAAAGAGTGTCATCAGAAAGTGCAAAAGCGTTAAGAGAGCAGTTTCATATAGTTTGGAAGAAAAGAATCAGAGAGCTTCGAAACGCGCTACAAGGCTGTCAGGAAGTGCAGAGAAAAAGACGATCAGAATGTGCAGAGAAAAAGGTTGTCAGAATGTCAGAGTGAGTCAAAAAGAAAGCGGCTAAAAGGCAGAACATGTCAGAGTGGGTTTGACACATTGACCGTAGCCGAGAATGCATGGAAATTAGGAGGGAAAGTCGAGCCGTTTTAAAAATTGAGTCATTCGAGAAAATCATATAAAAAGACTCGAACAAGCACAGTAGGAGGTTACTGCAACCGTGAATATTCATGAAAAATAAATAAAAGAGAGAAGGTTGTGGAAAGGGTGTTGTTCGAAGCATAGTGAAAGAACAAGAACCTGAACTTGAATGCAATTTTATTGAAAAATCAGTAGAGAGGTTTTGACTATGAAAAAGAAGATACTGAGATTGTAACTATTCTTTTTATGCTTCTGTGACAAAATTGAATGAGCTAAGGACCAGTCAGGGTCTTGCAATAGAGAAGGCATTTCTATGTCAATATTTTATTAAAATTTGAAATCCAAGTTGGTGCTTGGTAAAAGGAGTTGGTGCTCCTATCTATTGCAGCAGAAAAATCAGGGGTTGGTGCTCCTTCCAGTGGGTGCTGGAGAATCATTTGTAAAGAAAGAATCCTTGCAAAGACTGGATTTGGATTGTAGTCCAAACAGTCATTTTTGAGGAGTAGCCACATTGGTGAACCTCGTTAAATCCTGTGTTGTGTGATGCTCTTGTGCTATATTTGCTTTATTTGTTTTTAAGCTAGCAGTATTAAGTTTTAAGAATAGCAGATTCAATATTTTAAATAGTTACACTGATTCACCCCCCCCTCTCAGTGTCATTGTGAGAATATCAATTGGTATCAGAGCCAGGCACCTGTACAAGCTTAATCGGCTAAGGTGATCTTGGAATAAACACAATGGCCGATGGTGAAGGTTTTTCTTCTAACAAAGCTCCTCTGTTCGATGGAACAAATTATTCTTTTTGGAGACTGAGGATGCAGACTTATCTATGTGCATTGGGTTATGGCATTTGGGAATCTGTTGAAAATGGATACACCATACCCACTTGTTCCTCCAACGAGATGCGGTTGAGAAGAAAAAGTTTGAGAACAACTCGAAAGCCAAGAATGCTATTATGTGTGGATTAGTAGACGGTGAGTTGATACGCATCATGAGCTGCAAATCTGCTAAAGACATATGGGACAAGCTGCAAAGCATTCATGAAGGAGATAGCAAAATCAAGGAAGCTAAGCTGCAAACACATCGTGCCCGAGTTCGAAGCATTAAAGATGACCGATGATGAGAACATTGAAGCCTATCTGCTTGAGAGTAAATGGAATCATCAATGCAATAAGAGGACTCGGGGAAGAAATGGAAGATGCAGTCGTTGTGAAGAAGGTACTAAGAACTCTAAATAAAAGGTTTGATGCAAAGGTTTCTGCCATAGAAGAAGCAAAAGATTTAAATTTTTTTAGTATGGATGAAATGCATGGTTCTCTAACAGCATATGAAATGAGGATTGGACAAACTAAGCCCTCAGACAGAGAAGCGACTTTTCAAGCACGAGAAAAATATAAAATCTAAACAAGAATACGAGGAAGAAGAATCTACAGATGAAACTGAAGCAAATTTTGTTAGAAAATTGGTAAAGGGAAAAGGAAAGTACAGAGGTAAGTTGTCGTTCAAGTGCTTTAACTGTGGAGGCATCGGGCACTTTGCAGCAAAATGCCCAATGAATGAGAAAAATAGAAGTGATGAAGGGACACACCAAGAAAGAAATGTCCGGAAAAAGAAACCACGAGTTTAGAAAAAGGAACTTCAAGAAGAAAAGCTTCATTTCAAAGAATATTGACTCTTCGAAGATAGTTCCGGTGAGGACTCGGAAGAAGAAAGCTGGTGAAGCCTTGTTCATGGCTTTTGAAGAACAAGAGAACGAGAAGAAACCCAGGAATGTGAAGAAAAATTAGAGGATGAGGCTGAGATAGATCTGGAAGGTGAGTTGGTTGTTGCACTTGAAGAGTTAAGTGCAGAAAGGAAAAGAAATAAAAATATTTCAAGGAAATTTGAGGATGCTAGCAATTTAATAATCGGTTTGAAAGTACAAAGCTGAAGAATATAAGAAAAAGTCTAAAGATTTTGAAGCACGACTAACCGTGAAAATAAATGAGTGCAACAAGCTAGAAGAAGACATAGTTGGATTAAGATTGCAGCTAGAAGAGATGAATCAAAAACTAAGCTGTCATCATAAATTTGAAGACAGTTCTGCGAAGCTGAATAAAATGTTAAATGATCAAAGGCCTACGGGTATCAAATTTGGTTTAGGCTTTGATGAAGGAGAATCCTCAAAGGACTCAAAGGCTGTAACTGTAGAACCAATTAGGAATAAAGACAAGATCAAGGTTGATCAAGATAAACAGTATCATGCAAAAGAAAGCAATAAGTCCAAGCTTGAAAGGAGATCTGCAAATGATGGATTTACCAAAGTCACATATCAAAGAAGAAGAAGACCCATTGCTCCTACTACAACATGGCAACAACCATTACCCAGGTACACTCGTTCCTTTTTTGGTTATTGTTTTAAATGCAATGCATATGGTCATAAAATCTCAAGTTGTAGATATAATGTAAAACAAAGAAATTTTACTAGTAGAAATATTTTTTCTCCTTTGATAGATTATTTTGTAGAATGTTATAACTGTCATAACTTCTGACATATTGCAAGGAATTGTCATAGCTCTTTTTGCAGGAAATAAATACCGGGGAAGAAAGTATCAATCAAGCTGGATCAAAATAGAACAGAAAATTTCTCGAAAAACTGTCACAAGCCAATGAAAGGGAGAAGGTAAAGCAAGTGACCAGATCTGCTGTCAAATCACGAGTGGAAAGAAAAGGAGCAACCGAAGAAAGACAAGGAATCTCTGATCGTTCAAACAGCCCTCAAAGCCCAGAATAAATCTGCACCTTGGATTATGGACAGTGGATGCTCCAGTCATATGACGGGAGACAAACCAGAAGTTTGACAAGCTACAGACATACGAAGGTGGTTATGTAAAATTCGAAAACAATGATGGAGCAAAGATAGTGGGTAAAGGATCAGTTAAGTTAAGTGACGGTAAAATCAACTCTAAGGAAGTTCTTTTTGTGGTAGGACTGAAGCATAACTTACTGAGTGTAAGTCAGATTTGTGACAGAGGTCATGAAGTAATTTTCAAGAAGGAGGGCTGTGAAGTAAGAAAGACAAAAAATGGAAAGTTAATAGCCACTGGACTGAGAACTTCTAGAAATTTGTATACTCTCTCGGAGACTTCAGAAGGAACTTGCTTGGTTGGACAGGAAGAAGAAAATTGGCTGTGGCACAAAAGACTCGGTCACATAAGCTTTGATAATCTGGTAAAAATCAGCTCGAAAAGAGCAGTAAGAGACATACCCACTATTGGTAAACCATCAAACAACATTTGTGAGTCATGCCAAAAGGGGAAGCAAACCAGATCTACTTTCAAAGCAAAAGAGTATTTCACAAGCAAGCCGTTAGAACTGATTCACACTGATCTGTGTGGACCCATGAGGATAGAAAGCATAAATGGATACAAATATTTTATGCTGTGTATAGATGATTTTTCCAGAATGACATGGGTACTCTTTCTGAAACAGAAATCAGAAGCCTTTGAGATGTTTAAAACCTTCAAAAATCTTGTTGAGAATCAATCTGGAAAAAGAATTAAATGCTTGAGATCTGATAGAGGAGGAGAGTTTATTTCAAATGAGTTTGCCGAATTCTATGAAAAACATGGAATAAGAAGACAGTTTTCAGCGGGCAAGAACACCTCAGCGAGAATGGAGTAGTTGAAAGAAAGAACAGAAGCGTGCGGGAAATGGCAAGGACCATGTTAACGAGAGAGCAAAATTGCTGACGGGTTACGGAAAGAGGCAGTTCATACTGCAGTCTATATTCAGAATAGGTGTATGTTAAGGCCGCATGAAAGCAAAACACCTTATGAACTGTGGTTTGGCAAAAAGGCTACGACAAAATACTTCAAAGTGTTCGGCAACAAGTGTTACATTAAACGGACTGAAGCCAATCTTGGCAAATTCGAAGATAGAGCTGATGAAGGTATCTTTCTTGGTTACTCAACAAAAAGTAAAGCTTACACATGCTACAACAAAAGACTAAAGAAAATTGTGGAGAGTGCGGATGTGAAGGTTGATGAAGGCGAGGAAACAAGAAATCAGCAATAATGAAAACTACCCAACCTATGAAGAATTTATTGAAGAAGATGAAGATCAAGAAAAGGAAGAGAGACAGAAATCAGATTCAGATGATTTGGAAAGAGAAGAAAACAGGAAATTCAGAACAAGCAGCTGGCAGAAAAATCATCCCAAAGAGCAGATTATTGGGGACCCTACAGTTGGCATTCAGACAAGAAGAAGAGTAGTAAATAACTATTCTCTGTTATCCAGTATTGAGCCCAAAAATATTATTGAAGCAAGCACAGATGAAAGCTGGATGGAGGCAGTAAATGAAGAACTAGATCAAATTGAGAAAAATAATACCTAGGAATTAGTACCAAGGCCTGAAAATAAAAACATAATTGGTACTAAATGGATATTTCGAAACAAATTGAATGAAGACGGACAGGTTGTAAGGAATAAAGCAAGATTAGTCTGCAAAGGATATGCTCAAGTTGAGGGGATTGATTTTGAAGAGACTTTTGCACCTGTGGCCAGACTTGAAGCAATAAGACTATTTTTGGCTTTAGCTGTTCATAAGAATTTCAAGGTTTATCAGATGGATGTAAAATCAGCATTTCTGAATGGAAATCTTGAAGAAGAAGTATATATTGAACAGCCTGATGGTTTTCAACTTTGTGATAATCCTAACTTTGTTTGCAAGCTGAAGAAAGCATTGTATGGTTTGAAACAAGCACCTAGAGCTTGGTATGCAAGATTGGACAGCTATCTCACTAAGCAAGGATTCAAGAAAGGTATGGTGGATAGCAATTTATATGTGAAAACTGAAAATGGCAATTTCATTGTCCTTGTTGTTTATGTAGATGATATAATTTTTGGGAGCAGCAATGATGAATCATGCAAAGACATAGCAAACAAAATGCAAGAAAGAGTTTGAAATGTCTATGATAGGTGAACTTTCATATTTCCTTGGATTGCAAGTTAATCAAACCGAAAAAGGGATTTTTATTTCTCAAATTAAATATGTGAAAGAAATGTTGAAAAAGTTCACCATGGAAGATAGTAAGCCGGTGAGCACCCCCATGACAACAAGATGCAAGTTGAGCAAGGATGATAAATCTCCGAGATGTTGATCAAACAATGTACGAGATCTATGATTGGGATCTTGTTGTATTTGATGACCACAAGACCGGATATCTTACAGGCAGTTTGCATGGTTGCAAGATTTCGGGCTAGTCCAAAAGAAACTCATGTAACAGTTGTGAAAAGGATCTTCAGGTATCTCAAGGGCACTATGGAGTATGGACTATGGTATCCAAAAGGAAAATATTTCACTCTTTTTGCCTATTCTGATGCTGATTGGGCAGGATGTATTGATGAGAGAAAAAGTACAAGTGGAGGAGCATTTTTTCTTGGAGATAAATTGGTAGCATGGCACGGTAAGAAGCAAGAATCGGTCTCTCTATCCACAGTCGAGGCCAGAATACATTGCAGCAACAACATGCTGTACACAAATACTATGGATGAGACAAACATTGAAAGATCTAGGTATTCACTTCACTGAGCCCATTTCAGTCAAATGTGATAACACTAGTGCAATCAACATTTCAAAGAATCCGGTCATGCATTCCCGCACCAAACATATTGCAATCCGGTATCACTTCTTGAAGGATAAGGTTGCAGAAGGAGAGGTCAAATTGGAGTTTGTTCCAACTACGAGCAAGTAGCGAGACATATTCACCAAACCTTTGCCCAAGGAAGTTTTTGAATACCTTAGGGGTAAGTTGGGAGTAGTCACCCTTCCCAAGCACTGACTAGCTATGGGGAAAACATTCTCAGGGGGAGCATTATGCCTGAGAATATTGTGCATAGACTCAGGGGGAGTCTATAGCAGCCCTTTGGTATTATTGGCAAAGGGGGAGAAGAAATTGAGCAAGGTTACAGTGTGTTGCCAACAATTCCAAAGGGGGAGATTGTTGAGCAAGGTGCAGCAAAAGCATTGCAAAAGTATTGTCATTGTTGTCAACACGGACGAGAATGGTGCGGTTGAGGCGGTTCGAGAGGTCAGTCAGATCAAGTGCAGTGAATTTCAAGGAAAACAGAGGGGACCCAGATCTAGAAATTTGCAAAAAAATACAAGGAAGAAAACAGTCGCGATATCGCGACATGTTTTCTGTCGCGATTTCGCGACAAAACCGAGGAGAGAGAAAATGCATGCCAAATTGTCGCGATATCGCGACATAACGGAGGAGAGAGAAAATGCATGCAAAATTGTCATGATTTCGTGACATGGTTGAGGAGAGAGAAGGCGCAAGCAAAATTGTCGTGATTTCACGACAAAAAGGATGAGAGAGAAAGTGCATGAGAAAGTGTCGCGATATCGCGACAGTTTCGAAAGAAAAGCACTAAGGGCGCAAAGTGTCGCGACATCGCGACAAAAAGGAGGAGAGAGAAAGTTCATGAAAACTGTCACGATTTCGTGACATGTTGGAGGCAAAGCAGCAAAGTGAAGAAAGCGTAGCGATTTCGCTACATGTTGCAATTTCGCTGGCAAAAGCAAAGAAAAAGTGATAAGTCAAGAAAGTGTAGCGATTTCGCTACAAGTCCGAAATACAAAATGCAAGAGTGTAGCGATTTCGCTACAAGTCCAAAGTGCAAGGCAGCAAAGTGTAGCGATTTCGCTACAGGTTCAAAATGCAAGGCGGAGAAGTGTAGCGATTTCGTTATAGCTTCGAAATGCAAGGCGAAAAGTGTAGCGATTTCGCTACAGGTTCGAAATAAAAGGTGCAAAGGGGCAGCGACTTTGACACAAGTTTGAAAAGCAAGGGGCATAGGTGTAGCGATTTCGCTACAAGTGCAAAACACAAAACACAATGGGGTAGCGATTTCGCTACAAGTCTTGAGATCAGCAAGTCGAAGCAAGAGGAAACACCAAGCCAACAAAGTTAGATTTTTGGAAACCGTAGCAAAGAAAAATGTTAAGTCAGAAAGGTGTAGCGATTTCGCTACAAGTAAGGTTTTCGTGGCTGCATGAAGAAAGAATTGTACGGAGGCCAGAAGCGTCATGATTTCGCGACAAGTCGGAGGATGACGTCAGCAAAACTGAGAAGTGTCACGATTTCGCGACAAGGTGGAAGAAAAGCCGCTGGAAGCCAGAAGCGTCGCGATTTCGTGACAACATTGGTGATGACGTCAGAAATAGCTGAAAGTGTCGTGATTTCGTGACAACTTTGAAGATGACGTCAGCAAAAGCGAAAAGTGTCACGATTTCGTGACATGTTTCGTTTCGCGGGTGGAAGCGGAGCAAGCTACAGGGAAAGCGAAAAGTGTCACGATTTCGCGACATGTATCATTTTCGTGGGTGCATACGAGAGAGAAGGTCCGGGGAGGCAGAAAACGTCGCGATATCGCGACAGGTAACAGTTTGGCGAGAAAAAGGCCAAAAATGCATGCACTGTGACAGGTGTCAAAATAGCGCCAGTTACGTAGAGTTAACTAGAGTCAGATCTACAGTTCCCAGTGACAGGTGTTGGGGAAAGATTAGAGAAAATACTGCAACTGTTAACTGGAGTGACAAGGGAAGTTACGATGCAATGCATTTAATAAAAGAACAACTATTGCAGGGCCGTGATCTCGCAAGCTGTCATAAGCGCAGTATTCCAGATAATCTCTTCAAACAAGAAATCCTCTCGATGGTTGTGCATATCAGATACGACAGTTGCGGGTAGAATAGAAGGATCGACAGAGTATAGAAAAGAGTGTCATCAAAAAGTGCAAAAGCGTTAAGAGAGCAGTTTCATATAGTTTGGAAGAAAAGAATCAGAGAGCTTCGAAACGCGCTATAAGGCTGTCAGGAAGTGCGAGAGAAAAGACTGTCAGAATGTGGAGGAGAAAAAGGCTTGTCCAGAATGTCAGAGTGAGTCAGAAAGAAAGCGGCTAAAAGGCAGAACATGTCAGAGTGGGTTTGACACATTGACCGTAGCCGAGAATGCATGGAAATTAGGAGGGAAAGTCGAGCCGTTTTAAAAATTGAGTCATTCGAGAAAATCATATAAAAAGACTCGAACAAGCACAGTAGGAGGTTACTGCAACCGTGAATATTCATGAAAAATAAATAAAAGAGAGAAGGTTGTGGAAAGGGTGCTGTTCGAAGCATAGTGAAAGAACAAGAACCTGAACTTGAATGCAATTTTATAGAAAAATCAGTAGAGAGGTTTTGACTGTGAAAAAGAAGATATTGAGATTGTAACTATTCTTTTTATGCTTCTATGACAAAATTGAATGAGCTAAGGACCAGTCAGGGTCTTGCAATAGAGAAGGCATTTCTATGTCAATATTTTATTAAAATTTGAAATCCAAGTTGGTGCTTGGTAAAAGGAGTTGGTGCTCCTATCTGTTGCAACAAAAAAATCAGGGGTTGGTGCTCCTTCCAGTGGGTGTTTGGAGAATCATTTGTAAAGAAAGAATCCTTGCAAAGACTGGATTTGGATTGTAGTCCAAACAGTCATTTTTGAGGAGTAGCCACATTGGTGAACCTCGTTAAATCCTGTGTTGTGTGATGCTCTTGTGCTATATTTGCTTTATTTGTTTTTAAGCTAGCAGTATTAAGTTTTAAGAATAGCAGATTCAATATTTTAAATAGTTACACTAATTCACCCCCCCCTCTCAGTGTCATTGTGAGAATATCAATGGGCTCAAGTTCTTCAGGAGTCATGAAGTGTTCTTCAAATTGAAAATTTTCTTTCAAGAATTTAATGAAATGTGCTATAGCAATACCGTGTATTTCAGATTCTGGTTGATAATAATAATTCTCACGACAATATTCACGATACAACATAGCTCTAGGAATTCTATTCCATCTTTTTCTAATCATAAGATCAGTTTATTGGGATTCTATATGAACTAGAAATTGGCGTACCACAGCTGCATTCTTGAGGTATTCCTCGAAGGTGAAAAATTTTGAAGACACAAGAGCTCTCCTATAAGCTAACCACCTATGGTAGGCTCTCTAAAGTTCATGATAAACAATGAGTTGATGAGGATCCAGGATCCTATCTAGGGCAAACCTCTTGATTTGTCTAAGTTCGGTTGATCTAGATGAAATGACACCTAGCCTCCTATCAAGTTCTTTCCACAGAAGTTGGTTTCTATCTGTTTCAAGCACACTAAGCACATAATTAACTTCTATGGTCTGCTAATTGGTTTTCAACATTTATAGTAGCTTGCTAATCTTTTCTTAGGAGCTACCATCTAGACATGATATGCAACTTAGTATTTTTCTAATGATTTTAAATGCATCTATGTTTTTGTTTTTTGTTTTTTTTTCAAAAGGTTTTAGTTTCACGTCGGGTTCACCAAAATGTATCGCTCCAAATTTTTTGCATCCTTACCTTCAGGCTAAAGGATCCGCGCCCTGAAGGAGGATGGGAAAAATATGGGACAATACCTCAGACTGAGAGGCCCTTTGAAGGTCCCGCCTCTCGAGGGAGGGGTATTAAGGTGATTTTTCGACGGATGGTGGGGTTCACCAGGAAATGTTTAGTGGTAGTTTCCACGCCTAGGTTGGGAATGAGTTTAATGTGTTCAGTTTTAGCTTTAAACATCCAAGTCCTAGGTTTGGCCAGATGAATCTAAGTTATTCTATATGAAAATGCAAATTTAAATACGAGAAAATAGATTTAACAAAAAACACAGAGAGCAAACTTAAGTGAAGAAATCCATACCTGGTCCCGGATGTCTGATGGAGATTCTAATTTTTGAAGTAGTCCAGATCGTTTGGAATTTGACAGGATCATCTCTGATTTGACAGGATCGTCTGAGATCCGACAAATTCGTCAGAGACCTGCAAACAGAGAAATAGACACAAAATACCAGAAATACAACTATTTTGATAGAGGCAAATGATGTGAAATAACAATAAGAATGTTAACAAGATAATCCCAAATGGAAATACAAGTAAATTACAATTATTTAATGACTAATCATGATCTTATTATGCAATTAAACTACATGGGTGAACTCCAAGATGCAAGATAACAGGAAATACTAATAAAACTGACTAAATGCAGAAAAAAGTAGCATCAAAGTATAGGAAAAGTGCAAACTCTGGGCACTGATTGCCCCAATGCAGACTGTAGTTGAAATCATCTCGGATTGATATGAAATCGTCTCGAATTGGACAGGATCGTCTGCGACGACCTGAGCTTGCTTCGACTGAAGAATAACAAGGTTCCTACAACAAAATTTGGATAGGACAAGTGCAGATGGTAATCCAAGGTGTTCTAATGCGTGTAAAGGTCAAGTTACAGAAAATATAGCCAGGGGAAAGTCAAGGGGGGGTCCTAAGGTTTAAATAGATTTAGGAGGGAAGTTGGGAGGTTGGAGATCATCCTAATTTGGAAGATCTCCAACGGGGGAGGTCTCTAACGGTGCAGACATGCTTTTGCACGACTTAGAGACACCGTTGAACAGAAGCTAATTATGAAAAATCAATTTTGGGATAAGATCGTCTGGACGTCTTAGTCCAGACAAAATCGTCCGATCTGAGGCGATATCGTCTGATCGACGATGATATCATCCAATGGTCACAACAAATCCTAAAAATGGCACGAGAAACTAGGAAATGGGTTAAATGACGGTTTGGGAGCGGTTTTGGAGGTTGAATTTGAATTTGAAATTTACTAAGGTAATTTTGATTATTTGCTAAGGTTTACTGTGCCAATTTTAGGGTGCTACACAAGGACCACTTTTCCTTCCTCATTTCTTAGAACTCCTCCTGCTCCTGTAGCCCCCAGATTTCCTTTAGCTGCCCTGTCAAAATTAAACTTAACCCACTTTTGTGTGGGGGGTATCCACTTGACACCATCTCGTGGGTTGGTTGTAATGTCTAGGTCTGGAAGTTCCTCTCCCCAGTTCCACAAAATCCTCCTTTCCCTTAGAGACATGGTCTCATTTCTGAAGAAGAAAAATTTCCAGTTTTCTTTCAAAGCTCTGATTATTTTATTACCACATAACCTGGGATCTTTCTTACGTCCTTTAAATACTCTCTTATTTCTCTCATTCCATATCCCCCATAAAAAATGGGGTAAGTTGAGCTTCCAGAGCCAAGTCAAAAGTTTCGCTCGGAAGGGGGAAGCCCACTATATGCAAAAGTCAGACATGCTATTTGGACAGACCCAATCTATATGAAATCTGGACAGGATCATTTGGAAGACTGTACAAGAAAATTCACAAGTTAGAAATATATGACTTACATATTCTATCGCTTTCTCACACAAGATACATCGATTGATGAATTGGAAACCTCTCCTTTGCAGATTATCTGTTGTTAGAATCTTATTTTGAACTGCCAACCAAAATAAGAAAGCTATTTTTAGGGTTAAATTATTTAACCAAATAATAGAAGTCGGAGTCCAGCCATTAAATCCTGAGTGGATTAACTTATAGGCGATTTTCTTGAATAGATCCCACTTGTAGTTTTGCCCCAAATCGCCTTGTCTCTTCCTTCCCCGGGAATGATCGGGAACACCCTTAAAGCATCATTGAGTTTGGTTAGGGCCACCTTCTCTTGCTCGATAGATTATGAACTCGTGATTTTCTTCCAAGAGGAAGTTTTCTGTGCTACAACAATAAAATCCCCTACTTTTTCTCCCATTTCCTCCGAAAGTTTATGTTGGAGGACCTGAAGGTCTAAGTTATCTTTCAGAGGGGCCTCTTCCAACCACGGGTCTTGCCAAAATTCCACTTGTCTTCCATTACCAATTCTCCATCTGATGCCTTTCCCGACTACCTCCCGACATTCGAGCAAACAATTCCGGAAATAGGATCCTCTAGGGAGATTATCGACTTTCGAGAAAGTCTTGATTATTTCGATATATTTTGCCTTAAGAAGTTTTACCCATCCCAATTGATCATTATTGATAAATCTCCATACCTATTTTCCAATCAGAGCTTGATTCATTTCTTTCATTCTCTTTAGCCCCAGGCCCCCCTGATCCTTGCTTGCACACACCTGATTCCATGCTACCAACGAAATTCTCTTTCTCTCCTCTGAACCTGACCATAAGAAGTTGCGTTGAATTTGCTCCAATGTAGCTCGGACCTTTGCAGGCATTCTAAATAGAGACATGCAATAAATTGGAATGCTCTATAAAGTAGTTTTAACTAATAAGGCTTTTCCTACAGAGCTAAGAAGGCTGCCCTTCCACCCTGCTAACTTTTTGGAGATCCTGTCAATGACTGAGTTCCACAATGTAGCCTTCATTCTTCTTTCGAACATAGGCATGCCTAGATAAGTTGTTGGTAGAAGCTCCTTTCCACAACCGAAGAGGTTAGCTATTATTTCCTCCCTCCCACCAGGTGTGTTAAAGAAATAGATGCTACTCTTCTTATAGTTTATATACTGTCCTGCTTCTGTCTCATACTTGGTTAGAATTCTCTTTAGCTTCCTAGCCTGAGCATCGAGGATTTGGACACAATGATTGTATCATCCACAAACTGTTGGTGAGACACTGGCTCTGCTGTTGAGGCTGGTTTGAAACCTTCCAATCGACCATCTGCCACTCTTAAAGTAATAAACAAGTATGGAGACAAAGGATCTCCTTGTCGCAACCCCCTTTCACTCTTAAAGTAACCAGAGGGTGACCCATTCACCATGACAGAAAATATTGTAGTAGAGATACAACTAAAAATCAACTTAATCCACTAGGGACAGAAACCAAACTTACCCAAAATCTTGGTGAGGAACCGCCATGAGACCTGGTCGTAGGCTTTATTCATATCAAGCTTTAGTAACATACCAGCTTCCTTACTAGCCACCATTGAATGAATAACCTCATGAATTGTAATAATACCATCCAATGTTGTTGCCCTTTCACAAAGCCTCCTTGGTTCATATAAATGATGAAAGGAAGGATAACCTTCAGCCTATTGGCAATTGTTTTTGTGAGAATCTTCATCAGAGTGTTACATAAACTAATAGGGCAAAAATTGGAAAATTCCATTGCTCCCACTAGTTTAGGGATGAGGACTAAAAATGTAGCATTAAATACTTCTGGGATTTCCATGTCCTTTTGAGCCTCAATTATAGCTTCCACTACATCATTGCCTAGGATATCCCAAAACTTTTGGAAGAAAGCTACGGGGAAGCCATCCGGTCCTGGGGAGCTGTTACCATCCATGTCAAAAACCACCTTCTTGATTTCCTCCTTTGTGAAAGGACTAAGTGAGAATCCATTAATATTCTCAGTTACGAGGGGTGGAATGGCTGCCAACAGAGAGTCCTCTTCTTCAATAGTCGGATTTACATCTTCTAGCAACAATTTAAAGTACTCAATCGCTTCCCTCCTTATGTATTCCATATCTTTGGTGTTAGACCCATCGGCCATATTGATCTCCTTAATTTTGTTAGTACTCCTGTGGTGAAGAGTAGAGAAATGGAAGAACTTTGTATTTTTGTCACCCTCCTTTAACCAACGCATTCTGGATTTCTGCCTCCAAAAGGTTTCTTCAAATCCTAGCATCATGTGGTATTCGACTAACAGCTCCCTCTCCTAGTTTCTCAGATCCTCTGTAAGCTGCTCTGACTTCAGCTTCTCCTGTAGTTCATTGATCTTGTCTTTTAGTTCTACCTTTTTAACAAAAATATTGCCAAAGGAAGTTTTGTTCCACTCTCTAATGTTAGCCTTCACATTCCTTAGTTTACATGCCACTTGGGCCGGTTTCGAACCATTATAATTTTTGTCCCACCATTGGGCAACCAGATCCTTGAGATCCTGATGTTGGAACCACATAAGTTCGAATCGAAAGGGTCTGATGTATCTTTTCTTAGAGTCCTCCCCTGTTTCACACAAAATTGGGTTGTGATCAGACCCGATTCTTGGGAGTGCTGTTAATGAAGAGTCTCCAAACCTCTCCAGGCATTCTTGAGAAAGAAGAAACCTATATAATATAATATGAATTTGGTTTTCCTTCAATCTTTTGTTAGACCATGTATAGGAGAATCTACGCAGGTCCACATCCATTAGTTCATGTTGCTCAACAAAATCTCTAAACTCGTAGATATCAACAGTTATTCTTTGAGAGCCCCCCAATTTATCTGCAGGATTAAGGTAGCAATTGAAATCCCTCGCCACAATCCAAGGGTAGTTGGGGACCATCTCCCTCAATTCAGCTAGCTGACTCCAAATAACCCTTCTCAGTCCCTGTCTAACTGGAGCATATACATTCGTTAAGATCCACTCTTCCTACGTGGTTTTATCCACACATAAGAGACAAATAAACCAACTAGACATTCGAATCACTCTACTATCAATCACATTCTTGTTCCACATAACCAGCAACCCTCCTGCTTGTTCCAGGTGGCCTCTTGGCCTACTACTTCAGCTTCTCGCCAAGTCCTATTCTTAAAAGGAATAACTCTACTCTGCTCCATTTTAGTTTCTTGCAGTAAAATCATATCCGGTTTGTGTTCTTGTCTAAAAGAATACAAAGCTCTTATTTTTGTAGGATTACTCTCGCAAATATCCCATGAAAGAATCTTCATTTATGGGCTTTGGATCCTCAATCCTTCACCCCAAAGAGCAATACTGCTTGAGTGCCATCAGCCACTCCTCGCTCTGCTTCTTTCTGCCTTAAGGTAACATTGCTAGGTTTCCCTCTTCCTACCAAACCATATCCCCATACATCCGCTTTAGGTCGGGGTTCCTTGGGATTCACTTGGCTTCTAGTAACCATCTTGGATAGGTCAGTCTTGGTCTTTGGGTTAACAATCTGGCTTTCCAGGTTAACTGGTCTTTCTGATAGTGGAGATGATTTCGTGCTCTTAGCTTCTTGATTAGTAGATTCTTTTTTCCCTGCTTTGGGGTTACACTGATCTTGGTGGTTCACCTCTTCCTCCTAAGTATCCTTGCCTATATTATTAGTTTCCTGCTCCTTCCTCTGATTTTTATCCTCTAAATCCTTCTCTTGAGTCTCATCTACCTCAGATTCCACTTCTTGGCTATCCATCTGATCTCCCTTCGAGATGATTTAATGCATCAAAACTATTCTCCACTGGGATGTTGATCTCCTTGGAATTTCTTCCCATAAATTCCTCTGCAATACATGGGACCACTTCCATCGAGCCTCCATAGGCCTCCCGTATTACCCAATCAAACTTACTTGCCCCAGGGCATTGATCTATGGGGTTCTTTCCTTTGTGATTTGGCTTTGAGGCTTGCTGTATCATCTTAGGAGCAGGTTGAGCTTGAGGGTTCCCATCAAAGGGACCAGCTCCCCTGTGAGAGGGTTTTGGGGCATAGGTATTTTTTGGAGGAGGGTTATAACATTGCCTCTTACTTACAATAGGGCAAACAGGGTCTTTGATATTCGAATTTCGAGCTCCACGTCCTTGAGGCCCATGTTGGGTAGGAATGGAGATCTGCAGGGGAGGGATATTATTCTAGGTTTGAGGAGCAGTATTTTGGAGTGGGGGCTAGTTCTTGGAAATGCAGTGGATACCCTGGTGCCCTACCTTCCCACAAACACTACACTTAAAAGACATATTTTCATATTCAAAGACCTGAGTATGAAGGCCAAACATAGACGATAATATAATGGATTTAGGGAGCTCTTTACTCAGGTCCGCCAACACACACATGCGAGCAGAAAGGAGTCTTGTTTTGCTCAAGGTTGCGGGATCAATAGCTATTAGTTCTCCAATCTCCGTAGCTATCCCGACCAAGATTTGTTCATTCCAAAAAAGGAGAGGTAATCCCGACATCTTAACCCAAATAGGAGCCAAATCCGAGACTCGAGTCCAGGGGTTGAAATTGGGGGACCAACGCTCGGATACAAGCCCCTTTTCCCAAAAAACCAAGGACCTCCTTTGAGAGTCCTTTCCATGTCCTGTTCACATTGAAATGTCACCAAAAGAAAACTCTTGGGTAAAGCCTTAATAATCATACCGGCCCTTGGCTGCCATTTTTGGATGGCCCATATCCTTATGACTTCCATGTCCGGCCTCACCCCCATAAATTTTGCCACCAGAGATGTTCTGCCCTCCATAGCCACATGCTGAGCTAAGGTATCCGGGACGTGCAACCTACCATTGATAGATTTTAGATTAAAACAAGAGTCAAATAATTTTTTCTTATCGCGAAGAGCATTAAGATATGAAGGTCTCCAGTTGCCAGGTTTCTCTTTGTCTCCTTCCTAGGTCTTCCTTTGATCCTGACGCACAGAGTCTTGGTCCCCCTTAGAGATATCTTCAACCGCATCCGCCCAACGCCCTTGGACCGGTTCCAATAGAACTTCCTTGTCCACATCCTCCACCTGGGGGCCTGCTATCTCACCAAAGCCCCCACCTTCCATGTCTGTTGATCTACCCTCTAAAGCCCCACACCTAGGGTTTGTTGCCCCTAGACCTCCCGCTCCTCCTCCTTGCTGCTCCATCTATCACAACTTGCTCATTCATTAATTTTCAATCAATTATGTGAAGCAAAGGCCATTAATTTACCTGAGGTTCACCCTTTAGATCCAAACCATCACAAACACAAAGGATATAGAGAGGATTTGCATTACCTCTATCATCGACAAGATGGCCATGATATAAAATCATGTCGTGGATTCAAGGAATTAATACAAAACATGCTCGAGAGGAATCAAATTTGCATTGATAATCCTCTCACTACCGAAAACCAATGAGTGAGCATAGTGAAAGGTACTTCACCTACACCAAAAAATTGAGGAGAGTCATCCAAGAAAATGATTGAGATAGCTGTATCTCAGCCATCACATCAAGTGCGATCTCAACATCCTTTCCCTCTCCAAAAATACCCTCATCATACTCAAAATTCGTTATCTGAGCCCATGTCAACCATTTTTTAGAAATTACAAGAAGTTAAGGTCATCACCTTACAAGATATATATCCTTTAGATCCAAAAAGAACTAAAACTAAGGATTATCGGGAGGATCACTTCTACCTTTATCATCAAATAAAGGACCATGACATTCACAATTGTTATGGGTTTAAAAACATCATCCAAGACCTTATTAACAATGATACCTCACTCATAGATGGTTCATCCATCTCAGCTCAACCCGTTATAGGTCATGATTTATCATCCCATTTACGACCCCAAGGTCAGCCGCATCCTAGTAAGCCTAACAAGCCACCTCACCGAGTAACATTTTTGATGACTACTTTGGCCCTATTTTAAAAAATATACAAGAAAAATACAATCACATTATCAAAAGTCAAACCAAGAACACCTAAGCCTGGGTCACACAATGAAAACCTCTATTGTATCTATCATCGTATAAATGAGCATGACATTTATGGCTGCTATTCATTCAAGAATGTGGTCAAAGATATGGTAGAACGAAATGAGCTCTGCATAGACGGTTTGTTTTTTTTACCACATAAAAATATTAGCACCTCATAGAGTTTCATTCTCTAACAAGGAGAGTTGATTTATATCACTCTTCCTAAGTAGGATAATTATATTGTAGTGAATGACATGCATAATGAGGGTCTTCAAGGTAGCACACCTTGCCTACCATCCACATCACAACCAATGAAGCAAAGTGATAACTCTAAACGTATCACACCTTCCTTGTTTTCATTGATAAACACACACACTAGGGGTACCTAAGGTATCGTACCTCCCCCCTAAAGATCATCAAAAATACAAAAACAATTCAAAAAAATAAAACACAATAACAATTCAAAACATTAAAACATAGAAACATTTACATTTTACATTTTACATTTTGCATAGGCATTCAATTAATTGCATTGCATTAGGTATTTTCATCCCTTGCATTTGCACTTGCATAGGTTATGTTTACAGTATTATGAATGATACCATATCTGTATGTTAATAATGCATCTTAATCTATCTTCCTTGTGAATAATTATGTTTTTCAAAACAACCTTATGAGTTGCTATCAGGTGTATACTAGGGTTTTTTGGTCATTCAGCCATCCCTAGTGATCTCAAATTTTGTATAAAGTTATCTTGGATTTCGAAGGTGAGGTCTAGTTTTGATAGTACCTTACATATATCAAAATCCCATCACATTTTAAACATTAATAATCTTAGTTTGAACAAGGAAGGATGACACTACAAATTGGTCCTGGTCATCTTAAGAAAAAGGTTTCCTTGCTCATATTATCATGTGCATGGTCTAAAGTTCTAATTATTGACAAAAGGACAAGCTCCTCCCTCCCAAAGAAATGCCCTATTTTTACACAAAATGAGCAAATCCCCAAAGCAACAAAGCAAAATAAATAGTGATTTTCATCACTAAGAAAATTATTTGCTCCAAAAGAGAACAAGATGCAAAATAAACAATGATTATCATCACTAAGAATGAGCAAGTATCCCAAGCAATGACAATAAAATAAGGGGGTAATTGAAGAAGTTTGAAATGAAATGAAATGCGAAGCCATCAATTCAATTGATATGCATGTTATTAAATACATAGAGAGGTTTGGTTGATGAACCACATGGTTGGTTTCATAACCAACCAAACTAACTTGGAGAGCGCTATGCGCTATTTTACCTCTTATTCATTAATGTAATAAATGAAACCTTATTATATGCTAACATCCCCCCTTATTACATTATTGGAAAATACCAAGAGTTTTGCGAAACATTTAAAATTTGACTCGTGCAAGTGCCTTGGTGAAGATATCCACAACTTGCGCATCAGTGGGAATGAATTGTAGCTGTATATTGTTCTTTGGAACTTCATCTCGAATGAAATGACAATGGGTGTCAATATTTTTGGTACGATCATGAAAAATTGGATTCTTGACAACGATCAAAACTCCTTGATTTTCGCAAAACAAATGCAGTGGAAGATTCTCTGGAAGACCCATATTTTTAAGGATGTGATGTAGCCACATGATCTCATGGACTGCTCCGCTAGCTACACGATATTCTACCTCTGTAGAGTAAATAACAACCACTTGCTGCTTCTTGTTGTGCCAAGAGACAGGACCAGATCCAAGATGAAAGATGTATCCAGACGTTGATTTCCTATCATCAATAGATCCAACATAGTCTAAGTTTGTGTATCATTGTAAATAGAACTTGTTATTCTTTTTGTACTCCAAGCCATAATCTGATGTACCACGGACGTAATGTAGAACTCTTTTTGCTGCTTTCCAATGACTTACTTTGGGTTCCTACATGAACCGTGAAAGATAACCCATAGCAAAACTGATATCAGGCCTAGTATTGGTTAGGTATAATAGACTCCCGGTCAGTTGAAAATAGAGAGTGCCATCTACTTGTGGAGATTTATCATATCTTGACAACTTAAGTCTTGCTTCCATGGGAGTGGCCTTGGAATTATAGTCATCCATGTGAAATTTATCAATCAAATTCTTGGCATATTTCTTCTGTGTAACTCTGATGTGATGCTTTTTTTGAGTTACTTCTAAACCAATATAGTAGTGGAGAAGTCCCAGATATGTCATTTCAAAAGATAATTTGTGATCACTTTTCACTATATCAACCATACTTTTTGAACTACCTATTATGATCAAATCATCTACATATATCACCAGAATCACTATGTCAGAACCATTGTTCTTTATATAGAGATTTGCATCTGACAGAATTTGTTGCAATCCATGTTTTAATTGGTGACTATCAATTTTGATGTACCAAGCTCGGGGAGCTTGTTTTAGTCCATACAAGGATTTGATTAAACTACAAACTTTCTGTTCTTGCCCTATCACAACAAATATTTTAGGTTGAGTCATGTATACTTCTTGTAGATCACCATTCAGAAAGGCACTTTTTACATCCATCTGATGTAACTTCCACCCAAACTGAGCTACCATAGCACACAATATTTGTATGGTAGTCATTTTTGTAGGAGGAGCGAATGTCTCTTCATAATCTATGCCTTATTTCTAAGCATAGCCCTTTGCAACCATACAGGCTTTGTGCTTATCAATTGTACCATTTGCCTTATACTTTACTTTGAATAACCACTTACAACCAATGGGTTTCTTACCTGAAGGTAAATTTACTAGTTTCCAAGTGTGATTTTGCATGATAAATGTATGCTCTACCTCCATAGCAGTCTTACATTGAGGCTTATTGAGAGCTTCTTTAGCAGTTGTGGGTTTATTTTCATCCAACGCTGTCAGATAAACCCTTTAATTATCTATATCCATTTCTCTATCTTCTATTGCATATACGGATAGTTCATCAAATTGGTGACAAAGTTCATCAACTTCAGAAGATGGTGCTTATGCCCTCTTCTGTTGAGTGATACTGCGTGTACATGGTCAATTTAGAGTCATATCTGGAAATGAGGTCAATTTAGAATCTCTCAAAGTGCTGGTGTACCATTTGGGAATCTTTTTCTGAGGGGGTGAAACCTCTTGCTTAGGCTCATAATCTTAATGATATACTATTGAAGAGATTTTATTTGATGTGAAAGCTTCATCAAATACGACATATCTACTTATATGTGTTTTCTTGGTTATAGGATCAATCAAGTGATATCCTTTTGAATGCTCATCGTAACCAAGAAAGATACATTTCAAGGTTTTCTCATCTAACTTCTTCCATTTTTGTTTTGGAATATGCATGAAGGCTTTACAACCAAATACTCGTAGATGAGAAATGGAGGGTTTCCTCCCATTCCATGCATCTTGTGGGGTTTTTCATTGTAGATCTCTTGTGGGTGCTCTATTTAAGAGGTATGAAGTTGTATTTACTGCTTCTGCCCAAAACTGATCTTCAAGATGTGCTCCTTTTATCATACATCAGACCATTTTCATAATGGAGCAATTTCTTCTCTTAGCAACACCATTTTGCTATGGTGTATAAGCTTTTGCTAATTTTTGCTTTATCCCATGTTCTTTTATATATGTTGAAAATTCCTTGGAAGTATATTCCTCTCCTCGATATGAGTGGAGGGATTTGATGAGGCAGCCAAACTCTTTTTCAACAAGTTTCTTGAATTGTCAAAAGTATGAAAATACCTCTGATTTCAATTGGAGGAAGAAGACCCACATTTTTTTGGAATGATCATAAACGAACACCTAAAAGTACTTATTTCCACCATAACTAGTTGGCATAGGACCACACAGATCGATGTGCACCAACTTCAAAAGTTCCTTAGCTCTGGAAGAATTGGATTCAAAAGGTACCCAATGTTGCTTCCCTGCTAAGCAATCCGAGCAAAATTGGTAGGATGGAGGAGAGAGAAGGAAGGCCTCTCACCATTTCATATTTTATCAATTTGAGCAAATATCCTGAAATGAAATGCCCATATATTCTATGCCAGAGAGAAGTGGCCACATTTGTAGTTGCAGCCAGAGCAACATGAGGTGTTGAAAGAGCATATCGAATGAACAAGCCACGCTTGTAGGAACCTATTGCAATATGTTTACCACTGTGGGTTATAAAATATTTTTTCTTACCTTTTACAACTCAGAACACAACATCCATTTTCCTATCCAACATCTGAGGAATAGACAACAAATTATTAGCTAGTTCAATGACATAGAGAACATTCTCAATCTGACATCTTCCATCTGGAAGAGTGACATAAACATTACCTTCAACCTTTACTTGATAGACTTGATCATCAGCAATGGTAACTGGCTTTCTCTCTTTCTCCTCAAATATTTCAAACCAAGATTTATCTCTAGTCATATGCTTACTAGCACCTGAATCAATATACCATACAACATCTATCTGATAAGATGAAGTATGAGTCATGAACACCTTATGTGCTCTTTTAGAGTCAGAATCTGAATCGGGACCAGAGTGATCTTAGTTTGAGTTGGAATTAGCATAAGCAACATCTTCCTTAGGTTGCTTATGTTTCTTTTTATATTGTTGTTTCTCTTTCCCATTCTTCTTATGATATTGATCATTTTGTTGCTTGTTCTTGAACCAACACCTGTTGATGTCATGGTTATTCATATCGCAAATCTTGCAATATTTATCCTTATGCTGATTTTGATTTTGTTTCCATTTTCCCTTGGAGGAAGAATCCCCTTCTTGAAATTGGCCTGGGTTCTTGCTCCTTTGTTGGGTGGAAAGAGTATTATTCGACAATTCATATTTCTAAACTTGATTTGCCTCCTCAGTTTGGAGCAAATTTACCAATTCCACAAATGATACTTGTCTACCAAAAACATTGAGGAAAGTGACCAAAATCTTATAAGAGTCTGGAAATGCTCGCAAGATGACAGAGTTTAAGATATCATCATCCACTTGTTTTCCCATTGCATTCAACTTGGCTTTTAGATCTGTCACTCTGCACAAGAATAGATCAATTGTCTCTTCAGAATTCATACTGAGGGTGTGTAATTGAGTTTGAATATGTAGAATGGTGGACTGATTCTTTCCTTCATAAAAAGTAATAAAAGAATTCCAAACTACCTTATTGGTTTTGGCATCCTAGATATGAGGTTGAACCTCATCTATCATAGCAAGTAGGAGAAACATGAGACCTATTTTGTCCTTCTTATCCCAAGCTTGTTGATCTGTTTCTACTGTTTGAGGGCATTGTGAAGTGTCAGTTACTACATCCCACAAATCTTCCACCTAAATAATGGCTCTCATGTTTGTCTTCCATGGAACAAAGTTAATACCTTTCAACAACTGGGAGTCCGAGAGATATTTATAAATAGTAGCCATTGTGAATGTGGTTCCTTATATTTTCCCCCCTAGGTCTTAGAATTTTGCAAAAGAGAGAATACTGTGTTCCCCCCCTTCTATTTGTAAAATAAACAAGGAAGAAAAACTCCTTCGGCTTGCAAAAAAAAAATGCTTCTGTATAGAAAAATAACACTTGAGGGCATCAAAAAACCCCTTTGAGGGCTTTAAAACCCCTTAAAGGGAGTAAAAAAACTCTGTGAGGGTGTCAAAACCCCTTTTAGGATGTCAAAACCCCTTTGAGGGTGTCAAAAAACTCCTTTTCAGGCATCAAAAACCCTTTTTAGGCATAAAAAAACCCCTTTTTGGTATCCAAAGATGCATCGGGCATCAAAATAAACTTTTCGGGCATCAAATAGCCTGTCGGGCATCAATTTCCACAGGCGGGCATCAAAAGTTTCTTCCAGGCATCAAAAAATATTTTTGGGCATCAAAGTGTGGAGTCCGTGAGATTTGAACCGCGGACCATGTCCACAGCACTGAGCACAGGTGACCAACTGCGTTGCCCAAGTGGTGGGAAGTAAAGCCCACCACTGGGTATTTACTCTATCTAAGATTCATGAGGAAAAATATGTGATTTATCCCACATGCATCCTGTGGATGCACTCATGTGATATATAATGTGGGAGGACCACCTTTGATAGTGAATGCCTATGGGCAGTCACCCCTCCCCATATGTCCTTTTGCCACCTAGAATGGTGTGCAACACGTCCATGTCAGATCTCCCCAATCAACCTTTGCACTCCACATCGACATTCCCTAGCCAGTATTTGCACTTCACGTCAACCAACCTCTACACTCCACATCAACCAGTATCTACACTCCACGTCAGCTAGTCTTTGCACTCCACGTGTCAGGGAGGGGCCACATCAGTATGTCTTCGAGGACCACGTCAGCGTGTCTCTGGTACACCTCAACATCGAATGGCCATGTCAACGTGTCTCCTATTGACTTTTCACCTATAAAATAACAAGAGTCACCTTGGGATTTAAGCCACCTACCTGCATTGGTTCTTCGAGTCCACCTACATTCTGATCGGTAATCTCATGCTCTGCCTTGGTTCTATGTTAGTCTCGTGCTCTGCATTGAGTGGGCAAGACAGGTCTGGTATTAGTCTCGTGCTCTACATTGGGTGGGCAAGATAGGTATGGTATCGTGCTCTGGTCTCGGTGCTTCCACATTAGTGATGAGGGTCCTACTTTGGTATCATGAAGAAGTTTGAAATGAAATGAAATGTGAAGCAATCAATTCAATTGATATGCATGTGATTAAATACATAGAGGGGTTTGGTTGATGAACCGCATGGTTGGTTTCATAACCAACCAAACTAACTTGGAGAGCGCTATGCGCTATTTTACCTCTTATTCATTAATGTAATAAATGCAACCTTATTATATGCTAACATCCCCCCTTATTACATTATTGGAAAATACCAAGAGTATTGCGAAACATTTAAAATTTGACCCGTGCAAGTGCCTTGGTGAAGATATCCACAACTTGCGCATCAGTGGGAATGAATTGGAGCTATATATTGTTCTTTGGAACTTCATCTCGAATGAAATGACAATGGGTGTCAATATTTTTGGTACGATCATGAAAAATTGGATTCTTGACAAGGTTCAAAACTCCTTGATTATCGCAAAACAAATGCAATGGAAGATTCTCTGGAAGACCCATATTTGTAAGGATGCGACGTAGCCACATGATATCGTGGACTGCTCCACTAGCTGCACGATATTCTACCTCTGTAGAAGAAATAACAACCACTTGTTGCTTCTTGTTGTGCCAAGAGACAGGACCAGATCCAAGATGAAATATGTATCCAGACGTTGATTTCCTATCATCAATAGATCCAGCATAGTCTGAGTTTGTGTATCCTTGTAAATAGAACTTGTTATTCTTTTTGTACTCCAAGCCATAATCTGATGTACCACGGACGTAATGTAGAACTCTTTTTTCTACTTTCCAATGACTTACTTTGGGTTCCTACATGAACCGTGAAAGATAACCCACAACAAAACTGAGATCAGGCCTGGTATTGGTTAGGTATAATAGACTCCTAATCAGTTGACGATAGAGAGTGCCATCTACCTGTGGAGATTGATCATATCTTGACAACTTAAGTCTTGCTTCCATGGGAGTGGCCTTGGACTTATAGTCATCCATGTGATATTTCTCAATCAAAGTCTTGGCATATTTCTTCTGTGTAACTATGATGTGATGCTTTTTTTGAGTTACTTCTAAACCAAGACAGTAGTGGAGAAGTCCCAGATCTATCATTTCAAAAGATGATTTGAGATCACTTTTCACTATATCAACCATACTTTCTAAACTACCTGTTATGATCAAATCATCTACATATAGCACTATAATCACTATGTCAGAACCATTGTTCTTTATATAGAGATTCACATATGACGAACTTAGTTGGAATCCATGTTGTAATAGGTGACTATCAATTTTGATGTACCAAGCTTGGGGAGCTTGTTTTAGTCCATACAAGGATTTGATTAACCTGCAAACTTTATGTTCTTGCCCTGTCACAACAAATCCTTTAGGTTGAGTCATGTATACTTCTTCTTATAGATCACCATTCAGAAAGGCACTTTTTACATCCATATGATGTAACTTCCACCCAAACTGAGCTACCATAGCACACAATATTTGGATGGTAGTCATTTTTGTAGTAGGAGCAAATGTCTCTTCATAATCTATGCCTTATTTTTGAGCATAGCCCTTTGCAACCAGGTGGGCTTTGTGCTTATCAATTGTACCATATGCCTTATACTTTACTTTGAATACCCACTTACAACCAATGGGTTTCTTTCCTGAAGGCAGATTTACTAGTTTCCAAGTGTGATTTTGCATGAGAGATGTATGCTCTGCCTCCATAGCAGTCTTCCATTGAGGCTTACTGAGAGCTTCTTGAGCAGTTGTGGGTTCATTTTCATCCAACGTTGTCAGATAAACCCTTTCATTCTCTATATCCATTTCTCTATCTTTTGTTGCATCTACGGATAGTTCATCAAATTGGTGACAAAGTTCATCAACTTTTGAAGATGGTGCTTCTGCCCTCTTCTGTTGAGTGATACTGCATGTACATGGTCGATCTAGAGTCATATCTAGAAATGAGGTCAATTTAGAATCTCTCAAAGTACTGGTATACCATTTGGGAATATTTTTCTAAGGGGGTGAAACCTCTTGCTTAGGCTCATCATCTTCATGATACACTATTGAAGAGGTTTTATTTGATGTGAAAGCTTCATCAAATACGACATCTCTACTTATATGTATTTTCTTGGTTATAGGATCAATCAAGCGATATCCTTTTGAATGCTCATCATAACCAAGAAAGATACATTTCAAGGTTTTCTCATCTAACTTCTTCCGTTTCTATTTTGGAATATGCATGAAGGCTTTATAGCCAAATACTCGTAGATGAGAAATGGAGGGTTTCTTTCCACTCCATGATTCTTGTGGGGTTTTGCCTTGTAGAGCTCTTTTGGGTGCTCTATTTAAGAGGTATGAAGTTGTATTTACTACTTCTACCCAAAAATGATCTTCAAGATGTGCTCCTTTTATCATACATCGGACCATTTCCATAATGGAGCGATTTCTTCTCTCAAAAACACCATTTTGCTATGGTGTATAAGTTGTTAGTTGTTGCTTTATCCCATGTTATTTTAGATATGCTAAAAATTCCTTGGAAGTATATTCCCCTCCTCGATCTAAGCGGAGGGATTTTATGAGGCAGCCAAACTCTTTTTAAACAAGTTTCTTGAATTATCGAAAGTATGAAAATGCCTCTGATTTCAATTGGAGGAAGAAGACCCACATTTTTCTGGAGTGATCATCAACGAACAATTGAAAGTACTTCTTTCCACCATAACTGGTTGGCATAGGACCACACAGATAAGTGTGCACCAAATCCAAAAGGTCCTTATCTCTGGAAGAACTGGATTCAAAATGTACTTAGTGTTGCTTCCCTGCTAAGCAATCTAAGCAAACTGGTAGGATGGAGGAGAGAGAAGGAAGGCCTCTCACCATTTCATATTTGCTCAATTCAAGCAAATATCCTGAACTAAGATGCCCATATCTTCTATGCCAGAGAGAAGTGGCCACCTTTGTAGTTGCAGCCAAAGCAACATGAGGTGTTGAAAGAGCATCTAGAATGAACAAGCCATGCTTGTAGGAACCTGTTGCAATATGTTTACCACTATGGGTTATAAAACATTTTTTCTTGCCTTTTACAACTCGAAACACAACATCCATTTTCCTATCCAACATTTGAGGAACAGACAACAAATTATTGGCTAGTCCGGGGACATAGAGAACCTTCTCAATCTGACATCTTCCATCTAGAAGAGTGACAAAAACATTACCTTCACCCTCTACTTGATAGACTTGATCGTCAAAAATGGTAACTGGCTTCCCCTATTTCTCCTCAAATATTTCAAACCAAGATTTATCTCCAGTCATATGCTTACTAGCACCTAAATCAATATACCATACAACATCTATCTGAGAAGATGAAGTATGAGTCATGAGCACCTTGTGTGCTCTTTTAGAGTCAGAATCTGAATCGGGACCAGAGTGATCTGAGTCTGAGTTGGAATTAGCATAAGCAACATGTCCCTTAGGTTGCTTATGTTTATTTTTATATTGTTGTTTCTCTTTCCCTTTCTTCTTATGAGATTGATCATTTTGTTGCTTGTTCTTGAACCAAAACCTGTTGGTGTCATGGTTATTCATATCGCAAATCTTGCAATATTTATCCTTCTGCTGATTTTGATTTTGTTTCCCTTTTCCCTTGGAGGAAGAACCCCCTTTTTGAAATTGGCCTGGGTTCTTGCTCCTTTGTTGGGTGGAAAGAGCATTATCCGACAACTCATATTTTTGAACTTGATTTGCCTCCTCAGTATGGAGCAAATTTACCAATTCCATAAATGATACTTGTCTACCGAAAACATTGAGGGAAGTGACCAACATATTATAGGAGTCTGGCAATGCTCGAAAGATGACAAAGTTCAAGATATCATCATCCATTGGTTTTCCCATTGCATTCAACTTGGATTTTAGATTTGCCACTCTACATAGGAATAGATCAGTTATCTCTCCAGAATTCATACTGAGGGTGTGCAATTGAGTTTGAATATGTAGAATGGTGGACTGATTCTTTCCTTCATAAATAGTAATCAAAGAATCCCAAGTTACCTTACTAGTTTTGGCATCATAGATATGAGGTTGAACCTCATCTATCATAGCAAGTAGGAGAAACATGAGACCTCTTTTGTCCTTCTTATCCCAAGCTTCTTGATCTGTTCCTGTTGTTTGAGGGTGTTGTGAAGTGTCGGTTACTACATCCCACAAATCTTCCACCTGAAGAATGGCTCTCATGTTTGTCTTCCATGGAACAAAGTTAGAACCTTTCAACAACTGGGAGTCCGAGAGATATTTATGAATAGTAGCCATTGTGAAGGTGGTTCCTTATATTTTCTCCCCTAGGTCTTAGAATTTTGCAAAAGAGATAATACTGTGTTCCCTCCCCTTCTGTTTGCAAAATAAACAAGGAATAAAAACTCCTTCGGCTTGCAAAAAAAATGCTTCTGTATAGAAAAAGAACACTTTAGGGCATCAAAAATCCCTTTGAGGGCTTCAAAACCCCTTTGAGGGCATCAAAAAACTCTGTGAGGGTATCAAAAACCACTTTTAGGCCATCAAAATCCCTTTTAAGGCGTCAAAAAACTCTTTGAGGGAGTCAAAAATCCCTTTCGGGCATAAAAAAACCCATTTTTGGCGTCCAAAGATGCGTCGAGTGTCAAAATAAACTTTTCGGGCATCAAATAGCCTGTCGGGCATCAATTTCCATAGGCGGGCATCAAAAGTTTCTTTCAGGAATCAAAAAATATTTTCGGGCATCAAAGTATGGAGTTCGCAAGATTTGAACCAAAGACCATGTCCATAGCACTGAGCGCGAGTGACCAACTGCACTGTCCAAGTGGCTGGGAAGTAAATCCCACCACTAGGTATTTACATTGTCGAAGATACATGAGTAAAAATGTGGGATTTATCCCACGTGCATCCTGTGGATGCACTCACACAGGATATAAGGTGGGAGGACCACCTTTGATAGTGACTGCCTACGGGAGGTCAGACCTCCCCCTGTGTCCTTTTGTTGCCTAGAATGACGTGTAGTGCATCCACATTAGCTCTCCCCAGCCAACCTCTGCACTCCATGTTGGCATTCCATAGCCAGTATTTGCACTCCATGTCAGCTAGTCTCTGCACTCCACATCAACCTACACTCCATGTTAGCCAGTCTCTGAACTCCATGTCAGCCAGTCTCTGAACTCCATGTCAGCCAGTCTCTGCACTCCATGTCAGCTAGTATCTGCATTCCACGTGTCGAGGAGGGGCCATGTCAGTATGTCCTCAAGGGCCATGTCAGCATTTCTCTGGTCCACCTCAGCATAGAATGGCCATGTTAGTGTGTCTCCTTCTGACTTGTCACCTATAAAATAACAAGAGTCACCTTGGGATTAGAGCCACCTGCCTGCCTTGGTTCTCCGAGTCACCTGCATTTTGATCGATAGTCTTGTGCTCCACCTTGGTTCTATGTTAGTCTCATGCTCCATATTGGGTGGGCAAGATAGGTTTGGTCTCAATATTATGATCCACGTTGGGTGGGCAATATAGGTATAGTCTCGTGCTCTTGTCTCGGTGCTTCTATGTTAGTGATGAGGGTCCTGCTCTAGTACCATGAAGAAGTTTGAAATGAAATGAAATGCGAAGCAATCGATTCAATTGATATGCATGTGATTAAATACATAGAGGGGTTTGGTTGATGAACCGCATGGTTGGTTTCATAACCAACCAAACTAACTTGGAGAGTGCTATGCGCTATTTTGCCTCTTATTCATTAATGTAATAATTGCAACCTTATTATATGCTAACAGTAATGAGCTTGAATCCCTAGAATATCAGTAATCGACCGTCATGGGGTGATCTTCATTACAACAATGGGTTGGATGAAACCTGCATAGCAATGAAGTATCCTTATGCATGATGATATATCTATCACATTAGCGACCTTATTTTGTATAGACCAATGTCATATTATGGATGAGCTAGCTTTATGTGGCTTGTATTACCTAGTAGTCTAGTCCAACTACATCCAAACTTAGGATCATGATGACCATATGGTGATCCTTATTACAACAATGGATTGAATGAAACTCGCTTGGCAATGAGCTAGTCTTATGTATCATCTAATATATTCATTTGCACACACAATGATAGTGAATATCTTGGCCTTCTTAACAAGATTTTATCTTTCAAAAGTCTTGTGTAGTCATTATACAACTTTTGATCAATCAACTAGGGTGTTTGAGTCTCATGGAAAAACTCAAAAATACCCTAATAGCAACAAATCATCTCATCAATCATGCATAGTTTTCCTTATAAATTTTTGTTTATTAAGGTATGTTCATAGAATAAGATAGATATCGGATGGATATCATCAATGATATTTAGACGACCACTGACTATTTTGTGTGAATATTTTAATTTAAAGAAGCTTATAGGAAAAACCCATGTATCTTTTATCATATTAACCCACATATGGATGTCTAAATGATTAATTCTTATGATAAGAGTTACCATTTTCATTCATGATTTACATACATTTTGTGGTGTTTTCCATTAGTTTGAGAAACACATATTAGATTCATTCCTTATGTTTTAAGTGATTAAAGCATATAGGTTCATTTACATTAGACTATCCACATGAAATTAATGTATTACATACATATCATATACCATATCATATTACATATATTAAATGCATAAACAATTGAAACAAAATTAAACATGAATTTAAACATTCACCATTGCATACATATAAGCATACATAGTAGTGCATCTAAACATCTAGATCACAACATCTAATCATACATTTATCATCTAGCTAGTGCATGTAATTAGTACATCACATACATATAGCATAATCACCTCATCATATAGGCATTACATCCATCAATGCATCCATAAATCATAACACATAACACATCTAACAATCCACTTTCTTCAAAAATTGTAAAATTAACAAAAAAATCAAATAAACAAAATCTCAATTGCACCTTGTACCCAGTTATTTACCCTATACACTTGGTGGTTGCAATGGTTTATGCTCCATGACATCTAGTAATATGATTAAATTACCATAAAACCATTTGAACCAAATTATTCATTAACAAATTGAAATATCTTCACTTCAATGCCCAAGAAGACCTTACGGTCAGACTGCTCCATGGGAGCGAGGCACTCATTTCATTTCTTCTATGATATTTTCATCAAATCATCAAACATAGTGATTCATCACATTACTAAATTGAATTGCTATCATATTCATTCTCTAAGTAGGTCATTATGGCCAGATTTATCAATAGGATAGATATTTACAATTACTTTTAATAGTTGCAACCACAACTATAATAGGACTTTCCCTTAACAATAGTTATCATCTTGAACCATCCAAATAAGTAATCTTGGTCAAGTTACTTGTCGCATTAATCACCTACCATTTTTCTCATCGACTCATTGCTTGAGGGGGTAGTCATAATAAAAGAATTCATAATAAAAATCAACAATGGAAAACTTAATCATGTTAATTGCGTTCATCTATGAATCATTGCCAAAAATAATCATGCCCCACCTTGGGGCACAAAACAAGTAAATTAATTAAACCAATGCTTGGAATTTTTGAAGCATGAATATAGGTATTTACCTCTTCATGACTGGACAATGTTCAAGATCAAGTAGGCCTAAAGAAAAAGGTTGTACTTGAATCAAGTTCTTTAACTTGTTGGAGGTAATTATTTCGAGATGTACATCCTTTCCATGATTAGAGTATATAATGTTGACCAGATCAATGAACATAAATAAACCTATAATATGGTGTGAGGTTGTCTATTTTTTCTCAGTGTTGTGTTTTCCCACAATGCATCTTTAAAAGGACATATATAGACACCTAAAACATGTCATGTTGAGGAGGCTACTCATATGGACACCTCTTTAGGCCATGTGAGTCATCTTGGAACTTTACAAGATCTAACAATGCTTTTAACCACTCAATTAAGGTAGCCTAATACTATTTAGCCATAGCCACTGATGTTATCTACCCAACCACTATTGCCACTAATGTTGTGAGTGGCCATAGGCTAGCCACTGACATTGATAGCGGCCATTTCCATAGTTACACATGACAATAGCAACTGAGTCATTAACAAACTCGAGCTACTTGAGTTGAGTAAAATATATTGGAATCCAAAAACTTATTGAAAAATTGTTAAATTGAAGCATCTAGAAGCTTGCTCTCAATGGCCATAGCCTAACAAAATCTGGTTCTTGGCTTCCTAGAGAAGCTAGGAGGAGAATTTGGGAGTCTATTTAAGGCCCCAAATTTACAAGAGAAGTCTAGGAAGAATTCATGTGCAATTGCCATTACGAAGCTCTACTGAATTGAGAAGTGACTTTACATAACTTTGAGGTGCAATGAAGTGCTACCCAATTGTGCAATGACATCTATATTTTCAATGGAGATCATAAAATCTCGAGGATCAAACTATTTGCCTATTCAAGCATCTAATTGCCACAAATTGAAGCAAATTATGCAACAAAACTATGTTCATAGACACAAGCGATCCTTGCACATCAATTCAACATCATAATTGATCATCATAAGGCCCAAAATATAGAGAACATAGCCTCTATCATGTGGTCACTATTTTCAATAGCAGCCTATAGGCTTCACCTCCGATGTTGATAGCGGCTAATAGAGTCCACTGCCCAAATTTATAGCAGCTATGGGATGATGTATCATTTCTTGTGCTTTTATCTGTAGATTAGTCATTAGACACATTTATTTGATTTTCTAACTTAGATTAGAAGCATTTATTTTTAGTTTTATGCATTTAATTTTAGTATTTTCATGCATCTTATCATTTCTTTACATATTGGCTTCATGTTTTGCAATAATCATGAAATGGCCTTATATTGAGAGGCTTGACTCTTGCTATTGGTTCCTTGTAGGTTTCCTTGTGTGCAGGTCACAAGCCTTATCGAGAGAATATCACCTTCAAGATCATCTTCATTAGCATCATAAAGTGGAGGTCACTGAAATAATCCCTCCAGAATCAGTTTGTGGAGATTCTAAAGATCTATTGAGACACCTATCATTTGAATTATTGATTATAACATGTTTCAAACTAGTTAAATTTCTCAGATGGATATCTTGTATCCTTTATGGAAAGAGCAATTTGCAAACATGAATAAAGAAGGGCACCATTTATTTTATCTCTTTCGCTTTGCATTGGTTATATGATGTTATCTTGTTAGTTTGATTTCATACTTCTTTAGGTGTTAGATTTTTAGCAATCTTACAATGGCGATCACAGTGGGACTTTCCCAATTTTGGTGACTAATGAAGTTTTCTTTATGTTTTTTCATTACAAGTACCTCCACTCAGAGTGATAGTGGTTAAAAATTGTCACCACAATTGTCTCCAGTGGTGAGAATCACCATCACCCTGATCATAATTGACTATGGTAAAAACATAGAGAATCAAAGTGCATCATCATATTCAAACTTAGGCTACCCTGTAAGTAGCAATAAAACTGGTATTCTACTATGTGTTTTTTAAAATCTCAGGATAGCACTAATTAGTAAACATAGAGAAATATTTAAGGTAAAACTTCTAGGTTTTTCTTTGTTTGCTGTTAGTCATTGCTGGGAATAGTGGCATTTGCTGTTAGCCACCCCAGAAGCCAATGACTAGGATTTTGGCTGCACCTGTGTATAGTGGCCATGACTATGCACCACTTTTCATAGAGTTGGCCACTGTTAGAATTGTGTGTATATTTGCATGCTTTGAGCCTTATCAAAGGATATTTCATTTAGTTTGCATCTATATTTTCTAAATTTAAAACATTTGTTACATGCATTATTTCTAAAAATTAAAACATTATTTTTATGCATGTAGTTGAAAGATCATGGTGTGCTATTTTATGCATCTTTGATTTTTATATAAAATAAAATGAACAACTCACACACCACACTTCAAAATTAAACATCAATTGAGTTGGTATCTCACATCTAACCAATTGATCAAGACCAACGGTGGATGCCATTACCACTTGGTTGACTTGCTTATTGAGAGTTTTTCGTTACCCGACCATGGCCAAGGCTGATCCAAGAACCATCAAAGCCATGGAAAATAGCACACACTTCTCTTCTATAAGTGTATCACTATCCATGATGGATTGGGTGAGGCTTGGTAGGACCTATGCTCCCTAACCAAATATGGGTTTTGTATCCATAACTTAGCCAGTATGACAACCTAGACTTCATCACCGAGTTTGTCATTGCGAGTATATAGGTGAAATACTTTAACAATTTGAGAGTATCATAAATAATTTTCAAACACGATAAGAGCAAAATCATATTTCCGACACATCATAACACACAATTCAATTCTTAGGAAACACAAGCAAAATTTAAAAGACAATCATTTTGTCTACTTTGTTTGTTTCTTTATGGTTCATGTAATTAACATAAAATCCTACCATTCGATATGGGACCAAAAACTAAAATTAAATTTCTAATTTTTGATTCTACATCCAACAAATCAAAAATCATGCAAATCAGAGCTATAACAAAAAAGTTATGTTGGTTTTATTATTACTCTATTTTGAATGATTTTAAAGCCTAAAATAGCGAAAAATGCACTAAAATAGTCATAAAAATCCCTAGACAACCCAAAAAATCACCAAATTTGTTTTATTGTCTTAGTTATCCCCTTGTGCACTTCTCATAGCATTTTAAAGTCTTATCTCCACATTTTCCCAAAATTCCTCAAATTGGTCATTTTCCATGAGCCCCGGTTGGCCAAATATTCCAAAAATACAAATTTTGACCCAAAAACAAATTTTGGAGTCCTAGCCCATTGTGATCAACTCGTCGTATTGATAATTTTGGTATATAAAACCCATAATTTTTTTTTACAAGTCAAAACATTCTTCAGTGTGGATCTCCTTCAATATTTGCCTTGTTAACACATCATGACAACTATGCATAGCTGAGTTCAATTGCGAGTCGACGAAGCAAAAAAATTAAGAAGAGGCCCTAAATGCATCTACCATAGGCCTGAAGATCTTACCATACATGTACAATGCCTTGATAGTCATCGTGAAGCTAATCCTCCTAAGGATCTCATCATTCTTGCACGATGCCCTAATAGTCGTCGCATCCATTATATTCCTAAGGATATCACTATTCCCGCATGACACCCTGATAGTCATCACGAAACCACTTCCTCACATAAAGGATATACTCATAGAGGTTATAGGGTTGCCACACACATGATAGGAATTGACATAGCTAAAACCCACTATAGCAAGATGGAAATCCACCGGCCTTACATAGTGGATCGCATGGATTGGCTACCTAGGCCTACTACTAGCCAAAAAGAGCAACTACTCCAAGATCAATTGGAGGATTTGTATTACGAGCAAGAGTGCTTAAAAATTAAGCATGTTGAATAATGTAGATTACACTGCCATAGATTGTATCAGCACAAACGACGTGAAGAAAGGTTTTCCAATAGAAGTTACGTGAAGAAAAATCGTGTAGGGTAACTCTTGAAGAGGTACCCATGCCTAGTACACATAGGTAACAACTCAACATGAAGTGTATTGCACATCATCAAGAGTTACCTTTTAGGTAAAAAAACAACCATTCTCCTAGACATACAGACAAACCCCTTGCTATCAATAATCAACTAATAGACATATTCAAAGATCCCTTACCCAATCATGAGGCCAAGGAAGATAAAATGGAGCATGTGAACAAGGTGCATATAGCACCACCTAATGAGGGTGTTATCATCATGATAAATATAATGATGAGGAATAGGAAACTCCCTAACCAATCTGCATCATTGCTAAATCCAATCAATGCTCGACATTCATTATAGTCCTCATAGCAATCGAGTCTGATTCCACCATACAAGGAACCTGTGATTACTTTTCACAAATAGGAAATTAAACCAACCCCTATTAAAAAACTTGATCCACCATTGCACATTATAACTAGAATCAATCAAAATCTGTACAAGAAAGTTTTTATTGATACTGATTCGTCCATTAATATCATCACTACCACTACATTGAATCATCTCAACATTACACCTTCCCACATCAGAGCATCTACATTCACTCTACAAGCCTTTAATGATGTTTTATCTCCCATAGTTGGCACAATAGTCCTCCCCATTCAGGTTGGAAAAAAGATGATACCTACATTGTGCTATGTATTAGAAGGTTCAAGACAATACAACATATTGCTTGGAAGGCCATGGATGAGAGCCATGGAGTGCATACCATCCATAGTGCATCAACACATTAAATACATTCATGAAGGTAAGGTCCATGTGGTTCATGTTGACCTAGATCCCTTTAAGTATTACAAATAGGTGGATAATTCAAAGGAGCCTACTATTTCACCCATGCATCTAAACAAAAAACCTAATGATGTTATCTAGAGTCCAGATGCAACATCATAGTTTGTAGTGAAGTTACCTTCACCACTGCCATCATCATTGCTTTCACCCATTATGCCTCCATTTTTTATTTCTCTAAGCAAGGAGAAATCGACTAAGACAACCATAGAGATACTCACAACTATCTCAAACATATCATTAGAAGACTTTCTTCTATCACAAGGGAAGAACCTTTCATGGTTATGAATAAATTTTATCATATCATACCATCTCCATCCACCACAATGCAGGTCACAATTCACTCGAACAAAATTAAATTTAGAGAGTACATGGAGTTAAATGTTACATTTATGTCTATCATTGAGTCCATGGAGAATTTAGGTCAACCCCCTATGAAGTCACCACCCATTGATCCCATCCTCGATTGTTCACCTAAACATGGGGAACAAACAAATCACCCTAGACAAGTTGATGAGCCATCTACGACTTGTCCAAGTAACAAAACACCTTCCAATGGGTTTGTGGGAATTATCAATGTCAAGATAGAGAACCATACTTCTCTAGATAAATCAATACAACTGGTAGCCCCCTCCAATATTTTTGCTACATCACGAGTGCTACCACATTTGAAACTAGTCACACTTAGTTCGTTTCGCACAACACCTTCACAAGAACAAGAAAAGGTGAGTACCCTACTTCAAAGTGGGGGTACTCAATCCATCATAGCATATAAATCCAAAGTAAAAAAAGAGCATCACTATTGAATCCAATCAATAATGGACATTCATCATAGTTCTTATAGCAATTGAGTCCCATTCCACCATACAAGGACCCTATGATTACTTTTTGCAAATAGGAAATTAAGCCAACCCCTATTAACAAACTGTATCCACCATTGCACATTATAGCTAGCATCAATCAAACTTTGTACAAGTGAGTTTTGATTGATATTGGTTTTTCCATTAATATCATCACTACCACTGCATTGAGGCATCTCAACATTCCACCTTCCCACATCAAAGTATCTACATTCACTTTAACAATGTTGTATCTCCCATAGTTGGCACAATAGTCCCCCCCATTTAGGTTGGACAAAAGACTGTACCTACATTGTGCTACATCTTAGAAGGTTCAAGATAATACAACATATTTCTTGGAAGACCATGGATGAGAGCCATGGAGTGCATACCATCCATAGTGCATCAATGCATTAAATACATTCATGAAGGTAATGTCCATGAGGTTCATTCCAACCCAAATCCATTCAAGTATTACAAACAAGTGGATCATCCGAAGGAGCCTACTGTGTCACCCATGCATCTAAAAAATAAACCTAATGATGTTATCCAAAGTCTAGATGCAACCTCATGATTTGTAGTGAAGTTACCTTCACCACCACCATAATCATTGATTTTATCTATTACGACTTCGTATTTCGTTTCTCTAAGGATAAATTGACTAAGACAACCATAGAGATGCTCATAGCTATCTCAAATATGTCATTAAAAGACTTTTTTACTCTTATCATAGGGGAAGAACCTATTGTGGTTATGAATAAATTTGATCATATCAAACCATCTCTACCCACCACAGCACAGGTCACAGTTCACTCGAACAAAATTAAATTTAGAGAGTACATGGAGGAAAATGTTTTGTTTATGCCTATCATTGATTCCATGGAGGATTTAGGTCAACACCCTATCAAGTTGCCACCCATTTATCCCATCCTCAATTCTTCACCTAAACATGGGGGACAAACATATCACACTAGACAAGTTGATGAGCCATCCACAACTTGTCCAATTACCAAAACACCTTCCCATGGATTTGTGGGAATGGTCAATATCAAGACAAAGAACCAAGATTCTCTAGATCAACCGATAAAACTGGTAGCCCCCTCCAACATTGTTACTATATCATGAGTGCTACCACCTTTGAAACTAGTCACACATAGTTCATTTCACACAACACCTTCACAAGAGCAATAAAAGGTGAGTCCCCTACTTCAAAGTAGGGGTACTATAGCCATCATAGCAGACAACTCTAAAGTGAAACAAGAGTATGTGGATATACCTACAAGACATGAGCATTGTGACACATCCACATCACCTCAAATGATAGAGATATCTATTTCCCATCTACCTAAGGTTCCTATGACACCTACATTCAACTCATATCTATCAAATAGCACTTGCCATCTAGATCAATCAATGATGATGCCATTCGTACCTCTATTAGTATTACAACACATCCTAGATCACCTAGAAAAGATAGAGATGTAAATGGATTGGAAAAATGAGGCTTTGCAACAAATCATGCACCAGCTCATGAACATTGAGCTACAAAAGCAAACCGCCTATGAAACCAAGCCACCTCGTGTGCAATCATAGGAAGTGCCTCAAAAAGATCAAGCACAGAGTCGACCACCCAAATTACCTTATAATTATACACCTCTTATTGAACTGATGGTATCAATTTTCAATTGATTATGTGAAGCAAAGGCCATTACTTTACCTAAGGTTCACCCTTTAGATACAAACCATCACAAATATAGATGATATAGAAAGAATTTGTATTACCTCTACGATCGACAAGATGGCCATGATATTTAATCATGTTGTGGCTTCAAGAAATTAATACGAAACATGCTTGAGAGGAATCAACTTTGCATTGATAATCCTCTCACTACCAAAACCCAATGAGTGAGCAGAGTGAAAGGTACTTTACCTACACCAAAAAATCAAGGAGATTCATCCAAGCAAATGACTGAGACACTTGTATCTCAGACACCGCATCAAGTGTAGCCTCAACATCCTCTCCCTTGCCAAAAAAACCCTTAGTGTGCTTGGAATCTATTATCTGAGCCCATATCAACCATTTTTTAGAAATTACAAGAAGCCAAGGTCATCACCTTACCATATATATGCTCTTTATATCCAAATAGAATTAAACCTAAGGGTTATAGGGAGGATATTTTTTACCTTTATCATCGAATAAAGGGCCATGACATTTACAATTGTTATGGGTTTAAAAATATTGTCCAAGACCTTATTGACAAGGAGACCTCACTTATAGATGGTTCATCCACCTCAGCTCAGCCCACCATAGGTCTTGCTTCATCATCCCATTTACCACCCTAAGGTCAACCACATCCTTGTAAGCTTAACAATCCACATCACTGAGTAGTCACATTTTTGATGACTACTTTGGAACTATTTCAAAAGCTATACAATGCAAATGCAATCACATTACCAGAAGTAAAACCAAGAAAACCTAAGCTCAGGTCACATAATGAAAGATTATATTGTATCTATCATCATATAAATGGGCATGATATCTGTGGTTGCTATTCATTCAAGAATGTGGTCAAAAAAATGGTAGAATGGAATAAGCTCCACGAAGATGGTTCATTTTTTTTACCTCATCAAAATATTGGCACCTCACAGAGTTCCATTCCCCAACAAGGAGAGTTGATTTATGTCACTCTTCCTAAGCAAGCTGATTACATAGCAGTGAACAACATGTACAATGAGGGTCTCTAAGGTAACACACCTTCCCCACCATCCACATCACAACCAATGAAGTAAAGTTAGAACTCTAAATGTAATGCACCTTCCTCACTTTCATTGATAAGCACACACACTAGGGGTACCTAAGGTATCATACCTTCCTCCTAAAGATCATAAAAAATTTAAAAACAATTCAAAACGATAAAATACAAAAACAATTCAAAACATTAAAACACAAAACCATTTATATTTTACATTTTTCATAGGCATTCAATTAATTGCATTGTATTAGGCATTTTCATCCCTTGCATAGGTTGTGTTTACAATATTACAGATGAGACCATGTTTGTATGCTAATCATGCATCTTAAAATCATCATCATCCATCTTCCTTGTGAGTAATTGTGTTTTTCAACACAACCTTATGAGTTTCTATCAGGTGTATACTAGGGTTTTTTGGTCATTCAACCATCCCTAGTGATCTTCTTAGATTTTATAGAAAGATATCTTGGATTTCAAAGGCAAGGTCTAGTTTTGATAGTATCTTGCATATATCAAAATCCTCTCACATTTTAAATATTAATAATCCTAGTTTGAACAAGGAATGATGATACTACAAAGTGGTCCTGGTCATCTCAAGCAAAATGTTTTCTTGTTCATATTATCATGCGCATGGTCTAGAGTGCTAATTATTGACAAAATGACAAGCTCCCACCTACCCAATAAATTCCTTGTTTTTATACAAAATGAGACAATCCCTAAAGCAACAAAGTAAAATTAACAACTAATTTCATCACTAAGCAAATCCCTTGCTCCAAAAGAAAACAAAATACAAAATAAACAGTGATTATCATCACTAAGCATGAGAAAGTATCCCAAGCAATGAAAAGAAAAGAAGGGAGTAATGAGCTTGAATTCCTAGAATATCAATATTCAACCACCATGGGATGATCTTCATTACAATGATAGGTTGAATGAAACCCACATAGAAATGGAGTATCCTTACACATGGTGATATTTCTATCACATTAGCGACCTTTTGTACAGACCAATGTTAGCTTATGGATGAGCTAGTTTTTAGGTGGCTTGTATTACCTAGTAGTCTATTCTAACTGCGTCCAAACTTAGGATGATGATGACCATATGGTGATTCTCATTACAACAATGGGTTGAATGAAACCTGCCTAGCAATGAGGTAGTCTTATGTCTCATCTAATATATTCATTTGCACACACATGGATAGTGAATATCTTGGCCTTCTTAACATGCTTTTATCTTTCAAGAGTCTTGTGTAGTCATTATACAACTTTTTATCAATCAACTAGGGTGTTTGAGTCTCATGGAAAACCTTAAAAATCCCCAAATAGCAAAAAATCATCTCATCAATCATGCAAAATTTTCCTTATGATTTTTTTTATTAAGGGATGTTCATGGAATAGTGTTAATAAATTTTGAGCCTTCTTATCTAATTTATTAACGATTGCACCAATTTAAAAATTCTTGTGATATGTGATGCATAAGTTTATATTTGCAACTGATGGAGTTGAGCGGTACATGCAGATGGCACCTACTTCCCATTGAAAATATGGCACCTACTTCTCGTTGAAAATTTTGGCACCTGATTCTAGTTCATTTATGGTGCCTAATTCCAGTTCATTTTTGGCACATGATTCAAAATTTTGGTGCCTGACTCTCATGAAAAATCTATTTTAACTATTTTTAGTTTTGACCACTGCCTACACTTGGAAAAGTATTGTAGTTACTTAATTTTCCTATCCGTGTGCTGTCCACTTTTTCAAAGTGTAACTATTTTAGACATGTGGGTGAAATACGTTACGTAGCCTTGTGAACCTGGAATGCAGATATAAATGTAAGTGCAGTAAATATTGTAATTGTTGTGTAGTTTTAGCTATAACTATTGTGTACAGTTTAGGCTGTAAATGCAATAAAGGCTATAAATACAGTTTTGCTATAACTACTAAAAGAGAGTAAAGTCTGTAACTACCATAAATGTAGTAAATGCTGAAAAAAGCTGAAATATATTTTACTATAAAAGATATTTTTCAGATCTTTCAAGGGGTTGATTCATTCCGTCACTTGCTGACCTTTGTAACACTGCGGGAAATAATACAAAAAAATATGTTTGAGCTGCATGTTGTGTATCTTCAGTTTGGATGGATTGCATGTGGCGTTGGCCTTTGGTTCACACCAACCTTACCTCTTGCAGTTGATACATGTTTATTTATGTCTCGTATTTGTTATACTATATTTTATGGAGTTTTAGGTGGATTAATCAGCCCAATTTTTATATTGGCATATCATCCATTTCTATTTTTATTGTTCATCTACTGTAATAGTTTTTTATTTTTCTATCATCCCTCTCCCTTTTCCTAGTGCAGTTTTAGTGCAATTTTGTGGTAGTTTTAATTTCATTTCCTAGTTAATGTTACAGTTTTTATTTTCTAAGTTTACTTTTTTGTTGCTATCTTTTATTTTTACTTCCCCTAAACTAGACTAAAGGTTGTTCAAGTTGAAAATTATTTAGTGCAGTGTGGTAGGATTTCCCCTAGATCTCCTATGCCTCTATTTCTAGATGTGACTATACCCAACCCATTATCCTCTCAAGTTTTTGCTAATATTTTAGTAGTTAATCCATCACCAATTAATGAGAATGCACCTAGCACTTATGGTCAATTAAATGATCAAATAAAGGATCTGTTAGAATTGGTAAGAACAATGGATAACAAGATCAACAACCTAGAGAAGCAGCAAAAATAGCCTCTACAAAGGAATTTCCAGTCATACTACCCTCCATATCAGAATCATGCACACCCAACTAAGACTTTATGGTAGGGCACCTAGGAATATATATTTGGGGATATATTATTATATTGTATAAGGGTTGGCATGGGCCACACATAACCCAAGGTTGATTGTATTATAATATTATATTAGTAGTAGGCTCTCCAAAGTAGAATAAGAATATGGATATATAAAGAAGAGATATTTGTCATTGTAATCATTCATATCATTGGAGAATAATCTTATGTAATCGTCGTGCCCACGAAGTGGCCTCTCACATTGGGAGATCTTGTGGAGTTATTTATTCTTTAAGGATTATTATTGGTGTTTCCCTACCTTAAGGGTATTATCTATCTCTCTCTCATTTGTAGATTGTTATTGTGGATAATGTATTGTGGATGAATGATTTGATATTTTTGCATATTGGTGAATGGTTTATATTAATGATAATAAAGTTATGCAAAAAGTGGTATCAGAGCAATGATTTTGGCAAAGTGAGGATTTTTGTGTGAAACCCTAGAATTAGGGCAATTTTTTTTTGGAAAATATCTCATCTTTCAAGAGCCATATCTCTGCGCAAGTTTATCCGATTCAGGCGATTCTTGGATCATATTGGGAAAAATTTGAAGAGATTTAAAATGAGTGGTCATATGAAGGAATATGAGTAGTATTGAGGGAGATACGACCTTTTGAAGTTAGTCATTCAAAACAAGGATAGTGATGAATTTCACAGATTTTTTTTGGAAAAACTTCTCATCTTTCAGAAGCCATATCTCTGTGAAAGTTTATTTGATTCAAGCCATTCTTGGACCAGATTGTGTAGAATTTGAAGAGATTTAAAATGAGTGGTTATATGAAGTAATCCAAGCAGTATTGAGGGAGATACAACCTTTTGAAGTTAGTCATCCAAAATAAGGATAGTGACAAATTTCATAGTTTTTTTTTGGAAAAACATATCATCTTTTAGAAGCCATATCTTTGTGAAAGTTTATCCAATTTAGGTGATTCTTGGACTAGTTTGTGCAAAATTTGAAGAGATTTAAAATGAGTGGTCATAGTAAGGAATAAAAGTAGTATTGAGGGAGATACGACCTTCTGAATTTAACGATTTGGAACAAGGGTAGTGATAAATTTTTAAATCACGAATTTCTCAAAGATGAAATTTGTTTAGTTCGGGTAATAAAATCAGTTGCACTTTAGTTTGTTTGGAAGAAAAATTGTAGATCTAGTTGTCTATGTGGATTTTTAGCTTCAAATCAATGGGAATATATTTATTTCCATAAAATCCTAGTTGCATTAGGGCATGAACAATGGCACTCCAAAGTTTTTCTAGAGAAGATGATATTGATGCTAGAGAATGGTGGACAAAGTTTTGCTCCCTTAATAATAATCCTTTCTGGAAATCCTCCCTTAATTTATCTCTTAAAGGGAAAGCTTTATCTTGGTGGATAAATTTTTGTAAAGAAATGAATATTAATGAATACACTAGGGATGAAGTGGAGCATGCATTCTTGACTAAATGGGACCCATATTATACAAATAGCCTAGTGTATTTCATCAAAGATCTTGAAAAAAAACTACAGGGAATTCAAAATGAGAGGAATGCAATAAAATGAGAATGGAAAGATTTCAAGAAACAAAATAAAGGCTATGAAAAAGAAATAAAATTACTCAATAAGAAAGAGGAAAAGGTCAGGGAAGATAAAAAAAATCAATATGCAGACAGAGGAAACCATACCTTTGGTAGGAGATAAATTAGAAAATGGACAAAGGAATTTGTTTGAATATAAAAAGTCTATTTTGTAGGTTCATGGAAGCATTAAAAAGGAACATGTTATTATTTCCATTGACCCTGGTCATAGATATAATTTTATTAATATTGCTTTGGCTAAGAAGTTGCAAGTTCAAACAACAAAAATTAAGGACATACAACTAGAGGGTGAGAATGTTCATATTTTTGAAGATTTGAAGATCACCATGGATAAATATGTTTTACATTCATATTTCTATGCTATTGAGATGGATGATGAGGATATTGTTCTTGGTTATCCTTGGTTAGATTATTTGGATACTGTTAACATTAATGTGCAAAAGAAGTTTATGAAGTTATGGTACAGGAAAAAGAAGATAATATTGTAGGATATTTCTTAGCTTAAGGAGCAAGGATACAAGGAAAATCAAGAAGTGGTTGTAGAAGAACAAATTGAAGAACCTAAAACAGAATCCAAGAAGGCAGTAGCAACAATAGAGTCCATGGAAGAAGCAAAAAAAATTGATTTAGAGGAAATAACAGTAACAGAGTCCAAGGAAGCTTTGATAGAAGAACACAAGGACACACCAAACAAAGAGAACATGAAAGAAAAATGTGTAGAAGAATTTAAAAATGGAGCCAAATGTTGGGAAGTCAAAGAAGATAGAACATCAAGTTAAGGTTGCACCATATCGCCATCCACACCACCATGAGCGACAACATTCTTGGAGGTATGGCTCAAGTCAACAATATTATGGTTCCACATGGAATCATAAGGGCACCAACTATGGTAAATTTTGGTAGAGAAAGCATAGGGATCCTAATTTTCAAAGTGGATCATCAACATCAAGGAAAAAGTGGACCCATCATTCAAGTTATCAAAATACAACAGCAAAATCATGGAGCCAACGGAGCAGATTTGGATACTCAAGTAACAAAATGGCATACCAACATCATCGGGTTTCACTTGGATGGATGGATGATCGAGATTGGTACTAGTTGCTAACATTTCTTAGCAAATCATACTATCAAGTTTCTTCATAAGTTTCGAGGATAAAACATTTGTAAGGAGGGTGGCATGGTAGGGTACCTAGGAATAGATATTTGGGGATATATTATTATATTGTATAAGGGTTGGCATGGGCCACACATAACCCAAGGTTGATTGTATTATAATATTATATTATATTAGTAGTAGGCTCTCCAAAGTAGAATAAGAATATGGATATGTAAATAAGAGATATTTGTCATTGTAATCATTCATATCATTGGAGAATAATCTTATGTAATCATCGTGCCCACGAAGTGGCCTCTCACCTTGGGAGATCTTGTGGAGTTATTCCTTCCTTAAGGATTATTATTGGTGTTTCCCTACCTTAAGGGTATTATCTATCTATCTCTCATTTGTGGATTGTTATTGTGGATAATGTATTGTGGATGAATGATTTGATATTTTTGCATATTGGTGAATGGTTTATGTTAATGATAATAAAGTTATGCAACACTTTAAAAACATAGTTCCCTACTGTTACCAACCCAAATTAGACCATAGTGCCTGTGCAAAATAACTTAGCTGAGCAAAAAATATGGTGACCTCCTTATCAGTTTCCTCATGATACAAATGGTGGTGCATATAAAAATAGTAACAATGCTTTAGTGGCACAGGATCCTAGCTATCAAACAATGGAACAACAACCATATTAGCATCATTCCACAACAAATTCTAATAGCATTTTGATGTATTGGAAATAAAATGAGCATTGTGTAGTGAATCAGATCATGGGTAATCAACCTAAGAAGAATGTACAATCTAACTATAATACCAAGTCTAAGGGAAGGTTATAACTGATGGTCCTTCTATATCACAAGAAAACATGTTCCCTCAACCTCAAATTATGAATGTGAAACAACAACCTATAGTCACATTCAAGGATTCTCCAAATTGGAGAAATTAGCAGACTAAAAAATAATAACCTACAGTCACATTCAAGGATGCTCTAGATTGGAGAAATCAACAAACTAAAATACAACAACCAAGTAGAACATGAAAAAATAGGCCTACTTACCCAGTTGTTGAGAGGTAAAGAAATGATTGGAATGCCAAAAAAACACAAAAGGATTAGCCTATTAACTTGGTGGATCAAAGGAAGAATACTAGCTTGCAAGTTTCTATGTGGGATGCTCTTGCACTGCTAGGACAAACAGATCTCAAAGAATCTCTGAGGCATGTATCTTCAACATCTAAAGAGACTAAAAATCCTATTTAAGAGGCTACAAATATGATGCAAATGGATCCTAATGAGGTACACATACAAACCACACCTCCTATTCTAGATATTCAGCTTGATGAGTGGGAAAATGTGTTATATGGATTTGATCCATATGATAATTTCCAAGATGTAGGCATGGAAACATATTGTATCTTGGAGGAGAAGAGCATGATGCCAAAGGTCATGAAAACATAACAACAAACTAAAGGTGTATGGAAGCTACATTTTGGTGCAACTAAATGTGAGCAAGGTGTTGATGTTAGTGTTGTTTTAACCTCTCCTTCTGAGGAAACATTTTTCCATCTCTTCAACCTCAAGTTCAACGACACTAATAACATGGTAGAGTATGAAGCTATAATTCATGGAATCTTATAGGCAGAGAAAAGAGGTGTGAAACTATTGCAAATTTTTGGTGATTTAGAATTGGTAGTACAACAAGTCAAAGGCCAGTTTGTTGTTGAGGATAAGCTTCTAGAATAATACAAACACAAAGTGCTGGAGCTACTTGAAGTATTTGATGCCTTGAATATCCAAACAATACCCAGGAAGAGCAATCAATAAGCTAATATGATAGCAATTATGGGGGCACAATATGAGTTTCCTATTATTTTCATAGGTAACAATAGTAATAGTACTTTTTTCTTCCCCAAAAGCTTACAAAATAAAATCCCTTTCAAAGTTGGGGTTGGTTAGAGCAGAGGCTTCAGAAATAGTAAGGGTAGGATGTAATTTTACTCCCTTTTTTGTTATGTTCCCTAAGTGTCCCAAGAAACCTCTTGATTCTTGTGAAGCATATTTTATTTTACTATGTTTTAAGATTTTTGTAATTTTACTATTTAGTTTTGTGTAGTCTTCTATTCTGTTTAGATTTGGGCAATTTTTTGTTCCATTGCAAGGATTATTTCTAGTAGTTCTACCTTACAAAGCAAGTATGGAATTCAATTATTGTAAAAATATAAATATGATCAATGACTCTATGGCCAATGGATGCTAAGGATACATGGTCTTCAAGGTTCTTTGCATATTATAGGTATGTGTCCCTTATGAGTCACCAAACTGTTAATAAATTTTGAACCTCTTGCTCTAATATATTAATTATTGCACCAATTTCAAAAGTCTAGTGATATGTGATGCATAAGTTCATATTTGTAGCTGATGGAGTTGAGCGGTACATGCAGATGGCATCTACTTCCCATTGAAAATATGACACCTGCTTCCCATTGAAAATCTAGCGCCTGCTTCCTGTTCAAAATTTGGTGTCTGCTTCTCATTAAAAATCTGGTGCCTACTTCCCATTCAAAATATTGTGCCTGCTTCCCATTCAAAATATAGTACCTACTTACTGTTGAAAATTTTGGTACCTGATTCCAGTTCATTTTTGGTTCCTGATTCCCATTCAAATTTTGGTGCTTGACTCTCATGAAAAATCTATTTTTGACTATTTTCAGTTTTTATCGGTGCCTACACTTGGAAAAGTATTGTAGTTACTTATTTTTTTCTATCTGTGTGTTGTCCACTTTTTCAAAGTGTAACTATTTTAGACATGTGGGTGAAATATGTTACATAGCCTTGTAAACCTGGAATGCAAATATAAATGTAAGTGCAATAAAGATTGTAACTGCTATGTGTAGTTTTGGCTGTAACTACTGTGTGCAATTTTGGCTGTAACTACTGTGTGCAATTTAGGCTATAAATGCAATAAAGGCTATAAATATAGTTTTGTTGTAACTACTGAAAGAGAGTAAAGTTTGTAACTATCATAAATGCAGCAAATTATGAAAAGAGCTAAAATATCTCTTACTATAAAAGATATTTTTTTAGATATTTCAAGGGGTTGATTCATTCCATCACTTGCTGACCTCTATAAAACTACGAGAAATAATACAAAAAAATCTATTTGAGTTGCATTTTGTGTATCTTCAGTTTGATTGGATTGCATGTGGCATTGGCCCTTGGTTCATGCCAACCTTACCTCTTATATTTGATGCATATTTATTTATGTATCGTATTTGTTATAGTGTGTATTTTATGGATTTTTAGGTGGATTAATCAACCCAATTTTTATATTGGCGTATCACCCATTTATATTTTTATTGTTCATATGCTGTAATAGTTTTTTATTTTTTTGTCATCCCTCTCCCTTTTCCTAGTGCAATTTTAGTGTAGTTTTAATTTCATTTCCCAGTTCATGTTATAGTTTTTATTTTCTAAGTTTATTTTTCTTTCCCCTATTTTCCAGTAAGTTTAATCTAGTTCAGTCTAGTTTTTTATTTTTAAGGAGAGCCAATTATTTCTGGAGGTATTTTCCTCTCAGGAAGTACCACATGAGAGGGGGATTCCCATGTTGGTGTTTTACATGGGTGTAGTGTAAGTGTACATTTCAAACATCTAAAAATAGGATAGATACCAGATGGATATCAACAATGATATTTAGATGCCACTAACTATTTTGCACATATCTTTTAATTTATAAAAGCTTATAGGGAAAACCCATACATCTTGCATCATCTTATCCCACATATGGATGCCTAAGTGATTAATTATTATGATAAGAGTTACCATTTTTATTCATGATTTACATACATTTTGTGGTGTTAGCCATTAGTTTGAGAAACACATATTAGATTCATTCCTTATGTTTTAAGTGATTAAAGCATACGGGTTCATTTACATTATACTATCCATGTGAAATTAATGTATTACATACATATCATCTACCATATCATATTACATAGATTAAATTCATAAACAATTGAAAAAATTTTAAACAAGCATTTAAACATTCACCATTGCATCCATATAAGCATACATAGTAGTGCATCTACACATCTAGATCACAACATCTAATCATACATCTATCATCTAGCTAGTGTATATCATCAGTACATCTCATACATATAGCATAATAACCTCATCATATAGGTATTACATCCATCAATGAATCCATAAATCATAACACATAATGCATTTAACAATCCACTTTTATCAAAAATTATAAAATTAACAAAAAAATCAAATAAACAAAATCTCAAGTGTGCCTCGTACCTAGTTATTTACCCTATACACATGGTGGTTGTAATTATTTGCGCTCCATGCAATCCATTAAGATGAGTAAATGACCATAAGAGCATTTGAACCAAATTATTCATTAACAATTGAAATATCTTCACTTCAATCCCCAAGAAGGCCTTGCGGTCAGATTGCTCTATGGGAATGAGGCACTCATTTCATTTCTTATATGATATTTTCATCAAATCATCAAACATAATGATTCATCACATTCCTAAATTGAATTACTATCATATTGATTTCCTAAGAAGGCCATTATGGCTAGATTGCTCCATGGGATAGAGAAGTATAATTACTTTTAATAGTTACAATTATAGTTGTATTAGGACTTTTGCTTAACAATAGTTATCATCTTAAACCATCCAAAATAGTCATATTGGTCAAGCGACTCATCGCTTTCATCACCTACCATTTTTCTCACCGACTCATCGCTTGAGGGGTATTCATAATCAAATAATTTATAATTAAAATCAACAATGGAACACTTAATCATGTTAATTACGTTCGTCCATGAATCATTGTAAAAAACAATCATGCCCCTACTTGGGGTAGAAAAAAATCAAATTAATTAAACCAATGCTTGGCATTTTTGAAGCATGAATGTAAGTCTTTACCTCTTCATGACTGAAAAATATCCAAGATCAAGTAGGCCTAAAGCAAAAGGTTGTACTTGAATAAATTTCTTTAACTTATCAAAGATAATTATTTCGAGATGCGTATCCTTTCCATGATTAGGGAATCTAAAGTTGACCAGATCAATGAAAATAAATCAACCTAAAATCTAGCATTAGGTTGTTTGTTTTTGCTCAGTATTGTATTTTCCCACAACACATCTCAAGAAGGGTCATATGTATACACCTAAAATACATCATGTTGAGGAGGATACTCATATGGACACCTCTTTAGGCCATGCAACTCGTATTTTACCTTTCTAGAATATAACAATGGTTTTAACCACTTAATTAAGGTAGCCTAGTCCTATTCATCTATAGTCGTTGATGTTATCAGTGATGGCCACTGCTACCATTGATTTTGTGAGTGGCCATGGGCTAGCTGCTAATATTAATAGCAGCTAGATCCATAGTCATGCCTATTGATAGTAATCGAGTCTATAATAAAATCGAGCTACCTGAGCCGAGTAAAATCCATAGGAATCCAATAAATTATTGAACGATTGTCAAATAAAAGCATCTAGAAGCTTCCTCTCAATGACCATAGCCTAATAGAATCTAATTCTTGGCTTCCTAGAGAATCTAGAAGGAGAATTTGGGAGTCTATTTAAGGTCCCAAATTTACAAGAGAAGTCTGGGAATAATTCATGTGCAATTGCCATAGCAAAGCTCTACCAAATTGAGAAGAAAATTTATATCCCTTTGAGGTGCAACGAAGTGTTGCCCAATTGTGCAATGACATATGTATTTTCAATGGAGATCATCAAAGCTTGAGGATCAAACTATTTGTCTATTCAAACATCTAATTTCCATAGATTGAAGCAAATTCTACAACCAAATTGTGTTCAGAGACACAAGCGATCCTTGCACATCAATTTAGCATCAAAATTGATCATCATCAAACCCAAAAAATAGAGAACAGAGCTTCTATCCCATAGACACTATTTTCAACAGTAGCCCGCAGGTTCCACCACTGATGTTGACAATGGCTAACAAAGTTCACCACCCAAATTGATAGCGACTACAATATGATTTATTAGTTATTATGATTTTGTCTATATATTAGTAATTAGATGTATTTATTTGATTTCCTAACTTAGATTAAAAGTATTTATTTTTAGTTTTACGCATTTCATTTCAGTATTTTCATGCATCTTATAATTTTTTGGTAAGTAGTGATTGTATTTACAGCGGGTTTTAAATAGGATCCCAAAACCTAATTACATAAGCGATGGGCCTAGGGCATCAATCCCTTGAAACTAAAAACCACAACAGAAATCCTGCCCAACGGGAACAGAAAGCATGAAACAATCCCTTTCAGTGGGAAACAACCAAATTTGAAAGAAAGTAGTTTTGGATATCCCGCCCAGTGGGGAGTAGCCGAAAACCACCATCGAGTAGATCCCGCCCAGCAGGAAGCAGAGAAAAACTGTTACAATAAAATCCTGCCTCACGGGAAGCAGTCAAAAACCACCAAAGAGAGAGTCCCGCCTAGCGGGAAGCATCTGAAACCCATCTCAGTGAAGATCCCGCCCAGCGGAAAGCTTCAAAAAAACTCCACCAGGAAAATCCCGCCATCCGAGAAACCAACAGAAAAGAGAAAATCCCGCCCAGTGGGAAAACCAACGGATTTGGTGAATCCCGCCCTGTGGAGAAACCATCCCGCCCAGCGAGAAACCATCCCGCCCAGAGATAGGGGGATCCCACCCTATAGGAAGCCGAAAGCCAACAAAGAGGAGATCCACCCCCTCCAAGGACAAACCAGATGCCCAGGGTGTCCACCAAGGAGCAGAACTAGCACGAAGAAGCCTCCAAGCGGGAAGAACAGCAGCCACAGGATCCCGTCGAGGATTCACAAGCAAAGGGGGAAAGAGGCCCCCCCAGACCACCCCCAAAGCTGTGAGGACCTCAAGGGAGACCCCAGGAAGCTATCAAAACCCTAAACCATCACCCCCATCGCTCAAAGAAATGCAGGGGACCAGATCCATGCGAATAACCTGCAAAAAACCCTAGGGGGAAGCCTGAGGGAAAAAAGGGAAGGGATCCCCAAACAAACAGGGATCCCTGGGAAGCACCAGGCCAAAAAAACAACCAAGGAAACCCTAGCCGACTGGGAGGGGCACAAAAAGTGGAGAAGGATCTCCCCCCAGGAGATCATCTGCAAACAACCACTCCCAAGGAGGGATGACCTGGGTTGATCCAGGGACTGGGCAAGAACTATTATTTACCCACGACTCATGCATCTTATAATTTCTTTACATATTGGATTCATGTTTTACAATAATCATGAAATGGAATCATCTTGAGAGGCTTGAATCTTGTTATTGATGTCTTATAGATTTCATTATGTGTAGGTCACTGGCCTTATAGAGAGCATATCATCTTCAAGATCATATTAGTTCATTATGTGTAGGTCACTGGCCTTATAGAGAGCATATCATCTTCAAGATAATATTAGTTCTTCAAGGTGGCATCATAAAGTGGAGGTCACCAAAATAATCCCTTAAGAATTAGTTCATGGGGATTCTAAAGATCTATTGAGACACCTATCATTTGAATTATTGATTGTAACATGTATCAAACTAGTTAATCCCTCAGAGGGATATCTTGTAACCTTGATGTAAAGAGAAATTTTCAAACATGAATAAATAAGGACATCATTTCTTTTATCTCTTTTGCTTTGCATTGGTTATATGATGTTATCTTGTCAATTTGATTTCATACTTCTTTAGGTGTTATATTTTTAGAAATCTTATACTCAATGAACATTTTATAGCACCTTCTACTCCTTAAGTGCTAAATAAGAAAATGGACATGCCACTTGGCACTTCAAGAAATATTCTCCTCCATTTAAGGGAGTCAACAATCAACATTTAGGGAACAACATTTATGTCTTCGCATTCAACTTTGGGGTCTGCGTGCACAGGGTCAAATTATAGTGTGTAAAGAAGGTGATAGAGCCTTCAATACTCTGATCAACCAAGGTCAAAGGAAAAAATAAAAAAGGCACCATATTTGGAACATTAAATACAATCCAGGTTCCAAGCAACTTCATTGGAAGGTACAGTAAAAGCAACGACATCAATATTGCAGCATTTCACATTAAAAATAAGTGTCGATTATTACTTGATATAAGGTAAGGTTTACTCCCATATTATGTTCTTTCATTTCTTGGGAGTTATAAGGTTTAAAAATTAGATAAATTGAATCATATTGAAAGCCATACCTCAAAGGGAATAATTTATCAAGCTAATATAATATTTGCAACATTAATCGTAGAAGTAATAAGGGTTTCTACTAGAGATTAATCTTAAATATTGGAAAATATTATTATGGTCTAATTTTTCCAAAATTAGGGAGTTATAAGGTTACTACATCAAATTAATTTATTGGAAATTAGATTCAATTAAATTAAATCCTAAAGGGATATTAAAGAGAGGTTTATCAAAGCATTCAAAGGTTGGAAATTTATAATTATATTGTCACAAACCTTCTCAATAGAGACAAAAGAGATCCAACATTAAAACCTCTTTAAATTTGGAAAAAGTTCTTATTTCAATAGAAGCAATAAGGGATAATAAAAGTTGATTTTGATACTTACAAAAACTTTACAAAATCAACCAAAATTGAACTACAATTTATAAAATCACTATATCTTATCCAAAACATACTAGGGAGTCATAAGGCATTCTACAAAACTTGGTGATATCAATATTTATAAAATATTATCAAGTTGCAAAATATAAGCTTTCTACAAAAACTAAAAATCCTTAATAGTATATACTACCATTACTAGAAAGACATAAAGAAGCCTACAAAAACTAAGGATTAACAAAGGTTTTTATCAAATCAAGATTATGTACTTCTGTTAGGAATCATATATCCTAATAAGGAGTCATAAGGTAGACTATGAAGAAAATCCTATATCATTTCTTCTACATCTTCAAATGGGAAAAGGAATGTCATATAATTAATGTGAAATTTGCTCCAACAGAAACCAGTCTACAAAACATGAAAAAATATGGTACATTGACTTAGGACCCAGTCATCATATGACAAGAAATATACAATGGTTTGACTATCTTGAAGATGCTAAAGGCTACATATTAAGAATTACAGATAGCCAAACTTATCCCATACATGGATATGGATGTGTGACACCTAGAAAATCATTTTTAAATCTTCTACTACAAAAAGTATTGTATGTTCCTGGATTAACATTCAATCTCATTTTAGTAAGCAAGTTAGTAAAAGATAACTATATGATCAACTTTGGATACATGGATGGAATTAATACACGTCTCATCATGAATCAAGGTGAAGTAAAAGCAATAGGATAAATCCATGGAAATACATATATCCTAGATTCAATGAAAATCTCACAAGATATTGTGATGTTTCAAAATGATGCTAACATATTTTCAAAGGAATAGGTTGAAGAAAATGAGCAATACACCACAAAGGCAAGCATAAAAGAATTAGAATCAATAATATGAGAGGACAAGTGCACCATGCTCTACTCAACCATCAAAAATTAGAACCAAATGAAGATACTTGTAAAGAGAACAATAAAGGTGGTTGTATAGAAGACAAGGATGATGAACTTGAACAAGCCAAAGATCATTCAAAAGAGGAATATCCACATTGAAGACTAAAATATTAAATACCCAAATATTGTAATATAGGGAGGTGTTATAAATAGATTATATTACATCATTTAAGTCATGTAAATGTACCTTTCTTGGTATAGACTAAGGACATTATATTACTTTAGGGGGAAGCTATCTCGTTACTTCATGCAATGTAATAAATGCATAAGTGTAAATGTGTAAGTTGTATATGTGCAATATGTCCCTTGTACATATAGGTAGAGTATTGGACAAGGAACCTCTCTTCCTATATAAAAGTCCATAGATATCATAGTATAATATGTGGTAGTGTTGGTGCAAAATCTGCCTTTGGTTACATTTGCACCCAAGACTTTGCCAACATTGAATGATTAGGTTTAAAATAGAGATTACCCAACTCAATCTCCTTATAAGGCTGGTTCCTTACTTAGTTGTAGAAAAAGATGAAAGAGTAGAGTATATAAATAAAGGGAAATATAGCTATTGCTAGAAATATCAAAGGGGTACAGGTTAGACAACAACAAGGAAACAAATATAGTTTTTGTAGATAAGTATTATTTAAACCATCAAGTAAGAACAACCAGTTCTCTGGTGCAAATTAAAACAACTATAAACCTACTAGAATCATTAACTTTAGAACTAGTGGAACTCAAAGCATATAAATATAGAGACATAATTAAAATGATTTGCATTAAATGTAACTTATATAGAATTTAACATTCATACATACATGGTTAAACACCAATGAGCTAGAATCTAGAATGAGGAGTATTTTATTGCTTTCAGAAGTTTGTATACATTACCTTGTAAACGTCCAAGAGTTGAACCTTTGTTACAGTCACTCATCCTATATATACATCTTCTTACAACAAAATAACTAAAGTTTGTTACAATGATATACCAGTTGGCTCATTTTGGTAAGATGTTGCACAATACCATCAAAACAAGAAGGAACAGAGTAGTGGGGTATTCAATGGAAAATAATTAATATTTTTCTGTTACTGCACACTTGCATCAATCTTCTCAAAGATGTAATGGCCCAACTATCTTCTACTCCTTCATTTAGCTTGTCGGCCAGTGAAAACTGGATCGGTCACAAAATCATGACCGATTGTGAAATCATGACTATTTTATACCTTCTCATATTTTTGGGCTCTCGACTAGTGAAAACTGGACTGGTTGTGAAATCATGAATGTTTTCTATCTTCTCATATTTTTAGGCTCTCAGTTAGTGAAAACTGGACCAGGCATGAAATCATGACTATTTTTTGCCTTCTCATATTTTTAGGCTCTTGGTCAGCAAAAACTAGACCGATCATGAAATTGTGACTATCTTCTAAACTTAGCAAATTTTTGAAAAGTCTCTTCACTCCCCTTAGTGTAGTTATTTTTACCTACATTATTGGTGCATCCTGGGGAATTATGCTGGCATAATATAAGAATCCAAATCCTTCATCCATTGGGAATTGGAGTAAAAAGAAAAACAAAAAAAAGGAGGGATATACAGCAAAATATTATTTCTTATTTAGTACAACTATTCTTTTGGGGTGTCTTATTCAGTTGATTTCCCAACTTCTATTGCTGCCTAATTGCTCGTTGAGGCTTTTTTGACCTTCTTTTATTTTTCTAGTTTCTAGACAACCTCATTGTAAGTGGTGCAAGTCTTGTTCCAAATATCTTCATATGGGTTCGAAGTTTCCATGAACATCTTATATAGATATTCTAACTCTTAAAATTTATTGTAAGACAAAACCTTCAAACTCAAGAACAACTTGTGCAGACAGTTGTTGATATGGGTAAGATCTTGAGCCATGCTAAATATTTTATCTTCTTAGATTGGCTCTTCCCAACTATCTATTTCTTATTCATCCTCTATAAAAGCTTTTTAGGAATATTTAAGCCCATATTCTTCTAAGATATTTGAATTTTCATCCCAAAACCTTGGTAAACCATAATTCTCTGCTAGACTCAAATGTTTTAAAATCCTCTTAGATTTTTCTTTGAGTTCTTGAATTATCTTAGCACTTTCTATTTTGGCTTGCGACCATGCTTCATCTTGGGCTTTATTTCTAACCCTTGCCTACATGCTTTCAACCAAAACTTGTATCTTTGTTGCTATAGATAGTCTTGCTTACAAGAAGGTAATAGATGTGGTGAACTCATATTCCACCCAACTCAGTGTTTCCTTAATATTGGCCAGGTATAGTAATGTAGGCCTCACTTTCAAGCCCATTTTATGTATATCATTGAAAATTTCCTTTTTGACTGCCCTGGCCTTTTCTTTGGATAATCCAACGGTTTTGCCCATTCCTTCTTGGATTTGTCTCTGGAGATCTTCCACTTGTTTACTCAAAACCTAAATTTGTTCAAAAACCTTTTTTTATTCTTCTTTATACTTGGCTGCTTTATTGAAACTTTATTCCTACTTCTTAGCCTCATTTTTTAGAGCCTTTTCAATATTTTTTTGCTCACTCAAGGCTGCTTCCAAATATTTCCATACCTCTTCAGTTTTGAGGTATTTCTCTTTGTAATACTTTGTGTTTAAGTATATGGTACCCATGTGGGCCTAGGATTTTTTCCATTCATCTTCCATAGGTAGCTAAGTGATGTCTTTAGTGACTATCTGAACTTGGTAATCTTCCAGAGTAATTTTCCCTTTAGGCTTCTGTACCAATGTCATCATATTTATTGTTAAGCATTGCATACTAAGGGGATCCAGAGCTACTACCTCTTTGGTACAAGCTATATTATTGTAGGCTTGAGTGCAGCAAGATTTCCACCAGTATGAGACGTTATGGTTGGCTTTCTTCATTTTATTGAGCTTAGAGATGGTGGGGTGACTTTTAGAAGAGGAAGCAGGGATAGATTGAAAGCTAGAGAAATGGATAGTATGGGGGAAAGAAACATTGACCAAGGTGGCATACACATTTAATTGTCCTATGAGGAGATTTATGGGAGCAATTGAGGATGCTTTTGGATCAGATTGGGTTTGAGATGCAGGTGGTGGCTATGATAGTGGAGGTTTCTGATTGGAAGGAGAGGAAACATCATATTTAGGAGTAGAATGAGAAGGGGATTCTCTTTGGTATTGAGAAGAGGATGAAGTATAAGGGATAGAAATCATACCTAGTAATTTTGATGGCTTTTATGGATTTGTACCTTCGATACTTGGTGGCTCTTCAGTAGATCTTGATATTTTGGTAGGAACTGATTTCTTTACTAGAATTGACCCCTCAACAGGAATTGGTTCCTTAACTGATTCATTTGGTTCTGGAGCACTAACATCATGATTTTTAGGAGGCTGTTATATATTTTCTTCTATAATTTATTTTGCATCCCCTATTTTAGAATATGCATTAGTTTATTTCTACCTACTTTTCTTCTGCTTCCTTGCTTCCATTGACTTTGATTTCCTTTTTTTGAAGATGAGGGGTTTATCATCATCATACTATTTATCATATGTAGAAGGGGGAATGACTTTAGGACTTATTTTATTAGGAACTTCTTGTTGCTATGTGGCAATTCCCTTCCCTTTATCTTGACTTGGCTTCTCCTTTTCAATGGTAGGAGGGTTTTTCTCTAAATTTCCATGATAACTGAGTGGAACCTTATCTGCTAGAGTTTTTGACCATGTGGTAAAGTGCTGGTCATATCAAAGGGAAAGATCATTATCAACCTTTATTCCCCACTTGGAAGTGCTTATATTAATTTGTACTCTTATCATCCACCCAACAGGAATTTTGGCTGATGTCCACTCTGGTCCCTTCTTGGACATTCTCTTTATAACCTTTTCTTGCAACACATGTTTCTAATTACCTTTGGGGTTATAATATATCACATGTTCATAGAAATTGTGCCACAATGGCAATGACTAAATCTATTCTATATGCCATTCTAGCACTTAATATTCTTCATTATTCTTGCCATGTTTATCAATTTCTCTATCAGATAGATGAAATATTTTGAAGAGAATTTTGTTTAAATAAGTCTACCTTTTTGCACACCTATTGAGGGGATCATATTTCCACCTCTATGGCAGTTCTACTAACTTTATATTCTTCAAGGCTCAAGTTATTCACTCATGATGCCATTTCTTAGATACAACTATTCCTTCAAACTAGAAAGGTATAGGGCACGTACCAATTTTACCAATTCCTATTTTAAACTTGTAATTGATATATTTCATTTGCCTCACATACTCCAAGGTAAATAATCGATTTTGTGATGTAGTGTGGGAGTAGGAAAGGTTTTCCTGTAAAACCATACAATCTGGTAACCACACCCTGTGTCAAAATGAACCAGTCACCTTCTTTTGCATGAGGGTGTTGTAAAATATCTCGTACTTTCTAGGGGAGTCTATGTATTTCTCCATACATATTTTTCAAATCAGGGCCCAGGATCTCCCTTTTGAAATTATAGTATGATTCGGTCTTTGAAATCACCGTTGTCCATTCATATACTGGTAAAATTTTTCTCTTTATCTTTATCAATCATAGATATGAAAGAAAGTCACTTTGATTGAAAGAAGAAAATCCATACTAGATAAGACAAAAACCTAAAAGTCACCTAAGAACCCTTCTGTATTTTGGACAATCCTTTGTGTAATTGCTGAACCAAGTAATATAACCAATCAAAGAAAATTGGTATAATGTGCTCATCTATGAAAAAATAGCATAGAACTTAGGGTTTGAGAAGCACTGAGCCACCATAATATGACACCCATGCACCTCTGAATATGATTCTAGGCCTGCCCCCATAGCTAACATGGAAAACAATTCTTTGTTCTTGAGTTTTGATAAGGGGATGGGTGTTTCTGGTAGAGTCCCTCCTATAGGATGTTCTAGAAATTACAATTACAAAAAAAACTTGATGTTTTGGGTGAGAGTATAGTATTTAGCTTACCCAATAGGGTTAAACAATATGGGTTTCAAGGCTGGATTCCTGTAGCCAGCAAAGGCACATATAATAGCATCAGGATCCAGAGTAAAAATTACATCCCCCTTATAATCCCTAATAATTATTTTCTTGGCATCATAGAACTTTGTCATAGCTCTAATCAACTCAGGGCAGGGGTGGATGGGAGCACAGACATACCAGGAGAGTAAATAATAGTAAGGGAAAGTGCTTGGGCATGAGGGAGTCACCTTTTTAGCTACTCTAGCTAACACATCCTTCCGGATATTTTTGGGTTTCTCTAGGTGATGATCGTATCTATTATCATAGCATTCGAATATATAAACTTGACATTATTTTGTCTCTTCTTACATGTTTTTGTAGTAGCTAAGGAAGATCCTACCATGGTTGCTTGTTGTTAGATACTATAAAAAATTTCTAGGAAGGAATCACGAGAAGCTAAAGTTTTGAGTGAAATTAGAGATAAATTTTGTATAGAAACTTCTTCGAAATAGCAAAGGTGTGAGAAAAGGGGCTTCCACAATGTAAATAAGGAGCACATGCATGAGTTAGGGCACCATGCGATAATTGCAGTAGGTGGTTTATGTTTTGCAAATAATTTCTAAAATGTGAGATTGAAGATAAAAGAATGAGAGAATTTGGATTTTTGCATAGCTTACCCCCTCAATTGGTGAGTGAGTTTGCAAATGGATCTCATGAGCCAATTGAAAAATCTATACAAATGAATGGTGGATGATATGAATGATGTAAATGTGATACTATATTTTACCCAATGCTATGAAGGGGATTGGTCAAAATGTGAAATTTTGCATCTATTTGTGCCCCAACAGATGAATTTTTTTGTGAAAAATATGTCTATATTTACCCCAACATATGAAAGGTTTTATGGAAAATGTGATGAAAAATGTGTCTGTTTTTGCCCCAACAGATGAAGGGTTTTTTGGAAAATGTGATGAAAAATCTGTCTATTTTTACCCCAAAATATGAAGGATTTTGTCAAGTAAATATGTCATGATCATGTAAGATGTATCCCATTGTGGGAAAGTAAAAAAAAAATGTGGTTGACCCAAATTTGGGGTGATTCGATGCTACTGAAAAATGTGCCTTCCGGTGTCATTGATATGCAAGGATGAATATGCAAAAATAAAAGTAGTCAACTTCGAAGGACCAACTAGTGACTGTCAAATAATTTATATGATAGGAACCAATCACCCTAGCTAAGGCCAGTTTCCATGATGACTATCAAGGAGATGTGAAATGATGAAATGTGATTTAATCCATGTTTTAAGCCCCATGAACTAGGACATCATTGATAGTTTTTGTGCAAACTGTTATTGGCAAGGTTTCATAAAAAAAGTGAAGTACCAAATGTGATTGTGATTTCCAACAAGAAGATTTGGAATGATGAAAATGACCAAGTTTCCTTATGGTATGTTATTCATCCTACCGAATTGCATGGATGCAAATCGCTGCAATCGCCAAGTGTATAGAATAACCCACTAGGTACAAGGTTCACTTGAATGTTGTTTGAACTTGTAAAATATGCAAATTATGATGTGGATGATGTGAAGATGATGTATTAATGGTGAGAATGATGATTACAATTATTTTGTGAAGATTTGGACCATTTTGGAGTGCTTTCGTAACTTGCTAGGCATATTTATGATTTATGGTCACAAATGAAATTTATGCATCCAAATCAATTGGAATATTCACAAAACCTATTAATATGATGAAATAGATATGTGGATGAAATATGGAGTGATTTGGTTGGGATAAGCCACTATTTTGTAAAAAAATATCTTTTTGTCAAAATTGATGCCAAACATCTATTGACACTTTTGGCATGTAGAGATGCTCGCCAGTGTTTGGGAATTTTGAAAATATCCTAGTGCACTTAAGTGCACCAAGAAATACCCATGGGCATATCAAGGTGCCTGAAGTAGCTATAAATAGCTGGTATAATGAGAAATAAAGCTCATTTATGCGTTTGTGAGTTTGAGAAGTTATGTTTGAGAGAGTGGAGTGGGTTGAGGTGAAGTGAATCAAGAAAAAAAGCTATGGTGGCAGAGGGAACATATGCAGGGGCTGAAGCTAGGACCAGAGTGCAGGTTTCTAAGGTAATTCCCTATTCTATGTATTGTGCAAAAATTTTGTGTTTTTGTGATTTTTTTGGAACATGTGTAAATGACAAGTGTTTTTTTTTGGTAAATTAATAATTATATTAAAAAATAGGGCATTTGAAAGGTGCCCCAATGCCTTGTACATCAAAGGAGCAAAAAGGAGCAGATGAAAAGAACCCACAGAACTGCTTGCTGAAACAAAAAATTACATCCTCAAACTAAAAGGAACAAAAAGAAGCAGCCTTTGACAGAAAGGAACAAAGAGAAACAGGCAGAAATATGACAGCACCCAAAAAGAAGTGATCCTCCACCACAGAGGAACTCAAAAAGAAGTGATCCTCCACCATAGAGGAACCCAAAAGTAGAGGAAAAGCCTTCAGCCATCAAGGGGGATGTCCATCTGCATGAGAGACGAAGCAACACCTTCCAGGCCAGCATCTTTTGCATCTATTTTTGAAATCTCTTTAGTACTATCCTTAAGAATAGTGGTACAGGCATCCTTAGCGATCTCCATTACATCATCATCGTTGACAACATCTTTGATGTCAATTTTGGTATCAAAGGATACCTCAGCACTAGCCAAGACTGGAACATTATCAAAATTGTCACAGAAAAACAAGAGGCTTAGTGCATGGCGCTGTTCTTTGAGAGTTGATATCGCCTTTCCAATGGCCAAATGAGCAGTTTCAAGATGATCAATGGTGGCTGAAGTTGCATGCACAACCAACTTGTGAAGATACCTTTCAACTAGGTCAGGAGAATTAGACTTATCCTTTGGAGTTTTTACAGAGGTGGACGGAGGGGTTTTGGCAATTTCTTTGTGTTTCAGCCTCTGGGAACTACGGACAGGGGTCATTTCAACTTTGGCCTTCTTCCTGGTGGAAAAATCAGAAATGGATTTACCCCCTTTGTCTTTTCTTTTGGATCTGGTATTTTTTGGACTCGGGGTTGAGGAAGAATTCTCTTCCTCAGACTCAGGGGCAGGAAGGTTACCTGAAGGGAAATGCAGAAGGAGGAACTTGTATAGGACTTTAAAAAGACCCTGGTGACAAGGTTTGGCCTCATATTTCTTGGAACGATTGGTAGTGATAGTATAGTCCATGGACCAGAATAAGGCGGCAGGAATGTTCATCATTTTTGAGTCCCGAAAGTGATTTACAAAGGCTAGATGATAACAACATAGTTGGGACTCGGGGTTGTCACAAGTAAAATATTGCATTATAGGCTTTAAAATTTCTTTCCAGGGTGTTGACAAGTGATGGCGAAACAAACCTTTTTTTACCTTCTTGTGGATAGGTGATTTTTTTGAAATGTGTCAACTCCGCCTCCCAGTTGTGCTTGTTTCTTCTGATAACTTTTTCGTCCAAATCTTGCCCCGTCAGGTCCACCAGTAGCTCGAAGGAAATCTGGAACTGGACGCCATGGATGGAAACAAAGCCATTGTCCCAAGTTGTCATGAAAGCCTTAGTAACCTCCTCATCCACACCGTAGAACATGTTGAAGAAATCAATGATTCCTTTTTTATCTTTAAACATATCAGTGGAAATGGAATCCAGTTCAAGAGTCTCAGGCTCAATGAAAACAACTTTCCCTTCCTTCATGATTGCAAAAGGAATTAAGGAAGGAAAGAAATTGAAGGTAAAAAAACACAGGCCTAAAGGAACAGAGACAGAAATATGCATCCACTGATAAAACCACAACAGGAATAAATAGAAAGTAATACTTGGCCAAAAAGGAAAAAACTGCCAGAAAGGATAAGATTGGTTAGGGCAGTAGGCACGACACAAAATAGGGTGATAAAGGTGGGTAGGAGCAATAGGGAAAAACACCATCCCATGGAAAATGGAGCTTCTGGTAATACTGACGCAATGAAGCCAATGAGAAAAGTAGGCACGATAACCAAAAAGGATTGGGATGCTCATCCCAGGAGGCCTCGGGAGAATGCGAAAGACAAAGCGTTGAGAGAGGGTTCTCAAAAAGGCAAAAGGACAAACATCATTCCACACGAGAAAGAGATGATTTAAAAATAAGGTGGACCTAACATCGGGATTCCTCATGGAAACAATTATCAAAAAATAAGGGGCATATATGAGAGGCGGCGGAGAACTTGGAAATATAAACATAGAACCCCTTTTCAAAGAAAGATAATGCAAATGATGAATAAAATCTCCATTTTGGATTTTATTTGGACTTTGGACATGGACCCAATGAATCACGAAAAAAGGGATTCTTGGGCAATGGAATAATCAAGGATTTTGAGATTCATCATGACTGATAGTATTTTGATCACATTTGACCAGCTCGACAACTTCATTGGGGAGGACATCCATCCAAGTCATCAATCCTTGTGCATTAACGCCAATGTTGGCCAATTTGTCAGCCACAAAATTGCCCTCCCTGAAAGTGTGTTGAACCACAACATTGACTTGTTGGCGAAGAATTTGCTTGCTTTCTTCAACAAGATTCTTGATCCTCCAGCTGCTGGGTTTGGAGGTTTTTAGGTAATTAATGATATTAAGAGAATCTCCTTCAACAATAACTTTTCTTGGAATATATTTTAAGAACTGAAGACCTCTCCACACCGCTTTAGCTTCAGCAGAATGATTGGACAGGATTCCTAATGGTTCGAAAAAGGCAAAAATGGAATTGCCAAGATGATCACGGAGGATTCCTCCAGCTCCTGCGATGCCAGGATTACCTTTTGCAGCACCATAAAAATTAAGCTTAACCCACCCCACTGGAGGAGGCTGCCATTTAATGTTGGTCCTAGATGAGGAATGATTAGCAGGGCTTGGGATATCAATGAAAATATTACAAGAATTCAGGATAACCTTCTCAAAAGGTGAACAAGGAAAAGGATCAAAAGGAGCAGCAAGGGCATTCTCCTTAGCATAAAGGATAATTTTACTAGCAATAATGTTGGCATCCAAGGCTTTCATGTCAAAAATTATTTTATTGCGTTCTAGCCATATTTTCCAAAGGAAATGTTGCAAACAAAACTTCCAAAGTCCTCTGAGGATAGGATTTTTGAAAGGATTTGGCCACTGTTGGAACAAGTCGACAATGGAAGGAGGGCATGCCCAAGCGATCTTGAAAGTGAGGAAAAGTTTGTTAATCACCATTCTTGAGAAGGAACAAAATAAGAAAAGGTGAGAAGTAGATTCCCAATCAGAGAGGCAAATATGGCATCTGTTAGGCAAAGGAATGCCCCTTTTTATGAGGTTTTTCGTAGTTAGGATGCGATCTTGGATGCATAACCAGGAAAAGGAGGCAATCTTGGGGATCAAATATTTGGTCCAAACAAGCTTGAATGGGATAGGATTTTCAATAATGTTGAGGGAGAGCAAATAGGCTGACTTGACAGTAAAATCTCCAGAATCAGTAGGTTCCCAAATAGGACAATCAGGCTGGTCATTTAAAGGAATTTTGATAGAGGAAAGTTGATTATACAAACAAGATATTTCATTATCATGATCAGGGACATCAATCCTTCTCCATATCTTATGACCATTGATACAAGAAATGAAATTTACCACTAAAGGTCCAACCAACTGATTAGTAATGTTCCTCAACCTTTGAAACATAGGATTCTGATTAAGAGGTCGGTCCCCAATCCATTTGTCATCCCAGAAAGAAATAGATATGCCATTACCAAGTTGCCACCTTAGACCTTTGATCAGGAGAGAACGAGCTTCACAAATAGACTTCCAGAAAGTAGACCCGAAGTAGGGACCTCTCCATGAAGGAAATGGGAGTCCTGAAGGTATTTCCTCTTTATGATCTTGACCCAATGAACATTCTCGTTAGAAACCAAATGCCAGGCTTGTTTGGCAAGAAGAGAAATATTGAGAGGAAGAATTCTTCTGAGCCCTAAACCTCCCTGATATTTAGGCTTACACACTTTATCCCAAGCAACCAGATGAAATCTGTGTTTATTTTCAGATCCTGTCCAGAGGAAATGTTTTTGGATTTTTTCTATTTTTTTGTAAACACTCACAGGAGCTTTGAACAGAGAAAGGAAGTAAATAGGAATACTCTGAAGGTAAGCCATGGTGAGAGTAATTTTCCTCGCTTGAGATAAAATATTACTCCTCCAAGTGGTAAGTTTTTTTTGTAGCCTCTCAATGACATTGTCCCATAAACTATCTTTGACATTCCCAGTGAAGAGTGGTAAACCCAGATAAGTTGAAGGTAGAGGAGCTATGGAGCAATTAAGGATGTCAACAATGATGTTCTGTCTTCTTGGAGGAGTGTTAAGGAAGTAAAGTTTACTCTTTTGAAAATTTATCCTTTGACCTGCAACAAGCTCATATAGGAAGAGTATCCGCTTGATGATCTTTGCTTCAATGATAGAAGCAATCGTAGACAACAGAGTATCATCAACAAATTGTTGATGTGTGATAGGATCGCATTGAGAAGTCATCTGGATTCCAGAAAGGAGACCAACATTTTTTGCTGCAATTATTGATCTTCCTAAAGCCTCAGCCACAATTATAAATAAGAGAGGAGATAAAGGGTCTCCTTGCCTTAGACCTCGACTGCTTTGAAAATATCCTACAGGAGAACCATTGATGAGGACAGAAAACCAAGCAGAAGAAATACATCCTTTAATTAGAGAAATCCATTCAGGATGGAAGCCAAACTTGCTCAGGATAGCAAAAAGGAAATCCCAGTTTAGTCTGTCATAGGCCTTGTTCATATCTAGTTTGAGAAGGAAGGCAACTTTTTTGTTGATTGAGACTGAGTGAATTGCTTCATGCACTGAAATGATGCCATCCAGGATTGATCTACCTTTGATAGAACTTCCTTGGCTCTGATTAATAATCAAAGGCATGACTTCCCTCATGCGAATGGTGATGGCTTTTGTTAGAATCTTGTAAATGACATTGCAAAGACTAATTGGCCTGAAATCATTGAAATTACTTGCATTAGGATTTTTTGGTATGAGCGCAATGAATGTGGAATTGAAACCCCTTGGAATGATTTTGGAGTGTTGGATCTCTCTTATGGCTTTGCAAACATCCCTGTTGACAAGATCCCAAAAGGCTTGGAAGAACCTAGGGGAAAAGCCATCCGGGCCAGGAGCCTTGTCAGGATCCATGGAAAACAAAGCATCTTTAATTTCCTCATCAGAAAGAGTAGCAATAAGTCTGCTATTGATATTATCAAAAATAATATGAGGAATGAATTGAAGGAAGAATTCCTTTGCCACCTGGGAATTTGGTCTGTTCTCTTCCTGAAGTAGTTGCATGAAATGGGAAACACCTTCATTCCTGATTTCTTTGATATCATTGATGATCTCTCCATCCTGGATACGGATTTCTTTAATTTTGTTATTGCTTCGATGTCTCATGGTAGAAGTATGGAAGAATTTGGTGTTAGAATCTCCTTTTTGGAGCCATAAGTCATGAGATTTTTGTCTCCAGAAAATTTCTTCACATTGGAGAATATTGTGATACTTGGCTAACAATTCCTTCTCTTATTTTTTTATCTCAGTAGTATAATCACCATTCTCCTGATTATTTTTTTCAATCAAAGATAACCTCAACATTAAATCCTGCTTATTGTGGAAAAGGTTGCCAAATATATCTCTGTTCCATACTTTGATATTCTCTTTAATGATTTTGAGTTTCTGAGCCAAAATAAAGGAAGGTTTTCCTTGAACATCAGTTTGCCACCATTGATTGATTCTTTCCTTGAAATCAGGATGCTGCATCCACATTGCTTCAAACCTGAAAGGGGTTTTGTAGATTTTTGGATTATTTGTGTCTAAAAGAATGGGACTATGGTCAGAGCCAATTTTAAGGAGTGATTGAAGAGTGGCATCTCCCCAATTGTCAAAAGCTTCCTGGGAGAACAACACCCTATCTAATTTAACTTGAATTAGCTGGGATCCACACCTTCTATTTGACCATGTGAACTGATTGCCTTTTAAATTAACATCCATAAAATTTTGTGCATTGATAAAATCCTGGAAGTCCTCCATACTCTTAGAAAAAGAACCAACTCCTCCCCTTTTATCAGAAGGAAACAGAGGGGTGTTGAAGTCACCAACGAGAATCCAGGGAAGGGTAGGAAAAGCACTTCTGATTGAAGATAAAGTATTCCACATGTGAAATCTCCCAAAAATGGAATTGGGAGCATAGATGTTAGTCAGAACCCATGAACAATTGTTGTCTTTATCAAAAAAATTAATGCTCAAAATCTCATCATTGGAATGGATGAGATTTCCTTCCACAAGAGAAGGATTCCATAGGCATAAAAGACCTCTAGATGCACCTTTGGCGTTGCAAGCACATAAATCACAATTTTTCCAAATAAAATTGTAGATATTTTTATCAAGAGGTTCACTAACCTTGGATTCTTGAATCACAAAAATAGTCGGTCTGATTTCTTTCCTTAATGATTTAGCAAGCCATTGCTTAGCTATGCCATTAAGGCCTCTCACATTCCATGAGAGGATCTTCATTTGGAGGATTTGGAGATTCTTTTGCCTCCCTTTCCTTGTGGTTGGGGAGGTTTGGTACACTTTATTTCTTCCTTAGAGATATTAATTCCAGTAGAAAATAGGGTTTTATGTACACCATTAGCAATGTCCTCATGTGCATCTTGGTTCCTTTGATCAGAGTGAGAAGGTCTTCCTCTCTTTTTTTCCATTCCACAATCTATGGGAGACTTCTTTTGACTCCGAAGGATTTTGGGACTGAAGGTAGAAGTGGAGATTCTCTGAATCACAGGACTCATGGGTTCAAGAAAGGATGATGGAATAGAAGCATCTTCAATCATAGGTCATTCATCCTTTAGAGTAGTTGATAAGAAAGGGTCCTCGGTCAAGGGTTCAGGGTCCTCAATCAAGGGCTCAGAAGATGGTTCTTGAATAATTTCCTTTGGGTCCAGGGGAGGATTGGAGTTGGAATTTGGATCATTATTCTTATCAAAGACATCCTCAGTGTCTAGATCTGCAAGAATTTGAAATTGATAAGGGTGAGCAAAGAGACTAACCTCATTAGATGCATTTTCCGAAGAAATATTTTTCCCTTTATCATCAGGAGATTTGATGAAAGGGGCATTACTGTGACCTTCTTTGATTCTATACTCTTTGGTGGGCTTGAAGCTTATTCCTCTGGATGGAGGAAATTTTCTCTTATCCTTCCTTGATGATGCCTGAAAAGTGTTCTCCTTGGCCATGGGAGTAGAGTCATTCTTTCACTCAGAAGAGGCCACGTGTTTCATGAGAGTGGGACAATGAGCACGAAGATGACCCTGAGTTCGGCATTCAATGCAAAAAGGAGGTTTGTTCTCATACTCAATGGCTTGTTTGAGAAGAGAAGTTCCAAGTTCCAATTCCACAAAGGTAGGAAGAGCAGAATCAAGGTTTTCCATAATGCAAAGGTGAGCAACATGCATCCTTGATCTGGAGAGGGTTACCTTGTCGATAAGAAGCAAATATCCAATAGTCGAAGCCATGGATTTGAAAATAGATTCCCACCAAAGGTGCCAAGGTAAGTTTGGAAATCTAACCCAGATAGGAGCAAAGTTAATGCTCTATGTTTCTGGGTTGAAGTTCAGATTCCATTTCATCAGAAAGACACTCCTTGACCCAAGGAACCAAGGTCCTCCAGAAATAATTTGAGCAACATCTTCTTTAGTGTTAAGGCGAACTCCAAAAAAACCCTTGGAGAGGCCAACTATTTGCAAGGTCCCTCAAAATTTCCATCTGGAAAAAGCCCAGTGCCTGATAATGTCAAGATTAGGATTACCTCCAACCACTTTCCCGACCAAGGAAAAGGATTCTTCAGCAATGAATTTTTCAGCAATGTCAGCAGGAATCTTGACCCTGTTCCCAGAAACCTCGAATGGGGGGAGAAAAGGTAGAGGATGAAGGGCCACCTAAAACCTTTGCGAAGGAAAGTTTGGGGGATGAAGGGACACGATCCCCCCATAAATGCTCAACCTTGTCAGAAGCAACATGAACCTGATCTTTGATATTCTTAGTGGTTTTGAAATATTCCTCTCGTCCTGAGGAAAAGATATGATTCTCGGTAGTCTGGCCATCGAGAAATCCAGTGGAGCCCACAACCTATTCAGAGGAGGAAGAAATGCCAGCTAACGCAGAAGTGGGACCAGCATTGGGAGCAACCTCTTTTCCTCCAAAAGTTTGAATGAGGCCAATTCCATTCTCGAGGGAACCAATGGAGCCCACCTCCTGAACGAAGGACAGGGAATTGTCCGCATCAACAGAAAGGGAGCCATCCTCCCGCCTTCCAGAAATTTGAAAAAAAAGCCTTCCCGCCTTCAACAGTTTGAAATCCAGAAGCACCAAAAATGCCAATTATTTTTAAAGGGATTTTGTAAATAACAAGTGTTTTGTACTATGCTACAACTTTAGATTTTGAGGCTTGGTACCAGTTCTTGCCTTACATTCCTAGGATGAGGAAGGTGGTATTAGAGGAGGAGTGAGAGTTGCTAGAGGATGTGGGGCTAGCAGAGGTAGCCTAGGTTGATGTGGTGAGGGTGGATGAGGGGTACCTCTTTACATTGGTAGAGAGGTAGGAGTTAGATAGGAGGATGTTTTAGATCCCCACAAGATAGGTGACCCTAAAATTGGATGATGTATATCACATCTTCAAGGTTCTAGAGGAGGGGAAGCACATTGAGGTTGGATGCGATCAAGGTGTAGAGATGAAGAAGATGTTCGACGATGGATGGTAGGGTGTGAGGGTGGAGAGTGGGGGTATTTCCTACTTGTCCATGTATGTGGACAAGGAGTTGGATGCCCTCTGTGCTTTGGTGATGTTCGTGTTGGCCAACATCGTGGCCTTGAAAAACACTGGGTGTAGGTTCCCTTAGAACCTGATAGGGTTAGTGAGCGATATGCTCACTAGGTGATAGGTGTATGCATGTGTGCCTACCTTATTGGTGTAGGGGTACTAGAAGCTCTATGAGATGAGTAGGTAGAGGAGGAAGGGGTTAGGATGTAACTTGTTGTTGTAGTGTTGGGGATTGGAGCACTTCAATGTGGCTAGATTGGAGGGCTTACCAGTGGCAGGATTGGGTAGGGAGGAGACCTAATCTAGGAGATGGGTGGTGGTTGAGGAGGTATAACTAAGTCAACCTGTGTGTATGATCTAGTGGTACCAAGATTTATGGGCTGAACTAACATCCACCCAAGTGATGTGGAGGCCATGGAAGGGTAACAAGTGGACTAGATATGGAGAGCATCTACTATGAGTGTGGTAGGCTAGGTGGGTGGTTGGTAAAAATTATATTTCATGAGTACTTTTATAGTTTGGCCTAAGGCAGGGGATTCTGGAGGATCCAATGCTCTATAGGAGGCATTGGGAGGAGACAGGGCTACCATATGCAGATCCATGGAGGGAGGTGTACGAGGATGATGAGGAGATGGACCTACCTAATATGGATGATGTGAGGACTCCTCTAGAGTATGATGCATGGTTCGCTACACAACCATCATGGACATCGACTCTAGTAGCAGCTGATGGATATGAGGATGAAGCTAGGGATGAGGGGACCCATAAGATCACCAAGTGGTAGTGGCACATTTGATAAAATAGTCAAAGGAGGACGACTAAGGGTGTGCTGAGATAGGCTCCTAAGAGTGGAGGAGACTCTCGACGAGATTCCAAATCAGAGTTAGGAGGATTGGGTGAGGATGGAGCAATATGTGGCAGAGTGGTATGTAAGGATCATGAGGCTCTAGGTAGAGCTACTAGAGAGGGAGCACCAACATAATATCGACATAGCGCACCTTAGATATTGGTATAGGTATATTTATGCACTATAGGATAGGTTGATGGAACATCATATTCCACTTCCTTATCCTCCAACCTCATATGTATCCGAGGTTGCTAGGCATAGTGAGTCTAGGTATATCTCTAGGTCTAGGGCTCCTTTTAGGTCGCAGGGCTCCTCTTGGAGGGCTTAACTAGTGCTTAGATGCACTTTTTGTATATGAGCCTTGGTGCTCCCTTGTATGTGGCCTTTTGACACTCATTGTACATGCGATATTTATACACATACACACACATATATATATATATATATATATATACATGGATTTTACCTTTTGTGTTATATGTTTTTGTGAATGCTTTTTGTGGAATGCTTTTGTGTAATGCATGTGTATATGGATGATGAATGTATATGATATGTTATGGATGATTAATGCAAGGTGGAATGTATGGATGATTAATGTAAGGTAAAATATGTAGATGTTTAATGCAAGGTATGGAATGCAGATGTGGTAATTATCATTCATAGTTTAGATCTTGCTTGGCCATGTTTCTAGCATTGTTGTTTAATCAGGGGTACCAGAATTGGTGGTATGTACAATGAATGAATCATGAAGTAACATGGATATTGACATGAAAGAAGATATGGATATTGATATGGAAGAAGCTATGGAAGTTGATATGGAATACTGAATATTTTGTAGAGACTTAGACATACTAGTGGTATCAAAAAAACTCATTAAAACTACCTAATACCTCTAGGACCAAATATCTATGTAGTGAATTCATTTATCAAATTCAAGAGTATGTTAATGACTCAAGGCAATCAAGAACCAATGTGTGTGCAAGTGAGTTCATTAACTCATCTTGAATAAATTGGGTAAAACTATTATGGATGAATCCAAGAAGCTAGTTTGTCCTTATGTGCGGTCAGAGGTCTCTTTAAAAGAGATGTGTCACCATGCATGAGCGTACTCCACTACCAGTCAAACATCTATAGCTTCGATGGAGGCTAACTCCATAGTCCACGATATGTGTTTTTGACCTTTTAATTTTTGGATATGACTACCTAACCATCTGATTGGAAATGTAGTACAATCTTTACAACCCAATAATTAGTGGTGTGTGATGTAAAAAGGTTTAGAGCTTTGGGGAATCGAATTCTCAACCTAAGTGCGATGAGAATTGTACCCTATTATTACTACTCCATATTTTGAATTTTAGAAGCAACTATGATAGTGGTGAAAAACCACTATTATTATGGACTATTTTGCATGTTGGGACTAGCAAGGATGACCCTTTTCACTTCGATATTCAAACCAAGGATGGTGTTATCCCTCTTTGACACAAGATGTTTTTAAAGATGTGAGATTGTGTTTGGTTCAATAATATTTTGGAGTCAATTACTAGAACTCAAGGTTTTTTTTACTGTATATGTGTGATGGTCCTAAAAGGAACTTGAAATGTATTTTTTGAGGTTGCTTAAAACACTAGCAGTGGCTGAGTGACTGAAAACACCTAGGTATTATGGACACGTGTTTTTGTAAATGGATGATGATGTGAAGGTGTACCTAATTAAGGCAACATGACTTTGTTGGACCAATTAAGAACCTGAACTTAATAAATGATCCTAATATGAAATGTGAAATATGGTTGTGAATGCAATGTATAAAATGCAATTTGAAATGTGTGCTAATATAGTGTGTTGGCATGAAATGTATGCAAATGAAGTGCAATATTTTTGGAATGAAATGTATGCAAATGAAATGCAATGTTTTTGTGTATTAGCCATGTATATATACATATATGTATCTCATTATGCATAGAATACCCTCAAGTGTATAACATTAAGTGGTTCGGGTTCTTCCTCTTCCTATAGACTTGCAAGCCTATAAGTACCGCTACCCACTTGAGTAACAATGTATGGACCTAACCAATTAGTCATGAATTTGTCACGAAGATGTGATAATGCATTGGTGTTTTACTGATTCTCTTTAAGGATAAGATCTCCTACTTGGAATTCATGAGGATGAACTTTGGCATTGTAAGCATATTTTAGGCGGTATTGATAAACTTGTAAATATTCTAAAGCATTGAAACACCTATCATTTAGAAGTGTGAGCTGGTCAAGATGTGCTTGTCTAGCAGTGTCATCATCTATGAATTCCTACAAATAAATTTGCAAGGAGGGTATCTCGAGGTCGAGAGGTATGATTGCTTCAACTCCATAGACCAGTGAAAATGGTGTTCCCCCTGTAGGCATGTGGATGCTTGTTCGATAAGCCCATAATACCAAGGGAATTTATGTATGCCAATATCTATGATTTTATTTAACAAGTTTCTTGAGAATAGCAATTAAGGTCTTATTGGAAGCTTTAGCTTGTCCATTTTCTTGTGGGTAATAAGGAGTCGAGAAACTATGTTGAATGTTATATTTCTCACAAAGTGCTTGAACATCCTTGTTGTTGAAATACTTGCCATCATCGAAGATGATTTTTGAGGGAATACCAAAATGAAAAATGATGTGATGAAGTATAAAATCCATAATTCTAGGTCATGTTCTTGATCCTCCAACCTCATCTGTATTTGAGGCTGCTAGGCATAGCAAGTCTAGGCATAGATCTAGGTCTAGGGCTCCTTCTAGGTCATATGGGTCCTCTTGGAGGGCTTAACTAGTGCTTAAATGCACTTTTTGTATATGAGCCTTGGTGCTCCCTTGTATGTGGCCTTTTTGGCACTCATTATACATGCAATATTTATAAATATATATATACATCAATAGTGCACTTAGAGACATCAAATAATAGTGTGATATCAATGTCTTCCTTCGAAATGACATATTCTTCTTGTTCGGTGATAGCAAATATTGAATCATCTAGAAGCTCAATAATCAAAGGGTGATCACTAGGTAGTGGAGCTTTTACAAGTTGATTAGCTATTACCTAACCTTTAATGGATTTTTGGCTAATGGATTCAAGGTTGAATTCAGTAAGGAGCATTATCCATTTAGCGGCTTGGGTGTTATTGTAAGTGCATAACATCATATAACACAAAATATTTTACCTAGCTATGACATATGTTGTGTGACTAAGCATGTAATGTTGAATTTTATTAGTGGCAAAAATCACTGCTAAGCACAATTTTTCTACATAAGCATATATGGTTTCATAGCTTACTAGTGTTTGACTAATGTAGTAGACATATTACTCTTGATTTTCTTCATTATTTTGTGCAAGCATTATCCCTAATGCAAAGTTCATTGCTGAAATATAAAGATAGAATGGAACCCCCGGACGAGGAGGATCTAAGACTGGCGAAGAAGCTAGGTATTGATTAATGTCATCAAAGGCCTTTTGACATTCACCTGTTCAAGAAAATGACAACCCCCTTTTGTAGTAGGTGATTGAATGGCCTACATTTATCAAAAAGTTGCATTGTAAAACAATGGATTGATTGGATATTTCTTTGTAAACTATGCAATTCCTTCAAGTTAGTTTGTGGAGGCATCTCCATGATGGCCTTGAACTTGTTTGGGTCCACCTCAATACCTCTTTTGGAGACAATGAATCCTAGAAGTTTGCTTGAGGTAACACCAAAGACACATTTCTTTGGGTTCAACCTTACATTATGTTCTAGAAGTCAATCAAAAACTTTCTCCAATACACCAATGTGCTCTTGTCGAGTTTTAGATTTAGCTAAGAGATCATCCACATAATATTTGATAATCTTATGCATGTAGTCATGGAAAATGTATGTCATGGCATGTTGATAAGTGGCACCTACATTTTTGAGGCCAAAGGGCATCACCTTGTAACAAAAATTTCCCCAAGGTGTAGTGAATGTTATTTTGTGTTGGTCATAAGGATTTATTCAAATTTTGTTGTATCTTAAAAAACTATCCATGAGTGAAAGCATTTCATGGCCAGCGCAAGTGTCGACAAGAGTATCGATGTTTGGGAGAGGAAAGTCATCCTTAGGACATGCTTTGTTGAGATCTCGAAAGTCAGTGCAAATGTGTATCACCCCATTAGGCTTACAAATAGGTACCATGTTTGAGAGCCACTCAGGATAATCAATGGATACAATGAAACCCACATCTAATAGCTTTTGGAGCTCTTCTTTGACCAAGAGGGCAATGGTAGGATGCATACTCCTAAGTTTTTTTTTAACCATCTTAGCATCGGGATGTAAGGTGAGATTATGGACAACCAGACTAGGATCAAGACCAGGCATGTCCTTGTAGGACCATGCAAAAATGTCCTTTTTCCTCTTGAGGAGAGCAATTAATTGCTCTTGTTCATCGTTAGATAAGATTTTGCCAAGCTTGACAATTTGGGGATTGTCTTTGTCTGAACTAAGGTCCACATCGATGGTATCTTCAATGGACATATGGGAACCTTCCTCAAGTTGATGGGGCATAGGGATTAGATGAATGTCATCTAAGATGTCATCAAACTCTTCTGACTTATCCTCATCTATGTCTGCCTAGAAAACCTCGGGATTCGAAGGTGAAGGTGAAGGTGAAGGTGAAGGGGATGGAGGAATGTAGTTGGCTGAAGCCCTTAAAAATTCCTCAGACAAGACAAACTCAAAAAAGGATGGAGGTGAGGAAATCTGGTCCATATCAATGAGGCTTATGTCAATTGGAATTGGTTTAGCCGGATCATATGGATTATGGAGTGGGGTGAATAAATCAATAGGATTCATGTTGACTTATGGGCAAAGTGGATAAGGTTGGATGGAATGGATGGAACCTAAGAATCGGTGCTAGGAGCTTGGTAAACCTAGACAACAACAAGCAACACAAATAAATGCATTTAACTAAATGATATATACATGCAATGCTAAAAATGAGAAAATATGTTTTTGATTTTTTTTGGTAGTGGTGAAAACCACTATTTTTTGTGTTATGTACATATGTTACAAGTTTGGCTTATGAAATGGATTAATGAAATGGGTGTGGTGGTTCACCTGGTAGGGTCAGGCTCGCTCTTGTGGAAGAAGCAAGTGAAATATGGGCTCATGGATGGGGAACATGTTGAGATAAAACTCATCTTGTTCGGTATGGGGAATGATGGGTTCTGATTCTTCTTTAGATTCATCCAAAATTATCGACATAAGTTTGAATTCTTCATGGATTTCATCATCAAAATCATCGGGATGGAGGGCTTCTTCTCCTAAATTTAGATTAAGCCTTTGGAAGGCTTGTTCAAGAGAAGAGGTGGTGGAAAGTGGGTGGTAACCTAGACCTGAATGGTCGTGCACTTCTTGATATGGAACATCAATAGGCTGAAGCACTCCCTGTTCATGCAATCCTAGGCCATGACCTTGCCAATTAACTATGTGAAAATAGCGGGATGGAAATCTCGACATGTTTGGAATGTTGGCAAGTGTTGGTTCTTTGGGTTCCTCTAGGGGAGCTAGATTTGATGAAGAATCAATCCCCCCATACACAAAATTTATGCTATTTGGAGTTGAACCCATGTTATATATTGCTCCTATGGATAAAGGTGGGTCATGTGGGTGACCAAAATCCTTAGAATTAGGAATGGTGAGTGGTGTGATGGTGATGTCTTGGACCACATATTCACCAATACTAGGATTAGTGAGGTGGACCTCAACTTGGGATGATGTGGAAGGACCATGGTTGGATGATGGCTCGAGGGAATGGTGAAGATGAAGATGTCTCACAATCTATCAATTCGACTTGTGAAATATTAGGTGAGGGGGATGGATTGGATTGGGAAGGTTGTTGAATGGATGATGATGATGAAGTGGATGGCAAGGATGTGGATTGACTTTGACCACATGTGCATGTAGTCAATGATGAAGATGATGGGGGTATGGAAGCTTGATGGGGATTGGTGATAGGGAGCTCCTCAAGAATGGGAGCTTTTGATGAGGAAATTGGTGGAGTGGTAGATGGATTGGTTGATGGTGATAGGAAAAGGTGGGTGGAAGGAAGCATGGATTCATAAGGATTTGAAATGAAATTGCAATACTTGAATGGTTCGACATCCATCGGTATGCAATGTACTTGTCCCTCATGAACATATTTTAAACATTGGTGTAATATTGAAGGAACACATCTCATTTCCCTCATCCAAGGTCTTCCAAGGAGTACATTGTATGCCATGGATCCTTCCAAGATGTGGAACATAGTGTGCAATATTTTGACCCCTACTTCAATGGGTAAAACAATAGTGCCAATTATGGAACACAAAGCATCGTTGAATGCTTTTAAGGTGAATGATGACTTGGTGATATGAGATGGAGGAAGGTTCAAATGATGAAGGGTAGATGTGGTGATGATATTGATGGAGGAACCGATATCAATTAGGACTCTTTTAAATGACTTCTTGTCAATTAGAGCCATGATATGCAATGGAGGATCTATTGAGTCCGATGAGATTGGCTTAATCTCAAAGTCATAGAATGTGATGGAAGGCTCCATGCATGTTTGAATGCTCCCTACAAAGTTGTTGAAGGCATTAGAATCTTGAGATTGTAGTTCAATGGATTTGAGAATATCCATTAATGCCTCATGATGTGGGGGAGATTGTTGAATTAACTCATAAATTGACAATTTGGTGGAAGCCATCTTTAGACTTGTGGTTAACCGACTACTCAATGAGATGATTGGTCATGGTGGATGATTGATGGGTGGAATTGGAGGATTTGATTGGCTAGGAATGTGGATTGGTGATGAAGGATTAGGGGAAATTTGGATGGGTGGTGATGTGGGAGGTTGTGACACACTTGCTTGAGGTTGTTGCCTTGCATTTTTTTGATTATTTCTTTGACCTCTAGTGACCACATGGATGGCCCCTACAAACCCTTGGTATTGTTGGACGTGATTGACTTGATTAGGAGGAGTTTTGGTGTTAGCCCCTCCCATATTTGGTTGCACCTCCTCATGATGAGGAAGTGGTGTTTGAAAAATACCAAGGTTTTGGTTTTGTTGAGCAAGGGGGTTGTCAAGCTTGATCGCCCCCAAGTCAATTAGGTCTTGAACGATGTCTTTAAATGTATGGAAATTATTAATATCATGCCCATTTTGCCTATGGTAAGGACAAAATAAATATTCTCGATAGTGTTTACTATGTTTAGCGGGATCATCTGGTCTAATTTTGGGTAAAGCAAGTTTGTTTGTGTCATACAACCTTCGAAAAATGGAAGCATATGACTCGGCTAAGGGGGTGTATTGGCGATTTTGTTAGATAGACTATCACTGGGGATGGTTTTCTATAGTTGGCACTATGTTTTGCATGGCTTGAGTTACCGAGGGTACCGCATGATAAGCAATTTGTTGTGGTGACTGTTGCACTGATTGTTGTTGAGCCATTACCAGCTGGCTCATGACCACTTGATTAATGTGATTGGGTTGACTGGTTGGGGTAGCCTGTGTTGATTTTGATTGGCCAGAATAGTTGCTTTTATATTGGCCCTTGTTTTGCCATTCCTTTTTCTTAGGCTTAAGTATGCCCTCTTGGATTTTTATTTCCTCGATGACACTAGCCTGTGCTAGAGCTTCTTCAAATGAATGATAAGTCTATAGTTGAAGCATCCAAGAGATAGGTTTTAAACAACTCTTGGTGAATAATTTGATTAGCTCATCCATTGGTAGGGTGAATGGCAACTTGGTAATGACGACCCTCCAACGGTTTCCAAAATCGTAGATAGACTCATCATCATGTTGTCTTAAAGCATAGACATCAGACAATGAGACTTTCTTTCTAACATTTAGGATAAAATGCTCAAATAATTGGTCAACCAATTGCTCAAAAGTATAAATACTATGATTGGGCAATTGATTATACCACTCTATGGCATCTCCTCCTAATGTTTGAGGAAATATTCTGAGCATGAGAGCATTGTCATTTTGAATTCTAAAACATGAGTGTACAAACGTGCTCACATGCTCTTTGGGATCCTCAGTTCCCTTGAATTTTTCAAACTTAGGCACCATGAAATCTATCGGATATGGCGGTGATGGTACCAAAGGATGAATGGGTTGGTTGATCAATTGACGTAAGGTTGGCTTCTAATTTGTCAAACCAGGAGTATATTGTATCAATTGATCTATCTATTTTTGCATGGCCTTAATTCGAGGGTCTTCTTCAGGAATGTGGAAGCCCTAAATTACCTGATGATTTTGAGGTGGGGTGGAAAAATATTGTGGGGTGACCAAATGATGATGAGATTGGTGATGATGACTAGGTGAATTTGATGGAAATTGATGAATGGAAGATTGATGATGAAAATATGGAGAATTTTGGAATGGGGTCGATGCATGAGGGTTATGGCTAGGTTGGCCAATGGGAATAGGATGGGTATTGGTATGACTTGGTGGAGGAACAGGGATAGAAACCATAGAAGACTATGGTGTCCATGATGGACCCTGGTTAATGAGGATAGTATGAGTAGAGTTTGGTAGAGGCTTAGGGTTCACTTGTACTTGTTGTTGAGCATTTTGATGTTGCTTAAGCAATTTGTTCAAGTGTTCCCATGCTTCATTAATCTCTCTATCAAAAGTGGAGGGTATGGAAGTAGATGGTATGGAAGATGTGGTTGGGGGACAAGTTACACTTGGTATGGTAACTTGTGAGGCTAAAACTTGTGAAGCAACATTTACATGTGCTTCATACAAGGGGTTATTGTATGTGGATGTGTATGAAGTGCTAGGAGCACATGAGGGTTGGGGAATGGACATATGAGAGGAAGGTGCAACTAATGCCTCAAAAAGAGGGTTAGTGTACACCTGGGTAAAGTTGGATGGTGGCTGGGAATAAACAAGTTCCTATTGTAAAGTAGGATCTTGTCTAGGTGAGTTGGGGACTGACTCTAAGACATAGTTAGAAGACTTCATAAGAGCTTCTACTCATGCCATATCTATGTGGGTAATATGGTGATCAATGGTTGGTGAGGTTGACTCTACTTGGGGAACAACCATATGAAAGGTTGTGGGTGACAAGGAATGTGAGGGACCTATAGATAAATCTACCTGTGTCACATTTAGGGAATCTACCACAGAAGTGGTGGGGAAGGTGGATGAAGGTTCCATTGAATTATCTTGATTTAATGCTTTCTTTTGTTTTCTTGTTAAGACCATAAAGCAAATAAACCAAAATATAGATTATACAGTAAAATGAAACACAAAATTTAAATTTCACAAGAAAAATAAACAATCAATGCTAAGTTTGTTTAACACGTGTGTCTTACCTCATTCATTGATTATCTCCTTTTAATGTGAATTCATTCTCTTAGATTTTGATCTTGTGTGTTTCAAATGTGCTAATATGAATTAACCAAAGAAAGGTAAAAACTATGGCTAAGTTGGGGCAACGAGATTCTTGCTGGTGATGAAATCCAACAAGTTTTCTCGGGGGTGACCTAAGGTTTCTAAGGGTAGATATTGGTGGATGGAGATGAAAGCCACCATCACCAAATCTCAAGCAATGGTTGGTGATGAAATCCAGCCACTACTGTTAAATGTGAAGCGTGAAGTGTGTGATTATTTTTAAAATTTATGATTTGCTATTGTGTACATACAATGTTAGAAAGATAACTACTTTTGATAGTCTAAATCAGAAGCCACTACCCAGAATACCAATTTTTCCAAAGGATGTAGAGTACACCACTTAAGACCCACTCTAGACAACTGGGGGGTTCATCTACTCCTCCATATGGAATCACCCAAGTACGGGGATACTTTTGGTATCTGAATAATGTTCCTACTTAGACCTACAAAAAATAGGAATCCCTAACCCTATAATGCAAACTAATTATGCAATTTTTCAATTCACATGAAATCAGAATGCAATATTTTTCAATTTGTGAATACAATAGAAAGCCAAAAACTTCAAATAGAAAGTGTGGATGGATGCAAATGACTAATATGAAACCTAAGATGCAAGCTAGTATGAATGTTTTTCCTAGATTAATTAATGATGTTCTTTTTAGCTTAAAAATCTGAAAAAAATGTAAGATTGCCAAAATATGTAAACAAAAAAGTTAGGGTTTTAATAGTAGACTTACAAAATAGCCTACGTTTCTACTCCAACTCTCTGTAAAACACCTCTAGGTATTTTTGAAATGCACCTGGGCATTTTTGGATGTCCCTCGAGCATCGTCGGGCATTCGTGCACCTTCTACAAGTCCTTAGAAACCCTAAATCCAATGAAAAATATGAAATTTGTGCTTCTAAAAATCCTTCAAGATGATACAAAAAACAACAAATAAATTAGCAAAGCAAATCATAAAAAGAAACCCTTAGTGGGTCCCACCATGATCACCATTTGTGAAGAGAAAAAAATGCAACACCAAATAACAAGATATAAATTGAACTCAAAAGATAATATTGCACAATGAATGATTTTATATTAATGGGGGGGAGCCTCAAAACTCCATTGTTACAATAAGAATCTTTGAATCCTTTGATACAGATTTTACAATAGCTAGGGTTCTTCAAAACCCTAGCAAAACAATGTTGGTGGTGTCTTCAGAATGCATTCTTGCTCCCAATAGAAGTGAGTGGGCTTCTGATTATCCGATGTTGGGCCACTCTAGCTTAAGCAGCTGCACAATGCTAATGTAACACTTCTAGATCTACACACAAGAAAATAGCAAGTAGGTTAGTAGCAACTATGAGGGCTCCATAATGTGAGGCCCTCTATAATCAATACAAAACCCTAGCTATATGATGTAAATAATATGAACATAATTAAAAATGCATAGAATGAAATAACAATAAAAATGATTTACCTTGCTTATCTATCATTCTCTGATTTGATGTAATCTATTGTAGTGGATTGGTGCGATGATGCCCTAGCATCACTCAAGGGCTAGGAGGGCTTTAGAACTCTAGTGTAAAATACTTGTGAGTGCTTGACAACTGCAAGAAATACCTATGGGTACTCGAGAATGGTGGAAGGTGCCCAAAGGTGCTTGGTGGTGGAGGAGAAGCACTTGAAGGTGCTCGAGAATGACAGGGAGCACCCTAAGGTGTTCGATGGTTGAGGAGAGGATCTATAGAAGTAGATCTAGTTAGGCAAGAGGGGCGGTGATGGATGTGAGGGCTATGGCAAGCGAGGATGGAGGGTGTGAGTACTTGGATACTCTAGGGAACTCGGAGGTAAACTTCAACTCTAGATTCTGAATTGCTCAAAAAACTCAGGGGTTGAGCCATCAAAATGGCTCCTATTAATAATCCAACCTAGGGCATGCTAGGGTTTCAATGACACTAATCGTGTGGCTGAGATAAAAGCATATCGAAGGGTGGATATTAAATCTAGGGTGTGGCATGGATTGATATGGATGGATGGATAGGATTAAGTGAAATCGGATGGCTGGGATTAATTCACTTATATAAATATATATTTATTAAATATATATAAAATATAATATATAAAATATTAATATTTAAATATATATAAACTAAATATATATAAATATATATGAATAATGGGTGGAAATGGTGGGAAGACCTGAATGGATGACAAGTGGCTAGGTTTTGGTGTCTACAATTTTGAACGTTGTTGGGGGTCTTGTTTCATGTGCCACCTTATTGAAACCAACCACTATGCATCATCGTTTTCTTTGAACCAATAAATTCGCATCATGTTTCCTATAGACCATTAATTTTGTGTCACCTTATGTCGAACCAATAAATTCACATGATGCTACTTTGAATAGAGCACGTTTACAATTTCAAAAAATAACTTTCCTACCAAAGAAAAAAGCATTGCTATTTGAATTTGACTCAAGGAGTCATTACATCATGAAATCATGACAATTTTGCTTGAAGTGGTCTCTAAATGCCAAAGCATCATGAAATCATGACCATTTTTCTTGAAGTAGCCTTTGAATGTCAAAGTGTCACAAAATCATGACCACTTTGCTTAAAGTGACCTCTGAGTGCCAAAGTGTTGTGAAATCATGACCATTTTGCTCTAAGTAACATTTGAGTGCCAAAGTGTCATGAAATCATGACCATTTTATTTGAATTAGCCTCTGAGTGCCAAAGTGTCACGAAATAATGACTATTTTACTTGAAGGGGCCTATGAATGCCAAAGTGTCATGAAATCACAACCATTTTACTTGGAGTGGCCTTTGAGTGCCAAAGTGTCACAAAATCATGAACATTTTGCTTGAAGTGACCTCTAAGTGCTAAAGTGTCACGAAATCATGATCATTTTGCTTCAAGTAGTCTCTGAGTGCCAAAGTGTCATGAAATTATGAAAATTTTACTTGAAATGACCTCTGAATGCTAAAGTGTCATGAAATTGCAACCAGTTTGCTTGAAGTAGCCTCTAAATGCCAAAGTGTCACGAAATCATGAACATTTTGCTTGAAGTAGCCTCTGAATGCCAAAGTGTCATGAAATCACAACCATTTTGCTTGAAGTAGCCTTTGAGTGCCAAAGTGTCACAAAATCATGACCATTTTACTTGAAGTGGCCTCTGAGTGCCAAAGTGTCATGAAATCATGACCATTTTTCTTCTTCAACAATCTTCTTTATCGACCAATGAAAATTAGACTAGTTGCAAAATTGTGATCCTTCTTTTCAAGAGGTGAATTAGAAAAAACATCATATATACATATAATACAAGGGGGTGGAAAATTCTATTGCTTACTTAAAATATAGCTTTAGGTGGAAGCCATTAACAAGTATAGGTTGCATCTTTCCCTATTCATATTTCAACTAGAAGGAGTTCTGTTGTTTTTTTATGGTTATCTCAAAAGGTCCTTCCTAGAAAGCATCAAATTTTTGATGATTTTTGGGTTTCACTTTTTTCTCGTTCCACCTTAGAACCAGGTCTCCCACTTTGAAATTCTTGAGAGTAGCCTTTTTATCAAACCATTTCTTTGTTTCTCCTGTATGTTTTTAATGATGATTATAAGCTTTCTCTTTCTACTCTTCTAGTTGTAAGAGTTGTATCAACCTGTTTTCCATTGGTTTTGTTTCTTCAACACCAATTTGATATAGCAACTTCAGAGCGGGTATTTTTATGTGTATAGGGAGGACATATTATTTACCATATACCAATGAGTAAGGTGATGTGTTGATGGATTTATTTATTGTGATCCTATTAGCCCATAATGCCTGATTTATTAGAGAATGCCAACTCCTCTTGTTGTCTCTTAGATTTTGCTTTAGAATCTTGAGTAGGTTTTTGTTCATTGATTATGCTAAGCCATATCCTTAGGATTAGTAATTCAAATAAGTATTCAAATAGATCCCATATTTTTTGGTAAATTCAATCATATTAGCACCTATGAAGGATGAGCCATTGTATGTGACCAATGCGTTAGGGATGCCAAATATTGTTATTAAACTCTCAATGAATTCTATCACAACTTCCTGATAAACTTTCTTAGCAGACACTACTTCAACCCAATTAGTGAAGTAATTAGTGGCAGTTAGGATATATTTATGCCTAGCAGAGGAGTTGGTTTCAATTACCCCAATGAAATCCAAACCTCACTACTAGAAAGGCTCTTTCAGCTATATAGGTTTTAAAGGTATAGAAGCATTTTTGCTTCTCCCAACGTATTTTTGGCATTCTTCACAATTTCTAGTTAATTTGAATGTGTCTAAGAAAATATATGGCCAATATCAACTGATCTTGATTATTTTCAAAGTTTTAGTCATTCTTGAGTAATGTCCACCTAATGGACCTCCATGAAACTCTTCCAAAACCCTCTACTTTTGATCATATTTTATGCATCGAAGTAATACACCATCTAGATTTTTTATATACAATCCTTCAAGTAGTAAGGTATAATTCAAAGCTTGGATCCTGTATCTTCTTCCCTATGAAGCATTTAAGCCCATTGGAAACTTTCCAATATGAAAATATCTAATCAATTCATCAGCCTAATCTATGCTTTCTAAAGGCTGATCATCTTCTAGAATTGGTTCTTGCACTTGGCAAGCTACATATTCTACTGAGACTTGTTTGGCAAGTTCTTAACATAAGGCTCTACCTCTCACTATATTGGTTAGGTAAATTTCAACATAATATTCTTGTATCCTCGATACCCAACAAAATATTTCCTCACCAAGCTCTCCTTGTATAATGAAGTTCCTGACATCAGGGTGAATCACATACACAATGGTTCTACTCTATGAAAGGAAGTGCCTAAACTTTTTTAATAATTTCATGATTGCATACACTTGTTTTTCTATAAAGTAATTTTCTTTATGTTCTTACATAGTTTGAATTAGAAAAGCGATAGGTCTTTCTTCATTATCGCTGCCCTTTTGAGTAAGGACTTCTGCATAACTCTCATGTTCTCCTATAACATATAAGATGAAACCCCTAGAGTAATCTAGATTAACCAACATAGGCGCTTGAGCTATCTATTATTTTATTTTCTTGAAGACCTTTTTCGTAAGTCTATCCATTTAAACTTGGTATCTTTCTTCAATAGCTCAATCATGGGCTTGACGATTTACGTAAAGTCTGTTATGAACTTGTGCACAAAGTTGATCTACTAGTAGACACTTTTTATTTAGAGGTAAGGGGAGTTCTAACAGTTCTTTCACTCTATTAGGGTCTATAGCCAACCTCGCTTCAAAAATGACATGACCAAGCATGATCCCTTCTTCAACTATGAATATGGACTTCTTGGGATTTGAAAAGATACCAAAATATTTACATTTCTCAAAAAATATCCTAAGGTGTTCAATGTGATCTTATTTATGGTGGGAGAAAATAGTCATATCATCCAAATAAATCACTATGATATTATTTACAAGCTCCCCACATCCATTGCTCTCTGAAAATTTACTCTAGAATTGGATAATACAAAGGGAATCCTTTGGTAAGAAAATGTTCCCCATTTGGTGGTGAATGCGGTCTTGTATTGATCTTCATCCTTGACCCATATCTGGTTGTAACTAGAAAACCCATCCAATAATGATAACCGTTTTTCCCCTACCATAGTATGCATAGTTTGGTTAATTTGTGGGAGTGGATAGTGATATTTTAACAAAGATTTGTTTAAATTTTTGAAGTCCACACATAGCCTTATGTCTCCATTATTATTCCTAACAAAAACCAAGTTAGCCACCTGAGTAGAATGTTTGATAGTGTAGACAATTTTGGCCTCAAGTAGCTTCAGTTTTTCTTGTTTCATCAAGGCTTTAATTTTTGGGTTCACTAGCCTCTGTTCTTCTTGAAGGGTTGTGCACCCTCTTTAAGTTAAATGGTATGTTGTATGATTTATTTTGAGTATAATTTAAGATTACCTTAAGTCCAAGCTATGATATCAGGGACTTCTTTACACAGTCCTCAAATTTGATTCAACTCTTCTTCTGTAAAATTTACTCCTACTTTGATAAAATTTTTTGGTTCCAACTGAACCTCTTTGTATCTGTGTTTTTTGACCTTCATCTTGTGACCAATAGGTATGTCATTGTTGTCGAATAGACTTTCAAGGGTAATCAATCCTTTAGGGATGTGATTATTTTTTAGTTGGATCATACCTTTATCTTATTCATATTTTAATACCCTATCACTCAAACAATTCATTTCATTGACCAAGAAGTCCAATATTTGGTCATCACTCTCAAAAAATTTCCAAAAGGTATCTTTTTCTGGTACAGAAGGCCTATATATTAGTCTAACTATTTTAGAATTTTGGATGACATTACTTATGGGGCAGAAATTGGCACCTACCGATGCCAATAGATTAGCATGAGTATTTTTTCCCTAGGGATTGCTTTAATATTTAGAGCTTCAAAAGCTTATAGCAGATCCTAAACTTTATTTATGTAAGTGAAAGATGCAAAACACAACACCCAAACAATGCTTTGAACAAATGAAATACAAGGAAACACAAGATTGCACAATAGAATAATTTTCATTGATGGGGGGAGCCTAGAAACTCCATTGTTTACAAGCTTGGATCCTTGAATCCTTTTGATACAATATTACAAGGGGTTAGGGTTCTTCGAAACCCTAACAAGCAAAGTTGTGATGTCTTCAAGCGTATCTTGATCCCAATAGGGTTGAGTGGGATTTTTGATATCCAAGGTTGGGCCACTCTAGATGCTGAGGTAGTGCTCCAGATCTGCACACAATGACACAAAAAAATAGTTAGTAATACCTGCGAGGGCTCCATAGTGTGAGGCCCTCTATAAGAAATAGTAAACCCTAACTAAGTGTTGTAAATAAAGTGAACAAAAATAGAAGCACATGCATAAAATAAAATAATAAATGATTGATCTATTTTACTTACTATCTTCTGATGTGTGATGTCTGATGCAGGTGATTGGTGCGATGATGCCCTAGCATCACTCGAAGGCTAGGGGGTCTTCAGGAATGATAGCGTAAAACACTCATGGGTGCTTGGGACTGAGGGGAAGGATTCTGTAGAAGCAGATCCAATGAGGGAAAAAGGATGGCAATGGTGATGGTGAGTGAGGACGGTGAGCAAAATGTGATGGATGGAATGGGATTAGGGCACAAAAGACTTGGTTGAAGACTTAGGGCACTTAGGGAATTAGAAAAAGACTAAAAATAGGGAAAGGAAAAAGGGAAAAAAAAAATGAGGGGTTGAGCCATCAAAATGGCTCCTATTTATAATCTAACCTAGGGCATGCTAGGGTTTCAATGACACTAATCGTGTGGCTGAGATTAAAGCACATCTAAGGGTAGATAATAAATCTAGGGTGTGGCATGGATTGATGTAAATGGGTGGTCGAGATTAAATGAAATTGGATGGTTGGGATTAATTCACTTAAATAAATATATATTTATTAAATATATATTAAAATATAATATAAAATATTATATTTAAATATATATATAATAAATATATATATATATATTATATATTATATATAAATAATAATATAATAATGGAAAAATGGTGGGAAATAAGGATGGTGGACAAATTGGCTATGTTTTGGTGGTGGAAATGGTGGGAAAGCATGGATGGAGGACAAATGGCTAGATTTTGGTGTCTATAGATGCCCCTTTTTGTACTGCATTGCATGGAACACAATGTAGTGCAAAAATACGAGACACCTATTTTGGCCAGGTGCAGAAGCAACTTCTCTTGGGATGTGGAGCACGAGCTTGAAGATAAAAGAATAAAAGAATTTTGAGTTTTGCGTAGCTTACCCCCTCAATTGGCGAATGAGGTTATGGATGAATCTCATGAGCCAATTGAAAAATCTGTGCAAATGGAATGTGGATGATATGAATGATGTAAAATGTGATACCATTATTGCCCCAATGGTGGGAAGGGGGTTGTTGAAAAATGTGTCTATTTTTGCCCCAACAGATGAAGGGTTTTGTGAAAATATGTAATGGAAAATGTGTCTATTTTTTCCCCAACAGATGAAGGGATTTTTGCCAAGTGTAGATGCCATGATCATGTAAGATGTATCCCATTGTGGGAAAGTCAAAACCAAATGTGGTTACCCCAAATTTGGGGTGATTCGATGCTGTTGAAAAATATGCCTTCTGGCATCATTGATATGCAAAGATGATAATGCAAAGAAAGAAAAAAGAGTCAACCTTTAGAGGGCCTGCTAGTGACTGTTTGAATAATTCCCATGATTGGAACCAATCATCCTAGGTAGTGCCTATCTCTATGGTGTTAAGGAGTTTTTGAATGATGAAATTTGATTTTTGTCCATGTTTTAAGCCCCACGAACTAGGCCATCAATGACAACGGTTGTGCAAATTGTTCTTGGCAAGGTTTCACTCAAAATATGAAGTACCAAATATGATTGTGATCTTGAGCAAGGAGATAAGTGATGATGATCATGGACAAGTGTCCTTATTGTAGGCTATTCATCTTACCAAATTGCATGGATGCAAATCACTGCAATCACCAATTATATAGAATAACTCACTAGATACGAGGTTCACTTGAATGTTATGTGAACTTGGCAAATATGTAAATGATGATGTGAAATGAGGTGGAGATGATGTATGAATGATGAAAATGCTGATGATCATCATTTTGTGAATATTTGGACCGTTTTGAGGTGCTTTTGTAGCTTGTTTGGTGAATTTGCAAAATATGGTCGTAAATGAAGATTATGCATCCAAATCAGTTGGAATCTTCACAAAACCTGATAAAATGATGAAATGCATGGATGAATGAAATTTGAAGTGATTTGGTTGGGGGAAGCTACTATTTTGTGTTGGTTTGGCTTTTTTCAATGTTGACATGAAATGCCCATGGGCGCTTGTGGTCTGCAGAAATGCCCATAGGTGCTTCAATGTGCTAGGAAATGCCCATGGGTGCCTCAGAGCATTTGAAGCAGCTATAAATAGCTTGTTGGGTGAGATTGAAGCTCATTTGTGTGTTTGGGAGTTTGAGAAGTTGCGTCTGAGGAGTGAAGGGTGAGTGAGGAGTGAGGTGTTTTGGAGCACGAAAGCTATGGTGGTTGAGGGAGCTGGTGTGGAGGCCGAGGCTACTATTGGGGTATGGATTTCTGAGGTAAGACATTGTATTGTGCAAAGTTTTTTTTTTTTTTAAATTATTAACAAATGCTTTGTGTTGTGTTGTAGCTTAGAGTTTTGGAGGCTCGATACCATTTTCGCCTTACATCCCTAGGATGAGGAAGGTAATTATGGAGGATGAGTGGGAGTTGTTGGGGGAGGTGGGGCTAGTGGAGGTAGCCCGATTAGATGTGGTGAGGGCTGATGAGGGGTACCTCTCTACCTTGGTAGAGAGGTGGGATGTAGATAGGGGGATATTTTAGCTCCCCATGGGTGAGGTGACTATGACCTTGGAGGATGTATATCACATCCTCAAGGTGTTGGTGGAGGGTCTCGGTTGAGGTTGGCCTCAATCGAAAGATGGATATGATGAGGATGTTTGGGGATGCATGGCAGGGGGTGAAGGTGGAGAGTGGGGGTATACCTTATTTGTCCATGTATGTGGACAAGGAGTTAGATCCCCTTCGAGCTTTGGTGATGTTCATGTTGGCCAACATTGTGGCCCTGAATAGTATCGTGTAGGTTCCCTTGGAACCTGATAGGGGTGGTGAGCGATATGCTCATGATGAGGTAAGTGTATGCATGGGCTCCCACCTTACTGGCGTAGGTGTACCAAGAGTTATATGATGTGATGAGGTGAGGGTGGAAGGGATTGGGTTGTAGCTTATTACTACAATGTTGGGGATGGGAGCACTTCAGGGTTGCTCAATCGGAGGGCTTGCCTGTGGAGGAGTTTGGTAGGGAGTAGCCCTATGCTAGGTGATGGGCATTGGTTGAGGAGGTGTAGTCGAGTCATCTGGTGAGGATGAGTTAGTGGTATAGGGAGTTATGGGTAGGATTGACATCTACCCAAGTGGTGTGGAGGCCATGGTGGGGTGCCTAATGGACTGAGGATGGAGAGCATCTATGGTGGGTGCGGTAGGGTAGATGGGTGGTTGGGAGACATCGGAGTGAGGTGGAGTACTTCCAATTCTCATGAATACTCTATCAGTTTGGGTTGAGGTAGGATGTCCTTGATGAGCTAGTGTGGTATAGGAGGCATCGAGAGGAGATGAGGCTACCTTGCATGGAGCTATGGAGGGTAGTTTTGGAGGATGATGAGGAGATGGATATCTTCGATGTGGAGGATGTAAGGATGACCATAGAGTATGATGTATGGTTCATGGCTCAACCACCATGGGTACTACCTCGAGGAGTGGTTGATGGGGATGGAGGTGGAGAGATGAGGGTACCTAGGAGACTCGGGATGAGGGGACCCAAGAGGTCTCAAGTGATAGTGGTGCCTTTGATCTAATATTCAAAGGTGGAAGGCTAAGGGTGTAGCATAATAGGCTCCTGAGATTGGGGGAGATGGAGGATATGGGGAGGATGTGGAGGAGGTTCTAGATGTACCCCTAGGTTAGAGTGAGGAGGAGTGGGCATAGCTGGAGCAGTAGGTGGTAGAGCGGGATGAAGGATTATGAGGCTCTAGGTAGAGCTAGTAGAGAGAGCATCGACATAATGTTGATATAGTATACCTTCAGTATAGGATAGATATATTGAGGCATTGGAGGATAGGTTGATGGAACATCATATTCCACTTCTTGATCCTCCAACCTCATCTGTGTCCGGGGGTGCGAGGCATAGCGAGTCTAGGCATAGCTCTAGGTCTAGGGCTCCTACTAGGTCACAAGGGTCCTCTTGGAGGATGTAGCTAGTGCTTAGATGCACTTTTTGTATATGAGCCTTGGTGCTCCATTGTATGTAGCCTTTTGGTATTTATTGATATATATATACATGGCTTTTACCTTTTGTGTTATATTTTTGTGTGAATGCTTTTGTGGAATGCATGTTTATGTTTATGATTAATGCATATGATATGTTATGGATGATTAATGCAAGATGGCATGTGTTAATGATCATTTATAGTTTAGATATTTTCTTGGCCATTTTGTTAGCATTGTTGTTTAATCAGGGGCACCAGACTTGGTGGCATATGGGATGAATGACTTATCAACTGACATGGATGTTGACATGGGATGTTGATATGGAAGAAGATATGGATGTTGATATGGAAGAAGATATGGATGTTGATATGGAAAACTGCCTATTTTGCAGAGACTCAAACATCCTAGTGGCATCAAACAAACTCACTAAAACTACCTAATTCCTCTAGGACCAAATGTGTGTGCAGTGAATTCATTTACCAAATCAAGAGCATGGTAATGACCTTAGACAATCAAGAACCAATGTGTGTGCAAGTGAGTTCATTAACTCATCTTGAGTAAATTGGGTAAACCTATTATGGTTGAAACCAAGAAGCTAGCTTGTCCGTATGAGTGGTTAGAGGTCTCTTTTAAAAGAGACATGTCACCATGCATGAGCGTACTCCACTACCATTCAAGCGTCTATAGCTCCGATGGAGGCTAACTCCATAGTCCATGATTTTTTTTTTGATCTCTTAAGTTTTGGGGATGACTACCTAACCATCTGACTAGAAATGTAGTATGATCCTTACAACCCAATTGATCAGTGGTGTGTGATGTAAAATATTTAGAGTTTTTGTTAGGGATTTTTCCCTACTCTTTCTTTTATTTTTGGAATTGTGATAGTGGTGAGAACCACTATTTTTATGGACTATGTTGCATGATGGGACTAGCAAGGATGACCCTTTTCACTTCAAGGTTCATACCAAGTATGGTGTTATCCCTCTTTGACACAAGATATTTTTAAGATGTGAAAATTGTGTTTGGTTCAAGAATGTTTTGGAGTCAATTCCCAAAACTCAAGATTTTCTTAGTGTAAGATGTGCAATGGTCCTAAGAAGAACTCGACATGTATTTTGGAGGTTGCTTAAAATACTAGGAGTGGTTGAGTGACCGAAAACACCTAGGATTTTTGAATGTGGCTTGTGTTAATGGTAATTTGACTTTGTGGAATTGTGTGGATGACATTGTGAAGGTGCCCTTGATTAAGGCAACATGACTTTTGTTGGACCAATTAAGACCTTGAACTTAATAAATGATCCCTATATGAAATGTGGAATATGGATGTGAATGCAATGTAAAATGCAATATGAAATGTGGTGTAATGATTGTTTTTGGAATGTTGAATGCAAGTGAAATGCAATGTTATGAATTGATATGAATGAATGTATGCAAATGTTTTTGTGTATTAGCCATGTATATATATAATAATAATCATGCATAGAATGCTCTCAAGTGTATAACATTAAGTGGTTCAGATTCTTCCTCTCCCTCTAGACTAGCAAGTCTATAAGTACCATTACCCACTCTTTGTGTAATTATGTATGCAATATGGAGGATGATTGGTGTTTTTTTTTTTTTTTTTTAATATATCCTCTTGGGGGCTGTAGTTGGGGGGGTTTTTTTGGGGTGGTGTGGGTAAAATGGGGGCTTGTTTGATAAGCCCATAATGCCAAGGGAATTTGTGTATGCCAATCTCTATGATTTTCTTTGACAAGTTTCTTGAGAATAGCAATTAAGGTCTTGTTGGAAGCTTCAACTTGTCCATTTTCTTGTGGGTAATAAGGAGTCGAGAAACTATGTTGGATGTTATATTTCTCGCAAAGTGCTCGAACATCCTTGTTCTTGAAAGACTTGCCATTGTCTGAAATGATTTTTGAGGGGATACCAAAATGACAAATGATATGATGGAGTATAAACTCCACAATTCTAGGTCCTATCGTACTGGTTAGAGGAATTGCCTCAACCCACTTTGTGAAGTATTCAATGGTTGTGATGATGAAAGTATGTTGTCCTAAGGAAGGAGGTGAAATTTTACCAATTAGATCTAGGCCCCATTGTGAAAAGGGCCAAAGGCTTTGAATAGGTTGTAAGGCTTGTGATGGTACATGAGTTAAATTAGCATGTTCTTGACACTTCTTGCAATGTTTAACATATGTGCAACAATCACGTTCCATTATGGGCCAATAATAACCCATGCATAGAATACGCTTTGCAATGGCCATTCCACTAAAATGACCACCACAAGTACCATCATGGGCTTCAGCTATGGCTCTTTGAGCCTCACTAGCCTCGAGACAATGAAGGAGGACTCCATCATAACCATGTTTATACAACACGTCCCCCAAAAGAATGAAATGGGCTACCTTTTGCTTGAAAGTGTGTTTGGCAGTTCGAGACATGTCATATGGGAGTGTTCCAAACTTGAGAAAGGCTACTATTTGGCTCGACCAAGGCTCATATGAATCCAATTGGATAAAGCAAACATCCTTTTCATATTTTGACTCAACATGAGAAATTGTAGATTTAGAGATCATTGAAATGATAAGGGGTTGTACCTCTCCAAAGGAGTCTTTTGGAATCAATGATCCAAGGGAGGCCATCGCATCTGCAAATCTATTAGTCAAACATGGCAAGCTATTGATTTCATACCAATCAAACTTAGAGAGCAACTTCATTGCTACTTCATGATAAAGCTTAATGGTAGGTTCTTTGCATTGGTATTCTCCATTGATTTGCTTGACGACAAGTTGAGAATCACCAAATATCCTAATACGCTTAATGCTCATAGCTATAGCTGATTGAAGACCTAAGATTAAGGCTTCATACTCTATAGTGTTGTTTGTGCATTGGAAGTCTAGTTTGAATGACAAGGGGATAGGTACCCCTTGTGGTGTGTGAAATATGACTCCAACACCTTGACCTTTCATGCACTTAGAGCCATCAAAGAATAATGTGATATCGACATCTTCCTCTAGAATGACATCTTCTTCTTGTTTAGTGATAACAAATACCGAATCATCTAGGAGCTCAATAATCAAAGGATGATCACTAGGTAGTGGAGCTTCCACAAGTTGATCGGCTATTACCTGACCTTTAATGGATTTTTGGCTAATGAATTCCAAGTCGAATTCAGTGAGGAGCATTATCCATTTAGCGGTGTGGGTGTTATTGTAAGTGTGGGACATCATGTAACGCAGAGGATTTTCTCTAGCTATGACATAAGTTGTGTGGCTAAGCATGTAATGTCAAAGTTTCTTAGTGGAGAAAACCACTGCTAAGCACAATTTCTCTACATAAGCGTATTTAGTCTCATAGCTTACCAATGTTCGACTAATGTAGTAGACAACTTGCTCTCGATTTTGTTCATTCTTTTGTGCAAGCATTGTCCCTAATGCAAAGTCCATTGTTGAGATATAAAGATAAAATGGGACCCCCAGATGAGGAGGAGCTAAGACTGGCGGAGAAGCTAGGTATTGCTTAATGTCATCGAAGGCTTTTTGACATTCATCTATCCAAGAGAATGGCACCCCCTTTTGTAGTAGGTGATTGAATGGCCTACATTTGTTAGAAATTTGCACAATAAAATGATGGATTGATTGAATATTTCCTTGTAAACTATGCAATTCCTTTAAGTTAGTTGGGGGAGGCATCTCCAAGATAGCCTTGACCTTGTTAGGGTCCACCTCAATGCCTCTTTTGGAGATAATGAATCCTAGAAGTTTTCCCGAGGTAACACCAAAGACACATTTCTTGGGATTCAACCTTACATTATGCTCTAGGAGTCGGTCAAAAACTTTCTCCAATACACCAATATGTTCTTGTCGAGTTTTGGATTTAGCCAAGAGATCATCCACATAGTCTTCGATAATCTTATGCATGTAGTCATGGAAAATGTATGTCATGGCACGTTGATAAGTTGCACCTACATTTTTGAGGCCAAAGGGCATCACCTTGTAACAAAAAGTTCCCCAAGGTGTAGTGAATGTTGTTTTGTGTTGGTCATCAAGATTTATTCAAATTTGGTTGTATCCTAAAAAACCATCCATGAGTGAAAGCATTTCATGGCCAACATAGGTATCGACAAGAGTATCAATGTTTGGTAGAGGGAAGTCATCCTTAGGACACACTTTGTTAAGATCTCAAAAGTTAGTGCATACGCGTATCACCCCGTTAGGCTTGCGAATGGGTACCATGTTTGAGAGCCACTCAGGATAGTCGATAGGAACTATGAAGTTCACGTCTAAGAGTTTTTGAAGCTCTATTTTTACCAAGAGGGCCATGGTAGGATGCATTCTCCTAAGTTTTTGTTTGATCGGCTTAGCATCAGGTTGTAAGGTGAGATTGTGGACAACCAGACTAGGGTCAAGACCAGGCATGTCCTTATATGACCATGCAAATATACCCTTTTTCCTCTTGAGGAGAGCAATAAATTGCTCTTGTTCATCGGGTGATAAAATTTTGCCAAGCTTGACAATTTGGGGATTGTCTTTGTCTGAACTAAGGTCCACATCGATAGTATCTTCAATAGACATGTGGGAACCTTCCTCAAGTTGATGGGGTATAGGGATCAGATGAATATCATCTAAGATGTCATCAAACTCTTCTGGCTTATCCTCATCTATTTCTTCCTAGAAAACCTTGGGATCCAAAGGTGAAGGTGAAGGTGAAGGTGGAGGGGATGGAGGAATGTAGTTGGTGGAAGCCCTTAATAATTCCTCGGATAAGATAAATTTGACAAAGGTTGGAGGTGAGGAAATCCGATCCATATCAATAAGGCTTATGTCAATTGGAATTGGCTTAGCCAGATCGTATGGATTATGGAGTGGGGTGAATAAATCAATAGGATTCATGTTGACTTATGGGCAAGGTGGACAAGGTTGGATGGAATGGATGGAACCTAGGAATCGGTGCTAGGAGCTTGGTTAACCTGAATAGCAAGCAACACAAAATATATTTTATTAAATGGTATATTTACATATGTAATGCTAAAAAAGAAAACATGTTTTTGATTTTTGATTTTTTATTTTTTTGTAGTGGTGAAAACCACTATTTTTGTTTTATGTACATATGTTACAAGTTGGCTTATGGAATGGCTTAATGGAATGGAGGTGGTGGTTCACCGGTAGGGGTGGCTCATTCTTGTGGAAGAAGCAAGTGAAATATGGGCTCATGGATGGGGAACATGTTGAGATAAAACTCATCTTGTTCGGAATGGGGAATGATGGGCTCCGATTCTTCTTTAGATTCATCTAAAATTATTGATATAAGCTCGAATTCTTCATAGATTTCCTCATCAAAATTATTGGGATGGAGGGCTTCTTCTCTTGAATTGAGGTTAAGCCTTTGGAAGGCTTGTTCAAAAGAAGAGGTGGTAGGTAGTGGGTGGTAGCCTAGACCTGAATGGTCATGCACCTCTTGATATGGAACATCGATAGGTTGATGCACTCCTTGTTCATGCAATCCTAGGCCATAGCCTTGCCAATTGACTATGTGGAAATATCGATATGGAAATCCCGTCATGTTTGAAATATTGGCAAGTTTTGGTTCTTTGGGTTCTTCTATGGGAGTTGGACTTGATGAAGATTCAATTCCCCCATATACAAAATTTATGCTATTTGGAGTTGAACCCATGTTATAGACTGCTCCTATTGCTAAAGGTGGGTCATGTGGGTGACCAAAATCCTTAGCACTAGGGATGGTGAGGGGTGTAATGGTGATGTCTTCGACCACATATTCACCAATACCAAGATTGGTGAGATGGACTTTGACTTGGGATGACATGGAATGATTATGGTCAGGTGATGGCTCGGGCGATGGTGAAGATGGAAGTATCTCACAATCCGTCAATTCGACTTGTGAAACATTGGGTGATGGCAATGGATTGGCTTGGGAAGATTATGGAATGGATGATGATGATGAAGTGGATGGCAATGATGTTGATGATGTGGATTGACTGTGACCACATGTGCATGTAGTCAATGATGATGATGGTGAGGATGTGGAAGCTTGATGAGGGTTGGTGATGGGGAGCTCTTCAGGGATGGGATCCTTTGATGAAGAGATTGGTGAAGTGGTGGATGGATTGGATGATGGTGAAAGAAAAATATGAGTGGAAGGGAGCATGGACTCATAAGGATTTGAGATGAAATTGCAATACTTAAATGGCTCGACGTCCATCGGTATGCAATGTACCTATCCCTCATGAACATATTTCAAACATTGATGTAGTATTGAAGGGACACATCTCATTTCCCTCATCCAAGGTCTTCCAAGGAGTACATTGTATGCCATGGATCCTTCCAAGATGTGGAACATTGTGTGCAATATTTTAGCCCCTACTTCGATGGGCAAAATGATAGTGCCAACTATGGAACACAAAGCATCATTGAATGCTTTGAGGGTGAAGGATGACTTGGTGATGTGAGATGGAGGAAGGTTCAAATGATGAAGGGTGGATGTGGTGATGATGTTGATAGAGGAACCGGTGTCAATTAGGACTCTTTTAAAAGGCTTCTTGTCAATTAGAGCCATGATATGCAATGGAGGGTCTACTGATTCCGATGAGATTGGCTTAATCTCAAAGTCATAAAATGTTATGGAAGGCTCCATGCATGTTTGGATACTCCCCACAAAGTTGTTGAAGGCATTAGGATCTTGTGATTGCAATTCAATGGATTTCAGAATGTCCATTAATGCTTCACGATGTGGAGGAGATTGTTGGATTAGCTCATAAATCGATAATTTGGCGGAAGCTATTTTCAAACTTGTAGTTAACCAGCTACTCAATGAGATGATTGGTCGAGGTGGATGATTGATGGGTGGATTTGGTGGATTCGATTGGCTAGGTATATGGATGGGTGATGAGGGATTAGGGGAAACTTGGATGGGTGGCGATGTAGAAGGTTGTGACACACTTGCTTGAGGTGGTTGCCTTTGTTGGTTATTCCGTTGACCTCTAGTGACCACATGGATGGCCCCTACAAACCCTTGGTATTGTTGAATGTGGTTGACTTGGTTAGGAGGAGTTTTAGTGTTAGCTCCCCCTACATTTGGTTGCACCTCCTCGTGATGAGGAAGTGGTGTTTGAAATATACCAAGGTCTTGGTTTTGTTGAGCAAGGGGACTATTAACTTTAATTGCCCCCAAGTCAATGAGGTCTTGGACTACATTTTTAAATACATGGTAATTGTTGATGTCATGCCCATTTTGCCTATGATAAGGATAAAATAGGTGTTCTTGATAATTTTTACTATGTTTGGTGGGATCATCTGATCTAATTTCGGGCAAAGCAAGTTTATTTGTCTCATACAACCTTTTAAAAAGGGAGGCATATGATTCGGCTAATGGGGTGTATTGGTGATTTTGTCGAACAGACTATCATCGGGGATGATCTTCCATAGTTGGCACTATGTTTTGAACTATTGGAGCTTGTGTTGTTGAGGGGACCGCATGATATGAAATTTGTTGTGGTGTTTGTTGCATAGGTTGTTGTTGTTGAGCCATTACCGGTTGGCTCATGACCACTTGATTGACTTGATTGGATTGGGTGGTTGGGGTAGCCTGTGTTGATTTTTGTTGGCCTGAATAATTGCTTTTGTATTGGCCCTTGTTTTGCCATTCTTTCTTCTTAGGCTTAAGAATGCCTTCTTGGATTTTGATATCCTCAATGACACTAGCCTGAGCTAAAGCTTCTTCAAATGATTGATAAGTTCGTAATTGGAGCATCCAAGAGATAGGTTTTAAGCAACTCTTGGTGAATAGCTTAATTAGCTCATCCATTGGTAGGGTGAATGGCAATTTAGTGATGATAACCCTCCAACGGTTTTTGAAATCATAGATAGATTCATCATCTTGTTGTCTTAAGGCATAGACATCAGATAATGAGATCTTATTTTTAACATTTAGGATGAAACGATCAAAGAATTGATCAATCAATTGATCAAAAGTATAGATACTATGGCTTGGCAATTGATTGTACCATTCTATGGCATCCCCTCCTAATGTTTGAGGAAAATTTTGAAGCATGAGAGCATTATCATCTTGAATTCTAAAGCATGCATGAACAAAGGTGCTCACATGTTCTTTGGGATCCTTAGTTCCCTTAAATTTATCAAACTTGGGTATCGTAAAATCTATTAGATATGGTGGTGATGGTATCGAAGGATGAATTGGTTGATTGATCAATTGGTGTAAGGTTGGTTTCTAGTTTGAAAAACTAGGAGTAAATTGCATCAATTGATCTATTTGTTTTTGCATGGCCTTAATTCGAGGGTCTTCCTTAGGAATGTGGAAACCTTGAATTACTTGATGGGTTTGTGGTGGTGTGGAGAGATGTTGTGGAGTGATTAAATGATGAGGAGATTGGTATTGATGACTAGGTGAATTGGATGGGATATGATGAATGGGGGATTGTTGATGAAAATATGGGGAATTATGGAATGATGTTGATTGATGAAGGTTATGGCTAGGTTGGCCAATGGGAATAGGATGGGTGATGGTATGGCTTGATGGGGGAACAGGGATAGAAACCATAGAAGATTATGGTGCCCATGATGGACCCTGGTTGACAAGGGTAGTCTGAGTAGAGTTATGTAAAGGCTTAGGGTTAACCTGTACTTGTTGTTGAGCATTTTGATATTGTCTAAGAAATTTGTTTAGGTGTTCCCATGCTTCACTAATATCTCTATCAGAGGCTAAGGGTATGGAGGTAGATGGTATGGAAGATGTGGCTTGGGTACAAGTTACACTAGGTATGTTAACTTGTGAGGTTGGGACTTGTGAAGCAACATTGACTTGTGCTTCATACAAGGGGTTGGTGTAGGTGGAGGTATATGAGGTGCTAGGAGCACATGAAGGTTGGGGAATGGATGTATGGGATGAAGGTGCAACTGATGCCTCAAAAAGAGGGTTAGTATACACCTAGGTAAAGGTGGATGGGGGTTGGGAGTAAATAGGCTCTTGTTGTAGAGTAGAATCCTATCTAGGTGAATTGGGGATAGACTCTAAGACATAATTAGAAGACTTCATGAAAGCTTCTACTCTTGCCATGTCTATATGGGTAATGTGGTTGTCAATGGTAGGGGAGGTTGAATCCTCTTGGGGCATGGCCATGTGATAGGCTGTGGATGGTAAGGAATGTGAGGGACCTATAGATAAATCTACTTGTGTCACATTCATGGAATCTACCACAGAAGTGGTGGGGAATGTGGATGAAGGTTCCATTAAGTTATCTTGACTTATTGCTTTCTTTTGATTTCTAGTTAATACCATAAGAAAAATAAATCAAGATACAAATTAAAATACCAAATGTAACACAAAAACTAAAATTCTTAAGGAAACAAACAATCAATGCTAAGTTTCAACCAATGTGGCTTACCTCGTTCATTGATTATCTCCTTTTAATGTGTATTCATTTTATGTGTCAGTCTTGTGTGTTTTGATGTTCTAATATTTCTTAATGAAACAAAGGTGAAAATCTATGGTGAAGATAGGGCAACGAGATTCTTGTTGGTGATGAAATCCAACAAGTTTGCTCGGGGGTATCCTATGGTGTCTATGGGTAGATATTGGTGGATGGAGATGAATGCCACCATCACCTAATCTCAAGCAATGGTTGGTGATGAAATCCAACCACTACTATTTTGAATGAACCGTGATGTGTGTGAATTATTTTTAAATATTATGTTTTCTATTGTGTACAAACAATGTTAAAAATAATTAATTTCATAAATCTAAATTAGAAGCCAACAAGAGAATGCCAAGTTCTCCAAAGGGCGTGAAGTACACCACTTAAGACCCCTTATCTAAATAACAACCGGAGGGTTCATCCACCCCTCTACCTAGAATCACCCAACTGGAAGGGATACTTTTGGCAATCTAATGGTGTTCCAACTTAGATAAATGAAAGAAAATGTTTCTAACCCTAAGATGCAACACTATGTTATGCAATTTTTTAGTTCAAATGCAAACAAAATGCAATAGTTTGTATTAAGAAAATAGAAACCCTAATCAGAATATGTGAATGAATGCAAACCTAAAAATGCAAACTAACATGAGTTCATTTCTATATTGTTTAATGATGGTTCATTTTAAACTTAAAATCTAAAAAATATAGCAGATAACCCAAAATACGTAAAATAGAAGACTAGGGTTTTAAATAATAGACTTACTGGATAGCCTATGTATTTGCTCCTAGCTCTCTATAAATGCCCTGGGTGCTTTTGGATACTTCTGAGATACCCTTGGGCATTTTTGAGTTACCCTCGGATATCATCGAGCATTTTGTGCACCTTCTGCAAGCTTCTGCAGACTTCAAAAACCCTAGATCCAACGAAATCTATGAAATTTATGCTTCTAAAAAACCTGCAAGATGATAGAAAATAGCAAGCAAATTAGTAAAATATATCATAAATAGAAACCCTTAGGGGGTCCCACCATGATCACCATTTGAAATATGCAAAATACAACACCCAAACAATGCTTGAACAAATGAAATACAAGGAAACACAAGATTGCACAATAGAATAATTTTCATTGATGGGGGAGCCTAGAAACTCCATTGTTTACAAGCTTGGATCCTTGAATCCTTTTGATACAATATTACAAGGGTTTAGGGTTCTCTAAAACCCTAACAAGCAAAGTTGTGATGTCTTCAAGCGCGTCTTGATCCCAATAGGGTTGAGTGGGCTTTTTGATATCCAAGGTTGGGCCACTCCAGATATGATGTAGTGCTTCAGATCTGCACACAATGACACAAAAAATAGTTAGTAATACCTATGAGGGCTCCACAGTGTGAGGCCCTCTATAAGCAATAATAAACCCTAACTAAATGTTGTAAATAAAGTGAATAGAAATAGAAGCACATGCATAAAATAAATAAATGATTGATCTATTTTACTTATTATGCTCTGATGTGAGATGTCTGATGCAGGTGATTGGTGCGGTGATGCCCTAGCATCACCGAAGGCTAGGGGGTCTTCAGGAGTGATAGCATAAAATGCTCGGGTGCCTAGCTACTGTAGGAAATGCCTGTGGGTACTTGGGGTTGAGGGGAAGGATTTTATAGAAGTAGATCCAATGAGGGAAAAAGGATGGCAATGATGATGGGAGCAAGGATGGTGAGTGAGGGTGAATGAAATATGATGGATGGAATGGGATTAGGGCACAAAATACTTGGTTTAAGACTTAGGGTACTTAGGGAACTTAGGAAATTTAAAAACTTAAGGACTTAAAAAAAAAAATGGGTTGAGCCATCAAAATGGCTCCTATTTATAATCTAACCTAGGGCATGCTAGGGTTTCAATGACACTAATCGTGTGGCTGAGATTAAAGCACATCTAAGGGTAGATAATAAATCTAGGGTGTGGCATGGATTGATGTAAATGGGTGGTCAAGATTAAATGGAATTGGATGGCTAGGATTAATTCACTTAAATAAATACATATTTATTAAATATATATTAAAATATAATATAAAATATTATATTTAAATATATATAAATAAATATACATAAATAAATGGCAAAAATGGTGGGAAATGGGAATGGTGGACAAATTGGCTATGTTTTGGTGGTGGAAATGGTGGGAAAGCATGGATGGAGGACAAATGGCTAGATTTTGGTGTCTACAATAAGCTTTGAGGTAGTGTTGCTTATTAACACATTTATCAGTGACTTGGTTTACTATCAGTTTTGAATCTCTATAAATCTACAGTTTTTTGATCCCCAGCCTCTCAGCTTTCTTAAGGCTAAAAAAAAGTGCTTCATATTCGGCTGCATTGTGTTAGGATACATTTAGTAATTATATTATTAATAATAAAGAAATGATTTATTTATTATTATTAATAATATAATTAATTATTAATTTAATTATATATTTCATTATTATTGAAAAGTCATGATTGAAAAGTCTATATATGATATGAGCGAAAGTCGTATAAAATCATTGAAGGAAAAGGAATGTATTATTTAATGTTTTATGGAGGGATCCCCCTATAGTGAGAAAGTGATTCAAAACCTAAAATGTGATTCTTTATAATTTAATGATATTTTATTTATTAAATATTTATTTATAAATGCAAGGCTCTAACATTTGGTATTAGAGCCATGTTAGACCTAGCCATATTGGATTTCATCAAAAAATTCAAGGAAACTCTTAACAAGGTTTCGAGTGGACTCAAGGTATTTTAGAGCAGCATCATAGGCCTGAGAAACCTCGCCAAATACCATGCGGACCTTAGAAGTAAGGATAAATGTCTATCTAATTCCTCTTACCATGAACAAGAAGAGAAAGTTATATTATATAGCTTATATCATCATGTTTTAGATATCATGATTGAAGAAGTTACCCCTAACCCTAGAAATGTTTTACCCTCGAAGATCCCGTAGCCATGGATTTCCAAGTGGTACATATTGCACTTCCGAAGAAAGAAGAAAATATTTCAAACCATCAATTTTCTGAACTAAAGTCCAGTGAAAGCACAAGTTCCATAATGTAGAATTTTGGTTATCGAAACCCTAAAAGTGCAAATTTTCCCATAGAAAAAATGAGTTGTCTCCTATTAAACACAAAATTGCATCCAGACATAAACTTGACCAATACATAGCTTGCCTACCTAGCACCACTTCTACTTTCATTCTACCTCCTTCAAGGCCTCCTCCATGGCCACCTCCTCTTCCGCTCATACAACAAGTATTTAATTCATCCTATAAAATTGTTTTTTTAATTCATCCCACATAAAATGAGCATGTCCTCCTTAAACCTTATAATCCATATGGATGCTACAAACCAAATTGCTCTCAAACTGGTTATTATCGATACTCATTAACTGTGAAGATAAGACACTAAAATTCAATTAGAACCTATTATATTTTGGGATTCCATACAAATAAATATATACAAACATTTCAAAATCAAAGAGGGAACTTTGTAACTGCAAAGATTTTATTTTAAAAGTATATACACACCATAGAATTTGATGTGTTGTCATCAATTCCTATGGAAGCTGAATCGAAACTACAGCCCATGAGCAAATTTTATTCTATGAAGTTGAAGTCCAAATATGCATGTAGTACATTTAGAAGCCCTAGGAAACCAGCTGTATATTCAAAAGCTTGCAGCATTAGCCAAAATAGAATATAAGATCAAACAAACAAAATTATTCTAAACAAAACATAAAAATCTCTGCGTCTTTCCAAGGGATTCGTCTGAGATTTTTACATAGCATGTTCATCACTAATTTTCCATTAGTAAATCATCCCATTGTTACACCAAGCAGGCACTCAAGAAAAGGGTGCAGTGCATTTTACTTGGAGAAAAAATTCATGTGCTTATCTGACACATAATGATACAATCGAGATATTATGGCTGGTCTACGTTATAAAAATGAAAAGACATGTATTGTGGTATGAACATGCACAATTTTATTTCTTCAGTAACTCTACCATCCTTCAGGAAGATTGTTATGCAAGAGCAATCATAGGGCGATAAGGTTTTTATGCTGAAATAAGTTATGAGCAAATAGAATGATTATAAGACAATGACTTGCTGGCTTTCCTATATTTTTGAATATCTGGATCATCACTACCTTCCTCTCATGGGACTTTAATATTTAAATAAGGTGTCTATGACATACTTTAGAGAGGGTCTTGTGTACCATAAAATTGGCCAAATATCGTTAGGGATGCAATAATAAATTTTATTGATAGAGAAAGAATTACCTTCGTATTACCAAAATTCTACAATGGGGAGAGCTCGATTATTTCGCAAGGCTACATGCCTTATTTCATGACAAAATTAAGGGTTTGGAGTGTATGGATCAAAGTTTCAAACTCTATGTTGCCACTGAAGGTACAAAATTAGTTGCGCATAAAAAACAAGCAGATGCTGCTACAAATCCCAGTCTTAAAAAAAGATAATTCTGCTAGTATGAATTTATAAGAGCTATTTGGGAGGAGAGTTATAAAATTACACAAGAAATGTTTGTGCTATGTGGACAAATTTTTTAAAAATAAGCATGTGAGTGTTTATAAAAAGTAAAATAAAATTAAAATAAATAAAAAAATAAAAAATAAAAATGCAGTCCAAAGCCAAGGTCAAATCAAAATAGTTTTCTCTCTCCAAATCCAATCTTCTCTAACATGGATGGCTCTATTGATTTTGGTCTATCTCAAAATGGTTGTTTCAGCTCAAAGGTAACCTTGTGTAGTGAGGATGTACCTAATCATTTCAACCAATGACAAAATGGTTTTATCATTCCAACGATGACATCGTCTAACAAAGATGAAATAGGCCAAAAGTGTCTTCTCAATCCAAATCCAGCATCACCTAACAAGGATGAAGATGTTGATAGAACTCCGACCAAGGATCTTTCTTTAGAACTAAAAAAAAATGATGAGATGATGGCTGCATCAAAGGAGAAACAAATTATAGTTTTCCTTGATTATGATGGCACTTTATTGCTTATTGTAGATGATCCTAATAAGGCTTACATGTCCAATCAATGCATTCCGTAGTTAGAAATGTGGCAATTATTTTTCCAACTGCTATAATTAGTAGAAGGTGTCTAGATAAGTTATATAAATTCCTACAATTGATAGAGCTATACTATGCTAGTAGCCATAGAATGGACATTATGGAACCTCTCAAAGTTGGTAAAAAAAAAACGTAAAGTTTTAGGCATAATGTAGTTTTAGCCAACCCTGATAATTTGTTTAATTCTGCTGGAAATAGTTAATTCTAAACATGTAAAGCTACCATCCATTTGAAGCATAGACAAACAACACTCACAGATAATGGTCTATGAATGGCAAGTTTTAAATAGAAAAAATGACTTTTGTTGGATCAATTCGAAGAGGAAGTAGACGGGCTTGTGAAGGGCTAGCTATTTCTAAGTGCGGGAAATAAACAAAGTAAAGTAGGAAGGTAAAAACACCTAATCTATTTTGGGTTCCATGGTGCTTACATTCTTCTTATATATGTGGGATTGACTAAAATCAAAATTTAACCTATACAAACACTCAAATTATTATATGTATCCCACAAAGCCTACCTTAAAAGGAGCATGTGTGTCCCAAAAATCCTACTTTAAAAAGAACATGCGATAAATACAACATTGTATTTAACAGGTACAATAGCATAGGAAATTCAAGGATGGTAGTCCTAGAAAAGAGAGGAAGACAAACAAAATTGAGGTGATTGTCCAACAGTTCATATGGAACCACCTTTGGCACATGGAGAGTTGGATAACAATTCTATGGACAAGGGTATCTATCAATTCATAGACATTGCGGAGTATGGGTTATCTATGGAGAAAAAAAACATAAGTAAAATGTTTTGGTCTACAACAACAAAAAAAAGAAAACCAAATGATATAACAATATTTTTGTGAAACCTCATGGTTCTAATAATATTATGTCCAAATAGCGATAGTGCGTAACTGATATTGTCTAACATTGCTATCCATGGCTCAAAATTTCCACAAAAATAGGGTTGTATAGAAGTTTTGGAATTTCTGTTTGAGGGGAACAAGTAGCATGAACATATACACAACCATGGTCTAAATTTTGCTAGTCTCTGCATCCAGAAACTCAATTCAATAGTTCAAGCCATAAATTTCCACAAGCTTTTAAAGATAATTTTTCTAATTTAATTTGAGAATGGTCAGAGTCAAATATAGTGGCTTCTCGAATATCAATGGTAATCTACGGAAGATCATTGCATCATTGTATATGAATAGCACATAGAACTCATTTTATCTTCTTTCATGGTGTCAATACTATCCTATTCACTGAGTACACATTTAATTTTGCTCTATTTTTCCCATATGTGAACTGTGAGATGTAGTTTGAGTAAGATCTCCATAAGCCACAGTTAGATAATAAGACGACAAGCAATGGGTTCAAATTAAAATGACATTTTATTCATTATGACCATTGACTATCTTTGTGGGCATATGCCATCCAAATATATGCAATATTGATTCCTCTAATTTTAGCTGTAGTAATTTGTATTAGTTGATTAAAAATGATTAAAAATGTATGGGTGAGCTTTACTTTGAATAAGAGCGCAAGCATGGTATGATTAATGCTATATGATGGATTTTATAACTTGAAAAGGAGAAAAGCCTTTGTAGAAGCTACCACGTTACCACAATTGGCATTAAGGGGCATCCACCCTTGAAGGTCTACTTTAGCTTATTTTTATTTTTAGAGAATCCATGCTCACTGAATTGTCGACTTTACTTGACGCATAAGGAAAGATGCTTCTAGAATTAAAAATGAAGTTCCAGCTTTGAGGACAAAGCCTTTTCGGGAAGGGTGGCATGTTAGGATCCCACATCCTAACATTTATTAATTATAAAATTAAAAATATAAATAATTATTATATTAATAATAATAAATAAATGATTTATTTATTATTATTAATAATATAATTAATTATTAATTTAATTATATATTTCATTATTATTGAAAAGTCTATATATGATATGAGTGGAAGCCATATCAAATGATCGAAGGAAAAGGAATGTGTTATTTAATATTTTATGGAGGGAGCCCCCTATAGTGGCAAAGTGATTCAAACCCTAAACAATGATTCTTTATTTTAATAATATTTTATTTATTTGTTTATTAAATATTTATTTAGAATTGTAAGGTTCTAACACATTGTTGGTACAACTCCAAGTTAATAAATAGGAGAAAACATTTTCTTCACCTATTGGGGAGATCAAGACTATGCCTGCTCCAACTCCATTATTACATCTGGTGCCATCAAAGAAAAGTGTCTACATTTGGTTGGTATATGGGTCTACTTCATGCAAAGGGGTGAGATTACTTTTTTGAGATTTCTTGATTGAATAACTTCCAAGTCCCGTCTCAATCATAGCATTGAAATATTGGAGGGAGAACTGGTCTTCTACTTGTAACACATCTAGAGCTTCTTCTATTAAGTTCAAATATTCGATCTCCTCAGTCATTATGTTTACCGTAGTGGCCTACCTTCTTTCTTCTTCAATATTTTCTATATGGAAGGTAGATGGTTTTTCGTTGAATATATTCACTCTTTTACCTTTGAATGGGATTTCTAAGTGTAAGTAATATATGGATAGGTATCCTCCTATTTTAGCTGTGAATTCTCTAGATAGATACATACAAAAATAAGGTTCCAATTCCACTACAACAACCTCTTGTATAACTGTAAGTTGAGGCATTTTGTGTAGAACTATAGGAAAATATTTTATCAAACCCATGGTTTTGATCAGAGTCCCATATAACTACAAAACACGTGGGCTACTTCTGGTGTATTCCATCCCCATGATGTCACACATAGCTTTTGGTATTACAGTAGTCATAGCTCTTGAGTCTATCATACAATTATGTACCATCCATCCTTCCATATGGAGAGACAAATAGAAAGGAAGGGGTCTATTTTTTCTTGTAGAAAATATCAAACTGGCCTGAGCTGAATTCACTGAGCTAGAGTCTTACTTTTATTTTTCATGGACCTCATGGATTCTTTTAACAAGTTGATTTGCCCTAGAAATTGCAATGCATTGTCCATACTCACTTTAGGAGTCTTCTTCATTTATTCCACTATATTGAAAGGTAGTGGATCAATGCTTTTCTCATTTTATTTTACAAAGGTGTCATACTTTTTCCTATATCCCTGAGTGGCATCTACCCTTTTATTCTTGATCAAAGAGAGATATCTCAATTTATCTCTTACCTGCTCCTGGGTTTCAACTTCCTTTTACAGGGGGACTTCCTTGCGCATCTCTGTTTCTTTCTAACTTGAGCTTTAGGGTCCATTTTCAAGGGAGACTATTTTCTTAACCTAGTTTCTCATAGGTGAAGGTACTTTTAGGGTATTAAGCTCTTGGGTATCTACCTAGAGGGGTTTATTCCCTGACCTAGTTAGAACAACTACTTGCTCTATCGAAGACATCATTAGATTGTGTTTTTATTTCCTAATAATGTTTACTTGCCCTTTATGAGTATTTATGCTCTTTTAATAGCTATCTTTTGGACATAATGTTGATGGATCATACATGAATTTTTACCATGGGGATAATTACATGTAGAAAACCCGAATTTTGATTCTATCGAAGGTTTGGTAGGTTCACTATCATCATTAGCGTAAACCACATTTGATCTTTTCTAATTTCTACCACTTGTGGAAGCTTGATCTCTCGTTACTTGTGGAAATATCCTTGGTTGTAAAATTCTCTCTATTTCTCTTGATGAACACTAGAAATGCTCATATTTTGTACATATTTCTTTGATCAATATGCGACTGTATAATAAGGATTGCATACTATTGAGTGGTGTTTTAACCCGATTGTGAAAACACACTCTCCTGTAGGATCCGAGTCCTAAATCCTCTGCTTGCAAAGAAAAACGATTTCTCCAAGGTTCTTATTATGCTAATTATTGATTATCAAGAATGCTGCTTAAAATGAAATGCTAAGAACACCTTAGGGTTTGCAAGTGGATGTTAACAAGGGGCACTGTGGTTTATTAATTTTGAACTTTCAATGGACTCAAAATGAATAAAATCTGTTTTAACCTTTAATTCTGATGGATTTTCAGTGATTTATTCAAACACAGTAATTAAGCTGCTGAAAATAAAATATGGGTTTGAAAAGCAAAAACAAAAGTAAACAAAAGTAACAAAAGAATAGATTACAGTCAGAAAGTTGTCATTAATCGGATGAAACCGAAGATACTGAGGCTTTCTACATGCAACCTAACCTAATGAACCTGCACATCCACACAATCCAAATAGGCCAAAGTGCGAGTCTCGAGGGTTTCGTGGTAATTCCAGAAAATAGGCATTCGCATGAAGCAACCAAGAGATCTTGCATTAACTTCACCTAAAAACCTAAGAAATCTGGAAGGGAAATATAAACATTAAATCATGCATGCAAAAGTTACTCCTTCTTTCTCATCCAATAAGATGCCAACTCTCCGTATTTGTATTTAAATGATATCTCGATTACATTCAAAAATGTTCCAGGTGTAAAAGAAAATCCCAGAACAAAAAGAAGGAAATTGCCCAAGTACGGGCCCAGAATAGCACAAAGCTTTCGTCTCTGCAACTCCGTATTCGGCAATTTCCAACCCCTTCTTCGATTTGCAATTCTGGTCTTATAATGTTTGACGCGGCTCTTCGATCTTCTCTGTCGCTTCATTTCACCTTCCTGCACATGACCCCTCAAATTCTTGCTTTTTCCCGCTTTGATTCACGCTCAAATTTGAAAACGCTTCGAAATTCATCTCTGCATGTAACGCCTCTGCAAGTTTGACACTCGTGCGCCACGTGTCCCGCTTTTCCTCGCGTCCCGTGTAACGCTTTCTACGAAAAAACCGACAAAACCGCAAGTCCGCCCGTTCACCTTCTGGCGATCGCGAAATCGCGACATGTCGCGATATCGCTACATGTTTCCCGACCGTACGCCTTCATCAGCTCCCCGTAGCGATGTCGCGACCGTTTTTCGTTTGTCTACCTCCGACAACTTCTCGTAGCGATATCGCTACCCTTTTAACCCTTTGAGCCTTCTTCCTCGAATGGTAGCGATATCGCTACCACTTTTCTCTCGGACCTCCTGGGCAACTTTGCGTCGCGACATCGCGACCATTATCATTCTCTTGCCCTCCTTCGACAAACCGTCGCGATATCGCTACCGCTTTTATCTCCGAACTTGCCACAAACCGTCGCGATATCGCTACCGCTTTTATCTTCCGTACGCCTTGGCAAAACTTGTCACGATATCGCGACGTTTTTCCCCCTCGGACCTTCATGCAGCTTTCTGTCACGATATCGCTACCACTTTTTCTTTTCGTACGCCTCCCCGAAACACGTCGCGAAATCGTGACCATTTTTCTGTTCCGCACGCCTTGGCAAAACCTGTCGCGATATCGCGACCATTTTCTCCGTCCGTACAGTTTGCCAAAACACGTCGCGAAATCGCGACCATTTTCTCCGTCCGTACTGTTTACCAAAATGCATCGTGAAATCATGACATTTTTCATCATCTGTATGTTTCGCAAAACTCGTCGTGAAATCGTGACACTTCTCTCCTTCGAGCCTGATTTTCAATTTTCCATCGCGATTTCGTGACATCTTCCTTGTACCATACAACTTTGCCAAAATGCGTCACGAAATCGCGACACCTTTCATCATCCGTACGTTTCTGCAAAACTCGTCGCGAAATCGCGACCATTCTCATCCTTTTCCAATGGCGTGTCACGATTTCGCGACATCATTTATTTTCTTCTCAACAGCATGTCGCGATTTCGCGACACCTTTTCTTTTCTTCTCAGCTGAATGTCGCGATTTCGCGACATCCTTTTCATCCTGGTCACCGACACGTCGCGATTTCGCGACACTTTTTCTGTTTTGTTGCCGTTGACCGCGTTGACCGTGATTTTCCGACATGTCACGATTTCGCTACAACTTTTCGGCTTCGGTCGCGATTTCGCGACATGTCGCGATTTCGCTACCTGTCGCGATTTCGCGACCCCTTTCTACACTTGTGCATTTTCTCTTTTTCTTCAATTCTGGCATCTGGGTCACTGAGATCCTTCCTGAAAACCTGCAAAAAGGTGGGTCCCCACCATTTTGGGGTGTGTTGTGGATCAACCACAACAAATGGCGACTCTATTGTCAAATGCTCTTGAGCATTTTAGTAAGAACCCAACCTGAAACATATCACAAACTCGCAAATACATGTTAGCACATAAGCAAAATAACAAATGCCCAAAGATCGAAGTACATGAATCATCGAATCATCAAGTATTAGCTCAGTGTGTGCAATGTGTTTTCATTCCCTATCGTTTGAAATTGATCAACATTCCATTATCGCTTTTGCATGAATGCATATATGGGATGGTGAATGATTTGTGTACCCTAATGAATGTGCAAGGAGTTTTGCTTCCATAAAGGGCATGGTACTTCTTCTAATACTATGTACAAGCATTCAAGATTGCCAAACCCTCTTAGGATCCACGAGTTCATTATCTTATTGTATCCCAAAGTTGGTTATGAGTCCCTACTATCTAGAACCCATGTGCAAGTGAATGTGAAATCAGAACTTTGGGGAATCAGACTCCCAACCAACCGAGATGAGAGTTTAACCTTATCCTTACTATTCTGATTTAGAGTTCATTACCTCACTTTAAGCAAAATAATTAAACCAGCTTATGGAAGAAATGGTCATGCTAGTCTAACCCTCTAGACAATCGATGGTCTTGTTTTTTAGGCAAGACATGATGCCATGCATGGGCATATCTAACCCCACAATCCAAAACTTATCTCCATTTCTTTGGACCTTGGGGATGACTACCCATCCCTTGCAGAGGACAAGTAGTACGATCCTTACAATCCAAAATAAAGATGAGATGGGAAAAATTTATTTATTTATTTTTATTTCTTGGACCTTGGGGATGACTACCCATCCCGGTTAGGGACAAGTAGTACGATCCTTACAATCCAAACCTTAGATATAAATCATTAATTCTGTTGCTTAAACCTTGGGGATGACTACCCATCCTTTGCAGAGGACAAATAGTACGATCCTTACAATCCAAGACTGATGAGAATGGAAAATATTAATTTTATTACTTAGACCTTGGGGATGACTACCCATCCTTTGCAGAGGACAAATAGTACGATCCTTACAATCCAAGACTAATTATGAAATGAAAACATAGGAGCTTTGGGGAATCAGATTCTCAACCAACCGAGATGAGAATTTACACCCTATCCTTACTACTCCATGTGGGCTTTAAGTTCTATGGAAGTGGTCAAAACCACTGTTTTTAGGATCATGTTGCATAATAGGATAGACATGAAAACCACTTTCGCTCAACCTTTTCCTCCAAGCTAGGTTTTGATCATTTTGCTCAAGATCCTTTTTAATTTATGAGACGTGCTTGGTTCTAGATATCTCAAGACTCAGATTCCAACCTTAGGAGCTACTTACATATATGTTATAACACAACCCTAAGAGGATTTGACATACTTTCATGGCTTGTACATAAGATGCATATGTAACTAAAATGAAATGTATGTGAGGTGAGATGGAATATGAATGCCTTATCTTTGCAAATGAAATGATATGTCATGCAAAACTGATTCTTTCATGTATCACAAAATCAAACAATATAACTTAATATGCTTGTGTTACTTGGTGGAGCCTTTACAAGATAATTCCAATATTTCATATTCTCCTAACCTTAAGCATAAGTTGGCATCTCAATTTATTTATTTATTTTTTTTTTTCAAAATTAACACACATGTCAATTGAAATCAAATCCATAATCAAAATCCTAACTAAACTAACAATCCTAAACAATAAAAACAAAATCTGAAAATCCTTCACCAAAACCACGTAAGCCAAAAGAATAATATGAAAGTCTCCACAACCTAAGGGCTAAAATAATGCTTTAGAATCTGCCCATTAACCGGAAGCATGAAATCTTTCCCTTCTAAGGTTTTTAGCCTCGAAGGTGTTCTTCCCAAGGATCTCTCGAAATCTGATATGGGCCCAACCAAAGACAATCAAACTTTTGATGATTCCCTTTTTCCTCATGTCTTTTGTCCCATAGTAACACCAAATCTGAAATTCTGAATGATTTAACTTTGGCCCTTCTATCAAACCATCTCTTGATGACTTCCCGGTGTTTGTTCATGTGATTCATGGCTTCTTCTCTCTTTTCATCCAGGTGCAATAACCGGCTCAATCTAGCTTCAACTTGATCATCTCGTCCCCATGTACTCTTGTATGAAATGTAAGGTCTACAGCTCCAAATTTGCTGGAAATATCGGGTCTTGCCCATAGACCAAATGATAGGGAGTATTCCCTATAGATTCTTTCACTGGTCCTATCTCGCCCAAAGGGCAAACTTTAATTGACTATGCCAGTCCCGAGGATTCTTTTCCAAAAACTTCTTAATAGTATTCAACAAATTCTTATTTGAAGATTCGGCCAACCCATTTCCTTGAGGATAGTAATTGGATGCAAATTTCAAGCTCACTTTATTATCATATGCCCACTCTGCAAATTGTGTGGAAATGAAAGCTTTACCATTGTCACTGACAATAGAGTCGGGCATCCCAAATCTTGTTATAATTTGATCCTCAAGGAATTTAATCACAACGTCTGTGGTGGCATGTTTAGTGGGAATCGCTTCTGTCCACCTTGTAAAGTAGTCTGTAGCTGTCAAAATAAATTTGTGAGAGTCAGAAGAATTTGGGTTAATAACCCCGATAAAATCCAGTCCCCATTGTGCAAACGGTCTCATTTCAACTACAGGATGCAACGGCATGGCTGCATTTCTTTCTCTATTTGCAGCCACTTGATAGATGTGACAAGATCGCACATGAGCATGTGCATCTTTGAATATATGAGGCCAGTAATATCCTGCTCTCAGGATTTGATGTGCTGTAGCATTGGCTGCACCATGACCAGTTCCATGCTTGCCATGAAATTCTTGCAACACCCTGGCGGCTTCATCTTTGCTCAAGCATCTCAGGTAGATACCTTCATGATTTTTCCCGTAAAGCACACCAGACTTTATCAGATATTTAACCGATTTAAGCCTTAAAGCTCTCCTCCGTGTTGAATTCAAATTAGAAGGGCACTTACCAGTCAATAAAAATTGCACAATATCAACATACCAGTCCTCCTTAGCCATGTATTCTGTATTTGAGCATTGACCTGTTATTTGCGGATCATTTTCTACGATCGCCTTTGCCAGTCCTTGTCCTCGAACTAGTTTCATTGGTTGGATTTCGAGATCAAATTCTTGGATGGTTGCAATCCACTTTCCTCTCTTTTCACCTAGTTCATTCTGTAAAAACATGGTCTTGACAGCATAATCGGGCACAATGGCAATAATTCTGCTGTGTACGATGTAATGCCTAAATTTTTTCACAGTTTTAAAAAGTGCGTACATTTGCTTATCAAGGATTGAATACCTTAATTGGGCATCTTTTAGAGGGGCACTTAAAAACGCAATGGGTTTTTCGGCATTATCTTCGCCTTTTTGGGTTAATACACTCGCCAAGGAGTGCTCCGATGCAAAAGCATAAATGTAAAAAGGCTTGGAATAGTTCGGGCTTATCAAGACCGGGGCTTTGGAAATGGCGTCTTTGATATTCCGGAAAGCCACTCTACTTTCCTCGTTCCACCTTACGTCCACATCTTTCTTGAGCATCTGGTTTAGAGGTTTAGCTATCTCAGCAAAGCTAGAAATGAACTTCCTCACAAAATTGACTTGCCCAAAGAAAGACCTCAATTCTTTTTTACTGCTCGGGAGAGGTAGGTCTTGGATAGCTTGTATCCTTTCTGGGTCGATGGATATTCCCTCCTTTGAAATAATGTGACCTAGCAGTTTCCCTTTCGTCACTCCAAAAATGCATTTCTTGGGATTTAATGAAATTCCATGTTCCCCGCATCTTTGAAGCACTTTCTTCAAATCTTTAACATGATCCTCTCTCTTCTTCGAGAAAATTGGGATATCATCCACATACACGATGATGCATTTGCCTATTAGTCCTTTGAATGCGTAATCCATGGCGCGTTGAAAAGTTGCACCAGCGTTTAACAGTCCGAACGACATTCTCTTATATGCAAATGTCCCCCACTTGGTAGTGAAGGCTGTTTTCATCCTGTCATCTGGATGTATAAGAACTTGGTTGTACCCAGAATATCCATCGAGAAAGGACATCATTTCTGATCCATTTACCATTTGCAAGATTTCATCGATTGATGGCAATGGATAATTATCTTTCTGGGAGGCTTTATTAAGATTTCGAAAATCTATGCACAGCCTAATCTCTCCACTCTTTTTTCTCACTGGAACGAGGTTGGCCACCCAGGTTGAGTGCCTAACGGGAAAAATGATTTTCGCCTCCAATAATATTTTAACCTCCTTTTCGATCAAAGGCTCCAATAGCGGGTTAACAACTCGCTGTCTTTGCCTAAAAGGCTTGGAGTCTGGCTTCAAAGGGATGGTATGCGTGATAATGTTCTGGTTGTAAGTCTTCAGCTCATTGTAGTTCCAAGCAATACAATCTATGTAATGCTTCAAAGCCTGTATTATATTGCTCCTTTCTTCCTCTGTACATGCCTTTGCTATGTACACCTCCTTTGGATTGTCTCGCACTCCCCGCATTAATTGAATCGCATGCATCTTTGGGGAGCGGGACTCTTTTTCTTTTCTTGTTCTTGCATTCCATGTCGAACATCTTTTCTAATGAAACCACGTCTTTAGGAATTTTGTTGGATTGATACGCAGCTTCACTTTCTTCTGTTTCATCCTGCCACCTTTGTTCCTCATCGATCACCCGATTTTCAAAAATACCCGAGTTTGTGACAAACTTGAAGATGTGCCTGTCACACTCAAAAACCTGGAAATTCTTCACATTATCAGGTATTGATGGACAAGGAACCAGCTCAATGGAAAACTTTTTACATCTTTTTATATCCACCGGGTTTAACATGCCCGCGACGACTGCAAGAGAGTCTGCTATTCGATTTCCTCTCCTAGAAATAAGGGCTATGTTGAATGCATCAAACTCCTCCATGAGGTCCATAACCCTAGTCCTATAAAGGCTCAGTCTTTTGTCGCGGCATGTATACTCGTCCTTTGATTTGCTTGACAACCAACTCGGAATCTCCCAAAACCTTCAAGCATTTAACATGTTTGCTCAATGCTAGACGTAAACCGTAGATCAATGCTTCGTATTCTCGCCACATTGTTTGTGCAAGGAAATTGCAGTCCGTAGGCAGCCAATAATGGTTTACCTCCCGGACCGATGAGCTCGACTCCAGCTCCTGCTCCCTGTCTAGATTTTGATCCATCAAACTTGAGCAACCACGTGTAATCCTTTTCCTCAGAAGAACCACCATGACACACTTCTTCTTTAAGTTCATCAGCAGCTTTCTCAACATCAAGAGCATAGACCCCTAGGTCTGGCTCATAAAACTGAACCTCATTCGGCTTGTTAAAATCCGTTATAATCTCCTTAAGCCTCGGTTCGTTTTCCACTCTGATTTGGTTAGCAATGCCCTTCCATGGCAGCCACATATGCGAGCAGTCTGTTGCAAAATAGCCATTCAACGTTTTCATCCAATCTCTCGCAAGTAACATTCCATACCTACTTGGGATGTTAACCACCAAAATGTCTACAACCTGCTGGACCCTGGGTTCAGAATTTAATTGAATCTTGACATCATATAAGGTCCCTACTACATTTACCTCCGAACGGTCCAATTGCAAGACCGTGCATTTGGATGAAACCGGTTGTAGACCCAACATTTGACATATCTCCGTAGGCATGAGGTTGCTAGTGGCTCCCGTGTCTACCAAACAGCTTATGCAAGTTCTTACCCGCAATTCTCAGAGTTAATAAGAATGGCGGGACATCCCTTCTCTCCTTTCGCAAAATCAGATGGGATTCAGCTCTTTTTTCCTTCCACATCGGATCAGGTGAGTTCAAAGCTCTTATCAACGCCTCCTTTTGACCAGGCAATTTAGCTGCGTCCAGGAATGAAAGGCTAGATTTGGACTTCTTCATATCCTCCACTACGTCATAATTTGGTTTTTCGAATTTGACTGTCTTCTCGGACGTCATTAGACATTTCTCTTCCGAGTGGAGGGGGAGGGTTGTTACTTGCCTTTGTATCTGGAGGAAGAATAGAACTGTTTGGAGGTGTTGATGAGGTTTTAGGGGCTTTAGACTTACTCCTCAAATGGTACCCATGAGTCCCCTTTCTGAAATCTCGAAAAGCTTGCACCTCCTGTTCCAAAACTTCGTCTTCTTCCTCCTCGCTCTCACCCTCTTGGTGATATACCGTTTCCATCACCATAATATTTTCATCTTGCCGATACGATGGATCCTCATTTGATACCAGCTCCAAATCATCAACTTGTGCTCGAAGACAATGAGTGTATCTAGCAATCTCAGGACAATTCCTCTCATTGTGTTCTTTTGTGTTATGTAACCCGCACCCTCTTTCCCATGCCAAATCTGAAAGATTCAAAAGAGAATTGGATTGGCTAGGGCCTCGTGAAGCATCTAATTGATTAGCAATGGGAGCAGGAACTCCCCCATTGTTTGGCTTAGTGTTCCAGTGCCTCCCTCTATTGTTAAAATTCTGACTTGGGTGAGGGGCACGGGACTCATGCTTCTGCTGTTGAACCCCGTCATTACTTAGTTTATGCACTAGTTTCTTGAGCTCTTCGACTTCCGAAAAGACATCCTTCGGTGGAACCACATTGTTGTTAACCCCCATTGGATTTGCATAATTGATGGGGTCTTGATTCCACATTTGGGTGGGGTTCTGAGGAATTGGATTCCCATATGGATTGATACCTTGAATTGGGATTGGATTCGGAACAGGAACTATGGCTTGAGGATTGACTTGACTAGTTTCCTGCGTAGTTGATTGACTGTTCTGCAAAAATGCAGGAACAGGTGGAATGGCTGTGATTGGTTGGATTGGAATGGGTGCATATGCGGGTGCTGGTGGATACGGCTGCTGATATGGGAAGGCGTTCATACTTGGCATTTGTGGTGCCATGAGTTGATTTGCTTGGGGAACTTGACCATATGGAGCACCCTGTCCCAACATAGGCATCTGGGTAAACCCGTAGCCTTGCGGTGTCAATTGCTGCTCAATAGTCATGGCTTCATTATAGGCCAAAGCCAGCGTGGTGACCTGAGGATTACGCCTTGCAAACATGGCTGTCATGGGGTCCAATGCCCCAAAATATATCTGCAAAGCTACTGCAGGATCGATGGCAAAATGTCTAATTGCTCCGTTATAGTTCTTTTGGAATCTCTCGATTAAACATTCGGATTGGTTCCCCTTGGCCCCGTTTGCATGTAATAAACCGATTGTAAATAGTTGCGGGATCTAAGGGCGACCTAAATTGATTGACAAATGCATTTTCCATTTGTGTCCAAGAGGTGATTGAACCAGCTTGGCAAGCATATATACCATTCATATGCTATTGGATCCAAGCTCATGGGGAAAAGTCTGCGAGGCTACATCTTCATGCTGAACTTGCAGCCTAATTAAAACATCTCTATAGGCTTGGATATGTTCTTCTCATTGTTCTTAGGCCATCCGGCTTGTATTTAGGCAGAAATATTTCAATGTTCTTGGGGATTTCATGGATATCCCCAACGAATATTCAAAGGAGTATTGTTAGCTCCATACCAAGGAGCTACCGGAGCTTGAGCCATTTGACTCGGAATTGATGTAGACAGACCTACAATAGCATAAGAAATATTACAAACTATAGGCACACTAGGGGAAACGGATATTACCGGCGTAGGTCCACTCGACGTTCCCCGGAGAAAACAGGCCTTTTGCTACCGGAGTGCTTACGACTTGCTTGACTTTACCCTTGGGAGTACAAGTAAGGTCGTGAAAAATGGTTTCTCCGGTTGTTTGAGACCCGGTCGCAATACGGCGTGGTGGGTCCAACTCGCTCGAGGAAACCCTCGGCTAGTTCGAAGAAAACCCGCAACAAACACAAAAAATAGTGTTGCAGCTTTAGCCGTAAATAATTTCAGAATTAAATCAAAAACAAAATATTCAGATATAAAAATTGAAATAGATAAACCGATTCGGGCCCTCCTTCTAGCGCCAATCTGTTGAGTGGTGTTTTAACCCGATTGTGAAAACACACTCTCCTGTAGGATCCGAGTCCTAAATCCTCTGCTTGCAAAGAAAAATGATTTCTCCAAGGTTCTTATTATGCTAATTATTGATTATCAAGGATGTTGCTTAAAATGAAATGCTAAGAACACCTTAGGGTTTGCAAGTGGATGTTAACAAGGGGCACTGTGGTTTATTAATTTTGAACTTTCAATGGACTCAAAATGAATAAAATCTGTTTTAACCTTTAATTCTGATGGATTTTCAGTGATTTATTCAAACACAGTAATTAAACTGCTGAAAATAAAATATGGGTTTGAAAAGCAAAGACAAAAGTAAACAAAAGTAACAATAAAAAAAAAATAGATTACAGTCAGAAAGCTGTCATTAATCAGATGAAACCGAAGATACTGAGGCTTTCTACATGCAACCTAACCTAATGAACCCGCACATCCACACAATCCAAATAGGCCAGGTGTGAGTCTCGAGGGTTTCTGTGGTAATTCCGGAAAACAGGCATTCGCATGAAGCAACCAAGAGATCTTGCATTAACTTCACCTAAAAACCTAAGAAATCTGGAAGGGAAATATAAACATTAAATCATGCATGCAAAAGTTACTCCTTCTTTCTCATCCAATAAGATGCCAACTCTCTGTATTTGTATTTAAATGATATCTCGATTACATTCAAAAATGTTCCAGGTGTAAAAGAAAATCCCAGAACAAAAAGAAGGAAATTGCCCAAGTACGGGCCCATAATAGCACAAAGCTTTCGTCTCTGCAACTCCGTATTCGGCAATTTCCAACCCCTTCTTCGATTTGCAATTCTGGTCTTATAATGTTTGACGCGGCTCTTCGATCTTCTCCGTCGCTTCATTTCACCTTCCCGCACATGACCCCTCAAATTCCTGCTTTTTCCCGCTTTGATTCACGCTCAAATTTGAAAATGCCTCGAAATTCATCTCTCGCATGTAACGCCTCCGCAAGTTTGACACCCGTGCGCCACGTGTCCCGCTTTTCCTACGTCCCGTGTAACGCTTTCCTGCGAAAAAACCTGACAAAACTGCAAGTCCGCCCGTTCACCTTCTTAGCCGCGATATGGCGACATGTCACGAAATCGTGACATGTCGCGATATCGCTACATGTTTCCTAGTCGTACGCCTTCATCAGCTCCCCGTAGCGATGTCGCGACCGTTTTTCATTTGTCTACCTCCGGCAACTTCTCGTAGCGATATCGCTACCCTTTTAACCCTTTGAGCCTTCTTCCTCGAATGGTAGCGATATCGCTACCACTTTTCTCTCGGACCTCCTGGGCAACTTTGCGTCGCGACATCGCGACCATTATCATCCTCTTGCCCTCTTTCGACAAACCGTCACGATATCGCTACCGCTTTTATTTTCGAACCTGCTTGCCACAAACCGTCGTGATATCGCTACCGCTTTTATCTTCCGTACGCCTTGGCAAAACTTGTCGTGATATCGCGACGTTTTTCCCCCTCGGACCTTCATGCAGCTTTCTGTCGCGATATCGCTACCGCTTTTTCTTTCCGTACGCCTCCCCGAAACACGTCGCGAAATCGCGACCATTTTTTTTCCGTACGCCTTGAATGAAATTTTCCTCTTTGCCAAAACACGTCGCGAAATCGCGACCATTTTCTCCGTCCGTACAGTTTGCCAAAACACGTCACGAAATCGCGACCACTTTCTTCAGATTTTATTTTATTTACACTTCCTTGTACCGTACAACTTTGCCAAAATGCGTCACGAAATCGTGACACCTTTCATCATCCGTACGTTTGAAAACTCGTCAAATCGCAATTTTCATCATCCGTACGTTTCTGCAAAACTCGTCGCGAAATCGTGACACTTCTCTGCTTCGAGCCTGATTTTCATTTCTGTCGTGATTTCGCGACATCTTCCTTGTACCGTACAACTTTGCCAAAATGCATCGTGAAATCGCTACACCTTTCATCATCCGTACGTTTCTGCAAAACTCGTCACGAAATCGCGACCATTCTCTTCCTTTTCCAACGGCGTGTCGCGATTTCGCTACATCATTTATTTTCTTCTCAACAGCATGTCACGATTTCGCGACACCTTTTCTTTTCTTCTCAGCTGAATGTCACGATTTCGCGACATCCTTTTCATCCTGGTCACCGACACGTCACGATTTCGTGACACTTTTTCTGTTTTGTTGCCGTTGACCGCGTTGACCGTGATTTTCCGACATGTCACGATTTCGCTACAACTTTCCGGCTTCGGTCGCGATTTCGCGACATGTCGCGATTTCGCTACCTGTCGCGATTTCGCGACCCCTTTCTACACTTGTGCATTTTCTCTTTTTCTTCAATTCTGGCATCTGGGTCACTGAGATCCTTCCTGAAAACTTGCAAAAAGGTGGGTCCCCAATTTTGGGGTGTGTTGTGGATCAACCACAACACGTACTTTTATGAATGATTATATAGATATTTGATATAATTATGCGTGTTATCTAATTTGTGTGTTTTTAGTATGTTTTGTGGAATTGTAATTGATTTAGTTAGATTTGGAACGGTCGAGGTCCTTTAGATGGACCTGGCACTTTATTTCATCGAGGGTCAATGTAGAGAACATAGGTGCCTCCTTGCAACCGAAAGGTGCCAAGGGAACAAGTGCCTCCCTGTAATCGAAAGGCACCAAACCAAAGACGAGCGCCTCCCTGCAGTCGGAAGGCACCAACTGAATACGAGCACCTCCCTACAGTCGAAAGGTGCCAACTAAATGCGAGCGCCTCCCTACAGTCGGAAGGCACCAATTGAATGCGAGTGCCTCCCTGCAACCGAAAGACACCAACCAAAGACAAGTGCCTCCCCACAGTCGGAAGGCACCAATAGAAGGCAAGCGCCTCCCCATAGCTGAAAGGTAATAATAGAAGGCAAGTGCCTCCCCACAGCCGAAAGGCACTAATAGAAGGCAAGCGCCTCCCTACAACTAGAAGGCACCGTGATAACAAGGTACCTTCCTCATAAGGAAGGCGCCACTGATTCTTTGCCCATTGACCAAATTTGAATGATGTGGACGGCAGTGGCTGGTGTAGTTCTAGCTCCATGTCATGCAAAGCTAAATTGGAGATAGCACCAACGTATCAAAATGTCTTACTAATGCCAGGCAAAGCATGAACCAAAATGAACATGCCACCATTAGAACAAAATGCTAGACATCGATTGCATTCGCCAGACTGTTCTAATTTAGTCTGGGAAGAATCGACTGTTGTAACCACTTATATAACAGAAGTTCTACTGGTGTGTTATATAAACACACACAGATCATTCTGAGAAAGAGAGAAATAAAATAAAGATCCATTTAGACGTACAAAGATAAATTATAGTGTGTTGACGAATATATTAAAGTTTTAGAAGTCCTAAGCGCGTGTTCGATCGGGAAGAAGCTGCTGGAGCCTGGGCCCACTCCAAGCCAGTATTTCTTGCCCATTTCCTTTTTGTTTATTTATTTTAATTAGTTTATTGCTTTCATAAGAATGTTCATTAGTTTGCTAGTTCTAGTATTTGTAGTAGATTTATTTTTAGGAATGTGTACATGATTTATTTCTATAGATTTAATTCTGTTCTTCTTACGTAATTTATTGAGGAGTGCGGGAATGATTGACAACCATTTCAAGAACACCCCCAAACGTAGGATTAGAAGATTCACCTCCAGTGGTATTGTAGTAACCTAATTTTGACTCTTCGCAATTTTACGAAGCACCCTGGGTTGATAATTAAATGCACGAGCATGTGACAAAAATAGGAAACCATTCACCTTGTTTGGCCCACAACATTTTGGCACCATTGCCGAGGAAGCGTCTTAATTAGATTACTTACAATACCCTGAAACCTTCCATCTGACCTTGTATGAGTTCTTCGAGAAGAAGAGGACCTGACGATCACTTTATAAGAACTAATCCATCAAGACCTGAGTCAGCTGAGTATTTTGGATTTGAGTTAGACTCGCCCGACCTACCAGCAGTCCATTGGAGTGAGGAACCACACTTTGTGCAAAGTGCCGCCTCATCCCATCAACAAGGGGATGAACGAATCATCATAAATCCTGTGTTTAATAGGACTCCTTGTTGGCAATTTTGGGTACCTTGGGTACATTGCCTTTGCTCTAAGTGAAGATGTTGTCATTGATGTCAAAGAGTTCTTGAAGCAATTTGATTTGATGTCACAGAATGTGTTTTGATGAAGGTTTCAGTTTGGACAGTGAGTTTCCAAGAAGATCAGAGTAGCCCAGTTGCAAAAGATCAAGAAAAAGACAAGTAAGAAAAAGTATGCAGGCGGCTGGAAAAACTGTCGCGATTTCGCGACATGTTTGAGGAGAGAGAAAGTTCTAGCAAAACTGTCATGATTTCGTGACATGCTGGAAGGCAGAGATGAAGCAGGCAAAACTATCATGATTTCGTGACATGTTGGCAGAGAAGAAGAGCAAGATGAAAAGTGTCACGATTTCGCGACATGTCGCATTTTCGTGACTCGGACAGTGCAGGAAGGCAGAGAAAGAAAAGTGTCACGATTTCGTGACATTCTACAAAGGAGGCTGTACGGACGAAAAAGTGTCACGATTTCATGACATGTTGCAAAGAGAGAGTCCACAGTGTGAGCTGTCGCGATTTCGTGACAAGATCGAAGAGAGAGAAAGTTTTTTAGGAACTGTCACGATTTCGCGACATACTGCAAAAGACAAAGTGAGGACTGTTGCGATTTCGTGACATGCTACAAAAATCAAAGTAAGGACTGTCATGATTTCGTGACATGCTAAAAAATCTTGAAGAGAGAACTGTCATGATTTCGCGACATGCAGCAAAAGGAAGAGTCTGAAACAAGAAGCGTCATGATTTCGCGATAGGCTTCAAAGAAGTTGTACGGATGCAGAAAGTGTCACGATTTTGTGATAGAGTTGGAGAAAGTGAATTGGACAAAGAGGTCTTCATAGGAGAAGTGTCACGATTTCTGGATAGATTTAGGCATGACGTCATAGAAGGTGTCATGATTTCATGACAAAAGCAGAGAAGAAGGCATTGAAGTCTAAAGCGTCACGATTTCACGATAGAGTGAAGATGACGTCAGCAAAAATCATAAGTGTCACGATTTCATGACAAAAGCAGAGAAGAAGGCATTGAAGACTAAAGCGTCACGATTTCATGACAGAGTTAAAGATGACATCAGCAAAAGTCAGAAGTGTCATGATTTCATGACAAGCACGTTGTCAAGGCAGACAAAGGCAAAAAGTGTCATGATTTTGCGACAGTAGGCAATAGAAGGTGTACGGTAGGCAAAGGTGTCATGATATCATGACATGTTGGAGTTTCATAGGGATAGCTACAGAACTAGAGGCGATTGAAGGACAGAGTTAACTTTGAGCCGACAGAGTTAAATCTGGGCCGACGCAACATAGGGTTTTGCATCGACGTTGTTTTAGGGATGTGCAACCGACTAAGATCAAGGTTCTAATCTTGAGATTGTGAGTATAAAAGGAGGGTTGCTTGAAGAGTTTGGTATCGATCAAGTGTGCGTTCGAAGTGTGATTTGCGTAGATAGAGTGCAGGGAGAAGTTTGATCGTAGAGGTGCATAAGTGGAAGTCTGATCGAATGTTGTGTTTGCGCAGAGTGTGCGAAGACTGTGCTACTGTGTTTGAGCAGAGAATGCGAAGACTGTGCTATTGTGTTTGCACTGAATGTGTGAAGACTGTGCTACTGTGTTTTTGTAGAAGTGCATAAGTTGATCGAGTGCTATTGTGTTTGCATAGATAGTGAAAAGTTGGTTTCGACCAAGTGCGACTGTAATAGAAAAGAATAGAGGAAGAGGATAGATTTGTGCTAGACCGAAGGACTGTGTTTGGTGTGAATTTGAGGAATGGCTTTGCAGTGATAGAGTTGAGGACAGAGATCTCCAGCCAGAGCAGGGAAGACAGGTGTCTTCTGTGGATAGAGTTCCACTTGCTAAGGGCAGAGGAGGTAGAGGTCTTCTAGAGGATCACCACTAAGAGCAGAGCTAGGGGAAGGTATCTCCTTTGAGTAGAGGCTCATAAACATTGTAATTGGGAAGGTTTCCCAAAAGAATTTGAAATAAACTTTTAGAGAAAAGTTTTGTGGACGTAGCCCAACCATTCTGGGTGAACCACGTTAAAAATGAGTCTTCTATGTGTGATGCTTTCTGTCTTGTTTAATATTGTGTTGATGCCACTGCTATCTGAATTTAAAATTATTAAATGGTTGAGTCTTATACTGTTCACCCCCTCTCAGTATAAGTTCATGTTCTTCAATTGGTATCAGAGCAGGTCACTCCAGAAAGAGCCTAACAGCTTGGAGAAGGATCTATCAGAGGAACATATAAATTCAGAAAGAAATGAAGAGATTGAGTTCGATCTCAAAAGTGAATTCTTCTTGGCCTTGAGAAAGCTTGAGAAACTCAGGGAAGAGAATTTTGTTCTCAAGCATAAATGTCAGGAAGAAGAGATAGCAAGATCAGAATTGTCTCAAAGTGTTATAGATTTCAAAATTCTAGTTGAAGAAGGGAAGAAGGTTGAACAAGTTCTAACAGAGGCTCTAAAAGGAAAGGAAGCTGATTGTGAGAAACTAGAAGAAGAGATTATGTCTCTTAGAGTGAAGTTGGAACAGTTGACTCTCAGATAGAATATTTCATGTGAAAAGAAGGATGGTATCACCATTCATGAAACAGGGTCTTCGAGCAAGATCAATCTTCATCCTGAAGAGCAGTGGATTCCAGTTGATCGCAAGAAGAACAATCATCCAAGGCATCAAAACAGGTTACATAATACCTTCCATGGCTATTGTTTTTCCTGTAAGAAATTTGGTCACATAGCTATGCATTGCAATAAATCTCTGAATAGCCATAGTAAGGAAAATGTTAACTCTTTTGCACCTCTTATGAATAAAAATATCATGTGTTACAAGTGCAAGAATTTTGGGCATATAGCAAGGATGTGCAGTTTGAATAGATTTAGCTTTGAGTTCACTAAAAAGAGGAATGAGATCAAATCTAAGTCAATGATAGTTCAAACTGCTTTTCATGCTCAAGACAAAGTAGAAAAATGGTATCTTGATAGTGGTTGTTCAAAACATATGACTGGTGAAAAAGAAAAGTTTTTGGTTTTCAAAGAAACAAACAGAGGAACAGTCAGTTTTGGAGATAACAGGTCCGCAAAAATCTATGGTAAAGGGACTCTTAGTTTGGATGGGAAATCCAAAATAGAGAATGTGCTCTATGTAGAAGGCCTAAGACATAATCTTCTTAGTGTGAGTCAACTTTGTGATCAAGGGCACATAGTATCTTTCTTTTCAGATAGATGTGAGATAAGTAAAGAAAAAAATGGAAAACTCATTGCTAGTGCTACAAGGACTCCAAACAATCTTTACATGCTAAGTGAGATAAAAAGGGAAAAGTGTTTTATAACTCAAGAAGATGAGAGTTGGTTATGGCATAAAATATTGGGACATTTGAGTTTTGATAATCTTGTCAGTATTAGTAACAAGGAAGCAGTCAAAGACTTGCCTAAAATAAAAAGGCCCCATAACATCATTTGCGGTCCTTGTCAACATGGTAAATAGACCAGAACCAGTTTCAAATCAAAAGGGTATACTTCTTCCAAACCTTTGGATCTTATTCATACTGATTTGTGTGGCCCCACCAGAACTCAGAGCATTCAGGGAGATAGCTACTTCATGTTGTTTATAGATGATTATTCTAGAATGACTTGGGTTACTTTTCTCAAAGAAAAATCTAAAGCTTTTAATAAATTTAAAGCTTTTAAAGAAATGATTGAAAATGAGACTGACAAGAGAATCAAATGCTTAAGATAATATAGAGGAGGAGAGTTCACTTCAAATGAATTTGTGGAATACTGTGAGCAACACGAAATCAAAAGAGAATATTCAGCAGCAAGAACTCCTCAACAAAATGGAGTAGTTGAAAGGAAAAATAGAACTGTTGAAAATATGGCTAGAGCAATGTTAAATGAGTCAAAACTTTCAGATGGCTTTTGGAGAGAAGCAGTAAGTACAACAGTCTACATCATCACCAGGGCTCAACTCAGAGTCAATCATCATAAAACTCCCTATGAGTTGTGGAAAGGAAGACCAGCTACAGTAAAATACTTCAAAGTGTTCGGGAGTAAATGCTTCATCAGAAGAGAAGATCAGAATTTGGGTAAGTTTGATCCTAGGTGTGATGAGGGAATTTTTCTTGGATATTCAAGCAAAAGCAAGGCCTACAGATGCTTCAACAAAAGAACTCATACAGTTGTAGAGAGCATGAATGTAACAGTAGATGAAAAGACAGGGATAAGAGAACCAGTCAAGGAACTCAGTGATGAAATCTATCAAGAAGAATTCAGAGAAGTGTCAGATGAAGAAGAGGAGAGACAACAATTGCTTCCCAAAACTCCTTCACGGTATGTTCAGAAACATCATCCCAAATATTTGATCATTGGTGATCCAAACAACAGGCAAACAAGAAGAAGAGTCATTCCTTCACATGATTCTATGAATGTTTCATTGTTATCTCAGATTGAGCCAAAAAATTTTAGTGAAGCATGTACAGATGAGTCTTGGGTAAAAGCAATGGATGAAGAACTAAATCAAATAGAGAAAAGTGAAACCTGGGATTTGGTTCCAAGACCTAAGGACAAGAATGTCATTGGCACAAAATGGATATTCAAAAATAAACTCAATGAGGATGGAAAGATTGTCAGAAACAAAGCTAGGTTAGTTTGTAAAGGGTATGCTCAAGTAGAAGGTGTTGATTTCGAAGAGACGTTTGTGCCTATTGCTCGTCTTGAAGCTATCAGAATGTTTTTGGCCCTTTCAAGCTTCAAATATTTCAAGGTATACCAAATGGATGTAAAGTCGGCTTTTCTAAATGGGGTGTTGGTAGAAGAAGTCTACATAGAACAGCCAGAAGGAGTTTCTCTCACAGAATAGTCAGACTATGTGTGTAAGCTAAAAAAGGCCTTATATGGATTAAAGCAAGCTCCAAGGGCGTGGTACTCAAGACTTGACAGTTATCTTCATGAGCAAGGCTTCAGAAAAGGCATGGCAGATAGCAACTTGTATATTAAGAATGAAGATGATAATATGTTGATTATAGTTGTCTATGTTGATGATATTATTTTTGGGGGAAATAATACTCAGATGTGCAAAGTTTTTGCTAACACCATGCAAAAGGAATTCGAGATGTCTATGATTGGAGAGCTGTCATTCTTTTTAGGGCTTCAGATTGCGCAATCAAAAGATGGTATATTTCTCTCTCAAGAAAAGTATATCAAAGAAATGTTGAAGAAATTTGGGATGATGGACAGCAAACCCGTGTGTACTCCTATGATTACAGGGTGCAATCTGAGTAAAGATGATGAATCTCCAGCGACAGATCAGAAGGTGTACAGATCTATGATTGGCAGTTTACTATACAATACAACTACCAGACCAGATATCATGCAGGTCGTTGGATTAGTTGCAAGATTTTAGGCAGCTCCAAAAGAATCTCATGTTATAGCAGTCAAGAGGATATTCAGATATTTGAAGGGTACTATGGACTTTGGGCTTTGGTATCCCAAAGGTGATGATTTCACCCTCACAGCCTATACAGATGCAGATTGGGCAGCAATATTGATGATAGGAAAAGCACTAGTGGTGGAGCATTCTTTCTGGGAAAGAGTCTGGTTTCTTGGCTTAGTAAGAAACAACCTTCAGTTTCCTTATCTACAGTAGAAGTTGAATACATAGCAGCAGTGGCTGGGTGCACACAGGTTTTATGGATGAAAACCACCTTGGAGGATTTCAAAGTCAAGCATGAACAACCCATCTCCATTCTCTATGATAATACAAGTGCCATAAGTATTTCTAAAAATCTGGTAATGCACTCAAGGACGAAGCACATTTCCATCAAATATCATTTTCTAAGGGAGAAAGTGCAAGAGAAGCAGGTCAAGCTAGAGTATGTGCCTACTAAAGAGCAGATTGCAGATATCTTCACCAAACCTCTTCCAAGAGATACGTTTGAGTATCTAAGGGAGAAATTGGGAGTTGTACTCTCACCTCAGAATTAATCACCTCATCAGGAGGTGGGGGAGGGACCAAGCCAAGAGGCTCTTTCTTAGTCCCGAGTCCCAAAGGTGGCCCTTTGCCATTGATGACAAAGGGGGAGAGATATGAGTAAGGGGGAGAGCTTCATAGTGAAGAAGAGAGCTTCAAGTCAGGGGGAGCAAAAACTTCTAAGGCAGATTCTCAGTTGTTGGATCAGTTGGTTTCAGTTTTGGCTCTTGACTAGTGTTTTCAGTTAAAGGTTTGCCATCAATGACAAAGGGGGAGATTGTTGGCAATTTTGGGTACCTTGGGTACATTGCCTTTGCTCTAAGTGAAGATGTTGTCATTGATGTCAAAGAGTTCTTGAAGCAATTTGATTTGATGTCACAGAATGTGTTTTGATGAAGGTTTCAGTTTGGACAGTGAGTTTCCAAGAAGATCAAAGTAGCCCAGTTGCAAAAGATCAAGAAAAAGACAAGTAAGAAAAAGTATGCAGGCGGCTGGAAAAACTGTCACGATTTCGCGACATGTTTGAGGAGAGAGAAAGTTCTGGCAAAACTGTCATGATTTCGCGACATGTTGGAAGGCAGAGACGAAGCAGGCAAAACTGTCATGATTTCGCGACATGTTGGCAGAGAAGAAGAGCAAGATGAAAAGTGTCACGATTTCGTGACATGTCGCATTTTCATGACTCGGACAGTGCAGGAAGGCAAAGAAAGAAAAGTGTCACGATTTCACGACATTCTGCAAAGGAGGCTGTACGGACGAAAAAGTGTCACGATTTCGTGACATGTTGCAGAAGAGAGAGTCCACAGTGTGAGCTATCGCGATTTCACGACAAGATCGAAGAGAGAGAAAGTTTTTCAGGAACTGTCATGATTTCGTGACATACTGCAAAAGACAAAGTGAGGACTGTTGCGATTTTGTGACATGCTGCAAAAATCGAAGTAAGGACTGTCACGATTTCGTGACATGCTGAAAAATCTTGAAGAGAGAACTGTCACGATTTCGCGACATGCAGCAAAAGGAAGAGTCTGAAACAAGAAGCGTCATGATTTCGCGACAGGCTTCAAAGAAGTTGTACGGATGCAGAAAGTGTCATGATTTCATGACAGGTTGAGTTGGCAGCATACAGTTGGAGAAAGTGTCACGATTTCACGACAAAACTGGAAGCAGGTCTTCTATAGGAGAAGTGTCACGATTTCACGACAGAGTTGCAGATGACGTCAGCAGAAGCAGATGTGTCACGATTTCATGACAAAAGCAGAGAAGAAGGCATTGAAGACTAAAGCGTCATGATTTCATGATAGAGTGAAGATGACGTCAGAAAAAATAAGTGTCACGATTTCATGACAAAAGTAGAGAAGAAGGCATTGAAGACTAAAGCATCACGATTTCATGACAGAGTTAAAGATGACGTCAGCAAAAGTCAGAAGTGTCACGATTTCGTGACAAGCACGTTGTCAAGGCAGACAAAGGCAAAAAGTGTCATGATTTCATGACAACAGGCAATAGAAGGTGTACGGAAGGCAAAGGCGTCGCGATATCATGACATGTTGGAGTTTCATAGGGATAGCTACAGAACCAGAGGCGGTTGAAGGACAGAGTTAACTTTGAGCCGACAAAGTTAAATCTGGGCCGACGCAGCATAGGGTTTTGCATCGACGTTGTTTTAGGGATGTGCAGCCGACTAAGATCAAGGTTCTAATCTTGAGTTTGTGAGTATAAAAGGAGGGCTACTTGAAGAGTTTGGTATCGATCAAGTGTGCGTTCGAAGTGCGATTTGCGTAGATAGAGTGCGGGGAGAAGTTCGATCGTAGAGGTGCATAAGTGGAAGTCTGATCGAATGTTGTGTTTGCGCAGAGTGTGCGAAGACTGTGCTACTGTGTTTGAGCAGAGAATGCGAAGACTGTGCTACTGTGTTTGTGTTTGAATGTGTGAAGGCTATGCTACTGTGTTTTCGTAGAAGTGCATAAGCTGATCGAGTGCTGCTGTGTTTGCATAGACAGTGAAAAGTTGGTTTCGACCAAGTGTGGCTGTAATAGAAAAGAACAGAGGAAGAGGACAGATTTGTGCTAGACCGAAGGACTGTGTTTGGTGCGAATTTGAGGAACGGCTTTGCAGTGATAGAGTTGAGGACAGAGATCTCCAGCCAAAGCAGGGAAGACAGGTGTCTTCTATGGATAGAGTTCCACTTGCTAAGGGTAGAGGAGGTAGAGGTCTTCTAGAGGATCACCACTAAGAGCAGAGCTAGGGGAAGGTATCTCCTTTGAGCAGAGGCTCATAAACATTGTAATTGGGAAGGTTTCCCAAAAGAATTTGAAATAAACTTTTAGAGAAAAGTTTTGTGGACGTAGCCTAGCCATTCTGGGTGAACCACGTTAAAAATGAGTCTTCTATGTGTGATGCTTTCTGTCTTGTTTAATATTGTGTTGATGCCACTGCTATCTGAATTTAAAATTATTAAATGGTTGAGTCTTATACTGTTCACCCCCCCTCTCAGTATAAGTTCATGTTCTACACTCCTCTAGAGGAAGCCCTATTGTGGAAGGTTGTGGAGGATCAGACGATCTCACCAGACAACCTTAGAGCATTGACTCAAAAAGTTTTAAATGATCGGAAGGCCATAAACGCTGCATTAGAAACCACATTTCCCGAAAAAATGGTAGATAACGATGAAGTCTCATCTGGATTTAGTTTCCCAATAGAGGAGGGAGTAGGAGATACCAAAATGAAAAACATATCCCCTGCTCACCTTTCGTCCTTCAGAGGACACCCGACTGAGGACCCTGACCTATTTTTATTCAAGTTTGATGTTTTGTGCAGGTCTGTGGATTACAAATCAAACACGCAGAAGTTGAAATTATTTCCTTCTACATTAGACGATGCAGCTCTACGATGGTTCATCGGTCTGGGAGACAAACACATCACCACCTGGGACCAGATGAAGAAGCTCTTTCTAGAGCAATATCAAGATTTCGGGAGAGCAAGAGACTCCAGGGAGGAGGTCTTGAGCATGACACAAAGAGAAGATGAGTCTCTCAAGGAGTATTGGGAGAGATTCATCTTTAATCTTCAATGGTCCCCTCACTCGAAGCTATCTGATAAGTCCCTCAAAAGCATCTTCTTGAGGGGACTTACCAATGAGTCACTGGAGGCTCTCAACATGATCTCTGGAGGTGATGTCTATCAGCATGCTATGGATGACATCCAGAAATTATGCTAGAACTACTCGAGAAGGTGAGGCAAAATCACCACCAGGACCATGAAGGCGACTGCTTTAGTCACCAAAACAAAAATAGGCAACATGCTGGAGGATTTGAAGAGCGAAATGCTCTCATCTCTAGCACTGCAGATGGATACGCTGCTGTTAGAAAAGAAGAAACAAGAAAATGATGCAGCATTAGCCTATTTTTGCCCAAAATGTAGAGGAAGGCATGCAAAGAATGCATGTCCAGAAAACAAGGTCAGAGTATGCGCAGTTTGTAGGCTAAATCATAAAACTCGATTGTGCCCACAACTGCCCAGTAACCAGGAAGCGGCTGAGAGCACGGAGGCCTACTTCATAGGCAATAGGAAGAGTTGGCCACAGCCCCCCATGGGGAATATACCAACCGAAATGCCATCATATGGGGGAGGGCCATACATGCACCAAGGACCCCCTCAACCACCTAATATGGGGTGGTGGGGACCATCACCCTGGACTAACGCACCCCCAGCAGCATTTCCGAATCAGCAGCCATGGATGCCATATCCATATCCTGGGCAGCAGTGGAGAGGCCACAATGCGTGGAATCAGACTCCATAGAGTGCAGTGCCTACTCACATCCAACAGAACTTACCAGCATTGCCAGCAGTGAGACCTACGTAGCTACCAGCACAACCGACAGCAAACCCGAACAACAGAGTAAATCAACCGGCATACAACGTAGAAGGTGAGATGTATCATATGTACAATATTCAGCTTAGATCAGGTAGGCAGCTAGGAGTAGAGACACCGCCTCTGGTAGAAGAGGAGGAAGAAATAGTAGAGACACCTCCACTGGTAGAAGAGGAGGAAGAAATAGAGGAGACACCTCTGGTAGAAGAGGGAAAAGCACTTGAGAGAGCGGAGGCTCCATTTCCTAGCCGGTTGCAGGAACAAAGAAAAACAACACAGCCAAAATTCGACATCTTGTCGAGCTTGAAGAATCTCACGGTGACAATCCCATTATTTCAAGCAATTCGAGATGTCCCCATTTACACCAAGGCAATTAGAGAAATGTGTCTAAGGAGACCGGGATGAAAAGCTACCCAGACTATCAACGTCGTGGGTAAACTGGCAGATCTAATGATGGGTGGAACACGTCATCCGAAGTATGCAGATCCAGGCAGCCTAGTGCTGACCGTAAAAATTGGAGGACATTCCCTGTCCAACACATTGGTTGACCTCGGGGCAGCCATCAACGTGATGCCTCAAGAGACCATGCAGAGGCTGCAGCTCACGAACCTAAAGCCAACCATGACAGTGCTGCAGTTAGCCGATCGATCAACCGTGTCGCCGAAAGGGATGCTGGAAGATGTGATCGTAACAGTCAGTGCATGGGAATATCCAACCGATTTTTTAGTTTTGCAAACCAAGACTAGGCTGGGCGGTTACCCACTCATTTTGGGGAGGCCATGGCTGGCAACAGCTGACGCTTACATCAGCTATCGGGATGGGCTAATGACCATCTCCAATGGGCAAAATGTCAAAAGGTTGACCATTTCATCGCCAGCTCAGTCTATGGACTCGACAGAAGAACCCAGGATCACCGAGCATGGAACTACGGAGTTGTCCATAATCCAACCGGTGATGACCTTGGAGGAGGTGGCAGAAGAGGATGAGGATGGTGCTATCATGGAGTTTCTCCATGGAGAATCGTCCACCCCCACACCTGGATCGCCGTTGACTGGCGCCCAAGATCAGCACATCCGACAAATACACGTTGGGCCAGGGAGGATATTAAACGTCAACAACAGGTTGACGCCCACACAACTAGAAAAATTGGAAGAGCTTCTGGTAAAACACCAGCAAGCATTTGCATGGGACTACGTAGATATGCATGGCATCAGCCCAAAAATATGTACCCATCGGATTTATTTAGATGACCAGGCAACTCCTAGTCGGCAGCCACAGAGAAGGATGAACCCAACAATGAAAGACATTGTCAGAGAAGAACTGCACAAACTTCTGGCTACCGAATTCATATATCCAATTTTTGATAGTGAATGGGTATCACCATTAGTGGTGGTCCCCAAAAAGAATGAGAAATGGCGGATCTGCATGGACTACCGGGCGTTGAACAAGGTGACTAAGAAAGACCACTTCCCGCTCCCGTTCATCGATCAGGTCTTGGACACACTCTCAAGAAGAAAATACTTCTCCTTTCTGGATGGTTTCAGTGGTTACAACCAGATCCAGATAGGGGAAGAAGATCAAGATAAAACAACGTTCACCTATCCATGGGGAACGTTTGCCTATAAGGTATTGCCTTTTGGACTAGTGCAACGCACCGGCCACCTTTCAAAGGGCGGTGCTTAGCATATTCTCTGATATGATAGGAGACGGGGTGGAAGTATACATGGACGACTTCACCGCCTATGGAGAAACCTTCGAGGAGGCAATGAAAAATCTGGAAAGAGTGCTCGACAGGAGCAAGGAAAATCATTTGTCCCTAAGTAATGAAAAATGTTTTATGATGATGCAGGAAGGCATCGTGTTGGGACACCACCTCTCTGTGGAAGGAATAAAAGTAGACAAGAGGAAGATCGAGGTCATCAGAGACCTACCTAGCCCCAGAATGCAGAAGGAGGTAAGAAGTTTCCTTGGATCAGCCGGGTACTATCGATGATTTATCGCCAAATTTAGTAAGATTGCCAAACCACTGCACACCCTACTTTCTAAGGACGTAGAGTTCAATTGGATGGGAGATTGCGAAGAAGCGTTCCAATTGCTGAAAGAAAAATTGATATCTGCACCGGTCTTGAGAGGACCGAATTGGGCCATACCATTCCATATTTACTACGATGCATCTAACGGTGCGATCGGAGCAGTCCTCGGGCAGAAATACGATGAAGAATTTTATGCCATCTATTATGTCAGTAAAAACTTGGCGGGAGCAGAGCTCAACTATACAGTGATAGAAAAATAATTCCTCGTAGTTGTCCATGCAATAAACAAATTCCACCACTATATAACGGGATACAAGGTCTTCATCCATACGGACCACGTGGCTATCAGGTATCTGATGAGCAAGCCGGCCATTGGTGGCAGAATTATCAGATGGCTGTTGCTATTGCAGGAATTCGACATCACTATAGTCGATAAACCGGGCAAGGACAACGTCGTGGTAGATTTTCTATCCGGATTGATACCAGCAGATCATCAAGCAGTGGAAGATCAGTTTTGGATGAACATCTGTTCGCTATTAGTGAACAAACTCCGTGGTATGCAGACATAGCCAATTACTTGGCCACCGGAAGGACCTCACCTGCTCTCTCCTACCGAGAAAAGTAGGCGGTCATAGAGAAGAGTGCATCATTCCTTTGGATGGATGGTCTCCTATTTAAAATAGGATGGGACCAAATTATAAGAAGATGCGTAGCAGAACAAGAGTTTTTAGAAGTGCTCAAGGCATGTCACGATGAGCCATGCAGAGGACACCTTGCAGGGAAATGAACCGCCTACAAAATCCTACAGGCTGGGTATTTTTGGCCCACTCTGTTCAAGGACGCGACAGCGTATACCAGCAAGTGTGACGAGTGCCAAAGGATGGGTAGACCAACCCACCGAGATGAAATGCCCCTACAGCCCCAAGTACACCTGGAACCTTTTGATAAATGGGGCATGGACTTCGTGGGACCATTTAATCCACCTTCGATGGGAAGGAGGTTTATTCTGGTCTGCACGGATTACGTCACCAAATGGGTGGAAGTGCAGGCATTAAGGGACTCAAAGGAAAGAACGGTCACCGATTTCTTATTTGCCCATATTTTCACACGATTTGGGGTTCCTCGGGAGATAACAATAGACCAAGGGCCCCAATTCACCTCCAAATTGATTGAGGAGCTGATGGAGCAGTATAGAGTTTGGCACAATAAAACCATGCCCTACCATCCGCAGGTGAACGGGCAAGTAGAAGTGACAAACAAGGAGATAGAAAACATCTTGACCAAAACCGTGTAGCAACACAAGAAATATTGGGCCACACGGTTGTCGGAGGCAGTTTGGGCATACAACACCACGTGGAAATCCACCACAGGATGCACACCTTTCCAACTGGTCTATGGAAAAAATGTGATGATGCCCATCGAGTTCGAAATCAAAACTCTGAGGACGGCTTCATAATTAAATTTGAGCTTGGACGAAGCTCAAAAACAGAGGATTCGCCAGCTAGATCAGCTGGACGAAATCCAACTGGATGCTTTGTAGAGGACAAAGATTATACAGAAGCAGAGAAAGAAGTGGCATGATAACCACATCAAGCTGAAGAAGTTCCAGGTAGGGGAATGGGTACTGTTGTATGATTCCCGGTTCCAGGAAAGGAAGGGCAAACTTATGCAGAGGTGGATGGGGCCGTATGAGGTGGCAGAGCTCATTAGGAATGGGGCGATGCATGTTAAGACAATTGACGGCAACAACACCATGTTCACAGTCAATGGCCACCGACTACGCCCCTATAATACGTCCGAAATGTTACAGGTGGAATCCAGAGTAGGCGTGGGGGAGACCCCATCTTGCTAGATCTGGACCGAACTCTCACAGGTGAAATGGTGGGCACGAAAGTGCTCACCCAAATTTTTTTAGTTAATATAGTTTTTTTTGTAATGTGTGTTTTTGCAGGGACGACGCCCGCATGCAAGCTGCAGGCATCCTAATCCAGGGCCTAACAAGCACGGAACGCGTCTAACTGCCTTTATTTTCCTTTCTTTTTTGGTTGCTTTTTGTAGGTGGAGGACCCGACAACACGAGGGATAGGTATCTGGGAAACCAGGCCTGATTTGGCTCAGCATTCCGACACCGGCTCGTAGGTAGAATCTGGGCAGCGTGAAAAACTGGGAAGGCTTGATCACCCTTTTTCCAGTCAAATCGCCATCTAGAAGAAGGTGCCTTACTGCATCCAAAAGGCGCCAAGTCTAGAAGAAGGCGCCTTACTACATCCAGAAGAAGGTGCCAAGTCCAGAAGAAGGCGCCTTACTGCACCCAAAAGGTGCCCATCCAGAAGAAGGCGCCTTACTGCATCCAGAAGAAGGCGCCAAGTCCACAAGAAGGCGCCTTATCGCACCCGAAAGGCGCCCATCCATAAGAAGGCACCTCATTGCATCCGAAAGGCACCAAATCGGAAGACAATGCCTTCCATCCATTCAGAAGTTCTATTAAAAAAATATATATATATATATATATATATATATATATATATATATATATATATATATATATATATATATATATATGTAGGCGCCTTCCGTGGCAGGAAGGCACCAAGTCTTAAAAAAAAAATCCAACCGAATACGCCTTCCAACATCAAGAAGGCGCATTCATCCAGCCGAGACGCCTTCCAACATCAGGAAGGCACATTCATCCAGCCGAATACGCCTTCCAACATCAGGAAGGCACATTCATCAAGACGAACGCCTTCCAACATCAGGAAGGCGTGAACCAGAAGGAGGCGCCTCCCACATTGGGAAGATGCATGCAGGAAAAAGTGCCTCCCACCAATCAGAGGCACCTCGTAGCACCGAAAGGTGCATTCATTCGAAGAAGAGCACCGACAACGTCGAAAAGGTGCTACAAGGACACCATCCACATGGGAAAGGTACCAAAGAATGCCTCCCGCATGCAACATTTACATCTACCGGATGCCTCGAGCAGAATGAAGCATCGCACGAATGAGCGGCATCAAAGGACCATACCCCTCCCTCGTGTCACAAGCAAGCAAATCAGCGGCTACCACGACAACTGGAATGACGAATCAGGTACGTGCATACTAAATCAAATCATTTATATAATTATTTATAAATACGCAGTACCGAAAAAGATACCGTCGTCATAGAGATCGTATCCCCCCATAGCCGAAATCACGTGCCAATGATAGGGCATCTTCCATAACTACTAGGGTTAGGCATATTTTCTATAAGAAGGCACCTTCCTGAAGGAGGAAGGACAAAGTGACCCAGAGATAGACGTTGCCGCCCAAACCCTCCGAGAATTAACGAAACAGAGCCCACGGAATGAAGGAACTTCTAAGAGTAACGACCAGATCGATGCGGCCTTGGAGGAGGCGCTCGAATGGCAAACCGATTGTTGGATGGCACAGCAGATTCTGGAAGATTGCCAGAACAAGCATAAAAGGGAATTGGAGGAAAGGGATAGACGAATTTCTCAGCTCGAGTAGCTGGTTCGACAGTTGCAAGAGGAAAATCAAATGCTCCAGGACAGAGGAACAGCAAGACAGGAGGCGTCCACTCAGACTGATTGGGCAGAAGAAGTGCCTACGAACTCTCCCACATCCGCCGAATGAGTATTCTCTTCAGGGGAGATTCGATCGGATGCCCGACAGAGCAGCCTGGAGGTAGGGGAGGATTCCTCTGTTTTTAGGGGTGAAAAGAAAAGAAGTCCTACCATGCCCCCTATCATTGTCCTAAGTGAGACATAGCAGGATGAAGGTCTCCAACAACAGATAAGACCAGAGGATAAGGAGGACCTCCCCAGGCCTAAAGAAGGAGAAGAGCCTGAGGGGTCGACACCAGGTAGACAGGCGAATGAAGGATCACCCTCGAAGATAGCAAGTACAATCGATCCTTCAGAGCAAGGAGAAGTCCCCGAAGGAGAAAGGAGAGACCCCTGTCCAAGCCACCACATTTTTTGTAGAAGCCAAGGCAAAGAGGCCCAGGACGGCTCGACAGAAGGCAAAAGTGACCTTCGCTAACTCCGAAGAGGACGAATGGGACATGCAGCCATTCGTCGAAAGGCAAAAATATTTTGAGCAGCGGTGCAACGAAATGAAAGCAGCCAAGGAGGCCAGGAAGGCATCCTCATAGGTAAAAGGAGATTCTAGCATCTGCGTCAATCCGACAGAAGATAGCCAATTTTGGGACATCTATGGTTCATCCCGAGGGTGGCCTTCCATGATGAGGAAGTACTTGGAATGGTGGGGAGTATATGGCCCACAATTGGAGGCTGCTAGAATTACAAAGGAGAATGCAGGGCTTACCCCTAAAGTGGCCAGATTATACAAGGCCCAAGTAGTGCCTTCTAGAGGGGATAACTCGGATATCCCTCTGGCAGTGGTCAGACCTCCAGACGCCAACCTCTGGCAAGCTGCCAAAGCTGCATTTCAATCGGCAAGAACAACGTTGGCTAGACCACCACTAGTAGCGGCCAAAACAAGAAGAGGACAATTGATAGCCATAGTTTCCCATAGGCAAAGGCGAACCACACCTTCAAATGCCAACACAAAAATACAGACTCGGGCCGTAAGGGCAGCAGAATCCTCCAAGAGATGGCGACGATGAAAAGTCAGAGGGCTACCTATAGCTTGGATGCCACGAGGGCATGGCATATGTTAGGCATGGGGGGATGATGAGCACCATAAATGCTCATATTTTGTACATATTTCTTTGATCAATATGCGGTTGTATAATAAGGATTGCGTACTTTTATGAATGATTATATAGATATTTGATATAATTATGCGTGTTATCTAATTTGTGTGTTTTTAGTATGTTTTGTGGAATTGCGGTTGATTTAGTTAGATTTGGAATGGTCGAGGTCCTTTGATGGACCTGGCACTTTATTTCATCGGGGGTCAATGTAGAGAACATAGGCACCTCCCTGCAACCGAAAGGCGCCAAGGGAACAAGCGCCTCCCTGCAATCGAAAGGTGCCAAACCAAAGACGAGCGCCTCCCTGCAGTCGAAAGGCACCAACTGAATATGAGTGCCTCCCTATAGTCGAAAGGCACCAACTGAATGCGAGCGCCTCCCTGCAGTCGAAAGGCGCCAACTGAATGTGAGCGCCTCCCTACAACCGAAAGGTGCCAACCAAAGACAAGCGCCTCCCCACAGTCGAAAGGTGCCAACAAAAGGCAAGCGCCTCCCCACAACCGAAAGGCGCTAATAGAAGGCAAGCACCTCCCCACAGTCGAAAGGTGCTAATAGAAGGCAAGCACCTCCCTACAACCGAAAGGCACCATGATAACAAGGTACCTTCCTCATAAGGAAGGCGCCATTGATTCTTTTCCCGTTGACCAGATTTGAACGACGTGGACGGTAGCGGCTGGTGCAGTTCTAGCTCTACATCATGCAGAGCTAAATTGGAGATAGCACCAACGTATCAAAATGTCTTACCGATGCCAGGCAAAGCATGAACCAAAATGAACACGCCGCCATAAGAACATAATGCCAGACGTCGATTGCATTCACCAGACTGTTCTAATTTAGTCTGGGAAGAATCGACTGTTGTAACCACTTCTGTAACAAAATTTCTGTGGGTGTGTTATATAAACACACGCAGATCGTTCTGAGAAATATATAGAAATAATTAATAAAGATCCATTTAGAGTTATAGAGATAGATTGTAATACGTTGATAAATATATTAAAGTTCTAGAAGTTCTAAGCGTGTGTTCGATCGGGAAGAAGCTGCTGGAGCCTGGGCCCACTCCAAGCCAATATTTCTTCCCCATTTCCTTTTTGTTTATTTATTTTAATTAGTTTATTGCTTTCATAAGAACGTTCATTAGTTTGCTAGTTCTAGTATTTGTAGTAGATTTATTTTTAGGAATGTGTACATGATTTATTTCTGTAGATTTAATTATGTTCTTCTTACGTAATTTATTGAGGAGTGCGGGAATGATTGACAACCATTTCAAGAACACCCCCCAAATGTAGGATTAGCAGATTCACCTCCAGTGGTATTGTAGTAACCTAATTTCGACTCTTCGCAAGTTTACGAAGCTCCTTGGGTTGATAATTAAATGCACGGGCATGTGACAAAAATAGGAAACCATTCACCTTGTTTGGCTCGCAACATCTCTTATTTCCATTGAATTCATATTATTGATCAGAGTTTTCAAAGTTTATTATAGGTCTAATAAGGTTGCAAGTTGAGGATCAGGATTTGACAAAATTGATGATACAAAAATTGCAAGAATATTGGGTAACACTAAGGGAGAAAGGGAAACTTGTATTAAAGGGATAGAAGGCTATCTGATCCATTTAGGGAGATATGTATTGGATGTAGAAACAATGCTTGAGAAAATGGTATTCAATACTTGTGGAAGGTCTGGAAAGATAGGCATAACCATATTTGGAGGGAACCTTCCGATAGTAATGAGATATTTCTCTTCTTTCTGAGTTTCTTGGAAATTTTTTGGGAAGGTAAACACTTGATATTGTATAATAACCATGCCTATATCTAAATTAAAATATCTTAGGTGATAATACATTGCTTGTTCATTTGTTGACCTCAGTCCATCAGGCACTCTCTGCCATGTATGACTGAATCTAATATTGAAATCGACTATTTATTCCTGAGGATGTTTCTAAATAATGGTTAACTGATTGAGTAGAGAAAAGGAATCAACCTATTCATTGAACTCTTAAACCAATTTACCAGTGATCTAGGCCCAAGTAGCTATGGTATGATTAGGAAGGGATCTATACCAGTAGAGCATTTTCCCTTTCAAGGAGATTACTAACAATCTTATCATTAAATCTTCCTCTGTGATGTTGTGTATTAGAGCTAATAAGGCTACATATTGGTAGTGTTCATAAGCCATTTTTCTTGTACCATCATACTAAGGCAAATATTTCAAATCCACTACAAGGATTTGATGTTGGGCTACCAGATTTAGGGGGCCTAAATGATTCCATGTAGGGTAGGGCATATTGGTTTGATTTATGACCATTGTAGCTATGGTTCTAGCTGATGATGTGGGAGTATGGGTAGCTGAATTTAAAAATACACTAGTAGTAGTACTAGGGAGATCTACAGGGGAAGTATTTATTGATCCTATAGTAACTATAGAAGAATATTTTGATCGAGAAACAAGTACAAGATTAGATTTGAGGATACCGAGGTGTAATTTAAAGAACTCAATAGGTTCTTCAAATGTTTTTTCTTTAGATCTAGTTTTCATAAAACTTAATACTTAACTAGAAAATGGATAAATGATTTTCTTAGGTTTGAACCTTTCGAATGGAGTCATCATGTGATTGATAAAAAATACATAGGACAAAGACAACCACTGTAACTTTGGTCTGTATAGATGGTGGGATTGTGTCCCATCGAGTGTGCCAAAAACTGTTGGTGCAAAATCTGCCTATGGTTATGTTTACACCCAAGACTTTGCCAACATTGAATGACTGAGTTTAAAATAGAGATTACCTAGCTCAATCTCCAAAGAAGGTTGGTTCCTTTCTTAGTTTTAGAAAAAGGGGAAAGAGTAGAGTGCATAAAGAAAGAGAAATATAGCTATTTATAAAAACATCAAAGGGGTACAAGTTAGACAACAACAAGGAAACACATATAGTTTTTGTAGATAAGGATTCTTTAAACTGTAAATTAAGAACAACCAATTCTCTGGTGTAGATTAAAAAAACTATAAACATACTAGAATCGTTAACTTCAGAACTAGTGGAACTCAAAGTTTAGAAATCCAAATATAGAATTAAAATGATTTACATTCAATATAGATTATATAGAATTTAACATTCATACATACATGATTAAAAACCAATGAGCCATAAGCTAGAATGAGTAGTATTTTATTGCTTTCAAAAGTCTGTATACATTGCCTTGTAAATGTCCAAGAGTCAACCTTTTGTTAGAGTCACTCATCCTATATATATACATCTTCTTACAATAGAAAAACTAAAGTTTGTTACAATGGCATGCCAGTTGGATTATTTTGGTAAGATGTTGCACATCACCATAAAATAAAGAAAGAATAGAGTAGTGGGGTCTTCAATGGAAAAAAATCAATATTTTTCTTTTATTGCACACTCACATCAATCTTCTCGAAGACATCATGGCCCAACTATCTTCCACTCCATCTAGTTTCTCGGCTAGCGAAAACTGGACTGGTCATGAAATCATGATTATTTTCTACCTTCTCATATTTTTGGGCTCTCGACCAGTGAAAACTAGATTGATCATGAAATCATGACTATTTTCTACCTTCTCATATTTTTAGGCTATCGATTAGCAAAAACTAGACTGGTCACAAAATCGTAACTATTTTCTACCTTCTTATCTTTTTAGGCTCCTAGTCAACAAAAATTGGACCAATCATGAAATCATGACTATTATTTGCCTTCTCATATTTTTGGGTTCTCTATTAGGAAAAACTGGATTGATCATGAAATCATGACTATCATCTGAACTTAGCAAAATTTTGAGAAGTCTCTTCACTTCCATTAGTGTAGTCATTTTGACCTACAAGTAGAGAGTAGTAGTGTGTTAGAGTGTAGTAGTGTAGAGAGTGTGTGATCTATAAGCTCAGAGCTCATTCATGAGCAATAGCTTAGATCATGGAGTATTCATTTCCTCCATATCTAATTTGTAATCATTTTCATCATTTCTATTTATAGTATAATTCAATCATCTCATAGATTTACTTTCTTATTATTCAACATCTTGTGATTTCTATCTCCCATTACATGTTGCATCAAAAGCTAACAATTTATCCCCTATTTAATCCATTAAGTCACCAAGATACCTAACATCCTTGTAATTCTCTATGACATCCTCCTCCACTTCACTCCCTTCCAATCAACCTCGTCCACCTTGTACACCTTGATTGTATCACTCAAATTCCATTTCATCCCTATACATCCATCATTGACCACATCATTTGACCCATTGTTCCTCATTTTCACCCTTACTACTCCTTACTCCTCAACTAGCTTAGGGATTAATTCATCATTCACAACAAATTTTGACTAGGGGAGTTCACCCTAGTCAAAATTAGTGGTGAATGGTGAACTAGTCCCTAAGCCTTTTATACCTTTTATGAACTAGGAAAAATACATCTTCATCCCGCCTTCCCCTTGATCTAGAAGAGAATAATACATTCCTTTGCCTCTACTTCTTCACCTATAGGTATTTTATGCATAATATATATATATATATATATATATATATATATATATATATATATATATATATATATATATATATATATATCCACTACAATCCTTGTACATACCTTTTATTTCTATCTACTATTGATAAATATATACCTATTTGTACATTTCACCACCCCCTTGTCACATATTCCTACATATTTCTATTGCCACCATTTTTTTTTATCATTATCTTCACCATGTAATATCTTACAATCATTGTGACCATGTTCTCCACATTATTTCGTCCAAACCATCACCTTTCATTTATCATGAAAGGTGTTTACCTCATTAACCATTCACCTTTCCTTTCATATGCAAGGGTATATATGTGTCTTTCACAATCCTCTTCTTCTTGCATCCCTTTTCTTATTCTTATCAATTTCTTCATATCCCATGTACCTTTTCATCACTCAGCCATACCTAGTATCCTCCTCAAGTGCACCTATTCTCCATTCAAAGCCATGATAATTTGGAGACTCCCTCTATGAACTATTGAGACATTCTAGAATCCATACATTACACACATAATTAATGTTATTTTTAACTAGGCAAGTATAACATCATGATTAGTCCTAAAGACTATATTAACTTATTGTGTCCCATTCAATGGTCCAAAAACCAAGGTTTCATGCTAAAAAATAAAATGAATGATCAAAATGAATAAAAAATAATTATGATAATATAACCTGAACCCTTGGGTATATTAGATGACTCCATTGAGGCTATAGACACCTGGTCGATAGTGGAGCAACATGATGGACCATGTGTTATCTCCACCATGGCTATAGAAACATTATTGGTAGTGGAGCATACCTTCATGATGAGCTAATTCTTTCTCATTAGGGCTATGATTGCTTTAATTAAAACCTATTCAAAATTAGGTTAATGAACTCACTACAGATAGTGGTTCTAGGATGTTTTTATATGTCTCAAGGGACCTCTAAATCCTAATGGTATTTGCATGGTAACCTCACCACTTGAGAGGATCACTAGGGTGTTTTAGTCTCACAAAATATTCTTCGGATATTATCAACCCTTCTTCTTATTCCATTACCTTCTCCACTTATTCTTCTTTCTCATTCTTTCACCATGGATATTATATACCCTTATGTGCATTATTAATCATCCATTATTTATTTATCCTTCCCATAGCTCTAATACCTCCTCATCTACTACCTCTCTGCCTATAGCTATTGGAACTAATTATGTAGCTCTATGCAAATATCTCCTTAAGCACTTACAATCCTCACTCTCATACATATGATCTACTTTCAACCTTCCAACTGGCATCAAAAACCATCCTGATCCACTATAAGCCTATCCCACTCTTGACCCTCTTGATCTAGCCTCGAGCTATCCTGCCATCCTCAACCTAAAACCTCCCCCTATCAGTAGTGAACCTCTCACCATTTCCTAATACATTGATCCCATACCACCACCCTCCATACCATCAACTACTCCACACACAATGCACCATGATATTTCTCAGGCCCAACTGTACCTTCATATTGCATTATTTTTCTCTTGTCTTGCCTCCTTGGGCACCTTTTTTCACATTGCCCCCTTGGGCACCTATTTTACACTTGCCCCCTTAGGCACCCTTTTACAGTTGCCTCCTTGGGCATAATTTTTCACTTACCTCTTTGGAAACCCTTTTTATACTCACCTCCTTGGGCTATGCACTTTTATCTCACCTCCGTAGGCTACACATTTTTTTTTACTTTATACCTTTTTTTTATGCAGTGCACATGTTGTCTCTTCCTGTTTGGATCTACTCTTTTTTTATGGTTGCATTATATTCCCTTGCATATATTTTAAAACCTCCATCTACCCTCATCCTTCTCCCTAGGAGTTTGGACCTCACTCCCTTATCCCCCACCATATCAGATCCCCTTTAACAACCTCCCTCCTATTACTTCTTACCTTACCATATTTGGGTAGATGATCTCTTGACAGATCATATATGAGTAGGTGGTCTCCTGCCAGACTATATTTGAGGAGACAGTCTCCCCTTAACATCCTTAATCTTTCCTTTTCCTACCCCACCCTTCCTAACTAATCACTCTAACTCACCACCCCTCCCCCTACCATTATCCAATTTTGTCAAGTGGCTCATCCTTGGCCTCATGACCTCACCTGCACACTCACCACTTGAGGGGGTTGCCAAATATACTCCCATGGGGATAATAATCTCATTAGGGAAATAAACAACAAAATTTTGACACAAACTTTTGCACTATGTTGTTCTTACAAAAAACACATTACGAAAGGGAGAATTTGTAGACATTGAAAACTAATAGTTTTGATAATATAATAAATTAAAAATAAATGTACCTAAATAGGCCTTATAAAATTACAATTAATCTAAATTCCCTAATAATGCCTAACAAAACCTTATAAACACCACAAGTATTAAATATAAATAATAAATCAAAATTTGAATATATCTCCTACACCCACAAAAATAATAAAAATACTAATATAAATAATAATAAATCCCTACCCATCTCCCTACACTATTAATATTTAATTAAACCTAAATTATGCTAATAAAACATAATTAATATCACCATCATAGACCCCATTTATAGCCCCTCCTACATAGAAAATGATAATATTAATAAAATAATCATAATCCTAATTATAATTAATTAAATGCCCCACTAAAGCCCCTTTTTGTGCATTAATTAATATTAAACAATGTTCAAGGCAAAAGGCATTTAATGAAAAATCTCTCGAAGCCTAGAAAATTAGCCCCTTCCAAATATTTGAAAAACCCCCACATTAATATTGTACTCCTTATGCACTTTCTCCAAGCCATAAAAGGAATTTTAAATTAAAAAATAATGAAAATTCAAAGAAGTGCATTTATCCCACCTGGCTATAGGATAGCCACATCACCATTTATTGCAATTTTTAATTCTTGCCACATTCCCCCATGGCCCTTTGGAAACTAATTTAAAATTAGTTTCCCTCCCCCTAGGATGCCTCTTTCCAAGGCAATTTAATATGCCAACCTATCCCCTTTCCACATCACCATCTTCTAGACCCTTCCCCACCTACCTTGCCCATGTGGAAGCCAAGTGGCACCATGTGGCATCCCACTCACCTAGCCCCACAAATTTCTATAAATACCCCTAGCCATGGCTAAGGGGAGAGAGCCCATTTTGTGCTAGAGTTATACCATCAAAATTGTCACTCACCACTTGCATTATCCTATTTTCCATAATACTAGTCTCTAACCACTCCTTGAGACTCCTCTAACCCTTCAACACCATTTTGAGTTGTTTCGAGCCTGTAGTTTTCAATTTGCAATAGTCATTTGGAGACCACCTCCCCTGAGATGATCCTGAGAGTGGATCACGTGGTCATACCTATGATAGAAATAACATCTTATAGAAAATCTCTTGATGATAGTCCCACACGCATAACATGTATACTTTTGGTTTTTTTACATTTCCTTTAAATATAAAAAAAATTCCTTTCTTTTTATACTATGGTTTATACTTTATTTTGATTAAGGTCCAACCTAGATGGTCCCATTTATATACTAACGTGTATTTTTTTGGTTGTGTGTAGGTACTTTATTCCTCAGCAACATCCCTTGCAAGCCTTTACACACACATACACACACCTTCGATATCTCTTGATCACATTCGATTGTAGGAGAAGAAGGATTAGCACCATCTTTATTGTAAAATCCCTTGGAGGCTTCATTGTAATTTATAAAAGATAAAGAGTTGTATTTTGCATTGTAAAAGCCTATATTTGTAATAAAATTTATTATATACTGCTCTCTTTGCCTTGGCATTTCTCTTGTTGATGGTGGTTTCTCCTCCCTATAATAGGGATGTTGAATATTTGGGTCTTCCTAGCATATTTGTATCTTTCAAAGTCCTCTATAGTTAGTATGCATATTTTGACTGGTTAACTAGGGTTTTTGAGTCTCATGAAAACCATGTTGTTTCCCTATAGCATCTTATTGGTCATCCATCCATCATCTACATTTTTATCATCTTACATATTGTTGGCTTTCCAATGTATGAATTTTGAGAAAAGGTTAACATTCTGATTGATGACTTTTATACATTTCATGATGCTTATGTTTAGATTGTGTTGCGTCTTAGATTCATTCATTATGTTTTAGCATAAAATCATAAAAATCAAATTTTGCATCATCATGTCATTAGTACATCATCTACATGCATATATCTAGGCATACATCTATGCATATATACTACAATGTATAGGCATACATCCATCATCTACAATTGCATCCATAAACTACATCCATGCATAAAATAAAAATATGCACTAAACACATGATATGCCATAATAAAAGTTATATCATATATGTGATAAGTTTGGTACATCATGATACAAAAATTCTTACAAGCTACAATAGAGTGGACCTCAGAACTCACACCCAAAAAGAGGACAATCCATGAGTCCAAGTCAAGCGGGGCCTACACCCCAAAGTCACCTTCATTATTTACCTTATCTCTACTAGGCTACCCCAAACTGCTGGCTACTAAAGTCTCTAGCACAATTATAGATCTAAGATCTCGTAGCCTCATAGAAGGCTACTCTAACTCACTACATTGGATCCATTGAGATCCTCTTACTGAAGAGTGATCAGGTAGGTTACTTCCAAGTAGCCCCACTTGATCCTTCAATTTCTAGATATAGGCTCCATCAAATTTATGTCAAGCCTAATAGTCACTTAGTAGTATCTACAATCTAACTATCTTAGCATGTAGCCTCACTACATCCCCTATAGCCTGGATACTTGTACCTGCCTATCCCTAAGCCACGGTCAAAGCTACCACCTAAGTCTGTAGAGCATCCCAGTCTATGGTTCGATACCCCACCTCTATCCATAGAGCATATTGCTCTACTATCACCCTATCCTCCTATTGAGATCTCTATAGTCATGTAGTTAGAAGATCCTTATCCTCAAAGAAGCTCCTCCCCCTTTGTCTCTCCCTAGCCAATTGGATTTGTAGTACTACAACTATGGTATCCTGCTCTACCAGTTGTGCTTTTAGCAACTAAACCTACTCTTTAAGTTGAGCATCCTCATCCTAGGGATCCTCATCATCCCTACCCTCATATTGTGGCTTATCCTCTCCCTCTAAGGTTTGATCCTAGTTCCCCTCCATCCAGTGATGCATTCACCACTCATTATTGACCTCCATAATTCCCTTATACCCTACCACTCATAGGTCCACCTCCCTGCCATAGTTGAGTCACCCACTAGGTACCATATTTTGTAGTCATGCTTGGATCCTCTACCCCTAGATACACTAGTGGTTGATCTACCTCATACCCCACTGGCTCTACTCATAGACACTCAAGTTGAGTCTCATCCCCTTAGCACTAATAATTAATGGGCTTGATAGGTACATCCTATCAAACCCTAAACTATTAGCAAATGTGAGATTACTGGAAGTACTCTTGCTTTGTGCCATGGTGCCAAACCATCCATATTTCACATCTGACCTACCTCATCTAGTTTGCTACCTCAATCCATGGTGGGTAGTCCCTATAGGGTCACCATATCACCTACCCTAGCATTAGTACCTTAAAAGACTTAGTGTAATGGGTAATCCTACCAAATTGGGAATGAATCCAACCCCGCTCATACTTTCAACCCCATTGGGCCGTATAGACAATATTCCTATCTTCCATATGTGCCCACCTCAACAAAGGAAGCCCATATAGTCTATCCACCTGAATGTGCTCCTACCTCTAGATATAAAGAAGGATGTTGTAGCCCAATATGTGCCTACTAAATTTTTGGATCTCATAGATCTCATCATAAAAATGAGCTAGTAGTGTACTCCCCTAGGCCATGACTAGAGGGTCCTACATGGTGCACTCCACCAAATCATATGCTAGTTTGAGGAGGTTCCATAGGAACCTCACTCCTAAAGAATTAGGTAGTAATATGTTTGACATGAGTGAAAACACCACTACATGTCTCCTTGTTAGAATATTTACATCATACCATACCTCCACTAGCACCCACCACTATCCAAGCTATGCCTAGACACCTCCCAATCCTCACCAAATACCCTCTATATCACTCTAATCTATTGGCTAATGTGTGTGTAGGTGATCGAGCACTTCTCAATCAAAACCCAAAGAATCCTATAGATATCCTCTAGCAATACCATCATCTCACTAGTCAAAGTATGAAATGTGTTGGTCTAACTATCATAGTGCTCTATTAGGGTAGTTAAATATTCTTGATCCACTATCACTACCTCTAGCCTCATCACACGCTTAAGGTCAATGGCCTCAAGCCATTTCCAATAACCATAAGAGAGATGTCCTCATGCATTCTTGAATACCATGGGAAATATTTGATGAGCTCTAATAAGCTTTACCACATGAAAATCATCTCAGCTAAAAAAAATAAAAACAAGGAAAACAACAAAAAAAATTACATGGCAAAATCCACTCCCATTGAGGCCATCTTGGCTTGAGATGATCTCTCCCTAAGGTCGTATTTGGTCGTGATAGCCTCTGTAATAGTTAAAATTTTGATCATTACGATTAAAATGTGGTCATACCACCAAGAAACAATCCCCAACCACACAAGAGGGACCATCTCACCCTTAGATGATCCCAAAATTGGGGCATACACATTCCAAAATTACATGCCATAATAATAAAAAAAATAAAAACAATAAAAAAAAGCATACCAAAGCACAAGAATAACAACCTACACTACATTTTAATTCTAGAGTATGATTCATTGCCTTAATTTCTTGGTGAGGTTCATTTCCCACTTTAATTAGTGAGGTTTGTTTTACTTTAAGAGGTAAAAAAGGAGAGAAAATTGTGTTTACCTTTCTTATTTCGACTCCTTCGATCATAGAGGTCTCGGGTTGGTCCATGGTGGAATACGATTGATGTTTTGGTAGAAATCTAATTTAAAAATCATTCTCATCCCCCTAGCCTCCCTTTTTCCTCCAATTACCAGTTATGCAAATGACATCAAAAAAGTGCTAATTTTGCTTTTATATTTTCAAATTTGCACAACCATCTTAGGGTTAGACAGTCATAATTATTGCAACTGTACCACCAAGAGACGACTGTTAGATTTGTTAAAAAAAAATAAAAAAGAAGCAAAAGAGATAACCCGCATCTAAAAGGCTCTAAAGGTACCCAAATTCCTTTGGTCAACATCAAAAGGCTCCAAAGATACCCAAATTCCTTTGGTCAATATTAAAAGGTTGTAGAGGTCTCCAAATTCCTTTGGTCAAAAATAAAATAAAAAATATCCAAAGGTACACAAATCCCTTTGGTCAAATTAATCGAAAAGGTTCCAAAGGTACCCAAATTCCTTTGGTCAACATCAAAAGGATCCAAAGGTCTCCAAATTTCTTTGGTCAAAATCAAATAAAAAAGCTCCAAAGGCACACAAATTCCTTTAGTAAAAATCAATTCAAGAAGCTCCAAAGGTACCTAAATTCCTTTGTTCAAAATAAAAAGGCTCTAGAGGTCCCCAGATTCCTTTGGTCAAACTATTATAAAAGGATCCAAAGGTACCTAACTTCCTTTGGTCCCAATTCCAATCAAAAATCCCCAAAGGAACTTAACCTCTTTGGTCACATTAATCCAAAAGGCTCCAGAGGAACTTAGAACCTTTGGTCACATTCATTCACAAAATTTGAGTGAATCTCATATCTAGTGATTTACTCTATAAACCTGGTGATTGCAGTGATTGGTTGTCAATGCAATTCAGTAGGATGAATAAATTACCATAAGATCACTCATCAATAATAATAATAAAATGGGTGACAATCAATGTTGTAATGGGATCTTATCCCCTTTTTAATTTTGTAATGGTCCTCCAAAACCCAAATCAAATCATCTTTGTCAAGTGACTCATCACTTTCATCATTTTCTATTTTCTTATTGAATCGTCACTTGAGAGGGTAGTTAGATAATTACAAAATTTATAATCAAGTCAATAATTAAACACTTAATCATGCAAATTGCATTCATTCAAGAATAATTGCCAAAGAATATCATGCACCCTTCTTGCTTGGGGAAATATAAAAGCAAAAACAAATTTTAACACATAATAGGATAGCTACAACTACTTGTTTGGTATACCTAAGATCATCACTTGTGGACTAGACAATGTATGCCCATGGCTAAAAGGTTTATTAAAACCAAGTTCTTTAAACTTGTTAAAATAAATGATTCAAAAATGTATGCTCTTTCTATGATTGGGGCATCTAACATTGATCAAATCGATGAACACCATCAACCCTCAATTTGACTCTAGGTCATCTATTTTTACTCTGTGTTGTGCTTTCACACAATGCATCCCAAAAAGAGCATATGTAGACACCTAAAACATGACATATTGAGGATACTACCTATATGGAATCCCTGAAGACCATATGACCCCAATTGGGCAGTCGTAGGGCTAAAATAGTGGTTTTTACCAATCAAAAAATTGATATTTTCCTTTACAACCCTAGTTGTCCCTCCAAGGGATGACCTCTAGAGGTAATCCTACCAAGATAAAACCCCTAGTCAAGGCCACCCCACCTCAATATGGTCACGCTAGAAGCAATTTTTAAAAAGAGTGAGACATAACTGGCAACCAAAAACCAATTAAACCCATCCATGAACTTGCACCACAATTCAACGTGTGCATGAGCCCGAATTAGAACAATTGCATGAAAAATTAGTTTACATTGAGATTCCAAAGATAGGCATTCAATTTTCTTAATACAAACTACCTCTTTAGTTTTTCATGCACATGGTGGAACTATTGTTAGACTTCCTTTCAAGGAATCTAGATGATGGCACTCACCCCTTAATTTGAACCCCTGGGTTCTTCTAGTTGTTTTAAGTTTATATATACATAGCTCTTGAGTTTTCAAGCAATGAAGTGCTACCAGATTTTCACCATGAGCTTTCACATCCGAAGGGTTCATGATTTCAAATCTTCAAACCTTATCACTATTGGAAGTTATGGTGTTGGATCACTTCAAATATTGAAGCTACATTTGTATTTTCCTCGTGATTCAATATTCCTACTTCTACTACTTATAGAACCCACCAAGCTACTTCCAAAAAGCACAAAAATTCAATGATAAGACACCCCAGATTGAACCTTGAGTCATCCTTGCATCGACCTCAAAAATCACTTACAAGTTTGCAACCATCTCGCTCATAGATAACCCGTAGGTACGACCATCCCACATAGAGATGGCCTCTAGGGCATAGATTTATTTTCTCATTTATTTTTCTAGTTAGTTTTGGCAAAAAATTCATTTACTATTTCAATATAGATAGGCTTTAATTTATGCATGCATATGCTTATATTTCATTTTGTTTACCACTTTCACTATCATTACATTGAGCCCTATCTCGAAGGGCTTCACATATGCTACTAATTGCTTTAATTTCCTTGTGTGAGGACTATAGGTTTTCTATGAGGAAGAAAGAGTGAAAGAATATCATCAACCCTTGTGGTGATGATGATAAACCTGCTTCAAGGCAGTTCGTGGGTGTGAGGAAGATCTTGCACATTACATCTGAAATATATTTATTGTAAATCATTGTATCAATATGGGTAGCAAATCCCTAAGAGGGATCTTATTTTAACCTCAATAAAAAGCAACATATATTATTAATAAAAGGGCACCATCATTCATTTTATACATATCTTGTTCTTAATATTTGTGGTTTCATTGTTATTGCTATCTTTCAGTATTTTGTTTGCTTGGATGTATGGTCTTTTTATGCACTTCACAACATAATTCCAATAGCTCACAAGAAATCCTTTTTCTAAGTAAAAGGAATTATCAATACAAATTATAGCTTGGCATGGTTTCAACCACTAAAGAGGGTGATTCCAAGGGGATGGGACAAAAGATATAACATAGGCCTAAAAATAGTCTGATGGCCTTTGTGATCCTTAATAAGAATTTCCATAAAACTAACAGAGATGAGCATTCACAAACTATCATACCATGATTTCAAGGGCATAAAGAAACATGAAATTCAAATATAACAAGTTTATTTGACACTATAACAATAATTAAACAAACTAAGTGAATGGAGGGACCAACCTAGAGATCCCTCGTTTCCTATAAGAGCTTACCCTCCTTCATTCTTCCTTCCTCCATTACTCCCTCCCTTTTTTTTTTTTTAAATTCTCCTTCCAAGCCCTAATGGCTTCCATCCCAAGCCATCCTCATATCTCCCTCAACTTCTGATTTTTTTTTTTTAAATTGGTAGGGGATAACTTCATCATTGCAATCTGCTAGCTCAGTCCCCACTAGCATGAGCTCCATAACTCCATAAATCAATAGTAGTTTTATTTCAAAATATTCTGAAACTTACTTTATTTGTAAAGTCAAAGGGGATCTCATAAAAAAAATGTATTAAATATTTATGAGACTACCATAATAAATAAAGTCATCATTAAAATTTGAACAATATTAATTAACACCTTTGCTTCTTTAAATTAAAAGCAATATTAAATCAAATATTAAATTGCTAGTCAATTAGAACATCATCAAAGCGGATATCAAATTGTAAATTGATATTTAAATGGTTAGTCAAATTTAATTAAAAACAATTGCAAGAAGTACCTTCATTCAGCTTCTTTGTTGATCAATTTAAAGGTATCTTTAGAGCTATTATCAAATTGGTAGTTTGACAATGTCCACCTACAACATGGTTAGCCTTGCAAAATCATAAAGAAATAGCAGTGTCATAGTCATAAATCCTAATCAAATGCTACATCACATCCATGCATAGCTATAGCACCAATAGGATCAGGTATTGAGATGATAAATTTAATCAATTTTTCTTCCTCATAAAGGTTCCTACCATGTGGGTTGTTTAATTCCCCTCCCCTAGAACTAAATGCAGTCTCGTGTGTTCACCTACAATAAGAACAATATCCACATGTCTTCAAATTAGATAAGGAAGCATGCCTATCATACTAGAATATTAACATCCACTAGTAATGACAAATACTTACTCACTCCATGTGATAAGATATGCAAAAGTACTATCATCCACTGATAATAACCATGGTACCATGCAAGGTGTTCTTCCAGCAATTATCACCATCTACTAATGATATAAATGGCCACACTCACTCCAAGCAAGGTGCCATTCCAATATTTGAACAACACAATAAAACTACCCTTCTTCGTTCTTATCTAGGAGAAGGTCCTTTTTCCAGTATTTTCCTCATATTAGCCCCTCCAAGATGAGCAAAATTAGGGAAACTATGCTATTCCTACATAAAAAATCTCCATAATTTACTAATTTTGGGTTCAGTTTCTCAATCCCAAAGCATGATTTTCTCTTCCTAACATTGAAGTCCTTATTCTATTTATAATTTCTTCTATTTGGACCCAAATTTACACCGTAATGCTCATCCTAAGATTGCATTTCCTTGGTATGATCCATTATTTCTAGGAGCTTACGGGTCCAAACTGGTGTAAGACCTCCCCAATATCTTGGGCTTGGACAGGTTCATCTTGTTTTAATCTTAGGATACGCTCCTAAGATAGACTTTTGTGCCTTAAAAATCATACCAAAATCATAATTAGGTACATATTTTATCAAATTCTCAAGAGAGGATCCCATACTCCTCTCAAGAATAGATTTCCCCATCTATTCTTTCCACTAAGAATTGTTCAAAACCTATGAATAGAATTCTATCTCTATTCTTTCTCATTAAATTTGGACCACAAATTAGATTGTTTTGAGAGGATCCCACACTCCTCTCAAGAATGTATTCCCCACCTATTCTCTTCTAGTAATTTTTCTATTCCATATACTTTTCCAAATACATAGCCTAGGTGTACCAAGATCCATGGTTGATGTTCATAATAAGTAGAGAGCCTAATTTAATATTCAAAACATCACCAAATGGACTTATCATAGTTTAAGCTACACCAATCAGAGCCTTCCCTAAGCCTACCCACTTTCAAGAACCATCCTTCATTGTGGTTATAATGAACATAAATAATCTCTTCACCCATTATGAACCTCAAGCATGAATTCTACCTGTAACCCAAGAGAATTATATATCAATAGAGAAGTTCATATTGGAATTAACTATGGTTTGCACAAAACCATCTAGAAGATAAATACCCTCATTTTCTAGAGAATCTATTCCAAAATTGGATGTCTCGAGGCACTTGATCAATGTTAATTCTTTAAATCTCAAGCTCATATTCTTTGCCTCTCTACTCAAGTTATCAATGTTTTCAGATCTCACTTCCATTCACCTTTGATATTCTTGCAAATAAGCCTTTTAAGTCACTTTGGGTTGGGAAGCAACCAATTCCTTGATCTCGAGCATACTCCAATCCTACTTAGCTAGTCCTAAATTTTTGAGAAGATCCTCTTGTTATCTTCCTTACCTTGGGTGCTAATTAATTTTTTTGAGTTAAGATTCACGAAGATATATTAGATATGATCATAGAGGTTCCATCACATTTGAGTTCCTGGATGCTATAGACATCCCTCGATTGGATATGAGTGATAAATATCCCATAGTTGGCTAGGGTTAACCTTGTACACTACCTATAAAATTTAAAGGATACCTTCATGTGGTCTCCCCACTTCCTAATACTCTCTATGAATGTAGGACAACTCAACCAAAGTGTAAGGATTAATCCTATCTCAGTCAATCAATACTAGGGATGCCAATTCCTTTACTAAGCTTAGTCCTTCGAGCTCGTAATTAGGTGTAAAAACCTCTTTTATCCATGATGAGATAACTTAAGCTATCCATATCATCCCCATGATGAGCTAACTTAAGTCATCTATCTCACTTCAATGATGAGCTAGCCTAAGTTATCGATCTCATCTTTACAATGAGTGAGATCAAGCCATCTATCTCATCTCAATGTTGAGCTAGCTTAAGCTATCTATCTCATCTCAATGTTGAGCTAGCTTAAGCTATCTATCTCATCTCCACAATGAGTTAGCCTAAGATATCTGTATCAACTTCTTCATGTTTCCAAATGTTAGCTATATCTTCCTAAGAGCTAACTTACATCATTATTGGTCACCATCACCTTGTATCCCCACAAGGTGTCATCTTGGTTATGACCAATTATTACCTCCTAGTAATTATATGGGTCATGCTTACCTTACCGCAAGATGCCATTCTCCTTTTCCATCTAGGAGTTGCATTTAGTTACTCATAGTTATTTCCTTATACCTTCAAACTAATTTATTTTATTAAATTTCATTTGGTAATGGTTGTGGTCATTCTTGCTCCATGTAAGACACTATTCCTAGATAAGCTTACCCATTATCATTCTCTTGATAATTATGGTCACACTTATTCCATGCAAGGTGTCATATCAAATTAAAGCTTTCCTTCCTAGGATTATACTCACAAGCATCCTCTAGTTTAGTCATGTAAGCTTCTAATATATTGCACCTAGAGTTTTTCATGGAAGCATCTATTCCATCACAACCTAGAGCTCTAATGCCAGATGTAACAAACCAATCAAGTCCAACCCATTCAAGAGATTTTTTTTTATATACATTCATTAAGGTACCACATATTTTCCACCTTGCATAAGTATATCTTGTTAGCGTACTATATTGTCTGTATTTGATTATTTTAGCTCACTGTTACAACCATGTAACAGTTCTGTTTCTTCAGTTACGCCGGTGTGCTATTCCCGGCAATTGTAACATTATTTAAACTGCACTATGAATAATATTTCCTGTTCGTTGTTTATCATGGCATCAGAGCCAGATTATTACGCAATGCAGTGATCCAGTGGCGTGAGAAGCGGAGCGCATTATTTTTTGTCTGCTGTGCTGGGGAGGCAAATTTTTTTATACGCCGCGCGCAATCGCGCGACGTACAGTGAAAGAAAGCAGCGGAAATAAAAAAAAAAAAAATACGCGTAGGGTAGCGCTAACGCCGAGGTAGTCCCGCTGTGTAGGAGGAAGGGGACGGAGACCGCGCTGCCAGCGGGACCACCGTCCAGCATACAGCGCAGACGCTGACGCGGACGTACAGCGGGCGTAGGGCAGCCAGCAGTCCCGCCCGCGCTGCGCAGGAGGAAGGGCCACAACCAGCAGTCCCGCCCGCACTGTGTAGGAGGAAGGGGCCAGAGCATGCGCCCCCCCCCCCATTTATGGCAAGCACTTGGCACGCTGCGTCGCGGGTGGCTAGAGCCCCCTCCCCCGTGCAGATGTCTGTCGCGACGTATAGAGCGCAGGCACGACAACATCTGTCGTGACGCAGACGTGAAGGAGGGGAGCCAACCCCCCCGTTGAGTGGAGGCACGGGAGGTCCGCCCCCCCGTCGAACGTGCTGCGTTGCGGGGGTGTAAGTTAAAAAAAAAAAAAAAAAAAATAAGAGCCCCCCCCCCCCGGTTGAAGTTGCAGCTAGAGACAGAGCGTCTAGTCTCTGTCCAGTCTGCGCATGGACTGCAGACTATTGCGGTGAAGTTTTTTTTTAAAACAAAGAGAGCGTCGGGAAGCAGCAGCGCGTGGCCAAGCAACCGGAGGCCACAGCAGAGGAGGAGGAGCATCCGGGTATTGAAAGAGGAGGAGCTCCAGTGATCCTTTCGGATCAGCCCGCTAGCTCACTTGGCAGTGAGTCATGCGGTAAGGCTCAGGGAGCCTGCAGGTCGGGGGTTCAAATCCCGCCGACTCCCCCCAAGGTATAATTTTTTTTTCAAAGTTATTTTTTAATTATTATTTTTTTAATTAAAATTTTTAATTTTAATTTTTTTTATAGTTTTTTAACTTTATAAATTAAAATTAAAATTTTAATTTATTTTTTTATAAGTTTTAAAACTATATAAATTAAAATTATTTATTTTAATTTTAAATATATAATAATTATTAAAATGCTTTGTTAAAGAGATTTTTTTAAGGGGGGATATTTTTTCAAAAAATCAAAGGGGGATTATGAGTAATTTTTTGAAAAAGCAATTTGGCGAATTTTAAAAGGTGCATTTTCGGCTGTGTTCGACACCTTGTGGGTTATTCTTGTGGGCATTTTTTTATGTTGTATGTTGCATATTTCATTTTTGCACTATAACATTAAAAACTTAAAAGCAAATTCACTCCCTAAGTCCCCAGAATAATTAAAACCCATCCGTGCAATTTATTGCACTGCAGCGTTCGGTATTTGTGATACCTCTGGCCAGAACTTACAGGTAAAGCTATCGTGATTTGGCTACTGTATCCGCCGCCTAATATAGCTGCTACAATGACGTCTGAGCTTATTCTCTATAAATCGTCGAGGAGAGATAAGTTTGCCATTTTTTGCATTTTTTTACTCCATCCACTACCCTTTATTGCACTTGTGTTTAGGCGTAAATCCTGACGAAGTATTCTTCATAGTGTTTAGGGGAAGTTATGCCCCATGCATGAGAAGAATCTTCTATGGTAGGTGCCATCAACAAGGCGATTCCCTTTCAGTACCGCTTATGTTCCACGTATCGTATGATCTCTAAAACTCACCTATAGTCTCCCTCACGTAAGGGCGAGTGATTTTTGTTGATCTTTCTAAATACCTATAGTTTCCCTCACGTAAGGGCGGGTATTTTGTATGGTATAACGGCATAGCAAAAGGTATATCGAAATGGGGACCAATTGGTGATATAAGGAACCTTCACTATGGCAATTGTTGCAAAGTTGATGACTGATCCTCATCAGTTATTGAAAGGTCCAAATTATACACCATGGAAATATAAGATGAAGGAAATTCTCCAAATGGAAGATTTGTGGGATATTGTTATTGGAGTAGCAACTAGGCCTTCACCAACAAGCGGGATCCACGAGGTCCTTCCGCGGATCGGATAGCTTTTGACAAGAAAGACAGTCGAGCAAAGGTGCTCATTTTGTTTGCTGTTTCGGATGAAGTGCAACCTCATATAGCTGACAAAGCAAGTGGTAAAGAGGCATGGGATGCCCTTAAAACCATTTATGAGGGAAATAATGATTCAACCATTCTTCATCTTCAACAACAACTTCATAACCTGAGTTTGAGACAAGGTGAAACAGTTGAACTCTTTCTGTGCAGAGTGTCTGAATTGAAAGAGAAATTGAATTCTTTGGGAGATCTTGTGGACAAAAAGCTTCTCATTTCACTTGTGATGAGAGATTTACCTTCTTCATTTGATATGTTGATAACCTCCATCCAGGTGTCTCAACGACAAATTACCTACATCGAGTTGGTCAATATGCTTCAACAACAGGAGGCACGCCAACTTCACAAGGATGATTCTTCCAATACAACCCTATACACCAATAGGTAGGGTTCTAGGAAGAAATGTAATGGGCAAAAAGGAGGCAACTTTCAAAAAGGAGGAAATTCTCAACAGGATACGAAAGGAAAAGGCAAACAACCTCAACAGAAGAAGAGGTGGTGCAATATCTGTGAGAAAGACAACCATGACACCAACAGGTGTTGGCATAAGAACAAGCAGAAAGGCCAAAAAAAACCACAAAATAAAAACAAGCAACCCCAGGTGAATGTTGCTATTGAAGAATCTGACTCAGATTTTGAATTGGCACACAAGGTGCTCATGACTACCATAGATTCCACACAGAGGGATCCTATTTGGTATGTCGATTCTGGAGCTAGCAAACATATGACTGGCGATAGATCATGGTTTGAATCATTTGTGGCCAAAGAGGGCAAACCTGTCACCATTGCTGATGATAAAACCTATAGGGTTCAGGGAGAGGGTACAGTTTCAGTCACTCTTCCTGATGGCAAGTGTCAGATTGACAAAGTCCTCTATGTTTTGGGATTGGCCAACAATTTGTTGTCAGTGACACAAATCCTGGATAGAAATATGGTTGTCAACTTTGATGTTGATAATGGAAAGAAGTGTTGTACTATTACCAGGAAGGGTAAGCAGATTGCAACAACTTCATATAAGCACAACTTATTTGCACTAGATGCTATCTCTACTCCACATGTTGCCATGACTGTCTCTACCAAGGAGGCAACTTCCCTATGGCACAAGAGATATGGGCATCTTAGTTCTGGCTACTTACTTGAGCTCAGTAAGTATGAGATGGTAAAGGGTCTTCCTTCCATTTCTGCCACATTGCCAGTGTGCTCTGACTGCTTGGCAGGAAAGCAGCATAGAGTACCATTTGAGAAGAGCTCAACAAGAGCACGAAAACCTCTGGAGTTAATTCACACCGATCTGTGTGGTCCTTTCACACCCAATAGTTGTGGAGGGAAGAGGTACTTTCAGTTATTCATAGATGACTACTCACGAAAGATGTGGGTTTTCTTTCTCCAACTGAAATCTGAAGCTTTCGCATTCTTCCAGTAGTTCAAGAAATCCGTTGAGAAGGAGTCGAGCGACTTCTATTAAAACCCTCTGCTCAGATCGAGGGGGAGAGTTTACCTCTAATGAATTTTCTACATTCTTAGATAAGCATGGAATCAAGAGACAGTTAAAAACTGCCTACACTCCTCAGCAAAATGGAGTTGCTGAGAGAAGGAACCGTTCAATCATGGAAATGGTTCGTTGTATTCTCACAAGAGCTACTCTTGGGCAACAATATTGGGTAGAAGCTATCACCACTGTAGTGTATCTGTGAATAGGGCACCCACAAAGGCCCTAAAAGGAATGACTCCACAGGAAGCATGGAGTGGTCAAAAACCCTCCATATCTCATCTATGTATTTTCGGATGTCACGCTTTCATGCACATACCGAAAGAGAAAAGGAAGAAGCTAGATGAGAAAACACTGAGATGTATTTTTCTTGGTTATTCTGAGCACTCTAAAGGATATCGGTTGATAGATCCTTTGACCAAGAAAATTCATATCAGCAGAGATGTTGTCTTTGATGAAGCTTTCACATCATAGAGCACATCTAAAGTACACCAAGATATTATGGAATCTAAGGAAGAGAATATTCCTTCATCAACATAGACAGGAGGTCCTTCTACATCTTCTTCAAATCCATCGAAGAAGAATCCTAAATGGTGTACAAATACAATTAGAGATGCAAATTTATCCACTCCTCCCAATTTGAATTTGGATAGACCTCGTACACGCAGTATGGCTCAAAAGGAAAAAGAAGCCAAAGAAACTGGTGAGGTTGATGATATTTGTCAATCTTTTGAGGAACTTTCTGTAACTCCAAGTATAGAAGTAGAGGATATGGATATTGATGATGACAGGGCATTCATGTCTACCATGGATGATCTTGAACCTGCATCAGTGCAAGATGCTCTCAGTGAGCCTCAGTGGAAGGCCACTATGGATACAGAGTATGAGTCTTTGATGAAAAATAAAACTTGGAAGCTTGTTGATCCGCCGCATGGAAAGAAACCCATTGGCTGCAAATGGGTATATAAAGTCAAGTACAAGGGAGATGGAACAATTGATAAGCATAAGGCCCGTCTTGTTGCAAAGGGCTATGCTCAAAAGGAAGGCATTGACTATGAGGAAACTTTTGCACCTACAGCTCGGATGACCACAATTCGGGTTATGTGTGCTATGGCAGCACAATATGGGTGGAAATTTCACCAGATGGATGTCAAAAGTGCCTTTCTAAATGGTGATCTCCAAGAAGAAGTCTACATGACTCGACCGTGAAGGATTTGAAGTGGAAGGCCAAGAGCAGAAGCTTTGCAAATTGGTCAAATCCTTATATGAGTCCGAAACAAGCTCCTCGAGCTTGGTATATAAAAATGGACAATCACCTTATGCAGACATGGATTTAAGAGATGTCCGTCGGATGCAAACCTCTATTTCAAGAAACGGGGTTCCGAGATAGTGTTGCTTGTACTCTATGTGGATGATCTGCTCATTACAAGGAGTTCAGAAACTATGATCTCTATTGTCAAAAGAAACTTGTGCAAATATTTTGAGATGATAGATCTCGGACTTCTCCATTACTGTCTTGGTCTGGAATTCAGCTAGAAGGAGCACTCCATCAAAGTGTCTCAGAAAAAATATGCCAAGAAATTGCTGGAAAAATATTGCATGACTGATTGCAAGCCAATGGCAACTCCGATGGAGAATGGAATTCAGTTATCATGATATGATGATTCACCTCAGGTAGATGGTACTCTCTATCGACAGTTGATTGGGAGTATCATATATCTGACAAATACTAGGCCAGATTTCGTATTTACTGTCAACTATCTTTCAAGGTTCATGCATGAGCCTAAGACCACTCATTGGAAAGCAACAAAACATGTTCTTCACTATGTCCGTGGTACTATGGAATATGGCCTATAATACAAGAGGAACAACAAATTCTTCTTGCAAGGATACACAGACTCTGACTATGCTGGATCATTTGATGATCGCAAGTCAACTTCTGGATACATTTTTCATCTGGGATCCGGTCTTGTCTCTTGGAAAAGAAAGAAGCAACAGGTGGTTGCTATTTCATCAACAGAGGTAGAGTATCACGTCGCACGTGAATCTATGTGCGAAGTGATATGGTTACGTCGCATTCTGACAAGTATGGGCCATCCATCAAAATCTCCAATACACTTGTTTTGCGACAATCAGGGTGTTCTGAACCTCGTCAAGAATCCAGTCCATCATGAAAGAACAAAGCACATTGACACACAATGTCATTTCATTCGAGATGAAGTTCCAAAGCACCGAATTTAGCTTCAACACATTCCCACCGATGCTCAAGTTGCAAACATTTTCACTAAGGCACTTGGACGTGTCAAATTTGAATTATTTCGTAGCTCACTTTGTATTGCAAAATAATGTAAGGGGATGTTAGTATAGCTAGTAGTTATTACATTACCCAAATAATGTAATAAAGGGGGATGTTAGCGTACTATATTACCTGTATTTGATTATTTTAGCTCACTGTTACAACCATGTAACAGTTCTGTTTCTTCAGTTACGCCGGTGTGCTATTCCCGGCAATTGTAACATTATTTAAACTGCACTATGAATAATATTTCCTGTTCGTTGTTTATCATATCTATGCAAGTGCACTAAGCATAGCACAAGTAAGCTATCCATATCATCTCCTCTATGAGTTAGCTTACCCTTCTTAATCTATCAAGAGGGTGCACCTATCCCTACACCATATGTAAGTCCATTTACGTATGTGCACTAAGTGTATTGTGGATAGGCCATCCATATTCTCTCTCTCTCTACAAATTCCATCTAATATAATAACCATAAGCATAAATATAATGATCACAAGGAATATAAATTTCATTCACATGTAATTCTGAGTAGATTCTTGACCATGATCATATTTTGTAAAGTGAAGCATCAAAGACATAACAAGCTACCTCTAAAAGCATTAAGAAGCAATATCATGAAATAACAATAATAATCACACACATATGACACATTAAATATCCTAGGACCCTATGGGGAATAAACCCAGCCTCAAATATCCTCTTTCATTTTATTAAAGTAATAGCCTTCAATACAATCATGTGAAAGGTATCCCATAATTCATTTTTGATACAACCATCAATGTAAAAATATAGGAACCCATAGTTTCTAAGCTTCCAATCACATGCATAGTTCCTTTAATTCCCATTACATCAATATCAAGAAAATTACATGAGTGTCCCATGATTCCCATGTCCTAGAATACATGAATATCTTCCTTTAATTCATTTCACAAAGTTATTAGGGAACCCCATAATTCCCTTGTATGATCTCTATGTTCATATTCCAAAGGATATATCTTCCTCCTTGGTCCATACTCAAAGAATCATATCCTTATAGGAGTCCAATGCTACTGTATATAAACTATGCATTACATACTTCAACCCATTAGAGAGGACCCCAAAATCCTCTCGAATGAGTTCATATGCTATCTTACCAAGTAGAGGAGGAACATCCTCCTACTTACTCAAGTAATTTTCAATCATTATTACATCTTAACAAAGATTATTCTAGCAAGCAATACTCATCCATAATGAAGTATATTGTACCCTAATACATTTCTATCATTTTAATTCCAATAATATACTTTGTCTACTAATGTAGCTTTCTACCATAGAATATGCTATCCACTACCATAACCCCTCTCATCAAATAATTTAACACATTATTTGTTAATGTATATTTTCATGCCATGCAACATATTATCCTCTAACATGTTCCAAAACATCAAATCAATTAAGTACATTATCCACTGATGTATTTTCTAACTCATGAAGTATATTATATGCTAAGCATCAAATTACAAGCATTGCTTAAAATATGATCCCATGGTCCTTTAATCACAATAATAAAAAAATTCCTTAAAATATGGATCCATGGCCCTTTAATCACAATAATAAAAAGCATTCCTTAAAATATGACCCCATCAATCACATAATAAAAAACATGTAAATAATAATCCCTTCCCTTTTTTAAGGGTTAGCAACCAATATTATGCTAATCTTAGTTCAAGGCCTTCATTCCCATTTAACATGCATAAATATTACCCTTTAAATAATGCCTCCACGACCTAATTTCACGTGTAGAAGAAGGGGGAATAATTTTATCCATTTATTTAATCTAATGTTCTAAATATGAAGGACTCTCCTTCCATATTGGCTCTAATAACACGAGGTAAAATATCCCCCCATTTATCAAGGTAGCTAAAGTCATATTTAACACATTGCCCTATGACCCTTAAAATATGTCCTTAAAGCTTAATTGATTTTGTAGCCCCACAAGCCTCTACGTGTAGCTAATATTTATGGTCCCCACAAACCCTATATATATAAATAAATATATAATTCAATTTTGCACCCCTCTTATTCATTGTTTAATTACAGCTCATACTCCAATTTAATACACGATCCTCCCCATGGAATTTTACATAATACATAAAAATTATCCTTAAATGCATGGTCCCATGGCCTATTAACATATAAATCAAATCCTAGTTTATAATCATAGCCCTTCGACACATTAACATAAAAATCAAAGAAACTTAAATTTTGTGGCCCTCTAACATAATTTTAAATTATAATAAATTAGTGGCCCTCTAACATAATTTCATTTTATAGTTATAAACCTACTACGGAAATGTTTCCATTATCGAGCACTTTAAGGAAGAAGGCATATACTTATTCCCCTATTTCTAACATACCTTAATATGGTATTCAAGAATTAAACATAGCTAGATTTATCCCATGTTTAAGGACCATGGTATTTTGTAAATAGTAAATCAAGATCTCTAATTTCATAAAAAACTACATACTGATAAATTCAAGAATAAAGAACATAGTAAATTAGTGATCGCAACAGGTTCCCCTGTTCTATAGGTATGTTACAATCATATGTAAATAGAAAATATTATAGTATATATAAAAAATACAATGAACATAGATATCCTATTTGGAGAAAATAATTAGTTCTATGAAGGATAATGTATAGGCATCATAATCTACACTCCATATTAATACCACTGCAAAGAGAATAGGGTGTGCCACTTCGTGTGATCAACAAGTCAAACACCGGGTCTCTACGAAAAATTAAGCTTAAACTCTCACTAGATAGTTTCAATTATTTTTACCACTTATATAAGTGTTTTCATAAGCTTGGGAGGTACAACTAAATAAAAGAATGTCATCATCCCAGTTATAATTCCATGAAAATAATTACATCGATATCATGCATAAATGATTTTATTTATTAAAATTATAATCAAGCGAACATATCACTGAAGCTTGCTTATAAAACACTCCTTTGGTGAGCATGTAATAATTGATTTCTTTAACTATTTTGGTTTCAACAATTTAACCAAGCTCAAGGTAAATTTGGTCTTATTAACCATCTTCTAGGTTTAACCAATCAAAGCTCCAACCTCATAGCAAGTATTAATATCAACACATAAAATAAAGTGAGGCTTGAATATCTAACTTTCATCCAAAAATATCATAAGACTTCTCAAAGATAATTCATCCCTTAATTTATTTGTGACATATGTTTGAGGTGATAATAAATAAAATTAACTTTTAAACCTAAGATAACCTTAGGATTTTTCTCTAATGGGTGGTAGCAACCAAGGCTGTGCGACAGTGAGGAGTTTAATTAATTTTTTTTAAGACCTTAGGGCAATCTTACATTCAAGGCAACAATTGAGTTGAGTGTGATGGTGGTGTCCTTTGGAGAGCAGAAAAAATATGCGTAGGATAGGATTTACATCTACGATGTCTAAATTTCTCAACTACACTAGAATCCAGAACAAAGCATCCAAAAAAGGGATATTTGGACATTGATTGAAGTTTAGGGAAATATGATTTGCTAAGGATTTAAAATGAGCAACCCTTATAGTTTGGTTAGTAGCATCAAGTGCCCAGTAGCTAACATACAAAGGATTAAATTTGAAACATGATAAATGAAAGGTTTGAAAGATGATTTAGCACTCAATCTTAGGCAACCCGATGCTAAAAATACCTAGCCAAAGCCATTCTCAACCCCAAAAGAAAAAAATTGATTAACATTAAATTATCATTTTACAGTTGAGGATATGAATGCTTTTGTGTTTGCTATAAATATGAATGTCCTTACCTCTAAGTCACAAATACCTCTCATAATGGGTTATGCAAATTCAAGAGTGGAGTTTAAAAGAAAAACTAAATTGCCATATATGGTTTAGACACCAATGCAGCCTCTTTGCAAGTTGCTAGAAATACCCGTACATGGTAGAATCACACGAACAAGCTAGCTTGTAGGAAACCCTTATTCTAAGTAAAAAAAGTATCAATATGGATTACATATTGGCATGGGTTCAACCACTAAAGAGGGTGATTCCCAGGGGAGGGAAAAATATATAACATAGACCTAGAAATAATCCTATGGCCTTTCTGATCCTTAACAAGAATTTCTCCAAAATTAACAAAGATGAGTATTCACAAACTATCATACCATGATTTCAAGGATATAAAGAAACATGAAATTTCAAATACAACAAGTCTATTTAACACTGTAAAAATAATTAAATGAACTAAGTGAATGGAGGTACCAACCTAGAGATCCCTCATCTCCTCCAAGAGCTTACCCTCCTTCATTATTCCTTCATTACTCCTTCCTTCCTCTTTTTTTTTTGAAAATCCTCCTTCAAAGACCTAATGGCTTCCATCCCAATCCATCCCCATATTTCCCTCAACCTAGGCATTTTTTAAAATTGGTAGGGTAGAACTTCATCATTACAACCTGCCAACTCAATCCCCACTAGCCTGAGCTCCATAACTCAATAAATAAAAAATAGTTCTATTTCAACATTATTCTAAAACTTACTTTATTTGGAAAGTCAAAAGGGATATCTCATAAATAAAAAAAATTGTATTAAATATTTATGAGCCTTCCATAATAAATAAAGACATCATTAACATTTGAACAATACTAATTAACTCCTTTGTTTCTTTAAATTAAAAGCAATATTAAATCAAATATTAAATTGCTGGTCAATTAGAACATCATCAAAGTGGATGTAAAATTGCAACTTTCCATTTAAATGGTTAGTCAAATTTAATAAAAAACCATTGCAAGAGGTGCCTTCATTCATCTCCTTTGTTGATCAATTTAAAGGCAACATCAGAGTTATTATCAAACTATGAGGTTGACAATATACACCTGCAACATGGTTAGCCCCACAAAACCATAAAGACGTAGTGTCATAGTCATAAATCCAAATCAGATATTATATCACATCCATGCATAGCTATAGAACCAATAGGATCATGTATTGAGATGATAAATCTGATCAATTTGTCTTCCTCATCAAGGGTCCTACGGGGTAGATTGTGACAAAAGAAAGTTTGGTCATTTTACTCAAGTAAATGGGTCTTCTAAATTTTTTTAGATATTTTGATAAATCAAAATACCAAAAAAAAGCAATGTCAAACCTATCAGGAATAGTTTTAAAAAATCTAGATCGATAAATTAAAAGTCTAGAACAAAGGAAGGTCAAAGAGTCTAGCAAAGCAAAATCCTAGAACAAAACAATCCTAGGGTTTTCAAGCACTGATGTAACACTAAATTTTAAAAATTCTAGTGTGCCTAAATCCCAAACCTCTAAAGCAATATCCTAGGTTGTTCACACAATGAAATCAACCAAAGTATTTAATAAATACAACCCAAGAGAGAAAAAGTATAAAAGACAAAGCAGTTAGGATTTTTAAATGATGACATCAAAAAATCTTCCTAAAATTCTTTGCCCAACCACTAAGGCCCATGTATTAATAAAAATATCTTGGCAACACCTCTCAGCCCCAAAAATGGATGAATGGCTCTTAGTATCCTTTTTAGTGAGGATCATGTGTGGTAGAAACCTAAACCTATTGGCCACTTCTAAGCCATCCAAATAAAAAAATTCAAGTTGAATTGGCATCTCTAACAAGTTGACACAACAATAAGGTATAGTGGTTAAAGGGTGAGCTAGACATAGATGTCATATCTATGGAAGAGATCCAGATCAACCATATCAATTGAGCTAAAATATTTAAAATATAGTGGGAAAATAATATCCACACCCTTCACACATCTTGATCAAGCTAAGCCTATCCTTGTCAAACCTACAAAAATAATTTTATTGGAATGCTTAAGAATAATAGAAAATATTGTATAGTATTATAAATAGCTAAGGCTTCCTCACTGTAAGTGGGGGGATCTCCAATATTTTCATGAAGTAAAATATATAATTATGTTATAAAATTAATGAAACAAAGTGTTGTTTGGCCTCTATTGATGAATATGTTGTGGATAAAATATGTATGCGACCTTTACATAGCTCATTTATATTTATAATTTACATAGAAAGAATTTTGTTAAGAAAATTCTATTAAAAGCATGGATTGCTATTTGCATTATTTGTTTCAAAGTCCTTAGAATGGTAGATGTATAATCCGATCCAATAATATATCTGGGAATATTTTACATGGTGGCTAGCTTGTAAAGTTTTTGTTTCAATCAAATGTAGGGGAATTACATGTTAAGCTTCATTGTTGCTAATTGGATCCCAAACATATTTCCATCAATTTATAATCCCTATCTCTCTCAAACCCTTGTATTCCTATATTTAGTCTTAAATCCATTTTGTTTTTCTTTAGCACAATAAGAAATTGACCTTCTATGGAGTTTAACTCCAAAGTAATTCAAAGTCATCCAATCTTGATTGTAGTCTAAGGGTGCATTTTCCATATTAGGTAGATTGGTGACCAAGAGTGATCAAGTTCAAGAACCCTAAAGCTTGTTTGTGCCCTTCTCTTAAGTCATCTCTTGAATCACCTTCTTCTTATTAGCTTCCAATCACTAATGCATTAATATATCTTACCTTAAATAATTTACCTGACAATGAACTTAAGGATCAAATATCTATTCCAATATAGACAAATAATAATCAACTTGTCTTAGACCTAGCTAAGCTTTCCTATCTCCTTGAACCTTAGGCTTACCTTCTAGAAATAAGGATAAAACAATACAAATAGGGAGTTGCTCCTTTATTTGTGTTGGTACCTCCAATGATGACAAAATATATGGAAGTAATCCAGTATATTTCATGATTCTTTTCAAACTCATATTCTATTCCCAAGAAGATGCTTTTCAATATGGGACATCATGATAAAGTACTAGGCCTTAATTACTAGGGCATCAAAGGGACCTTATAGAATGAAACCTATCTAGGACACTATGGTATAGTTTATATCCCTAGTCATAATTGAAATTTGCTTATTTCTTCTTATTTTGATGGTGAATTCAAAAGCAGTATTTCTAATAGGGCATCCCATGATGACATCATTTCATTAGATGGGTTGGATTGGGATAACAGATATGATGATGGATCATCACTCAGATTCTAGATCCTTTTGATTTAATTTTTTTTTTAGTGTAAATTTCTTAACCCTAGCCTATCCTAAGTTGATTGCTAATGAAGACAACTATAAGAGGGAGGATATATCAAACAATTATTCTCAAGATGATCCCTCTGACTATATAAGTAAAAATGACTTCTTTTTTTTCCAAATAATGAATTTTTCTCTCTCAATTAATCAACCAACCATCGATTATGTATATCTTGAGAACTTAGCAATATTTCCAAATTCTTCTCAATTAGAGGATGAATATTATATTCTAATTGAAGAGACCATTAACATTGATATTGGAACTCTTGAAGATCCCACAATATTTAAGCTAGGAAAAGTATTAACCCTCATAGAGCACAAGGAATACACCATAAATTTTATGGAGTCTAAAGATATTATTTCTTAGTCCTACATCAATTTGTTATATCTTTATATTTCCCTAGTTATCCACCCCCTAGTCATAACTCCTAATGCAAAACCTATAAAACAAAAATTATAAAAAATGCATCTAAAAGTTTCCTTGCTAGTCAGAGAGGGACTCCAAATGCTAATCAATGTTAGATTCATAAAATCCATTAACTATTATAAGTGTATCTCTAAGACCATTCCCATTTATAAGAAAAGAAGTAGCATTAGTGTATGCACCAACATTTAGGACATCAACAAAACATGTTCTAAGGATGACTTCCCTCTATCCAATATTGATATCATCATTGATTTAATTGTAGGATATGGTATGTTGTGTTTTATGGATGGATTATTGGGCTATAATAAAATTAAAACTACCCCTAAGGACCAAGAAAAAATAACTTTCACCATCCTATGGTGAACCCTTGACTATAAATTTATGCCCTTTGGGTTAAATAATGCAAGATCTCCCTACCAGATATCCATAAAATACATCTTTCATGACATGATGCATGATATCATAGATGGATATATTAATTATCTTATTGGTAAATATTTAAACTAGGAATATTATGTTCAAGACCTAAGGCACATCATTGAGTGTTTGTGGGAGTACAAGGTATACCTAAAGCCTCAAATGTGTATCTTTGGGGTCACATCAGGAAAGCAATTATGGTTGATCATATCCCAACATGGTATCAAATTTTATCATAAAAATATGTAAACCATTACTAATATGCCACCCCCTCAAACTCTAATCTAGCTTACAAATATCTAGGGAAAAATATAATCCATTTGAAGATTCATCTATTAGCTAGCTAACAAGTTTTAGTCCTTAACCAAGCTCTTAAAGAAGAATACATTATTTGAATGGGATACTAATTATCAAGATAAATTTGATGCTCTAAAATACTACCTACTTTCTACCCCTATACTTTTCCCTTCTAACCCTTATGCACCTTTGTTGCTATATATAACAACAACAAACCATACCTTAGGTAAAATGTTAGTGCAATATGATGACCAACATAAAGAGCAAGTTGTTTTCTATATCAATAGGACTTTGGTCGATTATGAATATTGTTATACCCCTTTCAATAAGCTTTTCATAGAAATGGTGTCCACTTCCAAGAAGATTAGACACTACATGATCAACCAAAAAATCTTTGTCATGACAAAGGTTAATCCCTTGCACTATCTCATGTCCAAGGCTTGCATTTCAAGATAAACTGCTAAGTAGGTAAATGCACTTAGTGAATTAAATATCAAGTTTATTAAGAAAAATTATATGAAATGTTAGGTCATTCATGACCAATTAGTAGTTATAACTTTAGCATCTAGCCATCCTTTAGTTATAGAGTTTTCCAATGAGTTAGTTTTTAGCCGAGAAGCAAAGCAACCTAACTCTTGAATTTTGTACTCAATGGTTCTAAATGTGTCAAAGACATAGGGGTAGGAGTCATATTTATCACTCCTCAATAGCAATTGATCCCCTATCCTTCAATTTTATATTTTTTTGTACCAATAATACCATTAAATACAAAGCCCATATCTTAGGGTTATGTGCAACATTAGCTCTTTAGGTTAGAATTATATCCTTATTTAGATATTTACAAATTGTAGTCAACCAAGTCAATGGTTTTTATCAAATTAAAAACAAAAATCTCAAGCCATGCAAAGACATCATCAATAAATGCATGGTTTTTTTTGACAAAATCACCATTGAAGTTATATCTAGGTCTAGTAACTACCATACCAACACTATGGTATTAGCTACATTGCTTATCCTCCTAGAGCTAGATGATAAAAAATCTACGATTGTCATTTGGAAAATTAGGAATAATTCAACTTTAGAGTCTATCCATCTTCCTCTAGATTTTTTTTTATAAAAGTAGCCCCTTCTCCTGATCCTTGTGTTAGTTTTTTTTTTTTTGGTAATTATTATAGTAGATTAACAAAGGGTTTTTATAGAGCATCCCAAAACCTTATGAACAAAATCAGCCTTGCATCATGTCTCTTGGCTTTATGTATAAGCCTATTACATAAATCATAACCCCTAAACTAATTTCCCGAAGGCAACAGAAAAGGCATTTATGCCTGGTTAACCAGGAAACAAATCGAAATTTAAACAGGATAACAAAAAGTAACAACTGAAGAAAATGAAACATAACCCCTAAAATAATTGCCTGAAGGCTACAGAAAAGGCATTTATGCCTGATTAACCAGGAAACAAAATGAAATTTAAACAGGATAACAAAAAGTAACAGTCGAAGAAAATGAACCATTGGAGAGTAGAAGCAAAACCAGCTAAACACCAGACGAGGAAAACAGTAATTCCGGATCCACCTGATCCTCCGAGTTCAGACATATCACAGCTAGTCCAAATCCTCCAGATCCTTCGAGTTCTGACGCTCCTGGGTCTACTTCAGATTCATCTGGATAGTTTGAGGTTCTTCTTGCCTCCCTTTCCCTATTGGAAGGGAGGTTTAGGCACATGCGCATCGCCCGTCTGAGTATCAGAGTCATCTAAAAATAGTAGACATTGGGTGCCATTCGTGACATCTACTGCCATCTCTTTGTCTCTTCTGTCTTTGTTGGGAGATCGGCCTTGCTTCCTCAAACTTCCATAATCCACATTTTGCTTTTGGCTCCTAGTAATTCGAGGGCTCATATGTCCGATCTGGTTGATGACCCTCCTTCCCAGGAGGTAATCTTCTAGCAAGGTTTAGGAATGGCTGAAATCGAAAGGGCCTAGGTCCTAGAGCCTAGGTGGACCTGACTGAGAGGTGTTTTAGGGGGGGCCACCCCCCTTCCCAGTAGGTAATCTTCTAGCACAATTTGGGACTCGAAAGGGTTCTGGTATTGAAGTATGGGTAAATCTGCCTATGAGGTGTGTTGGGGGGGACTGAACCTTCACCACCTGAGGTCCTAGAAGGGTGCTAGCAACACACAACTGAGAGTCCGATTGGAGGGAGATTCCTTCTTCTGGGTGGGAGGATTAGTGTGGGCCTGGAGAATTATAGTATTTCGTAACAGGGGGCTTCACCTGACCAGCACCATGTTCCAAGGGGATACAGGAATCCTGCTTCTTCTTCCCCAACTTTTGAAGAGGACAATTGTGCTAGAGGTGCCCTTGAGAACTACACTAGGGGAAGAAAGCTAGTCTGTTATCATATGCAATGGATTGCTTATGGATAATGGAACATTTGAACCAGAGAGTGATGGAGGAGGGAAGGACTGCCTCCAAGTTTGCAAAGACACAGAAACGAGCTTGGAAAAATCTTGTTCAAGCTCTGGTGGGAGGGTCAATGGTGACCAACTCCCCAATGGAGCAGGCAATTCCTCAAATTATATTTTCATGCCAATAGAAAAGAGGGAGACTCGGGAGCCTGACCCATATTGGAGAAATATTGATGTTCTAGGTATCAGGGTTGAAGTCTATACCCCATTTCCTTAGAAAGAGACTCCTACGACCTAGGAACCAAGGACCTCCAGCCAGGATTTTGCAGTAGTCCTCCTTGTTGTTCAGTCTAATCGTGAAAAAACCCCTGGTTAAGGCTGCCAACTCCATGAGACCAGAGGTTCTCCATTTGCTTAACGCCCATTTGCGAATGGTCTCCATATATGGCCGACCACCAATAAACTTACCAATGAGGGTAAAGTTTTTGAATTCCATGAAGCTTGAGATAATTTTTGTCGGGATGTCCAACTCGTCCCGCAGAAGCCTTCCCACCCACCGTCATATCAAAACCCTTCTGGTCCTAGAACTTTAATTATATCAATCCTCTCAATGTTGTTGAGCTCTTGTGTTCTTTCCTCCTTGTGTTAGATTTTGAAGCTATATACTTAAGATAAATTAACCACAATATGTTAAATAAAGTCACAATCAAATATATATATATATATATATATATATATATATATATATATATATATATATATATATATATATATATATATATATATATCAATGGCAATATTTTGCAAATATAAAACATAGAAATAACTAACACAATAACTCATAAATATGCCATAAATAAATGCTCATAGAAATGGTGCCTATAGACACCAAAATCTAGCCACTTGTCATCCATCCATAGTTTCCCACCACATTTACCTATTATTTATATATATTTATATATATTTGTTTAATATATATTTAAATAATAATATTTTATATATTTTATTTATATATATTTAATAAATAAATAAATAAATAAATAAATAAATAAATATATATATATATATATATATATATATATATATATATATAGATATCAATGGCAATATTCTACAAATATAAAACATAGAAATAACTAACACAATAACTCATAAATATGCCATAAATAAATGCTCATAGAAATGGTGCCTATAGACACCAAAATCCAACCACTTGTCATCCATTCATAGTTTCCTACCACATTTACCCATTATTTATATATATATTTATATATATTTGTTTAATATATATTTAAATAATAATATTTTATATATTTTATTTATATAAATTTAATAAATATATGTATATTTATATGAATTAATCCTAGCCATCCATCATGATTTAATCCCAACCATTCACCCGTCTTAATCCATGCCACCTGCCCAGATTTAATCTCCACCCTCCATCACATTTTAATCTTGACCACAAAAATTATGTCTTTGAAACCCTAATGTGCCCTAGGAGAGATTATAAAGATGAGTCATTTTGACAAATCAACCCCTAAGTCTTTTGCCCTAAGAAGTTTTATAAGTTTTCCTTAAGTATTGAGTTCCCTGAGCACTTGTGCCCTAAGTCCTCAAGCACCCAAGCCTCCTCCCTACTTTTCATATTCCATCACTTGTCATCACCTCTACATCCATTCTCATCCACTTTGCATGAACCAGATCTACTTCTGTAGATTCTATTTAAATTCCTTGAGCAACTCTGGGTATATCCTATTATCACCAAGCACCTATGGGCACCTCGTGCTATCGTTGAGCACCTTTGGGTTCCTTCCTTCCATCATCGAGCACCTCTGGGTGCCTCCTACCATCATCAAGCACCTAAAGGAATTCACAACCCTAGTTATACAATTGAGTAATCCCTTGGGTGTTGCTAGGGTATCTACGCACCAAATACTGCAACAACGATAAAGAACAAGATCAAGAAATTAGTGTGACAAGGTAATTTATTTATTATAATTATAGTTTATTCTTTATATTTGTTTAAAGCTTCATTTATGCAACTAGGGTTAGTACTTTTCTTATTGAGGGTCTCACATAGTGGAGCCCTCACATATATTATTGACTTTCTATTGTTGTTTACTACTTGCAGGTTTAGAGATCAAGTTTATTGGGAAGCTACTGAAGCATTTGAGTGGTCCAACCTATGGATATTTTATTAAAGCCCACTCACCTTACTATTGGGATGAATTCTAGCATGAAGAAACCACCCTTATTTGTTAGCTAGGGTTTTGAAGAACCCTAGCATATTGAAATTGTTGTATTGAATAATAAAGCATTGTAAACCCCTCTCTAGGGTGCATTTGGTTGTAATATCAGAGATCCACCTGACAATTAGAATAAAATTTTATTTATGTGCAATCATCTATGTTTATTCTACTTTATTTGTTCATTTATTTAAGTTTATTGTTTGGTGTTGTTTGATTTTGCATCTACAAATGGTGATCATGGTGGGACCCAAAATGGGTTATTTATGCTAATTATCTTGTCATTAATTAATTGCTTTTTGTCAGGTCACACAAATGTTGTAGAACTAGTTTTTGAGAAGTTGTAGAAGTTGCAAAAGGTGTGCAAACACCCTGTGGTGCTCATGGGGCATTCAAGAAGCACCTAGGTGCATTTCACAGAGAAGAGGAATAATACATAGACTTACTTATAAGTCCACATTAAAACCCTAACTTCTCTATTTTACGTATTTTCATGTTTTTATAGATTTATAGTTAAAAGGAACATCATTAATAATATGTTAAAAAAAATTTTAATATGCATTTTTAGGAATTAGAATAATTTTACATTCATATTCAATCATAAATCACACATTTCAATTTAAAGGTTTCATTTTTTTATGGTGTACTATAATTACAACCCTGCATTTATGTTTTCATGTGATTGATTAATTGCATAAAATAGTTTGCATTATAGGGTTAGGGATTTCTCCTTTTGTTGGTCTAAATAGGAATAGCATAAGAATAATTGAAAGTACCCTCGCATTTGGTGATTCAAGGTAAAAGAGTAGACTAACCCTCCTCTATTTAGAGAGCAATCTTAAGCGGTGTACTCTGCTTCTTTTAAAAAAATCAATATTTCTTGTGTTGGCTTCTAATTTAGACTAGTGAAATTAGTTATTCCTGATATTGTTTGTACACCTTAATAAAATAAAAACCTTTAAAATAAATTCACACACACTACACATTTCATTTTTAACAATAATAGTTGGATTTCATCACCAACCATTTTTTGAGATCTGGTGACATTGGGTTTCATCTCCATCCACCAATATCTACCCCTAGACACCATAGGTCACCCCTAAGAAAACTTGCTAGATTTCATCACCAGAAAGAATATCATTGCCCATATTAGCCATAATGTTCACTCATTTTAATTTAGATTAGAATATTGATACACACAAAACTAAAAAAAAATATTAACACAAGATAATCAAATAACAAGGTAAGACACATTTTGTTGCATAAACATAGGATTGGATTGCCTGGTTGATTTTGTGAGTTTTTAATTCCACATTTTATTTTTTAGCATATTTGGTTCATTAGTTTATGGTGTTAACAAGAAATCAAACTAAAATAATGAATCAAATATCCACCAACCAAACCACTTCAGCAATGGAGTGTTCATCATCACCTTCCACCACCACTTCCATGATCAATCCCCCTAGTGTGATATAGGCAAGACATTCAAATTTGTTTGTAGGTCCTTCACACACTGTGCCATCCACATCATTTCATATGACCATACCCTAAATAGAATAATCATCACCAAACATTTACCATCATATCACCCACATAGACATGGCACAAGTGGATGCTCTTATGAAATCCACTAACTATTTCTTAGATTCAGTCCCCAATTCACCTAGACATGATCCTTATTTACAACAAGAATTTATCTTCTCCCAACCTTCAAGATTTACCCAAGTGTACAATAACCCTCTTTTTGAGGTATCTACTGCACCTTCAAAACATTTGTCCATGCCCCAATCATCATGTTATCCAATCACATCCATCTCATACTCATATACCACAATCCATGATAACCCCTTGTATGAAGCACATGTTAATGCTACTTCACAAGTGTCCACATCCATACCATCTAATGTCTCCCATAAAGTTGCAATTCCCATTTTAACTTACCCCCCATATACCTCATCAATCCCATCCACATCCATTCCATAAACCACTGATAGGCAAATACATGAGATATGGGAATATATCAACAAATTACTTAAGTAGTGGTAGAACGCTCAACAACAAGTTCAAGTGAATCCTAAGCCTCAACCTATTTCTACTCAGCCCATATTTGTTAGCCAATGTCCACATTAGGTACCACAATATTCTATGGTTTCCATTCCAAAACCACCATAAACCCAAACCTATTCTATTTCTATTGGCCAACCTACTCAAATACCCCATACAACATATCCATATCTTCATTCAAAATAATTCCTTCATCAACCATATCATCATCAACATAAATCCACTCTACCAAGTCATCATCACCTCATCACACCTCAACATCTAGCCACCTCACCATCACAAAATCATCAAGTGATTCAAGGCTTCCACATTCCTAGGGAGGACCCTAGAATCCAGGCCATGCAACAAAAAATTGATATTTTGATGCAACATACTCCTGGCATGATAAAATAGAAGCCTAACCTATGTCAACTAATCAATCAACCAATTCATCCTTCGGTGCCATCACTGCCATATCTGGAAGATTTCACAATATTGAAGTTTTATAAATTTAAAGGGAAAGAGAACCCTAATGAGCATGCGAGCTTATTCATTCATTATTTCTTTAGAATTGAAAATAATGATGATCTCATTCTTAGAACCTTCCCAAATAAATTAGGGGAGATGTACAATGGTATAACCATTTTTCCAATTATATTATTTATACTTTTGAGCAATAATTTCATGAAATATTCTCCCTCAATGTAAGAAAGAAAGTATCATTATATGACATCTATGATCTAAACTAATTTTATGATGAGTCTATCTATGATTTCAGTAATTATTGGAGGGCCATTATCACAAAATTTCCATTTGCCCTACCAATGGAAGAGTTGACCCAGTTGTTTGCTAAGAGCTATTTAAAACCCATCTCCTGGTTATTACAATTAGAACAAAAAAGATCATTTGATGAAGCTCTTACCCAAGCTAGCACAATTGAGGAGATAAAAATCCAAGGAGTGCTTAAGCCTAAGAAGAAATAATGGTAAAATAAGGGCCAATATAAAGGAAATTATTCTAGCCAATCAAAATCCAATCAGGCCAATCTAGCCAATTCCAATCAATTAAATCAAGTGGCCATGACCCAACCTGTAATGGCTCAACAAAAACCCATGAAACAGTAAATGTGAAAAATTGAATATCATGTGATTCCCTCAACTACTTAATCTAGTCAAAAAACAATGCTAGCTATGGACAACCAACCACATCGATAGTTTGTTCGACAACCCTGTCAATATACCCCATTGGCAGAATCTTATGCTTCCATTTTTTATAGGTTATATGAAACAAATCAACTTCCCTTGCCTAAGGTTAGACTTTATGATATTTCTAAACATGGTAAAGACTATAGGGATCATCTGTTTTATCCTGATCATAGATAGAATGGGCATGAAATTAATAACTATCATCAATTCAAATATAGTGTACAAGACCTTATTGAGTTAGGAGCTATCAAGCTTGATAGTCCTCTAGCTCAAAAAAATCAAAATATTAGGATCTTTCAAACACTCCTCATCATAAGTAAGTAAAATCAATAGCAGGAGGTTCAAATACCAAGACTCCTCCTAATCAGGTTAAACATGTTCAACAATACCAAGATTTTTTGGGTGTTATTCATGTAGTAACCCAAGGTCAATAACAATGATCCAATTAAAAAAATACTCAACAGTAGCCTAGTCATCTGTCCATACCTCCATATGAAAATGTGTCTCAACCTACCATATCATCATCTTTTATACAATTTTCTACCAATCCATATCAACCCATTCATATTCCAAGTCATCCCATCAATCACCCATCTAGGCCAATCATCTAATTGAGTATTCGATTAACCACAAGCTTAAAAATGGCTTCGGAAATTTTTTCCATATATGAGCTAATTCAAAAATATCCTCCACATATTGAAGCATTAATAGATATTCTAAAATCCATTAAAATTCAATCTCGATATGCTAATACATTTACCAATTTTATGAGGAATATTCAAACATGTATGGAGCCTTCCATCACTTTCTATGATTTTGAAATCAAATCAATATCATTGGAATCAGTGGATCCTCCATTACATTTCATGTCTCAAATTGATAGGAATCCTTTCAAAAGAGTTTAATTGATACTAAATCCTCCATAAATATCATCACCACATCTACCCTTCATCAACTCAAGCTTTCACCAGATCATATCACCAAATCCTCATTCACCCTAAAATCATTTAACGATGCTCTCTGTTCCATAGTTGGCACTGTTATTTTACCCATAAAAGTGGGGGTCAAAATATTGCATATTATGTTCTGCATCATGGAAGGGTTCATGGTGTATAATGTACTCCTTGGAAGGCCTTGTATAAGGGAAATGAGATGTGTCCCTTCCATATTACATCAATGCTTGAAATACATACATGAGGGACAAGTACATTGCATACCAACGAATATTGAACCATTTAAGTATTGCAATTTTATCTCAAACCTCTATGAATCCATGTTACCTTCCACTCATTTATTCCTCACTTCATCAACCACTTCATTATCCATACCATCCACATCATCATATAAAGCCCCTATTCCCGAGGAGCTTCCAATCACCAATTTACATCAAGCATCCACTTCCATAACCCCATATTCATCACCATTGACTACATGAACATGTGGTAAAACTAAATCCACACTAGCCACATCATCAAAATCATCCACCACTACTTCCACATCATTGCCAATCCAACAATCCACTCAACCACATCCATATCCATCCATATTAGCCAATGTATTACAAGTCAAAATTATGGATTGTGAGATAACATCAGACAACCATGAGTCAGTTCCATCCACATCCAATCCACCCACATCGTCCCAAGTTGAGGTCCACCTCACTAATCTTGGTATTGATGAATATGTGGTCCAAGACATCATAGTCACACCACTCAGCATTCAAAGTGCTAAAAACTATGGTTGCTCACATGACCCACGCTTATCTATAGGATTGTTATATAACATGGATTCAGTGCCTAATAGAATTAATTTTGTATATAGGGGACTTGATTCATCATCTAGTCTAGTTACCCCAGATGAACCCAAATCACCTGCACCAACCAATATACAACATATGTTGAGTTTTCCATCCCTATATTTCCACATTGTTAATTGGAAAGGACATGGCCTAGGATGGCATGAACAGGGAATGCATGAGATTATTGATATTTTATATCAATAAATGCATTACCATTTAGGTTTATGTTATCATCCAATTTCATCCACATTTTCTCTTGAATAAGCTTTGCAAAGCTTAAATTTAAATTCAGGGGAAGATATCCATCACATAGGTGACTCTAACAATGAAATCTATGAAGAATTCAAACTCATATCAATAATTTTTTATGAATTTGAAGAGGAATCAGACCCCATAATTCCACACACTGAACAGGATGATTTTTACCTCAGAACCTTCCCCATCCATCAACCTATATTTCACTTTTTTCTTTCACAAGAGTGAGCTAACCTAACCAGTGAACCACCACTCACCAACCATCCATTCCTCCCTTAAGTCAACGTGAATCTTGCTAACTTATTTTTACCACTCCATAATCCATACAAATTGTCAAAGGTGATTCATATTGACATGTGCCTTATTGATATGGATCAGATTTCCTCATCCCCATCATTTTATGAGTTTGTCGAGGAGTTGTTAATGGCTTCAGCCAACCACATTCCTCTGTTGCCCTCACCTTCACCTTCACCTTCACCTTTGGATCCTGAGGTTTTCCAAGAAGACATAGATGAGGATAAGTTAGAAGAGTTTTATGACATCATATATTACATTCATATAATACCAAATCCTCATCAACTTGAGGAATGTTCCCACATGTCTATTGAAGATACTATTGATATGAACCTTAGTTTAGACGTAGAAAATTCCCAAATTGTCAAAATTGGCAAAAGCTTATCCAAATATGAACAAGAGTAATTAATTACTCTCCTCAAGAGGAAGAAGGAAATTTTTGCATAGTCCTATAAAGACATGCCTGGTTTGGACTCTAATTTGGTTTTCCACAATCTCACCTTAAAATATGATTATAAGTTGGTCAAACAAAAAAATAGAAGGATGCATCCTACTATTGCCCTATTGGTCAAATAAGAGCTCCAAAATATTTTAGATGTGAACTTCATAGTTCCTATCGATTATCCTGAGTGGATATCAAACATGGTACCCATTCGCAAGCCTAACATGATGATATGCATTTGCACTGACTTTCAAGACCTTAACAAAGCATGTCCTAAAGATGAATTTTCTCTTCCAAATATTAATACTCTTGTCGATACATGTACTAGCAATGCAATTATTTCTCTCATGGATGGCTTTTTAGGATATAATCAAATTCAAATAAATCCTGATGACCAACACAAAACAACATTCACTACACCTTAGGGGAATTTTTGTTACAAGGTGATGACATTTGACCTTAAAAATGTAGGTGCCACTTATAAATGTTCCATCACATACATATTCCATGATTACATGCATAAGATCATAAAATATTATGTGGATGATCTCTTGGCAAAATCCAAAACTTGACAAGAGCACATTGGTGTATTGGAAATTTTTTTGATCGAATTCTAGAGCATAATGTAAGGTTGAACCCCAAGAAATGTGTCTTTGGTGTTACCTTTGGCAAACTAATAGGGTTCATTGTATAAAAAAGAGGCATTGAGGTGGATCCAAACAAATTCAAGGCCAACATGGAGATGCCTCCCCTAATGAATTTGAAGGAATTGCATAGTTTACAAGGAAATATTCAATCAATCCATCATTTCATTGTGCAAATTTTTGATAAATGTAGGCCATTCAACCACCTGATACAAAAGGGGGTTCTATTTTCATGGGAATATGAATGTAAAAAATCCTTTGATGACATTAAGAAATACCTAGATTCTCCACCAGTCTTAGCTCCTCCTCATTCGGGAGTCCCCTTCCATATTTATATTTCAGCAACAAAATTTGCATTAGGGACATTGCTTACAGAAAAGAATGAAAAAAATCGAGAGAAAGTTGTTTATTACATTAGTCAAATATTTGTAAGCTATGAAACCAGATACGCTTATGTGGAGAAATTGTGCTTAGTAGTGGTTTTTTCCACTAAAAAACTTTGACATTACATGCTTAGTCACACCATATATGTCATAGCTAGAGAAAACCCTCTACATTATATGATGTCTCACAATTATAATAACACCCACACCACTATATGGATAATGCTTCTCATTGAATTTGATCTTGATTTTATTAGCCAAAAATCCAGTAAAGGTCAGGTCATAGCCAATTAACTTGTAGAAACTCCACTACCTAGTGATCATCCTTTGATTATTGAGCTCCCAGATGATTTAGTATTTATTGTCATTGAGCAAGAAGAAAATATTATTCTAGAGGAAGATATTTATATCACACTGTTCTTTGATGGTTCTAAGTGCGAGAAAGATCAAGGTGTTGGAGTCGTGTTTCATACACCCTAGGGGGTTCCTATCCCCTTATCATTCAAGCTTGAATTCCAATGAAAAAATAACAATACATAGTATGAGACCTTAATATTAGGTCTTAAAGAAGTTATAGCTATGGGTATTAAGCATATTAGTATATTTGGTGACTCTCAACTTATTGTCAAATAGGTAACCAAATAATACCAATGCAAATAGCCTACCATTAAGATTTACCATGAAGTAGCAATGAAATTGCTCTCTAAGTTTGATTGGTATGAAATTGATAGTTTGCCACATTTGAATAATAGATTTGTATATGTGATGTCCTCTCTTGGATCATTGATTCCAAAGGATACCTTAGGAGAGGTACAACCCCTTATTATTTCAATGCTCTCAAAATATGCAATTGTTTGTGTTGAATCTAAGGATAAAATGGATGTTTGCTTTATCCATTTGGAGTCACGTGAGCCTTGGTCAAGCCAAATAGTATCCTTTCTCAAGTTTAGAACACTCCCATAAAATATTTCACAGACTACTAAATGCACTTTTAAGCAAAACATAGCTCGTTTTATTCTCTTGGAGGATGTATTGTATAAACATGGTTATGATGGAGTCCTTCATTGTCTCAAGTCTAATGAAGCACAAAGAGCCATAACTAAAGCTCATGATGGTACTTGTGGTGGTAATTTTAGTGGAATGGCCATTGACAATTGTATTTTATGCATGTGTTATTATTAGCCCACAATGGAACAATATTGTTGCACATATATTAAACATTGTAAGCAATGTCAAGAACATACTAATTTAACTCATGTTCCATCACAAGCATTACAACCTATTCAAATCCATTGGCCCTTTTCACAATGGGATCTAGATCTAATTGGTAAAATTTCATCTTCTTCCTTAGGATAACATACATTCATCATCACAACCATTGAATACTTCACAAAGTGAATCAAGGTAATTCTTCTAACCAGTATGATAGGATATAGAATTGTGGAGTTTATTCTTCACCATATAATTTGCCATTTTGGTATCCCTAAAAATAATTTTAGATAGTGGCAAGTCTTTCAAGAAAAAGGGTGTTTGAGCACTTTGAAAGAAATATAATATCCAAAATAATTTCTCGACTCCTTATTATCTATAAGTAAATGGATAAGCTGAGACTACCAACAAGATATTAATTGCTATTCTCAAGAAATTTTTTAAAGAAAATCATAGAGATTGGCATACACAAATTCCCTTGGAATTATGGGATCAAACAAGCATCTAAATGCCTACTAGGTAAACACCATTTTCATTGGTGTATGGAGCTGAAGCAATCATGCCTCTTGAGATTGAGATCCCCTCCTTGCAAATTTCATTGTAGGAATTCATAGATGATGAAACTACTAGAAAAGCACGTTTTTATCAACTTACACTCCTTTATGAGAGGTGAGTCAATGCTTTGGAGCATTTACGAGTATATCAAGACCGCCTTAAGAGTTATTACAATGCCAAAGTTCATCTACGTGAATTCCAAGTAGGAGATATTGTTATTAAAGAGAATCAACAAAAACCAATGTATTACCACATCTTTGTGATAAATTCATGGCTAATTGGTTAGGTCCATACATTGTTACTCAAAAAATGGGTAAAGGTACTTATAGGCTTGCTAGTCTAGAGGGAGTTGAAGAACCTAAACCATTTAATGTTATATAATTGAGAGCATTCTATGCACAATGTGATTTATAATATGTATATATACATGGCTATTACACAAAAACAACATTGCATTTCATACATTTCATTACACACATTTCATTTGCATACATTTCATTAACATACTTGCATTTTCATAAAATTTGCATTAAACACATTGCATTTCATACATTGCATCCATACATTCCATTTCATATTAGGGATAATTTATTTAGTACAGGTATTAATTTATCTAATAAAGTCATGTTGCCTTAATCAGGGGCACCTTCAAAAATATCTTACATTTCATTGCATCATTCCATAAAGCCAAATTATCATTTGCAAACCACATTTTCATAAGCCCTAGGTGTTTTTGGTCACTTAGCCACTCCTAGTTTTTTAAGCAACCTCCAAATACATGTAAAATTTTATTTAGGACCAAGACATAATTTTCACTAAGAAAATCTTGAGTTCTAGGAATTGACTCCAAAACATTCTTGAACCAAACACAGTTTCACATTTTAATAATATCTTGTGTCAAAGAGGATAACACCATACTTGGGTTGAACCTTTAAGTGAAAAGGGTACTCCTTGCTTGTACCATCATGCTGAAATGACCAGAAGTTGACATTTGATCTAACAACAAGTAATAACACAAGTCATTCAAAAATATAATGCTTTATTCATGATAAATTTGATATCAATTACAAATAGGGCAAATTCCCCTTTTTCCTTTCATGAATAAACTATAGGCCTTATGCCTTATTCTGATGTACCTCAGTGTAGGTGGGCTTCTTTATATGCAGGGCACCACTGGGTTGTTGTTTGTTGGTGTTCTTCTCCTTTAAATCTGTTGAATAACCTAAAAGAAACTTGCAAGAAAGGGTCAATACATTGGGGGGCTTGCCTTAGTCAGGCCCCATATTTATAAAGATGAAATGACTATAAAACCATAATATAAACTAAAATAAAATGTGTAGAAGATAATAATATGCTAAAATAGAGCTTACCTCCCAAATTTGGGGTGATTTGGGGCCTGTAGACCCAATTCGTGACCTGTGTTGCGAATTTAGGCTAGATTCGCAGGGTAGGTTGCGAGTTGAGCTATGATGCTCCTCTGGTAAGATCTCTTTGGTAGATCGGTACTAAGGTAGCTGAGATGCCTCTATATGCTATAAAAATCTGTCTGTGCTCTTCGTAAACTAACTGTCTAATGTTCACTTTCCATTTCTATAGTGTAACTGTGCTTTGTTGAATTTGGAAATCAGATTTAATTAGGGGTTTGGGACCCATTATTTATAGGAAATAGCAAGGTGTGGGGGGGGGAGTTAGATAGACTAAACCTAGGTTTTATTATGACTAGGTTTTGGTTAGGAAATGCAATGTGGCAACATCACATTACTTATGAGTAATATCTCATCCTCACACATGTGTGAGGATGGATTAGGGCTAATCCTGATTAGGTGTTTAAGCCAATTTAAACATGATTAAAGAAATATCTCAACAAAACCTAATATCACACATGTGGGAGGATTTGATTAAGGCTAATCAAGATTAAAGTTTATTTTAATCAAATTTACCCTAAAAAGTGACTTAAGTGAAGTCAACATTAAATTAGAATTTGGGTATTGAATTATTAATTATTTTGGCCAACTAATACCCTGTGGGGGCCTCAATTGCATATGAAAAGACCGTCATGATATTTTGATGTACCAGGTGTAATTTGGAAGGCTTGCGAGGGTTTAGGACCTAAAATCCGATGAAGTAGTATATGGAAGTCTACATGATGCTATGACAATATATGGCGATCTACGCATGACTACGCATGACTACAGCCGTCTACGCATGACTACGCATAACTACAACAATCTACGCATGTCTAGGATGATCTACAATAGTCTACATTGGTCTATGACAGCCTAGGGATACCTAGGATGGCCTATGTAAACCTATAAGTGTCTAGAAGGATCTACAAGTACATAGGTATAGCAGTGTGTGACTTTTGGGTGTCTACATTTACTCCTTTTTGTATTATACTGTGCAGAACACAGTTTAATACAAAAATATGAAGGGTTTGTGCAGAAGGAAAAGAGATAGAAGGGGAATGGAATACAATCAAAGGGTATGTAGCCATTCGAAGCATGACCACAAAAATCAATCGGGTATCTAGGGAAATAAGAGAAAGAATGGAATCTAATCGAAGGTATGTAGCCACTTGAAGCGTGACCATACAACATCAACTTGATGTCCACAAGGGAAGAAGAGAAGAAGGAAAGAAGGAAAAGAGGAAAGAGATAAAAACAATGCTGGTAAATGAAAATGAATGATTATGAATGCAATGATGTGATTTTGTTGAGTTCGTATGACATTTACGATGCCATACCAGTTGCTTGAGAATGAAAACTTTTGATTGCTTTGCTTTTGTGACCAAATTAGCATGGTCCAAAAGTATGAATAGGACAAAAGCCTATCTAAATTTTTTTTGTTGATTAATTTATGAGAACATGGTGACAAGTATCAAACCATTTGAGTTAGTTAACATTTGAATTATTCAAACATGTCATTCATTGTGCTCCATGAATTCCAGAGTGAAGTTTTCCAAATGTTACGTTGAAGTAGTCACTCATGTCATTCATTGTGTTCCATGGGTGCCAAGATGAACTTTCCATTGTCACGCATAACTCTCTTGATGTAACCCATGTCTGATTGTGATTGAGATTTTTTTGTATGATAATATTCAGCAAAAATTTTCATAGACAAATATGCTAATCATGCTTTTGGATTTTTGATGTTGTGATTGCATGCAAAGCTGACTTTGGATATGAATACCCCCTCAAATGAGGAATCAACAATGAGGCAAATAGAATGTGATGAGTTGATGATGCAGCGATTGATAAGATACCAATGCATGATGATTATGATGACAAAAAACAAATTAGAAGAGTGTTTTGGGAAGTTACTAGGGTTTTAGAAGAAATTTATATGATTTCCTAGGATTTTGGGGGTAAATTGATTGATTTTGGAAGGTCTAAGCTGATTTCACCACCCGAAGGGTAATTTTGACCTAAATTGCCACCCAAGGAGCGAATTAGGGTTTTGAACTATTTGACACATGTGTAGTGTTTTGGTAGTTTTAGGAACCAACGATGTCAAAATTGGACAAATATTCTACTGTTGGAAAGATCTTTCTAATCCCGATACAATGGTGAGAGTTTTAGGAAATGTAGAGATGGTTTGATAGGTGAAAAGTTAGACCAAAGATGACCCTAATTTTAGAAGTAATGAATGTACAATTTCAAGACTTGTGAAGGGTGTGCATGGAAGTAAAATATTTGTGAGGATAAAGAGGTGAAAAATTGTTGTGCTATGCTAGGCTATGCTATGCTATTTTTGCTGAGGTTTTGGGACAAACCTATCCAAAGTCTTGCTGAGGTTTTTGGGGAAACCTATCCAAAGTTTTGTTGAGGTTTTTGGGGAAACCTATTGTTGGCATTTTTGCCACATTGTTTTTGTTGTTACTGTTCATGCAAGAGAATGCACAAGTTGTAGAGATACTAACTCCTCTGTTTGTCCCTCCAAGAATTTTGAAAGGGAAAATACAAAAATCTCTGCAAGTTTTTGTGTTAGAGCAAAGTAAATGAAGGATGTCGCGATATCGCGACATGTTGCAGTTTCACGACGTCAAATGCAGAAATCAGCTAAGTATAAAAAAAGTCGCGATATCGCGACATGTCGCATTTTCGTGACCTATCACGTTTTCGCGGTTAAAAATAGCCAACGACAGCAAGGGAGTAAAACTATCACGATATCGCGACATGTTGGAGTTTCGCGACTTGCAGTGGCCATAGAGCAGAGTGATAGAAAAATGTCATGATATCGCGACATACAGCAGCCAAGGGGAGTGCCAATGAAACTTGTCACGATATCACGATAGAAAAATAGAAAAGGAGCAAATGGTACGGAATGGCGCGATATCGTGACATGTCGCGTTATCGTGGAAGGGCTGGAAATAAACACAAGGTAGAGAAAGATGTCACGATATCACGACATTTTTGGAAATGAAGCCAAGCAAGAGGAACTTGTCACGATATCATGACAGGAAGCGGCAATGACAGAGAAGGCAAGAAATTGTCACGATTTCGTGACATGTCACGTTTTCACGAGAAGGAAGTACGAAGGCAGCCAGATTGTACGAAATGTCGTGATTTCGTGACATGACGAATTTTCATGGCCGAACAGTAGCAAAGTAGAAGAAGATAGAAACATGTCGCATTTTCGTGACTTGTTGAAGATGAAAGGACAAAACGAAGAAAACGTCACGATATCGTGACATGTCGCATTTTCGTGACCTGTCACATTTTCACGGAATGAAAGCTGAGAAGTACAAGGCAGTGAGAAATTGTCACGATTTCGTGACATGTCGCATTTTCGCGATAAGGAGTAGCGAAGAAGCCAAGAAAGAGGAGAATGTCACGATTTCATGACATATCATGGAAGACAAAGCTGAATGGAGAGAAGATGTCATGATTTCGTGACATGTCGCATTTTCGCGACTGGTGGCGGAAGAGAAAGCAGTAAGGTAAAAGTGTCACGATTTCGCGACATGTCGCATTTTCGTGACCTGTCACATTTTTGCGATCGAAGCAATAACAAAGGCCCGATACAGTTCTATTTGCATTTTCCTTCAGAATTGCATAGGAGAACGTGTGGAGAAGATAAGGATCAAACGAAGTAATGTAATAAAAGCTCTCCAACTAATTTTGAGATCATGGTCGAAGAAGCTCAAAGATTAAATGTTGTTGATTACCGATGTGCGCTAGATGGAAGAACCTGAGGCAGTTTTTGATGCCACCAAAATTAAAGACACCTCCAGTATTAAAAGCTCCTGTTCATGGTCTCTTAACAACTTTCGGCCTGCCCCGATAATGGTCATTTAATGAAGAAATATGGTCCCTTGTTTCTGTTTAATTTTTAGTTTTGATCCATTAAAATAGGGACTGTCATTTCTCCGAGGTAGATTAAGGGGATCGTTTCTTCAAAATCTGTTTCATGTATTAAATGTTGTAATACGAAAGGAAGAGGGAAGGCCTCTATAAATACCAATGTAAAATCTCAAGCAAAGGGAGGAGGATCTTTTTGCAAAAATTAAGACAGAAATCCTAGATGCATTTTGCTCTATTCTTAGTGTCTTCTGGAGTTGGTGATCCAAATTGTTGTGCATGTTTTGCTTTTTCTCTGAGTCACTTCTGTTAGTCCAGTGTTAATATAAGTTAAATTTTGCTGTTCTGAATTTGGCTGTATTTGCATTTGAGCGTTTGGAGTACAATTGGAAGCGAACTTATGGCTAATGCGTGATCCAATTTTTGTATACGTATTCTAAGAGTCAGTTGTTGCTTAGCTTCAGGATCTAGTTGAGGTTATTTGTTGTTTGAGGTTGTTCTCCCCATCAACGATCGGCTTCGGCCATATTTACATCTCTTTCTATTATTTCCCATTTCTTTCCGCATTTTCCCATTTCTTTCCTGCATCCTTATCTTGAAACCAGTTTAGATTAGTTTGGGAGCCAGCCCTCTCTGGAGATTGGCCCGGGAGACTTCTCTTTCTCTCGGCCTTTCAATGTTGGCCGAGTCTAGGGTGCACAAGTGATGAAATCTTGTACTTAGGCAGATTTGTGTCCAACAGTTTTTGGCACGCCCGATGGGACAGACTGTTTCTATCTCAGAAAGATCCATAATCGATGGGATAAGTATTTTCAAATTGATAAACCCACCTGTGCCAATAGTTTTTGGCATGCCCGATGGGACAGACTATTTTTGTCTCAGAAAGATCCATAATCGGTGGGACAGACAAGTCCCATTTTTTTTGACACCCGAAGGAATCAAGATTTTGATGAACTGTCTTGACCTCATAGCGGAGATTGTAAGTTCATCTGGTGACTCTATTGAAGGTGACTGTATAGTACCTGGAAATCTCTAATCGTGAAGTTGTTGAAAATTTTTGCATCTTTGCTTCATGATCATGAGATCAAGTGCCAAAGAATCGGAAGATCCAATCGAATTCTTTGAGATTGATGTTCAAAACTGGAGGGAGCGCTCAAGATTGGTAAGTCCTGTGAACCCATCATTTGTTGTTTCTTCATAGGCAGCGGGTCAGTTTGTGCCATCTCCGACTCCTCCCAGTACTGCTACGAGCTTGCTACATCTAGATCCAGTAGTCCAAATGGCTGGCCAACAACCTCCTCCATGGCGAGTTCCTGCTTGGAACTATTCGGGAGCGTTGGACCTGCCTTTTCAGAATCTAGTTCCTATTGCAGCAATAAAAGCCTTGCCTACATACGATGGGACTGGAAAGACAATGTACGAGCATGTGTCCGATGTGGCAACCTTGGCTTCAATTCATAATATCATAGACGAAGATGTCATGATCAAATTGCTCGTCCTGTCACTCCAAGGTAAGTTGTTGTGTTGGTATAGATCTTTGTCTCCCAACTCCATAACTTCATGGGATCAATTAGCAGAGATGCTAATCCAAGGGTTCAATGAGCAAGCAGACCCATTTTCTTTAGTGCATCAATTTAATAATATCAAGAGGCATCCTCAAGAGGAGATAGTGGATTTCAATGTTAGGTTTGCCCGAACTTGGCAGAGAGTTCCTGAAGGTCTTCGCCCTACTCATGAACAAGCAACATTGTATTTTCTTAGGGCTTTCCATTCAGATATTGGTATGAATATTAGGATGTCCGATGTTCAAACCTTTCCTACACTATATGCCCAGGCACAGAAGGCTGAGGCCGATCTGATTGCCATTGGGAAATTGCCTCCGAAGATGACTATGCCTATTTTTCCCGAGCTCCCACAATACCAGCATACAGGTGCAGCCCATACATCTTACACTACTCCATCCATGTACCCTTCATCTTCATGGAATCCTCCCATACCTTCGGTACCTATGATTCCCATTCCACAGATAACCTCTCCACTTCCAACTCTTGCATTACCTTCTCCACCAGTTCCATTACCTCTACCTGCACCACCTGTGTCCTCAAGCCCAGATCCTCAATTGGTTGTTTTGCAAGAAATTCAGTCGGCCATGAGAGCTCTCACTAACAAGGTGACATCTATGGAGCGGAGAGAGGCGGAAAGGAACTCTCAACCACGAAGATTTTTTTGGTGGTAACTAGAGAGCAAGTTGCTCCTAGCAAGGCTATGGAGAAAGTACCTAAGAGGAACTCAACGGTCCTAGTGAGTGAAGAGGCTGGCCCTTCTGAAGTTTCACATGAGCCTTCTTATTGGTGTTCTTCATGCAATGATCCACATGATGAGTCCACTTGCATGGTCCACCAAAATTATTTGCAAGTTCTTGCAGGGAGCCGTGTAAACATGATTCGAGAGGTGGATCTTAATTCCGTGAAGTCTCTTGAGGAACACATAGCGAGTCTTGACACGCATGCGGTAAGAAACCAATGTTGGTAGATCCGGCTAAGATGGAGCCATTGAAAGTGCCTCCTGCACAAGCAACAAAGCAACAAATACCTGCAAAGACTCATGATTCTCCAGCTCCACAACAACCACCTATTTTTTCGAAGGATCCACTTTTACCACAAGCAAAAGAGAAGGAACAAGCTTATGTCTCTCAGCCACAAGCGGACACAAAGGAACAAGCTAGAGAGATGTTGCGGTATCCATCATTGACTAAATGACAATGAGTGGAGGCCACCCAATAGTATAGAAGCAAATTTGAATCTGCCAGTGGAGGGAAAGAGTAGATCTCGATGGAGTACAACATCGTGGAAGAACTCAAATGGATACCAGCTAAGGTAAGTCTGTATGACACCTTGCAGCTGCCTGGACAGGTAAATCTCTTACAGGAATCCCTGAAGACCATACAAAGTAAGGGGAAGGCTCCAGCCCAGATAGTTATGTCTCAAACTCTGACCACTTCAGCCACTGGAAAGAATAGACCACCCCCATTTTATTTGTCACTCAGGATGGAGGGTTGGATAGTGCATAACTGCATGATTGATTCTGGTGCTGCGACAACTGTCATGCCAAAGGTAGTTTGTGAAGTCATGGGTATGGAATATACAAGAAGTAGCCCTGGTGTCTTGCAGTTGGATGGGACTCCCATGAAAATAGTGGGTGTAATCAAGGATGTTCCTATTGCTCTACATAGTATGCCTCAGATTACAGTAATTCAGGAGATAGTTGTGGTTGATTTGGAACCATATTTTAGTATGTGTTTGTCGAGAGAATTCACTGCTAAGCTGGGAGGCTACCTTTCTCTAGATTATTCTCACTTGGAGATTCCTTTCAAAGGAAGAAGAGTCCGTATTGACAATAAGAAGCCTTCTACTTTTCATATAGAGAATATGGAAGAGGAAGAAAAGTCCAAACATTCTGTCAACATGATAACTGAAGAATTGGAAGATCCTGATTTGATGGATGAAGTCCTGGATGAGCTTTGCTTAGAGGATGAGTTTTCAATGCTCAATTTTAATGCCATGATGGAAACTAAAATTGGTTGTTACTCCATTACAAAGCCTGAAGAGGTTGAAGTAGAGTTACCTCCTGATCAAGTTGGTCAAGACTCTGTGCCAGATCAGCTCTATTTCGATGGAGCACGATGCAGAAATGGCGCTAGAACTGGGACTGTTCTAATGTTACCTTCTAGAATTCAATGATCCTATTCATATCATTTGACCTAGAGTTGCACAAATAATACAACAGAAGATGAGGCTTTATGCCTAGGTCTCAAGACGGCTGAGAAACTTGGAGCGCGACAGTTGCAAATCTTTGGTGACTCCGAGCTGATTATCAATCAGGATACCAATGAGTGTCTGTCCAAGGTCTGGGATCCAGGAGATCATAGAGCCATGTTTGGGTATGTGTCTCTCCTGAGAGTTCACAGCTAAATTCGGGGGTTACCTTGTACATAGAAAAAAAAAATGTTTTTTTCGTTAACTTCGGCTCCTTTTGCACGTGAGCCCGTAGGTATGTTTATTTCTTTTTCTTTTCTTTTCCTTCCCAGTAGTTAGTGGCTTCCCCTCTACTTCTTTCTTCCACTTCCTTATTTCATTCCCTTCCTCTCCTACTCCTTCTTTTGCAAATAATCAAGCCACTACTGTTGTTTCTACTCCCCTCTCTGATGTTCCCTTTTCTTCACTCCCCCTTTCTTCTAATTCTTTGTCTTTTGAGCACTTCTCCACAGTTCCTACCACCTCCTCCATTCTATCCATTTCCATTTCATTTTCTATTTTCATAGAATCCCAGCAGCTGGTAGCACAGTAGCACCCTCTTCAGTTGTTGTATCTACCATTTCTACTCCTCCATTTTCCATCATTTCATCATTCACCATTCCCGTTCCATGGCCTGCACATCTGTCGGTCATCCATTCCATTCATTTCCATTTTTGCAACTCAGGTGCTTTTCACTACTGCCATGGAGATCCTTGCACAGCACCTGGTGATTACCCAGCTCAACCGAGCTAGGCAAAGTGTAGTAGTTCTAAAGAAATAAAGGAAGTTCTGTTCTTCCATAAATTTCTGCTGAAGGTCCTATTCTGAGTACCGAGCGCCAGCAAGAGCTTGTTGTAGCAGCCCGCAGACGCGTCCAGTATCAACCAACACTCACTTTTTCTGCTCCTCCAGCTTCTTGACTCTGTTGCCCAATGGATAAAGGCCTGAGATTCATGCATACAACAGAACTGTATACCCCACGAGCCACCAAGAATGTTGGCATTTTTGCCACATTGTTTTTGTTGTTACTGTTCATGCAAGAGAATGCACAAGTTGTAGAGATACTAACTCCTCTGTTTGTCCCTCCAAGAATTTTGAAAGGGAAAATACAAAAATCTCTGCAAGTTTTTGTGTTAGAGCAAAGTAAATGAAGGATGTCGCGATATCGCGACATGTCACGATATCGCGACCTGTTGCAGTTTCACGACGTCAAATGCAAAAATCAGCTAAGTATAAAAAAAGTCGCGATATCGCGACATGTCGCATTTTCGTGACCTGTCACGTTTTCACGGTTAAAAATAGCCAATGAAAGCAAGGGAGTAAAACTATCGCGATATCGCGACATGTTGGAGTTTCACGACTTGCAGTGGCCACAGAGCAGAGTGATAGAAAAATGTCACGATATCACGACATACAACAGCCAAGGGGAGCGCCAATGAAACTTGTCGCGATATCGCGATAGAAAAATAGAAAAGGAGCAAATGGTACGGAATGGCGCGATATCGTGACATGTCACGTTATCGCGAAAGGGCTAGAAATAAACACAAGGCGGAGAAAGATGTCATGATATCATGACATTTTTGGAAATGAAGCCAAGCAAGAGGAACTTGTCGCGATATCGCGACAGGAAGCGGCAATGACAGAGAAGGCAAGAAATTGTCACGATTTCGTGACATGTCACGTTTTCACGAGAAGGAAGTACGGAGGCAGCCAGATTGTACGGAATGTCATGATTTCGCGACATGACGAATTTTCACGGCCGAACAGTAGCAAAGTAGAAGAAGATAGAAACATGTCGCATTTTCACGACTTGTTGAAGATGAAAGGACAAAATAGAGAAAACGTCACGATATCGCGACATGTCGCATTTTCGTGACCTATCACGTTTTCGCGGAATGAAAGCTGAGAAGTACAAGGCAGTGAGAAATTGTCATGATTTCATGACATGTCACGTTTTCGCGATAAGGAGTAGCGAAGAAGCCAAGAAAGAGGAGAATGTCATGATTTCGTGACATATCATGGAAGACAAAGCTGAACGGAGAGAAGATGTCACGATTTCGTGACATGTCACATTTTCGCGACTGGTGGCGGAAGAGAAAGCAGTAAGGTAAAAGTGTCACGATTTCGTGACATGTCGCATTTTCGCGACCTATCACATTTTCATGATCGAAGCAATAACAAAGGCCCGATACAGTTCTATTTGCATTTTCCTTCAGAATTGCATAGGAGAACGTGCGAAGAAGATAAGGATCAAACGAAGTAATGTAATAAAAGCTCTCCAACTGATTTTGAGATCATGGTCGAAGAAGCTCAAAGATTAAATGTTGCTGATTACCGATGTGCGCTAGATGGAAGAACCTGAGGCAGTTTTTGATGCCACCAAAATTAAAGATGCCTCCAGTATTAAAAGCTCTTGTTCGTGGTCTCTTAACAACTTCTGGCCTGCCTCGATAATGGTCATTTAATGAAGAAATATGGTCCCTTGTTTCTGTTTAATTTTTAGTTTTGATCCATTAAAACAGGGACTGTCATTTCTCCGAGGCAGATTAAGGGGATCGTTTCTTCAAAATCTGTTTCATGTATTAAATGTTGTAATACGAAAGGAAGAGGGAAGGCCTCTATAAATACCAATGTAAAATCTCAAGCAAAGGGAGGAGGATCTTTTTGCAGAAATTAAGACAGAAATCCTAGATGCATTTTGCTCTATTCTTAGTGTCTTCTGGAGTTGGTGATCCAAATTGTTGTGCATGTTTTGCTTTCTGTCTGAGTCACTTCTGTTAGTCCAGTGTTAATATAAGTTAAATTCTGTTGTTCTGAATTTGGCTGTATTTGCATTTGAGCATTTGGAGTACAATTGGAAGCGAACTTACGGCTAATGCGTGATCCAATTTCTGTATACGTATTCTAAGAGTCAGTTGTTGCTTAGCTTCAGGATCTAGTTGAGGTTATTTGTTGTTCGAGGTTGTTCTCCCCATCAACGATCGGCTTCGGCCATATTTACATCTCTTTCTGTTATTTCCCATTTCTTTTCGCATTTTCCCATTTCTTTCCTGCATCCTTATCTTGAAACCAGTTTAGATTAGTTTGGGAGCCAGCCCTCTCTGGAGATTGGCCCGGGAGACTTCTCTTTCTCTCGGCCTTTCAATGTTGGCCGAGTCTAGGGCACACAAGTGATGAAATCTTGTACTTAGGTAGATTTGTGTCCAACACCTATCCAAAGTTTTACTGAGATTTTTGGAGAAACCTATCCAAATTTTTGCTGAGGTTTTTGGAGAAACCTATCCAAAGTTTTGCTGAGGTTTTTGGAAAAACCTATCCAAAGTTTTTCTGAGGTTTTTGGTGAAACCTATCCAAAGTTTTGCTAAGGTTTTTGGAGAAACCTATCCAAATTTTTGCTGAGGTTTTTGGGGAAACCTATCCAAATTTTTACTGATGTTTTTATCCAAACCTATCCAAAATTTTGTTGAGGTTTTTGGAGAAACCTATCCAAATTTTTGTTGAGGTTTTTGGGGAAACCTATACAAATTTTTACTGAGGTTTTTGGAGAGAACCTATCCAAATTTTTACTAAGGTTTTTAGAAAAACCTATCCAAATTTTTGCTGAGGTTTTTGGGGAAACCTATCCAATGTTTTGTTGAGGTTTTTGGAGAAACCTATCCAAATTTTTGCTGAGGTTTTTGGGGAAACCTATCCAAAGTTTTACTGAGGTTTTTGGAGAAACCTATCCAAAGTTTTTCTGAGGTTTTTGGAGAAACCTATCCAAAGTTTTGCTAAGGTTTTTGGGGAAACCTATCCAAAGTTTTACTAATGTTTTTGGAGAAACCTATCCAAATTTTTACTGAGTTTTTTGGAAAAACCTATCCAAAGTTTTGTTGAGGTTTTGGGGAAACCTATCCAAAGTTTTTTCTAAGGTTTTTGGTGAAACATATCCAAATTTTTACTGAGGTTTTTGGGGAACCTAATTTGCTAAGAGATTTAAAAAAAAATGTTGCCAAAAATTTTGCTGAGGATTTTGGAGAAAACCTAGTGTTTTAAAAAAAAATGATTGTGATAAAGGTAAGGCAAAGGGTGAAACCTTTTGGACCTAGTGATTGATTTGATTTGATGAAGGTGAGGTAAAGGATGCAACCTTTTGAACCTGGTGATTTTATTTGGTTTTAATGAGGGTGAGGTAAAGGATGCCCCAATTTTGAATGATGGATAACACATATACATACCTTTTGGTTTTGGCTATTACATATATATGTGTTATGATTATGATTTGTATTTGATTTGTTTATGTTTACATATATAGTATAACATAGTTTGTAGATATGTCTGATGAATAGATATACATGTATGACATGGTTTAGATCTATTATCGTGTTGTGGTATAAATGGATTGTAGAATAGTGTTATGATTGTATTTCCAATGTGACATGATGTGATATCAAATGTGATTTCGTAATGAATGTATGTAGAGTAAGTGCGATACTGTGAATCAATTTTGAAATGCATATGGGATGAATGCAATAAATGTAATTTGATATAAAATGCATGTAGGATGAATGCATAACTATAATGTGTATCAAATGTATTTGACATAGATGCATGTATGAATGTATGGACAACCAAAATGTGCCAAGGAAGCACTTGTATGGTGGCATTGACCTGTATGGATGCAATCCATTCCATGATTTCAAGAACTATGGATAATGTAAGGCAAGTGTAGTGGTTTTGACTAACATAGTTATGATAATCAAATCTCAAACCCTTAGCTATACAAGTTTTGTGGCAACTTGTAACATGATCAGGCTGGTTCAAAATCTATCTTGGACCTATGTGTGTGAATGTGTAAGGTTTATTTATCCATTTTTAGGGAGGTAGGACTAACCTATTGTAGATGCTATTGGACTAGCTAGCATCCATCCATAATAGTGATCTCTACAAAAACAAGATGCTAATGTAAGAGATGTGTTGTCACCTGTAAGACTATTCCACTGGTAGGTAGGTTCTTGGAATCATCCCATAGTGTTATGTTGAACATAAGGACCAAAGGTAACAAGCATAACATGTGTGATATCAATATGTGTTTCCTTTTGTTTGCTGCCCCTGTTCTAGTGTTAACCTATCTAATTGTGATAGTGCTCTTTTTGTTTCATTTTTTTTTTGTATGGGTGATGAAGTTTGTTTTCTACCCAGTTATTTAATTTTGCTTATGCTTGATCCCTTTGTTTATCCCCAAGTTGTATGTAGACCATGCAGGCGATAGGATGAGTAGGGGATATCGTTCTCTAGATGGCGATATCTACTCAAGATGTCCTCTTTCCTAGGCTCAAAATTGTTAATGTGTAACCTATTATGAGCGATCCATGAGAGAAGTTGAACCGGCCTAAAAGACCATAAGAAGAATGTACAAGACTCGGTAGCTATGGGTGACACTTGATTGCCTAAACTACAGAGTAGTAAAAATTAAACACAACACCTATGTATACCCTGATCCTGAAAAGGGGGAATGGACATCTAGGTGGTGATGCTAACAAGTGCATGTATTATTCTCGCTGAGGCGCATTGGGGAGAATGTACAAACATGAATTAAAATTTTAACTATAAAGCATATGAATATGTGCAATGGATGTAAATATAAATGATGCAAGTGGAGGAATGCGATATTTACAAGAAGAAAGTTATGCTATGTAGAAGGAGAATTTTAGAAGAACCTATTTACATATGAGTAAAGTGTGTAATGATGACAAAAAGGGTGATGCTATGATCATGGTTGCCCCAACATGTGGGGTGTGTGTGTGTAGTAGGTGTATGAGATGTGAGTTGTATAAGTGTATGTAAGGATCATCAAGAAGTAAGATGTGAGAGTGGAATGTACAAGTGGAAGAAGTGATAAGAAATAGGCTTTGGTGATTAGTCAAGAAAAGGGGATCACCAATGGCTGACAAAGATATAAAAGAAGAAATGAATCCACGTATGTAAAAAGTAGAAGAATGAGATAGGAGAAGACGAGTAACTAACACTACTATCGGGTGAAATGGCATAGATCAGGGTAGGAATGGGATGGTGAAGTGATGACATGGCTAGAATTGCAACTGGAGCCATAGTTGGAAATGTTATGAATATATCGGGTGGACGCTGTTAGGGTACTATAGGGTGGTAAAGTTGTGGAGTGATGCGACGTGGAGGACTGATAAGTCAGATAAAAAAAAAGAGCACTCTGGTGATGGGGTACTCTCACCATGCAACATGTTGTGCACCAAGATTTTGAATGATCTACACTCTTCAATATCGTGACCTGGATGGCGATGGTAGATGCAAAATTGATTCTTATTGTAATTGCACGGTTTAGAACATGAGGGATCAATAGGTCGAATCTCAGGTAGGTCAATAAGACCCTGATGCATGAGATGATGGAACATTTCAAAAATGGACATGTGTGGAATAAGCATAAGATAAACATATGGATCTGCTGGAGGTGAGTGAGGTCTGGGTGAAAGACGATCTGGTAATGGAGGCATGGGTTAAATATAGGTTTGGGGAAGGGATCTACGTGGTGGTGGGGATGGATGGGTTGTGGGAAGTTGTCATGGGTGAATGTAGTAATGGAAATGTCTCATATACAACTCCAAAGCTTAGATATAGGAGATGAGATGCTGTATCTTGTGGTGTGGGGATGATGGTATTAGGGAAGGGGGTGATCAAGATTCCAATACAAATGGAATGGCTTGATGTGTGGTAGAAAAAGGATAAGACCATGATGAGGAAGCAACAAAGTGAAATGACTAAGGTGATTATAAAATTGGCTAGGGTAGTAAGCCTCATAGTGGTGAAGGTGGTGTCTTGAGGACCAGTGGCATAGGCGATGGCCCTGGGTGGCGACACAGATGGGAAGAAGGGGTGTTTGCACATCCACATTGAGTAGCTTAGGCCACGTGGGCTTGCAAAGCCTGGGCATAGGTAGACTCACCATTGGGAAGGGGAGAAGGTAAAAATGTAGGGTGATATTGATGAGGTGTGTATTCCTTATTAGGTGGGTGGTAGGATCCTATAGGATGCTATGGATGACTTGGAGGTGAATAGTGATTTCTAAGATCATCAGACATATGGGAGGATGATCCCTGTGCTTGTGGTTGGATGGATTCCTCTTTATCATAAAAAGAGGACATGGTGATCTGGTTGTCACCATAGTGTGGTGAATAGGATGAATCTCATTGGAGAGGAGAATGGTATCGAGGTGAAGTGTGGTGATCCAAATGGGATGAATGTGAGGAGCACCTGGTATGAAGAGTGGCTGGTGGTCGGGTGAGATCGACCGGTGTAATGGGTTTTTACTGTGGCTGTAGATGGTCCTATATTGTGGTAGGTGAAGCCACTGTAGAGCTCTCCTACTGATGATGTGAATCCTACAAAAGAAAAACAAATACCTCGAGCATAAAAATGGTAGAAAGATAAAACATACATGTATAGAGAAATAATAAAGTAGAAATAATAGATTCATATGGTGATGTGCTTGGTGATTTATTTCTAACACTATGTGACACTCATGATGGTGACTGTGTTTATGAATAATGCATTGAAAGAACAAAGGTGCAAGATGTTGATGGATTTAGGATCATTAAGGCCTTCAAGATTTTCCAGACGATATGCTCCTAAACTGTGTTTGTGTGTGATAATAAATGGACCCAACCAGTTTAGGGTGAATTTATCATGCTACTGGCGAGGTTGACTTGTGATTTGCTAGTTCTCCTTGAGAACCAAGTCACCAATCTTAAATTCATGTTTATGTACCTTACTATTGTAGGCATAAAAAAGGTTATCTTGATATACTCATGTGTGATCGATGGCATGGATGCGACGTTCATCAAGGAGTGTTAGCTTATCTAGATGAGTTTGGTGAGTAGTGTCATCGTCAATGAAATATTTCATAGATATTCGTAAGGAGGGTATCTCAAGCTCAAGGGGCATGATAGCTTTTGCCCCATAGACAAGTGAAAAATGTGTTTCCCTAGTGGGAGTACAGATGCTCGTACGGTATGCCCACAAGGCTAGGGGTATTTGATTATGCCAGTCCTGGTGAGACTCTACTATAGTTTTCTAGAGAATGGAGCAGATGGTTTTGTTAGTGGCTTCGGCCTGGCCATTTCCTTGAGGGTAATATGGGATCAAAAAGCTATGGTGTATGTGAAATCTGTCACACAATGCTTGGATAGTCTTGTTTTTGAAATATTTCCCATTATCTAAAATAATTTTGGAGGGAATTCCAAAGCGGCATATGATATGCTCCATTACGAATGCTACAATTTTGGCTCATGTAGTTGGACTAGTGGGATGGCTTCAACCCACTTTGTAAAATATATTGTTGCTATAATGATAAATTTATGATTGCTAGAGTATGCAAGTGTAATTTATCCAATTAGATCCAGGCCCTATTGGGAAAAGAGCCACATGGACTAGATTGGTTGAAGTGCTTGGGATGGTAAATGTGTTAAGTTGGTATGTTGTTGGTATTTGATGCAATGTTTGACATACTCACAATAGTATTGCTCCATTTTAGGCCAGTAGTAGCCCATATAGAGGATGCATTTGGTAATTTTCATGCCAATGAAATGGCCACCACAAGTACCATCATGGGTTTCTTGTACAACCCATTGTGATTCTTGCAGTTCTAGGCAACGCAAGAGTATACCGTTATAGTTGCAACGGTAAAGGATGTCCCCCAACAAGGTGTAGCAGATCGCTCTTTGTTTAAAGGTTTGACATTGGATGTGGGGAAAATCACATGATAGGAAACCTAGTTTGATGTATTCCTTGATCTATGAGAACCATGGGTCATGAGGTTCAGTGTTTACCAAATATACACCACCATCATCTGTGGGAGGTGTGGGTGATATAGCAGATTGCGTAAGTGTATGAATGGATATTGATGTTGTGTTGGATGTTGGGTTTTGTAGGATGAGGTAACCTAAGGATACCATGGTGTCTGTAAAATAGTTTGATGAGCGTAGAGAAGCTTTGAGGTAATACCATTCAAATTGGGATAGGAGTTGTTGGGTGATATTGTATTGTTGGAGAATTGGGCAATTACATAGCCAAGGTTCATGTACTTGATTGACTATAAAAAGTGAATCACCTATGATGTGGAGGTGTTTGATGTGCATAGAGTGTGCTTGTTTCATTCCTAGGATTAGGGCTTTGTACTCTGTGTTGTTATTGGTACAAGGAAAATCAAGTTTGAATGAAAATGGAAGTGGTTCTCCTTTAGGTGTAAAGAAAATAATGTCTGCATCCCCAACATGGAGACATATAGAACCATCAAAGAATATGGTGAGACCAACCATAAATTATGGTTTGACTTATTCCTCATCTTTGGTTATGTGAAATATGGAATCGTCGGGGAGTTGGATGAGTAGGGGTTGAGTGTCAGTTATAGGGGCTTCAATTAGTTGGTCAACAATGAATTACCATTTGATAGATTTTTGAGATACAAATTATAGGTCAAACTCAGTTAGGAGCATGGTCCATTTGTATGTGCATGAGTTATGATAACTCTTGTTCATCATATATCGTAGGGGATTGACTCAGGCGATGACAAAAGTTGTGTGGTTTAACATATAGTGTCTTAGATTCTAGGTGGTGAATACTACTGCTAGGCATAGCTTCTCCATGTATCCGTATCTCATTTCATAACTAACTAGTGTGCGACTGATGTAGTAGATAGCCTACTCTTTGTCGAAAGTGTTATTTTGAGCTAGGAGTGTACCTAGTGCAAGCTCTGTGGATGAAATTTATAGAATCAGTGGTAATTATGGGTGCAGTGGTGACATGACCGACGATGACATGAGGTAAGTTTTGATAGCATCGAATGTGGCTTGATAGTTTTTGTCCCATTTAAAGTGTACTCCTTTTTGTAGGAGATGATTGAATGGTTGACATTTGTCTGATAATTGTGCTATAAATCTATGAATAGAGGTAATATTGCCCTGGAGGCTGTGCAATTGCTTTAGGGTGATAGGATGAGGTATCTCAATGATGGATTTCAATTTACTATAATCTACTTCAATGCCTCATTAGGAGACAATGAATCCTAGTATTTTTTTGGATGTAACATCGAACATGCACTTTTTTGTATTGAGGCACACGTGTTCTAGTAGTCGATCAAAAATCTAACAAAGATCTTTGAGATGCTCGACATGTTTCTTTGATTTGGCTATAAGGTCATCTACATAGTCTTACACATTTTTGTGCATTAGGTCATGAAATATGTAGGTAATGGCTCATTGATAGGTTGCCCCAACAATTTTAAGGCCAAAGGGCATGACCTTGTAGCAAAAAGTCCCCCAGGGTTTTATGAAGGAAGTTTTATGTTGATTAGCTAGGTTGATCCTAATTTGATTATATTTGGAAAATCTATCTATGAGGGAAATCATTTTGTGAGCTACGATGGAGTCAATGAGGGAGTCAATGTTGGGTAAAGGGAAGTATTTGGGACAAGATTTGTTTAGGTCACAAAAATCTGTGCAAATGTGAACGTCTTCGGATGGTTTGGGGATAGGGACCATGTTGGATACCCACTCAGGATAGTTGATGGGTATTATGAAATCAACATCTAAGATATTTTGAAGCTCAAATTTTACTATCAATGCGATAGTTGGATGCATGCATTGCAGATTTTGTATTACTGGTTTGGCATTGGGATCTATTATAAGATTATGAACTACTACGATAGGGTCAAGTCTCGGTATGTCTTTGTAAGACCATATAAACACTTTTATATACATGCATAGAAAGTTTGTGAAGGCGATGCGCTCCTTGGGTGAGAGACTAGCAACTAATTTGAGGATGTGTGGATTTTTTGAATCATCACTGATTTCGATATCGATCATGTCCTTGATGAGCATGCGATATCCATCATCCAACTATTTAGGGATAGGAATGAGATTGAAGTTGTCAATGGACTCACTGAAATCGTACTCATTGTCTATGTAAATGCATGTGTGATAGACCTAAAGGGTTTGGGAAAACATGGATGAGGAAGGGACATTTTCTACCCATAAGACGTGAGGAGAGAGAAGAAAGTCTCCAAGTTCTAGTATATGTGAGATGTTTGCTAGATCAATAAATTTTGGGTTAGGGGTATCGTCTCGAATCTGTTGGTGGCTGTAACGAAGGGGAGAATGTAAATCTACCTCAACCATGTTAATTAGTGCTATAGGTGAAGTATGTGGGGTAGAATCTGGTGATGGAGGTTGGATAGGTTATGCGCATCCTAAGAGGCTCAAGGGAGGCCATAGGATGACTGGTGGTGAATGAGGACGAGAGGTTGCTCTTTGTAACTATTTATGTATAGGCAAGGATAAAGGCAGGAATATCGATGGTAGGTCAGGTAGAACCAGATCCGAATCTATGGGTGGTGGATCAGATAGGAGTGTGTCCGACTCTATTGGTGGTGTAGCCATAGATAAGGTAGAAAAGTGTTCTGCCAATCTTTGAACATTATAGAACAAGGAGGTATCCAGCATAGGATATTCTTGGAAGAAATCATAGGGGACAGTGATAGTTTATGTGGGTGAAGGCATGTATTTTAGCATGTCCATGTCAATGTACTCTTCCAAGGTGTGTGTTGGACATGGAGGAGGATGTAATGATAAATCTTGGATCTTGTATTCTAATGTATAGATAGTGGTTGGGTGATAACCTATACTAGTTTTGTTGGTAGGTGATCAGACACAAGGGTTAATGGGTGTACGTAGGCATTTCTCATAATGACCTAACCCAAACCCATGTCAATGAAAGAGCTGTAGGTAGTGCAAGGCAAATTGAGAGTTGGCTAGGTGTGTAATTGCATAACCAGAGCTAGATTATGGTGGTGAAGAAGTTTGTGAGGGGATCAAAGAGTCTACTCCTACATACATAAAGTTGGTGTGGTTTTCAGGACTTCCTAATTGTATGACGGTTCTAATAGTCAACATCGAGGCTGAGGGATGGCCAAAATATTGGGTAGATTGGATAGGGGTGTCACATACATGGGCATCACATATGTTATAGTCCCCTAGGCCATTTTTTGTCATGAAGATGGATATGCATGGTGTGGTATGCTCTAGTGATTGGGGTGGTGTATCTGAATCAGATGATGAAGGAGAAATTTGGGATTCTCTAATGGTGGTAGTTGAAGGGTGTGGATGTTCATACGAGTTGGGTGTTGGTTGTTTGGGTTCATGATGTTTGGTTGTTGTGGCTTGAACAGGCTATTTGTTATGCGTAAGGGATGGCATCAGTGTAGGTGTAGGGATGCGTGGAGACATGAATGTCTTAGATTTTTGTCAAAATGGAAGAGGTAGTGTCTACAGTGTAGGAAGGATAGGGGCTTCCATATGCGAGGGTGGAGGAGGTAATGTAATTGGTTGTGTGATGGGTGGCAATGGTGGTTGTGACATCGTGGGTGGAAATTAGAATGGTAGAGGTTGAGAGGATTGTGGATGCCATAAGAACGATGATGAGGAAGGCATGGTATCAATTTTAGGTCCCTTGGTAGATGATGCTAATGGTGCAAATATCGAGGCTTGTGTTGTTGATGAACACTGGGATGTTGGGGTGGAAATTAGGGAGGATACCAATGCTCCTACTGATTGGTAAGAAGATACAAGGAATAGTTGGGAAGATGATAATGAAGGCATAGGGAGAAGATCTATGAAATTACAAAACTTAAAGGGGTCTCCATAGGCTGGGACACAGTGAACAAGTCCATTGTGGACATACTTGAGGCAATGATGCAATGTCAATGGGACACACTGTATGTCTCTAATCCAAATGCAATCGAGGAGAATATTGTATTGCATTTCTCATTGAATGGTGTGAAAGAGAATCAGGATCGTACGGATGCCTACGCGAATGGGAAAAACTATGGATCCTATGGTAGGTCTCATGGAACCATCAAAAGCATGTAGGTCTAGGGAAGGTGTGGTGAAATGTGCTAGAGGGAGGTGTAGGTTATGTAGGGCTACTTTGGATATGATACTGATGGATGATCCCATGTCAATGAGTACCCACTTGTAGGTAATATCATTGATATTAACTTGTATGTGTAGGGGAGGGTTGGATCCTTCACCAACAAGTTCTATTATCTCGTGGTCATGAAAACTAATTGAAGGTTGAAGGCATCGTGGGATGTTCCCTAAAAAATTGATAAAAGCATTTGTGTCATGTGTCTCTAAGTCAATGGAACATAGGATGTCATTCAATGCCTCATGATGGGGTTGAGACTATTGTAGGAGGTCAAAAATGGATAGCCACGTGGGGGCATTACACAGTTGATGGGTTAGACTACCATGGATGGTAATCACATTTTGAGGTGGTGGTATGATATTAGGCATTTGAGGTGTTTGCAAGGATGTGAAATGGACAGGGGGAGAAACAATAGGTGTTTTCTAGTGCATCGGGTACCATTGGTTTCTTGTAGTAAGGTTGATCATGCCTACTAATCCACATGATGGAGGATCACGCTGGACATTGTTGACTTGGCAAGGGGGCATTGGAGAATTGTTTGGAGGTCTAGGGGGATTGGATCCTCTATGATATCGTATAGGGTTCTAGAAAATTCCTAGGTTTTGGTTCTGCAGGGCTAAAGGGTTTGCTACCTGAATAGTACCCCTATCAATTAGGTCTTGAAATTGCCCTCGAAAGGAGAAACATAAATCGATATTATGGCCACGCTGTCTATGAAAGGGATAGAATCGTTGCTCGTTATAGTCATGATATTTAGGTGAATTTGGATTCAATGGATGGATATCGGGTAGAACAAGATGGTTTCTATTGAGAAGCAACACACCCCCACTAAAAAAATGAAATTCCATCCTTTGAAAATGTTTAATTTTCATTTTTCCGTAGGGACCCTCTTGATGTTTTTCGGGTTTTAATTCCAAATTTTGCTTGCATCCTTTTTCAAACTTCGCCTACATCAAAGTGTCCAAGTAGACTTGCATATGGCATTGATTTCAATTTAGAAATAGCAGTTTCCATTTCTGGCCTAGCAAACTTCTAAATGCATATTCTCTTAATCCATGATGAATTTTTAAGTTTCGTTTGCAGATTGGGATACCCTTTGGGCTTTTTTAGATACTTGTAAAGTTTCATCAAATTCTGAGCACTTTGAATTTTCATCATTTTTTCTACACCATGTGAAGCTGATCATTCTCGAGCAATTTAAAATTCATTTTTTAAATGTTAAAATCATTTTTGAGTAAGGAAGATCCTTCACCAATATGTAAAAATGCAAAATACAGATGGACAAAGTCATTGGAATCAACCTACAATTTTTGGAGAATTTGCAAAGTGAAAGAAAAGCTTGAAGGAAATGTCGCGATATCGCGACATGTTCCATTTTCGGACATGTCTCATTTTTGCAAAGGCAAAAGCTAGGAAGAAAATCTTGAAGGAAATGTCACGATATCGCGACATGTTCCATTTTCGGACTTGTCGAACTTTCACTCAAATTAATTGGACTAAAATATTTTAAGAATGATGTCGCGATATCGCGACATGTTCCATTTTAATGAAGGCAAAATCTTGGAAGAATGACTGAAGGGAAATGTCACGATATCGTGACATGTTCCATTTTAAAAAAAAAGTATTGGCATGTTCCATTTAGAGGGAAGTGAAAAGAGATAGTGAAGGAAATGTCGACGATTTCGTGACATGTTCCATTTTTGTGAGGAAGAAGTGAGACAAGAGTGAAGGAAATGTCACGGATTTCAGCGACAATGTTCCATTTTAGGAGAGAAGTGGGGGAAAGTGATTTCGTGACATGTTCCATTTTAGGAAAGAGTGAAGAAATGTCACGATTTCGACATGTTCATTTTGGAGTGGAGGAAATGTCATGATTTCGTGACATGTTTCAAAGGGGAAAGTGATCACGATTTGTGACATGTCCATTGCAGCGAAGAGTAAGTGGAGGAATGAGAATGTTCATTTTGAATGCGGCAGAGAGACAAAGTGGAGGAAATGTCACGATTTCGTGACATGTTCCATTTTGAAATTTCATGACAAGGAAGAAAGAAGAGGAAGTGAAGGAAATGTCACGATTTCGTGACATGTTCCATTTTCGCGAGGAAGCTGAAAGAGGCAAGGTGAAGGAAATGTCACGATTTCGTGACATGTTCCATTTTCATGAGGATGCAAGCTTGGAAGAGAGAAGTGAAGGAAATGTCACGATATCGTGACATGTTCCATTTTTGGAAGGCACAAGCAAGGAAGAAGTAACTTGAGGAAAATGTCACGATATCGCGACATGCTTTGGATTTATATTCATTTTGCAAAATTTGGCTGTTCTTTAAGATTTTTCATCACCTATCCAAAAGGAAGTGGAAGCTTTTGAACACAGTCCAAATCTAATTATTTAAATGAAAAACATTAAAAATCTAACCTTTGCTTTTCTTTTGCAGAAAGTGATCCGACGTTACATTATGGCGAAGTAATGGCGAGAAAGAAGAAATTGGCAATCAAGGAGGAATTAATGAGATGCTCATTGTCTAAAGATAAAGAAAAGATATGTCAAGAAGTCAGTGACTCATCCAGATTTTGCAGATCTGGCCGTGAATACAGGTTTCAAGGAATTTACCGATGGATACATTGTCGAGAAAATTTATGGCAAAAGTAATGGCGGATAGAGAATCTCGACTCGAACCAAACAAAGGCAGTTGTGCGAGGATGGAAGGCCTCAGAAGTCAGTGACTCATCCAGATTTTGCAGAGGAGTTAATGAGATGCTCTGACAGCTTATCGAAGGATAAAGATACATTTACACATGGTGCCCATTTGATGAGGATCAAACCAAGTCTTATCTTCTCCATTCATGGCAAGATCCACGCGAAGATTTTTAGAGTAATTAGGGCTTATCAAAACTCTATATAAAAATACCTTATATTGTAAAACCTCGACGGTGGGATTTTTATGATAAGATTTAGATATTTGGAAGAAGATATTTTGAAAAGATCAGGGTCTGTCCTGAGTCTATATATACTTCTCTTGAATGTAAAGTCAGGATGCGAAAACTTGGAATAAAAGACATTTTGAGCAATTTCCTGCAAATCTTGTTTGAATGCTTTGTTCTGGACCTGGGGTTGGTGTGAAATCGTTCTTCTGTGATAGCGTGGCCAGGAGCCTAATCTCTTTCGGATTTCGATAAGTGCATCTTCTTCTATTTTTGTCTCACTAAAGTTCTATTTATTTTGGTTGTAAATCTGTGTTATCAAGATTGAATATGCTGCTAGGCTTCATTCTGTTTGTTATATGCTAGGGAAAGTTAGAGATTTAAGGTTCAGGTCTGTTCTAATTGCTCTATCCTCACTGTGCGAGCTAAGCTGCTGGTGAGAGATACCAGTTGACACCGACTTCCCTTCTATTTATGATTTTCTTTCAGATCTATGTTATCTCCGTCTTATGCTCTTAGTAGAAGGTGATCTTAGAAAGCTGGACACCTTCCTCTTTGATTGGTTTTATTGTGAAGCTAAATAGTATAACTGAAATTGGTAGTTTTGATTTTGCAGCTAAGTTAGATAAACTTCTCTTTTCTGCCCTACCCTACTCTCTCTGTTCCACCGTTAAATGATTCATTTTTATTTTCTTTCAAATTTGTATTTTATTTAATCTGCTAAAACATAAAGAGCTATATCAAAGAACTCATTGTAAATCCGATAGTCAACAAAGATAACAACCGCTAAACATTATTGAACGAAGGTCGAGCCCATTGTAAGGTAACAGACAGTCCACTTGAAACTATTCCAGAAGCGAAAAAGAGTGAATAGACATTCGACCCAACTCTGTAACTCACACCTTGGATAACCAGCAAGATCCTAAAGTGAGTGGGATTTATCCCGTATAAGTGTTATCGGTATTTTATGCTCATTCTTCATGGGGTGTGTATGAAAGACGAACCAACATTTAAAATTGGCGCTAGAAGGAGGGCCTACTGAACTCCATTCAGTATTTGTTAAGGATTGTAAGTTGTTTGTGAAAAGCTGGATTCTACCTACAGAGTAACCAGGTCCCACTCCAGAGCTGGAGAGCTCCTTGTGCCTGAGTTAGAAACCCCAAGGAGAAGCAGCCTCAAAAGGGCCAAGTCTTTGTCTAACATAGTTTTATCACCACTTGTAGTTCCTCCAACTGCAACTCAAAATATCATAGTTAATCAGGTAGTGATGGCAAGCTGGTTGGGTCCCACTGCTTTGAATATCCCTGGTGTAGCGCATGATTTACCCAGAAATCCTGAGAAGTATCTTCCTACCTACAAACATGATGGAATCAAAACAGCAGAAGAACACCCGATGGCATATAAAAATGCTCTAAAGTTGTTGAATGTGCAGCATGAAGATGTGGCTTGTAGGTTATTCCCATTCACTCTCCAGGGGGGAGCATACGACTGGTTTTTGGATCTTACTAATGACTCTATTACTAGTTGGAATGACCTAGAGAAAGTTTTTGTATCACAATTTGGTGAAGTGATTGACCCCAATGTGTTATATCAACAGTTTTCTAACATTAAGAGAGAGTCTGGTGAAGCTATCAGGTCTTTCAATATGAGGTTCCAAAAAGCTTATGGTAGAATGATTGGTCATTACATCCCAAGTGCAAATCTAGCCTTAGAAATCTATAAGAATGCATTGGATTCGGTGACCTCTATTTTCCTCAAGAGAGACATCAATATCACAACCCTGGAAGGAGCTTATAAGGAAGCTTTAATTCTTGAAAGATAGTTAGGACCTCAAATTTTGAGCAGTCCTTTGATATCCTATGTTACGTAGAACATGCCTATTTTGAATCCCATTCCACATCATGAGTTAGTGCCAACATGTCACGCTCTACCCAAGGAAACTCCATTAACTGTGACACACACTCAGCATGTGCAAAATATAGAGAAAGATTCTGACAAGTTCAAGGTGGAAGTGCCTGAAGTAAACATTTGTGACCTAGCATTACCCAACTTTGAAGCTTTTCCTGGTGAGTTAAATTTTCCTAAAAATCAGAGAAATATTGATAGTTCTGGTTCATCCAAAAATAGTACGACTATGGTTTCAGATTCATTCACTTTTCCCGATGAGTCAGAAAATGTTGTAGAAATTCCTATGGATGAAGTGCAAGCTTTTCAACAGTTCCAAAGGGACAGTTATAATTTGAGATGTGAGAATCCAGAACCTACTCCTAATAATGATCCTCCCTCACCAAAGGGTGATGAAAATAAGATTCAATATCACTATACAGAAGTAACTAGGAAGGAGTATAACATCATTGAGGATATGAAGAAAATTAAGGCTAACATCACCCTCCATGAGTTGGCTCAGATTGTTGAACAAAAAGATAACTTGATTGAAACTTACTCTGGACCACCTATTGAATTTCAAGAAAAGGAGAAGAAGATAGTAAATGTGAATGTGGTCAACCAACTCGGAATAGACAAAGAGTCTCAGTATAAGCCTGTGATTACTGAACATAATATCAAAAAAGAGGTTGTAAACCGTGTTGATGCGAGATATTGGAGTTTATAATTTGACAACTGAGAAGGTGAGACCGATTACAGCTCTAACCAATCACAACAATGATATTTGGACATTACACATTGATGGGGTTAAATCTAAGCAAGGCTCAGGTGAAAGAGCAAATTATGAAAATTCTACTAGAGGGATAAAAATTGAAATCTTGGATATTGGAGCAGTAGAGCAACCACAAAATGTTCAAGTTATTAAGAACTATGACGTACAAATAAAATATGATCTCTTTGAGTTGTTACATAAATCTGAAGATGTGATGATCTGGGTCTATAAAGGCTTTAAGGTATTTGATCCTGGGGTTTTTTTAAAAAAAAAAAAAAAAAAGGGGAAGACGGTAAACACACCAAGTCTTTCCCGGGTAGCAAAAATTTTGGGAAGCATAATCTGGAGTGCATTTCATCAACAGGACTTGAAAGGTATTTTTCTAAATTTACCTGCAAATGGTCAATTTTTTTTTAAGGCACTATTTCTCTGCTTTTCCATCTGCTACATTTTTTGAGTGATTGAAGGGACTTTGTGCATATGTATATATTGTAAATAAAGTTTGAAGTAGTGTGTTTTTATTTGGTTTTATTTAAAGTTTGAAGTATTGTGTTTTATCTTTTGAGGTCTGTGCAATTTTGTCTTTAACTGGTGGCCTTTTTCCCTCCCTTTTAGCTCTTAAATCTCGTTTGTTTGAGTTTTTGCCTAAACAAAGAAAACACAAATCAACATTTAAAATTGGCCTAGTGTGTTTTCATTTTGTTTTATTTTTTTAAGAGATAGTCTGCTAGAGGTTAAAAAGTGGAACTACTTGTTATTTAGAACAACAGTAGAAAGATAATTGGATTTTGTATCTTGCTTGCCACAATTATTTTGATTATAAAGAAACTACTATACTGTTTGGTTGAAGAACTCCCAGGGAATCCAAGAAAAGTTGGTCATGAGAGGGGACTCCGATTCATAGAATTACATCAAAGCGTCCAAGGAGGCTATTGGTACCTAGGTTGAAACAGTTAGTCGATCAATTGCTCGATGAATATAAAAAAAAAAAGAGAAAAGAAAAGAAGAAGTAGCAAGGCACTCCAGTAATCGGTATCTTTCAAAAGAAAAAGAGAGAGAAGGTGAAAGTTGGGCAAGCCAACATAAAATTGACATTCTTTTCTACACATAGCCAAGGCTCCCAAAGGATACATCTCAAACATGTTCACCAAGCTATAGATGCCACCTCATAGTTGTGAATCAGGGTCTTGAAAATCTAAAGAGTAACTCTGTCGAGGTTGTAAAAGGCTAAACTAGTAAACAGAGCTCTACTCGGTTTCCCCTACACAATCTAAATAGTTGATCAATCCATAGTGAGCATTCGAAGCCCTGGTCATCCTTGAAGAAAGTTTTATACGCTTATAATCGCACATCAGAATCTTCCTTAAGTGATTCAACCTAGTATGTCCTTGGGAAACTTTAACGACCGATGGATAGTAGTTAAATCATTTTAGAAAATATTTGTGGCAAAGCATGGTACATAGTCTAAATTGTTTTGAAACTAGAGTTCTGGATTCTAAATAGTGCTACTATTTTCCCCGTAGATATCGCCATTTGTTGAGAAGCAACACACCCCCACTAAAAAAATGAAATTCCATCCTTTGAAAATGTTTAATATTCATTTGTTCCGTAGGGACCCTCTTGATGTTTTTCGGGTTTTAATTCCAAATTTTGCTTGCATCCTTTTTCAAACTTCGCCTACATCAAAGTGTCCAAGTAGACTTGCATATGGCATTGATTTCAATTTAGAAATAGCAGTTTCTATTTCCGGCCTAGCAAACTTCTAAATGCATTTTCTCTTAATCCATGATGAATTTTTAAGTTTCGTTTGCAGATTGGGATACCCTTTGGGCTTTTTTAGATACTTGTAAAGTTTCATCAAATTCTGAGCACTTTGAATTTTCATCATTTTTTCTACACCATGTGAAGCTGATCATTCTCGAGCAATTTAAAATTCATTTTTTAAATGTTAAAATCATTTTTGAGTAAGGAAGATCCTTCACCAATATGTAAAAATGCAAAATACAGATGGACAAAGTCATTGGAATCAACCTACAATTTTTGGAGAATTTGCAAAGTGAAAGAAAAGCTTGAAGGAAATGTCGCGATATCGCGACATGTTCCATTTTCGGACATGTCTCATTTTCACGAAGGCAAAATCTAGGAAGAAAATCTTGAAGGAAATGTCACGATATCGCGACATGTTCCATTTTTGGACTTGTCGGACTTTTGCTCAAATTTAATTGTACCCTAAAATCTTTTAAATCTGATGTCGCGATATCGCGACATGTTCCATTTTCGGAGGAAAAGCTTGGAAAGAAAGTTGTGAGGAAATGTCACGATATCGCGACATGTTCCATTTTAAAAATGTATGATTTTGCGACATGTTCCATTTTTGCGAGGAAGTGAAAGAGATGAAGTGAAGGAAATGTCATGATTTCGTCGACATGTTCCATTTTTGCGAGGGCAGAAGCTAAAAGGAAGAGAAAGGTGAAGGAAATGTCGCGATTTCACGACATGTTCCATTTTTGTGAGGCAAGAGAGAAAGTGAAGGAAATGTCACGATTTCGCGACATGTTGGGATGAGCAATGTGAAAGATGTCATTTTGAGGCGAGAGTGAAGGAAATGTCATGATTTCGATGACATGTTCCATTTTGACGCATTTCGAAAAAGAAGCAAGAAGAAGCAAAGTGAAGGAAATGTCATGATTTCGTGACATGTTCCATATTTCATGACAAAGAAGTGAGAAAAAAAGTGAAGTGAAGGAAATGTCATGATTTTGCGACATGTTCCATTTTCGCGACAAAGAAGCAAGAGGAAGTCGCCAAAGTGAAGGAAATGTCACGATTTCGTGACATGTTCCATTTTCACGACAAAGAAGCTAAGAAGAGAAGTGAAGGAAATGTCGTGATTTTGTGACAAAGAAGTGACGAAAGAAGAGAAGTGAAGGAAATGTCACGATTTCGAATGATAATGTTCCATTTTCGTGAGGGCGAAGGCTTGAAAGAGACGAAGTGAAGGAAATGTCATGATTTCGCGACATGTTCCATTTTTATGAGGAAAAAGCTTGGAAGAGATGAAGGTGAAGGAAATGTCATGATATCGCGACATGTTCCATTTTCGAAAGGCACAAGCAAGGAAGAAGTAACTTGAGGAAAATGTCACGATATCGCGACATGTTTGGACTTATATTCATTTTGCAAAATTTGGCCATTTTTAATTTTTCATCACCTATCCAAAAGGAAGTGGAAGCTTTTCAACACAGTCCAAATCCTAGAAATATCTAAATGAAAAAATTAATTAATTTAAAAAAAGTTCTAATCTTTGCTTTTCTTTTGCAGAAAGTGATTCGATAGTTACATAATGGCAGAAGTGATGGCGAGAAAGACAGACAAATGAATTTTGGAAAATCAAGGAGGAATTAATGAGATGCTCATGTTGTCGAAAGATAAAGAAAATTTATGTCAAGAAGTTAGTGACTCATCCAGATTTTGTAGATCTGGTCATGAATACAGGTTTCAAGGAATTTATCGATGGATACATTGTTGAGAAAATTTATGGCAAAAGTAATGGCGGACAGAGAATCTCAACTCGAACCAAACAAAGATAGTTGTGCGAGGATGGAAGGCCTCAGAAGTCAGTGACTCATCCAGATTTTGCAGAGGAGTTAATGAGATGCTCTGACAGCTTATCGAAAGAAGAACATACATTTACACGCGGTGCCCATTTGATGAGGATCAAACCAAGTCTTATCTTCTCCATTCATGGCAAGATCCACACGAAGATTTTTAGAGTAATTAGGGCTTATCAAAACTCTATATAAAAATACCTTATATTGTAAAACCTCGGCGGTGGGATTTTTATGATAAGATTTAGATATTTGGAAGAAGATATTTTGAAAAGATCAGGGTCTATCCCGAGTCTATATATACTTCTCTTGAATGTAAAGTCAGGATGCGAAAACTTGGAATAAAAGACACTTGAGCAATTTCCTGCAAATCTTGTTTGAATGCTTTGTTCTGGACCTGGGGTTGGTGTGAAATCATTCTTTTGTGATAGCGTGGCCAGGAGCCTAATCTCTTTCGAATTTTGATAAGTGCATCTTCTTCTATTTTTGTCTCACTAAAGTTCTATTTATTTTGGTTGTAAATCTGTGTTATCAAGATTGAATATGCTGCTAGGCTTCATTCCATTTGTTATATGCTAGGGAAAGTTAGAGATTTAAGGTTCTGGTCTGTTCTAATTGCTCTATCCTCACTGTGCGAGCTAGATTGCTTGGTGAGAGATACCAGTTGACACCGACTTCCCTTCTATTTATGATTTTCTTTCAGATCTATGTTATTTCCGTCTTATGCTCTTAGTAGAAGGTGATCTTAGAAATCTGGACACCTTCCTCTTTGATTGGTTTTATTGTGAAGCTAAATAGTATAACTGAAATTGGTAGTTTTGATTTTGCATCTAAGTTAGATAAGCTTCTCTTTTCTGCCCTACCCTACTCTCTCTGTTCCACCGTTAAATGATTCATTTTTATTTTCTTTCAAATTTGTATTTTATTTAATCTGCTAAAACATAAAGAGCTATATCAAAGAACTCATTGTAAATCCGATAGTCAACAAAGATAACAACCGCTAAACATTATTGAACGAAGGTCGAGCCCATTGTAAGGTAACAGACAGTCCACTTGAAACTATTCCAGAAGCAGAAAAGAGTGAATAGACATTCGACCCAACTCTGTAACTCACACCTTGGATAACCAACAAGATCCTAAAGTGAGTGGGATTTATCCCGTATAAGTGTTATCGGTATTTTATGCTCATTCTTCACGGGGTGTGTATGAAAGACGAACCAATAGTTTCCCTCATACAATATATAGAATAGGGCTGGTAATGGTTCAGATAAGGGTGTAAAGTTGCATAGTGCAATGTAAATGAAACTAAAATAACGCTTAAATCCTATGTTATTGAAAAATGCATAAAAAGAAAGAACATGAACACAAGATATCAAAGCAATATAAAAATTGGCCCTTTTATTGATATGCTTTACAAATTTGTGTTACAATGCGTCTCCTTCCTTTTTAGGGGATAGGAGCGTTAAATGTTGGTCTTTTACAACTTGTTTCAGAATTCCTTCTTCCGCGTGCCCACATGTAAGATGGGCGAACCAAAACGTTGTCGCCGCTTGCGTTGATAAAGGTAGATTCCTCGCTGCTCCTCTAATGTTGCAAATCTGCGTTCAAAGAAACAAACAAAGAATCAATAGCACCTGTGTATGAAAAATAAAAGATAAATCTAACGATGGTTAAAATGAATCTAAATAAACTGAAAACTTGACAAAAGCATAAACATGAAACTAGCTAAATACTACAAAAGAAATAGTCACCAAAAGCAATAAAGCGGGGGGTGCCCGAAGGCAAACCACCCGCGGGTGAAACTTTGCTTCGACACCAATCCGCTTAGGATGGGTCCGAAACCTGATGTGATGTGTTGTCGGCAAATTGGTAGGATATTGTGGTCAGAAAAATCGGGGTTGGTTCTTGATTCGTGCCTTCAAAAGTCACCCAATAACCTCTCTTTCGATTAAGAGATTATGGATGTTGAAAACACAAATCGCAAGTAAGTGAATTAGCAGCACTTCGTCGCTCAAAATGCTCCTTCTCTGGTATATCTTTTGGGTGAAGAAACTCACCATTTTATAGACCCAAGGGGTCTCTTTGAATTAACATGCAAAAGTGTTTCTTTGCATGAATGCTTTTTGTGTGAAGAGAAGACTTCTTCTTGATCAAGGGCTTCTTAACTGCCTCTGTGCATGTCTTTGTATGTTTTAGAAAAGCTCACTCTCATTCCCATGCAGTGAAGGGAAAGTCAATTGGCAGATATGAGTTGTCAAAAGAACTCACTCGCACTCCTATGCCATGCAGGAAAAGCTAAGTGGCAGTTCTGAGTTGTCATGCGTCGAGATCTAACTTTTTGTTGGTCAAACCTGGCGTTCGTCCCACCCCGAAGCGAGCGCTAATAATCGTCTCTGGGTGAGACGAGTATCAATCCGCACTCGTCCCTGGGTAGGACGAGTACAAATCCGCACTCGTCCCTGGGTGGGACGAATAAGCAGCTGAGTGTCTAAAAGATGCCAAATTGATTTTTGACTTGCAAAACTACTGTGTGAGTGGTTAGAACCACTGTTTAACCTCTAGGGGCTGCCCTGGGGGCTGTGTGTGTTAGTGCGATCAGTGCTTGTTGTCACATAATCGGATTGGTGCTGTTTTGGTGTCTATAGATGCCCCTTTTTGGGAAGCGCTGCACATGGTGCAGTGCTGAGCAAAAATAGATAACCAAAGCACTAATGATTAGGGTTTCTCGATAACCTAACCAACTCTTGATGCCCCAAGTATGGAAAGGGCATGCATTCTTGAATCCTTGCTTCTGACGAGCTAAGGAACTTAAATCAAGCATTAACCTGGTTCGGTGAGGTATTACTTGAACTTAGACATTGATCAGTCATGAAGAGGCAAAGGGCGCAACCTTTTGTCTGTGGGAACCTTGAGTTCATGATTCACGAATGCCAAGTATATGATCGGTTTGTGATAATTGCTTGTTTGCTGCCCCAAGCAGGGGCGCGATTGTCTTTTGCAATGATCCTTTGAATGCGTGTCATTTCCAAGACTGGGTATATTGGTGTTGATTGGCAACTAAGTGTGACTACCCCCTCAAGCGACGAATCGATGAGGGAATGACTGACATGAGAAAAGCGACGAGTCGCTTGACCCAAGATGACTTAAGTGAGGGTGCCTTCAGATGTTATCCGATGCATGCTCGAGCAGTTTCTCGATTGTTTTGACCTATTTTTGGTGGGTGTGAACCCATTTTGGAATGCCATTTGGGGTTAACATTGGCGAAAATCCGTCTTCCCGTGGAGCGGTCCGGCTATGGTAGCCTTCTTAGGGAGTAGGATAATGACAAGGTAGACCCCGACATCAGTTTTCTTATGCCAAGAGGTTAAGTGCAAGAGCACTTTTGTCCGGCAATTTTTAGTGGTTTTGTTGGCATTTGTCATTTTTATGTTTTGGTTGTTTTTGATTGTTTTTTTTTTTTTTGTATTCGTCCCGGGGAGGGACGAATGCGCGCCATGATGGTACTCGTCCTGGGGTGAGACGAGCGCGCCATGATGGTACTCGTCCTGGGGTGGGACGAGCGCGCCTCAGGAAAAAGCGCTCGTTCCAGTCAGGGACGATTACCAGCAAGCGAAAAATATAAATATGCGAAAATGACGGATTGGGCTCATTTGCACTTTGTTCAGCGATTGCGATTTGGAGCTCTGGGGAGGAGGAGGTAGATTTTTCGATGCGAAGCGCTGCCGGATTTTCCAGCCACCATGAGTGCACAGACCGGGTCATCGAGCGGCGGAGCCGAGGCGAGACCAATAAGTGCACTATCTCCTCGAGTTTGAATTTGAAAAATGCAAATGTGTTTTTATTGTGTTTTTCTTTTGTTTAAGACATGAAACCCTAATTAATTAAATTAAAAGGTGAATGAATGAAACCAAATGAAACGTGGATGCAAACCGATGGAAACTTAGATGGAAAACCATAGGATAAACCCAAAATGAAACTTAGAGTAACACTTTAGGGTAACCATGGTTATAAAAAATGTTTGTTTTTGATGTGAATGGTAAAACTTAGGTCAAAACCGTAGGTAAACCATGCCCATTTTTTTTTATTTTTATGGAATTAAAAAATGAAAAATGGATGAATTTTTTTGTTGAAATGGTAAACTTAGGTCGAAACCGTAGGTAAACCATGTCGAATTTTTTGTTGTTTTTGATGGAATTAAAAAATGAAAAATGGATGAATTTTTTTTGTTGAAATGGTAAACTTAGGTCGAAACCGTAGGTAAACCATGTCAAATTTTTTTGTTATTTTTGATGGAATGTAAAAATGAAAAATGGATGAATTTTTTTTGTTGAAATGGTAAACTTAGGTCGAAACCGTAGGTAAACCATGTCGAATTTTTGTTTGTTTTTGATGAAATGTAAAATGAAAACTGGATGAATTTTTTTGTTTTGAAATGGTAAACTTAGGTAAAACCGTAGGTAAACCATGTCAAATTTTTGTTGTTTTTGATGAAATATAAAATGAAAACTGAATGAATTTTTTTTTTGTTTTGAAATGGTAAACTTAGGTAAAACCGTAGGTAAACCATGTCAATTTTTTTTTTTTTTTTGGATGTACATGTGAATGAAAGATGTTACTGTACAGTTATGCATTTTTGTACATGTAATGGTGATTTGATACATGTTTTTGATGTGTGTTGTTTTCTGTGATGTGCAGGTGGTGAAGAGTCGACATCGGGTGCCGACAATTTTTTCTAATGCCCGCGAGGCGTTGACAGCTGAGGACTAGGATTGGCTTGATGCCCTAGGGCTCAAGCATGTGGCTCGGTTGGATGCAGTTGTTGCGGATCGGGCATACATTACAGCTTTGATCGGCCTATGGGATGTTCGGACGAACACCTTCCATCTTTCGACAGGGGAGATGACCGTCACCTTAGAGGACGTGTATCGGATTCTCCGGATTCCGATAGACGGGGTTCCCATCCGGACGACGCCACGAGGCCAGAGGACGGCTGTACTGACACGGTATTTTGGACACGGAGAGGATGAGGATGGGATGACCTCGTTGGAGAGGGCGGAGCTGGATTGTCAGATTGGGGGGATTCTGGTACGATATTGGTATGCGAGGGGAATGTTGGGAGTGAGGCATGCACTACTCATGAGCCTCATTTCCAACATGCTCCTGCCAGACTCGTCAGGAGCGAGGTTCCCATGGAACCTATTGGAGGTGGTGTGGCAGTTAGTGGATTGTTCGGTGATAGAGCCGATGATTATGAGATGGGGCCAGACGCTTTTGGCTCAGTTGTATGATGAGTTGTATGAGGTCCGCTACCGGAGGCGGAAGGGGATTGGCTGTAGTTTCTTGTTGCAGTGTTGGGCATGGCAGCATATAGCCGTAGAGCGACCACGAGGGCTACCCTGGACTACACGGGTGGACATGGTGGACAGAGATATTGGGTATGGTGCTCTATGGTATCGGTCGGAGGAGCAGGGGTAGAGTCGACGGTTTGCGGGAGACGTAGACCATTACAGAGATGCATTGGCATGACTGACTCCTGGAGATGTGGTATGGAGGCCATATCGGGATTGTCCCGCATGGCCAGAGGCTGATGAGTGGCTTCGATGGGTTCGAAGGGGGAGATGGGTGATTGGGCGACATGGGACAGAGCAGGAGTACTTCCACTACCTCCGAGTGACACGACAGTTTGGGGTACGCCAGGGGTTACCTGGGGAACCCGTAGTCTATCGGCGTCGGAGTGATGAGAGGACCCTAGCTACGTCGATCCTCGAGCCATTAGGGGAGGAGTCGGATGCAGTACTGGACATTTTAGACGTAGATGACGTCGGAGTGACTGCCGAGTACCAGGAGTGGTGGACGCTTCGGCAGTGGCGAGGTGAGGGGCCATTGGGAGGAGATGAGGCAGCGGGAGGCGGAGAGGGGGCCGAGGCACCAGGAGAGGGTTGGGGAGCTCCTACGGATGTGGACATGGTGGAGGTGGCAGATGCGGGAGAGGACTTTGATGAGGAGGAGCAGCCAGAGATGCAAGATGCTTCGAAGCAGGCCGATGCTCCAGAGAGGTCGACGTAGCCGACCAGGCCGGGGGATACAGAGGCGGGGTTGCGCGCTGAGGTAGCACGATTGACGGAGGTTATTACGGAGGCGAGATGGAGAGCTTGGGGAGATGACGCAGGAGAGGGATCTCCTACGGACATAGTTGGTAGAGCGGGAGAGCGCAGGGGCTACGTCTCGCCGGCAGGAGGGGGATACGGATGCTGCACGGGAGAGGGATCTCCTGCGGGTGCAGCTAGCACAGCACGATGATGCCATCACGTACTATCGTAGGTGGGAGGCAGAGTGGAGTCGGCATCGACGGGAGATGGAGGGTGAGATTATCCACCTTGGTGGGCGAATACCAGAGCCTCCGGTGAGTGGCTCGTCGTACCGGACGAGAGATAGTGGGACGGAGCAGTCGGCATCATCCCGTCGTCGGCGACGAGATGAGGGAGGCGCTAGTGGTCGGGATGCAGGGGCGAGCAGTCGCCCTGAGAGATCTCAGAGGACTGATACTACAGGGGGTAGCTCTCGTCACACCGATCCTGCGTGATCATGGTGGTCGACGCCCTAGGCTGGGGGTTTTTGAGATTTTGGATGATGGGAGCGAGGTCTGAGGACCAGTGTATTGTAGCCTGCGGGCAATTTTGTTATGATATATATATACAGATGACTCTTTTTGGTGTTTATACAGTTTTCATGATTTATTTTTATGTACATGTTTTTACATTGATGTATGCATATGCGATTAAAATGCGATGATTCTAATTTGTATGATGTATGCATATGGAATGAATGCAATGAATTGTTGATGATTTGTCAAGGCACCATAGACTGTACAAGATTTGGATTGGACTTGCTAGAGGAATGGGATTAATTTGTGGAATGCTTGTGCATGTGAAAACTTTGTTTTTGTATTTTGTCTAGTTTCTGATGATGATGTATGAAATAAAATGTACCGGTTGTTTAAAAATGGAGTTAAGCTTTTCTGAGATGCAGATATTTTAACTAACTAGCCAAGACTATACATTTATCTCGCAAGACTTTTTGAACAAGGTCTAAATTCGACTTGAATTTAACCAAGTTATTTCACATCCCTGTGTGTGCAATTGAGTTCGTTTATGTGTTATTCATCAGGATACCGCCAGTGCTAGATGGGCTTTCAACCGAACCTGTACTGAGGATCACCTAATTAGCTCCACTAACTCCTTTATTGTATTTAGTCAGATTAATCTGCGATGTTATCTAGGATACCATAAGCTAGCTCATCCACATGCAAACATTGATCTGCACACAAGTTAATGTGACAGATATATCGTCATGCGGGAGGTTTACCACCAGTGACCGATAGGCTATCAACCAAACCGGTACTGAAGCTTGCCTCATGACCTGTCGAAATGCTGAGAGTTCCAGGGATTCAAGTTCGACTCCCTTCTTTTCTTCAATTGTATTGGGATACTTGCTCCTTTGTAGTGATAAAATCACTGTTTATTTTTGTTTTATTTGTTTTTTTTTTTTTTTTTGAGCAAGGGATTTGGATATGGAGTGACGAGAATCACTATTGTTTGTGCCTTTTGATGTGTGCATTGTAGGATGTCAAATTTGTAATGTTTTGACGTTTTGCAAATTTTTGATGTTTTTGCAACTTATGAGAACTTGGGATTCATGGGGAATTGGGTAGGGAGGATGCTTGTCCTTTTGCCAACTCTCAGCATTCCTGGGGTCATTCGCACAGGGGGATGAGCAAGATAGCCGTTTCGCTTATGGTAACCTGGATTACTGTGTAGGTTTCATCTTTCATTCACACAACTTAGGAATTATTAAATGTGTGTTAATTTGTGTTGGGATGCTACGTAACAAGGTGTAATCCAAGTAAAACTTTCCCGTGTAAAATATGTTTAACTATGTATAGTTTTTGGCTAGAAATTTAAAGACATCTGAATGACGAAAACCCTATATACATTAGGAGACAATTGACTAATGCTAAAAATGGAGGAGTTATTATAGATGTAGGCGTTTATGAAAATGGATCTGATGTGGAAAAGGATGGAATTTCCAAGTAATGACTAGCCTATGGTGCTTTTGACTTGTATGACCTAGCAGATATGCAATGTATGGATGCGATGCTTAATGCAACCTATATTTTTGTATTTTGATTTTTATGAGAATGCATGGAATTGGAATGCAATTGTTTTTGTGATTTTGATTTTTTTTATGAGAATGCATGGAATTGGAATGCAATTGTTTTTGTGATTTTGATTGTTTTTTTGAGTATGCATGGAATTGAAATGCAATTGTTTTTGTGATTTTGATTTTTGTATTGTTTTTGTTGATTTTTGAATATTTATGTTGACCAAGCAGTTATGGTAACGCTTGGAGCTTTTGGTGTTGACCAAAGGGTTTATAGATACCTTTGGGGCATTTAGGGTTGACCAAGCGATTATGATAATCCTTGGAGCTTTTTGGGTTGACCAAAGGGATTATGGTAATACCTTTGGAGCTTTTTGGGTTGACCAAGTGATTATGGTAATCCTTGGAGCTTTTTAGTTGGACTATGGCTCTCTAGATGTGGAATGGCCTCAAATGAATGATGTTCAAGGGTTCTGTTTCCTTGATTCCTTCAAGAGAGGCAAGCCGGTATGTTCCAGGTCCTATTTTACTATCAATGATGTAAGGACCTAACTAGTTTGCCGCGAACTTGTCCCGTAGATGGGACGGAAAATTAGAATTATGTTGGTTCTCTTTTAAGACCAAGTCACCAACCTGAAATTCCCTGAGGTGGACTTTCATGTTGTATGCTTTCTTAAGTCGCTCTTGATAGATACGCAAATGCTCAAGAGCATTAACGCATCGTTCGTCGAGCAACGTCAGTTGATCTAACCGGGCCTGTCATGCAGTGTCATCATCGATGAACTCTTGCATTGAAATGCGCAGGGAAGGAATTTCCAACTCAAAAGGCATGACTGCCTCGAAGCCATACACCAACGAAAATGGAGTTGCCCCAGTGGGTGTTCGAATTCTGGTGCGATAAGCCCATAGGGCAAGCGGGATCTGAATGTGCCAGTCTTTATGATTGTCTGCAACTATCTTTTTGAGAATGGCGACTAGCATTTTGTTTGACGCCTCTGCTTGCCCATTTGCCTACGGATAATAGGGTGTTGAAAAGCTATGTTGAATTTTGTACTTTGTGGTCAAAGCACGCACATATTTATTCTTGAATGATGTCCCATTATCTGACAGGATCTTGGATGGAATACCAAAATGACATATGATGTTATGCAAAATAAACTCCGTAATGCGGGCTCCAGTCGTAGTGGTCAGCGGAATTGCTTCCACCCATTTGGTAAAGTACTCTATGGCCGTTAAAATAAATGTGTGACGACCAGACGATGCAGGGGAGATCTTTCCAATTAGATCAAAGCCCCACTGCAAAAAAGGCCAAACCGATTGAATCGGCTGCAAGGCCTGAGAAGGTACGTGTGTCAAATTAGCATGGTGTTGACACTTCACGCACTTCTTCACATATGCGCAACAATCTCGCTCTAAAGATGGCCAATAATAACCCATGCAAAGAATGCGCTTTGCGATGGCCATACCGCTGAAGTGGCCACCACATGTACCATCGTGAGCTTGGGTGATCGCCCAAGTGGACTCTTGCTGGTCCAAACAACGAAGGAGGATTCCTTCATAATTTTGATGATACAAAATGTCTCCTAACAAGACATGCTTTGCCGCTTTCTATTTGAATGATCTTTTCATGGCTTGTGTCAATCCAAGTGGGAGATTACCTAGCTTGAGGTAATCCCGAATGGGTGTGTACCAATCTTGCTGATCAGAAACCTCGATAGTATGAACGGCCAATCCCTCTCGAAGTCTATCCCGAACAAAAGTTGAGCGAGGAAAGAACTTGTAAAAACAACGTGGTGTTGCTATTAAGAGGGGTCGGGGAGAACAAGGACCCCCAGTTGGCTTGAGTCAAACAATATCGAATTCGAGAGAACTTATCCGGAGATGGTTCAATCTGGATCATGTGGATTCCTGGCGTCAGATCAGAGCTTGCACGCTCCATCATAGATTGCGATAATGTTTTAACTCTGAATGGTTGTCATTTCACCAGAAGGGTCTTGCGGGATGAGTGACCCCAAGGAGGCCATAGTATCCGCAAAATGATTTGATGATCGAGGGAGTGCCTCGATGTCATACCATTCAAGTTGTGCCAAGAATTTGTCCACAAGGGCTTTATAGGCCCACAAAACTGGACATTTACATTGGAATATCCCCTTTACTTGATTGACAATTAACAGCGAATCACCAAAGATGTTCAATCATTTAATGTTCATGGTGATTGCTGTCTGAAGACCTATGAGCAAGGCTTCGTATTCTACATTGTTGTTGGTGCACGAGAAGTCTAATTTAAATGACAAGGGCATTGGAGCGCCTTGCAAAGTGAAGAATACAATTCCTGCACCACCCCCTTGCTCACATTTAGAACCATCGAAGAATAGGGTTATGTCAGCCTGTGACTCAGGCTCATCAGAATTTGGCGACTCTGAAACATGGAAGACCCCATCATCAGGTAGTTCAAAAGTCAGAGGCTGATCGTCTTCAAGAGGAGCCTCAGCTAGTTGATCGGCGATGACTTGACATTTTATAGATTTTTGTCCAATGAACTCTATGTCAAACTCCGTCAACAACATGATCCATTTCACCGTGTGGCTACTATGATAAGTACGACTCATCATGTATCGCAATGGATTCTCCTTAGACACAACATACGTCTTATTACTAAGCATGTAGTGGCATAGCTTTTTGGTAGCAAACACCACTGCCAAGCAGAGCTTTTCAACATATGCATAGTTAAGTTCATAACTAACCAGGGTGCGACTAAGATAGTATGTAGCCTGTTCTTTGTGAAGTTCATTTTTTTGGGATAGCATGGCACCCAGTGCCACCTCAGTGGTTGAGATGTATAAATAGAATGGCACTCCTGGTCTAGGTGGTGCCAATACTGGTGGCGAAGCCAAGTATTGTTTAATGTCGTCAAAGGCTGACTGGCACTCGTCATCCCAATGAAATGTGACCCCCTTATGCAATAATTTATTCATGGGTCGACATTTGTCAGATAACTGTGCTATGAAGCGCTTGATCGACGCAACCTTTCCCTGCAGACTCCTGAGCTGCTTGATGGTAGTTGGGGGACGCATTTCAAGGATTGCCTTGAATTTGTTTGGGTCCACCTCGATTCCTCGTTTGGAGACTATGAAACCCAAGAGCTTTCCAGATGTGACGCCAAAGACGCACTTCTTGGGGTTTAGTCTGACTTTATGTTCAATGAGGCGATCAAGGACCTTACTCAAGTCACCGAGGTGATCTAGGCGCAAAAGAGATTTGGCCAACAAATCATCCATGTAATCTTCCAAAGTTTTGTGCATGTAATCATGAAAGATGTACATCATGGCACGTTGGTAGGTGGCTCCAACATTTTTAAGGCCAAAAGGCATGACCTTATAGCAAAATGTCCCCCAAGGCGTTGTGAATGCCATTTTTAGTTGGTCCTCAGGATTGATACGAATCTGATTGTATCCTGAGAAACCATCCATAAGGGAAAGCATTTCATGGCCCGTTGTAGCATCTACCAATGCGTCGATGCTTGGCAAGGGAAAATCATCCTTAGGACTCACTTTGTTAAGATCTCAAAAATCGGTGCATATGCGAATCCTCCCGTCGGGCTTCTTGACGGGAACCATGTTAGACAACCATGGAGGATAATCCACACAGATGACAAACTAGGCATCCAACAACTTTTGTAACTCATCTTTTACCATTAAGGCCACTATTGGGTGCATCTTGCATAGTTTTTGCTTGACTGGCTTGATTGTCGGATCAAGCGTTAAATTATGCGTGACTAGCTATGGGTCTAGTCCCGGCATATCCTTGTATGACCATGCAAAAACCTCCTTCTTCTCCTTAAGAAGGGCACATAGTCGTCTCGCTCTTCGGGGAAAGACTTACTTGAGAATCTGTGGATTCATTAGATCCATGTCGATGTCTACATCGGCGTTGCTTCCATCGACATGTGGGACCCGTCCTCCAACTGTGTGGAATTGGGATCGAGTGGATATCATTTTCTAAATTTAGATCATCCTTCAGAATGTCAAGTTCCTCTTCAGCATGGAAGACATCCTGAGTCTGTCCTGGAGTGAAATGAAACATCCCATCGCAAGGCCATGTTGAGCAAAGTGCAGCAAATAGTATTGTCATTGTTGTCAACACAGATCGACATATTTATTGATGCAATGGACAAGAGTTTATTGAACAGCAAGGTGCAGCCAAAGTACAATGGATAGGAGTTCAGTGTTGAGCAAGGTGTTGCAGGAGGATTGTCATTGTTGTCAATACAGTCAGTTAGATCTAATGATGCAATGGACAGTAGTTGAAGTCACTCGATGCAGAGGATAAAGTTCAAAAGTTAGTCAGATCATGAGTCCTTAAATGATAAATGCACAGAAATAGAAAACATAATTCAGAATGAGAAGAAGAAGTCTTGATCCTGAGATGTCAAGAAGCGAAAAGGTTTTTTGTGAAAACCAAGGCAGTCAAAATAAAAAGTTTTATTTAAAACCATGGATAACAGATTTGAAATGGGTTTTTCTTAAAACCCAAGTTGGCTCTTCGTTTCGTTGAAAAAGATGCCCGGTGATGAAGATATTTAATTTTAAATATTTAGTTTAAATTTTAAAGGTTTTTTGTGAAAACCAAGGCAGTCAAAATAAAAAGTTTTATTTAAAACCATGGATAACAGATTTGAAATGGGTTTTTCTTAAAACCCAAGTTGGCTCTTCGTTTCGTTGAAAAAGATGCCCCGTGATGAAGATATTTAATTTTAAATATTTAGTTTAAATTTTATTTTATTTAAAATTTAAATTAAAATATTAAATTAAATTAAAAGGGCCGACATGTTACTATTTCACGGCAATAAGCTACAGGAAAGTGACGAAGGTGGAAGAAGTGTTTGAGGCCGACAAAGTTAAATCGATGGATTTTAGGGTTTGGCACTGACAAATTCTAGGGTTTCTCAACCGACGTTCTTTTAGGGTTTGTTCCTAAAACTTCTTCTATAAAAGCAAGGGTACTTCGAGTTTGAAAAGTGGGGTGTAAAGATAAAGTGCGAATGCGAGCATAGTGTTTGTGAAAGTGAAGTTCATGTTGAGCAGAGAGCAGAATGTGAAACGACATAGAGTGTGCGAAGTGTGCGCAGAGAAAGCAGAGTGTGCAGAGAAGCACGAAGGGCAAAGTTGATTGCAAAGTCTAGTAGTAGCAGTGCAACAAACTGTGTGAAGTGATTGTGCAAGAGAGAGCAGAGTGCACAGAGATTGCAAAGGTGATGTAGACCAGTTAGAGTCTTGCAATAACAAAGGTATATGTCAAACATTTTTTTATTCAATATTGAAGTCCAGTTGGTGCTAGAAAATTAAGGGGTTGGTGCCTCTTTCCAGTTGGTGCTGGTAAACAATTTGTCCAGTTGGTGCTGGAAAATTAAGGGGTTGGTGCCTCTTTCCAGTAGGTGCTGGTAAAATAGGAGTTGGTGCTCCATTCTATTGAAGCAGATAAAGTTAAGGGGTTGGTGCTCCTTCCAGTTGGTGCTGGTAAAGGATTATGTAAAGTTGTAGCTTTGCATTGACTGGATTTGGATGGTAGTCCAAGCAGTATTTTTGAGGAGTAGCCACATTGGTGAACCTCGTTAAAATGTTGTGTTATGTGTGATGCTTTCTTGATGCATTTAGTATCTCTTTTATCTGCTTTAAACTACTGCTGGTTTTATAATCTAATTGTTTTAGAAGTTTTTAAAGAACACACTGATTCACCCCCCCTCTCAGTGTCATTGTGATTACAACAATTGGTATCAGAGCCAAGTTCCTTCGAAAAGTTTAACAGCTTGAAGGAAGATCTTACAAGAACACAAATGGCAAGGAAAGGCAAAAGCAAAACCATAAGACACAAGAAGAAGAAATCTCACAAGGGCACAAAAGAAAATGAAGATGATCTCAATGTTGCTGCTTTGGGAATGAAAATAGATTCAAGAGATGAATCAAACAGTGGAGAACAAGCCAGATTAATAAAGTTTTGCACCAGATGTGGGAAGACCGGTCACTTTGTAGCTGATTGCTCACAAGGTAGAGAATGTTTTGTTTGTGGTCAACTCGGGCATAATGGACGCCAGTGCCATGGGTTTAGTAGCAGTGAAGATGAAGATGATCCGTTCAAAATTGATAAAGAAACAGATTCATAACAAGAGTGTGATGAAGAAGGAAGTGATGCAGAAGCAAATTGGGAACAGAAACTGATTTCAGACTTGAGTAAAAAGGTTGAGGATGCAGAAGATATAATCACCAACTTGAAAATTCAAGTAGAAGATTACAAGAAAATTTTTGAAGATCTTGAAATGCAATCTTCTAGGAAAACAGAGTATTGCAACAAGCTAGAAAAAGAAATTGACGGTTTAAGAATGCAGATATAAGAAATGAGTAATAAAGTTGGTATATACAACAAACATGAAGAGGAATCTAACAAAGTTGTTAACAATCTGGAGCTGAAAATAGAAGAGTTCAAAAAGAGTGAAGAAACTCTCAGGTATCAAATCAATGAGAAAGAGACTGTATGCTGCCAACAAGAAGAAGAGATTGTTTCATTGAAGAAACAACTAAAAGAGGCCAATATAAATCTCAAATTTGAGAAGAGCACAGAGTTGCTAGATACAATGATAAATCAACAAAGAAGCTCCACAGACTAAGTTTGGTCTTGGATATGAAGTTGAACAACCTTCATCCTCCAAATATGCAGAGAAGAAGAAGTCCTCGGTTGAAGGATTGAAACAAGAAAAGTCTGAAGCTGAATCCTCAAAAGGAAGAAAATATCAAAGAAGATCTACAACAAAGCAACCACAGCAAAAGAGGTTCTCTCACTCTCACTCTTTTAATAATAATGCTTTTTATGGCTATTGTTCTAAATGCAACCACTTTGGTCACAAGGCAATTTATTGTGGACTGAACAATAGATCAAAGAGTTATGCTGATAAAAATACTTCTATTTTTTTGAGTGAACACCCCGTGCAATGTTTTAAATGTAATGGCCATGGGCACATAGCAAGGTTTTGTTCAAGCACTTCTGTATCCAATCTAAGGCAATACCATAGATTTCATCATACACATAGAATGCAATACAGACAGGGAATAAAACATGTGCAATGTTTTAAATGCAACGGTCAAGGGCACATAGCAAGGTTCTGTCCAAGCACTTCTATATCTAATCTAAGGCAAAACCCTAGATTTCATCAGACACAAAGAGGACAACACCGACAAGGAACATATCATGTGCATAAAAGAAAAGAAAATAATCATCCATCAAGAATGCACAAGAGACAACCCCACAAGAGAAATGTTCAAGTTCACGAACAGGAGCAAAATAGGGATGTTGTTGAAAAACCCAAGCCCAAGTTCAGGAAAGTCTGGAGAAATACAGAAGAAAGGAAATTGTGTCTCCTTGGACCGAAGGAGGCTACTCTGCCATTGCTCTAAGCAACTCCGGTGGCACATCCTCGGGAGGAGCAATATTAAAGTTTTATTTTAATGCTCCTATGTATTTGTCTAGGTATCCGAGGATGAAAGGTAAGCAATGAGTTAATGTTGTATAGCTGTTAAAGTGTGTTCTCAGTTTATATAGTGGTTTGTGGAAATGCCGTGAAGTGTGGTGTTTAATTTGAGAGTCGTCACCATTGGTAGTTTTGAGATATGTCACTATTGTACTGTTGATGATTCTTAATACCACTGTTCAAAATTATGAATCATAATAGTCCAGATAATTTTCTCAATGAAAGAATGCTTGCCCTAGCTATGTATTTGTGTTTCGAGCAGCATGTATTTGTTTTTACTCTTTGATGTGAAGATTGCCAGATCTTTCATGACACCTTGGTGAATATATTTAATTCATAGACAGTTTTGTTTTAACTATTGATTTAATGCCAGTCTAAGGATAAGAAGCTTGAGGCCGAGTAAGGTGCACTACGGTTGGCCATAAAGTGTTTGACAAAATGTCTTCTTCCGACATGCATAGTTGAAAGTAAGAGTTGGCAGTAAAATTGCAGTGCTGGACAAAAATTGGTACAGATGTGAGTCACTTGTCAATTCTGTTGACAAAAGTGAAATCAGCATGTTGAATGGGAAGATTGAAGAAAAAGTTTTTTAATGAGCAACCAGATGATTTCCAGCCTGGTGATGAATAGTTGAGTTGCTTTCATAGTGGTTGTTTTGATCAAGTTAATGCTTTTCTTGATACATGATTTGGGCTTACTCCATTGAGTTTGATTTGAGCAAGTTATTCTTTGCCTTGGTGATTTATGTTGGTGGTCGTCTTGTTCAAATACCTTTGGAAGGAAAAGGATGTCTACTAGTTTCCTTTTCATGTAGTGATTGGTTGAATGCTTCAAGGTTAATCTTGAGTTGAATGATGTTGGTTAAACCTTGTCTATAAGCATTGTTGCTAAAGCCCTAATTGGTTGAGAAAAGATGTTGGTTGTGCTGTGGTACAGTGTTTGGTACTTGCACAGAGTTGAAAGTGGATTGAGGTAGCCTACTGGATTCTCACTGCAGAGAGAGACAAACAACTGTCATTGGGTTCAAGCTTGTTGAGAATATATCCAAGATGCATGGTGAAGTTGTATGCAGATGTTGCTGGCATTGCAGAACAAAAAGTTGGCTATATAAGATTATTGTATGCCTTCACTAAAAGTGGACAAGTTTGAGTTTGCAAGGTAACAGAGGGTAGTTGCATTGAAGATAGTGGTTCAGTCATGTTCTTACACATGTTATATTGGTGAAGTTGACTGTGATGGTGTCATTCACTGGTTATTGCTGCTATTCACATTGTTGATTTTATTGATGCCTATTATGCTTATCATGATGTTGTCAATCGTTGAAATGAAGTGGTCTTGGACTCGTGGGGAGCATTTGTGTATTTGTTTTTCTTCTTGTTCATGCTTGGAATATTTGCTAATTGTAATAATTTGTGTCTAAGAATATTGTGCATAGACTCTGGGGAGTCTCCAGCAGCCCTTTGGTATTATTGTCAAAGGGGGAGAAGATTTACAGGAAAATTGCACATGTGTTGCCAACAATTCCAAAGGGGGAGATTGTTGAGCAAAGTGCAGCAAATAGTATTGTCATTGTTGTCAACACAGATCGATAGATTTATTGATGCAATGGACAAGAGTTTATTGAACAGCAAGGTGCAGCCAAAGTACAATGGATAGGAGTTCAGTGTTGAGCAAGGTGTTGCAGGAGGATTGTCATTGTTGTCAATACAGTCAGTTAGATCTAATGATGCAATGGACAGGCAGTTCAAGTCACTCAGATGCAGAGGATAAAGTTTAAAATTTAGTCAGATCATGAGTCCTTAAATGATAGATGCAAAAAGAAAACATAATTCGAATGAGAAGAAGATCTTGAACCTGAGATGTCAAGAAGCGAAAAGGTTTTTTGTGAAAACCAAGGCAATCAGAATAAAAAGTTTTATTTAAAACCATGGATAACAGATTTGAAATGGGTTTTTCTTAAAACCCAAGTTGGCTCTTCGTTTCGTTGAAAAAGATGCCCCGTGATAAAGATATTTAATTTTAAATATTTATTTTAAATTTTAAAGGTTTTTTGTGAAAACCAAGGATCAAAATAAAAAGTTTTATTTAAAACCATGGATAACAGATTTGAAATGGGTTTTTCTTAAAACCCAAGTTGGCTCTTCGTTTCGTTGAAAAAGATGCCCCGGTGATGAAGATATTTAATTTTAAATATTTAGTTTAAATTTTATTTTATTTAAAATTTAAATTAAAATATTAAATTAAATTAAAAGGGCCGACATGTTACTATTTCACGGCAATAAGCTACAGGAAAGTGACGAAGGTGGAAGAAGTGTTTGAGGCCGACAAAGTTAAATCTGGGCCGACGGATTTTAGGGTTTGGCAGTTGACAAATTCTAGGGTTTCTCAACCGACGTTCTTTTAGGGTTTGTTCCTAAAACTTCTTCTATAAAAGCAAGGGTACTTCGAGTTTGAAAAGTGGGGTGTAAAGATAAAGTGCGAATGCGAGCATAGTGTTTGTGAAAGTGAAGTTCGTGTTGAGCAGAGAGCAGAATGTGAAATGACACAGAGTGTGCGAAGCGTGTGCAGAGAAAGCAGAGTGTGCAGAGAAGCGCGAAGGGCAAAGTTGATTGCAAAGTCTAGTCATAGCAAGGCAACAGAACTATGTGAAGTGATTGTGCAAGAGAGAGCAGAGTGCACAGAGATTGCAAAGGTGATGTAGACCAGTTAGAGTCTTGCAATAACAAAGGTATATGTCAAACATTTTTTATTCAATATTGAAGTCCAGTTGGTGCTGGCAAATTAAGGGGTTGGTGCCTCTTTCCAGTTGGTGCTGGTAAACAATTTGTCCAGTTGGTGCTGGAAAATTAAGGGGTTGGTGCCTCTTTCCAGTAGGTGCTGGTAAAATAGGAGTTGGTGCTCCATTCTGTTGAAGCAGATAAAGTTAAGGGGTTGGTGCTCCTTCCAGTTGGTGCTGGTAAAGGATTATGTAAAGTTGTAGCTTTGCATTGACTGGATTTGGATGGTAGTCCAAGCAGTCTTTTTGAGGAGTAGCCACATTGGTGAACCTCGTTAAAATGTTGTGTTATGTGTGATGCTTTCTTGATGCATTTAGTATCTCTTTTATCTAGCTTTAAACTACTGCTAGTTTTATAATCTAATTGTTTTAGAAGTTTTTAAAGAACACACTGATTCACCCCCTCTCAGTGTCATTGTGATTACAACAAGGCCAATACTCTGATGGAGATGGTGGTGTGCCAGCGTGATCCCAATCAATAGCCTCTATGTCTAGATGCAATAATCATGTTGGATTGGCTGGATCATGGATGGGGGCGGTTAATTCAATGGAGATCATGTTTATGAGATGATGGTAACCTCCATTATTGTAGGTGTGACATCTCTAACATTCTAGATGCTCTTTGTGCTTTGGATCTGGCTCTGGAGGCATTGGCACAAAGGGATCAGCCCTATGCGCAGACCTACAAATAGGGTCTACCCTAGGCACTGATGGTTTGATAGGGTCTCCAAGTGAAAGATGCTCTCTGTATTCTTGGAGTGGCGGGTGCAGTAATTGCTATAACTGTGCCGGGTTGAAATGCCACCTATGTCTTGGACCTATGTGTAAGTGTTCAAACATGTCATCTATGTCCAAAGGATATTGTTGTTGTCCCCCCCCCCCTTGCCTCTTGAGGTAGCCTATGCTCACTGGGATCATTCAATGGGAACATCATCAGGAAGCTTTCCTGATCATCATTCATTGGATATTCATGTGAATGATCGTACTCCGACTCATCTTCAGAAGACCCTTCATGGTCTTGTCCATCTTCCCCTTATGGGTGAGTCCATGAGGTTTCTCCTTGTTCGGCCGTAGGGAAAGGGTTGTTGAGGTCAACAAGGTTATTTGTTTGTAATGGGAAATAATCCCCCAGTGTATAAGTTGTATTTGGATTGGCATATGGATCTGATGCCAACCCATCCTTGTTGCCTATCCCTAGGCCTTGCATGTTTTCAACCAAGATGTCGAGGGGCAAAGGGTGATTAAACCCTACTCCTAACTTGTCATAAGGCATTTGGTATCTTGGTTGGCATAAAACATGCATTCCTTGTTCATACTTGCCTAACCCATATCCATGCCAATTGCATTGGCTAAGATATCGTAATGCAAAGTCTAGGTTAGCCAAATAATTGACATCTTCCACAAAGGGATCTTCATCTTCCTCTTCTTGTCGGGAAGGTTCAACGCCATGATCCAGGCCCCCAAAAATAAAATTTGTCTGATTAGGTGGGTAGCCTAAAGGAACCACAGAGCCTATGGGGATTCGAGGTCTTCCCATGTCTTGCATAGACTAAAAGTGTGGGTGTTGCAACAACATTGCGCACTATATACTCCCCCATGCCCGTGTTAGACATCTCAATAGTAATCGTTGGTGATTGAGGGGAAGCGAATGGGAGTTCTCCTTGAGTCCACTCCATGTGGGGTGAACTAGGCGTCTCAACTTCCATTCTATTAGGCGTCTCTTCTGTAGAGATGTTGGAGACTAGAGGTGGTTCCGCTTCCAGGGGCTTCTTTCCTTTGTCCATTGGTGTGGCCATCGTAGGTGGCGTCATTATGGGAGGACCGGATGAAGAAGATGAACCCACCTGGGGATTTGATTGATTTGGTGAAGGATATTCTTGCTTAGTCAAACCCCTCTTAGATGGATTTAACTAGAAATCCATGTGCATTGAAGGAAGGGTCGACTGCGGCATGATTTGCACTGAATTGCAGTATTTAAAAGGTTCCAAATCTGTAGGGACCACGTGCACTTGTCCTTCAAATGTATACTTTAAACATTGATGAGCAATTGAAGGGACACACTTCATATCCCGGATCCAAGGCCGCCCAAGCAAGATATTATAAGCCATCTCACCTTCCAAAATGTGGCACAACGTATGAATGGTCTTTTGTCCCACTTGTATGGGCAGGACAATTGTGCCAACTGTCGAGCATATCGCATCATTAAATGCTCGAAGAGTATAAGTGGAAGGTGCAATGTGAGAGGCTAGCAGTTTCAAATGTTTCAATGCGAAAGTTGTAATAATGTTACTGGATGAACCAGTGTCTACCAACACCCGCTTGTATGGAGTCCTATTGACCCACGCAATAACGTGCAGGGGTGGATCCGCTACATCTCCAGTCACCATTTTTAACTCATCTTCCCTAAAGGTGATGATCGGTTCAGTACACTGTTTGACATGCCCCACAAAATTGTTGAACGAATTCGCTTCGTGGGGTTGCAACTCAATTGCCTTTAATATCTCCATAAGAGCTTCCCGATGGGGCACCGATTGTTGAATAAGCTCATAAATGGAGAGCCTAGCCGATGTGGTCCTGTAGACTTTGAGTAAGTCTAGTTCGAATCATGGCCATTGGTCTAGGCAGGGGCAACTGTGTAGGGGATTCGTTGAGGTTGTGACATGGATGGAACTTCCCTAGTGGGCGTCACGGGGGCAGCCCCTGGGTGTCTCTTGTTTCTTGTCACAATGCTAATCATCCCAACATACCCCTCCATGGGGCAATTCTGTTGCACTTCGTTAACATGAAGAGGTTTTGCTTGTGCATCATGTGTGGGTAAAGGATCTTTGAAAACACCCATTTGTTGGTTGTTGGGTGCGATGGGGTTATCCACTACCAATGTGTTATTGTCAATGAGGTCTTGCACTAAACCTTTAAACGTCCAACAGACATTAAGGTCATGCCCTTTCCTTCTATGGAATCTATAGTAAATATCCTCTTTGTAGCCCTTAGGCTTTGGCGCATTAGGATCAATTATTGGAATATCTGGTAGATTAATTAAGTTTGTCACTGACAAACGGTCAAACAAGGAGTCCCTAGACTTAGTGTATGGTGTAAATTGTCGCTTGGGGTGACACTGCTGATTTTGATCCTGCTTTTTGTTATCTTTCTCATAATTATTGTGAGGCACCACCTAATAATTAGCCTTTGGAGGCTGTGTTTCTTGGGCAGGAATAGGGGCATTAATAGCAACTTGATTGACCACGATGGGTTTCTGTTGCATATTCCCTATTTTGGTGCTCTTGTTCCACTCTTTTTTCTTAGGCTTGGCAATCTTGCCATCCTGTATCTTGATCTCTTCGATACGTCTAGCTTGCACCAGAGCTTCTTCTAAAGTGGCGTATTACTATAGTTGCAATAGCACAAATATCAATCGCAAATAGCTCTTTGTGAACATTTGGGTTAGGTCGGACATAGGAGGGAGGTAGGACAACTTTGAAAGCACTGTCCTCCATAAATTCCCATATGCTACCATAGACTCCTCCTCATACTGTTTGAGGCTAGCTAGATCACTGAGTGATGCCTTTTTCTTTTTTTTGAAGGAGAAGCATTCTAAGAACGCATCCACTAGTTGATCCAAGTTGTAGATGCTATGCTTTGGTAGATGGGTAAACTAATCCGAGGTAGATCCTACGAATGTGGTTATGAATGTTCTCAATAGCAATGCATCATTGTCTTGTATACCAAAGCATTGGCTCAAAAATCATGTCACATGCTCTTGAGCATCCTCATCCCCTTTAAAGAGTGCCAAGCGAGGCGACTTTAAATGTTCGAGGTATGGAGGTGTTGGCACTGATGGATGCATCGGATGACTACAGAGTTGGCATAAGGTAGGCTTTTGGGGCCTAGCAGTCTTGAGTTTCATAGTCTCTAAGCGTTCTAACAACACTTTGTATGCATCGAAGGACATAATCTCCTCCTCCTTGGTTTGTTCCCGTTGTGGGTTGCGGGGAACTTGAGGCCTTTGGATGGATAAATGGGTAGCCTCCCTTCTGCCTTGATAGGGCATTTTAGCCTGCTCTTCTTCTTGGTAATAATCCTCATAATCTTCTTGAGGAGTGTTTGGCCTAGGCTTGTAAACATGGACGGGTGCCCACGAAGGATGCCCATCACGGTTGCGGGGAATGACATCCCGCTCAGGTCTAAGAGGTCTTGGAGGTAGTGCTTGCTAAAGTTGCAGGGACCTGTCTCACACTAAGGGGTTGTGCCTCACATACATATCAGATTGTTGTGCATGAGGGACTGGGGCCTTCTCAGGTGCATTGTTGTGAAGCAATTCAGCTGTCTGACGTTGAATGCGCTCTTGATCAAGGCGACACAAATGTTCTAATTCTTGTTGTTCTTGCCTAAGCCACATGATTTGTGCTTGGCGAGCGGCTAGTTGTGCAAATGCCAAGTCATTTTGTTCTTTCGTCTCTTGTTTAATAGGCCTAGATGTCTCTCCTACATATCTGTTTCGATCATGGTGCTCCGAGACCCCTATGTGTTGCTTCCCTCTGTCGAGGTTGGCCGCATTCACTCGAGGCACTGGTCTCAATGAGCGATCTTGATATAAAGTAGGTGCAGACGTGCATCGTTTCTGGACTGGATACTATTCTTGAGGAATATAGTGATCCTCCTAACTCTCTCTGTGATATGCATAAAAAGTGTGGGCAAAATTGTCTTGCCCTGTCGAGAGAACCTGATGTTCTGGATATGGTCTACTGTGTCCGACATTAATCGAGGGTAAATTAGGAACCACAAAATCATATGGTTCTTCCTTTTGGACCCTTTGTTGTTCTAGAGCAGTACACAATGCTTCATCACTAGGCCACCCAAAATGAACTTCCAAAGGAGGCCTCGTGCTTAGACCAGGTGGTATATATAGGTTATTTTCTTGAAAATATTCTTTTTGCTCATGAGTTCCCCTTAGAGAGGGGGTTCTAAAGTCTCATCTATTGATGGCCTGAATTGGAGAGCCCCTCAAGGAGGTGCCTCTAAAACCATGTTCTATGACTGTATGGGTTGGAGTGCCCCTCAAGGAGGGGCCTCTAGAGCCATGTTCTGCATGGTGTGAACTAACTAGTGTACCCTGCCGTCGAGGCAGGATGGCTAAGTCTTCAAGGCTATATCGAAGATGATTTGTCTCTCTTGGTGCATTTTCTATAGCTTCTACTCGTGATTGGGCTTGGCTACGAGTATTCACCATGGTAATGCTAACCTAAAAATGCAAAAATTCTTTTTATGATTTTCTTTTTATGATTTTTTTGTCTAAACAAAAAATAGCATACACACATAAGTAATGATTATCTCTTTTAAAGATTAATAGTGTGCCCTAAATCCAGTTTAGTGTGTTTTGTTGTTTGTTTTGTTTTTTAAAATTTTTGTGAAGCGTTTAAATGCAATTATGAAGGCTCTTATGACTCCCAAAATGGTCGCCCCTTCAATATACCATTGTCGGACCGATATACCAACCTCTCTATATACCCACCCTTACGTGAGGGAGACTATAGGTACGTGAGAGCAGATGATACATGGAACATAGGCGGTATGGAAGGGGAATCGCTCTGTTTATGACACCTACCATAGAAGACTTATCCTCGCATTCTGGGAATCACCCCAAGCTACACTCGGTCAGCTTTCATCAGGATTTACGTCTAGCAACAGTCACGATCGAGGTAATGGATGCAATATCTCAAGCCAAAGTGATAATGTAATCCACCTTTGGTCTTGCTCAAGGGTTGGGGTTTTACGACCAACGCTTTGGTTTAAAATACCACATGATGTGTGGGGTTCATTTTACTTTGCAAAAATTGAAACAGGCAAACGAAAAAGAAATCTTTCCCTAAGCCATACAAAACCAAAAACCAAAAAACAAAAAAATAGAAATTTGACAGAAGCTTTAAAAAAAACCCTACCTCTTCTCTGCCTAATAGGATGTTTCTGATTTGCTCTAAAAATTGCACAGAATTATACTCGTCCCTGGGTGAGGCAAATATCAGAACAGTAATCGTTCCAAGGTGAAACGAATAGTTTATTCATCTCGGGGTGAAACGAATACCAATTCTGTAATCGTCACTTGCAGAGACGAATAACAGTCTTATGTTGAAAAATAGGTAAAAAAATAAGCAATTTTAGATTAGTAATTTAACCAAAAAAAAAAACAAAGGACAGAGGTCCCACCGTGATCGCCATTGAAAGCACGAGATTCCGAAAACAAAAAGGATAAACTAAAAATGCAATGTAAATGAAACTAAAATAACACTTAAATCCTATGTTATTGAAAAATGCATAAAAAGAAAGAACATGAACACAAGATATTAAAGCAATATAAAAATCGGCCCTTTTATTGATATGCTTTTCAAATTTGTGTTACAATGCGTCTTCTTCCTTTTTATGGGATAGGAGCGTTAAATGTTGGTCTTTTACAACTTGTTTCAGAATTCCTTCTTCCGCGTGCCCACATGTAAGATGGGCGAACCAAAACGTTGTCGCCGCTTGCATTGATAAAGGTCGATTCCTCGTTGCTCCTCTAATGCTGCAAATTTGCGTTCAAAGAAACAAACAAAGAATCAATAGCACTTGTGTATGAAAAATAAAAGATAAATCTAACGATGGTTAAAATGAATCTAAATAAACTGAAAACTTGACAAAAGCATAAACATGAAACTAGCTAAATACTATAAAAGAAAGTCACCAAAAGCAATAAAGCGGGGGGTGCCCGAAGGCAAACCACCCACGGGTGAAACTTTGCTTCGACACCAATCCGCTTAGGATGGGTTCGAAACTTGATGTGATGTGTTGTCGGAAAATTGGTTGGATATTGTGGTCAGAAAAATAGGGGTTGGGTCTTGATTCGTGCCTTCAAAAGTCACCCAATAACCTCTCTTTCGATTAAGAGATTATGGATGTTGAAAACACAAATCACAAGTGAATTAGCAGCACTTTGTCGCTCAAAATTCTCCTTCTCTGTATATCTTTTGGGTGAGGAAACTCACCATTTTATAGACCCAAGGGGTCTCTTTGAATTAACATGCAAAAGTGTTTCTTTGCATGAATGCTTTTTTTGTGAATAAAAGACTTCTTCTTGATCAAGGGATTCTTAACTGCCTCTGTGCATGTCTTTGTATATTTTAGAAAAGCTCACTCTCATTCCCATGTAGTGAAGGGAACGTCAATTGGCAGATATGAGTTGTCAAAAGAACTCACTCGCACTCCTATGTCATGCAGGAAAAGCTAAGTGGCAGTTCTGAGTTGTCATACGCCGAGATCTGACTTTTTGTTGGTCAAACTTGGCATTCATCCCACCTCGAAGTGAGTGCTAATAATCGTCTCTAGGTGAGATGAGTATCAATCCACACTCGTCCCTAGGTAGGACGAGTACAAATCCACACTCATCCCTGGGTGGGACGAATAAGCAGCTGAGTGTCTAAAACATGCCAAATTGATTTTTGACTTGCAAAACTGCTATGCGAGTGGTTAGAACCACTGTTTAACCTCTGGGGGCTGCCCTGGGGGTTGTGTGTGTTAGTGCGATCAGTTCTTGGTGTCACATAATCAGATTGGTGCTGTTTTGGTGTCTATAGGTTTAGATAAGGGTGTAAAGTTGCATAGTGGACCCTGTGGGAACATGCCACAATATTATTATAGTTGAGGTGGGGCAGACGTATTAGATTGGAGCACTTGCAGTTGCGGTGTATAGGGTGGAGGAGTCGGTACTAGTGCTAGGGTAGCAGCTATGACTTGGTTGGTTTGTAGTGGTTGTGGCTAAGGTTGATTAGGTGTAGGTCTATTAAAGTGGAAGTTGGAGTTATAGTTGGTTTTAGCTCTCAACTTAATCTTCCCAGATTGCACCTTAATATATTCGATTACTTTTTCTTGTGATATAACATCTTCAAAAGTATGACTTTGGTGAAGTTGGAGGGATGTGGAAATGTGTTTGTGGCAGCTCTAGGAAAATAGAATCACAAGCTCTGAGGGGGGGAGGCTATGGGTGATATAATCAATGATCACTCTCCATCTGGCAACAAACTTAGTAATGGGTTCATCGTCCGACTGTCATAAGGCGTAGACATAAAAAAATGTGGTCTTTTTCTTGATGTTAATGGAAAATTTATCTAAGAAGGAATTGACCAGCTGTTCAAAGGTGTACAGGCTATAGCATATTGTACCAATCCAATGTTGGCCTAGCGAGGGACAGGGAGAAGGTATGCAACATAATAGGGTTACTACTATGAAGCTGGTAATAGGACGAGTGGTAGTTGCTCACATGTTCTCTGTGATCTTCCTTACCTCTATACTTATCAAATTTTGGTATTTTGAAGTGATAGGGATAAGGAGGGATAGGGACTGATGGATGCACTTTCTCATTGCATAGTTCATCATAGCAAGGTTTTTGTGGCTCGTAGCTAGAGGTGCGTAGGTTCAACATTTTGACTTCATCTTACAAGAGTTGAATTTTAGGTGTCATAGGAGTTGAGGGTTGAGCTATGGTAGGCTAACCTTGTGGATGTGGTGGATATTGGTATTTTTGTTCTTCACAATACTATGGGGAATACTGTTGTGCCTGATCATGATAAGATAGGTACTAGGCGACATGTGTTGTCATGTATATGGATACGTTAGGTTGTGGGGTAGGTGTCTATTGAGGATAATAATATTGTGACTGGGTAACATGCTGTTGTGGCATGGGTACTTGTTGGTTTGGAGCCTACTATACTGGTTGCACTATGGGTGGTGATAACCAAACTGGAGGAGGCATAAAGAAGCTAGGTGTAGCTGGTGGTAGGGTAGGTGTCAGTGGGGTGGTCGAGATGAGGTATCAAAAGATGGGATCTATCTCTACCCTGGAGGGTAGGAAGTAGGGAAGCTAAACTATGTGGAATAATTTGGTTGAGTAGGTGCATAAGCTACTGGTGTTGCTCCATAGGTAGGATGGATATGGGTAGTGGGAAATTGAAAAGGAATAGGTGGTGGTCTCCTAAAAGTCATCGTAGGCAAAGGTGGCTCCAAGGGTTGGGCGTCATACACTCTGGATACCTAGGAGATATGCAGGAAAGCTATTGAAAAGGTGGGATAAGCTGCTAAGGTAGGAGCTTGGGTTGAGGGGAAAGTGTAGGTGTAAACTCCTACTTGGGTTTGCACCTCTTGCTCCTAAAGAGGCTATTAGGAGGTACCCTTAGATATGGTGAAGAATTAATCTTATGAAAAGGATGGTTGGTGTAGCACCCTAAAATTGGCGCAGTGAAATTGTAATAATTACATTCATCCTAGTAAATAATTTAAATTCAAATTTTAACCTCCCAAACCGCCCGTTAACCGTCGGGTAATCCGTTTCCCCTTTTTCCATGCCATTTTTAGAGGTTGTTTTGACCGTTTGACGATATCGTCGCCGATCAGACGATATCGCCCCAGATCTGACGATTTCGTCTGGGCTAGGACGTCCAGACGATCTTGTCGCAAAACTGATTTTGCACAATTAGCTTCTGTTCCAACGGGTCTCTAATCCGGGCAGAAGCGTGTCTGCGCCGTTAGGGACCCTCCCCCATTGGAGATCTCCCAAATAGGGATGATCTCCAACCTCCTAACTACTCCCCTAAGCCTATTTAATCCTTAGGACCTTCCCTTCCCAACCCCTGGCTGAATTTCCCTGTAACTTGATTTTGCGTGCATTAGAATACCTAGAGCATCATTTTGCATTTGTTATTTTGAAGTTTTCTTGCAGGGACCTCATTGATTTTCAGCCGGAGCAAGCTCAGATCGTCGCAGACGATCTCGTTCAAATCTCGGACGATCCTGTCACAATTCGAGATGATTTCATTGCTTCCAGATGATTTCGACTGCAATCTGCATTGGGGGCAATCAATGCCCAGAGTTTGCGCTTTCTCTTATACCTTTTGCTGTTTTATTCTGCATTTAAGTTAGTTTTTTCCTTATTTCTTACTATTTTGCATTTGGAGTTCACCCATATAGTTTAGGTTGCATGATAAGATCATAATTTCTCATTAGAATATCATAATTTGTTTGAATTTCTATTCATAACTATTGTTTAGTATTCATATTGTCATTTTGTGTTGTTTTCCTCTGTTATCACAGTGGCATTCTTTGTATTTTGCATTTGTTTTTCTGTTTGCAGGTCTCTGACGAATTCGTCTGACGAATTCGTCAGATCTCAGACGATCTTGTCTGATCTCAGACGATCATGTCAAATCGTAGGCGATCCTGACTGCTTCAAACATCAGAATCTCCATCAGACATCCGGATCAGGTATTCTTCTTTTATTTCTCTATTTTTTGTCTTAATTTTGTTTTTTGCATTCATTAAATCTGCACTTTCATATAGATTAATTTAGATTCATTTGGCCAAACCTAGGATATGAATGCTTAAGGCTAAAAATGAACACATAAAAACACATTCCAAACCTAGGCGTGGAAACTGCCATTAAATGTTTCCTGGTGAACCCACCATCCGTCGAAAAATCATCAAAATACACCTCCCTTGAGAGGCGGGACCTTCGCAAGTCCTCTCAGTCCGAGGTACCGCGACATCCTTTTCCCATCCTCCTTCCGGGCACGGATCCTATAGCCTGAAGGTAAGGATGCAAAAAATTTGGAGCGATACATTTTGGTGAACCCGACGTGAATGCATTATAAACCTTTTGAAAACAAAAACAAAGAAAAAAATAGAACAACTAAGACATAGATGCATTTTAAATCATTTAAGTTTAATATCATGTTTAGATGGTAGCTCCTAAGAAAATATTAGCAGTTACTATAAATGTAGAAAACCAATTGGCAGCCATAGAAGTCAATTCTGTACTTAGTGTGCCTGAAACAGATAGAAATCAACTCTTGTGGGACGAACTTGATAGGAGACTTAGTGTCATTTCATCTAGGTCAACAGAACTTAAACAAATCAAGAGGCTAGTCCTAGATAGAATCCTGGATCCTCATCAACTAGTCTTTTATCATGAACTTCAGAGAGCCTGCCATAGATGGTTAGCTTATAGGAGAGCTCTTGTATCTTCAGAATTGTTCACCTTCGAGGAATACCTCGAGAACGCAGCCATTGTACACCAGTTCCTAGGTTGTGTAGAAGACCAAGAGGTTGTTCTTACAGATAGGGAAAGATGGAATAGAGTTCCTCGAGCTATGTTATATCGAGAGTATTGCCACGAGCTTTACTTCTATCAACCAACATCTGAGACAGATAATATCACTATAGCTCTTTTCATTAAATTTTTAAAAGAAAACTTTCAATTTGAAGAAGAACACTTCATGACTCCTGAACAACTCGAGCCTATTAATGATATTTATAAATTGTTTATAGAAAACTAGATTATTACTTTCAGTCTTATTTCTTGCATTTATTTGTGTTATTTGTTGTCTTTACAATATTATTTCAAAAAAAAAAAAATAAAAAAAAACTAAAAAACATAGCAAAAACTTAAACATTTCATTTCAAATATTGTAGTAGGTATATAGTAAATATATACCTCTTAATCTTGTTGCATATATATATATATATATATATTTTTTTATATATATATATATATATATATATATTTGCTCAAATCAAAATTAAAGCACCATGCCTAAACTTAGGAATGGTAAAGAAACTTTAGGAGAAGAAGAAGATTGGTTACAAGATACAACTAGAGACCCAAATGTCCTTCCTGGAGATCCAATTCCGGAAGGAAAAACTCTAGATCAATCAGAACATGACCTAGGTGAAGATAATGAACAAGAAGGAAGTGTTAAAGAGGATGGATCCTCATCCCCTAGAGTAGCTCCAGATGGAACTATTGCTTTTGACAACATAGATCATTTCAAGAAATTTCTTGATGATAACATTGACGCCCTTAATGTGGCAGTTCGTATTGATAAAGGGCAAATTAGTAACACTCAAGCAGCCATGGAATATATGTATGATGTGCGCACTAATCCCTTGTCTTTCATTGACCAAGAAAGTGACAAGGCTGGGCCATCCAATACAGACATGGTCACTATGATTCAAAACATGTCAAAACAACAAGTTACCCAACCTCCTAAGGAACCTGTTATTCAACCTAAAATCATTCCCACACAAAAGAAACCTTCCTTCACTACTTTATTTCGCCAAACTATTGAGCAATATGCTTCAAGTAAACAAAAACCTAAAACGAAGCCAAATACCAATTTTCAACAATCTGGAATACATCATAATACAACTTCAAAGTTCCTTCATAACACTTTTCCTACCAACAATTTACACAATAGTAACATGGCATCTAATCTTCATGTCCCTCCATCATATGCCCATAAAACCCATGTCAATGCCCTACCAAACCAATATGGGGGGCAAACTAGTAATCTGGAAGCCATGGTGAAACAATTAGCTTCGCGTATGGACCAGATAGATCCCTACCGTCCCTCGTATAATTATCGAGAGATATGTAGTCAACCTTTGGATCCCATAGTTGTAGCTCAACCATACCCTAAGCATTTTCCCATGCCTATCTTGCCTATATATAAAGGAACCGAAGATCCCATAGAGCATCTTCGCATGTTTAGGATAGCATGTCATGATATATCACATGATGACTTGCTATTACTAAAAATGTTCCCAAAAAGTTTAGGTGGAATGGCATTAGAGTGGTACTATCAATTGCCCACTCATTCTTTGAGAAACTTTGAAGAAACATCTGAATCATTTGTCCATCAATTTAGTGCCTACATCGAGAGGCATGTAACCATTAAAGATTTATACAACTTAAAACAAGACAAAGATGAATGTTTTGCCGATTTCTTAGCTAGATGGAGGCAATTGATAGGAAAACTGCACTTTGTGCTACCTTATAGGGAAATGTTGGACATTTTTATCAATAATTTACAAGAACAAATATCTTATGAGCTATCAATCGCTACTTTAACTACCTTCGATCAAGCTATAGATTTAGCTCGAAGAGTAGAAGATGCCCTCATTAGGAGAGGCCAACTTAGGAAGAAGGATGATGAGAAAACATCCAGAAATCAATATAAAAACAAACAAGTTGTCGGTGATGGAGTCACTGATAGCAGAAATGTTGCTAATATCAATGCAACGAAGACAACAAAAAAATTTATATTAAAACCTCTTGATAAGCCTCCTCGAGAATTTACTAGATTAAATCAACCCTTATCAACTATTTTACCTCAATTACTCGAAAGAGGTTTGATCCAATTACCAACTATCCGAGAACCTGATCCAACTATACCCGGATACGTAGCTGACTTACACCGTGATTTCCATAGAGGACCTGGACACTCTACCAATGCTTGTAAAAGGTTGAAACATAAAATACAGGATTTGATTGATAATAATGAAATGGAAGTGCAAGCCTTCCAACCTAAACAAAACCCTCCTAATAATACTCAAAAGACCATTCCCCAAAATCAAAATCAAAATGCTAATCAAACATTAGACATATTTCAACACCCTTTACCAAGACATGGTAAAGAGGTAGCCAATCAAATCGAACATCATAATGTTCCTCCTCCTACCCGATATGTAGGAACCATTAGCGGACAATTACCTATTCAGGATCCTCAAATATTTGACACAACCTTATCCCTGGTTACGACCAGGCCCTTACATAATTTTCAAACTTCTGATTCTAGTGATATAGAATCAGATAGTGAAAGTGAACTAGACATTACTTCAAACCAATCGAATAGTTCTAAAAATGAATCAGATCCTATTCAACCCATCACAGATGCCATGGTTCCAGAAGAACCATTTCCTAGAAGAGTTACTACTCGACCCTCTTCTAATCAATTCCTTCCTAATGAACAAGCCATAAATGCTAGACCGAGGCCAGTTCAACGTCCTCAATATAACATTGTAGGTACCATTGGAGTCGTTACCCGACAACAGGCTCAAAATTCTCAACAAGAATCAAATCAGAATGATGGATCGGCTCCATTTGTTTTGAAAAATCCCAATAAAGGGAATCATGCTCCTAATGTTCAACCTAAACCCCCTTACAATATTAATGAGCAATTGTCCAATACTACAGCCAAAATTTCCCTTTTGGATTTATTAAGATCTTCTCCTACCCATAGGGATGAGTTGATGCTTACATTAAGCCAAATGATGGTACCTCAAAACATTCAACCTGAAGCTATGGCCAATACTATCATCACTCGAGAGGTTGATTGTATTGACTTTCGGGATAAAGATATCCCACAACACAGTTTACATAAGGACAATCCCTTATACATTACTGCTCTAATTGGAGATGTAGTTGTCAAACGAGTCTTGATTGATAATGGCTCATCTCTAAACATTTGCACTTTTGACTTCTACCAAAGATTTGGCTTTAGAAGTGATGAAATGAAGAAAACGGATATGATTATCAAAGCTTTCAATGACGAAACACAAGAAACGTGTGGAGTTATTACCATCCCCTTGCAAGTTGGTCCTAGAACCCTAGAAACAACCGTGTTTATTGTACATTGCCCAACATCGTACAATATACTTTTGGGTCACCCTTGGATCAATGCGATGCGAGCTGTCCCATCAACTTTACACCAATGTGTTAAATTCGAATTTAAAAATCAGTTGGTCACTATCCATGGTGACCCTAGACCCTTTGATATGTGTGCTTTGGCAGAACCTGTTGGAGTGCAATTTTGCCCCGCTCTGTCATCCACACATCCTAGTTCTTATTTTTCATCTAAAAGTGTGAAACACACACCCATAACTTCACCTATTTCCCCTCCATTAATTTCATCCTCCTATATAGATCAACAATCCTCTACACAAATCACTCTAGAACCTCAAAAAGATCTTAAATCTACAACCAATCCTTCAAGTTCTATCCCTATAATTTCGAAACCCATAGAAACAACTATCATACCTTCCACATCTCAAGATATAGGAAATAATCCTTCTACATCTTATGCCCTTTCCGATGAACTTTTACCAGATTTATCCACAACCTTAATATCAGAAAAGACAAATGCTTTCATGCGAGATTCAATTCTTTTAAATAACTTGCCGCCATCTCCTCGTACTTTGGGCCTCCCACAACCTATGGGAAGTACTTACCAAGTCGGGAGTTGTGCCTTCATTTATAAAGGATATGACTGGGAAGAATCCCTCGGAATATCAAAACTCATCATGAGGGATACGCTCGGTGTTATTTTACCAATGAATATATTAAAGCTAAACCCATGATGCTTAAAATGGGATATAAAGGGAAAGGCTTGGGACCTTTCCAAAATGGCATGAAAGAACCTTTCGAGGTAGAACCGTGGCCTGCCTGCTGTGGTGTGGGCCTATTTCCTAGTAAGGGTCAACCCTTTCCTTTTGAAGATGATGATCATCTCATATGTTATCAAGATTATTTGGATAGGCATGTTGATTTGCCTCTTAAAAATCAGTCATTTTCATGTAACATGCTATCCATAGCTTATCCTGAAATGATTGCTGACCCTGATGAAGAGTTGGAAGGAGATATCTTCCATGATGTCTCCGTTGAAGAGATGTTACACAATGGATTTTATTTTGATGGTTCTATACCAACTATAGCCCAACTTGAGACTACTAATCCTCAGGATGAATTATCCAAATTAACCTTACAAGAATTACAAGAATTGGGTGTTTCACCCGCCCCACCTAATTTTGAAAGAGATCTACACATGGAGGTAGAAAACGTCATTAAAATTAATATTGGAACTGAGGATAATCCTCACATAATCAATATTGGATCCGAATTAAGTCAAGAAAAACAAGAACAATACATTGCATTCCTTAAAGAGTATGAAGATGTTTTCGCTTGGACATATGAAGATATGCCAGGTCTAGACCCTTCTGTAGTCATGCATCATCTAGTGGTCCATCCGGATGCTAAACCTGTTAAACAAAAACTTAGAAAAATGCATCCCAAAGTGGCTCTGCTAGTCAAAGGGGAGTTAGAAAAACTCTTGAATGTTGTTTTTATACAAGCTATTGATTATGTTGAATGGATCTCAAATGTAGTTCCAGTCACCAAGAAAGAAGCTACCAAAGTTAGGGTTTGCACAGATTTTAGAGATATTAACGCTGCATGCCCTAAAGATGACTTTCCTCTTCCAAACATGGATCAAATCATTGACTTCACTGTCGAGAGTGGGATGATGTCCTTAATGGATGGATTCTCCGGTTATAATCAGATCAGGATAGCTCCTGAAGATCAGGCTAAAACAGCCTTTATTACCCCCTGGGGTACTTTTTGTTGGAAAGTGATGCCATTTGGCTTAAAGAACGCAGGTGCAACCTATCAACGAGCTATGACCTATATTTTTCATGATATGATGCATGATATCCTACATGATTATGTAGATGATATTATAGCTCACTCTATTTTGCAAGATAATCATTTAGACGATTTGAGAAAAGTTTTTAATCGATTACGAGAATATCTTATTCGATTAAATCCAACAAAATGCATATTCGGAGTTAAGTCCGGCAAACTATTAGGGGTTTTAGTTTCTTTACGTGGTATCGAAATCGACCCTCTCAAAATTGCGGCTATCACTGATATGCCCGCACCTACTAATATATCTGAGTTACGAAGTTTACAAGGTAAGCTTCAAGCTATCCGTCGCTTCATCGATAAGTCGGCGGACAAAACCGGTCCCTTTCTTAAACTCCTTAAGAAGGATGTCCCTTTTAATTGGGACAACGAATGTAGAGAAGCTTTTGAACTTCTCAAACAATACCTCCTTAATCCACCTGTGCTTTCACCGCCTAAACATGATCGCCCATTTCTCCTATATATTTCAGCTTCGATTCTCGCCTTAGGGGCTATGTTAGCTCAGCTTGATGATGAAAAGAGAGAACGTGCTAATTATTATATTAGCCGAACCTTCATCAGTTATGAAACCCGCTACACAGCATTAGAAAAACTATGTCTAGCAGTCATTTTTGCTACGCAAAAATTATGACATTATATGCTTAGTCAAAAAACTTATGTCATTGCTAAATACGATCCCTTAAGGTATCTCATGAGTCGACCTTATTTATCGGGTCGCACAACCAAGTGGGTTCTTGCTCTAAGCGAGTTTGATCTCACATTCATAGGACAGAAGTCTGTTAAGGGTCAAATCATAGCAGATCAATTAGCTGCTGCACCCTTAGCGTCTACCCATCCCCTCATCATCGAGTTTTCGGATGAATGCCTTCAATTAGAGGCAGACCATACTGAACAATGGTCCTTATACTTTGATGGAGCCCGATGCATGAGTGGGGCTGGTGCGGGTATTATTTTAATATCCCCGCAAAAACATCTTATTCCTCTGTCCTTCAAATTGACATTTGCTTGCACCAACAATACTGTTGAGTATGAAGCTCTAATCCTTGGATTACGAGCTGCCCTGGCGCTAAAAATTAAACATCTGTTAGTTTTTGGTGATTCTCAACTGGTTATAAACCAAATTAATGAAGTTTATCAGACCAGAGATGATAAACTGTGCCCATATAAGGCCTATGTTTTACAATTAATGTCTCTATTTGATCAAGTTACCTTGGAAGCTATTCCTCGAACTAGCAACCGTGCAATTGATGCTATGGCCGCAACTGCATCTCTCCTGCCCTTGGAGTTAGATGACGAATATGCCACTATCATTATTCGTCGACTCCAGGAACCCGCTTCAAATAAATCATGCTCGGAGCCTTTGGATGTGTTTCTAATCAATGAAACTACTCCTAAACCTTGGTATACGGACATATTTGATTTTCTCCAAAATGGGACTTTCCCTGCCAATTCTAATAGCAACCAACGTCGGTTATTACGTAGACGAGCAAGTCGATTTGTAATAATTGGCAATACTTTGTATAGGAGATCTTTTGAAGGTATCCTATTAAGATGTTTAAACTTAGAAGAGTCTAAATCAGCCTTGAGTGAAGCCCACGATGGATCTTGTGGAGGACACTTCAGTGGTAGTGTCATTGCTAAAAAGCTCCTTCGGATAGGATACTTTTGGCCTACCATGGAAACGGATGCACATGAGTATGTGCGCCATTGCGACAAGTGCCAAAAACATGCTGACCTTGTCCATGCGCCTGCACAAGAGCTGCAGGCTATTTCATCTCCTTGGCCCTTTTCCAAATGGGGTTTAGACATTATTGGCAAAATCAATCCCGTGTCATCTGATGGACACAAGTTCATCATAACCGCCACTGAGTATTTCACGAAGTGGGTTGAAGCTATGCCTTTAGCTTCCTGCACTGGCACACAAGTCTCTAAATTTATTTTTAATCAAATCATTTGTAGGTTCGGAATTCTTGCAAATCTCATCTCTGACAATGGAACTTGTTTCAAAAATAAAGATGTTAAAAAATTATGCCAAAAATATAAGATTCAACATCGCTGGTCCACTCCCTATTATCCTCATGGTAATGGTCAAGCAGAAGCATCTAACAAAACCTTAATCAAAATTCTCAAAATATTGGTCAATAAAACTGGCCGTGACTGGCACATTCAATTATATCCAGCCTTGTGGGCCTATCGAACTAGTGTTCGAACCCCCACGGGAACTTCACCATTTGTTTTGGTTTATGGTGCTGAAGCAGTTTTTCCCTTTGAATTAGAAGTTCCTTCTTTGGCTCTACTACTTCAAGATACCGAAGTAGGAGATGAATATCGAGCTGGCAGACTCAACCACTGGAACTCCTAGATGAAAAATGCATCAATGCTTTGGAGCATCTCCGTGCCTACCAAAACAAGCTTAAAAGATCATATGCTAAAAAAGTGCGTCATCGATCCTTTGAGATCGACGACCTTGTTTTAAAAGAAAATCAAAAAAATACTAATGCAACTAAGGACCTTAAAGGCAAATTTGAGCCCAACTGGCTTGGACCATACATTATTACTGCTAAATTCGAATCAGGAGCATACAAATTGTCTACCTTAGATGGTAAAGAACTTAAAGAACCCATGAATATTTTGCATCTTAAACGTTACTATGTATAAATTTGGTCATTTCATCCATGTATATATTTGTTCAAAATCACTATCTTGTATTTCTTTCAAATTTATAAATTCAAAAACACCAAAAACATTCATAATCATCAAAATCTTCAAAACTATTTGTTGCATTTATTTATGGCACTTGTTAAATTTTTTGTTCAAAAACAAAAATAAAACCAAAAAAACAAAATAATGATAAAAATATAAAAACAACAATATGCTTGACTCTTTCGAAACCAAAACAATATAAAGAAGAAAGAGAGAGTCAATATTCTCAAAACTTCTCAAAAAGTATTTATATATATTTTCTTACAATTATTGCAGTTATATGTTTCAAATTATTTTGGATAAATTAGCATTTATTTGGAATCCCTCACTTGCACACTCACAAAAATAAATATCTTGATTTTATCTGGCATGATTACTAATCTCTCTTATATCAAAGTCCACAAAATTCAATTAAATAAAGTTTGAGCATAGAGAATTGATCTTGTTATTTACTTAAACCAAGCACATCTTTTCACAATAAAATGATTATATTTGTAATTTCCATGTTTTGCTACATAGTAGACGTGATTTCTTGAGCGAAAAGTTTCCCCTGCTATCCTATCATGCACATGGTCTAGAATCTTTGAGAATTGGCAAAAGGACAAGCTCACCCCTACCCAGAATAAAAATCCCTTGCTCTACAGCTAATCCGAGCAAGTATCCCTAGCAAAGAAGAAGAAAAGAAAAGTTCAAGAAAAAAAGAGAAAAGAAAAATGTTATTTTATATCATTACAACAATATTTCAAGCACTATCTCAAAAATCAAGCAAAAAAAAATACAAAAAGAAAAAGAAGCAAAGTTCAAAAGAAAAGCAAAAGAAAGCAGAAAGCAAGAAAGCAATAAAATCCCTTTCCCTACCCTTTGAAAAGAAAAGAAGGGTTGATGAGCTTGAATCCCTGGAATTCTCAATTATTCGAAAACTGTGAGGTAAGCCCCATAACAGGTGGTTTGTGCCCAACCCGCTTGGCCTTGGGTAACTCCTAGCGTGGTGATATGTCCGTCACATTAGCAACCTTCTTTTGTACAGACCTATGTCTAGCTTATGGATTAGCTAGCTCTTGATAATCCGACCTACATAGTAGTCTAGTATGGTTATATGCATCTACATCATGGTTAATGAACACTTATTTGGTTTCTTCAAATCACTTGTATCATATTATCTTGCTCAAAACTGGTAAATGCACAAAGCAATTGCACACACATTTGTATTTGAGAGATTTTGTGTATCATTATGATAAATCAAGATCGGAAATGAATTCACATATGCACATGGGATTCCTTATAAATCTAACTTTTGTCTTCAAAATACTTTGAAATATTATTTTTGCAACTTGTTTGGAATAATTCAAGTACAGTTGTTTACCATAAAGACAACTATATAATAGAAAAATCAAAAATTTCTTTCAAAACTATACAATCAAAACATATATATATATATAAAAAAAAATATATATTATATATATATATATAACTTTTGTCGACTTTCGCGACGATGGTATAGTTCCAAAACCAAAATTGGAATTTTATGCCTAGCGCAAGTCCTCATCTTCATATTTTCTGTTTATTAAAAAAATCAACCATGCAATAAAACTATCTATTTTTCTTTGATTTTCGCGATGATGGTATAAGTCTATACCTACATATTCTATGCCTAGCGCAAACCATTGTAACAATTTTTATTCCCCATTTATTTAAAAATCATGAAAACCATATGACTTAAATCATACTATTACACAGTTATGTTTTTTAAACACAAAGCATGCACATTATCACTATTTCATGTCATTATGTCAACCTTCAATTTTGCAAAGATGATATAATTCCTAAGGAATTATCCAAAAATTATCACACTTAGGAATTTATGCCTAGCAAAAAAATCATTATTTAATGCATACTATTTTTTTATGAAAATCTGAAAAACAAACCATCATCACCATCATTTTCACCATTGCACCAAAGTCTTAAGACAGTCTCTTAAGCATTCTTTTACTTTTAACAATATTTCTATACTGGGATTAGCTTGACGACCGAGTGAGCAACGACTCCATGAAATGGTCTATAATAGCGACAATGTCCTTTGAAATTATTGTTAGAAGTCTCTTTTTATTTTTTACCACATCACATTACAAACAACCAATTTGTTACATCAGATTATTTCATTTAAAATATTACCGCATGACATCAAAATTATAAATTTTCAAAATGACATAATTTCATGAATCCTCAATCCAATTATCAAATCAATCAATCAAACATAAAAGCATCATAAACATACACATAACACAAGTCATATGATCAAAACTATCTCATCTCATATATATATCAACAGTATATATACATCATCAAAACTGGATCGGTATGCCACAATCTGTACCTCGGCATACTCAATCCTCTATCAAAAATAATAAACCTACATATCAATCTGTACAGTGTAATGCAGTCCTCTAGCCTCGAGAGCCCCTCGAGCTCTCAGCCTCATCTCCTCCCCCGCCCTGAGGTGGACGAGGTGGCCCCATCGCAGTATGAGTAGTACTGTGAGTCCTAGTCCTCGATCAGGACGAAGTCCTCGAGGACCCAATCCTGATAGGGTCAGCAATGCCGGCTGGCAGCTGTACCCTCTGACCCTCTGGCACCATCTGGAAGTAGATGCCCTGGTAGAACATGGTCTGAGCAATCGACCATGCCAGCTCCTGTGTGCTCGCTCCTCCACCCCATGCCCTGAGGCATGCAATCTCGTCTCTGAGCTGGGTAACCTCAGCTCGATGGCGTGTAGCCTCATCCTGCAATGTCTGCACCTATGCCCGGAGATGATCTCTCTCTGCTCGAAGAGTAGCTGTCTCGCTACTCTCCCCTGTGTCAACACCCTTGCCCTTATCGAGCGATGGTGGCCTCTCTCTATGGAGAAGGGGGTCTCGCCTCCCTCCTCTCCCTCTATCGTGGCCTCTCCTGTGCATGCGGCCTCCTCACCTCTCTCCCACCGTGACCCTGGGCCGCCTCCATAGCCGCCTGGCACCGCCTCCCTATCCGATGCACAACTACATGTATCGGACCCTAGCCCTCGTCATCCGAGGAGGGCGGATGCCTACGTACCAGGCATCGTAGCCATCGGCTACCCCTACGTCGTCCCCATCCACTGGCTGAATGGGGGCATCGTCCGAGTCCTGACTCCAGAAATGCTGCATGTCTGGAGCCCCGCTCACTGTAGTGTTATCCCGGACAGTCCGAGAAAACTCATAATCCCTGAGAGATGGGATCCCCTGCTACAGACCGAACTAACGCAAAACTCGGTCATAGCGGTGGAGCTCCACCTCTCCCCTCTCCATCCGTAGCCAGCACACTCGCCTAATGTGAGCTAGCTCCTGTCCATCCTCGGCCCACCCTGGGTGCTCGCGCCATGGCCTCCAGGTAATCTGGTCTGGGACTAGGTCATCTAGCAGTCTTCGGGACATCGAAAGGTCGATCCATCACTGTGACCCTCTTCGGAGCCACCAATAGAAAACTCGGGGCCTCTCCCCATCAATCCCTATCAGAGGAAGCCCTATCGGCCTTCGCACTGCAATATGCTCCCAGCACCAAACTTGTAGGAGCGATGTCATCACCAGACATCGGCCGCCCTTGTACACGACCCCATGCAGGATCCTGTACAGTCGGCATAGCACATAGCTGCCCCAAGAAAACCTGTAGCCATGGTCTCGCATATCGTAGATCACATCTACGAGCATCCATGGCACCCTACACCCGCTTTGGTGGCACAGCAAAAGTCCACCAACTACTCCAGCTAGAACTCGTGTGAGTCTAGATGCCCCAGCATCTGGCACAGTGCCTCGATGTTAACTCTGCCCTTCTCCAGGTGAAGCTCGGGTCACCACACAATCGTCCCATAGCATGGCCCCGATTGGCCGTAGGAGTGATCAACCGTCCTTGTATGGGGATTCTCAGAATCCTCCATACATCCTCTAGAGTGGGAGTCATCTCCCCTTCGGTAGCCAAAAATAGGAAGAACCCGGATACCATCTCTCTGCTAGGGCTGTCAGTAGCCCCATATCCATAGACACTTGTGGCATCTCTGCCACATGCTGTAAGCCACTGTGCCAGCTGATCCCACTCTGCCTGTGTAAGAGCGGCCAAGTCATCTCTCAAACCTCCATACTTCCATTCCCTACTTTTTAGCAAACCTCTCTGCAACATAAACAACAAAACAACAAACAACCATTAATAACAACTCAAGTGATTAAAAATGCAAGTTAAAATAAGTTCAATTTTATGCAATTGATGATATCGTCCACTATTGGACGATATCGTCCCAAATTTGAGCATAATCGATTCCGATTTCGTAGGTCGAAATCGTCCCTAATTTGACGAAATCGTCCCCCTTTCGCCGATTTCGTCCTTAGACGAAATTGGCGAAATTGAGACGATTTCGTCCCGACGACGTCGACGGCCCAAAAATGGCCGTGATGCTCAAAAATTGATTAAAATTTACCTAAAAAGCATGTAAAATCAAATTAAAGCATTCTAAACTAAGTTTAGACTCTTACCCGTAGCCCGCGCCGGACCTCTGTTGATCTGTGCGTCGTCTCCACCATTTTTGCTTCCAGAGCTCTAAAACCAGTAAAAATGAACAATAAAAATGAATTAGGGTTTTACCCTATTTTTCTTAATTTTATTCAAAAATAATTCAAAATTAATTTTGCTTTTTCGCGTTTTTACCTCAAACGTTCGATTTGGGTAAAAACACGGAGGGGGCACCATAGTAAGCTGTCGTACGATTCGACCAAGAATCGTCGCCTAAAAATGGGAATAATTTTTGCTTTCTCGTAGATCGAGAAGAACTCATCTTTAACGCATTTTCTTCGGAAAATTCGCTAAAGAGGGGGCAAAATGTAGCACCCTAAAATTGGCGCAGTGAAATTGTAATAATTACATTCATCCTAGTAAATAATTTAAATTCAAATTTTAACCTCCCAAACCGCCCGTTAACCGTCGGGTAATCCGTTTCCCCCTTTTCTGTGCCATTTTTAGAGGTTGTTTTGACCGTTTGACGATATCGTCGCCAATCATACGATATCGCCCCAAATCCGACGATTTCGTCCGGGCTAGGACGTCCAGACGATCTTGTCGCAAAACTGATTTTGCACAATTAGCTTCTGTTCCAACGGGTCTCTAATCCGGGCGAAGCGTGTCTGCGCCGTTAGGGACCCTCCCCCATTGGAGATCTCCCAAATAGGGATGATCTCCAACCTCCTAACTACTCCCCTAAGCCTATTTAATCCTTAGGACCTTCCCTTCCCAACCCCTGGCTGAATTTCCCTGTAACTTGATTTTGCGTGCATTAGAATACCTAGAGCATCATTTTGCATTTGTTATTTTGAAGTTTTCTTGCAGGGACCTCATTGATTTTCAGCCGGAGCAAGCTCAGATCGTCGCAGATGATCTCGTTCAAATCTCGGACGATCCTGTCACAATTCGAGATGATTTCATTGCTTCCAGACGATTTCGACTGCAATCTGCATTGGGGGCAATCAGTGCCCAGAGTTTGCGCTTTCTCTTATACCTTTTGCTGTTTTATTCTGCATTTAAGTTAGTTTTTTCCTTATTTCTTACTATTTTGCATTTGGAGTTCACCCATATAGTTTAGGTTGCATGATAAGATCATAATTTCTCATTAGAATATCATAATTTGTTTGAATTTCTATTCATAACTATTGTTTAGTATTCATATTGTCATTTTGTGTTGTTTCCCTCTGTTATCACAGTGGCATTCTTTGTATTTTGCATTTGTTTTTCTGTTTGCAGGTCTCTGATGAATTCGTCTGACGAATTCATCAGATCTCAGACGATCTTGTCTGATCTCAGATGATCATGTCAAATCAGAGGCGATCCTGACTGCTTCAAACATCAGAATCTCCATCAGACATCCGGATCAGGTATTCTTCTTTTATTTCTCTGTTTTTTGTCTTAATTTTGTTTTCTGCATTCATTAAATCTGCACTTTCATATAGATTAATTTAGATTCATTTGGCCAAACCTAGGATATGAATGCTTAAGGCTAAAAATGAACACATAAAAACACATTCCAAACCTAGGCGTGGAAACTGCCATTAAATGTTTCCTGGTGAACCCACCATCCGTCGAAAAATCATCAAAATACACCTCCCTTGAGAGGCGGGACCTTCGCAAGTCCTCTCAATCCGAGGTACCACGACATCCTTTTCCCATCCTCCTTCCGGGCACGGATCCTATAGCCTGAAGGTAAGGATGCAAAAAATTTGGAGCGATACAGTTGGTACTATTATGAAGAGTACGGGTGTGAGGTTTGAGGGAATGCTTGTAGTTCTTGCTAGGTAGGGATCTGTTGTGTATTTTAGAAGTATGGATTTTTGCTTCCTACAGTGTATGAGTATGGGTTAGACACCATTCCTATGGTAAGGGTGAATGACACGACCTAAGGACGGGTTTTTTTTAGAAGGGAGGAATCATTCTCAAACAGGTATTGAGATAGATTCTAGAAGAAGGGATGTGCAAAGGTGAGTGATGTAGGCATGACCTCCTCATCTATGGTGAAGGCTAGATGGGATTGCCCTGGTGCTGTGTAGATCACATGGTCATAGAACATGGTCAGGGGATTAGGTATGAATAGGGATGAAAAGAGGGGGTAATATTTTGAGAGTGAAGTAGCGATAATTTCACTCAAAGTTGATGTCTTCTCATGAGGTATCTTGTGTGTGAACTATGCATTGGATTCTATGCATGAATAAGATGTTTCTATAATCCTCTCCTTCATGATCGAAGGAGCAAGAGTGGACTGAATAGAGGAAGGAGGAGGCCATTTCTCCATAGAGCGTGATTGCTCATGCGCTCTACTATGAGTGACCATAGGCATAGTAGCATGTGTCAAAGGGAATTTTAGGAATAAATCCTATGTGATGTAGACTCAATTGTGTCTACTATGAGTGTGAAGTGGGTGACATGTTGTGTGTAGCAAAATAGTATATAGTGTTGTGTATTGAGAACCTATCTGTGATCATGCAAACAATGGTAGACCAGAATCAATTCTAAATGCTGAGAAAATAAAAGTGTTATGTTTGTTTTGTGTGTTGTAATGCTGATACTCCCTATGTGAAATCATGGGTAATGGAGTGAAGAATCTAGCAAATCAAGAATGTCATCAATAAAAAACCTCCTACAACACCTAAATATGCATAGGATAGAATGGTCCCGCAACTTGTGAATGGTGACCTGTATGGAAGGTGCAATAAAATGGTATCTTGAAGGGGTGGAACTCACAATGCTGAAGTGAGTTCACAATATCCTCTCACGAGAAGAGGTGGCACTGTATAAGACCTACTACTAGTATACCCATGCTTTTGATTCACCCTCAGGGTGAGCTTAGTCAAGAACGACAGTTACCAATTCCAAAAATTATACAAGCCTTGTGGATGAAGGCACTGATCCTATCCCACTCTACAGGTAACCACTGGTGACAAAATATAGGGCCCAATCACAAAAGTGGGGGATTTTTTGATGATGAAATCTAGAAAACCACTTCTATGGGGATGCTAGGTGTCTAGGGGGTGAGCTAATGGAGAGTGCAAATCGATCCACACCAATATCAAGTGATGGATTGGGGATGAATTCTAATATCACCACTTGTTTAAGGTACCACGTGAGTGTGTGTGGGTTTGCATTTTGCTAACGGTGTATGCAAGATAAGAAACTAGCTACTTGCCTTTTCAAAAGAAACTAACCCTAATGCATTTTCAAAAGCAAATTATTAGATACTATTCTTTGAAGAGAAGTATTCTAGCCTTGAATGCCTTTTCAAAAGAAAATTACTCTACTTTTGAAAACATAGAAACATGCAATCCAAGTGTGTGGAGTGAAAGGGATTAGATCCCTAATTTAAACTTTTGAATGCAAAAATTTCTTTCAAACAAAGGAATAAGGAATTAGGAACCTTAATTTGCTGTTAGAATTGAAAGATATTTCAAAAGTAGAAGAGGGGATTATAAATCCTTATTTACTTGAATATGTATAGTTCTTTCTAACAATGAAAGCTATTAGTAAAGTGAAATCAACGTAGGCTTGTGCTACATGCAAGATACAAAGACATATGTAAAATTATTTGAGAAATAAATTTTAACAACTTGCTGGAAAGTTGCAGGTCCTAAAAATTTCAGAAACCCTAATGCTTTAACCACTTTGCAATGAACCCAAAACTAGGCCTAGTAATGGTCATTCAACTAGTCAATGTATTTCTACTTCCAAAACTTGCAATAGAGGTAGCAAAAATGAAAATACCTACATTATAATTCTAAGGGGTGTTTCCTTGGCCCCTGAAAAGATCACCCCAACTAATTTGGGGGTTTTTGAGGTGTTTGTGCTCAAATCGTGACCCAGGTCATGAATTTGATCTAAATCATAGGGTGGGTTGCAATCAGGTTCAGAGGCTTCAAATCAGAGATCTAATGACCTCGGACGATTCCTAGGGCTTTGGAGGCTTCAGTGAAACACAATTTTGGTACCTTCAAGACATAAAAATAGACGATAATGTTAGATTTATAAGAAAAATGAATCTAGCACTATCTGTTGTGGGGGTCCCACTGAGCATGCCAGAATGAAATGACCTGAAGTTGACATTTGATCTAACAATAAGTAATAACACAAGTCATTCAGAAATATAATGCTTTATTCATGATAAATTTGATATCGATTACAAATAGGGCAAATTCCCCTTTTTCCTTTCATGAATACACTATAGGCCTGATGCCTTCTTTTGATGTCCCTTAGTGTAGGTGGGCTTATTTGTATGTGGGCCATCACTGGGTTGTTATTTTTTGGTGTTCTTCTCCTTCAAATCTACTGAATAACTTGAAAGAAACTTGCAAGAAAGGGTCAATACATTGAGGGGCTTGCCTTAGTTAGGCCCCATATTTATAAAGATGAAATGACTGTAAAACCATAACAAAAACTAAAATAAAATGTGTAGAAGGTAATAATATGCTAAAAAAGAGGTTACCTCCCAAATTTTGGTTATTTGGGGCCTGTAGACCCAATTCATGACCTGTGTTGCAAATTTAGGCTGTATTTGCAATGCAAGTTGAGCTATGATGCTCCTATGGTAATATCTCTTCGGTAGATTAGTCCTAAGGCAGTTGGGGTACCTCTGTATGCTGTTAAAATCCATTTGTACTCTCTGTAAAATGATTGTATACTGTTCACTTTCTATTTCTATAGAGTAATTGTGCTTTGTTGAATTTGGAAATTAGATTTAATTAGGGGTTTGGGACCCATTCTTTATAGGAAATAGCAAGGTGTAGGGGGAGAGTTAGATAGACTAAACCTAGGTTTTATTCTGACTAGGGTTTGGTTAGGAAATGCAATGTGGCAATATCACATTCCTTATGAGGAATATCTCATCCTCACACATGTGTGAGGATGGATTAGGGATAATCCTAATTAGGAGGTGTTTAAGAAAATTTAAACATGATTAAAGAAATATCTCAACAAACCCTAATCTCACACATGTGGGAGTATTTTATTAAGGCTAATCAAGATTAAAGGTTCTTTTAATCAAATTTACCCTAAAAAGTGACTTAAGTGAAGTCAAAATTAAATTAGAATTTGGGTATTGACTTATTAATTATTTTGGCCAACTAATACCCTATGGGGGCCTCAATTGCATATGAATAGACCGTAAAATGATATTTTGATGTACTGGGTGTAATTTGGAAGGCTTGCGAGGGTTTAGAACCTAAAAGCTGGTGAATTAGTATATGGAAGTCTACAAGATGCTATGACAATCTATGGCAATCTACGCATGACTACGCATGACTACAACTATCTACACATGACTACGCATGACTACAACAATCTATGCATGTCTAGGATGATCTACAATAGTCTATGCTAGTCTACGATAGCCTAGGGGTACCTAGGATGACCTATGTAAAACTACTAGTGTCCAAAAGGATCTACAAGTATGTAGGTATAGCAGTGTGCAATTTTTGGGTGTCTACACATTTAACATACTCCACAAAAATAGTGGTTTTCACCACTATCATAGTTGCTTCAAAATACAAAAGAAAGAGTAGGGCAAAAACCCTAAAAAATATAAATATTTTACATCACACACCATTGATCCTCAAGTTGTAAGGATAGTACTATATTTATAGACAGATGGTTAGGTAGTCATCCCCAAAGCCTAAAGATAAAATCCTTGGACTATGGAGCTAGTCTCCATCGAAGCTATAGATGCTTGACTAGAAGTGGAGTATGCTCATGTGTGGCAACACATCTCTTTTAAAGAGACCTATGAACACACATAAGGACAAGCTAGCTTCTTGGTCTCATCCATAATAGGTTTTACCCAATTTACTCAAGATGAGTTAATGAAATCACTTGCACACACATTGGTTCTTGATTACCTCAAGTCATTACCATGCTCTTGATTCGATAAATGAATTCACTACATACAAATTTGGTCTTAGAGAAATTAGGCAGTATTTAGTGAGTTTTTTTGATACCACTAGTATGTATGAGTCTCTGAAAAACAGTCAATTTTCCATATCAACATCCATATCTTCTTCCATGACAATATCCATTTTCATGAGTCTTTTGATCCCATATACCACCAAGTTTGGTGTCCCTGATTAAACAACAATGCTAAAAATGGCCAAGATAAATCTAAACTATGAATGATCATCTGAACATTTACATTATCACTTACATTAATCATCCATATACAAATGTATCCACACAAAAAAATTCACACAAAATCATAACACAAAAAGTAAAAGCTATGTATATATATATTGCATGTACAAAAAATGCCCAAAAGGCTACATACAATGGAGCACCAAGGATCATATACAAAAAGTGCATCTAAGCACTAGCTAAAACCTATGAGAGGATCCCTATGATCCTGAAGGAGCCCTAGATCTAGAAGTATGCCTAGAATCACTAGGCCTAGATGACCCAGATATGGATGAGGAGGGTGGTTCTAGAAGCCCAATATCATGCTCCATCAATCGATCCTCCAATGCCTAGATATATCCATCCCAATGCCAAAGGTGATGTACATAATGTCTATTCTTGTGATGTCCCTCTAGTAGCTCTACCTGGAGCCTCACAATCCCATCCTCACCTCCACCTGCTATCGACCATACCTCTAGATTTGTATGCAAATGAGCTATCTCTACCTCTTGAACCACCTCTCTACCCTAAAATTGAGCTATCTTCATATCCTGAGCTGCTATCATAGCATATCACTTTACCGCCAACTACTCTAGCCTCATATGATCATCCTCATTCTAACTAGGATGCCCATCCAAAATATCCTCCCTATTCTCCATGTTCCCTCCATCTCCCTCAAGCTTGATAACCTGCTCTACCATATCCCCTCCATCTCCTCAAAGATCTATAGCCTTCTCCACCATATCCCTAGTTTGCATCCTTCTATTTCTAGATAGAAGGCACCACTAGTGCTTAGGAGCCTCACCAGCATCCTCAGCCTCATCCCCATAACCATTCCCATATATTTTTGGACTCATTACCCATGGTGGCTGAGTCACAAACCATGCATCATACTCCTTCATAGTCCCTGCATCATCTAAATTGAGAAGATCCATCTCCTCATCATCCTCAAGTGTAGCCCTCATGCCTTGATAAATGGTAGACCTGTCTCATCCTGATGATGCTTGTAGAGTAATAGCTCTTTGAGAATCCTCTACCTCAATCTGAACTACCATAACACATGGAATAACTAGATTAGATCCACCTCCTTTGTATGCCTCACAACCACCCATCTAGCCTACCACACCCATCACAGATGCTCTCCATCACCTAGCACCTCACTATGGTCTCCATACAACCTATGCCACTATAAATCTAACCCATAAATTCTTATACCACTGACTCATCAAAATTGGATGAATCAATTGTACATCCTCTACCATAGGCTACCTCATCACATAGGGCTACTCCCTATCCCATCCCAAAAATAGTAAACCTATATGTTGAGCTACACTAAAGTTCTCCTAATCCCAGTATTGCAATAGCAAACTACAACCTAGTCCCTAGAAATTTTGCCTCCTCACCTCATATAGCTCCTAGTATAAATATACCAATAAATCAGGAGCCCATGCATACAATTGGGTATATAAATCATATCACACACCAACTCGATAAGGTTCCATGGGAACCAACAACCAGTATTATTCGGGGCCACTATGTTGGCCAACACGAACATCACCAATGTAGGTAGGGCATCCAATTTCTTGTCCATATACATGGAAAAGTAAGTAATCCCTCCACCAGTCACCTCCACACTCTCCCATCCATCCCCAAATGTGCAACTAAACTCCTATTTCTTGTTGTGTTCAACCTCAACATGCAAGCCCTCCATCGATAACTTGAGGATGTGATATACATCCTCAAGTATCATAGTAACCTCACCCATAGGGAGATAAAATGTACCCCTATTAGGATCCCATAATCCACCCTCACCACATCTATCTTGGCTATCCCAGCCAACCCAACTGCCTCTAACCACTCCCTCTCATCATATTGCAATGCCTTCCTCACCCCCAGGGTGAGAGGAAAAAATCGATATCAAGTGATGCGTAGTCGTTATACACATCATTAATTCTCAATGAATTTGTCAATCCAGGGCAGTGTACAAGGCTATCTATGGAAGAAGGGGTGAACAGAGTTATAACTTAGGTCAATTTAGAGCAACAGGTCTTATTGGTGAAACCGATTGTGTGGGGGATTTTGGACATTCCTATCTCTAAATTGCATGAATTAAACCTTAATCTAAGTTGCAGAATTGGAAACTAATCATTAACTACAGAAATGAAGTCCTAATTACAATTGCAGAATGAGACCTAATTATGTTGCAGAAATAACAGTTGCAGAATTAAAAGTCTAATTATAATTGCAGAAAGGAAATCTATTTACTTTTGCAGCAATGAAAACCTACTTCTAACATGGAAATGAAACCCTGTCAAGGCTCTGTAATAGAAGGTTGTCAATCTTCTATGCAGGGGTTGACAACAAAACATAAAATGCAAGAAATTACAGAAAATAGTAAATTCTGGAAATGACAGTCTGCAATAAATTGAAAGCTTTGTTGAAAGTGGGGATTACAACCAAACCATTAATCACAAAACATAAAATAAGCTAAGATTGCAAATATCATTAGTTGTTTACAAAGGAATGAAATGACAAGTTCTACAACTCATTCTGCTGCAACAAAATCAGAATAAAAACCTGTTGTTAGTCCTCCTCCTAGGTCTGGAAGTGGCCAGCCTCCTTGTCCAGAAGAAGGTATGAGTCTCTCTCTCTCTCTTAGATCTTACTCACACTCATTTACAAGCAATGTGAAATAGAAATAGTATACTTTATTGATTCAAGAACATGATTACAATAATTATGTTGAAAACCTATTACAGGACTGTAACAGTCACTTTCTGATTATCACCTATTTTCTCTATTCTCTGATTTCTCTATCTTCTACTCCTCTTACTACTAAGCTCAACCTGAATGGGAGCCATATTTATAGATGTCCTAAGATCTACTAACAAGCTGAGAATATCTCAAAAGATCTAATCCTATTATGCTGCAACAATTCCTGTTTTTATCCTAGAAGAAGATCAAACTTGATCTTTCCATAAATGGTGGCTTTGGTCGGCAAGGACGGCAAAGTCAGATCTGAGATATTTTCCCTTACCCTTTTCAATCTTTATTTCCCTTTTTCCAGCGTCAGAATTCGGTCAACAAGTCAAAAAGCACATTCTGTTTTCATTTCGAAGATAAGTGGTTCATTCCAAAGATACTGCAATTCTCATTCCGAAGATCCGCTCATTTCGAAGATACTACAATTCTCATTCCGAAGATCCGCTCATTTCGAAGACACTGTGTTTTCTCATTTCGAAGATCCGCTCATTTCGAAGACACTGTGTTTTCTCATTTCGAAGATATCTGTTCATTCCGAAGAGACTTCGAAATGAACAAATGTGGGCTCCTTAAATGATTTCCTCTGCATTTCTCATGTGGGTTACTTCTCAGGATCAGATTCCAATGGTCTTCATCTCTTTCCACATGTGAATTCCATGCCTTGCCATTCATTGGCAGTTGGCTGGAATTTACATGGGAAAACCCAGTTTTTGCTGCATAGTAACAGTTTTCTTGAACTGTTGCCAGATTTAGGTAAAATGAATGCTTGAGACATATCAAAACATGATTAGTGAAATGTTGCTATCAATCTAAGCATATCTCATTTAGCAAGTCATAACAAAACAACATAAAACTTATGCAAAAAGCTGTAAAAATCAGAATATAGTATTTCAGATACATTCATCATGCAAATAGTTAATACACAACATATTGAATTAACTTAACTAGCATATTAGATTAAACATAAGAGTTTGTAGGCAATTTCAGTGTTCAAAACATGTTATGATTGAGGCATTTCCAGGCCTCATCATTTTCCCCCAACTTATATTGATGCATGTCCTCATGCATTCTGTTGGGCTATGGAATCACATATGTCCATGGTCAAATTCCATGACCTGTAGAACAACTTCTTGCCTATATAAAATCCCCTGTTCTTCTGAAGGTCCCTGAGCCATTCTTCAAATTGTTCATCAGGTTGGGCATCTTCTTCAAAGTAGAATGGAACTGGAGTGATAATGGTTGGAGGCCTAAATCTGAGACCTATCCAATTATGTTGCATGATTTCAATCAACTGTATTACTCCTTCTGCCCTTCTTCTGGACCATTCTAAGTTGATGGGGGAAATGGGTTCTCTTTTCTACAAAGACATGGAAAGTTCAGCCCATCTGTTTCTACAGACTGATAATGCTGGCATAAAATTGTCATTACAAAAATTGTGGAATCTGTTCACACAGTCCCTCAAGTTTGTCAAGTACATTCTCTTCACATCATCCCTGTTCATCATAGTGAAGTGTTGTCTTGTGATAATGGGGTGATTTGGCTGAATTGCTCTGACTAACAATTCAGCTCTTGTTTCAATCTCTTTGTTCTACCTTTTCTCTTGGTCCCAATAAAACTGATTCTGCAAGGTGGACATGAATGCCCTCAATTGAACATCTCCAATGTAGATCTATGGATGAAATTCTACTTCTTCTGGAATAAAGAAACTATGTAAAAATAGTTCACATAGGAGATTTTTCTGCTCAAAAGGGCTGTCAAAATATGCTTCCAGGAAATCTATAGTGGTGTCTAATTTATATGGAAGACCTGAACTAATCCTCATGACCTGCCATCTGAGGTACTTCTCCTTCAGAATAAGACTGTAAAATCTGGCTGGTCATCTGAATTGGACTAAAAATTTAGCAATTTGACATAAATCAGACACCTTTTCTTTCAATGCCTGAATCTCTGTTTCCTTGGCCTCTAGTTGTTTCCCTTCTAATTTGAATTTTTTAGTCTTAGTGGCAAGCTTCTCATATCTAATCACCCAACTGGCTATGTCTGCATTGTATTGTTCTAGGGACACAGTATTAGGTGGCCTGACTACAGGTGGAACTCTAGGTAGCAGATCTACCTGAACCCCTTTTTTGCCACTTCTATTGGTTGATCATTCAATAATTCTACCTGTACCCCCTTATCTGCTATTTCTATTGGGTTGTCATCAGATAGTAATTCTACCTATACCCCCTTATCTACTTCTACTGATGGTGTAACAATCTGAAATATAGGGACATCAATAGAAGTACTTACTTGATCTATTTCATGTTGTTGCTTGGACTGTTCCTGTGCTGGTGACTCATCTCCAATATTTTTTGCTATGCTTTTTGCCAAGTCTGAAACATCTTTAGAATGAAAGGGTGCTTCTGAATGAGAAGGCACATCTTCAGAATGAAAGGGTGCTTCTTCAGACTGAGCACCTATGTCTGCCTCAATAGAGTCATCTACCCTAGATAAATCTACAAGCAATTGAGCCAAATCATCCTCATCAATGGATACGATTGGCTATTTTTTAGACTATGACAGCCTTTCTCTCAACTCTGCCACTTCCTGTTGTAACTCTACAATTTTTCTTTCCTGCATCTCAATGATGTTTTCTCTCTCTACAATCCATCTGGTTTGTGTCTTGACAACACTCCTTGCTGCTCTCAGTTGCTCTGTGATGTCTTCCTCCTCTGTTTCTGCTTCAGAATCAGATGCAGACAAGTCAGCTACAGTAGGCTGCTCAACAGCTGGCTCTTCCTCTGCAACATCTGTTTGCTCCTATTCAGGAGGCTCTATGAAACTGTCTATAATTGCATCTACCATTTCTGTGGCTTGTTGAACTGTAGCCACCTCCAAATTATCTTGCCCAGCCTCTTCCTCAATTATCTGTTCAGGGAATTCTAGGAAGTTTTTAGGGGTTGGTTGTATCTCTGTGACATCTGGACTGCTTTGTCCATCTTCTTGTTCTATGACCTGGTCCGCCATTTCCCTCAAGTGGAGTCTTGTAGACCTCCTAGTTCTAGATGCAAATTTCTTCTTTTTGCTCTATTTTTTGGTGACAAGGGGGTTGTGGGGTCAGTTTTAGATGCTTCTGTTTCCCTTGTTGTTTCTTCCCCTGTTGGGCTAGGTGCTTCATTTCCCTGTTCTGACAAATCAGTTGCAACTTCAAAAAAATGGACCTTCTTCTATTTTTTTGTTCTGCTACCAGTTCCAGACCCTCTTTTCTTTTGCTTCTTGACTCACGAAGTTGAAGGTTCTGGAGCAAGGTCTTCTGCTGCTGTTGTTGGGTGTGTTTCTTTTTCTACAATAGCTTCTGCAGCAATTTTTTTTTCATCTTCTGCAACATCTTCTACATCTTCTTCTACAACAACATCAGCAGTATCTGTTTCTTCCTCCTCATCCTCATCTCCAAAAATTACATCATTTAAGGTAGAGTAAAACCTCTCAAAGCTCCTAGGGTTTCCTCTAAAATGGTGTTGGCAAACTAGTTTGATGAGACCATGGTGGCGAAGACTCCCTTTTCCTTCCTGATATCTTTTTGCCATGTTTTTCAATTCTTGGTGCAGGTATAGGGGAAGATTTACCCTAACATCTGGTTGTTGCCTACCATGTCTGAGATGATTTAAAATTTTTATATGATGCCCTGACAATAGTACATACTGCCCTTCACAGGTTAGAAATTTAATTACCCATGTGGCCACTTCATCCCAGGGTTCTTGTAGGCTGGCCCTTTTTACCCCCTTGCATGTGTTATTATGTGTTAAATATTCTGGTGCCCTATCGTTTTCTTCCAAAAATTGATTAACTGTATTTACCAATGTATTTTTGCCAGACCTAGAAATTGGAAGACCTTCTAATGGCAGTTCAGTAATTTGACTCAAAACTTCAGGGGTTACCTCAATAGTCATGTCGTTAACGTGTGCCCGGTTGTTTCTGAATGTGTGGGTGAACATGCCGGCCAAATATTCAGAGGACCCATTAAACTTATCCAAAAATGGCATAAGCCCTCCATCTTCAAAAATCTGCAGCACTTCTGGATTTTCTCGGAGGTGGGTGGTATCCGCTGGTTCCATTCTCATTTTTCACCCCATTTTCCTATCTTGGTACGTTACAAACTGCTCACTTCTGCTGCTATTCCTCTGTTGAATCTCTGATTTCTGGTGTTTGCAACTTTGCAGGGTTTGGTTCCAAGTTTTCAATTGCCCTATTTTTGTTCTTCGAAATGAACCGTAATCTGAACACTGTACCTCGTAGTCATTTTGCGTTAGCAAATATGTCTTCAAAAAGAAGAGTGGCACACGTTTCTATTTTTTGCTTCGAACACATGTCCATCAATGGTTGCGCAGATGTCCTTGCCGTCAGATCCACCTTACTCATTTTTAGTTTTTCTATTTTTCCTGTAGACTCTCACGTGCATGTTTATTAGCATCAAAAATTGGTGGCATACTGTTGGTCACGTCCTCCATGATTCTGGTATTTTCTAAATGGGTGCAAGAACAAACCATATCCTTACTGACACATGTTCATTTCTCGTATGCAGCCAAAAGAATTTTATTTGATCGTGTTTCTTTTCTTCCTTGGATGCCACGTGGAGATATTATATTGAATGCTCTTTTCGAAGATTATGATCTATTGCAAAAACTTCATTCCAAATATTATGACTTCATTCCGAAGACAAGTCTTCATTTCGAAGATTATGATTTCATTTCGAAGACAAGTCTTCATTCCGAAGATCATGCTTCTTTGCGATGTCAAATCCTCATTCCAAAGACAAATCCTCTTTTCGAAGACAAATCCTCTTTCCAAATATTAGGCTGTATTGCGAAGGCAAATCATTTCGAAGATAGAACTTCATTTCGAAGACAATTCCTGCTGCATTCTAAAAACAAATCTTGCTTCATTCTGAAGATGAAGCTTCATTCGAAGACAAATCGTCATTTCAAAGACAAAGCTTCATTTCGAAGACAAAGTGCAACATTCATTCTACTGTCATTCTGAAGATAATTTCAATCCGAAGACAATACAACAATTAGTCTCAAGAAGATAGCAGACACTATTTTTGGCATTCTTGTTCTGAAGATTAGGCAGAAATCAATATTCCCATTCTCAAAACATGTTTTAAGTATGCCAACTCTTATGGATACCTTTTATGCTAATGGTTAATTGTTATATACTATATACCAATCATTTACAATGAAGAAATGTAAGAAATATATACCTGATTAAAACAAGTTAATGCAAGTTTTTGAAAGATGACTGCTTCTGTTGATGTTCTGCTGAGATTTTCTGCAATATTTCAAAACAAGTGCAGTTGGTGAATTTGTACAATGATGGTTCAGAAATTTTCAAGGTTATGCATGCCAGAAAACTGGTTTTCATGCATACCAACCCAGTAGTGCCTTAGAAAAGGTTTTCACTACTGAGTTATTCATTTTTCTCTCTTTCTTTTTTTCTTTTTTTTTTTACCTCTCCTTTTCTCTCTTTTTTTTTCTTTTCTTTTTCTTGATTCTGACTATGCCCATGAAGGAATTCATGATTTCCCTGAAATCATGCCCATGAAGGAATTCATAATCAAAATTTATTCATCTTTTTGTTTTCTGCTTTTTTGATTTTTTTTTGTATTTTTCTATTTTTTCTTGAAATCCATGATCATGCTGATTGTTTTGAAGTGGAAGAAGAAATTTCTTCCACCTGTTGTGTATCCAAACTATCAAGCTATTGCAAGAATTCCTCTTTAGTCAGAGGTGTATGGTACACCCTGAGGCGATGTCCATTCACTACCAACTTTCTCTGTGACCCATCAATAGGAGATAAACGAACTGCTCCATTGTCAAATACCTCCTCAATCCGGTAAGGTCCAAGCCATCTAGTTCTTAGCTTTCCAGGGAAGTCCTCATAGCGAGAATCAAATAGTAAAGCCCAATCTCCTTGTTGAAGTTTCCTCTGTTGAATGTGACTGTCATGCCACATCTTCCTCTGCTCCTGAATTACTTCAGTTTGGTGCAGAGCATCCAACCTAAGTTCATCCAATGCATTCAGCTGTAGAATCCTATCTGTCTATGCCTGTGACAATTCAATTCCAATTTCCAATGTTGTGCGCAGTGTTAGTAGCTCAAATTCAATAGGTAAGAGGGGCTTTTTACCAAAGACTAGTTCATAAGGTGTGAATCCAGTAGTGGATTTCCAAGTAGTATTGTAAGCCCATACTGCTTCAGGTAATTTATCTAGCCAGTTTCTCCTATGAAAAGCTACTATTTTTGTTAAGATTCGTTCTAGTTCCCTGTTTGTTACCTCAACTCTGGCCATTTGCTTGTGGGTGATAAGGTGATGATTTTCTATGTTTGATTTCGTATAATTCTGTAAATGCCTCAATGACTTTAGATGCAAATTGGGGTCCTTGGTCTGTGGTGATAGACCGGGGAGCTCCAAATCTCTAAAAAATCTGAGTATACAAGAAATCAGTGACCTTCTCTTCACGAGCATGTTTGAAAGCACGCACCTCTACCCACTTTGTCAAGTAATCGGTGCATACTAGAATATGCACCTTTCCTTGAGAAGGTGGATCAATAGGTCCTACAAAATCAAGCCCCCACCTCTCAAATGGCTCTAAAACCAATTGAGGCTGTAGTGGCATTTCATTTGTATGAGTGGGTTTCCCCATTCTTTGGCATGCATCACAATGCCTGATGTACTTTTTCACATCCTTGTGAAGAGATGGCCAATAATATCCTGTCCCTAAGATTTTCCTAATTGTGCTTTTTACAGAGTAGTGTCCACCCGAGGGTTCATCATGACAAGCCCTAAGGATATCATACACCTCATCCTTTCGGATGCACCTACGTAATACATGGTCAGGACTGCACTTAAAAAGTATACCCTTGATCCATTCAAAAGAAGAACTCTGTTTGATCAATTGTTTTTTCTGTTTTGAAGTGAAATGTGGAGGAACTTTCCCTGTGACCAAGTAATTGGCTATATCTACAAACCAAGGTGATTGGACTGATATAGCAAATAATTTTTCATCAGGAAAGGTGTCTTCAACTAATTCCCCTTCATCTGTGTTCTGTAATCTGGACAAGAAATCTGCTACAACATTAGCTTTTCTTGGTTTGTTGATTATAGTGATATCAAATTCTTGTAGCAATAATAACCAATGAATAATTCTTGCACTTACCATAGGCTTATTCATCAAATATTTAATGGTTGTGTGATCTGTGTGAATAAATATTTGATAACCTGTGATGTAATGCCTGAATTTGTTGATGGCATAAATTACTGCCAAGAATTCTTTCTCAATTGTGGTATAATTTTTCTCAGCTCCTGTCAAATTCTTGCTAATGTAGTAGATGGCATAATGTTCACCATTGTCAATTTGTCCTAATGCTGCTCCAATTGCAGTATTGGAAGCATCATCCTGTATGTGAAATGGTAATGTCCAATTAGGTCCTCTTAACACAGGTGGAGTTACTAATTTCTCTTTCAGAGCTTCAAATGATTCCTGACACCTTACAGTCCAGGAAAATTTAGAATCTTTAGTCAATAGGGCAAACATGGGATTGGCTATTGTGCTAAAGCTAGGAATAAACCTACGGTAAAAACCAATGTGTCCTAGGAAGCTTCTGACATCAGTCCGAGTTTTAGGAGGAAGGAGGTTCTTGATAATTTCCACCTTCTTTGGATCAATCTGGATCCCTTGAAGAGAGATGTGATGACCAAGAACTATTCCTTCCTTCATCATCATAAAACATTTTTCTGGATTCAAGGATAACTGGTATGTTTCATAGCGAGTTAAAACTTTGTCAAGGTTTTCTAATGTAAAGTCAAAATTTTGTCCACATACCGTGAAATCATCCATGTATATCTCAACACTGTTGGTAGTCAGATCAGAAAAAATTGCTAAAACTGCTCGCTGAAATGTTGTTGGGGCATTACACAAACCAAAAGGTAAAACCCTATAGGCAAATGTTCCCCATGGATAGGTAAAGGTTGTTTTCTCTTGATCTTCGGGTGCAATCTGAATTTGATTATATCCACTAAATCCATCAAGAAAACAAAAGTATCTCTTTCCAGCAAGGGTATCTAACACCTGATCTATGAAAGGTAATGGAAAATGGTCTTTGTATGTCACTTTATTCAGCTCTCTATAGTCTACACATACTCTCATTTTTCCATTTTTCTTAGGAACTATAACCAATGGAGAGACCCATTGGCTATCAAAAATTGGGTAAATGAATCCTACCTCCAGAAGTTTTTCAATTTCTTCCTTTACAATATCCCTTAGGGCAGGATTCAGTCTTCTCTGGGGTTGTCTTACTGGCTTGACTTCTTCAGTATAAATTCTGTGGGTGCATATATCAGGGTGAACTCTTGACATATCTTTATAGTCCCAAGCAAAAGCATGAACATGCTTCTACAAGACAACTATCAATTTGTCTTCCTCTTCCCTAGTAAGCCAGCTATAAATATTCAAAAATTTGCCTGGCTGGACTTCTATTTGTTTTGTATTTGGAAGGACTGAATTCACTTCTTCATACTTAGTGATTAGGGAGTTAAGAGGACACTGCTGAGATGGAAGGAAATAAGAAGTTTCTATTTCATTATTTTTTGATGGAAGCATATCCTGTATGGAACAGTGAGAAGGAAAAATCAGGTGATGGTGCCACCCATGTGGTAGTGAAACAGAGTTTTCCTGTAATAGTACAGATGGTTCACCTTCAGAGTTTTGGTTCTCCTCATTCCTTAACAATTGCTGGATATTTACTGCTTCCTCTTCTAACCCTTGTTCTTGCAGAACATTCATTAGGATAGTTTCATTTTCTGAATTTTTTGTGTCTTGGAGGTCTTCTGTGTGTTCTCTTACTACCAAGGTGGCTAGTGTGGAAATAACCTCCTCTGATTCTTCATCTGAATCAGGAAACCATAACTGACCTAAAAAATTGTTGGAGGGTCTTGCAGGGAGGATACGAGAGAGATCTGTTTTAGATCAATACCATTTGAAATAGTCATTTTTCCAGATCTGCAGTCTATGAAGGCTGCTGCAGTTGCAAGCCAAGGTCTTCCCAAAATGATGGGATATCCATGTGTTGAATTTCTTGGTTGTAAAACCAAAAAATCTATAGGGAATTCCCAAGAAGAAACTTCTATAGGAACATCTTCAATGATACCTTCAGGTTTTGCAACTCGACCTATCAGCCATTTCTAAAACTGTAAATGTGGGGCTGAGATGTTTGATCTGTAATTGTTTCATTATATCCTTGGTCATGACATTTATTGCAGCTCCTAGATCTACTAAGACATTTGATATTGGTACTTGAACCTATAGTAACTATGATAATCTGGACTTCCTGGGTCACTATACTTTGGAGGTACTAGTTTTCCAGATAAGAGATCAGCTATCTTTCCTTCAATCTGAACAGTCTTGGGAAATGCTTTCTTTTTTCTTCCTGCTCTTCTAATGCACAAATCTCGGATAGTACTTTTAATCACTTGGTATATCCTTAATGGCTTGCAATAAGGGCAATGATATAGTTAACTTTTTAAGTTCCTTGACCAGGTCTGATTCAAAATTTTTTGTTGTGGTATTGAATCTTTCAGGATATGGAATTATCCTTGATGAAGGTAATTGTTCTACCTATGGTTCTATTTTTTCTTCTTCTTTCTCTATTGGTGGTTCAACTATAACTAGTTCCAAAGGTTCTTGCTCTTCATTTTCTTTGCTTTTATTTAAAATAGGTTCAGGTACAACTTTTCCTGAACGAAGTTGGATGTTACTACAATCAATAACATTTATTTCAACATTTTCTTCAGCTTCAGCCACATAGACAGGAGATGCCTGTCTCATGCTGTTTGGATTAGTGATTGATTGAGCTGGAAGTTGAGGTTGTTTCACCTATTGTGTTTGTTGTGGTTGGTTCTATTTTTCTTGAAAGTTTTGATTAGGTGCAGGCAACAAATGCTGATTTTGACCTTGATTTCTTTGTTGCCTTGGATAGGACTGGTATTGTTGATTCCACTATGGTTGACTTTGCATCCAATGTGGATTAGTCTAATTCTAATTCCAGGATGGGTTGTTTTGATTCCATGATGGGTTGTTTTGACTCCATGATGGGTTGTTTTGATTCTGATTCTAGGTTGAATTACTCCAATTTGTTTGTGGCCATTCTTGGGAATTTGTCCATTGAGGATAATTCCAAGGACGTTGGGGTGGTTCTGATTGTCCCCAAGGCATAGTCCCAGGATTATGCCCCCAATTTGTAGGAAAATGAGGGGGATTTTGGTATTGAGAGAAATTTCCCCCTTGTTTTGGTCCAACATAGTTGAGTTCCTCAGTCTGACTTTCTAACACAGTTTTGAGTTGTGGTAGCAGGTGGCATTGATCAGTTGAATGCTTCTTTGAACAGATACTACAAATGGCTGAGATAGATGTTTTATTCAAAGGACATTCCTACAAAGCATGTTTATTTCTACATCTTGGGCAATAAATTGCCAAAGGTTCTATGTTTTTTGCTTTTGCAGACATTTCCCCCAAAGTTGTGTTTAATTGCACTAGAATATCAGTTTTAAAATTTGCAAGTTCTTCTATTAGGTCCTTCACATCAGTGCTATTTGTACTCTTTTTTCTTCTTCCCTGCTTATTGCGAGAGTAATTTCTGTAGAGACCCACAATTTCCTCATTACTGAGAGTATTTACATCCCCTTTTCCCATCAAATCCAATACTTCTCTGGATTCATCTTGTAATCCTCTCAAAAATATGGTTTTACATAACTCTGGTTCTACAAGTCCACATCTCCTTTGAACAAAGGAGAACCTATCAAGATAGTCTTCTAATGTTTCATCATCTTCCTGTTTAATCCTGAATAACTCATCTTTCCTATTCCTTACACGGCAATACTCCTGATATTTGTCTAAAAACATAGTTTCCATTTGATCCCAGGTTCGGATGGAATTTGGCTCTAAGCTCATGAACCAGCGTAATGCTGAGTCCTTGAGTGTTGAGGGAAAGACCTTAAGTTTTTTATTGTCATTTACATAATCATAGGTTTGACACACTACCTTGAATTCAAACAAAAACTGATCAGGATCTTCAGATACAACACCTCGAAAGGTTGGAAGTACTGAAGGTGAAATGGTTTTCATGGGAGAGTTTTGTGTTGGATTCAAACGAATAGGATATTCAAATGTTCTGGAAGGTTGAGGAATATCCTGATCATCTCCTTCATCATGGACATAGCCATGTTGGCCATCTCTATCTAGATTGCCTCCCTCTGCCATAGTTTCTGGTTTCTTAGTTAAACTTATCCAAATTTCTCTCTCAAGAGGTCCAAGATCCTCTGTTGATAATGAGTCTGACGATTCTTCTTTCTCAGGATGTTCTAATGATGGTGAAACTGGTGATTTTCCTTTCTCAGAATGTTCTAATGATGGTGAGACTGGTGATTTTTCTTTCAATATTTCTGGTAATTCAAACATAGGTGATTCACCCCTTAGGCGTGAAGATCTTCTTAATGGAACAAGCCAGGGATCCTTTTGGGTAATTCTACCTTTTTCATCCCTAGACGTACTCATTCATGTTTACTCTTAAATGACATAAATTATAGGTCAATAGTTGTTACTTTAACCAGTTGTTCTATTCAGATTTTATCCTGAATCTTCACAGCTCAGTCTAATTAATAGTTATTGGACTATTATCACCTTCTAGCAACACAATTCCCTAGAAACGGTGCCAAAATGATGCGTAGTCATTATACACATCATTAATTCTCAATGAATTTGTCAATCCAGGGTAGTGTACAAGGCTATCTACGGAAGAAGGGGTGAACAGAGTTATAACTTAGGTCAATTTAGAGCAACAGGTCTTATTGGTGAAACCGATTGTGTGGGGGATTTTGGACATTCCTATCTCTAAATTGCATGAATTAAACCTTAATCTAAGTTGCAGAATTGGAAACTAATCATTAACTACAGAAATGAAGTCCTAATTACAATTGCAGAATGAGACCTAATTATGTTGCAGAAATAACAATTGCAGAATTAAAAGTCTAATTATAATTGCAGAAAGGAAATCTATTTACTTTTGCAGCAATGAAAACCTACTTCTAACATGGAAATGAAACCCTGTCAAGGCTCTGTAATAGAAGGTTGTCAATCTTCTATGCAGGGGTTGACAACAAAACATAAAATGCAGGAAATTACAGAAAATAGTAAATTCTGGAAATGACAGTCTGCAATAAATTGAAAGCTTTGCTGAAAGTGGGGATTACAACCAAACCATTAATCACAAAACATAAAATAAGCTAAGATTGCAAATATCATTAGTTGTTTACAAAGGAATGAAATGACAAGTTCTACAACTCATTCTACTGCAGCAAAATCAGAATAAAAACCTGTTGTTAGTCCTCCTCCTAGGTCTGGAAGTGGCCAGCCTCCTTGTCCAGAAGAAGGTATGAGTCTCTCTCTCTCTTAGATCTTACTCACACTCATTTACAAGCAATGTGAAATAGAAATAGTATACTTTATTGATTCAAGAACATGATTACAATAATTCTGCTGAAAACCTGTTACAGGACTGTAACAGTCACTTTCTGATTATCACCTATTTTCTCTATTCTCTGATTTCTCTATCTTCTACTCCTCTTACTACTAAAGCTCAACCTGAATGGGAGCCATATTTATAGATGTCCTAAGATCTACTAACAAGCTGAGAATATCTCAAAAGATCTAATCCTATTATGCTGCAGCAATTCCTGTTTTTATCCTAGAAGAAGATCAAACTTGATCTTTCCATAAATGGTGGCTTTGGTCGGCAAGGACGGCAAAGTCAGATCTGAGATATTTTCCCTTACCCTTTTCAATCTTTATTTCCCTTTTTCCAGCGTCAAAATTCGGTCAACAAGTCAAAAAGCACATTCTATTTTCATTCCGAAGATAAGTGGTTCATTTCGAAGATACTGCAATTCTCATTCCGAAGATCCGCTCATTTCGAAGATACTGCAATTCTCATTCCGAAGATACTACAATTCTCATTCCGAAGATCCACTCATTTTGAAGACATGTTTTCTCATTTCGAAGATCCGCTCATTCCGAAGACACTGTGTTTTCTCATTTCGAAGATATCTGTTCATTCCGAAGAGACTTCGGAATGAACAAATGTGGGCTCCTTAAATGATTTCCTCTGCATTTCTCATGTGGGTTACTTCTCAGGATCAGATTCCAATGGTCTTCATCTCTTTCCACATGTGAATTCCATGCCTTGCCATTCATTGGCAGCTGGCTGGAATTTACATGGGAAAACCCAGTTTTTGTTGCACAGTAACAATTTTCTTGAACTGTTGCCAGATTTAGGTAAAATGAATGCTTGAGACATATCAAAACATGATTAGTGAAATGCTGCTATCAATCTAAGCATATCTCATTTAGCAAGTCATAACAAAACAACATAAAACTTATGCAAAAAGCTGTAAAAATCAGAATATAGTATTTCAGATACATTCATCATGCAAATAGTTAATACACAGCATATTGAATTAACTTAACTAGCATATTAGATTAAACATAAGAGTTTGTAGGCAATTTCAGTGTTCAAAACATGTTATTATTGAGGCATTTCCAGGCCTCATCACCGAGCCTCAAAAATATTTAACTACAACACAACGCAAAACATTAATGTCACATACATTGCATTATTTAAAAAAAAAACATTTTTGCACAAAGAAAAATAAAATAAATTCAAAAGAACTTACCTTGGCAAAGTGTACGCCTACTCCTACATCCACCCCTCTGCCACTATAGCTTTCGTAGCTCACCAACCACTCACTTCACTTCACTCACTTCACTCCACTCCCTCAAACATAGCTTCCAAAATTTGTGGATACACAAATGAGCTTGATTTCCACTCTACAGGCCTTTTATAGCTATTTTAGGTGCACTAAAATGCCCATGGGTGCTTCTTGATGCATTGGGGTGCCTCCCTACATTTGGGAAAGCAGCAAACTCTGGTGGGCATTTGCACAATCAATAAGTGCCTACCAAATTTTGGTGTCAGAATTAACAAAAGAACAAACTGATCCAAAAGGTAGCTTACCTCCACCAAATCATTCCAAATTGCATCCATGCATAAATTTCATCATAATAACATGTTTTATGAAGGTTCCAACTGATTTGGACACATAATTTTTGTTTGCACCCAAAAGGTGTAAAATTGCTTATCAATATCCAAAATGTTTTAAAATGGTCCAAATTTTCACAAAACTATCATTTTCCTCATTAACACATCATATTCCAGTCATCACATTCATACATTTGCCAAGTTCACAAATTTCAAGTGAACATCATATATAGTGGTCTATTCTATATCCTTTGTGATTGTAATGATTTGCATCCATGCAATTTGCTAAGATGAATAAATCACCATAAGGACACTTGGCCATCTTCATCATCTAATATCTCATTAATCGAAAAACAAAATCAATTTTGGTACTTCATCGTTCGAGTGAAACTATGCCAAGACCAATTTGCTCTCTAGTTGTCATTGATGGCCTAGTTCATGGGGCTTGAAACATGGACAAAATTATAACTCATAATTCATTTTCATGATAGTCATCATGTTGACTGGCCTTAGCTAGGGTGATTGGTTTTGACCATAGGAATTATCTGACAATCACTAGATGGCCCTCTGAAGTTGAATATTTTTCTTGTATTTTCATCATATTGCATATCAATGACATTGGAAGGCACATTATTCAACAACATGGAATCACCCCAAACTTGGGGAAACCACATTTGAATTTGATTTTCCCACAACAAGATACATCTTACATGATCATGGCATATACACTTGGTAAAAATACCTTTCTCTGTTAGGGAAAATATGGAACCAATCACTTGCATATTTCAACAACCCCCTTCCACCGTTGGGGCAAAAATGACATCACATTTTTATCATTCATATCATTCATAATTGCACCATGCATTTCACACAACCATTTGCACTCATCTATCAATTGGCTTGTGAGATGCATCTATCATTCATTCGCCAATTGAGGGGGTAAGCTACATCATCAAAATTCTTTTGTCTCCAAGCTCATATTTGCATTTCAACAAAAAAAGATTGCTTCTGCATTAGACCAAAACCAAGTGTCTTGTATTTTTGCACCATATTGTGTTTCACGCAACATGGTACAAAAAGGGACATCTGCAGACACCAAAATCTAGCCACTTGTCATCCATATATAGTTTCCCACCATATTTACCTATTATTTATATATACTTATTTAATATATATTTAAATAATAATATTTTATATATTTTATTCATATATATTTAATAAATATATGTATATTTATATGAATTAATCCCAGCCATCCATCATGATTTAATACCAACCATTCACCCATTTTAATCCATGCCACCTACCTAGATTTAATATCCACCCTCCATCATGTTTTAATCTTGACCACACAAATTGTGTTGTTGAAACCCTAATGTACCCTAGGAGAGATTATAAAGAGGAGTCATTTTGATGACTCAACCCCTAAGTTTTTTGTCCTCAGAAGTTGCTAAGTTTTACCTAAGTCTTGATTTCCTTGAGCACTTGTACCCTAAGTCCTCAAGCACCCAAGCCTCCTCACTAATTTTCATCTTCCATCACTTGTCATCACCTCCACATCCATCGTCGTCCACTTCATATGAACCAGATCTGCTTCTATAGATTTTGTTTTAATTCCTCGAGTGCCTCTTGGCATCTCCTGTTGATGGTTTCAGGATCGTTAAGGCCTTCAAGATTTTCTAGACGATATGCTCCTGAACTGTATTTGTGTGTGATAATAAATGGACCCAACCAGTTTGGGGTGAATTTATCGTGCTGCTGGCGAGGTTGACTTGTGATTTGCTAGTTCTCCTTGAGAACCAAGTCACCAATCTGGTATTCATGTTGATGTACCTTACTATTGTAGGCATGAAAAAGGTGATCTTGATATACTCGTGTGTGCTCGATGGCATGGATGTGACGTTCATTGAGGAGTGTTAGTTGATCTAGATGAGCTTGGCGAGTAGTGTCATCATCAATGAAATATTTCATGGATATCCGTAAAGAGGGTATCTCAAGCTCAAGGGGCATGATAGCTTCTGCCCCGTAGACAAGTGAAAAAGGTGTTGCCCCAGTGGGAGTATGGATGCTCGTACGATATACCCACAAGGCTAGGGGTATTTTATTATGCCAGTCCCGATGAGATTCCACTACAGTTTTATAGAGAATAGAACAGATGGTTTTGTTAGTGGCATCTGCCTAGCCATTTCCTTGAGGGTAATATGGGGTCGAAAAGCTATGGTGTATGTGAAATATATCACACAATGCTTGGATAGTCTTGTTTTTGAAATATTTCCCATTATCTAAAATAATTTGGGAGGGAATTCCAAAGCGGCATATGATATGCTCCATGATGAATGTTGCAATTTTGGCTCTTGTAGTTTGGACCAGTGGGATGGCTTCGACCCACTTTGTAAAATATTCTATTGTTGTAATGATAAATTTATGATTGCTAGAGGATGTAGGTGTAATTTTTCCAATTAGATCCAGGCCCCATTGGGAGAAGGGCCACATGGACTGGATTGGTTGAAGTGCTTGGGATGGTAAATGTGTTAAGTTGGCATGTTGTTGGCATTTGATGCAATGTTTGACATACTCACAATAGTATTGCTCCATTTTAGGCCAGTAGTAGCCCATACAGAGAATGTGTTTGGTAATTGCCATGCCATTGAAATGGCCACCACAAGTACCATCATGGGTTTCTTGTACAACCCGTTGTGATTCTTGCGGTTCTAGGCAACGCAAGAGTATACCATCATAGCTATGGTGGTAAAGGATGTCCCCCAACAAGGTGTAGTGGATCACTCTTTGTTTAAAGGTTTGGCATTGGGCGTGGGGAAAATCACATGGTAGGAAACCTAGTTTGATGTATTCCTTGATCTGTGAGAACCATGGGTCATGAGGTTTGGTGTTTACCACATATACACCACCATCATCTATGGGAGGTGTGGGTGATATAGCAGATTGTGTAAGTGTATGAATGGATACAAATGTTGTGCTGGACATTGGGTTTTGTAGGATAAGGGACCCTAAGGAGGCCATGGTGTCTGCAAAATGATTTTATGAGCGTGGTGCGACTTCGAGGTAATACCATTCAAATTGGGATAGGAGTTGTTGGGCGATCTTCTTGTATTGTTGGAGAATTGGGCAATTGCATAGCCAAAGTTCCTGCACTTGATTGACTATCAAAAGTGAATCACCTATGATGTGGAGGCATTTGATGTGCATAGAGTGTGCTTGTTTCAGTCCTAGGATTAGGGCTTCATACTCTACATTGTTATTGGTACAAGGGAAATCAAGTTTGAATGAAAATGGGAGTGGTTCTCCTTCAGGTGTAAATAAAACAATGCCTACACCCCCAGTGTGGAGACACCTAGAACCATCAAAGAACATGGTGAGGTCAGCCATGAATTCTGGTTTGACGTATTCCTCATCTTTGGTTATGTGAAATATGGAATCATCGGGGAGTTGAATGAGTAGGGGTTGATTATTAGTTATAGGGGCTTCAACCAGTTGGTCAGCAATGACTTGCCCTTTGATAGACTTTTGAGATACGAATTCTAGGTCAAACTCGGTTAGGAGCATGATCCATTTGGTTGTGCGTGAGTTGTGATAACTCTTGTTCATCATGTACCGAAGGGGATTGTCTCAGGCGATGACAAAAGTTGTGTGGTTTAACATATAGTGTCTTAGCTTCTAGGTGGTGAATACTACTGCTAGGCATAGCTTCTCCATGTATCCGTATCTCATTTCATAACTAACTAGTGTGCGATTGATGTAGTAGATAGCCTGCTCTTTGTTGAGAGCATTCTTTTGAGCTAGGAGTGTACCTAGCGCAAGCTCTGTGGCTGAGATGTATAGAGTCAGTGGTAATTGTGGGTGCAGCGGTGACATGACCAACGATGACGTAAGGTAAGTTTTGATAGCATCGAATGCGGCTTGATAGTTTTCATCCCATTTAAAGTGTACTCCTTTTTGTAGGAGATGATTGAATGGTTGGCATTTGTCTGATAATTGTGCTATAAATCTATGAATAGAGGTAATATTGCCCTGGAGGCTACGCAATTGCTTTAGGGTGGTAGGAGGAGGCATCTCGATGATGGATTTCACCTTACTAGGATCTACTTCAATGCCTCATTGGGAGACAATGAATCCTAGTATTTTTCCTGATGTAACATCGAACATGCACTTTTTTGGATTGAGGCACACGTTGTGTTCTAGTAGTCGATCAAAAATATGACGGAGATCTTTGAGATGGTCAACATGTTTCTTTGATTTGGCTATGAGGTCATCTACATAGTCTTCCACATTTTTGTGCATTAGGTCATGAAATATGTAGGTCATGGCTCATTGATAGGTTGCCCCAACGTTTTTAAGGCCAAAGGGCATGACCTTGTAGCAAAAGGTCCCCCAGGGTGTTGTGAAGGAAGTTTTGTGTTGATCGGCTGGGTTGATCCTAATTTGATTATATCCAAAAAATCCATCCATGAGGGAAATCATCTTGTGACCTACGATGGAGTCAATGAGGGAATCAATGTTGGGTAAAGGGAAGTTGTCTTTGGGACAAGCTTTGTTTAGGTCATGAAAATCTATGCAAACGTGAACGTCATCGGATGGTTTGGGGATAGGGACCATGCTAGGATACCCACTCGGGATAGTCGATGGGTATTATGAAATCAATGTCTAGGAGATTTTGGAGCTCGGATTTTACTATCAATGCGATAGTTGGATGCATGCGTCACAGCTTCTGTCTTACTAGTTTGGCATTGGGATCTAGTATAATATTATGCACTACTACGGTAGGGTCAAGTCCCGACATGTCTTTGTAAGACCATGCAAACACTTTTATATACTTGCGTAGGAAGTTCGTGAAGGTGATGCGCTCCTCGGGTGAGAGGCTAGCGGCTAATTTGAGGATGTGTGGATTTTTTGGATCATCATCGATGTCTACATCGATCGTGTCCTCGATGAGCATGCGAGATCCATCATGCAACTATTTAGGGATAGGAATGAGATTGAAGTCGTCGATGGCCTCACTGAACTCGTACTCATCATCTATGTAAATGCCTATGTGATAGACCTGAGGGGTTTGGGAAGACATGGATGAGGAAGGGGCATTTGCTGCCCATAAGATGTGAGGAGAGAGAAGAAAGTCTCCAGGTGCTGGTATATGTGAGATGTGTGCTAGATCGATAAAGTTTGGGTTTGGGGTATCATCTCAAATCCACTGGTGGCTGTAATGGAGGGGAGAATGTAAATCTACCTCAACCATGTTAATCGATGTTGTAGGTGAAGTAGGTGGGGTAGAATCTAGTGATGGAGGTTGGATAGGTTGTGTGCATCCTAAGAGGCTCAAGGGAGGCTACAGGATGACTGGTGGTGAATGAGGATGAGAGGCTGCTCTCTGTAACTATCTATGTATAGACAGGAATATAGGCAGGCGTATCGGTGGTGGGTTAGGCAGAACCAGGTTTGGATCTATAGGTGGTGGATCATGCAGGAGTGCGTCCGACTCTATTGGTGGTGTAGCCAGAGATAAGGTAGCAAAGTGTTCTGCCAATCTCTGAACATCACAGAACAAGGAGGTATCGAGCGTAGGAGATTCTTGGAAGAAATCATAGGGGACGGTGATGGTTGATGTGGGTGAAGGCATGTCTTCTAGCATGTCCATGTCAATGTACTCTTCCAAGGTGTGTGTTGGACATGGAGGAGGATGTAAGGATAAATCTTGGATCTCATATTCTAATGTATAGATGGTGGTTGGGCGATAACCTAGACCAGTTTTGTTGGTAGGTGATCGGACATGAGGGTTAATGGGTGTACGTAGGCCTTGCTCATAATGACCTAACCCAAACCCATGCCAATGAAAGTGTTGTAGGTAGTGCAAGGCAAATTGAGGGTTGGCTAGGTGTGTAATTGCATCACCAGAGCTAGATTGTGGTGGTGAAGAAGTTGGTGAGGGGATCAAAGAGTCTACTCCTACATACACAAAGTTGGTGTGGTTTTTGGGACTTCCTAACTGTATGACGGTTCCAATAGTCAACACCGAGGCTGAGGGATGGCCAAAATATTGGGTAGATTGGATAGGGGTGTCACATACATGGGTGTCACATACGTTATAGTCTCCTAGGCCATTTTTTGTCATGAATATGGATATGCATGGTGTGGCATGCTCTGGTGATTGGGGTGGCATATCCAAGTCAGATGAGGAAGGAGAAAGTTGGGATTCCCTAATGGTGGTAGCTGAAGGGTGTGAAGGTTCATCCGAGCTGGGTGTTGGTTGTTTGGGTTCATGATGTTTGGTTGTTGTGGCTTGAACATGCTATTTTTTCTACGTAGGGGATGGCATCGGTGCAGGTGCAGGGATGCATGGAGACATGAATGTCTTAGGTTTTGGTCGAAAGGGAAGAGGTGGTGTCTACGGTGTAGGAAGGATAGGGGCTTCCATATGCGAGGGTGGAGGAGGTAATGTAATTGGTTGTGTGATGGGTGGCAATGGTGGTTGCGACACCATGGGTGGAAATTAGAATGGTAGAGGTTGGGAGGATTGTGGAGGCCATGAGAATGGTGGTGAGGAAGGCATGGTATCAATTTTAGGTCCCCCGATAGATGATGCTAATGGTGCAGATATCGAGGCTTGTGTTGTTGATGAACACTGGGATGTTGGGGTGGAAATTGGAGAGGATACCGATGCTCCTACTGACTGGTGAGAAGATACAAGGAATAGTTGGGAAGATGAGAATGAAGGCATAGGGGGAAGGTCTATGACATTACAAAACTTAAAGGGGTCTCCATCGGTTGGGACATAGTGAACAAGTCCATTGTGGACATACTTGAGGCAATGATGCAATGTGGATGGGACACACTGCATGTCTCTGATCCAAGGGTGACCGAGGAGAATATTGTATTGCATTTCTCCTTGAATGATGTGAAAGAGGATGGGGATCATACGAATGCCTACGCGAATGGGCAGAACTATGGATCCTATGGTAGGTCTCATGGAACCATCAAAAGCATGCAGGTCTAGGGAAGGTGTGGCAAAATGTGTTGGAGGGAGGTGTAGGTGATGCAGGGCTACTGTGGATATGATACTGATGGATGAGCCCATGTCAATGAGTACCCACTTGTAGGTAATATCATTGATATTAGCTTGTATGTGGAGGGGAGGGTTGGCTCCTTCACCAATGAGTTTCGTTATCTCATGGTCATGGAAGCTAATTGAAGGTTGAAGGCATCATGGGATGTTCCCTACAAAATTGACAAAAGCATTTGTGTCATGTGTCTCTAAGTCAATGGAACATAGGATGTCATTCAATGCCTCATGATGGGGTTGAGACTATTGTAGGAGGTCGAATATGGATAGTCACGTGGGGGCATTACGTAGTTGATGGGTTAGACTACCACGGATGGTAATCACATTTTGAGGTGGTGGTGGTATGGTATTAGGCATTTGGGGTGTTTGCAGGGATGTAAACTGGACAAGGGGAGAAACAATAGGTGTTGTCTAGCGTGACGGGTACCATTGGTTTCTCGTAGTAAGGTTGATCATGCCTACTACTCCACGTGATGGAGGATCATGCTGGACATTGTTGACTTGGTGAGGGGGCACTAGAGGATTGTTTGGAGGTCTAGGGGGATTGGGTCCTCTGTGATCTGGTAGAGGGTTTTGGAAAATTCCTAGGTTTTGGTTCTATAGGGCTAAAGGGTTTGCTACCTGAATAGTGCCCCTATCGATTAGGTCTTGAACTTGCCCCCAAAAGGAGTGACATGAATCGATATTATGGCCACACTACCTATGAAAGGGATAAAAGAGCTACTCATTGTAGTCATGATATTTAGGTGAATTTGGATCCAATGGGTGGATATCGGGTAGAATGAGATGGTTGCCCTCATACAATCTATGGAACAGGGTTGGTAATGGTTCAGATAAGGGTGTAAAGTTGCATGGTGGACCCTATGGGCGCATGCCATGGTATTGTTATGGTCGAGGTGGGGTAGGTGCATTAGCTTGGAGTGCTTGTGGTTGCGGTGTATAGGGTGGAGGAGTCGGTACTAGTGCTAGGGTAGCAGCTATGACTTGGTTGGTTTGTTGTGGTCATGGGTAAGGTTGATTCGGTGTGGGTCTATTGAAGTGAAAGTTGGAGTTATAGTTGGTTTTAGCTCTCAACTTAATCTTCCTAGATTGCACCTTAATATCTTTGATCACTTTTGCTTGTGATATAGCATCTTCAAAAGTACAACTTTGGTGAAGTTGGAGGGATGTGGAAATGTGTTTGTGGCAGCTCTTGGAAAAGAGTGTCACAAGCTCTAAGGTGGGGAGGCTATGGGTGAGATCATGAATAATCACTCTCCATATGGAAATAAACTCAGTAATGGGTTCATCATCCACCTATCGTAAGGCGTAGACATCAAAAAATATGGTCTTTTTCTTGATGTTGATGGAAAAGTGCTCTAAGAAGGAATTGGCCAGTTGTTCAAAGGTGTACAGGCTATGGCATGGTAGCATGTTGTACCAATCCAATGCTGGCCCAGTGAGGGATAGGGAGAAGGTACGCAACATAAGAGGGTTACTACTATGAAGTTGGTAATAGGATGAGTGGTAGTTGCTCACATGTTCTCTGGGATCTTCCTTACCTCTATACTTGTCAAATTTTGGTATTTTGAAGCGATAGGGATAAGGAGGGATAGGGACTGATGGATGCACTGGCTCATTGCATAGTTCATCATAGCAAGGCTTTTGTGGCCCGTAGCTAGAGGTGCGTAGGTTCAACATTTTGACTTCATCTCACAAGAGTTGAAGTTTGGGTGTCATAGGAGTTGAGGGTTGGGCTATGGTAGGCTGACCTTGTGGATGTGGTGGATATTGGTATTGTTGTTCTTCACAATACTATGGGGAATACTATTGTGCCTGATCATGATAAGGTGGGTACTGGGTGACATGTGTTATCGTGTCTATGGGTACATTAGGTTGTGGGGTAGGTGTCTATTGAGGATAATAATACTGTGACTGGGCAACATGTGGTTGTGGCATGGGTACTTGTTGGTTTGGAGCCTATTGTATTGGTTGGACCATGGGTGGTGATGACCAAATTGGAGGAGGCATAAAGAAGCTAGGTGTAGCTGGTGGTAGTGTAGGTGTCGGTGCTACTAGTGCTAGGGGTGGTCGAGACGAGGTATCAAAATATGGGATCTGTCTCTGCCCTGGAGGGTAGGAAGTAGGGAAGCTAAACTATGTGGAATAATTTGGTTGAGTAGGTGCATAAGCTATTGGTGTCGGTCCATAGGTAGGATGGATATGGGTAGTGGGAGCTTGAAAAGGAATAGGTGGTGGTATCCTAAAGGTCATCGTAGGCAAAGGTGGCTCCAAGGGTTGGGCATCATGCACTCTGGATACCTAGGAGATAGGCGAGAAAGCTATTGAAAAGGTGGGATAAGCTGTCGAGGTAGGAGCTTGGGTTGAGGGGAAAGTGTAGGTGTACACTCCTACTTGGGTTTGCGCCTCTTTCTCCTAAAGAGGCTATTGGGAGGTACCCTTAGATATGGTGAAGAATGACTCTTGTGAAGAGGATGGTTGGTACTCTTGTGAAGAGTACGGGTGTGAGGTTTGAGGGAATGCTTGTAGTTCCTGTTGGGTAGGGATCTATTGTGTAGTTTGGAAGGATGTATTCTGGCTTCCTACAATGGATGAGGATGGGTCAGACACCATTCCTATGGTAGGGGCGAATGATGCGACCTCAGGATGGGTACGGTTTAGAAGGGAGGAATCATTCTCAAATAGGGATTGAGATAGATTCTGGAAGAAGGGATGTGCAAAGGTGGGTGAAGTAGGCATGACCTCCTCATCTATAGTGAAGGCTGGAGGAGATTGTCCTAGTGCTGTGTAGATCACATGGTCATAGAATGTGGTCGAGGGATTAGGTGAGGATGGGGCTAAAAAGAGTGGGTAATCTTCTATGAGTGAAGTAGCGAGAATTTCACTCAAAGTTGATGTCTTCTCATGAGGCATCATGTGTGTGAATTGTGCATCGGATTCTATGCATGAATCAGATGTGTCTATAATCCTCTCCTTCATGATCGAAGGAGTAAGAGTGGACTGACTAGAGGAAGGGGAGGCCATTCCTCCATAGAGCGTGATTGCTCATGCGCTCTACTACGGGTGACCACAGGCATAGTAGCATGTGTCAAAGGGGATTTTAGGAATAAACCCTATGTGATGTAGACTCAACTATGTCTACTGTGAGTGTGAAGTAAGTGACATGTTGTGTGTAGCAAAATAGTATATAGTGTGGTGTGTTGAGACCGATCTGTGATCATGCAAACAATGGTAGACCGAAATCAATTCTAAATGCTGAGAAAATAAAAGTGTTATGTTCATTTTGTGTGTTGTAATGTTGATACTCCCTATGTAGAATCATGGGTAATGGAGTGAATACTCTAGAAAATTAGGAATGTCATCAATAACAAACCTCCTACAACACCCAAAGATGCACAGGATAGAATGGTACCACAACGTGCGAATGGTGACCTGTATGGAAGGTGCAGTAAAATGGTATCCTAAAGGGGTGGAACTCACTATGCTGAAGCGAGTTCACAATATCCTCTCATGAGAAGAGGTGGCACTGTCTGAGACCTACTACCGACATACCCATGCTTTCACTTCACCCTCGGGTGGGCTTAGTCAAGAATGACAGTTACCAATTCCACAAATTATACAAGCCTTGTGGATGAAGGTGCTAATCCTATCCCACTCCGTAGGTAACCACTGGTGATGAAATCCAGGGCCCAATCACAAAAGTGGGGGATTTTTTGGTGATGAAATCTAGAAAACCACTCCTGTGGGGCTACTAGGTGTCTAGGGGGTGAGCTTATGGAGAGTGAAACTCGATCCACACCAATATCGAGTGATGGATTGGGGATGAAGTCCAATCTCACCACTTGTTTAAATACCACGTGAGTGTGTGTGGGTTTGCATTTTGCTAATGGTGTATGCAAGATAAGAAACTAGCTACTTGCCTTTTCAAAATAAACTAACCCTAATGCCTTTTCAAAAGCAAATGATTAGATACTATTCTTTGAAGAGAAGTATTCTAGCCCTAAATGCCTTTTCAAAAGCAAATTACTCTACTTTTGAAAACATAGAAACATGCAATCCAAGTGTGTGGAGTGAAGGGGATTAGAACCCTGATTTAAACTTTTGAATGCAAAAATTTCTTTCAAACAAAGGAATAAGGGATTAGGAACCTTAATTTGTTGTTAGAATGCAAAGACATTTCAAAAGTAGAAGAGGGGATTAGAAACCCTGATTTACTTGAACATGTATAGTTCTTTCTAACAATGAAAGCTATTAGTGAAGTGAAATCAACGTAGGCTTGTGCTACATGCAAGATACAAAGACATATGCAAACTTATTTGAGAAATAAATTTTATGAACTTGCTGGAAAGTTGTAGGTCCTAAAAATTTTAGAAACCCTAATGCTTTAACCACTTTGCAATGAACCCAAAACTAGGCCTAGTAATGGTCATTCAACTAGTCAATGTATTTCTACTTCCAAAACTTGCAACAGAGGCAGAAAAAATGAAAATACCTACATTATGATGCTAAGGGGGGTTTTCTTGGCCCTTGAAAAGATCACCCCAACTGATTTGGGGGTTTTTGAGGTGTTTGTGCTCAAATCATGACCCGGGTCATGAATTTGACCTAAATCATAGGGTGGGTCACGAATCAGGTTCAGAGGCTTCAAATCAGAGATCTGATGGCCTAGGATGATTCCTAGGGCTTTGGAGGCTTTAGTGAAACACAGTTTTGGTACCTGCAAGACATAGAAATAGAGGATAATGTTAGATTTATAAGAAAAATGAATCTAGCACTATCCATTGTGGGGGTCCCACCGGGCGTGCTAGAATGAAATGACCAAAAGTTGACATTTGATCTAACAACAAGTAATAACACAAGTCATTCAGAAATATAATGCTTTATTCATGATAAATTTGATATCGGTTACAAATAGGGTGAATTCCCCTTTTTCCTTTCATGAATACACTATAGGCTTGATGCCTTCTTTTGATGTCCCTCAGTGTAGGTGGGCTTCTTTGTATGTGGGCCACTGCTTGGGTTGTTGTTTGTTGGTGTTCTTCTCCTTCAAATCTGTTGAATAACCTGAAAGAAACTTGCAAGAAAGGGTCAATACGTTGGGGGGCTTGCCTTAGTTAGGCCCCATATTTATAAAGATGAAATGACTATAAAACCATAACAAAAACTGAAATAAAATGTGCAAAAGGTAATAATATGCTAAAATAGAGCTTACCTCCCAAATTTGGGGTGATTTGGGGCCTGTAGACCCAATTCGTGACCCGGGTTGTGAATTTAGGCCGGATTCATAGGGCAGGTTGCGAATTGAGCTGTGATGCTCCTCTGGTAAGATCTCTTTGGTAGATCGGTCCTAAGGCAGTTGGGGTGCCTCTGTATGCTATCAAAATCCATCTGTGCTCTCCGTAAATTGACTGTCTAATGTTCACTTTCCATTTCTGTAGAGTAACTATGCTTTGTTGAATTTGGGAATCAGATTTAATTAGGGGTTTGGGACCCATTATTTATAGGCAAAGGCAAGGTGCAGGGGGGGTTAGATAGACTAAACCTAGGTTTGATTCTGACTAGGGTTAGGTTAAGAAATGCTATGTGGCAACATCACATTCCTTATGAGAAATATCTCATCCTCACACATGTGTGAGGATGGATTAGGGCTAATCCTGATTAGGAGGTGTTTAAGCCAATTTAAACATGATTAAAGAAATATCTCAACAAACCCTAATCTCACACATGTGGGAGGATTTGATTAAGGCTAATCAAGATTAAAGGTTCTTTTAATCAAATTTACCCTAAAAAGTGACTTAAGTGAAGTCAACATTAAATTAGAATTTGGGTATTGACTTATTAATTGTTTTGGCCAACTAATACCCCATGGGGGCCTCAATTGCATATGAATAGACCGTCGAATGATATTTTGATGTGCCAGATGTAATTTGGAAGGCTTGCGAGGGTTTAGGACCTGAAAGTCGGTGAAGTAGTATATGGGAGTCTACACGATGCTATGACAATCTATGGTGATCTACGCATGACTACGCATGACTACAGCATCTACGCATGACTACGCATGACTACAACAATCTACGCATGTCTAGGATGATCTACAATAGTCTACGCTGGTCTACGATAGCCTAGGGGTACCTAGGATGGCCTATGTAAACCTACAAGTGTCCAAAAGGATCTACAAGTATGTAGGTATAGCAGTGTGCAACTTTTGGGTGTCTACACATTTAACATACTCCACAAAAATAGTGGTTTTCACCACTATCACAGTTGCTTAAAAATACAAAAGAAAGAGTAGGGCAAAAACCCTAAAAAATATAAATATTTTACATCACACACCATTGATCCTCAAGTTGTAAGGATAGTACTATATTTCTAGACAGATGTTTAGGTAGTCATCCCCAAAGCCTAAAGATAAAATCCTTGGACTATGGAGCTAGTCTCCATCGAAGCTATAGATGCTTGACTAGAAGTGGAGTATGCTCATGTGTGACAACAAATCTCTTTTAAAGAGACCTTTGAACAAACATAAGGACAAGCTAGCTTCTTGGTCTCATCCATAATAGGTTTTACCCAATTTACTCAAGATGAGTTAATGAACTCACTTGCACACACATTGGTTCTTGATTACCTCAAGTCATTACCATGCTCTTGATTCGATAAATGAATTCACTACATACAAATTTGGTCTTAGAGAAATTAGGCAGTATTTAGTGAGTTTTTTTGATACCACTAGTATGTATGAGTCTCTGCAAAAAATAGTCAATTTTCCATATCAACATCCATATCTTCCTCCATGACAAAATCCATTTTCATGAGTCTTTTGATCCCATATACCACCAATTTTGGTGCCCCTAATTACACAACAATGCTAAAAATGGCCAAGAGAAATATAAACTATGAATGATCATCTGAACATTTACATTATCACTTACATTAATCATCCATATACAAATGTATCCACACAAAAACATTCACACAAAATCATAACACAAAAAGTAAAAGCTATGTATATATATATATATATATTGCATGTACAAAAAATGCCCAAAAGGCTACATACAATGGAGCACCAAGGATCATATACAAAAAGTGCATCTAAGCACTAGCTAAAACCTATGAGAGGATCCCTATGATCTTGAAGGAGCCCTAGATCTAGAAGTATGCCTAGAATCACTAGGCCTAGCTGACCTAGATATGGATGAGGAGGGTGGTTCTAGAAGCCCAATGTCATGATCCATCAATTGATCCTCCAATGCCTGGATATATCCATACCAATACCAAAGGTGACGTACATAATGTCTATTCCTATTATGCCCCTCTAGCAGCTCTACCTAGAGCCACGCAATCCCATCCTCACCTCCACCTGCTATCGACCATACCTCTATATTTGTATGCAACTGAGCTATCTCTACCTCTTGAACCACCTCCCTACCCTAAAACTGAGCTATCTTCATATCTTGAGCTGCTATCATAATATATCACTTTACCGCCAACTACTCTAGCCTCATCATATCATCCTAATTCTAACTAGGAGGCCCATCCAAAATATCCTTCCTATTCTCCATGTTCCTTCCATCTCCCTCAAGATTGATAACCTGCTCTACCATATCCCCTCCATCTCCTCCAAGATATACAACCTTATCCACCATATCCCTAGTTTGCATCCTTCTATTTCCAGATAGAAGGCACCACTAGTGCTTAGGAGCCTCACCAGCATCCTCAGCCTCATCCCCGTAACCATTCCCATACATTTTTGGACTCATTACCCATGGTGGCTAAGTCACAAACCATGCATCATACTCCTTCATAGTCCCTACATCATCTAAATTGAGAAGATCCATCTCCTCATCATCCTCAAGTGTAGCCTTCTATGCCTTGATAAATGGTAGACATGTCTCATCTCGATGATGCTTGTAGAGTACTAGCTCTTCCAGAATCCCCTACCTCAATCTAAACTACCATAACACGTGGAATAACTAGATCAGATCCACCTCCTTTGTATGCCTCAAAACCAACCATCTAGCCTACCACACCCATCACAAATGCTCTCCATCACCTAGCACCTCGCCATGGTATCCATACAACCTATGCCACTATCAATCTAACCCATAAATTCCTATACCACTAACTCATCTAAATTGGATGAATCAGTTGTACATCCTCTACCATAGGCTACCTCATCACATAGTGCTACTCCCTATCTCATCCCACAATTAGTAAACCTATACGTTGAGCTACACTAAAGTGCTCCTAATCCTAGTATTGCAATAGCAAACTACAACCTAGTCCCTAGAAATTTTGCCTCCTCACCTCATATAGCTCCTAGTACAACTATACCAATAAATTAGGAGCCCATGCATACAACTGAGGTATATAAATCATATCACACACCAAACTGATAAGGTTCCATGGGAACCAACAACCAGTATTATTCAGGGCCACTATGTTGGCCAACACGAACATCACCAATGTAGGTAGGACATCCCATTTCTTGTCCATATAAATGGAAAAGTAAGTAATCCATCAACCAGTCACCTCCACACTCTCCCATCCATCCCCAAATGTGCAACTAAACTCCTATTTCTTGTTGAGTTCAACCTCAACATGCAAGCCCTCCATCGATAACTTGAGGATGTGATATACATCCTCAAGTATCATAGTAACCTCACCTGTAGGGAGCTAAAATGTATCCCTATCAGGATCCCATATCTCTACCAAGGTAGAGAGATACCCATCATACAAACTCACCACATCTATCTTGGCTATCCCAGCCAATCCAACTGCCTCTAACCACTCCCACTCATCATCTTGCAATGCCTTCCTCAGCCCAAGATGAGAGGAAAAAATTGATGCCGAGCCTCCAAAATATTTAACTACATAAAAACGCAAAGCATTAATGTCACATGCATTGCATTATTTCAAAAAAAACATTTTTGCACAAATAAAAATAAAAGAAATTCAAAAGCACTTACCTTGGCAAAGTGTACGCCTACTCCTACATCCACTCCTATGCCACTATAGCTTTCATAGTTCACCAACCACTCACTTCACTCCACTCCTGCAGACACAGCTTCCAAAATTTGTGGATACACAAATGAGCTTGATTTCCACTCTATAGGCCTTTTATAGCTATTTTAGGTGCACTAAAATGCCCATGGGTGCTTCCTGATGCATTGGGGTGCCTCCCTATATTTGGGAAAGCACCAAAATCTGGTGGGCATTTGCACAATCAATAAGTGCCTACCAAATTTTGGCATCAAAATTAACAAAAGAAAAAACTGATCCAAAAGGTAGCTTACCTCCACAAAATGATTCCAAATTGCATCCATGCATAAATTTCATCATAATAACATGTTTTGTGAAGGTTGAAACTGATTTGGACACATAATTTTTGTTTACACCCAAAAGGGGTAAAGTTTCTTATCAATCCCCAAAATGTTTTAAAATGGTCCAAATTTTCACAAAACTATCATTTTCCTCATTAAAACATCATATTCCAATCATCACATTCATACATTTGCCAAGTTCACAAATTTCAAGTGAACATCATATCTAGTGGTCTATTCTATATCCTTTGTGATTGTAGCGATTTGCATCCATGCAATTTTCTAAGATGAATAAATCACCATAAGGACACTTGGCCATCTTCATCATCTAATATCTCATTAATCGAAAAAAAAAATCAATTTTGGTACTTCACCGTTCGAGTGAAACTATACCAAGACCAATTTGCTCTCTAGTTGTTATTGATGGCCTAGTTCATGGGGCTTGAAACATGGACAAAATTATAACTCATAATTAATTTTCATGATAGTCATCATGTTGACTGGCATTAGCTAGGGTGATTGATTTTGACCATAGGAATTATCTGAAAATCACTAGATGGCCCTCTGAAGTTGAATATTTTTCTTGTATTTTCATCATATTGCATATCAATGACATTGGAATGCACATTATTCAACAACATGGAATCACCCCAAACTTGGGGAAACCACATTTGAATTTGATTTTCCCACAACAAGATACATCTTACATGATCATGGCATATACACTTGGTAAAAATACCTTTCTCTGTTAGGGAAAATATGGAACCAATCACTTGCATATTTCAACAACCCCATTCCATCGTTGGGGCAAAAATGACATCACATTTGTATCATTCATATCATTCACAATTGCACCATGCATTTCACACAACCATTTGCACTCATCTATCAATTGGATTGTGAGATGCATCTATCATTCATTCGCCAATTGAGGGGGTAAGCTACATCATCAAAATTATTTTGTCTCCAAGCTCATATTTGCATTTCAACAAAAAAATATTGCTTCTGCATCAGACCAAAGCCAAGTTTCTTGTATTTTTGCACCATATTGTGTTTCACGCAACATAGTACAAAAAGGGACATCTGTAGACACCAAAATCTAGCCACTTGTCATCCATCTATAGTTTCCCACCATATTTACCTATTATTTATATATACTTATTTAATATATATTTAAATAATAATATTTTATATATTTTATTCATATATATTTAATAAATATATGTATATTTATATGAATTAATCCCAACCATCCATCATGATTTAATCCCAACCATTCACCCATTTTAATCCATGCCATCTGCCTAGATTTAATATCTATTGGGACTGAAACTGAAGGGATTATATTATTGATAAAAATGGTTACAATATATAGGCATAAGCCTATATTCAACACATGACACTTGTCAAGAGAAACTGAAAAGTGTCAAGGTGAAGGCATAGTGCACTTTAACTCTAACATTCCCCCTTAAAGTGCACTATCCTAACTAAAGAAGAAACAAAACAAGTCAACATTAGGTAACATTCCCCCTTAATGTTGACTTCTCTAAAACAACCTATCATCCTCTCTTATTGCTGATTTGGTCTAGGCTCGTGCTCTTTGCGCTTGGCTCTCCAACTGTGAATAATGCTAGATTCATTGTGTATACATCTCGGTCTGTTGCCTCAGGGTCAACCACTTCCATGGGTCTGTTGCCACTGGGTCAGCCGTCTAAGTGCCTCAGGGTCATCATGGGTGCCTCAGGGTCAGCCACTTCTGGGTCTGTTGCCTCTGCAGGTCATCCTCAGAGGATGTTGCCTCTCGTAGGTCACTGACTAGATTCACCATAAATATCAAATCCTTCCTTATGGTGAACTCAATCTAGAAGGTGTCGGTCTCTGCCAAAAATGTACCTAATACAAAGGAAAAACAAGCCATATAAGAGTGTTGGTCTCTACCGAAAATGCACTCAATACAATAAAATGAGCCATAGATCAAAATAGGAGGAGAGAAGAAGAAAAGAAGAGAATCTTATGAAGTGTCTTTGTCTGTAGTCTTCAGAAGTAGATCCGAAAAAAACCTCGGATAGAGTCTAGGGTGTCTTTGTTTGTAGTCCCTAGTATAAGTGTCCTTATGGTGACCATGTCATCCCATTGAAATGCATGGGTAACCAGCCACTACATTCACCAAGTGTATAGAAAAGATCACTAGGTACAAGGATCACATATGAAATTACCTTGGGAGTGTCGGGTACAACCGAGAGTGCACTCCAAGGTAAAAAATTTGAGGCTAAAAAAACTGAATTGAAACAGCATCAAAATTACAATTTGACACCACCATTGTGTCCGTCACGAAAAAATGTTTCCAATGACTATAAATACCCCTATATTCCATTATCAAAGGGGCCTTCATCATAATGAAAAACAACATGCCTCTCCAAGACAACTAAAACCTCACACTATGGCGGCATCGCTCTCTGGCGGGAAAAAAAATAGTCTCTCAATTTTTCCCTCACAGGGGAATTACATTGGAATACAATAAAGGGACCATAGTTATACATATTTAATAAATACCCCTTTTCAAAAAACCCCCTTTCATTTTAAAAATAAAGTGGTCAAGTAAAAAAGAACATTTGACCATGCATTTTTAATAAAAGTGATCTTGTCCACTTTTATAAAAATATTCCCCCCAATGTATTGCCCTTTTTGAATTAAAAAAATATATGCCCTGCTTACTCCTGGATATCATATCGCTCACCAAAAAATAGATAAACACCACGTGCACCGCTGCGAATCTGGCAAGATAGCCGAAGGTAAAAAGAAAATTGATTCTCCAAGCATCTGGACTGCACCTCATCTAGCTGTGAACATAGTGTTAAAAAAATATTACTCGTATTGATCATAAATCATGGATCTCTGCCCGACGTTTTTCTAGCACTGTCCTCCATTGTAGCCGATGGCTACTCAACTTAGAACTGCACTGTTGATTTGAACTAACAGACATTTCCATCAAAAGGTAAAAATACGACTTCCAGGAATAGACGTAGTATTATGCAAACTGGCATATAAAGAGGGCCCCATTCATGGTCCATTCAAAGCTTGCATATCACGTCTTTATGGTAATCAAAATACTTTATGGAGCTAGCCATGATGTAATGTTGGACAGACTGATCGCATCAGGGCCACTGTTACCCACCGAGTAGGACACGAACACCACCACGCAGACATTTGTAAGTGCCAAATACAGGTCATTCTAGCATATAGCAAAATATTATATCACGCACAACTGTAAATATCTAATTTAAAAATATGCAGGAAGTGAAAATGTCAGCAGGAAATTCAGTACTCTGAGGAAGAATCTCATCTGCTCCACAAGTTGCAAGTAAAATGCAGTCCTTCATTGCAGAAGCAAAATAAGAGACACCATGATTAAATTCTTGACGCTCCAGGAAAGCATTAACAATCATGCCCGCAGTAGAGCAGTCGAATACTGCTCGCCTCCACAAATCGTCTCATCAAATTTTTTTGAATATTCATGCACTTGCCTCACATTCATTCGGTTACTGATCTTCGTCAAAAAACTGTTGAGCACATGATTCCCGTTTAGCACCACGACCAACTGAACCACCTCGCAGTGAAACTCGCTCAACTTTGCACTCCTGCAGTTCTGCTGTGTCTCCGCCCAAAAAAAAAAAAAAAAATTCCACATGGCACCAAATACGCCAATAGCAGATGCTTGTTGACATCTTCTTGTTCTTCCACAACACCAAATCTGCCAATAATAGACAAGCATCGCCAAGCTAGCAAAACTACAGACGCTAGTGCTCCTGACGTCCAGCGAGCCCATTTACCGTGACGCGATGAAGTAGCCTCCGAAGATGGTTGATATTCTAGTTATATCAGTGTTTTGCCAAAGAGGGTTGCCGCAGTCGACTGTGGGGTCCAAGTCGTGTTATTTTTAGGGTGGGGTATTGGGCGACGATGGGTATTTGTTGGAATCACCGCCATCCATGTGATCAACAACGGTAAGTGCATCATAAAAAAAACCTTTATCCAGCACGCCCTCTCAGTCAATGCATCAAAAACTGTCACCACAATTCTGGAAATAAAAACTTCAACGAAACCAGATCTGAGAGCTCCAGCAAGGTTTACTATTCTACAGATTAAAAAAAACTGATTTAAATTTTTTTTACCATCTGGTTTCTGATCCATCAAATGATGGAGAGCATACTCCCTCGGTAAAAAAATTTAAAAAAAATGGGGGGAGAATGAGGGGGAGGGAGGATTTCCATGAGGGAAATCCCCCCTCAAGGGTTTCACAGGCAGGAGAGGGAACCTGCTCTGATACCAAATGTTGGGAGAGAAAACTGAAGGGGATTGATTTTATTGATACAAATGGTTACAATATATAGGCATAAGCCTATATTCAACACATGACACTTGTCAAGAGAAACTGACAAGTGTCAAGGTGAAGGCATAGTGCACTTTATCAAGAGGGAACCTTATATAGGCCTTCTGCCTATATATGTAACCCATTTTTATCAATAATATATCCCTTCAGTTTGATTACTCCTGACAATATCCACCCTTCATCATGTTTTAATCTTAACCACACAAATTGTGTTGTTGAAACCCTAATGTACCCTAGGAGAGATTATAAAGAGGAGTCATTTTGATGACTCAACCCCTAAGTTTTTTGTCCTAAGAAGTTGCTAAGTTTGACCTAAGTCTTGATTTCCTTGAGCACTTGTACCCTAAGTCCTCAAGCACCCAAGCCTCCTCACTAGTTTTCATCTTCCATCACTTGTCATCACCTCCGCATCCATCGCCGTCCACTTCATATGAACCAAATCTGCTTCTATAGATTTTGTTTTAATTCCTCGAGTGCCTCTTGGAATCTCCTGTTATCACTGAGAACCTCTGGGCACCTCCAACCATCGTCGATAACCAATAGGCACATTCCTTCCATCATCAAGTTCCTCTAGGTACCTCCTACCATCATCGAGCACCTATAGGTGTTCACATCCCTAGTTTAACAGTTAAGCAATCCCTCGGGTGTCATTAGGGTATCTGTACATAAAATATTGCAACAACAACAAAGAACAAAGATCAAAGAATTAGTGTGAAAAGGTAATTTATTTATTATAATTATTGTTTATTCTTTAGATCTATTTATAGCTTTATTTATGCAACTAGGTTTAGTAATTTTCTTATTGAGGGTCTCACATAGTAGAGCCCTCACAGATATTATAGAATTTCTATTGTTGTTTGCTTATTGTAGGTTTAGAGATTAAGTTTATTGGGAAGATACTGAAGCATTGGAGTGGTTTAGCCTATGGATATTTGAATCCCACTCACCTTACTGTTGAGATCAAGTTGAGTGTGAAGACACCACCCTTATTTGTTAGCTAGGGTTTCGAGAACCCTAGCATATTGAAATTATTGTATTGAATAATAAAGCATTGTAAACCCCTCTCTAGGGTGCATTTGGTTGTAATATCAGATATCCACCCAAAAATAAGAATAAAAGTTTATTTTTTTTAATAATCTATGTTTATTTTTCTTTATTTGTTCATTTATTTAATTTTATTGTTTGGTGTTGTTTGATTTCGCATCTATAGTGCCATAGCTTTGTAAATATCAAGTAGTGTTTACTTCGTGTCACTTTACATATCCACATTACTCTACATATATAATGTAATGTGACTCTTCATATGGAGCACTCTTGGCCTTCACACTTCTAGAGACTCTTCAACTTCCTATTTTATGGACTCATGTGCACATGGACAACTATGCACATTTACAATACCAAAAATACTTTGCACACTTTAATAATACTTGTGCATTTATTACATTGCATAAATTAAATCATAACTCCTAATCTAGAACACACTTTTCTAATCTAAGAATGTACCAAGGATGGTACATTAGCATGAACCAAATAATGTAATATATTCCAACACCCCCTTGTATTACATTATTTGGTTATTGAATACTTTAGTCTTCAATATGGATCTTCATCTTGACTCTTCAATCTATTTTTGAGATTGATTCTTGAACTTGCATGGCATAATTCCTGTTTTACCTTTTTGATGTAACTTCTTATATTCCTCCTTTTCATATTCTTTTATATCTTCTTTGATGATATATCCTCTTTCTTGATCTGACTTTTCTTTTATTACTCCTACATTGATGTTAAATGTTCTCCTTCAACATGATGAATTTGTAAATCATAGTAATATTGACTTGGATTTGAATATTCCTCCTTAATATTATTATATGAAGTATTTATTTCACATCGTCCATTTATTTGAAAGAGTTCAAAGGTAATTAATGAAAAATACATCATTAGACATTCTTCTGTATTGAATACTATGATGTCTTGAGATTCCCAATAGGATTTAAAAAGTTTTTCATGAAGATACTCTATAAAGGTAATAAATTTCCCTTCCTTAGCTTCCTTGAGAAATAAGCTTAATCTATCTTTTAGAACATTGAATATTTGAACTCCATCAATATTGGGTACTAACCCATGTGCATAAAATCTGAATGCATGTAACATTTCTTCACTATCTTCATTAAATACCCTCTTTACTATTTCATCCATAATTCCTGAATAGAATTACTTAGTTTCTTAAGTTTTCCCTTAAGTTGAATTCCTTATGACTCTCGAGTTATTAATAGTAAACAAAAGACAATGTTAAATGCAATTTCAAAAATTTTCACCTTGTTTTAGATTGGTAGACTAAGAACAACTTTCCATTTGTTGATCTTAAAAACTAACAACCTTTTATTTCCTTAGTCACAAGAATATAATACCTTTTAGTTATAAATTTCTTAAACCTATGTTGATGTTGAATACCTTATAACTCCAAACTTATAAATTTCATAAAATATATTTGCAAATTTATAAATCTAATTTGATGTAGAAACCCTTATTACTCCAATCTAATTGAATTGCAAATATTTCAAAAGTGTTTTGTAAATTCAAATAATTAAATTACAAAACCTTAAGATTATTCTTTTAATTTCTTCAACCCAAATTTCAATCCTTCAAATGAATTTCAAATAACTTTATATAGTATCTAAGGTTTCAAATATTATATCTTATCCCTCTAAAATAGTTTCACCTTAAAGCTTAAATATAATAATTATATCCAACCTTATTCCTCCTATTTTAAGCTTATGAATAATCTTGAATAAAGTGAATTACCTTAAACCTTGGAAGCAATAATACTTTGGTTAATTATGCTTGACTCACTTTTTATTGGTGCTCTTCTCAACGTACGTCTTCAAATTGGTACTCTTATGCACGTATGGAATTTTGTTATTATTCAACCTTATTGGAAAGATTAATCTCTGTCCTTTTGGCTTCAATGTTGCACCTTAACTTTGCTACTGCAACACTTTGACCCTTGAATCTTTTGTTGTCTAAAAATTAATTACACTCCCAAGTGTTATATCTCCCTCTTCCATTCACTCTACCTTCAACCAATGATCATATCAACATGTTCAATCAGTGGTGCTTCTCTATGAAATCTCTGATCACACTCCTCTATATTTAGCTCTTTAGTATACATTCTCCTTGATATGGATTTTTGATATCCTCCAACATATTTACCTTCCACTGTGCATGTGCCAAATGACACTCAAATGCTTATAGCGCTCAAAAATATTTCTTTACTCTTTTCACGATCTTATAGTGTAGCCTCAAGTTAATTAATATTACACTATGAATGTTACAAATTACATGGATTAACGTCTCTTCCTACCCTTGGTGTAATTTGTAACCTTGATGATTAACACTTGTCCATTACATGTAGCATCTTCTTCAACCTTTAACACTTGAAATCTACCATGATTTTCCAATTATTTTATCTCTTGTATGTATGCTCTGTTGGACATTTTGAGTAGATGAGTTGTCATTGATGTCAAGAGTGAGTGGTCATTGATGTCAAGCTTTCAACACCAGTCAGTGGCAGTTTCAGTGGGCAACATCAGTTTCAGGTTCTCCAATAAGTGCAAAAGGATAGTCCACCTTCAGTTGATCAAGACCCGGTTCCAGGCAATCAGATGAGGTCCAAAGGGCAAAGAAGAGGCCCAGACAAATAATATTATAATAGTTTATTATAATATTAAAAAGGAAATTTAAATTAATTATAAATTAATTAATATAATTTTATTATAAATTAATTTATTAATTAATTTAATTAACTTTCATGTTACTTAAGTTAATTATAAGTTAATTTTAATTTAATTATAAATTAATTTTTATTAATTTAAATAAACCCTAAAAAGGGTTATAAAGCTAAGTTTATAAATCAAATTTTAAATTCGATTTGAGCACCGACGTGTTATGACAATAAGGCATCATATATATAAAGGCAAAACCTTTGCCTTAAGACTCCCCCAATGATTTATTCGAATGCCTATGTTCTAGATTTATGCGCAAAAAGAAAGCAACAATTTTCGTGTTTGAAAAGTCTTCGACGGAAGAAAAGGAACAAATAGGAGCAAGGCTCCTCTCACTTTGCACAAGCACCGCGTAGCGCAGTTGGCGATGGCGGAAGGTGTTAAGACGTGTTGTGGGAAGGAGGACATAGGTTCGAATCCCATGGGGTTCATGTTTTGCAAGGAAGGAAGGTCTCCATTTTTGGAAGTGGTGCCAACGAGGAAATAAAGGGGGGCAAGCGCCTTCCCCTCCTCGTGGGAGCGCCTAGCCCACGTGGTGGGCTAGCACCTTGGTAAGGCGCTCGACGGAGAGGTTTCGGGGTCAAAACCCATCGAGGCCTTTTAGTGGTTGAGAGAAAGGTATGCGCTGTTGATTGTTATGTTGGTCGCTTAATTTGGATGTGCTAAGGTTGAAGAAAAATATAAATATTTTTATGTGCCTAAGGTTGAAAAATAATTGTTTTTGATGGGTTATAAGATTTAATTTTTGCCTAAATTAATATTGGTTATTAAGTGTTTTGAGGGAGATAAAAGGGTAGGCAATTATTATTTCTGAAGGGTTATTTTTGAAAGATTGATTTATTAATTTGGAGATTATAAGGAGCAATTTGAGTGATTATTTTTATGTGTGATTTGATGATTGCTAATTTCAAGGAGTAATAAGGTGTATTTGGGATTGATTATTTTTGTGTTTGAGAAATATTTTGAAAGAGAGTTAGTGTGATATTTTGTCATCTAACCATTGAAATTGGCAAAGAAGAAAATTGTGATTGAGACAGGTTTTCTAAGGGCACTTCTACATCAAACAAAAGGTATGGGCACATCTTCCTAGTGAGTGATTGTTGAATGTTGTGAATGCAAAGTTGGAGTGAAAAGGATTGTTTGGTAAGCATTGTTGAGTGTGTTTTGAATTAATGCTTCAAGGTTTTCTGGAATAAAGAGTTGTTGATAAAACCTTGTTTTATAAGCATTGTTGTTGAAGTGATTAAGTTGAGTGAAAACTTGAACTAGGGTTTGCAAAGATCATGAGTATCATTGTTATGTGAGATTGGTTGATAAGCATTGTTGGAAATATTTGAGTGAGTGTTCATATGCTTGGACTAGGGTTTGTGAGCAAGGATTATTTCATTGAGTGATTGGTTGAGTAGAGTTGGTTGAGCCTAGTCAAGTGGATGTGTTAATGTGATAGTTCAAGTTCTATGAAACAAATTATTCTATATTCTAAATTGATTTGAGAAAGAGGTTGAGTGTTGATGAGTGTGAAACATATTGAGTCTCTAACAATTCTCTATATGTTTCTGTGATAAAAAGAGTGATTGAAAGTGATTGAGAGATTGTGAGTGTGAAGCATATTGAGTCTCTAACAATTCTCTATATGTTTCTAAAAGAGTGATTGAAAGTAATTGAGCATTGTGATAAGTGTGAAGCATATTGAGTCTCTAACAATTCTCTTTATGTTTCTATGAGTTTGGACAAGTTCTAGTGAGGACTTGTTGAGCAGATTTGAGGTAAGTCTTGAGAGGACTTGTTGAGCAGATTTGATAAGTTCTAGTGAGGACTTGTTGAGATATTGGACAAGTTCTAGAGAGGACTTGTGGATAGATTAGTGTGAGCTTTTGTGGAAGCTTACAAGGTAGATTTGAGATAAGTCTTTGAGAAGACTTGTGAGCAGATTTGATTGATTGATTTGTTCAAACCTTGAGTTAAGGTTTGGGGTAGATCTAGCAGAGTTGATTTGAGATTAAGTCAAGCTTTGTGTTAAGGCTTGAGGATAGAGATTGAGGATAGATTTGTGCTAGATCGAAGGATTATGTTTAGTGTAGATTAGAGGATAGATATTGAGGATATATTTGTGCTAGATCGAAGGACTATGTTTAGTATAGATTTGAGGATAGAGTTTGGTGCATATTTGAGGATAGGTTTGTGCTAGACTAGAGATAGAGATTGAGCAGATTTGTGCTAGATCGAAGGACTATGTTTAGTATAGATTTGAGATAGAGATTTGAAGGTGATAGAGTATAGAGGATGATAGTCTCTAGTGGATAGAGATCCATTAGCTAGGGTAGTGAGGACAGGTGTCTTCAGTGGATAGAGATCCATTAGCTAGAGTAGTGGGGGCAACAGTTCTTCTAGAAGATCACCAGTCAGAGCTAAGGAGAAAGGAGTTCTCTTATGGATAGAGATCCATGAACTTGATTAGGGGATTGGTGTCTCCTTTGGATAGAGGTCCATAAACATTGTAATAGGGAAAGGATTCCCAAGAGATTGATTGAGAAAATTTTAGTGAAATATTTTCTCCATGGAGTAGCCCACATTGGGTGAACCACGTAAAATTGGTGTCTCTATTGTGTGTGGTGATTTATGCATTGCTTTGATTACTATTATTGATATTGCTATCTATACATTGCATAATATTGATTGGGAAAGAAAAGTAAAAAGTGGTCTTATACTGTTCACCCCCCTCTCAGTATAAGCTTGTGTTCTTCAATTGGTATCAGAGCGGGTTCCTTCGGAAGAGTTTAACAACTTGAAGGAAAAGATTTCAAGAACACAATGGATTCTAAGAATGTGTCCTCAGATAATTCAACACCAATATTTTATGGAAGTGATTATATATTTTGGAGTATGAGAATGAAGATTCACCTGATGGCACTTGGCAATGAAATTTGGGAAGCAGTTGAAAATGGATACATACCACCAGTTGATCCACCTACAGATAAGGAAGGTAAGCTTCTACAACATTACAATTCAAAAGCAATGAATGCAATTTTGAGAGGTTTGCATAGAACAATAATCAATAAAAGTTATGCATTGTAAATATGCAAAAGGAATTTGGGATAAGTTGCAAAGCATATATGAAGGAGATAAAAGTGTCAAAAAGGCAAAGATACGAAATCTCAAAGGACAATTTGAAGAATTAAGAATGAAGGATGAGGAAAACATTAGTACTTATCTACTTCGGGTAGATGAGGTTGTTAATGCCATGCAAGGACTTGGACTTAATGTTGAAGAATCAGATGTTTGTGATAAGGTCTTAAGATCTCTTCCAAAAATATTTAGTGAAAATATTTCTGCTATAGAAGAATCAAAAGATGGTGATTCTTTGACAAGAGATATGTTACTTGGTATTCTTACAACTTTTGAGTTAAGAACAAAAGAGGAACCTAATCTCAGAAGGAAGCAACATTCAAAGCTACTAAGAAGACAAAGGGCAAAAAGTCAGATTCAAGCAATGAGTCATCCAGTGATGAAGAAGCTAATTATGGTAGAAGGAATAAGGATTCAAGAAGATTTAAAGATGCAAAATCTGTTAGATGTTTCAATTGTGGAAAGTATGGTCACTATGCAACTGATTGTCAAGAAGCTAAAAATAACAATGATGAAGAAAAACAGGATCACAAGAACAGGGAATCAAAAATATACAGGTACCAAAAGAAAGGTAAGGATGGACAAGGCAAACAAGGAAAGAAGTTCTTTCAAAGACAAAAGAGGAGCTACTATGCAGACAAGGCAAGTAAGTACTCAAGTGATAGTGATGCTAGTTCTTCAAGTAATGATAAATATGAAGTTCTATTTCTGATTGAGGAAAAAGAAGAAGTTAAGAAAAGGTCACCAATAATTCTCAAGTGTTTTAGATGTGGTAATTTTGGACATCTTGAAGATAGTTGTACAAGGAATGGTTTCAGTTTCAGTGATGATGAATATGAGGATGCACTTGAAGGACTAGAAGAGAATATTCTAATGGCACTAGAAGAAGAAGAAGGTGATCCTATAGAAGACAAGTCAGAAAAGAATGAAGATGTTGACAAAGGCAAACAAATAGAGGAAGAATCAGAAAAAGGAGGAGTTGATCTTGAGGGAGAGCTTATTTATGCTCTTAAAACTTTAAAGAAGGTAAGAAAGCAAAACTCCCAACTTGAGATTCAGTTTCAAGAATGTGATGAAGAGAGAGGAAAGCTTATAGAGGATCTAAACAAGTCAATGGCTAAGACAAAGAAGTTCAAGGATAAGCTAGAAGCAAAGGTCTTAGAATGTGAAAGGTTAGAACAAGAAGTAGCTCTACTAAGGGAAGATTTAGAAAAGTCCAAGGATAAGCTACACAAGTTTGGAAAGAGTTCAAATATTGTAGATAAGATGATCAAGGTACAAATAAGGTCAACAAACAAAATAGGTCTTGGTTTTGAACAGGCTCAAAAGAAATAAGAAGAAGAGTCAACCTCAAGTTCTGAAGAAGAAGAAACTTTAGAAGAAGAGTGTAAGAGAAAGTGAGACTTCTGAGGATGAGTTGGACAATAGAAAGTTCAACAAGGAAAGGAACAATGCACAAAGAAGAAACAGATGGAACATGAACCAACATAGAGAAAAAGAGACTAAGAGACCAATGAGGTCAAGGCAAGGAAATTTCAATGGATGATGTTTCTCATGTCATAGATTTGGGCACATGGCTTCACAGTGTAGGACACATGAAAGATAGGAATATGGGAACTTTAGAAGCAGGCAAATTTTCCATGGGTATTGCTACTCATGTAATCAGTTTGGTCACAAGGCAATGAATTGCAAGGTACATGACAGGAATAGATATGGCTTCACCAGGAGAAATCCCAAGATATTTGCACCTCCAAGGAATAATAACATTAAGTGTTATAAGTGCAATAATGATGGACATACAACAAAGTGGTGTAGAGCAGACATTCTAGAATCAAGCATGAACAAGAATATGGAACAAGAATATGAATATGGACATGAATAGGAATATGAATATGAATATGAACAAGAATATGAATATGGATATGAATAGGAACATGGACATGAATATGAATAGTCAAAGGAATTAGAAGGATCATATGAGAAGGAAAGAGGACAAAGGTAAAGACTAGTGCTTTTGGGAGTAGAAATACTCCCACCCCAGAATTAACCACCTCAAGAGGAGGTGGGGGAGGGGCTAAGCTAAGAGACTCATTCTTAGCCCCAAGCCCCAAAGGTGACCCTTTGCCATTGATGTCAAAGGGGGAGATATTTGAGTAAGGGGGAGAGATTTGGTTTAAGGAGAGAGCATTGAGTCAGGGGAGCAATTTCCCAGGGGAGCAGAACAGGAAAAAGGTCAAGTTTTGGTAAAAATAATTTGGGTTACCATCAATGACAAAGGGGGAGATTGTTGGACATTTTGAGTAGATGAGTTGTCATTGATGTCAAGCTTCAGCACCAATCAATGGCAGTTTTAGTGGGCAACATCAGTTTTAGGTTCTCCAATAAGTGCAAAAGGATAGTCCACCTTCAGTTGATCAAGACCCGGTTCTAGGAAGTCAGATGAGGTCCAAAGGGCAAAGAAGAGGCCTAAGAAAATAATATTATAATAGTTTATTATAATATTAAAAAGGAAATTTAAATTAATTAATATAATTTTATTATAAATTAATTTATTAATTAATTTAATTAACTTTCATGTTACTTAAGTTAATTATAAGTTAATTTTAATTTAATTATAAATTAATTTTTATTAATTTAAATAAACCCTAAAAAGGGTTATAAAGCTAAGTTTATAAATCAAATTTTTAAATTCGATTTGAGCACCGACGTGTTATGACAATAAGGCATCATATATATAAAGGCAAAACCTTTGCCTTAAGACTTCTCCCAATGCTTTATTCGAATGCCTATGTTCTAGATTTATGCATAGAAAGGATGCAATAATTTTTGTGTTTGAAAAGTCTTTGGTGGAAGAAAAGGAACAAATAGGAGCAAGGCTCCTCTCACTCTGCACACGCACCGTGTAGCGCAGTTGGCGATGGTGGAAGGTGTTAAGACGTTTGTTGGCAGGGAGGATGCAGGTTCGAATCCCATGGGGTTCACGTTTTGCAAGGAAGGAAGGTCTTCATTTTGGAAGTGGTGCCAACAAGGAAATAAAGGGGGCAAGCACCTTCCCCTCCTCGTGGGAGCGCCTAGCCCACGTGGTGGGCTAGCACCTTGGTAAGGCGCTCGACGGAGAGGTTTCGGGGTCAAAACCCACCGAGGCCTTTTAGTGGTTGAGAGAAAGGTATGCGTTGTTGATTGTTATGTTGGTCGCTTAATTTGGAATGTGCTAAGGTTGAAGGAAAATAAAAATATTTTTATGTGCCTAAGGTTGAAAAATAAATGTTTTGATGGTTTATAAGATTTAATTTTTGCCTAAATTAATATTGGTTATTAAGTGTTTTGAGGGAGATAAAAGGGTAGGCAATTATTATTTCTGAAGGGTTATTTTTGAAAGATTGATTTATTAATTTGGAGATTATAAGGAGCAATTTGAGTGATTATTTTTATGTGTGATTTGATGATTGCTAATTTCAAGGAGTAATAAGGTGTATTTGGGATTGATTATTTTTGTGTTTGAGAAATATTTTGAAAGAGAGTTAGTGTGATATTTTGTCATCTAACCATTGAAATTGGCAAAGAAGAAAATTGTGATTGAGACAGGTTTTCTAAGGGCACTTCTACATCAAACAAAAGGTATGGGCACATCTTCCTAGTGAGTGATTGTTGAATGTTGTGAATGCAAATTTGGAGTGAAAAGGATTGTTTGGTAAGAATTGTTGAGTGTGTTTTGAATTAATGCTTCAAGGTTTTCTAGAATAAAGAGTTGTTGATAAAACCTTGTTTTATAAGCATTGTTGTTGAAGTGATTAAGTTGAGTGAAGAACTTGAACTAGGGTTTGCAAAGATCATGAGTATCATTGTTATGTGAGATTGATTGATAAGCATTGTTGGAAATATTTGAGTGAGTGTTCATATGTTTGGACTAGGGTTTGTGAGCAAGGATTATTTCATTGAGTGATTGGTTGAGTAGAGTTGGTTGAGCCTAGTCAAGTGGATGTGTTGATGTGATAGTTCAAGTTCTATGAAATAAATTGTTCTATATTCTAAATTGATTTGAGAAAGAGGTTGAGTGTATTGTATAGATGTGAAACATATTGAGTCTCTAACAATTCTCTATATGTTTCTAGTGGTAAAGGTGGATGTGAAAGTGATTGAGATTGTGATTGAGTGTGTGAAGCATATTGAGTCTCTAAACAATTCTCTATATGTTTTATAAAAGAGAGTGATTGAAAGTAATTGAGCATTGTGATGAATGTGAAGCATATTGAGTCTCTAACAATTCTCTTTATGTTTCTATGAGTTTGGATAAGTTCTAGTGAGGACTTATTGAGTAGATTTGGAAGTCTTAGTAAAGACTTGTAAGCAGATTGGACAAGTTCTAGTGAGGACTTGTTGAGCAGATTGGACAAGTTCTAGAGAGGACTTGTGGATAGATTAGTGTGAGATTTTGTGGAAGCTTACAAGGTAGATTTGAGATAAGTCTTTGAGAAGACTTGTGAGCAGAGTTGATTGATTGATTTGTTCAAACCTTGAGTTAAGGTTTGGGGTAGATCTAGTAGAGTTGATTTGAGATTGAGTCAAGCTTTGTGTTAAGGCTTGAGGATAGATTTGTGCTAGATCGAAGGACTATGTTTAGTGTATATCAGAGGATAGATATTGAGGATAGATTTGTGCTAGATCGAAGGACTATGTTTAGTATATATTTGAGGATAGATTTTGGTGCAGATTTGAGGATAGGTTTGTGCCAGACCAGAGATAGAGATTGAGCAGATTTGTGCTAGATCGAAGGACTGTGTTTAGTGTAGATTTGAGATAGAGCTTTGAAGGTGATAGAGTATAGAGGATGATAGTCTCCAGTGGATAGAGATCCATTAGCCAGGGTAGTGAGGATAGGTGTCTTCAGTGGATAGAGATCCATTAGCCAGAGTAGTGGGGGCAATAGTTCTTCTAGAAGATCACCAGTCAGAGCTAAGGAGAAAGGAGTTCTCCTATGGATAGAGATCCACGAACTTGATTAGGGGATTGGTGTCTCCTTTGGACAGAGGTCCATAAACATTGTAATAGGGAAAGGATTCCCAAGAGATTGATTGAGAAAATTTTAGTGAAATATTTTCTCCGTGGAGTAGCCCACATTGGGTGAACCACGTAAAATTGGTGTCTCTATTGTGTGTGGTGATTTGTGCATTGCTTTGATTACTACTGTTGATATTGCTATCTATACATTGCATAATATTGATTGGGAAAGAAAAGTAAAAAGTGGTCTTATATTGTTCACCCCCCTCTCAGTATAAGCTTGTGTTCTTCATGATGTTTCACCTTCTTTTGCAAGAATGAATTTGCTTGGGCTTCTTGGATGATATGGGCAATGAACCTTCAACCTTGATGAGCTTGATTTACATATATGATGGTATCTATTTCTTAGATGGTGGTGGCTTCTATTTACAAAATGGTGGCTCTTTCTTGAGCAATAGCGATGCTCTCTCTTGGTCTTAGGATGGTGCTCCCTTTGAATGATGGTGGCTAGCTCTTCCTTGAGTAATGGTGACACTCTCAAATTCATAACAAATGTTTTCACTTCAATAGTGGTGCTACTTACACCCCTCCTTCAAACTATGATTGCTTAGTATTTTTAGACACTGAAAAACCTATTTTATATTAGTCCTTTCACGGTCTTTAATTTTTTAACCAAATGCTCTTGCTATATTTCCTTGCACTTAAACAAATATGCACACTTATGATCTAAAACAAGTATTCAATAATAATAATGTATTCTTATTATTTCTACTTTTCAAATGCTCTTATACTTATATGCTTGTTATTTTAGTCTTAAAAATCTTTAGGATGCAAATGCTATCACTTAATTTTTCTTGAAGACTTATTTGTACAACTTCCATTTTCAGATTAATAAAAGTAATATGGTGCTCTTCAAATGCTTAATGTAAAACTAATCTTAATACTTCAAGAGTAAATTTATGTAGCATCAAAATAACATACCTTTTTAGCTAATTTATTTGGTGATTGATTCACCCTTTTGCTAACTTAGTTTTGTAAGTTTTACGATTCCAAAACTTACCAAATTTGTAGCTCTAGTTGCTAACCAAATTCTACTAGGTTTGATATTTAATAAATCTCCTCAAATCTGCCATGAAGTTATCTAAAATCACAAATTTCTTCCTTCTAATTTTGTCCACAAATATGATTTTGTGGCTTCAAATATCCTCCAAATATGTTCTCTCAAACTTTGTGATTAGCAGTTATTAATGTTGTTCAAAAATCTACAACTACACAATCAATACGTTCCATATTTCACTATCCAAAACCTGCAATGAAAGTCTCCAAATACTTCCTTCTACAACTGTTTAAAAATTTCTTCAATATCTTATGCAAGGGCACTCCAAAATCTGCCCAAATATTCTCCAAATCATAGCTCTATGCTTCCTTAAATATATTCTATTGCAACCCTTCAATATTTGCTTCAAAACATACAATCGTCTCCTATCAAATCAGCCTTCAAAACTATTGTGGTTGTCCTTAGATTTTCCAAAAATTTGGGCTCTTCAATATTCTCTTATCTTGGAATAACCTTATCAAATTTTGACTTCAAAATTATCTCCTACACTATTTACTTCCTGAAGAATCTGAATGTCTTGAGATCTTTGAATCTCTTCTCCAAAATTTGGCAAGCTTCTTACCAAAAAATTCTTTGTCGTAGGCTTTTTTTTGGATGTCAATAATTGTCCCAAATCCTATTTTATCAAAAAATTCTCCTTGATTGCAATCTCCTCTCATGAACCTCCTTTCTATCTCCTTAAATGGTCACTTTGCAATAAGGCTTTCACTAGATTTCTCCCTCTTCTTTGAATTCTCTTGAGACCACTAATATTGGGTCTCCTAATTCTACAACTCTTCAACTTCTCTCCTTAAAGTTCAATTAGACCTATCCTTGGTCTTTTCAATATTCCAACTATGGGAATTCTAAAATGAGATCCTTTTCCTGGATCTCTAAAATCTGTTGCTCCTCAAATCTGTAATAGGAAATTTTCGTAGTCCTTATATATATTCAATATCCAATATTTAATGAGAACCTCCTGTGTCGGTCTCTTCAATATTCAATCTACAATATTCAATATGCAATCTTCTATCTCCAACCTTATATCTTCCAAAATTGAAAGTTCTTCAATTTGACCTCTTTCAAGTCTCTTCAACTTCTCCAATTTGCAGTATTCAATCTACAATCTTCTACCTCCAATATTCTATCTTCCAAATATAGTTCTTCAATCTACTTCTTTCTATATTTAGTATGCAATATATAAATGCAATAAATTTATCATACATCCATGAAATAAAATACAAGATCAAAATGTAGTGAATCAAGATGCAACCATAAATATAAAGAACAACATAAAACAAAATTATGAACAATGCCCTTTTTAATAACTATGTCTTATTATTTTTCAAGAATATTACAAATAGGATCACCTTTGAGGGATTGCTACCAGTCTTGATACAATGGATTACAAATGAAACAATTTGGATGTACTACGTAGAATATTTTCACATACACAAACTAATTTGGAACAAGTTTTTGGGACTATTGTAACAGATGATGATGGTATGTGAATATTTATGTTGTTACTTCCTTGTAGATACCTGTGATTTACACACAAGAATATTAAAGTATTAAAAGTATATGTAGATCATTTCGAGATAAGGCCCATAATGATAACAAAGGAAATGACAAGAAAACTGAAATAATATGAATGCATGTGTGAAAACGAAATCTATCTATGCTAAATAGTAATTAGGAATGTAGATAAAACTTGACAAAATAATAAAAATAGGAAATAAATCTCTACTCGAGAGGTCATCTCTATGCAAGATAGTCATACCTACAGGCCATCTCTACAAGATATGGTCATACATACAGACCATATCTAATAGAGACAACTAATAATCTGTGAGTGGTTCTCTTGTGGTCGATGCGAGGTGAAGTTGGGTTTGATTTTTGGATTGGTTGGAAAATTGGTACGTTCATAGGGAATGAATTAAGATGTAGAATTCAATGCTAAAATAAGAATATTAGATTGTACAAAGAGCATGGATGTAATATTTAACCTTAAAAATGATCTGTTGGCATGCTTTCTACAGAGAAAAGAATGAAAAAGGGGTTGGAATATTCATGGTTGAAATTTGGTAGTACTTCATTGCTTGAAAATTGAAACTCTCCTTGATAAATACATGAAGGTTGGTTGCCATTATATATACTTCCATAATGGGAGTCCAATATTGCATGGGAAGCCAATAAGATGTTATTTCCAAGAAATTTAAATGCCCATTCTTGAATACTCCCCACAACTGACTGTGTATGCCGTTATGCTTAGTTGGCTCATGTAACCGCTTTATCATGGTGTGGGAATTTTCTTCTAGCACAACCATCTCAGGGTGATATGGACTTTATTGGAGGTCATCTCATGGTAAATATGATCTCTTGAGACCATCCTTTGGTGGGATGGTCTTGGTTGCAAAGGGAAATTCCTCCCTACTTGAGTGGTGAAAACCACTATTGAGCCCTAGGGCTGCCCAAGGTGGGTCATATGGCCTTAAAGGAGTCCATATAGGTAGTCTCCTCAACATGACATATTTTAGGTGTCTACAAATGCATATTTTTGGTATGCATTATGTTAAAGCACAATGCAAAGAAAAAATAGATGACCTATAGTCAAATTGAGGGTTGATGGTGTTCATTGATCTGATCAATGTTAGATGTCCCAATCATAGAAAGAGCATACATTTTTGAATCATTACTTCCAACACATTGATGGATTTGATTTTTTGGTAAGCCTTTTGGTTGATGGGTAGAGTAGCTTTGTGTGTGAAGCCAATATCTACTCACGATGGATTTGGAAGTACCTAATATTGGGTCTCTTAAAAAATTTTGGTAGATTTTCTACGTTTTAGGTTTTAGACTTAGCAAGCATTTGTTGAAATTTTTGCTTTTACCCCAACAAATAGAAAAGTGTATGATAGTTTTTGGAAATTAATCTTGAATGAATACAATTTGTGTTGATTGAGTGTTTGATTATTGACTTTGATTATGAACTTTGTAATGATATGACTACCTCCTCAATTGACAAGTCGATAAAGGAGATGGAAAGTGATGAAAGCAATGAGTCACTTGACCAAGATGACTTATTTTTGGTTTTACAAGACCTTTGCAAAAATGGAATGGGGAATATCCCATTACAAATTTTATTTCAACCACTATATTACTATTTTTGGTGATTGATATTATGGTAATTTACTCATCCTATCAAATTGCATGGACAACCAATCACTACAATCACCAGGTTGATAGAGAAAATCACTAGATATGAGATTCACTCAAGATTTTTATATTTTATGTGACCAAAGGGGTTAGGTGCCTTTGGGGCCTTTTGAATTGATTTGATCATTATTGGTAATTATTTTTGTTCAAGTGGCCTTATGGTAATCTACCCATCTAACTGGATTGCATGGATAATTAGTCACTACAACCACCTGGTGTGTAGGATAAATCACTAGATACAAGGATCACTTGAGAGAATTTTAACCAAAAGATCTTGGGTATCTTTGGAGATATTTTTTGTGCAATAGTTATAATTTTTGGGGCCATCCCATTGTAGTATGGTCGTACTAAATGTGACCATTTGACCCATATATGGTCACACAGTTTTGGAAATATAAAGGTAAATTTTTCATATTTCTGACATCATTTTCACTATTGTGATTGGAGGAAAAGGGAGGTGGGGAGGAGGAGGAAATTTTTTGAAGTGAAGTGCTATCAAATTGCCAATCAATATCTAGCATGGACCAACCTAGGACCTTGACGAGTGGAGGAGGAAGAGAGAGAAAGGTAAACACCATATTCTCTCCTTTGTTATTTTACAATTTAAAATGAACCTCACTAATTAATGCGGAAAATAAACCTCACCAAAAATTAAGGCAAGGAATCACATTTTAGATTAAAATGTAGTGTAGGTTGTTAATTTTTCTTTAGGGTGATTTTTTTTTTATTATTTTGATTTATTTATTTATTTTTATTTTTTTGACTTTTGGATTCATATGCCCTAATATCGGGGCAATATTGGGTTGAGATGGTCCCTCATGTGTGTTTAGGGGTCATCTTGGGGTGGGATGACTACATTTGAATTGCAAAAGTTAAATTTTTAACCATTATGGAGGTCGTATCAACCCAAGACAACCTCACTTGTAGATCATCTCGGCTCGAGATAGCCTCATTGTGTTTATTTTTTTTGACCTAATTGCTAGATGATTTGCATGTTTATTCAACTTGTTAGGGCCCTCCATATATTTTCCACAATTTTTGAGAGGGCACGAGCATGCCTCACTAATGATGATTAGAGATGGCTTGAGGCCATTGACCTCAATTAAGTGATGATGTTAGAGGTGGCGATGGTGGATCAAGCTTATCTGACTACCCTAATAGACCAATGGGATAGTTTAACTAATACCTTCCACCTTCTGATTAGTGATATGACAATTACATTGGAGTATGTCTATAGGATTATTTGTGTACCAATTGAGGGTTGCTCCATTAGATCAACACACATTAGTCATTAGGATAGAGTGCTATAGAGGGTTTTTCATGAGGATTGATAGGTGGCTCGACAAAATTTAGGTAGTAGTAGAATACTAGTGGAGGTATGGTATGATGCAGATATCCTGACTAGGAAACATGTGGTGTTGATGTTACTCATGTCTGATGAGGCCTGGAAATGCCTCAATCATAGCATGTTTTGAACATTGAAATTGCCTAAAAACTCTTATGTTTAATCTGATATGCTAGTTAAGTTGATTCAATATGTTGTGTATTAACTGTTTGCATGATCAATGTATTAGAAATACTATATTCTGATTTTTACAGCTTTTTGCATAGTTTTATGTTATTTTGTTATGACTTGCTAAATGAGAAATATGCTTAGGTTGATAGCAACATTTCACTAGTTTTGTTTTAATATGTCTCAAGCATTTATTTTATCTAAATCTAGCAAACAATGCAAGCAAACTATTACTGTGCAGCAAAAACTGGTTTTCCAATGTAAATTCCAGCCAGTTGCCAATAAATGGCAAGGCATGGAATTCACACATGGAAAGAGATGAAGACCATTGAAATCTGATCCTGAGAGATAACCCACCTGAGAAATGCAGATGAAATCATTTGAAGAGCACACAGTTGTTCATTTCGAAGTCTCTTCGGAATGAACAGACATCTTCGAAATGAGAAAACACAGTCTCTTCGGAATGAGCGGACATCTTCGGAATGAGAAATGTAGTCTCTTCGGAATGAGCCACTTATCTTCGGAATGAGAACAGAATGTGCTTTTTGACTTGTTGACCGATTTTTGATGATGGAAAAAGGGAAAGAAATATTGAAAAGGGTAAGGGAAAATATCTCCCATCTGACTTTGCCGTCCTTGCCGACCAAAGCCACCATTTATGGAAAAGATCAAGTTTGATCCTCTTCTAGGATAAACCCAGGAAATGTTGCAGCATAATAGGATTAGATATTTAGGATAGAAATGAGATATTCTCAGTTTGTAAGTAGATCTTAGGACATATATAAATATGGCTCCCATCCAGGTTGAGCTAGGGGGGAGAATAAGAAGAATGATAGGGGAAAATAGGCAAGTAGTGTAATAATAAGAAAAGTGACTGTTATAGTCCTGTAACAGGTTTTTAGCAACAATATTGTAATCATGTTCTTGAATCAATAAAGTGCACTATTTTTATTCATGTTGTTGTGAATGAGTGTGAGTAAGATCTAGAGAGAGAAAGACTCATACCTTCTTCTGGACAAGGAGGTTGGCCACTTCCAGACCTAGGAGGAGGACTAACAACAGGTTTTTATTCTGATTTTGTTGCAGCAGAATAAGTTGTAAAACTTGTCCTTTCATTTCCTTGTAAACAGCTAACAGTATTTGCAATCTTAGCTTATTTTATGATTAGGATGATCTTGTGATTAATGGTTTGGTTGTAATCTCCACTTTCAGCAAGCTTTCAAATTACTGCAGATTATCATTTCCAGAATTTACTATTTTTTGCAATTTACTGCATTTTGTGTTTTGCTGTCAACCCCTGCATAGAATATTGACAACCTTCTATTATAGAGCATTGACAGGACTTAATTTCCATGCTATAATTAGGTTTCCATTATTGCAAAAGTAAATAGACTTCCTTTCTGCAATTATAATCAGACTTCTAATTCTAACTACGTTATTTCTGCAACATAATTAGATCTCATTCTGCAATTGTAATTAGGATTTCATTTCTGTAGTTAATGATTAGTTTCCATTTCTGCAATTAGATTAAAGTTCAAATTATGCAATTTAGAGATAGAAATGTCCTAAATCCCCCACACAATCGGTTTCACCAATAAGACCTGTTGCTCCCAAATGACCTAAGTTATAGCCCTGTTCACTCCTTCCGCAAATAGCCTTGTACACTACCCTGGATTGACAAATTCATTGAGAATTAATGATGTGCATAATGACAACGCATCATTTTGGCACCGTTGCCGGGGAATAGTGTTGCTGGAAGGTGACAATAGTCCAATAGCTATTAATTAGACTGAGCTATGAAATTTAGGATAAAATCTGAATATAACAGCTGGTTAAAGTAACAACTATTGACCTATAATTTATGTCATTCAAGAGTAAACATGAATGAGTAAGCCTAGGGATGAAAAAGGTAGAATTACCCAAAAGGATCCCTGGCTTGTTCCATTAAGAAGATCTTCATGCCTAAGGGGTGAATCACCTGTGTTTGAACTACCAAAAATATTGAAAGAAAAATCACCAGTCTCATCATCATTAGAACATTCTGAGAAAGAAAAATCACCAACTTCATCATCATTAGAACATCCTAAGAAAGAAAAATCATCAGACTCATCATCAACAGAGGATCTTGGACCTCTTGAGAGTGAAATTTGGATAGGTTTAACTGTTCCCAAGGAACAAGAAACTATGGCAGAGGGAGGCAATCTAGATAGGGATGGCCAACATGGCTATGTCCATAATGAAGGAGATGATCAGGATATGCCCCAACCTTCCAGAACATTTGAATATCCTATCCGTTTGAATCCAACACAAAACTCCCCCATGAAAACCATTTCACCTTCAGTACTTCCAACCTTTCGAGGTGTTGTATCTGAAGATCCTGATCAGTTTTTGTTTGAATTCAAAGTAGTGTGTCAAACCTATGACTATGTAAATGACAATAAAAAACTTAAGGTTTTTCCCTCAACACTCAAGGACTCAACATTACGTTGGTTCATGAGCTTAGAGCCAAATTCCATCCGAACCTGGGATCAAATGGAAACTATGTTTTTAGACAAATATCAGGAGTATTGTCATGTAAGGAATAGGAAAGATGAGTTATTCAGGATTAAATAGGAAGATGATGAAACATTAGAAGACTATCTTGATAGGTTCTCCTTTGTTCAAAGGAGATGTGGACTTGTAGAACCAGAGTTATGCAAAACCATATTTTTGAGAGGATTACAAGATGAATCCAGAGAAGTATTGGATTTGATGGGAAAAGGGGATGTAAATACTCTCAGTAATGAGGAAATTGTGGGTCTCTATAGGAATTACTCTCGCACTAAGCAGGGAAGAAGAAAAAAAAGTACAAATGGCACTGATGTGAAGGACCTAATAGAGGAACTTGCAAATTTTAAAACTGATATTCTGGTGCAATTGAACACAACTTTAGGAGAAATGTCTGCAAAAGCAAAAACCATAGAACCTTTGGCAATTTATTGCCCAAGATGTAGAAATAAACATGCTTTGCAGGAGTGTCCTTTGAATAAAACATCTATCTCAGCCATTTGTAGTATCTGTTCAAAGAAGCATTTGACTGATAAATGCCACCTGCTACCACAACTCAAAACTATGTTAGAGAGTCAGACTGAGGAACTCAACTATGTTGGACCAAAACAAGGGGGAAATTTCTCTCAGAACCAAAATCCCCCTCATTTTCCTACAAATTGGGGGCATAATCCTTGGACTATGCCTTGGGGACAATCAGAACCACCCCAACGTCCTTGGAATTATTCTCAATGGACAAATTCCCAAGAATGGCCACAAACAAGTTGGAGTAATCCAACCTGGAATCAGAATCAGAATAATCCATCATGGAATCAAAACAACCCACCCTGGAATCAGAATCAGAATAATCCACATTGGATGCAAAATCAACCACAGTGGAGTCAGCAATACCAGTCCTATCCAAGGCAACAAAGAAATCAAGGTCAAACTCAGCATTTGTTGCCTGCACCTAATCAAAATTTTCAAGAAAAATAGAACCAACCACAACAAACACAATAGGTGAAACAACCTCAACTTCCAGCTCAACCAGTCACTAATCCAAACAACATGAGACAGGCATCCCCTGTCTATGTGGCTGAAGCTAAAGAAAATGCTGAAATAAATGTTCTTGATTGTAGTAACATCCAACTTCGTTCAGGAAAAGTTATACCTGAACCTGTTTCAACTAAAATCAAGGAAAATGAAAAGCAAGAACCTTTGGAACCAGTTAGATTTAAACCAACAACAAAAAAAGAAGAAGAAAAAATAGAACCACAGGCAGAACAATTACCTTCATCAAGGATAATTCCATATCCTAAAAGATTTAATACCACAACAAAAAATTCTGAGTCAGACCTGGTCAAGGAACTTAGAAAGTTAACTATATCATTGCCCTTATTGCAAGCCATTAAGGATATACCAGTGATTAAAAGTACTATCCGAGATTTGTGCATTAGAAGAGCAGGAAGAAAAAAGAAAGCATTTCCCAAGACTATTCAGGTTGAAGGAAAGATAGTTGATCTCTTGTCCGGAAAACTAGTACCTCCAAAGTATAGTGACCCAGGGAGTCCAGTTATCATAGTTACCATAGGCTCAGTACCAATATCAAATGTCTTAGTAGATCTAGGAGCTACAATAAATGTCATGACCAAGGATATAATGGAACAATTACAGCTCAAACATCTCAGTCCCACATTTACAGTTTTAGAAATGGTTGATAGGTCAGTTGCAAAACTTGAAGGTATCATTGAAGATGTCCCTATAGAAGTCTCTTCTTGGGAATTCCCTATAGATTTTTTGGTTTTACAGCCAAGAAATTCAGCACATGGATATCCCATCATTTCGGGAAGACCTTGGCTTGCAACTACAATAGCCTTCATAGACTGCAGATCTAGAAAAATGACTATTTCAAATGGTATTGATCTAAAATAGATCTCTCTGTATCCTCCTGCAAGACCCTCCAACAATTTTTTAGGTCAGTTATGGTTTTCTGATTCAGATGAAGAACCAGAAGAGGTTATTTCCACACTAGCCACCTTGGTAGTAAGGGAACACATAGAAGACCTCCATGACATAGAAACTTTAGAAGATGAAACTATCCTAATAAATGTTCTGCATGAACAAGGGTTAGAAGAGGAAGCAGTAAATATCCATCAGTTGTTAGGGAATGAGGAGAACCAAAATTTTGAAGGTGAGCCATCTGCACTATCACAGGAAACATCAGTTTCACTACCACATGGGTGGCATCATCACCTGATTTTCCCTTCTCACTGTTCCATACAAGATATGCTTCCATTAGAAATCAATGAAATAGAAACTTCTTATTTCCTCCCATATCATCATTGCCCTCTTAACTCCCTAATCACCAGGTATGAAGAAGTGAATTTAGTCCTTCCAAATACAAAACAAATAGAAGTCCAGCCAGACAAATTACTGAACATTAATAGCTGGCTCACTAGGGAAGAGGAAGAAAAGTTGATAACAGTTTTGTAGAAGCATGTTCATGCTTTTGCGTGGGACTACAAGGATATGTCAGGAATTCACCTTGATATATGCACCCATAGGATTTATACTGAAGAAGTCAAGCCAGTAAGACAACCCCAGAGAAGACTGAATCCTGCCTTGAGGGATATTGTAAAGGAAGAAATTGAAAAACTTCTGGAGGTAGGATTCATTTACCCAATTTTTGATAGCCAGTGGGTCTCTCCATTGGTTATAGTTCCTAAGAAAAATGGAAAAATGAGAGTATGTGTAGACTATAGAGAGCTGAACAAAGTGACATACAAAGACCATTTTCCATTACCTTTCATAGATCAGGTGTTAGATACCCTTGCTTTGGAAAGAAATACTTTTGTTTTCTTGATGGATTTAGTGGGTATAATCAAATTCAGGTTGCACCTGAAGATCAAGAGAAAACAACCTTTACCTGTCCATGGGGAACATTTGCCTATAGGGTTTTACCTTTTGGTTTGTGTAATGCCCCAACAACATTTCAACGAGCGGTCTTAGCAATTTTTTCTGATCTGACTACCAACAGTGTTGAGATATACATGGATGATTTCATAGTATGTGGATAGACTTTTGACTTTACATTAGAAAATCTTGACAGAGTTTTAACTCACTGTGAAACATACCAGTTATCCTTGAATCCAGACAAATGTTTTATGATGATGGAGGAAGGAATAGTTCTTGGTCATAACATCTCTCTTCAAGGGATCCAGGTTGATCCAAAGAAGGTGGAAATTATCAAGAATCTTCTTCCCCCTAAAACTCAGACTGATGTCAGAAGCTTCCTAGGACACATTGGTTTTTACCACAGGTTTATTCCCAGCTTTAGCACAATAGCCAATCCCATGTTTGCCCTGTTGACTAAAGATTCTGAATTCTCCTGGACTGCAAGGTGTCAGGAATCATTTGAAGCTCTAAAAGAGAAATTAGTAACTCCACCTATGTTAAGAGGACCTAATTGGACATTACCATTTCACATACAGGATGATGCTTCCAATACTGCAATTGGAGCAGCATTAGGACAAATTGACAATGGTGAACACTATGCCATCTACTACATTAGCAAGAATTTGATAGGAGCTGAGAAAAATTATACCACAACTGAGAAAGAATTCTTGGCAGTAATTTATGCCATCAACAAATTCAGGCATTACATCACAGGTTATCAAATATTTATTCACACAGATCATACCGCCATTAAGTATTTGATGAATAAGCCTATGGTAAGTGCAAGAATTATTCGTTGGTTACTATTGCTTGCAAGAATTTGATATCACAATAATCAACAAACCAGGAAAAGCTAATGTTGTAGCAGATTTTTTGTCCAGGTTGCAGAACACAGAGGAAGGGGAATTAGTTGAGGACACTTTTCTTGATGAAAAATTATTTGCTATATCTGTCCAATCACCTTGGTTTGCAGATATAGCCAATTATTTGGTCACAGGGAAAGTTCCTCCACATTTCACTTCAAAATAGAAAAAACAATTGATCAAACAGAGTTCTTCCTTTGAGTGGATTAAGGGTATACTTTTTAAGTGCAGTCCTGACCATGTGTTACGTAGGTGTATCCGAAAGGATGAGGTATATGATATCCTTAGGGCTTGTCATGATGAACCCTCGGGTGGACACTATTCTGTAAAAAGCACAATTAGAAAAATTTTAGGGACAGGATATTATTGGCCATCTCTTCACAAGGATGTGAAAAAGTACATCAGGCATTGTGATGCATGCCAAAGAATGGGGAAACCCACTCATACAAATGAAATGCCACTACAGCCTCAATTGGTTTTAGAGCCATTTGAGAGGTGGGGGCTTGATTTTGTAGGACCTATTGATCCACCTTCTCAAGGAAAGGTGCATATTCTAGTATGCACTGATTACCTGACAAAGTGGGTAGAGGTGCGTGCTTTCAAACATGCTCGTGAAGAGAAGGTCACCGATTTCTTGTATACTCAGATTTTTTAGAGATTTGGAGCTCCACGGTCTATCACCACAGACCAAGGACCCCAATTTGCATCTAAAGTCATTGAGGCTTTTACAGAATTATATGAAATCAAACATAGGAAATCATCACCTTACCACCCACAAGCAAATGGCCAGGTTGAAGTAACAAACAGGGAACTAGAACGAATCTTAACAAAAATAGTAGCTTTTCATAGGAGAAATTGGCTAGATAAATTACCTGAAGCAGTTTGGGCTTACAATACTACTTGGAAATCCACTACTGGATTCACACCTTATGAACTAGTTTTTGGTAAAAAGCCCCTCCTACCTATTGAATTTGAGCTACTAACATTGCGCACAACATTGGAAATTGGGATTGAATTGTCACAGGCATAGACGGATAGGATTCTATAGCTGAATGCATTGGATGAACTTCGGTTGGATGCTCTGCACCAAACTGAAGTAATTCAGGAGTAGAGGAAGTTGTGGCATGACAGTCACATTCAGTAGAGGAAATTTTAGCAAGGAGATTGGGCTTTGCTATTTGATTCTCATTATGAGGACTTCCCTGGAAAGCTGAGAACTAGATGGCTTGGACCTTACCAGATTGAAGAGGTATTTGACAATGGAGCAGCTCGTCTATCTCCTATTGATGGGTCACGGAGAAAGTTGGTAGTGAATGGACATCGCCTCAGGGTGTACCATACACCTCTAACTAAAGAGGAATTCTTGTAGCAACTTGATAGTTTGGATGCACAATAGGTGGAAGAGATTTCCTCTTCCACTTCAATACAATCAGCATGATCATGGATTTCAAGAAAAAAAATAAAAAAAAAAATCAGAAAAAGCAGAAAACAAAAAGATGAATAAATTCTGATTGTGAATTCCTTCATGGGCATGATTTCAGGGAAATCATGAATTCCTTCATGGGCATAATCAGAATCAAGAAAAAAGAGAGAAAATGAGAGGTAAAAAAAAAAACCAAGAAAAAAAGAGAGAAAAATGAATAGCTCAGCAGTGAAAACCTTTCCTAAGGCACTACTGGGTTGGTATGCATGAAAACTAGTTTTTGGCATGCATAACCTTGAAAATTTTTGAATCATCATTGTACAAATTCACCAACTGCACTTGTTTTGAAATATTGCAGAAAATCTCAGCAGAACATCAACAAAAGCAGTCATTCTTCAAAACTTGCATTAACTTGTTTTAATCAGGTATATATTTCTTACATTTCTTCATTGTAAATGATTGGTATATAGTATATAACAATTAACCATTAGCATAAAAGGTATCCATAAGAGTTGGCATACTTAAAACATGTTTTGAGAATGAGAATATTGGTTTCTGCCTAATCTTCGAAACAAGAATGCCAAAAATAGTGCCTGCTATCTTCTTCAGATTAATTGTTGTATTGTCTTCGGATTGAAATTGTCTTCGGAATGACAGCATAATGAATGTTGCACTTTATCTTTGAAATGAAGCTTTGTCTTTAGAATGAGGATTTATCTTTAAAATGAAGCTTTGTCTTTGGAATGAGGATTTGCCTTCGCAATGAAGCATGATCTTCGAAATGAGGATTTGTCTTCGAAATGAAGCATGATCTTCAGAAAGAGGATTTGTCTTCGAAATGAAGCTTTGTCTTCGAAATGAGGATTTGCCTTCGCAATGAAGCATGATCTTTGGAATGAAGACTTGTCTTCGGAATGAAATCATAATCTTCGGAATGAGGTATTGTTTTTGCAATAAATCATAATCTTCGGAATGAGCATTCAATATAATATTTCCACGTGGCATCCAAGGAAGGAAAAATATACGATCAAGTAAAATTCTTTGACTGCATACGATAAATAAACACGTGTCAGTTAGGATGTGGTTTGTTTTATCTTGCACCCATTAAGAAAGTACCAGAATCACGGGGACGTGACCAACAATATGCCACCATTTTTTGATGCTAATAATCATGCACGTGAAAATCTACGGGTGAAACAGAGGAGCTAAAAACAAGTGAGGTGGATCTAATGACAAGGACATCTGCACAACCATTAACGGACAGGTGTTCAGAGAAAAAATAGAAATGCGTGCCACCCTTCCTTTCAAAGACATATTTGCTAACGCAAAATGATTACGAGGTACAATGTCAAGATTGCAGTTCATTCCGAAGAAGAAAAATAGGGCAATTGAAAACCTGGAAACAAACCCTGCAAGTCTGCAAAAACTAGAAACCAACGATCCAACGGAGGAATAGCAGTAGAAGTGAGCAGTTTTTAATGTACCAAAATAGGAAAATGGGGCGAAAGACAAAAATGGAACCAACAGATACCACCCACCTCCGAGAAAATCTAGAAGTGCTACAGATTTTTGAAGATGGAGGGCTTATGCCATTTTTGGACAAATTTAATGGGTCCTCTAAAGATTTGGCCGGCATGTTCGCTCACACATTCAGAAATAACCGGGCACACATTAACGGCATGAAAATTGAGGTAACCCCTAAAGTTTTAAGTCAAATTACTGAGCTTCCATTAGAAGGTCTTCCAATTTCTAGATCTGGCAAAAATACACTGGCAAATGTAGTTAATCAATTTCTGGAAGAAAATGATAGGGAGCCAGAATACTTAATACACAACAACACATGCAAGGGGGTAAAAAGGGCCAGCCTACAGGAACCCTGGGATGAAGTGGCCACATGGGTAATCAAATTTCTAACTTGTGAAGGGCAGTATGTACTTTTATCAGGGCATCATCTCAAAATTTTGAACCACTTAAGACATGGTAGGCAACAACCAGAAGTTAGGGTAAATCTTCCCCTGTATCTGCACGAGGAGTTGAAAAATATGGCAAAAAGATATCAAGAAGGAAAAGGGAGCCCTCGCCACCATGGTCTTATTAAATTAGTCTGCCAACACCATTTTAGAGGAAACCCTAGAAGCTTTGATAGGTTTTACTCTACCCTGAATGATGTAGTTTTTGGAGATGAGGATGAAGAGGAAGAAGAAACAGATGCTATTGTAGATGTTGTTGCAGAAGAAGAAATAGATACTACCATAGAGGCTATTGTAGAGGAAGAAACACACCCAGTAGAAGCAATAGAGCACCTTTCTCCAGAACCTTCAACCTCACGAGCTAAGAAACAAAAGAAGAGAGGGTCTGGAACTGGAAACCAAAAAGAAAAATAGAAGAAAGTTCATTTTTTTGAAGTTGTTACTGATCTGTCAGAATAGGGGAGTGAAGTGCCTAGCCAAATAGGGGAAGAAACAACAAGGGAAATAGAAGCATCTGAAACTGTCCCCACAACCCCTACTGTCACCAAAAAACAAAGCAAAAAGAAGAAATTTGCATCAGGAACTAGGAGGTCTACAAGACTCCACTTGAGAGAAATAGCAGAATAGATGATAGAAGAAGAAGGTGGACAGGGCAGTCCAGATGTTACAGAAGTGCAACCAGCCCCTGAATATTTTTTAGAATTCCCTGAATAGATAATTGAGGAAGAGACTGGGCAAGACAGTTTTGAAGTGGCTATAGTTCAACAGGCCACAGAAAATGTAGATGCAATCATAGATGGTTTCATGGAACCTCCTGAACAAGAGCAGACAGCTGAAGTAGAAGATGAGATAGTTGTTGAGCAACCAACTACAGATGATTTGTCTGCATCAGATTCTAAAATAGAAACAGAGAAGGTAGACATCACAGAACAGCTGAGAGCAGCAAGAAGTGTTGTCAAAACACAAACCAAATGGATTGAAGAAAAAGAAAATATCATTGAGATGCAGGAAAGGAAGATTGCAGAATTACAACAGGAAGTGGCAGAATTGAGGAAGAGGTTGTCACAGTCTAAAAAATAGCCAACTGTATCCATTGATGAGGATGATTTGGCTCAATTACTTGTGGATTTATCTAGGGCAGATGACTCTATTGAGGCAGACATAGGTGCTCATTCTGAAGCAGCACCCTTTCATTCTGAAGAAGTGCCCTTCCATTCTGAAGCATTGCCTTCTCATTATGAAGATGCTCCAGAATTGGTAAAGAGCATAGAAAAGGATACCGAAGATGAGTCACAATAGGAAACACCAGCACAGGAACAGTCCAAGCAACAACATGAAATTGTTCAAGTAAGTACTCCTTCAATTGAGGTCTCTGTATTTCAAACTGTTACACCTTCAATAAAAGTAGAGGATAAGGGGGTACAAGTGGAATTATTGTCTGATGACCAACCAATAGAAATAGCAAAAAAGGGGGTACAAGTGGAATTGTTGTCAGATGACCAACCAGTAGAAGTAGCAGAAAAAGGGGTTCAGGTAGATCTGCTACCCAGATTTCCACCTGTAGTTAGACCACCCAATACTGTATCCCTAGAGCAATATAATGCAGACATAGCCAGTTGGGTGATCAGATATGAGAAGCTTGCCACTAAGGTTGAAAAATTCAAATTGGAAGGAAAACAGTTAGAGGCAAAAGAAACAGAGATCAAGGCATTAAAGGAAAAAGTGACTGATTTATGTCAGATTGCTAAATTTTTGGTCCAATTTAGACGGTCGGCCAGATTTTATAGTCTTATTCTGAAAGAGAAATATCTCAGATGGCAGGTCATGAGGATTAGCTCAGGTCTCCCATATAAATTGGACACAACTACAGATTTCTTGGAAGCATATTTTGACAGCCCTGTAGAACAGAAAAATCTCCTATGTGAACTATTTTTACACAACTTCTTTATTCCAGAAGAGGTAGAATTTCACCCTCAAATTTACATAGGAGATGTTCAACTGAGAGCATTCATGTCCACTTTACAAAATCAGTTTTATTGGGACCAGGAGAAAAGACAAAATAAAGAAATTGAATCAAGAGCTGAATTGTTAGTCAGAGCAGTTCAGCCAAATCACCCAATTATCACTAGACAACACTTCACCATGATGAACAGGGATGATGTAAAGAGGATGTACTTGAACAATTTGAGGGACTGTGTGACCAGATTCCAGAATTTTTGTAATGACAATTTTGTTCCAGCATTATCAATCTGCAGAAACAGATGGGTTGAACTTTCCATTTCTTTACAGAAAAGGGAACCCATCTCCCCCATTAACCTAGAATGGTCCAGAAGAAGGGTAGAAGGAGTGATACAGCTGATTGAAATCATGCAACATCACTGGATAGGTCTCATATTTAGGCCTCCAACCATCATTACTCCAGTCCCCTTCTACTTTGAAGAAGATTCTCAACCTGATGATCAGTTTGAAGAATGGCTCAGAAACCTTCAGGAGAACAGGGGATATTATATAGGCACCAAATTGTTCTACAGATCATGGAATTTGAATATGGACATATGTGATTCCATAGCCCAACAGAATGCATGAGGACATGCATTAATATAAGTTGGGGGGAAAATGATGAGGCCTGGAAATGCCTCAATCATAGCATGTTTTGAACATTGAAATTGCCTAAAAACTCTTATGTTTAATCTGATATGCTAGTTAAGTTGATTCAATATGTTGTGTATTAATTGTTTGCATGATCAATGTATTAGAAATACTATATTCTGATTTTTACAACTTTTTGCATAGTTTTATGTTATTTTGTTATGACTTGCTAAATGAGAAATATGCTTAGGTTGATAGCAACATTTCACTAGTTTTGTTTTAATATGTCTCAAGCATTTATTTTATCTAAATCTAGCAAACAGTGCAAGCAAACTATTACTATGCAGCAAAAACTAGTTTTCCAATGTAAATTCCAGCCAGTTGCCAATAAATGGCAAGGCATGGAATTCACACATGGAAAGAGATGAAGACCATTGAAATCTGATCCTGAGAGATAACCCACCTGAGAAATGTAGATGAAATCATTTGAAGAGCACACGGTTGTTCATTCCGAAGTCTCTTCGGAATGAACAGACATCTTCGGAATGAGAAAACACAGTCTCTTCGGAATGAGCGGACATCTTCGGAATGAGAAATGCAGTCTCTTCGAAATGAGCCACTTATCTTCGAAATGAGAACAGAATGTGCTTTTTGACTTGTTGACCGATTTTTGATGATGGAAAAAGGGAAAGAAATATTGAAAAGGGTAAGGGAAAATATCTCCCATCTGACTTTGTCGTCCTTGCCGACCAAAGCCACCATTTATGGAAAAGATCAAGTTTGATCCTCTTCTAGGATAAACCTAGGAAATGCTGCAACATAATAGGATTAGATCTTTAGGATAGAAATGAGATATTCTCAGTTTGTAAGTAGATCTTAGGACATCTATAAATATGGCTCCCATCCAGGTTGAGCTAGGGGGAGAATAAGAAGAATGATAGGGGAAAATAGGCAAGTAGTGTAATAATAAGAAAAGTGACTATTACAGTCTTGTAACAGGTTTTTAGCAGCAATACTGTAATCATGTTCTTGAATCAATAAAGTGCACTATTTTTATTCATGTTGTTGTGAATGAGTGTGAGTAAGATCTAGAGAGAGAAAGACTCATACCTTCTTCTGGACAAGGAGGCTGGCCACTTCCAGACCTAGGAGGAGGACTAACAACAGGTTTTTATTCTGATTTTGCTGTAGCAGAATAAGTTGTAAAACTTGTCCTTTCATTTCCTTGTAAACAGCTAACAGTATTTGCAATCTTAGCTTATTTTATGATTAGGATGATCTTGTGATTAATGGTTTGGTTGTAATCTCCACTTTCAGCAAGCTTTCAAATTACTGCAGATTATCATTTCCAGAATTTACTATTTTTTGCAATTTACTGCATTTTGTGTTTTGTTGTCAACCCCTGCATAGAAGATTGACAACCTTCTATTACAGAGCATTGACAGGACTTAATTTCCATGCTATAATTAGGTTTCCATTACTGCAAAAGTAAATAGACTTCCTTTCTGCAATTATAATCAGACTTCTAATTCTACAACTGTTATTTCTGCAACATAATTAGATCTCATTCTGCAATTGTAATTAGGATTTCATTTCTGTAGTTAATGATTAGTTTCCATTTTTGCAATTAGATTAAAGTTCAAATTATGCAATTTAGAGATAGAAATGTCCTAAATCCCCCACACAATCGGTTTCACCAATAAGACCTGTTGCTCCCAAATGACCTAAGTTATAGCCCTGTTCACTCCTCTTTTCGCAAATAGCCTTGTACACTGCCCTGGATTGACAAATTCATTGAGAATTAATGATGTGCATAATGACAACGCATCAATGTCCAACATACTACTACTAGATTATTTAGGAGTGAGGTTCTCATGGAACCTGCTCAAGCTGGTCTAGTATTTGGTTGGGTGCAGTAATGAGGATCCTTTGATCATGGCATGGGGGAGTATCCTACTAGCTCATTTATATGATGTATTATATGAGATCCATTAGTGAGGTAGACACGTATTGAGATGCAACTTATTGCTTTAGGTTTGTGGTCGGATCACATATGGGTGGAAAAATCAGAGGGTCTTCCTTGGGTGATGCAGGTGTAGATGGTGGATTGAAATATTGGTTATGTGACTCGATGGGATTGAGAGTAAGAGGTGGGTTAGATTTGACCCCACTCAACCAAGTTTACCCATTACATGGAGTCCTTGGAGGGACTAAGGCTAGGGTAGGTGATATGGTAGCCTTATAGGGATTGCCTACCATGGATAGAGGTAGTAGACCATATAGGGTGCATGAGATAAAAATAATGGGTGACTAGGTGATATGGCATAGAGTGGGAGTACTTCCAATATTCTTGTGTTTATTGGTAGTTCAGGTTTTAGCAAGATACACTTGGTGATCTTGTTATTTATCAACATCAAGATGATTAGACTCAGTTGGAGTAGCCATGAGTTGAGCCACTGGGAGATGATGTAGATCTACCAGTGGTAGGTCTAGATATGGAGGATCTCAGTATGACTATAGGATATGACACCTAGTGGGTCACTAGATTATGGTAGGGTGGTGGAATTATGGGTGGATAGGTTAGATTAGTAGGATATGAGGGCATTATGGAGGTTGAGGATGAGTGAAAAGTGCATCATTAGATATAAATGGAGTAGGGCTAGAACTTAGAGGGAGTAGAGGAGCCATGGGATGATAGCAGGGATGATGAGGATCCTCGTGATAACAACTTGGAGGATAGGTGTATTATTTATAGGTACATTTGGTAGAGCAAGATATGATGATTGTAGTACTTTAGAACTTAGATGATGAGAATAAGGCCTATGATTTGTATCGATTTGATCATGTGACCCATAAGTTTGGAGAGGTATAGGGAGTACCAGTAGTAGACAATATTTGGATACAATAAGTGCATCGTGAGACCTGGTGGGATCCTATGGATTTAGTTGCCTTCCTAGAGGTTCATGAGGATGATCCAGTGGTCTTGAATCTTGATCTAGATGATGTGGGAGTTGTAGTAGAGTATAGATATTAGTATGAGCAACTTAGGCCTCATCAACTAATAGTGGACCCACCACTAAAGGATTAGAAGCAGGTTTTACAAGATATGTTGACTGCTTTGAGAGGATCTAGGTGCCATTGTGTGAGAGAGGGATGGTAGAGTAAGGTGGCCATATGGGATATTATGTCCTTTAGATGTATCTTTTGTGACTATGATTCCACTCGCATGTGCCCTCAGTGGTGGAGGGGGATCAAGTCTATATGGAGTAGGATCAAACTTTGGTGGGATAGGTCCAAATTTTGTGGAGATGTGGGGCCTAGCAGGATAGTAGGGGAGGCTACAATGGTGTAATTGAGGGCCCTTATTTGTACTCTAAAGGAGGTGAGGAGCTATTTGGTAGCTTCTAAGGTTATGCAAGTGGAGGAGGCTACCAAGGCCAGAGATGAGTTGACCAATATTTAGGATGAGATAGACCAGGTGCAGGTGGATAGTGAGGAAACCATTTCTAGGTTTCAATCAACTTTAGATTAAGTCATAGACCAGGTGATCATTATCAATTTTAGGTTTGGTTTGGAGTGGCTAACAAGGGAGACAGGTGACATTGAGTCATGGGTTGGGAGAGGTTTGGATAGTGTAGTGATGGCCATGATTTTGAGGTCACTAGAGTAATAGTTGAAGGCTTCTAGGGTAGCTTTGGAGAGTTTGAGGGTAGTTATGGAGACTATGAGATAGGATATCATAGATAAGATACAACATTTAATAGTTAAAATAGATAGGGAGTGGGGTAGGACCTTGCATTATCACAAAATATATCATATGGAGGTCTCTATAGAGCAATGGGTGCCATCTCCTTTAGGATCATGATTGAGGACTCCGTCAGCGAGTGATACCTCTTAGAGGTCTACCATATTTCAACCACCTCCTCCACTAGGTAGTGCTAGGGAGGATGGATCCTCTTTTTAGGTGGTCTTAGAGGTATTCAAGAGTGAGTGTACTAATTTTGGGGCTGTGGTACATCCTCCCATTATGAGTTGAGTGTATCATTGTTTATTTTTGTGATACACCTTCTCCATTGATATGTATAGTGTGAGGCATATATATATATGTATATATATATATATATATATATATGATATTTTATTTTGGAACTTGATATGATGTATTGATTCTTTTGTGGTTTGAATTGATGATGCATTTATGTGTTAATGTGTGATGTTTTGATGTGATGTAGTTGACTAAGTAATTGTATTCTTGATTGATTTGATTTAGTAATGGTTTTAGGATCAAATGTAGATGAGGGGAGATGCCCTATTTGAGAGTTGTGTTGAGTATTTTGGATGATAGATGACCATCCAAAAGTGTATATTGTGAGCAATGGTATTTAGACCAGATATAGGAGAACACTCATGATTTTTAGAGGCTAATACTTTTCCTTTTATATGTTCTCGTAGGTGGGAACATGATATCATTATGTTTAAATGGTGGCCTATGATACCAAATTTATGATAGAAATTAAGACAATGAGATACCTGTAATATGTACATCTTTTTGAAAATAATTTTCTTCTCATCAAAGTTTAAGTGCCATTCTTTATGAAATACTTAACTGTATAGATGAGGTATCTGTAGTATTTACATGATATGTATATTGTATATGTTTTCATCTCATCAGTGTTCAAGTTTCATTCTCTATGAAACACTTGACTATGTAAATGAGGTACCTACAATATTTACATGACGTATATATATATATATATATTCCTCTCATCAATGTTCAAATGCCATTCTCTATGAAATATTTGAATACGTATGAGTTACATGTAGTATGTACAATGAAATAATGTTTTCCTCTCATCAATTTTCAAGTGCCATTCTCTATGAAACACTTGACTATATAGATGAGGTACTTGTAGTATGTATAATGAATTTTGTTTCCTCTCATCAATGTTCAAGTGCCATTCTCTATGAAAAACTTGATTGCGTAGATGAGGTACCTATTGGAATTTTTGCCACATTGATTCTCATTGATTGAAGTATTAATGTTTAAGTTGTTGCATATCTAACTTCTATACTGGATTTGATGCAAAAGGAGCAAAAAATGACTAATTTAAAAAAACTGTCATGATTTCGTGACGTGTCACGGAATCGCGGTCAACACGGTCAACGGATGCAGGTTGGCAGAACCGTCGCGATATCGCGACGTGTTCTATAATCGTGGGTTGTGATAAGTAAAGGAGGGAGAGCGACAAATTGTCACGAAATCGCGATGAAAAACTCAGCTGAAGACTTAAACTCGAAAGTTGCAGCGCGTCGCTGCATGTTTCATCTTCGCGACGCAGGCAGCTTCAACGGCCAAAGTACTAAAAAATTGCAGCGATTCGCTGACGTCTCAAAATCACGGGCGTTGGTTGAGAAAAGAGTTTAAAATGAAAATGTGCAGCGATGCGCTGCATGTCTCAAAGTCGCGGGGCTTTTGTGAAAGAGAAGCAAAGTGATGAAGTTGCAGCGATTCGCTGCACGTTCGTTGAGAAGGGAGTCTAAGTTGAAAGGTTGCAGCGATGCGCTGCACTCTTAGAAAGTTATACACGATGCACAAGCTGAAGGACGTCTTATTTTAGTGATTCCAGGGGTTTCAAAGGAGTTAAACGCTACAACGCGTAGCGATATCGCTACCATTTCAAAATCACGAGTCTTTGATGACAAAAGGTCTAAGTGCTAAAACTGCAGCGATGCGCTGCACATTTTTGAAAGGGTCTTGCAAGGCAAAGGATGTTGTATTTTCGTGACTCAAAGTGGCAGTTAGTACGGAAATATGAAGACGTAGCGAAATCGCTACTTGTCTCAGAATCGCGGCCATTTTGGTCCAAAGAGCAAAAACATGAAAGTTGTAGCGATTCGCTGCACTTTTGATGATAAGGCGTACGACGTTAAAAGATGTCGCGATTTCGTGACCCGTCGCATTTTTGCGACCTGCGATAGTTTCCCGCCCAAAAGGCAATATGAACGGCCTGATAAGGTTTTTTGATTTTCGAGGATTAAATGCTTGCCCGAATTTAATGTTTTGCGAATTTCCAATGCGGTCAAGGTCGAAGAGCGCCCAGGCTACCAATATTAAAGATTTTATTTGTTCGAAGCTGCTATTCGTGGATTGTTCTAATAGTTTCATGCACATGTTCAAAAACAAATTTAATGAAGGTGACCGCTGACGTCTAATTGCATTCAATTTTGTGGTTCTTCAAGGCTGCGATTAAGGGGATCATGCTCCTAGTTTCCGTGGCATATTTGTAGATCTCAAGAAGGTCGGTTACCAATATTAAATGCTGCAAAGAGGACGGCCCTCTATAAAAACCAATGTAAACCTCATTTGTAAGGGTTGGGAGTTTTCTGCTAGAATCTGGAAGTACATTTGCAAGAATAAAAGAGTTGGCTTCTAATTTTCAAGCGTTGTATGGGTGATTTTCCTTTCTGTCCTTTCGCATTTCTAATAGCATTTATATTTCTTAATGGCTGTTCCATTTAAATTCTGCATAATTGGATTTAAATACTTTTGTTAAGGTATGATTCCTGGAGTGTAGTTTTGGAGGGATTTTCTACATATATCATGCGAGAGTTAAGTTAATGCTTTCTGTTACTTGCTGTTGTTGTGCTTCGAGTTTTCTGTTGTTGTTCTACCGATCCTATAACTTCAGCTACGGTCATATTTCCCATTTCTTTCTACAATTTCTTAATTTCTTTCCATCAACCCTTATCTTCAAACAAATTTAGAGTAGTAAAGGGAACCAGACCACTCTGGAGATTGGTCTGGGAGCCATCTCTTGCTTCCAACCTTTCAATGTTGGCCGGGTCTAGGGCGCACTTGTAAAATCCTTTACTGTGGTAGATTCGTGACCAACAGTTTTTGGCACGCCCGGTGGGACATATTTCTTATGTCTCAAAAAGATCCACATTTGTTTTAACACCCGGAGGTCTCAATATTTTGATGAGCTATCTTGGCCTCATAGCAGAGATTTGTAAGTTCATCTGGCAACTTTGATGAGTTGAAGATCCAATTTTTTTGATTGTGGACGCCTGCATTTTTCAAGTTAAAAGAATGTTTTTTTTGGTGACTCTGACTTAATGGCGATAGCCGTGATCCCGCAGACCACTGCTACAAAGGCGAGGGCTTTTCCTAGATGGGATGATCCTGGCCCTCTGAATCTCCAAATTTGACATGAAATTCCCAAAGGTGCCCTGAATGCCCTGGCAAAATATGATGGTACCGAAGGCATGGCTCTGGAGCATGTGGAATATATTGCTACTTTGTCAATGATCCATGTCATAAATCATGAAGATGTCATGATAAGACTTCTGGTTCAATCTTTGGAAGGAAGGGCATTACAGTGGTACATACTGCTCAGGCGTCAAAGCATCAGCTCATGGGATGATCTAGTGGGAGCACTAATCAAAAGATTTGATGAAGATCCCTTTTATAGTTCTTTGGATCTCTATCAATTTTTAATGTACATCAAGCGAGCACCTCTAGAGAGCATCACGGATTTCAATGTCCAATTCAGTAGAAGCTGGAAGAGAATTCCAGAGAAGCTCCGACCATCACCCACCCAATCCCACCTCTTCTATGTTCGAGCTTTCCATTCTGACATAGGCCTCCTCTTGCTGCAATCAGGTGAACAAAGGTTCCCACAAATCTTTGAAGAAGCAGTGCGAGTGGAACAACTTTTGCTCTTATTAGGTAAATTACCGTGGGGAGAAATTCCATCACTTTCTTCGGTAGTTGCTGCTCCTATCTATCCCGTGCAGTATTTTTCATGCCAGATCCCTTATACTGAGCAGAAACCTGAGATGCAGTTGTGTGGAGCTCAAGGGACATATATCATCCAAAGCCAAGGATTGGAATATGCAAGAAATTTCTTGGCAATGAACAATATGGTTTCTTACAGTTTTCATAAGGATATGGATCTAGAGGATATAAGCAAAGAAGAAGAAGAGATTCAAGTTCAAGAACCTGAGCACCAGGAAGGCATAGCTATGCACGACATGCAAGCATTTAGTCAAAACCTGTTAAATATGTCAGATCAACAGGTAGAGTCTGAAGAGATCCTGGAGAAAGGACTGTTGCTGGACAATTTTTGTGATCAGATCCAGGAGTTGGAGGAACCTGTTCTCAGTCCACACTCAAAGAACCCTTCAAGATGGTGGTATTGGCTTCAGTAATTACTACAATGGGTCCCTACAAGATCCCGTCATGTGGCAAATTTCTTTGCTACATTATTTGTCAATTGTGTGGATACTGGCATGCATGATAACTTGCCCATGTCTGAAACATGGAGAACTTCAAGAAGAAGCCAACCCAATTTCAAGGACCGACTCAAGTATGATCAGATCTGGTCAGGACACTGTAGATTTACCGGATAACTCCTTAGACTGGGTGTCTGGTGGCGACATGCCAATCATGTCGTGAACTATTGTATATAGTATAAAAAAAAAAAAACAAAAAAAAATAGAAAAGAGAAGAAAAAAAACAAAAAGAGGTATTGTTTTTATTTGTTCATCTCGGTTCTTTTTGCATGCGAGCCGTAGGTGCTTGTTTTTCTCCTCCCAGTAGTTGGTGGCTTTCTAGAAAATTCTTCCTTCCCCTTCCCTTTTCTTCTGTTCCTTTCTTCATTTTCCTTCTTCCTCTACTTCTTTTTTCTTCTGCAGTCAAAAAAAAAAAAAAAAAGCCACGGCTGTTGTTTCTTTTCCCTATTCCTATTATTCCCGTTCCTTCTTATCCCTTTCCTCTAAGTTCTATCTTTTTACGCATTTGCTTACAGTCTAGTTCATTTTCATTCCACAACCTTCATACTTTCACTTCCATTCCATATGTTCATTTCCTTTTCTCCCATTATTATCATCATTCCATTTGCATTCACCGCTTGCGCAATCGCAGGATCTCACTTCATTATCTCATTCCATTTGTTTCATTCCATAATCAGTTATATGCAGGTTCTTTTAGTTTCAGATTTTTAGTAGAAGTTATTGTAGCAGTCCACTGCGAGGTATCACAGCAGCCAGCTTCTTGTTCTAATATGACTCTATGCCCAATGGATTCAGGCCTGGATTCTTGCATGCAGCGAACTATATACCCCGCGAGTCGCCAAGAATGTTGGCATTTTTGCCACATTGATTCTCATTGATTGAAGTATTAATGTTAAAGTTGTTGCATATCTAACTTCTATATTGGCTTTGATGCAGCTTTGATGCAAAAGGAGCAAAAAATGACTAAGTTAAAAAAACTGTCGTGATTTCACGACGTGTCACGGTCAACACGGTCAACAGATGCAGGTTGGCAGAACCGTCGTGATATCGCGGCGTGTTCTATAATCACGGGTTGTGATAAGTAAAGGAGGGAGAGTGACAAATTGTCATGAAATCATGACGAAAAACTCAGCTGAAGACTTAAACTCGAAAGTTGCAGCGCGTCGCTGCATGTTTCATCTTCGCGACGCAGGCAGCTTCAACGGCCAAAGTACTAAAAAATTGCAGCGATTCACTGAAGTCTCAAAATCATGGGCGTTGGATGAGAAAAGAGTTTAAAATGAAAATGTGCAGCGATGCGCTGCATGTCTCAAAGTCGTGGGGCTTTTGTGAAAGAGAAGCAAAGTGATGAAGTTGCAGTGATTCGCTGCACGTTCGTTGAGAAGGGGGTCCAAGTTGAAAGGTTGCAGTGATGCGCTACACTCTTAGAAAGTTATACACGATGCACAAGCTGAAGGACGTCTCATTTTTGTGATGCCATGGGCTTCAAAGGAGTTAAGCGCTACAACGCATAGTGATATCGCTACCATTTCAAAATCGTGAGTCTTTGATGACAAAAGGTCTAAGTGCTAAAAATGTAGCGATGCGCTGCACATTTTTAAAAGGGTCTTGCAAGGCAAAGGATGTAATATTTTCGTGACTCAAAGTGTAGACACCAAAACAGCACCAATCCGATTATGTGATTGCAAACACTGATCGCTTTGACAAACACAGCCCCCAGGGCAGCCCTCAGAGGTCAAACAGTGGTCCTAACCACTTCCATAGCAATTTTGTAAGGTCAGGAAGCAATTTGGTACATTTAGACACTTTTCCCGGTACTCGTCTCACCCGGGGACGATTACTAACTTGCAATCGTCTCACCCGGGGACGATTTTTGTAATCGTCCCACCCGGGGACGATTACCAAGTTTAACGGGCAAAATGACAAACGACGCCAAGTGGCAGCCCGAACGGTCGGTTGATGACTCTCGCCTTGCACGCGTGTGTAGGTGGACAGAAGGGCCGTTAGAGGACTGTCACAAGAAGCAATTATGAAAACACAAGTCAATGGAGGACTCCCCTCCCTCATGAGGAGACATGACTGCCACATGGCGCCTATGACCAACACATGGCGTTTGTGCTTCCTTCCCAAAGGAGACCCCTTGGGTCTATAAAAGGTGAGACTTTTCTCACCCAAAATATACAGGTTGAAGGAGTTTTCAAGCAACGAAGTGCTGCCGAGTTGAAGACCCACTTGCATCCCTTTTGGTTCACCTTCCCACATCCACCAATCTCTTTTGCAAGGGAGGTTGTTGGGTGGCCTTTGGAAGCTCGAACCTGACCCAAATCCAACACATGGACACTTGAACCAACCAATTCGCCGACCCCCCACTCCTAAGAGATTTTGGGCCCATCCCAAGTGGATTGGTGCCAAAATCAAGTTCCATCGGTGGGCTGCCCACTTGGGCACCCCGCACCTTTTGGATTTAGTTGTAGTTCATTTTCTGTCATTTGTTCATATTCCATGTTATTCTCTGTTGTTCAATAGTTCAGAATCTTGAATCTTGATTTCAAAAGGTTTTCATCGAATATTATCATGCTTTTGTTATTTTGGTTGTCCCAGCGACTTGCAGGTAACAACGTCCAATTTCTCGGTGATGGAGGCCAAATTGGGAGAATCCGACCATCTGGGTCGTCCCAAAATGGCCCCAATTACATAACCCCCTTGTTTGCAGGCATTTTGCAGGTCTCGGGAATCGACATTGGAGCAGCGGCAGGTCGGCTTCTTCAACACAGTATCAATCGTCCCTGCAGGGGACGATTAACAGCAGCAATCGTCCTTCCAGGGGACGATTAACAGCAGCAATCGTCCTTTCGGGGGACGATTAACAGTAGCAATCGTCCTTACCAGGGACGATTACCAGGTAAAAGCAGATTGGCCGGCTGTCTCAGGGGCAATGGCCTTTTGGTAACATTTTTCTGTCTTCTGTCAAGTTTTCAAGCCATTTGGACTCACTGTATTTACTGTTTCAGGCAGATGTTTACATGCATATTTCATTGATTTTAGAGAACGAACCCCTTTCCTTTGCAGCGAGGTGCTACGACATTTTTATTGTTTCTTTGATTGCGGGAAAAGCAATCGGAGGTGAAGAACTTATCCACATCAGCGGCGGCGGCATCTTGGCCCGCCCATTGCAATCGTGGGCACGCGGGAAGAGGAAGACTAGGTCACACATTGTAATGAAGACAAATTTAACGCTCCTAGCCCCCAAAAGGGGAGGAGACGTCTATGTAACCGAGGATAAGATATTTGAATAAAGAGGGCTGTGATTTCTTTACATCTTGTCTTTCGTTTCCAAGTTGTCTCCTTTCTCTGTTTTAGTGCATAGGATCAAAGCGTTACATTTTCGTCTTATGTTGCATAACTAGTGTTTCCTTTGCCCGAAATCTCGTGCTTTCTGTGGCGATCACGGTGGGACCACTGTCCCCTATTTTTAAAATCATAGAAACCGATTGAATTTTTGTGTTTGTGCTTGACGAGTACATTTTTTTCTTGCAGGTCGTTAATCGTCTCTGCAAGGGACGATTTCTGTTACGGAAATCGTCTCACCCTGGGACGATTGTAAAATCGTCTCTACGAGGGACGATTTTTGTTCTGAAAATCGTCTCACCCTGGGACGATTGTAAAATCGTCTCTGCAAGGGACGATTTATGTTCTGTTAATCGTCTCACCAAGGGACGATTTTATGTCTGCAACTTTTTAGAGCAAAAATTTAGAGGCAACTGGAGCAGGCAGAGAAGAGGTAGGGATTTTCATCATCTCTGTTGAAATTTTTTGTTTCTGTTTCTGTTTCTTTGACTGTTTTCATTTTTAGCTTGCATTGCTTAGGAAAAGTCATTCATGCATGTTTCATTTTCGTTGGATAAAATGAACCTCACACACTCCACGAAACAATTTTAAACCAAGGAGCTGGTCGTAAGACCCAACCCTTGATCAAGACCATTGGTGGATTTAATCACCACCTTGGCTTGATTTGCATACATTTCCTGATTGTCAACTGTTGTTAGGCGTAAATCCTGACGAAGACAGACCGAGCGTAGCTGGGGTGATTCCCATGCGTGCGAGGATAAGTTTTCTATGGTAGGTGCCATTAACAGGACAATCCCCCTTCCGTACCGCCTACGTACCATGTACCTTCTGCTCTCACGTACCTATAGTCTCCCTCTCGTAAGGGCGGGTATATAGAGAGGTTGGTATATCGGTTTGGCTGGTATATTGAAGGGGCGACCTTTTGGGAGTTATAAGAGCCTACATGATGCATTTAAACGTTCTACAAAACCTACAAAGACAAAACAAAACACCAAAATACACTAAACCAGTCTAGGGCACACCAAGAATCCTTAAAAGAGATAATCACGGTTTTGTGAATGTGTGTGTTTAATTATGTTTAGTGTAGACAAAAAAAAAAAAAATCATTAAAAACAAGATAAAAATCTACTTAGATAGTGTGGACGCACCGCAATGGTGTACACCCACAGCCAAGCCCAATCAAGGGTAGCAGCTCCGGAAGGTACACAAGAAGCAGGCACAAGTCGCCTTCGCTTCAGTCCTGAGGATTTGGTCATACCGCCTTATCGGTCTAACCTACAAAAGAATCCAATTCAAAATCCTCGGTGGGGTATGCCCATTCAAAGCAGCCCCTCTCGAAAAGATGCCCTACATGCAGACCTTAATGTAAATAGAGAATCGCCCTCTCAAGCTAGACATGAGTGGCCACAGCGCGATGAAGCGCTAACGGGGCACACTATCCATTTGGAGGGACAACGTGGATATGGCGTCCCTTCTTTACCTCTCATCAGAACAGAGAGACCAAATCCAGAGCGTAGGGCTCCTTACACAGGGTGACCTAACTCCGCCTGCCCCTTACGCACCTATGAGAGAGAATATGAGGAAGATCATCGCATTCCTCAAGGACAACAACATACAACGCGGGAACCTTATGCTACGCACCAGCCGGATATCATAATCACCCCTTGAGGCCAGAACCTCGAGCACATACCGCCTACCTCGACGGAGGGAAGCGACCCCTTGAGATTTTAGAGCATCAAAACCGAGGTAAACCCATAGGAGGAACATTTGAACCTTCTAAACAAAATAGGGTAGATCAAATTGACCCAGTTGTCGCTGAGATATACCACCCGTCAAGCCCAAATCATGTGGCTTAAACAAAGTCAACAAGAGATAGAGTATCAATACCGCTTGGATAAAGAACGCATGCAACGTGAAGCGGATGAGTTACAATATGAAATACTTGAGAGAGGGCCAACCCCTCGCGTCCAAAGAGCCGAACAACATGAGAGGCATAACCCTTTAACGCAGGACGGGTCTCCACGACCTCGTCAAGCTTTGCCTCCGAGACCTCATAGACATGAGAGGGAGGCTACTCCTCGAAATGATGATGGGTACCTTCAACGGGGACTCGATCAAGGTCAGAGGTTTCACCCAAAAACTCCTCAAGAATTTTATGAGGAGTACGAACCAGAGATAGAACATGTTGAAACTCTCCATCAAGGCAGGAGGGCTGCCATTCGGCCACCCCTCCATAGGCCCCCAGTTTATCATAACGTACAACGGGAGCAAGCAAGAGAGGAAGAAATAAAATCTTCCGATGCATACCAAGCGCTATTGGAGCGTTTGGAGTCTGTGGAGACAAAAGCTGCTGGGCATCAAAAACCCACATTACGTCTACTCCGCAGTAATCCGGTGCATCCCTCAGTGCCTACACCTCTTTACCCCGAACACTTCAAGTTGCCTCAATTGGCAGTTTTTAAAGGTGAGGAGGACGCACAAGAGCACGTTACAAGATTTCTAAGCCGAGTGCTTCGCAATCCAAGATAATGACGCGTTGCTTGCTTAGAACATTCATAACCACATTCGTAGGCCCCGCCTCGGATTGGTTCACACAATTGCCCAAACACGGCATAAGCGGCTTAGATCGGCTAGTAGATGCGTTTCTTGAACGCTTCGCCTTCAACACAAGGAAGAAGGCATCACTTAGTGATCTTGCTAGCCTTAAACAATTTGAGGAGGAAACAATGGCAGCGTACGGGAACCGATGGAGAGCTTTGCTTTCTAAGTTACCCTACCGTCCTCCCATGTCGGATCTCACGCAAATGTTCGCAAAAAGTTGCTTAAAATCAATCTCTGGTCTATTGTTGCTGCGACAATACGACGGCCTAGAAGAAGCTTTGGGCCAAGCCGGACTTATAGAAGAGATTAAGATAGGCGAAGGCGCAATTGCCAAGCCTAAGAAGAAAGAGTGGAACAAAACCACTAAAACCGGGACAACGCAACCACAACACGCTGCAGTCAATCAAGTTGCGATAAATGTTCCCGTGCCTGTGCAAGAGACGCAGCCCCAAAGGGCTAATTACCAGGCAGTGCCTCCTGCTTACGAAAGAGATAACAGAAGACAGGAGAGTATCAGCCAGCGTCGCCCTAGGCGACAATTCACCCCGTATGCGGAGTCTAGGGACTCCTTATTTGACCGCTTGTCAGCGGAAAATTTAGTTACTCTGCCAGAAATCCAAATTTTTGACCCTAACATTCCCAAGCCTAGGGGGTATAGGGAGGAATTGTATTGCAGATTCCATAGGCGCAGAGGACATGACCTAAATGGGTGCTTGGAAATTCAAAGAACTAGTCCAGGATTTGATCGACAACAGAACATTGGTCGTGGACAACCCCATCGCACCAAACAACCAACAAATGGGGGTATTCAAGGACCCCTTGCCTGCCCACGAGGCACAGACAAAACCGCTCCAGATTAACGAGGTGCGACAAGATCTTCCCGTGCAAGGATTGGTGGGAATGATTAGCATTGTAACAAGGAACAGAAGATACCCGGCGAGTTGCCCCCGAGGTAGGCTGCGAGGGAAGTTCCGTCGACATCGCGGCCTCAACAACGCCCAACGCGGTTGCCTCCGCCTAGACCCGAGGTCACGATACGGACCAAACTCACGCGAGTCTGCGGACCACATCGGCTAGGCTGTCCATCTACGAGCTTATCCAACAATCGGCTCCCCATAGAGAAGCTCTTATGGACATTTTAAAAGCCATTGAAGTACAACCCCACGAAGCAAATTCTTTCAACGCCTTCGTGGGACATGTGAAACAATGTACGGAGCTTGTCATCACATTCAGAGAAGACGAGGTCAAAACGATATCAAATGACATGGCGGATCCACCCCTGCACGTTATCGCGCGGGTCAACGGGATCCCGTACAAGAGAGTGTTGATAGATACTGGCTCGTCCAGTAACATTATAACCACTACAGCGTTAAAACATTTAAAACTGCCAGCCTCTCACATCACCGCTTCCACGTACACATTGCGAGCTTTTAACGATGCAATTTGCTCGACAGTCGGCACGGTTGTTCTGCCTATCCAGGTAGGACAAAAGTCAATACCCACATTGTGCCATGTCTTTGGAAGGCGAAATGGCTTATAATATACTGCTAGGGCGGCCTTGGATCAGGGACATGAAGTGTGTCCCCTCGATCGCACACCAGTGCTTGAAGTATGCCTATGAAGGGCAAATACATGTAGTCCCAATGGACTTAGAGCCCTTCAAGTATTGCAATGCGGTACAATTCATACCTCAATCGACCCTCCCATCAACGCATTTGGATTTTCAATTAAATCCATCTAAACAGGGTCCGATACCGTAGGTACCACTGGTGGCCAACAAGGCAAAATCCCAGCCAGGTGAGACTTCATCACCTACTCCTTCATCATCAACGCCACCTATCGTGGCCCAACAGAAGGACAAGGGAAAGCAAATCATGGAAGAGGTTAAGCCTCTAGAAGAGGGGTTGCCCACGATTTCAATGATATCAACAGAGGAAACACCCAACACAACACAAACCAAGACTCCTGAACAACCAAACATGGAATGGACTCGGGAAGGACTACCGTTTCCTCCTACCCAATCATCAACAATCACCGTTGAGATGGCCGATGACGGGCACTGGGGAGTACTTAGTGCAAAACGTTGTGGCAACCCCCACATTGGAGTCGGTGCGAGGACATGGGAAGACCTCGCCTTCCCATAGGGACAATTGTTCCACTAGGCTACCCTCCCAACCGGACGAATTTTGTGTATGGGGGCCTTGATCATGGTTCTGAACCATGCGAACAAAAGGAAACGATGAAGAGCCTTTTGTCGAAAACATCAATTATCTGTCGAACCCAGAATTTGCCCTAAAATATCTCGAACAATGCAATTGGCATGGGTATGGGCTAGGCAGATATGAGCAAGGGACGCGAATCCTTTGCCAACCAAGATATCAGATGCCATACGACAAGTCAGGAGTGGGGTTCAACCACCCCTTGCCCTTAGACATCTTGGTTGAAAATATGCAAGGCCTAGAAATAGGCAACAAGGGGGGATTGGCACAAGACCCGTACGCCAATCCAAACACAGAATACACATTGGGGGACTATCTCCCATGGTCTACAAACACCCCTGGAAATAGCAATAATCCCTCTCCTTTGCTAGAGAGAGGTGAAAGTTCAGAGAGCAATCCTCAAAGAGAACAACAACGGCTGCCAGACATCTTTTTGAAACTGTTCCCCTTAGAGGTTCCAGATGAAACAACACAATGTCAAGAGAATCAGGTCCCTCCACCAAGAGTGGAACAACCACAATGGGACTGGATTAACTTATTGGAACAGGAAGAGTCCTCAACGTCACAAGCAACAGATGCTGAAGAGGATGAACAATTTTGGATCTATGAAAGTGAGTCAGAAGACGAGACTGAGATGGACTATCTCAGACACGCACGATGGCATCATCGCGCTTTAACGCATGAAGATCTAATGGGACAAATGGGCATCCTATTAGGACATGAATGGCAAGTAGACCCAGCGAGGTGGGACCAAGTGTTAGACCTATGGCTCCAAATTCAAGATGAGCATCGTCCACCTCGAGATCCCATCAGGACAGCAATACCGAGGGAAGACCCCGCCTTCCTTTTCGCACATAGAGATGAGTTTGCACCTAGAGAGGATCCATTCGTGCCTGTTCCCGTAGAGCTAGATCCAGAGTATAGGGAACAGCTAAAAGAATCAAGTCATCACACCCGCGGTTCTGGAGACCAAATTCATTCCATCCACATGATCTCCATTGATTTGACCGCACCCATCCGCAATCCGATCGATCCATCATAGCCATTGCATCTAGACATGGATGCCATCGACTGGGATCGCGTCAATTCGCCATTATCACCAGCAGAGTACTGGCCTTTCGGTGAAATGCTTCATTCCGCCCCAAGGACAACTCAGGATATTTTTCAAGCTGAAGAGGGACCCGAGGTTCCAAACGTAGATCTTAACTCAGGTGATGATATCCATTTGATCCCAACTCCACATCAGTTGGAGGACGGATCCCACATGTCAGTCGAGGAGACGACTGACGTAGACATCGGCACAGATCCAATGAATCCACGGATTCTCAAGCTGGGGGTAAGTCTTTCCCCTGAAGAGCAAGCCGATTACATTGCCCTTCTTAAAGAAAAGAAGGAGGTTTTTGCATGGTCGTACAAGGATATGCCAGGACTAGACCCGCAACTAGTCATGCACAATTTAACGCTTGATCCGACAATCAAGCCTGTAAAGCAAAAACTAAGAAAGATGCACCCAACAGTGGCCTTGATGGTCAAAGACGAATTGCAAAAGTTGTTGGATGCACAATTTGTCATCTGCGTGGATTATCCGCCATGGCTGTCCAACATGGTTCCCGTCAAGAAGCCCGACGGGAGGATTCGCATATGCACCAATTTTTGAGACCTAAACAAAGCGAGTCCTAAGGATGATTTCCCCTTGCCAAGCATCGACGCATTGGTAGACGCTACAACGAGGTCACGAAATGCTCTCCCTAATGGACGGTTTCTCCGGATACAATCAAATTCGTATCAATCCTGAAGACCAACTCAAAACGGCATTCACAACGCCTTGGGGGACATTTTGCTATAAGGTCATGCCTTTTGGCCTTAAAAACGTTGGCGCTACATACCAACGTGCTATGACGTATATCTTCCACGATTACATGCACAAAACTTTGGAAGATTACATGGATGATTTGTTAGCCAAATCTCTCTTGCGCTCAGGACCATCTCGGTGACTTAAGCAAGATTCTCGATCGCCTCATAGAGCATAAGGTCGGATCGAATCCCAAGAAGTGCGTGTTCGGCGTCACATCTGGAAAACTCTTGGGTTTTATAGTCTCAAAGAGAGGCATCGAAGTGGACCCAAACAAAGTCAAGGCAATCCTTGAAATGGCTCCCCCAACCACTATCAAGCAGCTAAGAAGTCTGCAAGGAAAGGTCGCGTCGATTAAACGCTTCATAGCGCAATTATCTGACAAATGCCGACCAATGAACAAACTATTGCACAAGGGGGTCACATTTCATTGGGATGACGAGTGCCGATCGACCTTTGACGAAATCAAATAATACTTGGCTTCGCCACCAATACTGGCACCACCTAGACCAGGAGTGCCGTTCTACTTATACATCTCAGCTACTGAGGTGGCACTGGGCGCCATGCTAGCCCAGAAGAATGAACATCACAAAGAACAGGCTACTTACTATCTTAGCCGCACCCTGGTCAGTTACGAACTTAACTATGCATACGTTGAAAAACTCTGCTTGGCAGTGGTGTTTGCTACCAAAAGGCTACGCCACTACATGTTGAGCAACACTACGTATGTTGTGTCTAAGGAGAATCCATTGCGATACATGATGAGTCGTACTTATCATAGTAGTCGCACGGCGAAATGGATCATGTTGTTGACGGAATTTGACATTGAGTTTATTGGGCAAAAATCTATAAAAGGACAAGTCATAGCCGATCAACTAGCAGAGGCTCCTCTTGAAGACGATCAGCCTCTAGTCATAGAACTACCCGATGATGGGGTCTTCCATGTCTCAGAATCGCCAGATTCTGAAGAGCCTGAGTCTCAGGCCGACATAACCTTATTCTTCGATGGTTCTAAATGCGAGCAAGGTGGTGGCGCAGGAATTGTATTCTTCACACCGCAGGGCGCTCCAATGCCCCTGTCATTTAAATTAAATTTCCAGTGCACCAACAACAATGCGAGAATATGAAGCCTTGCTCCTAGGTCTTCAAACAGCAATCGCCATGAACATCAAAAGACTAAACATCTTTGGTTCGTTAATCGTCAATCAAGTCAAAGGGGTATATCAATGCAAATGCCTGGTTATGAAGGCCTATAAAGCCCTCGTGGATAAATTCCTGGCAAAACTTGAGTGGTATGACATCGAGGCACTTCCTCGATCATCGAATCATTTTGCGGACACAATGGCCTCCTTGGGGTCACTAATCCCGCAAGACCTTTCCGGTGACATGACAACTATTCAAGTCAAAACATTATCGCAATCCGCGATGGAGCGTGCAAGCTCAGACTTGACGCCAGGAATCCACATGATCCAGATCGAACCATCCTCGGATAAGTTCTTTCGAATCCGAGATAGTCTGAAACGTGCCAACTGGGGGTCCTTATTTTCCCCCACTCCCATTGATAGCAACACAACGCTATTCTTACAAGTTCTATCCCAATCAGCATTTGATAGGGAAGAACTTCAAAAGGGATTGGTTGTTCATACTGTCGAGGTTTTCGATCAACAAGACTGGTATTTACCAATCAGAGACTACCTCAAGTTAGGTAATATTCCCTTTGGATTGACGCATGCCGCAAAACGGACATTCAAACAGAAAGCGGCAAAATATGTCTTGATAGGAGACATTTTGTATCGTCGCAGCTATGACGGAATTCTCCTTCGTTGCTTGGACCAGCAAGAGTCCACTTGGGCAGTCGCCCAAGCGCATGACGGTACATGTGGCGGCCACTTTAGTGGTATGGCCATTGCAAAGCGCATTCTTCGCATGGGCTATTATTGGCCATCTTTAGAGCAAGATTGTTGCGCGTATGTCAAGAGGTGCGTAAAATGTCAACATCATGCCAATCTGATGCACGTACCTTCCCAGGCCTTACAGACAGTCCAGTCTGCTTGGCCATTTTCGTAGTGGGGCCTCGATCTAATCGAAAAGATCTCCCCTGCATCGTCAGGCCGTCACACGTTTATCATAACGGCCACAGAATACTTTACCAAATGGGTGGAAGCAATTCCGTTAACCTCTACGACAGGCCCCCGCATTGCGGAGTTCATCTTGCATTACATCATATGTCGTTTTGGTATTCCATCCAAAATAATCTCGGATAATGGGCCATCATTCAAGAACAAAGACGTGCGTGCTTTGACCACAAAGTACAAAATTCAGCACAACTTTTCAACACCCTATTATCCGCAAGCAAATGGGCAAGCAGAGGCATCAAACAAGACACTAGTTGCCATCCTTAAAAAGACCGTCGTAGACAGTCATAAGGATTGGCACATACAAATCCCACTTGCACTTTGGGCTTATCGCACTAGCATTCGGACGCCAACTGGGGCAACTCCGTTTTCACTAGTGTATGGCTCAGAGGCAGTAATGCCTCTCGAGTTGGAAATTCCTTCCCTCCGCATATCAATGCAGGAGTTCATCGATGATGACACTGCACGGCAGGCCCGGTTAGACCAACTTACGTTGCTTGACGAACGACGCGTTAATGCTCTCGAGCACTTACGTATCTATCAAGAGCGGCTTAAGAGAGCTTACAACATGAAAGTTCACCTAAGAGACTTTCGGGTTGGTGATTTGGTTCTGAAGGAAAACCAACAAAACTCTAATTTGCCGTCCCATATGAGGGACAAATTCACGGCAAATTGGTTAGGTCCTTATGTCATTGATAGCAAAATAGGACCGGGAACGTACAGGCTAGCTTCTCTTGATGGTATCAAGGAAACGAGAACCCTTGAATATCAGTCATTTGCGACCATTTCATATCTAAGAAAGCCATATACCAAAAAAAAAAAAAAAAAGCTCCAAGGATTATCGCAATCTCTTGGTCACCCAAAAAGCTCCAAGGATTATCGCAATCTCTTGGTCAACCAAAAAGCTCCAAGGATTATCGCAATCTCTTGGTCAACCAAAAAGCTCCAAGGATTATCGCAATCTCTTGGTCACCACAAAAAGCTCCAAGGATTATCGCAATCTCTTGGTCAACCAAAAAGCTCCAAGGATTATCGCAATCTCTTGGTCACCCAAAAAGCTCCAAGGATTATCACAATCTCTTGGTCAAATCCAAAAAGCTCCAAGGATTATCGCAATCTCTTGGTCAAATCCAAAAAGCTCCAAGGATTATCGCAATCTCTTGGTCAAATCCAAAAATCTCCAAGGATTATCGCAATCACTTGGTCAAACCCAAAAAGCTCCAAGGATTATCGCAATCACTTGGTCAAAACCCAACAAAAATACATCAAAAACAACAAAAAAATTTCAAAAACAACAAAATACATCAAAAACAACAAAAATTTGCATCTCATTTCTACGCATTCTCAAATTCATCAATTGAGAGTTTTCTCACATCTCATCTTCATATTCGCCAAACTCAATTCATCGAAAATACAAAAATATGTAGCTGCATTAAGCATTGCATTCATACAGTCCATCTTGTTCCCCACTGTTCCATTTCATAAAAACAACAGACACACCATGCATTGCTTCCACCACACTAGAGTCAGTGGTCTTTTAATGTATCACGAGTTTTCGTAGTTCAGCCAAAATTTTCCTCTTTAGCCATGTAATGTATCAAGTCGAACAGATTTTACGAAGGTAGAGTCATACTTGAAATACACCTTGATACGTAACATCCCAACACAAACTAAACACATTAACAATTCCAGAGTTATGTGAAAGAAAGATGAACTGCACAGTAATCTAGGTCACCATAAGCGAAACGGTTATCTTGCTCATCCCCCTGTGCGGATGACCCAAAGAATGCTTGAGAGTTGGCAAAAGGACAAGCATCACCCCTACCCAATTCCCAAAAATCCCTAATCTCAATAGTTGCAAAAAAAAAAAAAAAATTTGCAAAACGTCAAAACATCAAGATTTGACATCCTACAGTGCACACATCAAAATGCACTAAGAAACAGTGATTTTTATCACTCCAATCCCTTGCTCAAAAAAAAAAGAAGAAAACAAATCAAAATAAACAATGATCTTATCACTACAAACGAGCAAGTATCCTATTACAATTGAAGAAAAGAAGGGAGTTGAACTTGAATCCCTGGAACTCTCAGCATTCTAAAGGTCTTCTCGCATGACGATATATCTGTCACATTAACTTGCGTACAGATCAATGTTTGCATGTGGATAAGCTAGCTTATGACATCCTAGAAAACATCGCGGATTAATCTAACTAAACATAACAAAGGAGTTAGTGGAGCTAGTTAGGTGATCCTCAGTACAAGTTCGGTTGAAAGCCCATCTGGCACTGGCGGTATCCTGATAAATACCACATAAATGAACTCAATGGCACACACAGGGATGTGAAATAGCTTGGTCAAAAACAGGTCTGATTCATACCTTGTTCAAAAATCATGTAAGATAAAGTACAGTCGTGGCTAGAGAGCTAGAACTGTCTGAGTCTCAGAAAAACTTAGCTACATTTCTAAACCAACTGCGCTACTTTTCGTCTTTGCAATACCATCAGAAAATACAAAAAAAAAAAAAGGAAAACCACATGTATACATACAAATTCATGCATCACAACAATCGCCTAAAAACAAAATAACAGAGTTCTAAACAATCTATGGTGCCATAGCCAAACATCACAAATCCCATTCATCCATTTCATCTCTGCATATCACATATAAATCAAAAACATTTGCAGTCATCATAGCATATGCATCCATCAAAATAAATCAACATAATACATCCATATTCATCAACCATCATGCACAAGATCAAAGAATATCAAAACAACAAAAACAACAAATAAATGCAACACAAAAACAAAAAGCAATAAACATTGCCAGACACAAGTGCTCTTGCACTTAACCTCTTGGCATAGCAAAACTGATATCGAGGTTTACATTGTCACTATCCTACTCCCTAAGAAGGCTACCATAGCTGGACCGCTCCACGGGAAAACGGATTTCAGACAATTAAATCCCCAAATGGTGTCACAAAACAACAAAAACATCACAAAAAAGCAACACAAAAACAAAAAGCAATAAACATTGCCAGACACAAGTGCTCTTGCACTTAACCTCTTGGCATAGAAAAACTGATATCGAGGTTTACATTGTCACTATCCTACTCCCTAAGAAGGCTACCATAGCCGGACCGCTCCACGGGAAAACGGATTTCAGACAATTAAATCCCCAAATGGTGTCACAAAACAACAAAAACATCACAAAAAAGCAACATAAAAACATAGCAATAAACATTGCCAGACACAAGTGCTCTTGCACTTAACCTCTTGGCAAAGAAAATCAATGTCGAGGTCCAAATTATCACTCTCCTAATTCCCCAAGAAGGCTACAATAGCCGGACCGCTCCACGGGAAGTTAGGTTTTCGATGATTTCACCTCATTATGACATCACCAAAAGGGTTAACACCCACCAAAAATAGGTCCATATGTTGGAAAAATTGCACACGCTTAACGGTAAACCCTCTAAAGGCACCCTTGCACAAGTCATCTTGGGTCAAGCGACTCGTCGCTTCTCTCACAAAGGTCATTCCCTCATCGATTCGTCGCTTGAGGGGGTAGTCACACTTAGTCACCAACCAACAATCACACACCCAATTAAGGAAAACGACATGCATTCAAAGAATCATTGACAAAGACAATCACGCTCCTGCTTGGGGCAATAAACAAGCAACAATCAAATCAATCAAACACTTGGCATTTCGTGAATCATGAATACAAGGTTCCCCTGAGGTAAAAATGCCCTTCGCCTATTCATGACTGATCAATGTCTAAGTTCAAGTCACACCTCACCAAAACAGGTTAACACTTGAAATCAAATTCCTTAGCTCGTCAGAAGCAAGGATTCAAGAATGCATGCCCTTTCCATACTTGGGGCATCAAAAGTTGGTTAGGTTACCAAGAAACCCTAATCATTAGTGCTTTGGTTATCTATTTTTGCTCAACATCTGCGTCACCCGCGGCGCTTCCCAAAAAGGGGCATCTCGTAGACACCAAAACAGCACCAATCCGATTATGTGATTGCAAACACCGATCGCTTTGACAAACACAGCCCCCGGGGCAGCCCTCGGGAGGTCAAACAGTGGTCCTAACCACTTCCATAGAAATTTTGTAAGGTCAGGAAGCAATTTGGTACATTTAGACACTTTTCCCGGTACTCGTCTCACCCGGGGACGATTACTAACTTGCAATCGTCTCACCCAGGGACAATTTTTGTAATCGTCCCACCCAGGGACGATTACCAAGTTTAACGGGCAAAACGACAAACGACGCCAAGTGGCAGCCCGGAACGGTCGGTTGATGACTCCTGCCTTGCACGCGTGTGTAGGTGGACGAAAGGGCCGTTAGAGGACTGTCACAAGAAGCAATTATGAAAACACAAGTCAATGGAGGACTCCCCTCCCTCATGAGGAGACATGACTGCCACATGGCGCCTATGACCAACACATGGCGTTTGTGCTTCCTTCCCAAAGGAGACCCCTTGGGTCTATAAAAGGTGAGACTTTTCTCACCCAAAACATACAGGTTGAAGGAGTTTTCAAGCAACGAAGTGCTGCCGAGTTGAAGACCCACTTGCATCCCTTTTGGTTCACCTTCCCACATCCACCAATCTCTTTTGCAAGGGAGGTTGTTGGGTGGCCTTTGGAAGCTCGAACTTGACCCAAATCCAACACATGGACACCTGAACCAACCAATTCGCCGACCCCCCACTCCTAAGAGATTTTGGGCCCATCCCAAGTGGATTGGTGCCAAAATCAAGTTCCATCGGTGGGCTGCCCACTTGGGCACCCCGCACCTTTTGGATTTAGTTGTAGTTCATTTTCTGTCATTTGTTCATATTCCATGTTATTCTCTGCTGTTCAATAGTTCGAGAATCTTGAATCTTGATTTCAAAAGGTTTTCATCGAATATTATCATGCTTTTGTTATTTTGGTTGTCCCACTGACTTGGAGGTAACAACGTCCAATTTCTCGGTGATGGAGGCCAAATTGGGAGAATCCGACCATCTGGGTCGTCCCAAAATGGCCCCAATTACATAACCCCCTTGTTTGTAGGCGTTTTGCAGGTCTCGAGAATCGACATTGGAGCAGCGGCAGGTCGGCTTCTTCAACACAGTATCAATCGTCCCTGCGGGGACGATTAACAGCAGCAATCGTCCTTCCAGGGGACGATTAACAGCAGCAATCGTCCTTTCAGGGGACGATTAACAATAGCAATCATCCTTACCGAAGGACGATTACTAGGTAAAAGCAGATTGGCCGACTGTCTCAGGGGCAATGGCCTTTTGGTAACATTTTACGTCTTCTGTCAAGTTTTCAAGCCATTTGGACTCACTTGTATTTCTTGTTTCGAGCGAGATGTTTACATGCATATTTCGTTGATTTTAGAGAACGAACCCCTTTCCTTTGCAGCAGGTGCTACGGACATTTTTATTGTTTCTTTGATTGCAGGAAAAGCAATCGGGAGGTGAAGAACTTATCCACATCAGCGGCGGCGGCATCTTGGCCCGCCCATTGCAATCGTGGGCACGCGGGAAGAGGAAGACTAGGTCACACATTGTAATGAAGACAAATTTAACGCTCCTAGCCCCCAAAAGGGGAGGAGACGTCTATGTAACCGAGGATAAGATATTTGAATAAAGAGGGCTGTGATTTCTTTACATCTTGTCTTTCGTTTCCAAGTTGTCTCCTTTCTCTGTTTTAGTGCATAGGATCAAAGCGTTACATTTTCGTCTTATGTTGCATAACTAGTGTTTCCTTTGCCCGAAATCTCGTGCTTTCACAAAGTGGCAGTCAGTACAGAAAGATGAAGACGTAGCAAAATCACTACTTGGCTTAGAATCGCGGCCATTTTGGTCCAAAGAGCAAAAACATGAAAGTTGTAGCGATTCGCTGCACTTTTGATGATAAGGCGTATGGTGTTAAAAGATGTCGCGATTTCGCGACCCGTCGCATTTTCGCGACCTGCGACAGTTTCCCACCCAAAAGGCAGTGTGAACGGCCTGATAAGGTTTTTTGATTTCCGAGGATTAAATGCTTGCCCGCATTTAATGTTTTGCGGATTTCCAATGCGGTCAAGGTCGAAGAGCGCCCAGGCTACCAAAATTAAAGATTTTATTTGTTCGAAGCTGCTATTCATGGATTGTTCTAACGGTTTCATGCACATGTTCAAAAACAAATTTAATGAAGGTGACCGCTGACGTCTAATTGCATTCAATTTTGTGGTTCTTCAAGGATGCGATTAAGGGGATCATGCTCCTAGTTTCCGTGGAATATTTGTAGATCTCAAGAAGTTCGGTTACCAATATTAAATGCTACAAAGAGGACGGCCCTCTATAAAAACCAATGTAAACCTCATTTGTAAGGGTTGGGAGTTTTTTGGCTAGAAGCTGGAATTACATTTGCAGGAATAAAAGAGTTGGCTTCTAATTTTCAAGCGTTGTATGGGTGATTTTCTTTTCTGTCCTTTCGCATTTCTAATAGCATTTATATTTCTTAATGGCTGTTCCATTTAAATTCTGCATAATTGGATTTAAATACTGATGTTAAGGTATGATTCCTGGAGTGTAGTTTTGGAGGGATTTTTTGCATATATCGTGCGAGAGTTAAGTTAATGCTTTCTGTTACTTGCTGTTGTTGTGCTTCGAGTTTTCTGTTGTTGTTCTCCCGATCCTATAACTTCGGCTACGGTCATATTTCCCATTTCTTTCCGCAATTTCTTAATTTCTTTCCAGCAACCATTATCTTCAAACAAATTTAGAGTAGTAAAGGGAACCAGCCCACTCTGGAGATTGGTCTGGGAGCCATCTCTTGCTTCCAGCATTTCAATGTTGGCCGGGTCTAGGGCGCACTTGTAAAATCCTTTCCTATGGCAGATTCGTGACCAATAGTACCTATGATATTTACATGAATGATAATGTACATGTTTTCTTCTCATCAGTGTTTAAGTGTCATTCTCTATGAAACACTTGACTACATGGATGAGGTACCTATGATATTTAAATGAATGATAATGTATATGTTTTATTCTCATCAGTTTTCAACTTCCATTCTATATGAAACACTTGACTATGCAGATGAGGTACCTGTATGAGTATTTTTCTCCTTATCAATGTTCAAGTGCCATTCTCTATGAAACACTTGATTGCATAGATAAGGTGTATGACCTTTGTCAAATTTTAAGTGTCATTATTTATGATACACTTGATTGCGTAGATAAGGTGTATGACCTTCGTCAATGTTTAAGTGTCATTCTCTATGAAATACTTAACTAAGTAGATGAAGTTTTCATCAATGTCTAAGTACCATACTTTATGAAACACTTAGCTATGTAGATGAAGTTATTTTTATTTTCATCAATGTCTAAGTGTCATTCTCTATGAAACACTTAGCTGCACAGATGATTTTTTTTTGCTTCTTGACTGCGTAAATAAGATTTGGGATTTTCACCAATGTTCAAGTGTCATTATTTATGAAACACTTGACTGCATAGGTGAGATTTTTTTGCTTCTTATCAATGTTCAAGTGCCATTATTTATGAAACACTTGACTATGTAGATAAGATTTAGGATTTTAACCAATGTTCAAGTACCATTCTTTATGAAACACATGACTATGTAGTTGAGATTTAAGATTTTTGCCAATGTTCAAGTGTCATTATTTATGAAATGCTTGACTGTGTAGGTGAGGTTTTTTTTGCTTCTTATAAATGTTCAAGTACCATTCTTTATGAAACACTTGATTGCATAGATAATATTTAGGATTTTCACCAATGTTCAAGTGCCATTCTTTATGAAACACTTGATTGCATAGGTGAGATTGTTTTGCTTCTTATCAATGTTCAAGTGCCATTATTTATGAAACACTTGACTGTGTAGATAAGATTTAGGATTTTAACCAATTTTAAAGTACCATTATTTATGAAACACATGACTATGTAGTTGAGATTTAGGATTTTTGCCAATGTTCAAGTGTCATTCTTTATGAAATGCTTGACTGTGTAGGTGAGGTTTTTTTTGCTTCTTATAAATGTTCAAGTACCATTCTTTATGAAACACTTGATTGCATAGATAATATTTAGGATTTTCACCAATGTTCAAGTGCCATTATTTATGAAATACTTGACTATGTAGATAATATGTGTTTTATTTTCCATCAATGTTTAAGTGTCATGCTCTATGAAATACTTAACTACATAGATGGAAGTATTTGATTCTACAAGCCTTTTGCAAAAGCTTTGAAGTGAAGTGTAAGAATGCTTTTGATGTTGATTGTAAGATGTTTTGCAATGATTGCAATTTTTTTTGTAATTGATTGTATGCTCTTTGCAAATGTTTTGCGAATGATATTTTTGCAAATTTTTTGCAAAGTAATGGAGAAATTATTTTGTATTTGACCTTGTGGTATTTGTATTGCAAAGTGGTGGAATGATTTTAAATTTTTTTTGTGATCTTTGCAAATGTTTTGCAAAGTCATGAAATTATTTTGTAATATATTTGGTGGTATTTACAAATATTTTACAAAGTGATGACATGATTTGAGGTTGATTTTACGTAATGCAATTTTGTTATTGCAAAACATATTTGTAATGTAAGTTTTTTTGATGCTTGAAAGGTTTTTTAAAGATATTAAATTGATTTTTCTAATGAAATGTTAATTCTTACAAAAGGGTTTTCCCAAGATGATGATATGTGAATGGCTTGTAGTGTGTCAGTGTTTGCAAAAAGGACTGCAAAATGATGTTGTATGGTTCTTTTACTTTCATTGTTTAAAAGTAAATTAATTTGATGTCTTAATGTTTCTAAATTTCTTAACACATGAGAGAGGGTAAAAAGAGAATATAATTCAGTTACCTAATACATATGCAAATATTTACATATATGTGAGGAATTGAACTTAATACTCATTTCCACCTATGATGTGTTAAAATATTCAAGGATTTTGTATTGTAAAAAAAATATTTTAGATTGAGGGTAATTCTCTAATATGAACAATCCAAGAGAATAAGAATCCATTCTCCTTTACCAAATGTGTTTACAAAGAAATGTATATGTGCAGAGCATGGAAAAAATAAATCCCCTTATCTAGGAGGTCCATGTGACAACATTACCCTAAGTTTGAAGGATCTTGTTTGTATGAATGAGTAGATGACATCCATGCTAGCTTATAGGCCATAGGAAGCACAAGGATACAGTAATAGATTGTTTGAAAAGGGTATAAATAATTATGGGTATGTGAAGTTATGATTGCCAAATCCCAATTTTCTCGAAGGACCCATTAGTTAGTTTGGATATTTTAGTTTTTGAAAAAAATAGGAAGTGATAGTTCATTGTTATTCATCCAGATGGAAGAAGTTATCTATCTATTAAATAATATTTTGTACAACTAGATAGATAATATCGAGCACATTTTGACATATGATTATTTTGATATTAGATGCTTATAGCATTGTAGACACCTAAAATACATCATATTGAGAAAACTACCTATATGGACTCCTTTTAAATCTATATGACCCACCTTGGGTAGCCTTAGGGCTTAAAAATGGTTATTATAGCAAAAATAAGTATAACATTCCTTTTGTGTCCTGGACCATCCTACAAAGAGATAGCATCCAGAGACCATCCCATCTCAAGATGGCCATGCCTAAAACAATGAAATCCAAAATCTTGAGCAACGGTTTGAGCAGTTACAATTTTCAACTATAGGAAACGATACAAGGTTTTCAAGAAGCAATTACATTTCTTGATATTCAACTATTTATTTGCTTCCCAAGGAATATTTAGACTACCATTGGTAAGTCTATTTAAGAACACCTTGCCCTCATTGAAATCTCTCTAAATTTTCATGCAACTAAGTGCTACCAAATTGAGAGATCAAATATCATAATCTTAAGCGATGAAGTGCTGCTAAATTGGGAGATCAAATATCACAATATTAAGCATCAAATTACTACCTAATTGGATATCAAAGAGTCTTAAATTTTTTTCAAGCAATTAAGTATTGTTGAATTTCAACCATAGAGCTCTCAAGCATTACAATGCATCTTTTCAATGGTTGAATATTCAATTTGCACTCCTTGCATCATCCAATGCTCTTGCTTCATCTCAAATTTCACCATTAAGTTATTATTCATGAGTGCACCCTTGAATATAAATTCCATAGATCAAACCCAACATCACCTCATATCAGTTACAAGGAATTCATTCGTAGTTCAATGGTCGTCTCACCCTGAGATGGTCCACAGACACAACCATATAACCCCAAGATGGTTAGTAGACCAGACCATTTTGCATAGGGATGGCCTCTTGGTAGAGATCTATTTTTCTTATTTCTTGATTTCAATAGGTTTTAGCAGCATTTCAATTACTAGCTAGCATAGTTAGATTTTATATTTATGTATTTGTTTACCATATTTTATATTTCTTTATCATGGACATAGGTATTATATTGGAAGTATCTTCATATGCTATTGATGCCTTTTAAGTTTCTTTGTGTGTATATTTTAGGCATCTAAAAAGATACAACAACATAAAAAGATTCAATATCATCACCCGTTGTGGAGGTCATGAAAAACCCTCTTCAAGATGGTTGTGGGATTGAAGAAGATCTTGCGTATTACATCAAAAATATTATATGTGTAATTCATTATATCAAGAATGGTAGCACATCCCTAATAGGGATTATCTTGTAACCTCATGAGTAAGAATAGATATCATTGTTAAATAAAAGGAGACCATCATTCATATTATATGTATCTTGTTCTTAATATTTGTGGTTTAATTATTATTGCTATTTTTCAATATCAGTGTGCTTGGATGTATGGCGATCACAGTCATACTTTATCCATATTTCAAAACATTCATTGATGATTTCTGCTTTTATTGGTATTATTGAATTTCAAGTACCACCATCCTGTTGGAAATTACCATCAGTAAAAGTTAAAAATATTTGATTTTACTTGGGGTAAAGGTAACTTACCTTTACCTTACCTGGACGGCAGTGGACGGTAGCATTTGGGCGGCAAGAGAACTCAAGTTAACTTTCTTTTCCCCTAATTTCTCCTTTCCCCCATTTCTTTCTCGAATAAGTTATTTACCTTGTATTTAAGCTTTGTAACCTTTGATTCAACGTTAATTCAATTAATCCTATTTGAAAATCACTCACCTTTCACATTTGGTATCAGAGCGGCATGATTCTTGAGGTGGTGGGGCCCGTAGTTTGAGGCAATGGCATGGATCTTGAGGTGACCCGCAGGAGCTGAGGCGACACGGATCCCGAGACGGCTTGTAGGAGCTGACTGGCATGTTTTTCGAGGCGCTGGTGGAACTGGACGATGCGACCCGTAGGAGCAGTAGATCCACATGATTCCCGAGGCACTGTTGATGTGGCACCGACGTGATTCCTGATGTAGAGCTGAGGTGGCGATCTGCTGCATGCGGCCCGAGGTGCGAGATCGACGTGGCATGACGCGTGGTGACGTGAGACTGGCACACAGCCCGAGGAGGCTGACGAGGCAAGGTGACATGGCACTGGTGCGTGGCTTGAGAAGGTGATGTGGCGATCTACAAATTGTGCTGACGTGGCACTGGTGCGCGGCCCGAGAAGGTGACATGTCAATCTGTGCATGCATCATCGGTGGCAAAAGGCTGCGGCATTGGTGACTGCCCGTAGGCAGTCAAAGCACATTGCGTGCCTTGTTGTTTTTAAACAACAAAAAACATCGCTCTGTGAGTGATGTGGGACTAATAGTCCCAAAGAATATAAAAGCTTCACGTCGAAGCGCGAAGACAAAACTTGCTTCGCGCTCAACGCGAAAGTCAAGAGGCGGGGAGCGCGCGTTGCTCCCGGATCAGCCCGGGTAGCGCAGCGACTACCCTCAGCCCTAAGACCCGCGAGGTCACAGGATCGACTCTCGGCGGGGTCGATAGAAAATCAATTTTTTTTTAATTAATTTTTTTTTAATCAAAAGAAAAACTAAGGAATAAGTTTAAAATTAAAAAATATATATATATTTTTTAGTTTTTTTTTAAACTGTTCATTAGCTTTTATAAATTTTTTTTTTTTTTTTTGAGTGAAATTTCCTAAGAGGAAATAAATGTGAAGTTTTTTATTGATTGAAATTTCCTAAGAGGAAATATATGTAAAGTTAAAAAAAAAAAACTTGGAAAGTTAAATTTTTTTTTACTATTTCCTAAGAGGAAATCCTTGTAAAAGAAAATTTCTGGGAAATTTTCTTAAATGATAAGATCGGAAGGTTGTTATCATGCCCTCTGCAAGTTGTTACTAAGAAAAACTCCTGAAAACTTTGATAGGAGCGTGAAAACACTAAGTCTTAATACAATTTTTTCACAGTTGCAAAACGCGGTTATTGCACACCAGAGAAATCCTGATCAAGGATACGAAGCCGATTCAGAAGATAACTCCTTCGGCAGCAAGTTTGAACAATCTGACATAGTTGCAATTGCTGCACAAGGATCCGAATATACTCATTATAGTAATTCAGTTGAAATCCTTCAACCTCCTTCTCCTGAGATAATATTGATCAGTGACGATGATGAACAAGTCGCTGACAATTTTGTAATTGCTGAACAAGTTTGATTTGTTCATGATTGTAAATCAAGCAGGGCTTGATAGTTTGTAAAGTATTTTTGCAATAAGACTATAAAATAGAGGTTTATTGTTATAGTAGATTAAAAAATGGGATCACATAATAATCTACCAATTCCCGAATTCAGAGGGGATAATTATGAGTACTGGTCCATCAAGATGAGGACATTACTCATCAAAAAAGGACTATGGGATATTATTGAAGACGGTTACATTGCTCCAACAGATTGGACTACTTTAAGTGCAAATGATAAAAAGATCTACAAAGATGCACAGAAAAATAATTCATTTGCCTTATACCATCTTCAATCAGCATTAGATCCTAGTATCTTTCCAAGAATTGCATCTTACTTAACTACTACAGATGCATGGAATGCCTTGAAAGAAGGATTCCAAGGAAGTGATAAAGTAAAGCAAGTCAGGCTTCAGACTTTGAAAAGAGATTTTGAAAATCTCAGAATGAAGGACAATGAAAGAGTTGGAGACTATTGTGTTCATGTTAAAGCAGTAGTTGATATGATGCAAAATTTAGGTGAAGACACAAAAAATGAAACAATTGTGAAGAAAGTGTTGTGAACACTTCTTCCTAAGTGGAATCACATTGCAATCATAATTGAAGAATCCAAAGATCTTTCTACTCTTACATTTGATAGTTTGATTGGATCATTAACATCACATGAAGAGCGACTTCAAGGTGCACCTTCAAAAAGCTATGGAGGTGATGACAAAGCCTTCACTTCGAATGAAAGTGTAAGACGAGGACAAGGAAGAGGATGAGGCAGAGGACAACAACAAAGAGGCAAGGGCCAAAGCAACTCCTACAGAAGAGGTAATCCAAACAGAGGTGGAAATCAAAATAGAGGAGCCAATCAGAACCAAAGTGGCAATGCAGGCCATGGAAATCAAGGACGAGGAAGTAATAAGCCTAAAACAACATGTTTCAATTGTGGGAAACAAGGCCACTTCGCTCGTGACTACTGGTCAAAGTCTTCAAAATATCAAAGCAGTCAATATGGCTCATTCTACGGAGAAGAAGAAGGTCCACCAAATCTTTTTCTCTCTTATGGACAGCCAGATCAAAATCTAAATGATACATGGATTCTGGATACTGGTTGCTCCAACCACATGAGTGGCAAAGAAAATATCTTTGCTACATTAGATTCAAATTACAAATCTCAAGTTAAGTTAGGGGATAATAAATCCTTGCAAATTGAAGGCATAGGAGCTATGGAAGTTCCCACAAAAGAAGGTATTAAAAATGTGAATGACATATACTATACTCCACATCTACAACACAATTTGTTACGTGTTGGCCAAATGATGGAGAAGCATTACAAATTAGTTTTTGATGAAATAAAATGTACAATATTTGATAAAAAAAATTGTAATCGGGTCATCACAGAAGTCCCTATGACAAAGAATAGGTTGTTCCCTCTAAAGTTTGGTGAGCCAGGGGGGGAGCTCAACTTGCAAACATTGCTATTACAAATCCAAGTGAATTGTGGCACTTGAGATATGGTCACCTCAATTCCACTAGCTTGAAAATGTTAACATCACAAGCTATGGTGACAGGACTACCAAAAATACCAGAACATAAAAAGGTATGCGAAGCATGTGCTTTGGGAAAGCACTCCAGAACGAAGTTTCCAAGAGGCAAAGCGTGGAGAGCAAGCTATCCTCTTCAGCTAGTACATTTGGACATTTGTGGTCCAATGAAAACAAAGAGTCTTGGAAACAATTCTTATTTTCTAACATTCATAGATGATTATTCTAGAATGTGTTGGTTGTATTTTTTGAAACACAAAGATGAAGCATTTGATTGCTTCATAGACTTCAGAAATAATGTAGAAAAGCAAAGTGACTACTATGTCAAATGTCTTCGCACTGATAAAGGAGGAGAGTACTCCTCAAATGAATTTCTTCATTATTGTAAGCAAAATGGGATAAAAAGGCAGTTCACCACTGCCTACACCCCACAGCAGAACGGTGTGGCTGAGAGAAATAACCGCACCCTTGTTGAAATGGCACGAACAATGCTTCAGGCAAAACATCTCACAAATAGCTATTGGGCAGATGTAGTGAGAACAAGTGCATATATTCTAAATAGAAGTCCGAATTCTAGTTTAGATGGTATCACTCCTTATGAAGGATGGTACGGTAAGAAACCAAATGTCAAACATTTTAGAGTATTTGGTTCTTTATCTTATGCACACATTCCTGAGGAGAAGCGAAAGAAGCTTGATCCAAAGAGTCAAGCATGTGTTTTTGTAGGGTATTGTGATTCAACCAAAGGGTATAGATTGTACAATCCCATGACACATAAAATCATTATCTCCAGGGATGTAATTTTTGATGAAGGGGGAGAATGGGGTCATAAAAAATTTGTTGATTTTGACTCTAATTCGGACAGTACCACACCAGTACCTCCCATAATGGTACAACCCAAGAAAAGCAGTCCTCCTCCACAGATTCCACATCAGGAAACTTCATCAAGTACATCAAGTGGTACACCAAGTCCAAGAAGGAATTTGTTGGCACCCCCAAATTCTACAAAATGATTCCAAAGATCTATAGGTGCTCCAAGTCCAATGGATATTGATTTAGTTTCCCAAAGGAAAGAGACAAATAGAGGAAAACGCATACTACAGAGTCATCCATCTTCTCAAATGTTGGATAGGAATTTCCAACAAAGATACACTAGGAGTCAAGCTAGTGAGATGGATGACATTTTGTCAAGACTTGAAAATCTTCAAATTTCAGGGGATGATGAGTCTCATGAACCAAGGGGTGATGTAGTCAATTATGCTTTGTTGGCTGCTACACAGCTAGAACCTTCTAGATATGAAAAAGCATGCACTAAAAATATATGGCAGGATGCCATGGAAGAGGAAATATCCTCTATTGAAAAGAATGATACTTGGGAGCTTGTGAAGCTTCCCAAGGGAAAAAAATGTGTTGGATGTAAATGGGTCTATAAGACCAAATTCAATGCTGATGGAAGCATTGAAAGGCACAAGGCGAGATTAGTAGCTAAAGGTTTTACTCAAAAATATGGAATAGATTATGAGGAAACTTTTGCTCCAGTTGCTCGACAAGAAACAATTAGAACTGTTCTTTCCTTGGAAGCCCATAAAGGATGGAAGATTCAACACATGGATGTGAAAAGTGCATTTTTAAATGGATACCTGACAGAAGAGGTGTATGTTCAACAACCTCAAGGTTTCCAAGAACCAGGAAAAGAGAACCTTGTTTATAAATTGAAAAAAGCACTATATGGCCTCAAGCAAGCACCAAGAGCATGGTACTCAAGAATTGATGGCTATTTCAGCAAATATGGTTTCACAAAAAGCAAGAGTGAACCAACATTATACTACCTAAAAAATGGAGTAGATATCCTCATAGTTTGTTTATATGTGGATGATCTAATATTCATGGGTAGTAATGATAAAATGAATATGGAGTTCAAAAACTCCATGATGAATCAGTTTGAGATGAAGGATCTCGGATTAATGAGATACTTTCTAGGAATGGAAGTACATCAATCAAAGAATGGGATCTTCATATGTCAACGAAATATGCTCATGACATGATCAAGAAATTTGCTATGCAGCAGTGCAAATCAACTGCAACACCAACTGGACATGGAATCCAGCTAAGCAAAGAAGATGGAGCACCTAATGTTGACTTGAACAATTACTGAAGCATGGTTGGGAGTTTAATGTTTCTCACCAACACTAGGCCGGATATACAAGATGTCTTGTTTCTCTTGTATCATGATTTATGGCATGCCCATCCGAGCTGCATCTTCAAGCAACCAAACAAATTTTACGATATGTAAAAGGTACATTGGATTTTGGAATCCATTATCACAAGTCTAACTCTGTGAAGTTATTTGGTTATAGTGACAACGATTGGGGCAGTAATATAGATGACAAAAAATCTACATCGAGGAACCTGTTTTAGTCTAGGATCGGGACTAATAACTTGGAGTTCCAAGAAGCAATCTGTTGTAGCATTATCATCTACAAAAGTCGAGTACATAGCCATTACTCATGCAAGTACTCAGATCCTCTGGTTGAGGAAAATCCTTGAAGAGATTGGCGAAAAACAAATTGGTCCAACCAAACTGAATTATGATAATATAAGTGCCATACAGTTGGCATATAATCCGATCCACCACAAAAGGTCAAAAAACTTTGATATGAAGTATCACTTCATAAGAGATATGGTGGAACAACAGACAGTTGAGCTTCAATATTGTAGCACTTTGGATAATCTAGTAGACATCTTCACCAAAGGCATGGCTAAAGCTCAATTTATAAAGCCGAGAGACTATATAGTTAGTCCTCTCAACTTTAAGGGGGAGAATGTTGGAAATTACCATCAGTAAAAGTTAAAAATATTTGATTTTACTTGGGGTAAAGGTAACTTACCTTTACCTTACCTGGACGGCAGTGGACGACAGCATTTGGGTGGCAAGAGAACTCAAGTTAACTTTCTTTTCCCCCAATTTCTCCTTTCCCCCATTTCTTTCTCGAATAGGTTATTTACCTTTTATTTAAGCTTTGTAACCTTTGATTCAACGTTAATTCAATTAATCCTATTTGCAAATAACTCACCTTTCACACATCCTTGACTAATATGGTCAGCAGGTGCAACCATATTACCCCAATATCACTTGCAATCATAGCCATCTTACCTAGAGATGACCCCAAAGTAGAATTTAGAAAAGTTAGAAACAATAGTTGTAGCAGACTTAGGTTGCACCTATAAGTGGTTCTGTCATTCCATTCCTACTTTCACTAGAGAAAAATAATTTTTCCATTCTCATCTAGAGGAATTTACAAAAAATATTTAAATTTTAATATACTCTATCTGTGACCATTTATAGGTTAGACAACCTTTCTCTGTGGCCATCGCTATCCTAGATGACCCTTGTTTTTTATCATACCTGTGTTATATGGTCTCTGCTATAGTCCATAATTCACAGAGATGACCTCTATTTTATTGATTTGTGGTTTTATTTCTTAATACCTCCTCAAAGGCTAATATCATACTAGGGTTTTGCATTTTTAGGTTTCTAAAATTGAAATGTTTATTACTTAGAAATAAATGTTATATTATTTTATGCATTAGTAAAGGATCATCGAATGATCTATGCTTTAATTAATTTGCATAAAAATAAAAATAATCCCACACACCATGTATCACATTAAACATTAACAACTTGGATTTCATCACAAACCATTAATCAAGACTGATGATGGTGGGCCTCATCTCCATCCACTGGCTCATACCATCAAAAATTAGTGGTCATAGTATTACAGGATTCAACATAAAAATGCATGAAATGGTATAGAAATTCACAAAGAAAATTTAAAAGAGATAAAAACATTGTATACTTTATTTGTTTCTTTACTATTTACGTAATCAACATAAAATCCTACCATCTGATCTAGGACCTAATTATGAATGGTCTAAATTTATGAAGGGAAAACACATCTATTTTTGGCTTTGAGGGTGCTTCCCACCCCTTTGGACCCCCCAAAATGATACAAATGGAGGGGGCATTGCCCTCCTACACCTCCCCTTTGTGGAATGGGTCCAAGTGCAATTGAAAATAAGACCTCCAAATTAGAGAGAGAATTAGGATCTACAACCAGTGAACATCTCCAAATCAATCCAAAGGATATGGCCATCCCTAAATGGCATCCTAGATTTTATCATAACACCAATACCATCCATAGGATGTCAGACCTTAAATATATCTCTATTAAGGAGGCACCTATAGGTCCTCAAGAAAACCTTCCTAAATTGGACATATTGATAGAATTTTATAGAAAGAACAATCCATCCACCGAGGGGCCTAGTAGGTCAATGTCAAGGGTTCATATTTTGGCTTACTCAATGCACCAATATGAATATGAACATGAGTATACACCATGGCCTATCGTGGATGATCAATCCAAACTACTTGATCAACCAAGGATGAGTCAAAAATATGCTAATTTGGATGGGTATAATACTCATAGTAAGATGAGGGAGAAGAACACTAAAGTCATATTCCTACTTCCCATGAAGAGTACTCTGCATGATCATGTTATGCCTTTGTGTAGCCTGAATATATAGAGCTTACATATAAGTCTAAATATCATGCATTCCTCATATATGAGGAAGAGGACCCAAGTTATCCTCTTACTCCTCGTGAAGAGTACTTGGTGCAACCACATTGCATCTCTACATTTCCCAACTATACAAAGCTCATTCATAAACTAGAATATCATGTCAATGCAACCTTTAGATGTCATGTAAAACAAGCAATAGACCCTACTAGAGGAGAAAGACAAGATAAACCCATCCATATTTCATATATAAAAATACATAGAACCCATACAAGTGAGAAAAAAAATCATACTCATCAGGCACTTAGGCCAAATATTAACAAAAAATAATAATTAAATCAATAATGGGTGGACCCACAATAGGCACACCTACAAAGGTTGTATCAACAAAGGATACAACAAGGGAAACAAAATATACAACAAGAGCAATTGCAAAGTATATTGCATGAAGCGATGCTTACACCTAGCATCCGTAGGATGCAACAATACATAATACAACTATTATAGTATCAAAATCTTCTCCCTCAGCCATGCCAAAATTATGTTCAACATCAAAGGTCACTACCTAGTTATCATCAAGAACCTCATTCTCCTCAAAAATACCAAGATCAACAAGAAGAGGAATTATATGAAGAGCCTCAATGAGGATATTAGGAACAAGTATATATTTATACTAAAGTAATTTATGATGAGGTACCTAATGATTATACTTATCACCCACCTCAACATAAAAATTGGCCTGCTCTACCTAATCAAGGGTGATAGCAGGTAGATCATATCATTTTTCCAGAGGCATACAAAGTGCTAATTGATCAGCTAAAAACAAGCTCAAAGTTTAGTGTATGAAAAAAACACACTAAAGCAGCTTAGAAATTAGCCTTTGCATCCATTAATGCCATCACTGCCATACCCATTGCATTTCAAGATACCTAACTTAAAAAGTTCAAAGGTGATGAAGACACACAAGATCACGTGACAAGCTTCATCAATATGTGCTTTCATCTTCAAGACAATAAACCCTTGATGTTGAGAACCTTCCTTATAATATTAGCTAGGGGTGCTTTGGAATGGTATAATCATCTACCATGCCATAGCATATACACATTTGAGCAATTAGTTGATGCAGTTTTGGAACGTTTTGCCTTTAGTGCTAAGAAAATGATAAACTTGACTAACTTTTCTAGCCTTTGTCAATTTTATGATGAGCCAATCATGGAATATGGCAACATGTGGAGAAAGGTGATGTCAAAATTACCTTTCACCCTACCCATAGCAAAACTAAATTGAATGTTCACTAGAATTTATTCAAAGTAGATCTTGCTCTTCTTACAATTACAACAATATAAGATATTAAAGGAAGCCTTGACATAGGCCAAGGTCATTGAGGATATCAAGGTCCAGGAGAGTGATATTCAACTTTGCAAAAAGGAATGGCCAAACAAAAATATTAAAGGTGGCAACACGCAATAAAATAAGGTCCCAGTTAATCAAGTTGTTTTGAGTTTTCCCAGATCCTCAAACTAGGCCAAATCACCTCAACTACTCGTGTAGCCTAATTACCAAGCTCAAACTCCATCGACCCAGAATCATACCCAAAAAAATCAAAAAACAAGGCCAATAGTGTTGACCATCATAGAAATATACTCATTTTATAGAGACATTAGCATGAATCTTCAATTTTTTATGTGAGGCATGAGAAATGAATATTCCTGAGATCCATCCATTGAAACCTAATAAGCATATATCAAAGGGGCATAGGGAAAATCTATAATGTGCTTACCATCGATAAAGGGGTCATGACATCTAGACATGTTACCCCTTTAGAGATTTAGTACAGGATATGATCGAGAGGTAAGAGCTTCAGATTGGAAATCCTCTTACTCCAAACAACCAACCAATAAGAGTCTTCCAAGACCCCTTACCCACACATGAAGTAAAAAAAGAACCTACCAATCAAGCAGAGCAACCTAAGCAAGTGAATTAGGTGCATATCAATACACCTCTCCAAGAGTTTGTGGGAATGATCAGTGTTGTAACAAAGGACCAGGAATATCAAAATTTATCTATGCAACCTGTGGCTTCGTCATCGCATCTCATTAGAACATTAGCATTGTACATAATTTTTTCCATAGAAAGAGGGGTTAACTTTCATCACTCATCCTAGCCAGATCAATCACATCACATCAAGCACAATATATAGTGCGGGTGCTCAAGGTGTCACACCTTCCTAATCATCCAAATCACAACCAATGATGCAATCTGAGGATTCTAAAAGTATCGTACCTACCTCACATTTTACAATAACCACACTCTTTGGGGGTGCTTAAGGTATCACACCTTCCCCCTTCATAGAAAAATAAAAAATAAAAAACCATACAAATTTAAAAAAAAAAATCAGAAAACACAAAACAACAAAAATAATATAAAACATCAAAAACACAAAAACATTTACATTACATCATTATGTATTTCATTGCATTCATTGATTATTTACATTAGACATATTTATCCATTGTACTTGCATTAGGACAAGTTGTGTTTGCAATATTACGAATGACACCATATTTGTATGTCATTCATGAGTCTTAAATCAACCTTATCCATCATTAGCATTTGTAGTTTTTCTTATGAGATTTTGCTTATTAAGAGGTCCTCATAAGATAGGTTAGATACTAGATAAATATAAACAATGATATTTAGACATCCACTAGCTATTTTATGCATATATTTTAGTTGGCAAAAGCTTACAGGGAAAACCCTCACATCCCACATATCATTACCATCCATATTCCCCTTTGTGAGTAACTATGTTTTTCAACACAACCAATAAGTTGCTATAGGGTGTTCGCTAGGGTTTTTGGTCATTCAACCATCCCTAGTTTTCTTTTTAGATTTTTTAGAAAGCTATATTTTCTTTTAGAAGGTAAGGTCTTGCTTTGATAGTACATTACATATGTCAAAATCCCAAACACAAATTCACATATTAAATTCCTAGTTTGAACAAGGATGACAACTACAACATAGTCCTTGCCACCTTGATCAAAAGGTTTACCTTGCTCATCCTATTATGTGCATGGTCTAGGATGCAAAGAATTGAAAACAGGACAAGTTCATCACTACCCAAGCGATTCCCTTGCTCTCCCAAAAAATGAGCAATTTCAAAAAAATAATGGTTTTCACCATTAATAAAATCCCTTACTCCAAAACAAAAAATGGTTTTCACCACTAAAATGAGCAAGTATCCCAAACAATCAAAATAAAATAAGGGGGTAATGAGATTGAATCCCTAGAATACTTAGTTATTCACAAGCCATGAGGTAATCTCCATTACAGCAATGGGTTGAATGAAACCCACCTAGAAATAGAACAAACTTAAGTGTGGTGATATGTCTGTCACATTAGCGACCTTATTTTGTATAGATAAATTTTAGCTTATGGTTGAGCTATCTTTTAGTGGTTTGTATTTCCTAGTAGTCTAGTCCAACTACATCCAAATTTAGGATAAGATGATCATAGTGTGATACTCATTACAATAATGGGTTGCATGAAACCCGCCTGACAATGAGGTAGTCTTATGTGCCATAATGGATAACACATACACGCATAGGGCTATTGAATATCTGGGTCTTCCTAGCAGATTTTTATCTTACACTATCATGTATATCCATTATATGATTTTTTATTGGTCAACTAGGGTGTTTGAGTCTCATGAAAGACCTTGTTGTGCCCTCATAACATCTCACTATTTCACATCCATCATTTACATTTCACCATATCATTCCATACAATTTAGATTCAAATGTATGACTTTTTGTGAAAAGGTTGACATTTTGATTCATGACTTTCATACATTCTGTGGTGCTTACACTTAGGTTGCTTTGCATCTTAGATTCATTCATTATGTTTTAGCAAATAAACATAAAAATCAAATTTTACATCATCATGTCATTAGCACATAACATACATGCATACATCTAGGTATACAATTTACATCTATGCATACATGCTAAAATGTCTAGACATTCATCCATCATTCATCATTGCATCCATAAGTGCATCCATGCATAAAATAACATAAGCAATAAACAAGCTCCAAAGGCACTTAAACCCTTTGGGCGCATCATTTTAAAAATGCTCCAAAGACACTTAAGCCCTTTGGTCACATCAATTCAAAAGGTTCCAAAGGTACCCAAACTCCTTTGGTCAATTTCAAAAGGCTCCAAAGGCACTTAACCCCTTTGGTCACATCAAGTCAAAAATCTCGAGTGATCCTCGTATCTAGTGATTTAATCTAGACACCCGGTGATTGCAGTGACTAATTATCCATACAATCTGGTAGGATGGGTAGATTACCATAAGGTCACTTGAACAAAAAAAACAAAAATATATATATATTTTTTTATAAATATGGTCAAAATTAAAGTTGCAATGGGATCTTCCCCTCTTTCACTTTTGCAAAGGTCTATTGGATCCTCAAAAATCCAAGTAGTTTTACCCCCAGTTTTTTGAAAATTTTGGTGTCCTATGAGTCCCGTGCTTTTTGCCCCAATATGTCTCTGTTAAAAAAATTTCAAGTCCTTAGGCCTTTTCCCATCTCGCATTGTCTTTTTGAAAGTGTCCTTAAGAATTTTTGTTTCGCGAAAGTGAGGTCATCGTTTTGGCCAATGGTTTTATATACTATATTATATAATATATCCTTATTTATATATATTTAAGTTAAAAAGAAATATTTTGATCAACCCTTGTCACCCATCAGTTGACCCTTGTCGGTTGTCATCCGACGCTCGTCGGTCGACCCAAAAAAAAAAATCGGCCAACTCCCTATCCACCGACCATTTTTTGGCCGATGCCTCGTCGATTGACCCCCCCCTCAATATATATATATAGCCAACCCCTGTCAACCATCGATCGATAAAAAAAAATCTTTAAAGAAAATTAATTTATTTTTGGCTTTATTTTTTCAGTTTTTTTTGCTTTTAAATAAATGAATATAATAATAAAATTATTATTATTATTATTTGTTGATAATAATAGTTTATTATTATTATTTAAATTTTGATAATAAAAAATAATTTTGGCTAAAGTTAAAACCTTATAAAAGTGGAAAAATAAATAATTAATAACCAACTTCATTTTTATGACCAAGTTTCAGCGGTTGAAAGTTAATTTTTTGAAACCATTTTTGGATAATTTTCAAGACAAATGGAGACATTTTTGATTAGTGGGGACCACTATTAGGCCATGAATAAGAACCATTTATTGCAAGTAAAATGGTGGGTCAATTCCAGAGGCATTTGTAGTTTTATGGGCCATCACCTAGTTTTTAGTAACAGTTGCAGTTATGAGCCATTACTGAAGCGGTTGCAATTTTTGCAATTATGGGCCATCATCAAGCTTTGAACGAGAACCAAATTTTAGGCTATATGAGAGAGCAGTTGCAACAACTTTTATGATCAAGTTTTGTGTAGTGATTCTGCAAGAGGTATACCAAAGTGCCTATCATTAGCAATTATATTTTCTTTTGTGTCTTATTTAGTCATCTCATTTTCTTCCCTATCATTGTGCAAGTGTTTGTTGAGGAGGTGCCCAATTAACTGAGATCATTTCCTATGGTTGAGATCAAAATCTAGGAGGCTCTTTGCTACATAATTTGAATGAAGAGTTGCAGTTCTCTGATACATCATTTGAATGGAGGACTTATTTTTACTTGCTTAGTGAGATAAGGTTACACTGACTTGACTCCATTGTAATGATCTATTGATTAATATTATCCTGCTTCCTCCTTTTGGTATTTTTGTATGTAGTTTTGCTTGTCCCATTTATATGTTATATTATTTGAATGTATAAGTGGCATATTATTTTTCTGGTATGTTTAATCATCTATATTACATTATTTGAATGGATGTGATTGACTCAATTTTATCTCCTCGTCCCTTCTTTCTTCATCATCCTTTAAATATGGATACAATTACCCAATGGATAAGGTATCGATCTACTGCTTGAAGCATTAGCTGGGAGTTACTCTAAAAGATTGGTCATTTTTAATATTGTAGCTTTACTTTGTTTTTGTTAATCTGGATGAGCATGAGCATATGAGAAGTATTATAGGCTCACCTCCAGGGTATACTTACCTTACTCAATATTTCTAGAGTCTTTATGATAATATTTTCATGAGTTAAAGAGGTGAATCCACCAGAGTCCATAGTGTTGTTTGTGAACTAGTGATTTTATTGTGGTGTGACAATCCAATTTCTTAAAGACACAAAAAATCACCACAATAGTTTTTGGTGCCGTTTCCAGGGATGATTCTAGAACTTTTTATGTGGCAACAATCAGCCAACAGTTTTTTGTGACTTAATATTTTTGTGTGTTTTTTTTTTCTTAGTCTCTCCTAAAGTGGAATTTGTGAGAGTTGAGTGAATATCAATTTGTGCAATCTTAGCCCAAGTATTGTTGAATATCTTGCTCTTTCTTTGCACATTTGTGCTAGCGGCTCTGAATGAACTTAGAAATAAACAAATAAAAGGAGGAGATAGATCTGGCATCTACAATAAGAAGTGGCAAAGAAGTGTTTGTTGGAGTGACAAATCCTAAGCTATTTTTCAAGTCTCACATAAAATATTCAATTTCAATTTTTGTTTCCAGCCCAAATATTGGTTTGAGTCAGTCTTCTCCTGCTATAGTGAATCAACCTGTAGTGAGTATGGTAGATCCTATTGCAAATTAAAATGTTATCATAAAGCAAAATGTCAATCAAAATACCAATGCTAATATCAATCAAAATGCCAATGCTAATGTTAACCAATGGAGGACCAATAGATATAGACATTTTTTTTACCTACAAATCTGAATCCTTTCCCTGGTAAAGCTCATAAGTACTTGCCTAAGTTCCAAGGAAACAATGTTGTGATTGGTAAATATCATATTAAATATTTTTTGTATGCCATGAATAGTATTGAGGTGGATGATGAAGATGTTGTCCTTAGATTTTTATTTCAAACCTTAGAGAAGGATGCTTGAGAATGGTTTAACAACCTTGGAGCTGATATTAACCATAATTTTCAAGAGCTAGAGAACACTTTCCTTAGGAAATATGGAGAGAGGAAGAATCAAAAGTCTTTGATGATAGATTTGGACACCATGAAGAAGGAAAAAAATAGTAGAAGATTTTAATAGGAGGTTCTTTAAGACTAGAAATAAGATTCCTATAGCATTAAGGCCAAATGATGATCAGTCTATTTGTTTCTACAAGAATGCTTTCCCTAGATATTTCAAGCAACAACCACCATTGATATATGTATGGAAATAGCTATTGTTATGAACCTGCAACTTGAAATATGAATTGAATGTAGAAAAGAATCATTATTTGAATAGAATCACAGTTTGTATTGAAAGGTAGAAACCCACAATATAATAAATTAATGTTTTTGGATGATCTTTGGAGCATCCTCCTTGTTCTATTTACATATATCTAAAAGGTGTGAATAGTGAAGGTATGTGTCCCTTTATAATACAATATAATATAATATGATTAAGAGTTATGTTAGGAGGGTCCTAACATGCCACCCTCCTTTGAAAAATCTTTGTCCTCAAAGCTAGAATTGCAAAAATTGTTGTTGAATCTGGTGGAGCGTCTCCCACGTAGCATCCTATGGAGGTAGACCTTTCCATTGAATCAATACCTCGATGATGGTGTGGTTACAAAGGTGGCACATACATCGGTCTAGGATAGCTTCTGGTTCAACCATGAGAGCTCCATTATCTAAAAATTCTAGAAGTTGAGTTTGCATAACGATGTTAGTGCCTATTATGAATTTAAGACAAGAAACATGAAATACAAGATGGATTTGGAAGATTATGGTAATTCAAGTTTATATGCAACAGGTCCAATACGCTATAGAATTTTATAAGGGCCATAAAATTTTGGTGCTAATTTTTGTGACCCTTTTATTTTCAATGAAGTTTGATGATATGGTTGGAGGCGGAGAAATACCATATCCCCTTCTTGAAAAACCCTTTCAGTGTGATTTTGGTCCACTTTTGCTTCATGCGGTGTTGAGTGATATGTAGATTTTCCTTCAAAGCATGAATGATATTATCTTGAGTGACCAACTCCATATCTACTGCTGGTACTTTTGTACTTTCTAGGAGATAAGAGGTTATAGATGGGGGTGATAAGCCATATAATGTTTTGAAAGGGATCATTTTTATGGTTGTGTGATATGTGATATTATACCAGCATTAAGATAGTGAAATCCATTTAACCCAATGAAGGGGTTTTGTGGAAATAAAGAATCGAAGATAGGTTTCTAAGCACTTATTGACAATTTCAGTTTGACCATCTATTTATGGGTGGTAAGCAAAGCTCATCTGAAGTTGCATACCTTGGAGTTTAAATAATTTATTCAAAAAATTACTAGTGAAAGTAGGATCACGATCACTAACAATAGTAGAAGGCATGCCATGTAATTTAAAAATATTGTCAAGGAATATTTGAGCAATAGTACTAGCGGTATAGGGGTGAGCTAATGGAAAAAAATGGTCATATTTAGATAAACGATCTACCACCACTAGTATCATCATTTTTCTTATGGATTTTGGAAGACCTTCAATGAAATCCATTGAAATATCCTCCCATGTCCTGGTTGGTATGGGTAGAGGTTGAAGAAGGCCTTGTGTTGCCACTATTTCACCTTTATTTCTTTGGCATGTTTCACATTCATTGATGAACTTCTTTATATCATTTTTCATCCCTTGCCAATAAAATAATTTAGTCACTCTTTTGTAGGTTTTTAGGAATCCATAGTGGCCTATAGTAGGTGTAGTGTGTAGCTCATGTAGAAGCTTTGGATGATAAACTGATGTAGGTGAGAGGACTAGACATTATTTGTAACGGAGCATGTTACCTTGCCAAGAGTAGTGGGGTTTACTCATGGGATTTTTTTGTAGCTATTGAATTATGGTGTGTATAGTAGGGTCTGCATACCATTCATCCTTGACTTGTTCGATCCATGTAGGGATGGGGCAGGAAAAAGCATGTAATTGTGAAGTTTCTTCGAACTTTCTAAAAGTGCATCCATAGCCATGTTATCTTTCCATTTTTTGTGGATGATTTCATAATCATAGCCTAATAGTTTTGTTACCCAATTTTTCTATTCTAGAGTAGTTATCCATTGTTCAAGAAGGTATTTTAGGCTATGGTGGTTGGTGCGGATAATGAAAAGTTTTCCAATAAGGTATGGTCTCCAATGTTGGATAGCATGGACCATAGCTAACATTTATTTTTTATAAGTGGAACGTGCTAAATTATTTTTGGAAAATGCTTTACTAGTAAAGTCTAAGGGCTTCTCATTTTGCATGAGCACCACTACCATTCCCAATCTGTAAGCATCACTTTCAATAATGAATGGTTGGGAAAAATAAGGCATAGCTAGGACGGGGGTGGTACACATGACATTTTTCAAAGTCATGAAATCTTCATTCACTTTTAAATACCATATGAAAGCATTATTTTTAAGTAGGGTTATTAATGGTGCTACTATTTTTCCATAATATTTAACAAATTTGTGATAATAGCCCGTTAATCCTAAGAACCCATGCAATCCTTTTAGAGTTTTTGGAGTTTGCCAATTTTACACATATTCAATTTTTTGGGGTCTACTTTAACTCCTTCCTTGGAGACAATATGTCCAAGATATTGAATTTACTGCTTCTCAAAGAAACACTTTGATCTCTTTGCGTATAATTGATTTTCTTCCTAGATTTTGAGTGCTTGTGCTATATGTGTTAAGTGCTCTTCCCATGTCTTGCTGTAAATCAAAATATCATCAAAGAAAACTAAAATAAATTTTTGAAGGGAGAAAATACCTTATTCATAAGACTTTAAAATGTGGATGGAGCATTGGTGAGGCCAAAAGGCATCACCAAGAATTCATAATGTCCCTCATGGGTACGAAAAGTAGTTTTTGGTATATCGCTTTTCTTAACTCAAATTTGGTGGTAACCTGATCGTAAATCGAGTTTAGAAAAATATGCGGCCCCATTTAGTTCATCGAGTAGTTCATAAATGACTATAATAGGAAATTTATCTTTAATATTTATTTTACTGAGAGCACGAAAATCCACGCATAGGTGCCATGATCCATCCTTTTTTCTTACTAGTATGACTGGTGAAGAGTAGGGACTTCTAATAGGTTGAATGACCCTTGCACTTTGTATGTCTTGTACTAATGTTTCTATTTCTATATTTTGCAAGTATGGATATCAGTAAGGTATAATATTTGGAGGTTTGTGTCTCGGAAGTAATTGAATAGCATGATCATGGCTTCATTGTGGAGGTAATCCCTCTAGTTCTTTGAATATTTTATCATGTTTTTCTAGGAGTTCTATTAATTAGGATGCCTCTAGTTGCTCTTCGATGGTTTTTTCCAAGGAAAATAGTTGGGCAACCATGCCTCTTCCTACTTTTCAAAAAATCTTCTCCATTTTATGGGAACTTACGATTTGTGTGGAACCTATTTTTAAACCTTGAATTGTGTATGTTTGGTTGTTTTGTATAAATTGCATCCATAACTCTTCAAAATCCCATTGAATTTTGTCGAGTGTTCATATCCATTGTACACCAAAAATAATATTACATCCTCCTAATGGTAGTACATACATATCTGCTTTCATGTTATATCCCCCCATCGTGAGTTCGATATTCCTGCATTTTCCTTTACATGCAATTTTTTCTCCATTGCCAATCATGACTTCGAAGTTATTGCAGGGATATATAAAGCAATTAGCTTGTTTGGCCAAGCTGGAGTCTATAAAATTATGAGTGCTACCAGAGTCTAAGAGCACAATAGGGTTTTGTTTCTTAAAATACCCTTTTACCTTCATTATTTGTGGAATCGAGTATCCTGCTAATACATTAAAGGATATTTTTGTTTTATCTTCTTGGTTTTCTTCTGCAACCCCAGTTATTGCATCCACTTCTATGCCATCCTCATCTTTGGGAGTGCAATAAACTATGTCCAAAATATATAATTTTGGTGAGATGCATTTGTGGTTGGGGGTAAACTTTTCATCGCAATGGAAACATAGAGTTTTTCTTATCTTTCTTTTAGCTCCTCTTGGCTAATTCGTTTAATTGGCATGACCTTATTCAATTTTTGGCTGGTGTAGGTATTTGGTTTTTTTCCTAAAAAACTCTTCCTATTCACCTTTGGTTATTGTTCTTCTCTTCTATCATTTGTGCTAATTCCACTACATGCATCATATCGATAGGATTTTGTATTTGTAACTCCATTCTAATGTCTTCTTTTAGGCCACTAATGAAACAAATTTGGAAGAATGATGCATCTAGTTCTATTGTAAGGTTCACCAATTTCTCAAATTGTGCTTGGTATTCCATTACGTTGGAAGTTTGCTGTAGTTTAGTGAGGGCTCCTGTGAAGTCTTCAAATTTAGTGGGGCCAAATCGCAACATTAAGTTTTTTGTGAATTCGGTCCATGTGGGCGGACCTTTCATTTTCTCATACCATTGATACCACTGGGTAGCAATTTGTTCCAAGTGAAATGATGTGATACGGACTTTATAAATCTTTGGGATTTGATATAAGGTAAAATATTGGTTTGCCCTATATATCCAATTTGTGGGGTAACCTCCATCAAATTTTGGAAAATCTAGTTTTATGGTACGGGGAAGGATTGATGTATGTGGTCCCCCTATTAATGTTTGTTGTGGTGGCATAGTGTTCTATTGTCTATTTTGAATGAGCGGAAAATTTTTTTGTACTAAGTCCATGGAATGGGTTGTAGCATCCAATTTAGTGGATATATCTATATTCGAGTTGATTATATTTATGGTTAGGTCTGCTATTTTGGTAGCAATTTTATCTTCTAAATTGTCCTTCCAAAATGCCATTCCTTGCATCATGTCTCTCATTTCCTTGGAAAACTTTGAGAGTTCTTTCGTAATTTCTTTTGAAACCTCCTTCGTAATCTCCTTCATTGTGTCTTGAGATTGTCTTCCCTCGACCATTTAGGGTGTGGTTGGTTTATAAGTGATTTGAATATGCAAAAATTAGTTTTGTCAAAAAACATTATCTGTCTCCATCATGTTTAATTTTACGTACTTTCTACTCTTTTTTAACATCGAATGATATTTTCCTCACCTGTACTCGTTTTTGGGGTTTTCTAACTCCAGTAATGTGTGTTGTTGTCCAAAAAAATTTTGTATGCTACCTTTTCTAGTGACTGTGGCCAACTGTGTAACAGTGCCATCAGTAATGATTAGAATGTGTGCTGAAAATAAAACATTGTCGAGTAATGGCATGTCAGTAACTAGAGCGGGGTGGGGAAAACATTTTAGGTATTTTTAACTCCGATCTAGTTGTTATGAACCTGCAACTTGAAATATGAATTGAATGCAAAAAATAATCACTGTTTGAATAGAATTGTAGTTTGTATTGAAATGCAAAAATCCACAATATAATAAATTAATGTTCTTGAATGATCTTTGGAGCATACTACTTTTCCTATTTACATCTATCTAAAAGGTGTGAATTATGAAGGGATGTGTCTCTTTATAATACAATATAATATAATACGATTAAGAGTTATGTTTGGAGGGTCCTAACAACTATTGAAATAGAGAGACATATGATTGATAGTGGTAAAATTAAAGCATACTTCCTGGAGCCCAATAAACCTAAAAAAAATCCTAAGAAGGTTGAGTTCTCTATCCCTAAGAAAATAGATCAGGATTCTATGAACAAGATAGCTAATCAATTAAGTGAGATGTTTACTAATTTGAATAACGGGTTGGCTAGAATTGAAAATGTTAAGGACAACACTATGAAAAATTCATAGGGAAATAATAGATAATAGGAAGATAACATGCCTCCTTTTATGAAAAATTTCAATGGAAACTAAAATGATAATGGAAATGAAGAGGGAAACATGAATCAAAATGGGAATTGGAAGAAGAAATAAGTAGAAAGAGATCTAGATTTTGTTCCAAATCCCATACCATAAAATAATATAGCATCATATTATCCCTTTTATTGATTTTCTTGTGATGCACCACATAACGTTGTTGATTGTGGAATTTATCTAAGTATGCATTCTAATGTTGATTTTAATGTTGAATATAAAGATGAAGATATTAGAATTAATGTATGTTGGACTTAGGAGGATGAAACTAGAGAACAAAAATTTTAAAGGGACATGGATATATATACTAGTGATCTTGAGCAAAGAGCCTTAGTATTTGGAGAGGCATCAACCTCAAGTGAGTCTCCTCATACCATATTTGATAGAATGAAGAAAGGAAAGCTTGTACCTATAGCAGAAGAGGTTAAATATTTAGAAAAGATACATGCTATCAATCTCAAGAAATGAACAATGGAATAAAAAGTTGATGAAGGGCATGCACCAAAGGAGAAATCTACTGGACTTATTTCACAAAAAAAGGTAAATCAAATGACGTTGCAAATGATTCCTAAAGAGCTTGATGTAGAAGAAATTATCCAAAAGTAGCAAAGTGACTTGGCTAATTAGAAAACTAAAAAGGAAATTGATGATAAGAAAGATCAGTTTGATATAGGTATAGAGTTTTCCAAGTAGAAGGTCAACATCACTTTTAGGGAATTAATTACTATTCCAAAGTATCGGTATCAGGTATGTAAAGCCTTAAAATTAACTTATCAATCAGGGGGAAAGCCTCAAAATCCCATAGAACTTGTGAATAATGTAGTTAGAGCTCCATATTTAGTAAAGCCATTTTACATCTCACTAAGGTATACATTAGGCTATGGGGATAAATATGTTATTCATAATTGCATGCTTGATAGTGGTGCTTCCATGAATGTAATATCAAAACAAGTAGTTGATCAATTAGGCTTGATTTATCAAAAAGAATACCCTCCTATTTATATAATGGATACCAGGAGAGTACCTTGTATAGGTATTATAACTAGACTTCTTGTCCATATTGAACAATATCCTAAGAAAGGAGTGGTTAAGGATGTTGCAGTTGTAGATGTAGACCCTTTATTTTCTATGTTACTCTCTAGGCATTGGGCAGAGTAGTTAGGTGGTACTATTCAGTTAGATTGGTCATATGCCACTATTCCAATGCAAGGTAAGGAGAAAGTGATATTGAAAAGAGAACCTTTCAATAGGTATTCAGTTGAATTCATATATCCTAATGACAATATTGTTAATTTCATAAATTTTGTTGAGGAAAAAGACACGGGGATTTACTCTATATAGAATTCTCCTTTCTTGTTGGAAGTACCTGATGCTGAGAACATGGATCCAAAACTAAAAGCTGAAGAAGATGCAAAAAATGATAGAATTATGACTTCTAAGATGTGGACTATGACCTTTGATGTGGAAAAATATAAAGCAAGAGCAGGAGTTGGAGTACTATTGATAGACATCAATGGCAACTATCTTGGCATACCATATAGGTTAGAATTTTCTTGTACAAATAATATTGTAGAATATGAAGCTTTATTGCTAGGGATAACGAAGACCAAATAATTGGGTATTAATTACCTAAGAGTTAGTGGGGATGCTGAGCTAATAATCTAGCAAATAAAAGAGAAATATCAAACAAAGCACCCTAGAATAAAGAAATATAAGCAGACAGTGTTGGATGAAATAGATAGATTCTTGGATTTTGATCTAAAATTTATTCCTAGAGCACATAATCATAATGCTAATATTTTGACCATTAATTCTTCTAGAGTAGAAAATATTAAGATAGACACTTGGTTTATGGAAATGTTCCCAACCATATTTGTTTATAAGCCATCTATTCTTGATAATATGGTATATTTAAAATTTTTTAATGATGATATACACATTAATTATTTTACGACTATGCAAAATGAAAATTTTTATGTTATTTGTGATGAAAGTGATGAAGAAAAATTGAAGGATGTCATTGGGGAGCCTGTAGAAGTCATACAATCGAAGAACAACAGGATCCCTTGGGGGTTGGTATCTTTTTTGAAGAATTTGATAGAGTATATAAACCTCTGGTCTAAGAATATGATATTGATGAGGTTAATATTGGAACAAAGGAAGAGCCCAATATTTTTAGGATCAATAAGGCCCTATCAAGAAAAGAGAAGCAACATTATATCAAGTTCTTGAAAAAGAACATGGATGATTTTTCTTAGAGCTATGAAGATATGAAGACCTTCAATACAAAGGTAATGACTCACATAATACCTATTCAAAAATATACTAAGCCTTTCAGGAAAAAAAAAATGAAGTTCAATCCCATTTTGCATCCAATTATGTAGAAAGAAGTGCAAAAGTTACTGGATCCTAAGATAATCAAGAAGGTGAGATTTCTACTTGGTTGGCAAAGTTGGTCCCAGTTAGAAAAAAGAATGGTGATATTAGGCTTTGTGTAGATTTAAAAAATTTTAATAGGAGCTCTCTCAAAGACAACTATCCACTTCCAAATATGGAGTAGTTGCTTCAAGCAGTGGTTGGATCATCAATAATGTCGTTGTTGGATGGTTTTTCATGTTACAATTAGATTGTGGTGAATCTAGAAGACAAGTACAAAATAATTTTCACTACACCATGGGCAACATTTGAATATCTCAGGATGCCCTTCAAATTGATGAATGCAGGGGCAACATTTCAGAGAGCAATGGATGTTTATTTTAAAGGATTGATGCTCAGGATAGTGGTAGTATATATTGATGATTTTCAAAGAATATTGAAGATCAATTTGCACATTTAACCCAAGTTTTTGATAGGTACAAGGAGTTTGGCATATATTTGAATCCTAGAAAATGTGTGTTTGGGGCCACACAAGGTAAAATACTTGGGCATATTGTTTCAAAATATGGAATTAGAATTGATCCATAAAGAGTATAATGCATTGCTAAAATTTCTACTCCTAATAATCTTAATGGTGTTAGATCATTCTTTGGAAATATTAATTTTATTAGGAGGTTTGTCTCTTATTTTGCTTAGATTTCTAAGCCAATAAATGAAATGATCAAGAAAAATGGAGAAATAAGGTGGATAGAGGAAAATACTACAACTTTTCAAAAAATCAAAGATGCAATTACTAAGGCTCCAGTATTGATTTCCCTAATTACTCCAAATATTTGCTTCTAAAAAAACTATTGCTACAATTCTAGCCTATTAATATGGAGAGAAAAATGAAAGGCCCATAGCCATTATGAATACAGGATTAAAGGGTGCTCAACTACAATTTTCTATTTTGAAAAATAAGCTTATGCATTAATCAGAGCATTGTATCATTTCAAGTATATCTTTGGGTCTAATAAGGTAATAGCTTGTATCCCCTATATTGCTATTAAATATATTTTCACTCAGCATGAACCCTTAGGTAGTATTGCAAGGTGGATGGCCAAATTACTACAGTATGATATGGATTTCAAGGTAGTGCATATTATCAAAGGACAAGGACTAGAAAAGTACTTGGCCAACAAAGAGGGAGAAGATATTATAGATACCGAAAAATCACATTTTGCTATCTCTAAGTATCCATAGGTGATTCTAGATATCCCTAGGCTAGTGTAGTCTATTGTAGGCTATTGTAGTCATGCGTAGTCAGGCGTAGTTATGTGTAGTCAGGCGTAGTCATGCATAGTCATACATAGATTACCATAGTTTGCCATAACAGTGTGTAGACTTCTATATATACCACTTCATCAGATTTCAGGTCCAAAACCCTAATAATCCTTTAAAATCACATCCCATGCATTGGGATATCCTCCAAAAACCTATTTACATTCAATTGAGACCCCCAAGGGGTATTAGTTGACAAAAGCAATTACCAAGTCAATTCTTAAAATCTAATTTAATGTTGACTTCACTTAAGTCTCCCTTTTAGGGTAAATTTGATTAATTAAGCTTTAATCCCTAATTAACACTAATTGCACCCTCCCACATGTGTGTAAGTAGGATTAGTTAGGATATTTCCCTAATCAAACCCTAATTAGGCTTAGGACCCCCTAATCCTGATTAGACCTAATCCTTCCTCACACATGTGTGAGGATAGGATATTTTCCATGAAGAATGAGAGGTTGCCACCTTTCATTCTTTAATTTAAATCTAGTTAGACTTCATTCTAGGGTTAGTTTACTTAACCCCCCCTACACCTTGACTTTTTATATAAAAAGTGGGTCCTAAGCCCCTAATTATCTCTCTCTCCATTAATGATATAAGTACAGAAACTCTATCGAATTCAACACTGAAGTCTGAAAAGTCATATTTTATAGCAAACAGAAGCACAACAACCAAGGAGCCTCCCTATCGAAGCATTTCAGTAGAATACACCTCATAGCAGGATTCACCCCTCACCCTGTGAATTTAGTTTTGGCTCATCCCTCAGGTGGAAATTTCATTCTACAAAGCCCAAATCACCTTAGATTTGGTAGGTAAGCTTCCATTTCCTATTACCAAGTGTTTAGCATCATTTATTGCAATTTTCAATATGTTTTTGTATTGATTTAGTCTTCATAACCAAGGGGCTGACCAAGGCAAGCCCCCTAATGCACTAACCCAATTTTGTAGGTTCTTCACAAGTTAAAATAATAAGAATACCATCAACTACAACTTGATGGTGGATCAAAAATCCACCTAAATCGAGGGACGATAGAATGCGGTATCAATATTGTTGTGAAGTTTATTGAAAAATATGTTATGAAAGGGAAACTTATCCCTATTGTAACCTGTGTTATATTTGAATATAAATGAAATACAACTTTCTTGTTCAACATAATTTGTGTTTATGTTGTTGGATCAAATGTGTAGTCAGGTTTAGTCATGCGTAGTCAGGCGTAGTCACGCGTAGTCATGCGCAGTCATACATAGATTTTCGTAGTTAGCCATAGTAGTGTGTAGACTTCTATGTATACCACTTCATCAAATTTTAGGTCCAAAACCTTAATAAGCCTTCAAAATCACATCTCGTGCATTAGGATATCCTCCAAAAGTCTATTTACATTCAATTGAGGCCCCCAAGGGGTATTAGTTGACAAAATCAATTACCAAGTCAATTCTTAAAATCTAATTTAATGTTGACTTCACTTAAGTCTCCCTTTTAGGGTAAATTTGATTAATTAAGCTTTAATCCCTAATTAACACTAATTGCACCCTCCCACATGTGTGTAAGTAGGATTAGTTAGGATATTTCCCTAATAAAACCCTAATTAGGCTTAGGACCCCCTAATCCTGATTAGACCTAATCCTTCCTCACACATGTGTGAGGATAGGATATTTTCCATGAAGAATGAGAGGTTGCCACCTTTCTTTATTTAATTTAAATCTACTTAGAATTTAGTATAGGATTAGTTTACCTAACTACCCCCTGCACCTTGCATTTTTCTATAAATAGTAGGTCCTAAGCCCCTAATTAGCTCTCTCTCCATTAATGAAATAAGTAAAAAAAATTTGTCGAATTCAACACTGAAGTCTTATCAGTTGGATTTTATAGTAAACAGAAGTGCAACAACAACCAAGGAGCCTCCCTACCAGAGCATTTTAGTAGAATACAACTCACAGTAGGATTCACCCCCCGCCCTATGAATCCAGTTCTGATTTACCCCTTGGGTGGTGATTTTAGTCTACAAAGCCTAAATCACCTCATATTTGGTAGGTAAGCTTCCATTTACTATTATTAAGTGTTTAATATCATTTATTGCAACTTTCAATATGTTTTTATGTTGATTTAGTCTTCATAACCAAGGGGCATGACCAAGGCAAGCCCCCTAACCAACTAACCCCATTTTGTAGGTTCTTCACAGGTTAAAAGAAGAATAACACCATCAACCACAACCCAAAAATGGATCACAAACCCACCTACATTGAGGGACAATAGAAGGCGATATCAATATTGTTATGAAGTTTATTTGAAAAGACATTATGGAAGGGAAAATTGTCCCTATTGTAACCTATTTCATGAATATAAATTAAATACAACTTTCTTGTTCAGTATACTTTGTGTTTATGTTATTGGATCAAATACCACTTTCCACCCATTTCATTCTGGCATGCCCAATGGGACCCCCACAATGGACAATGCTAGGCTAACTGTTATTTTATGAATATAATATTACCCTCTATTTTATGTGTTTGTAGGTACTAAATATATCTACCATAGAGACCTCCAAAGCTAGAGTAACCACCCTAGGCCATCAAATCCTAAATCTAAAGCCTCTAAACTGGATTCACCCCTTGCCTCATAAAATAGTTTCCAATTCATCCCTTGAGTGGTGATTTGCACTCCAAAGCCTCAAAACCTATACATATTGGTTTTCCATAACTTTTTGTAACCTCTAGAAGCTATCTAAACCTTCAGATCCTAGATCAACACCTCCAAAACTGAATTCACCCCCTAGGTGGTGATTTGCACTCCAGAGCCTCAAAACCTATACATCTTGATTTTCTAGAATTCTCTACAACCTCCAAAAGCTATCTGAACCTTTAGATCCTAGATTAGCACATCCAAAACCAAATTCACCCCTCGCATGGTGATTTGCACTCTAGATCCTCAAAACTTGTACATATTGGTTTTCCAAAACTCTCTACTACCTCTAAAAGCTTTTTGAACCTTCAGATATTATATCTACATCTCGAAAACTAAATTCACCCCCCGAGTGGAAATTTGAGCATAGAAGCTTAAAAAAACCCCAAAATCCATAGGGGTGACCTATTCAAGGGCCAATAAAACCCCCCACAACATCATAGTGTAGGTATTTCCCTTTTTATACCTCTATTTTATAAATTTTGAAAGCATAAAGCGTTCACTAGTTAAATGACAATTTCTAGGTGTAAATTTGCTTTCATTTTAAGCTTATAGGATCGTTAAATATTTATGAAGTTGCATAACCTACAACTTTATAGCAAACACATTTATTTTACTTTGCACATAAATTTGAATTTCCCCTTTTTTTTTCACATGTAGTATAAGCCTACGTTGTTTCCCCTTTTTGTCTATAGCACCTCTTGCCAAAATAAGTGCACATTTTAATTTTAAAATTAGGGTTTCCTAATCCCCTTTTCTATGTTATTTAATTTTTGAAATAATTTTGCATTCTAAAGTTGAAAATTAGGGTTTCCTAATCCCCTTACTCCACACACTTGGATTGCATGTTTCCACGCTTTGCAAAATAGATTAATTTGCTTCACAAAGGCATTTAGGGCTAGACTATTTCTTTGAAAAGAATACAGTTATCTAATCATTTTATTTTGAAAAGGCATTAGGGTTAGTCTCTCTTTTGAAAAGGCAACTAGTTAGTTTCTTATCTTGCATACACCATTAGCAAAACACAAACCCACACACACTCATGTGGTATTTAAACAAGTGGTGAGATTGGACTTCATCCCCAATCCATCGCTTGAGACTGGTGTGGATCGATTTGCACTCTCTATCAGCTCACCCACTAGACACCTAGCAGCCCCACAAGAGAAGTTTTTTGGATTTCATCACCAAAAAATCCCCTACTTTTGTTACTGGGCCCTGGATTTCATCACCAGTGGTTCCCTGCGAAGTGGGATAGGATTAGCACCTTCATACACAAGGCTAGTATAATTAGTGGAATTGGTAACTTTTGTTCTTAACTAAGGCCGCTCGAGGGTGAAGCGAAATCATAGGTATGACGATAGTAGGTCTTAGAAAATTCCACCTCTCTTCATGATAGGAATTTGTGAAATAACTTCAGCATAGTGGGTTCCCCCTTCTAGGATATCATTTTACTGCACCTTCCATACAGGTCACCATTTGCATCTTTGGGTGTTGTAAGAGGTTTGATATCGATGAAATTCCTGATTTTCTAGAGTATTCACTCCATTACCCATGATTCTACATAGGGAGTATCAACATGGAAACACACAAAAATGAGCAAAACACTTTTATTTTTAGTAGTTAAAATTGATTATGGTATACTATTATTTGCATGATCATGGACTGGTCTTAGCACATTACACTACATATTATTTTGCCATACACAAAATGTTAGTTGCTTTACACTTAGATTAGATATAGTATATTATATATCACATGGGGTTTATATCTAAAACCCTTTTACACATCCTATTATGCTTGTGGTCACCAGTAGTAGAGCACGCGAGCAAGCATGCTTTATAGAGGAATGGCCTACCACTTCCTCTAGTTAGTCCACTCTTACTCCTTTGATAATGAAGGGGAAGACCATAGAAACATTTGATTCATGCATATAACCTAATGTACAACTCACACACATGATGCCTTGTGATGAGGCATCAACCTTGAGTGAAGCCCTTGCTACTTCACTCGCAAAGGATTACTTGCTCCTTTCATCCCCATCCTAACCTAGTCCATCGACCATGTTCTCTGACCATCTGATCTACATAGCACCAGGACAACCTCATCCATTATTTACAATATATGAGGAGGTCATACCTAATTCTCCCACCTTCGCACACCCCTTCTTCCAAAAACTATCTCAATATCTTTTTGATAGTGATTCTTCCCTCCTAAAATGTACCTATACAGAGGTCACATCGTTCGCCCCTACAGTTTGAATGTCTCTAACCCATCATACTATACTATAGGAAACTAGAATCCACCCTTCCAAACTGTACAACATCTCCCTCTTTAATAGGAACCACAAGTATTTCCTCAAACCTCACACCTATACTCTTCATAGGAGTCCCAACCATCATCTTCCCAAGAGCTATTTTTTACCATATCTAAAGGCATCTCCTAGTAGTCCCTTCAAACACAAGATGCACAAACCCAAGAGGGAGTGTAAACATACACTTTCCTCTCGACTCAAGCTCCTATTTTAGTAGCTTACATCATCTTTTTGATAGCTTTTCTGCCAATCTCCCAAGTATCCAGAGTGTACACTACCCAACCTTTAGTGCCATATTTATCTGCAGTGACTTTTAGGATATTGCCACCTCCTCCTTTTCAAGATCCACTACCAATATATTTTCCACCTATGGATCAAGACTAGCAACTTATCCACCCATTCTGCCAAGCTATTCCATGCAGTTTAGCTTCCCCACTTCCTACTCTCCAGGATAGAGATAGATCCCATCCTTTGATACCTCATCTCAACCATCCCTAGTCCTGGTAGCCCCAACAGCTACACCATTATCAGTTGCACCCAAATTCTTTACACCTCCTCCATCTTGGTCATCACCACCCATGGCCCAACCATTATAGCAGGCTCCAATCCAACAAGAACCTATGACACAACCACATGCCTCCCAATCATAGTACTATTACCCACAATAGAAACCTACCCCACAACCTAGTGTTCCTGTAGATACAACAACACATGTCACCCAATACCCACCTTATCAATATCAGGCACAACAATATTCTTCACAATAATGGAAAGAGCATAAATACTAGTATCTTCCACATCCACAGAATCATCCTACCATAGCCCAGTCTCCCACTTCTATGACACCCAAACTTCAAATCTTACAAGATGAAGTCAAAATGTTGAACCTGTGCACCTCTAGCTGTGGGACATAAAAGCCTTGTTATGATAAACTATGCAAAAATCTAGTTCACCCATCATTTCCCATTCCTCCCTACCCCTATCACTTCAAAATACTAAAATATGACAAGTACAGAGGTAAGGAAGACCCTAGAGATCATGTGAGCAACTACCATTCATCCTACTACCAGATTCATAGTAGTAACCCCCTCATGTTGCATACTTTCTCCCTTTCACTCGTCAAGCCAGCATTGGACTGGTACAACATGCTCCCATGCCATAGCCTATATACTTTTGAGCAATTGGCCAATTCCTTCCTAGAACAATTTTCCATTAACATCAAGAAAAAGACCACATTTTTTGATGTGTATGCTTTACAACAGGCTAATGACAAACCCATCACTGAGTTCATTGCCATATGGAGAGCGATTATCCATGACCTCACCCATAGCCTCCCCACTACTAAGCTCATGAAACTCTTTTCCAAGAGTTGCCACAAACACATCTCCAAATCCCTCCAGCTTCACCAAAGCCACACTTTTAAAGATGCCATTTCACAAGCAAAAGTTATTTAAGACATCAAGGTTCAATTCAAGAAAATTAAATTGAGAGCCAAATCCAACTATAACCCCACTTCTGCTTCGACAGGACTGCACCATATCAACCTTACCCTCGACCACCTCAAGACAACCAAGTCACAACCACTACCCTAGTTCCAGCATCGACTCCTCCACCCTATACACCACAACCACAAGCATTCCATACTAATGCTCCTACTCCACCTTGACTGCAAAAATACTGAAGCATGCACCCATAGGTTCCACCATGTAACCTCACACCATTATTCAAACCATTACCAGATCGGTTTCATAGATTGTATGAGGGCAACCATATCCTCCTACCTGAGATCCATCCATTGGATCCAAATGCACCCAAGCCTTGTGGGTACAACGAGTAGCTCTTTTGCCCTTTCCATAGACAACATGGCCATGATATCAATTCATGTCACTCCTTCCATGGGTAAGTTCAAGATCTAATCGATAGGGGCATCATCTAGGTAGTAAACCCTCTAGCTCCACATAATAAAAATTTAGGGATTTTTAAAAACTCTCTACCTGATAATAGAGGACCCAACCATCCTAGACCTCCAACAATCTTCCAGTGCCACCTCACCAAGTGAACAATATCTAGTGTGATCCTCCATCATGTGTGTAGTAGATATGATCAACCTTACTATGAGGAACCAATGGTACCCATCACACAAGACAACACCTATTATTTCATTGCCATCCCAATTCACATCACGACAAATACCTCTAATGCCTACTACTGTACCAACCCCACCTTAAAGTGTGATTACCATCCATGGTAGCCTAACCCATCAGTAATGTAATGCTCCCGTGCATCTATTTATTTTTTTCTTCTACAGTAGTCTCAACCCCATTGTGAGGTGTTGAATGACATCCTACACTCCATTGACCTAGAGATTCATGATACGAATGCCTTTGTTAATTTTTTAAGAAATATCTCGTACTTCCTCCAGCCCTCAATTAGCTTTCATGACCACAAGATAACAAAACTTGTTGGAGAAGGAGTAGATCCCCCTCTCCACATACAAGCTATGATCATTGATATCACCTAAAATTGGGTACTCATTGACATGGGCTCATCCATTAGCATTATATCCATAGTAGCTCTACATCACCTGCATATCCCACCAGCCCATTTTGCCATACCTTCCCTTGACCTATGTGCATTTTATGGCTCCATGAGACCTACCATAGGGTCCATAGTTTTACCTATCTACGTAGGTATCCATACCATCTCCATACTATTTCAAATAATCCAAGGGGAAATGCAATACAATATCCTCCTTGGTCACCCATGGATTAGAGACATGCAGTGTGTTCCTTCCACACTACACCATTGCCTCAAGTATATCCACAATGGACTCATTCATTGTGTCCTAGCCTATGGGGATCCATTCAAGTTTTGCAATGTTGTAGACCTTCCCCCTACACCATCATTTTCATCCTCCCAACTATTCCCCATATCCTCTCATTAGTCAGTATGAGCATCAATATCCTCCCCAAATTCCATCTCAACATCCCAATGTTCATGAAGAGCATAAGCTTTGATGTCTGCACCATTAGCACCATATTCCATGGGACCCAAAACCTCTACCATGTATTTCTTATAACTATCCTTATGGCCTCCACAATCATCCCAACCTCTACGATTCCAATTTCCACCTACAGTATCATAACCACCATTACCACCCATTACACAACCTATCACGGTACCTCCCCCATACTTGCCTATGGAAGCCCCTATCCTTCCTATGCCACAAACACCTTCCCTTTCCTTTCTATTGTGGCCTAGGACATTCAAATCTCCATGTATCCCAATGCTTGCATCGATACCTTCCCCCACATAGAACATCCTACTCAAGCTACAACAACCACATGTCATGAACAAGAACAACCAACACCTAGTTCATATGAATAACTCTCACACCCTTCAACTACTACCATTAGGGAATATCAGCTTTCACCTTCCTCATCTGATTCAAACATCCCATCCCAATCTCCAGATTGTGCCACACCATGCATATCCATTTTCATATCAAATGTTGTTCCAGGAGACTATAATGTACATGATTCCTACGTACATGATCCCCCTATCCAATATACCTATTAATTTGGTCATCCTTTAGACTTGGTCCTTACCATAAAAACCATCGTACAACTAGGAGGTCCCAAAAATCATACCAATTGTTTTTATGTAGGAGTCAACTCTTCGATCCCCCCACCAGCTTCTCCTCCATCACAGTATAACTTTTTTGGCATGCTAGACTACATGGCCAACCCTCACTTTACCTTACACTACCTACAACATTTTCATTGGCTTGGATTTGGGCTTAGCCGCTATGAAAAAGTATTGTGCACACCTATCGATCCTCGGGTTCAGTCACAAACCGACAAATATGGTATAGGCTATAATCCAAGAGTAGTTCATACCTTAGAATATGAACTCCAAGACCTATCCCTCTATCCTACTCCCCTTCCAATGCACACCCTAGAAGAATATGTTGACATAGAAATCATGGAGGACACTTCATCGCCTCATTCTACCATCACAGTCCCCTATAACTTCTTTCAAGAATCCTCCATGTTTGACACTTCCTCATTATGTTATGTGGACATACTGATAAATAAATTTTCCACCTTATTCTTATATTCACCACCAATAGAGCCAAATACAATCCCTCCTGAGTCATCACCGACACACTTAGCCATGTTCCCACCTATACATAAGCAACTACAGAGAGCAGTTGCTCATTCTTGTTAACCTCCAGTTATTATATGACCATACTTGAGTCTCTTATGGTGCACACGAACCACTGAGCCCTACTTACCATATTCTTCCCCACCCACTTTACCTAAAGAATCAGTCAACATGGTTGAGGTAGACTTGTTCTCTCCCCTTCGTTACAACCACCAGTGGACTCAGGACGATACCCAAAATAAATATTTTATAAATCTCATGCATATATCACCCATACCAGCACCTCGAGATTTCATTCTTTCACCTCATGTCTTATGGGCCATAAAGGCTCCTTCCTCATCCACACCACCCCAAGCCCCTTAGGTATCTCACATGGATGTTTACATAGATGAAGAATATGAGTTTAGTGAGGCCATCAATGACCTTAACCTCATCCCCATCCCTAAACAATTATGTGATGGATCTTACATTTTTAGGACCCTCCTAACATGTCCTAATTACTTATATTATTTATTCATTATATTCTAGGGTCACAACCCTTCACTCTTACAACTATTAGACTAGGTATTTAAATGCAATCCACATATGATAATAAGGCGTCATCGAACAAATATATAAATTAAGTCTATTATGGGTTTTCTACCTTACAATCAAAAATTGATTCAATATCAAAACGATCCTGCTTCCCGCACCATTTAGTTTCATACCATTTGGATCAGAGCTAGATCAAGGAGCAAATTCACCATTAAAATTTTTTTCCATCGCACATTTCAGCCAGTCCACATTCGCGAGGATGCAAACAACATTCATGCTTCACGGATCCGTGTCAAAATCCTCATAGAAAATTAAACCTTCTCCTAAGGTATGAATTAAGTTGTCATACACCAAATTTCTCGACCTTTCGCATGGTGACCGATGGCTATTTTTAAAAAGCTAAATTTTCAACGTAGCATCAAGGTTTTCGACGTCCGAAACGCAAAGGAAAAAAAAATATATATATTTTTTTATTTTTTTATTTTTTTTGCTCACCTGTACCAAGTCATATTGATCGTTACCTACACCAACCGCAATGGCTTAAGGATGACAATCACTGGATTCCATTCATGAGAAACACAAAAGGCTCGTTGAAGAAGTTCAACAGGAAAAATAGGAGAATACCCGTACCATAAGAGAACTCTTCGAGAAAATATTTGCAATGGATGTTCAACTTGATGCCATCAGTCAAAATCAGGCAAAAACACATGCAAATTAACCCAACCATGGGTCATCAAATTGAGCAATGTTAGGAGGTCCACAAACTTCCATTCTACCATGGACGACCAAATTAGACTTCCCAAAATTTGAAGGAGGAGACCCTACAAACTGGATCTACCGAGCAGAGCAATATTTCTCACTAAATCAAATTTTGAAAATGCAAAAAGTGCATATCGCCTCCTTCCACTTGGAAAACGATGCCATCCAATGGTACCAATGGTTCGAGAAAACTAACGGCACTCCGACATGGTAAACCTTTACACATAATCTATTAGTGCGATTCGGCCCTAGCAAGTTTCAAAGCTTTACAGGGCCCCCCACTAAATTATGCCAAACCACTTCGGTAAGCGAATACCAAGCAAAATTTGAAAGGCTAGCTAATCGAACATCTAGATTAGACACTGCCTTATTTCAAGAATGTTTTGTCAGTGAATTAAAAGAAGAAATTTGAATAGAGGTGCAAATGTATAACCCTACAAATATGTTAGAGACCATCGGCTTGGCGAAATTAGCGGAGGACAAAATCAAGGCATGAAATCGGTTCACAAAACCAACTTGGGGAAAACCATCAAACACTTATACCAACCCCAAACCAATGCAAAATGGACGAAACAAAAACTCCTACACAGCCCCCAAAATTAACCCCGCTCTACCAATTAAGCGTTTGAGTTTCGAGGAAATGAAGGAAAGACAAGATAAGGGTCTTTGCTACCATTGCAATGAGAAATTTGATAGAAATCATAAATGTGCCTCACAAAAATTATATATTCTAGATGCTACAGAGGAAGGGAATTCTACTAAAGAGGAACCTGAAATCAAAGTAGAGGTATTATCCAACACACTTGAAAGTGACGAAGAAAATGCACCAAAGGTTTCCTTCAATGACCTTGCTGGAATTTTTGCCCCTCAAACAATGTGAGTTAAAGGGTATTTTAAGAAACAAAACCTTACCGTGCTCCTATATTCTGGTAGCACACACAATTTTATCAATCCAAAGGTGGCTAAACAAGCAAATTGTTTTATATACCCTTGCAATAACTTCAAAGTGATGATTGGAAATGGTGGAAAAATTGCATGCAAAGGAAAATGCAGAAATATAAAACTATGGGGGTTTATAACATGAAAGGCGACATGTACGTCCTACCCCTAGGTGGGTGCGACATTGTACTAGGCGTACAATGGTTACAAACCTTGGGCATAGTCCAATGGGAATTTGATGAACTATGGATGAAATTCACAACAAAGAACCAAACCTATATTATCCAAGGCCTAAAATCAGGACCTTCCCAAATCGTCAACTCACATAGAATGGAGAAAATTATCCGAAGAGGAAACAAAGGAATGGTCGCCCAATTATTTTCAATTCAACCTAGTCATAAAGAATACAAGACACCAGAGTTACAAAAGATTTTAGACCACCATAAGGCGGTATTCAATGAACCAAAAGGACTACCTCCACAATGAAGTCACGATCACACTATTCCACTATTTCCAGGGCATCACCCTCCTAATATTAGACCTTATCATTATCCATACCTCCAAAATACCAAAATAGAGAAATTAGTACAAGATCTTCTTAAGGAAAGAGTCATTAGACCTAGCAAAAGCCCTTACTCCTCTCCAATTATTTTAGTTAGAAAAAAGGATGGCTTGTGGCGTTTATGTGTCGATTTTCGAGCACTTAATAAAATGACCATCAAAGATAAATTTCCTATTCCAGTCATAGATGAGCTATTAGATGAACTCCACGGGGAAGCTTATTTTTCCAAGTTAGACTTACGGTCAGGCTACCACCAAATACGAGTCAATGAAAAGGATATTCCTAAGATGGCCTTTCGCACTCACGAAGGGCACTACAAATTCTTGGTGATGCCATTTGGCCTGACCAGTTCTCCTTCTACCTTTCAAAGTCTAATGAATAAGGTATTTCACCCTTTTCTTCATAAATTTATATTAGTTTTCTTTGATGACATTTTGATTTATAGCAAAACATGGGAAGAACATTTGGACCATGTTAGACAAGCGTTCCAAATCTTGGAGGAAAATCAAATTTATGCAAAAAGATCGAAGTGTTCCTTTGGAAAACAAGAAATTGAATACTTAGGGCATATTGTCTCAAAGGAAGGAGTTATGGTGGATCCTTCCAAAATCGAGGAGGTGGAAAATTGGCCTTTTCCAAAAACCTTAAAAGATCTATGTGGGTTTCTTGGACTAACGGGATATTATAGAAAATTTGTCCAAAATTATGGTAAAATCGTTGCTCCTCTAACAACATTACTTAAGAAAAATGCTTTCAAATGGTCATCTAAAGCGGATGAGGCCTTTATCACCTTGAAAACTGTAATGTGTACCACCCCTGTTCTAGCCATGCCCAACTTTTCTAAACCGTTCGTCATTGAAAGTGACGCTTCAGGAATAGGAATGGGATCCGTACTCATGCAGGATGAAAGGCCTCTAGCTTTTATAAGCAAAGCATTTTCTCCTAAGAATTTAACTCACTCTATGTATGAAAAAGAGATGTTGGCGATTGTCCATGCTATTCAACATCGGAGGCCTTACCTTATTGGCCAACATTTCATTATACGCACTGACCATCATAGCTTGAAGTATTTTTTGGAACAAAGGACTAATACCCCGAAACAACAAAAATGGGTTACTAAAATTATTGTCTATGATTATGAAATTACAAATAAAAAGGGAAAGGACAACATGGCAATCGATGCACTTTCTAGAAAATTTGAAGATATGCCTCAAGTCCATGCTCTTTCCTCCCTTATTCCTAAATGGGTAGATGAGGTGCATGAAGAATGGATAAATGATCCTACTATCCATGCCTTAATTCAACAACTTCAACATAATCCTAGTAGAAAAACTCCATACACTTGGAAGGACAATATATTAAGATACAAAAGGAGGATGGTCCTCACCCCCAATTCAGCTTATCATGAAAAACTTCTTCATGAGTTACATACCTCACCCACTGCAGGCCACTCAGGGTTCTTAAAAACCTATAAAAGAGCCACTACCTCTTTCTATTGGGTAGGAATAAAAAATTACATCAAAAAATTTGTAAAAGAATGTGAAGTTTGCCAAAGACAAAAGGACGATACCCTCACTATTCAAGGATTACTTCAACCTCTTCCTATACCCACCAAAACATGGGAAGATATTTCTATGGAATTTATTGAAGGATTGCAAAAATTAGGAGCAAAAACAACCAGTTTCGTAGTCGTTGATCGTTTATCTAAATATGCCCATTTTTATTTCATGGCTCATCCTTATACCGCTAGCACTATAGCCCACCTCTTCCTAGATAACATCTTTAAATTACATGGTATGCCCTCCACAATTGTTAGTGATCGCGACACAACTTTCACTAGCATCTTTTGGAAGGAATTGTTCAAATTACAAGGTACTCAACTTCGTATAAGCTCCGCTTACCATCCTCAAACCGATGGCCAAACAGAAGTTGTAAATAAATGCTTGGAAACATACCTTCGATGTTTTGTTTCTACTCAACCACTCCATTGGGTAAAGTGGCTTTCACTAGTGGAATGGTGGTATAACACTTCATACCATACGTCCATCAAAATGACTCCTTATGAAGTACTATATGGTCAAACACCACCATCCCTCACTTCCTATATTCCAGGGACTACAAAAGTCCATGCGGTGGAAATGGAACTTGCTAATAGAGATGACATACTATGGATCCTAAAAGAGAACCTACACACTACCCAACATCGCATGAAGCAGCAAGTCGATCAACATAGAAGCGAACATAGTTTCCACAAGGGTGATATGGTTTTCTTATGTCTCCAACCTTACCATCAATCCTCTCTTAAACAAAAAGGTTCTCAGAAGTTAGCACCCAAATTTTACGAGTCGTATAAAGTGTTGCGGGCCAAACAAGGTGAATGGTTTCCTATTTTTGTCACATGCCCATGCATTTAATTATCAACCCAGGGAGCTTCGTAAACTTGTGAAGAGTCGAAATTAGGTTACTACAATACCACTGGAGGTGAATCTACTAATCCTACATTTGGGGGGTGTTCTTGAAATGGTTGTCAATCATTCCCGCACTCCTCAATAAATTACATAAGAAGAACATAATTAAATCTACAAAAATAAATCATGTACACATTCCTGAAAATAAATCTACTGAAAATACTGGAACTAGTAAACTAACAAACGTTCCTATAAAAGCAATAAACTAATTAAAATAAATAAATGAAAAGGAAATGGAGAAGAAATATTGGCTTGGAGTGGGCCCAGGCTCCAGCAACTTCGTGCTTTAGAACTTCTGGAACTATAATATATTTATCAACGTATTACAGTCTATCTTCTGTAACTCTAAATGGATATTTATTAATTATTTCTATATATCCCTCAGAACGATCTGCGTGTGTTTATATAACACACCCATAGAACTTTTGTTACAGAAGTGGTTACAACAGTCGATTCTTCCTAGACTAAATTAGAACAGTATGGTGAATGCAATCGATGTCTGGCATTCTATTTTAATGGCGGCATGTTCATTTTGGTTTGTGCTTTTCCTGGAATTAGTAAGACATTTTGATACATTGGTGCTATCTCCAATTTAGCTCTGCATGACGCAGAGCTAGAACTGCACCAGTTGTTGTTGTCCACGTCATTCAAATCTGGTCAACGGGCAAAGAATTAGTGGCACCTTCTGGTTGTGGGGAGGCACTTGCCTTTTGCTAGCACCTTTTGACTGTGGGGAGGTGCTTGTCTTTGGTTGGTGCCTTTTGGTTGTAGGGAGGCGCTCGTCTTCGGTTGGCACCTTTCGACTATAGGGAGGTGCTTGTATTCAGTTGATGCCTTCTAACTGCAGGGAGGCACTTGTATTCAGTTGGTGCCTTTCGACTGTAGGGAGGTGCTGGTATTCAGTTGGCACCTTTCAACTGGAGGGAGGTGCTCATATTCAGTTGGCACCTTTTTACTACAGGGAGGCACTGGTATTCAGTTGGCACCTTCCGACTACAGAGAGGCGCTAGTATTCAGTTGGTGCCTTCTGACTGTAGGGAGGCGCTCGTATTCTCTTCATTAACCCTCGATGAAATAAAGTGCTAGGTCCATCAAAACGACCTCGATCATTCCAAATCTAACTAAATCAACTGCAATTCCACAAAACATACTAAAAACACACAAATTAGATAATACGCATAATTATATCAAATATCTATATAATCATTCATAAAAGTATGCAATCCTTATTATACAGCCGCATATTGATCAAAGAAATATGTACAAAATATGAGCATTTCTGGTGCTCATCAACTCCCCACGCCTAACATATGCCACGCCCTCATGGCATCCAAGCTACAGGTAGCCCTCTGAATTTTCATCGTCACCATCTCTTGGAGGATTCTGCTGCCCCTGCGGCCCGAGTCTGTCTTTTCATGTCGGCATTTGAAGGTGTGGTTCGCCTTTGCCTATGGAAAACTATGACTTCAATTGTCCTCTTCTTGTTCTGGCTGCTACTCATGGTGGTCTAGCCAGCATTGTTCCTGCCAATTAAAATGCAGCTTTGGTAGCTTGCCAGAGGTCAGTGTCTGGAGGTCTGACCACTGCCAGAGGGATATCCGAGTTATCCCCTCTGGAAGGCACTACTTGGGCCTTGTATAATCTGGCCACTTTAGGGGTAAGCCCTGCATTCTCCTTTGAAATTACAGAGGCCTCCAATTGTGGGTCATATACTCCCCACCGTTCCAAGTACCTCCTCATCATTGAAGGTTGCCCTTGGGATGAACCATAGATGTCCCAAAACTGGTTGTCTTCTACCGGATTGACGCAGATTCTAGAATCTCCTTTTACACTCGAGGATGCCTTCCTGGCCTCCTTGGATACTTTCATTTCATTACACCGTTGCTCAAAATATTTTTGCCTTTCGACGAATGGCTGCATGTCCCATTCGTCCTCTTCAGAGTCGACGAAGGTCACTTTTGCCTTCTGTCAAGCCATCCTAGGCCTATTTTCCTTGGCTTCTATAGAAAATGTGACGGCTTGGATAGGGGTCTCTCCTTTCTCCTTCGAGGACTTCTCCTTGCTCTGAAGGATCGGTTGTGCTGCTATCTTCGGGGGTGATCCTTCGTTCGCCTGTCTACCTGGTATCGACCCCTCAGGCTCTTCTCCTTCTTTAGGCCTGGGGAGGTCCTCCTTATCCTCTGGTATTATCTGTTGCTGGAGACCTTCGTCCTACTCTGTGTCACTCAGGACAATGATAGGGGGCATGGTAGGACTTCTTTTCTTTTCACCCCTGAAAATAGAGGAATCCTCCCCTGCCTTCGGGCTACTCTGTCATGCATCCGATCGAATCTCCCCTGAAGAGAATACTCGTTCAGAGGATGTGGGAGAGTTTGTCGGCACTTATTCTGACAAATCAGTCTGAGTGGACACTTTCTGTCTTGTTGTTCCTCTATCCTAGAGCATTTGATTCTCCTCCTGCAATTGTTGGACCAGCTGCTCGAGCTGAACAATTCACCTATCTCTTTCCTCCAATTCCCTTTTATGCTAGTTTTGGTAATCTTCTAGAATCTACTGTGCCATCCAGCAATTGATTTGCCATTCGAGTGCCTCCTCCAAGGTCGCATCGATCTAGTCGTTACTCCCGAAAGTTCCTTCATTTCGTGGGCTCTAGTTTGTTAATTCTCGAAGGGTTTGGGTAGCAACGTCTATCTTCGGGTCACTCTGTCCTTCCTCTATCGAGAGGAATCGCCATAGATGTTTCCTCCTAGGGATTGGTTCATCCTCACCACCAGTGAGTGGCACTCCTTCCTCCTCATACTCAAGAACTAGGGAATGCCCTCTGTCCTCTATGTCTTCAGGCATCGGTGACTACTCTGGTCCTCCTATAAAATAGGGCAATGCCAATTGCTCGATGTTTGTTATCTCATTTGCAGGGGATGCTTCATCTTGCCCTAATTTGGCAATCGCATTGTGTTGCTCTATTTGGCCACCATATCCCTCTACGTCACAATTTTTTCCTTGTTCTTCTGCATGGCAGACCAATGCTGATATCAGCCCATGGTGGGCTAAGGCGGACGGTGCCCCCTTTTGGTATTGAGCTGCTTCATCTTTCAAAGCATTCGCCAGGTAGAAAGGTATGTTTAATTTCCTTCCATGCACTAGGTGATTGAGGAAGTGCACATGATTAATATGCAGATGGGTATACTTTCCTATGTATGTGAAAAATCGAGCAATCTGCTTGAACATCTTCTACATATTCATGGGGAGACTATTTTTGAGTAACCCCTCCCTGTCTATCTACACATTTCCTCTTGGAAGCAGTATTTCAGTGTATAGTTTTAACACTCCGCCCTTGTATGTACATTCCCCCGTGAGAGGCAATCCAGTAGCCTGTGAGATGAACTCAAGGGTGACTGGAATTTCCACCCCTCATACTTGGGCCACATCACCCCTCAAAGAGGTGATGAATTTTGTAGCTGCCTCCATGTCCTGGCCCTGACTGACCAGGGTGCAGTATTCGAACCACCCATCGGCTTCGAATTGGGTCTTCACTGCCCCTCTGATCCCATCAGTATCACTGGGTTCATTCTTCTTGATCGTGTGGTTCTTGGACCTTCCTACCATGGTGCATTCACTCTCTGTATATTTTTTTTTGTCCTTCCTTCTTCAGGAAGGCACCTTATTATAGAAAAGATGCCTAACCCTAGCAGTTATGGAAGACACCCTATCATTGGCACACGATTCTGGCTATGGGGGGATACAATCTCTATGACGATAGTATCTTTTTCGGTACTGCGTATTTATAAATAATTATATAAACGATTTGATTTAGTATGTGCGTACCTGATTTGTCATTCCAATCATCGTGGTAGCCGCTAATTTGCTGACTTGTGACATGAGGGAGGGGTATGGTCCTTTGATGTCGCTCATTCGTGCGATTCTTTGTTTCGCTCGAGGTGTCCAATAGATGTAAATGTTGCACACGGGAGGCATTCTTTGGTACCTTTCCCATGTGGATGGTGTCCTTGTAGCACCTTTTCAATGTTGTCGGTGCTCTTCTTCGAACGAATGCACCTTTTGGTGCTACGAGGTGCCTCTGATTGGTGGGAGGTGCTTTTGCCTGCATGCATCTTCCTAATGTGGGAGGTGCCTCCTTCTGGTTCATGCCTTCCTAATGTTGGAAGGTGTTTGTCTTGATGAATGTGCCTTCCTGATGTTGGAAGGCGTATTCGGCTAGATGAATGCGCCTTTCTGATGTTGGAAGGCATATCGGCTGGATGAATGTGCCTTCTTGATGTTGGAAGGTGTCTTGGCTAGATGAATGCGCCTTCTTGATGTTGGAAGGCGTATTCGACTGGTTTGTTTTTTTTTTTTTGACTTGGTGCCTTCCTGCCATGGAAGGTGCCTACTTATGTATATATATATATTTTTTTTAAATAAAACTTCTGAATGGATGGAAGGCATTGTCTTCTGATTTGGCACCTTCTAGATGTAGTAAGGTGCCTTCTTCTGGATGGGCACCTTTCGGGTGTAGTAAGGTGCCTTCTTATGGACTTGGTGCCTTCTTCTAGATGCAGTAAGGTGCCTTCTTCTAGATGGGTGCCTTTCGGGTGTAGTAAGGCGCCTTCTTCTGGACTTGGCACCTTCTTCTGGATGTAGTAAGGCACCTTCTGGATGCAGTAAGGCGCCTTATTCTGGACTTGGCACATTTTTCTGGATGCAGTAAGGTGCCTTCTTCTGGACTTGGCATCGCCTTCTGGATGTAGTAAGGCACCTTCTTCTAGACTTGGTGCCTTCTGGATACAGCAAGGCGCCTTCTTCTGGATGGCAATTTGCCTAGAAAAAGGGTGATCAAGCCTCCCCAGTTTTTCATGCTGCACAGATTCTACCTACGAGTCAGTGTCAAAATGCTGAGTCGAATCAGGCCTGGTTTCCTAGATACCTATCCCTCGTGCTGTCAGGTCCTCCACCTACAAAAAGCAACCGAAAAAGAAAGGAAAATAAAGGTAGTTAGACGCGTTCCGTGCCTATTAGGCCCTGGATTAGGATGCCTGCATCTTGCATGCGGGCGTCGTCCCTACGAAAATACACATTACAAAATAAAAACTATATTAACTAAAAAAATTTGGGTGAGCACTTTCATGCCCACCATTTCACCTGTGAGAGTTCAGTCCAGATCTAGCAAGATGGGGTCTCCCCCATGCCTACTTTGGATTCCACCTATAACGTTTTGGACATATTATAGGGGTGTAGTCGGTGGCCATTGACTGTGAACATGGTGTTGCTATCATCAATTGTCTTAACGCGCACCACCCCATTCCTAATGAGCTATGCCACCTCATACGGCCCCATCCACCTCTACATAAGTTTGCCCTTCCTTTCCTAGAATTGGGAATCGTACAACAGTACCCATTCCCCTACCTGGAACTTCTTCAGCTTGATGTGGTTATCATGCCACTTCTTTCTCTACTTTTGTATAATATCTGTCCTCTGCAAAGCATCCAGTCGGATTTTGTCTAGATGATCTAGCTGGCAAATCCTCTATTTTTGAGCTTCGTCCAAGCTCAAATTTAATTCTGAAGCCGTCCTTAGAGTTTTGATTTTGAAAATGATGGGCATCATTGCATTTTTTCCATAGACCAGTTGGAAATGTGTGCATCCTATGGTGGATTTCCACGTGGTGTTGTATGCCCAAACTGCCTCCGACAATCATGTGGCCCAATCTTTCTTGTGTTGCTGCATGGTTTTGGTCAGGATGTTTTCTATCTCCCTTTTTGTCACTTCTACTTGCCCGTTCGCCTGCGGATGGTAGGGCATGGTTTTATTGTGCCGAACTCTATGCTGCTCCATCAGCTCCTCAATCAATTTGGAGGTGAATTGGGGCCCTTGGTCTGTTGTTATCTCCTGAGGAACCCCAAATCATGTGAAAATATGGGCAAATAAGAAATAGATGACCATTATTTCCTTTGAGTCCCTTAATGCCTGCACTTCCACCCATTTGGTGACATAATTCCATGCAGACCAGAATAAACATCCTTCCCATCAAAGGTGGATTAAATGGTCCCACGAAGTCCATGCCCCATTTATCAAAATGTTCCAGGTGTACCTAGGGCTACAGGGGAATTTCATCTCGGTGGGTTGGTCTACCCATCCTCTGGCACTCGTCACACTTGCTAGTATACACTACTGTGTCCTTGAATAGAGTGGGCCAAAAATACCCAGCCTACAGGATTTTGTAGGCAGTTCATTCCCTGTAAAGTGTCCTCCACATGGCTCATCGTGACATGCCATGAGCACTTTTGAAAACTCCTGTTCTGCTACGCATCTTCTTATAATTTGGTCCCTTCCTATTTTAAATAGGAGACCATCCATCCTATGGAATGATGTGCTCTTCTCTATGACCACCTACTTTTCTCGGTAGGAGAGAGCAGGTGAGGTCCTTCCAGTGGCCAAGTAATTGGCTATGTCTGCATACCACAGAGTTTGTTCACTAATAGTGAACAAATGTTCATCCAAAAACTGATCTTCCACTACTTGATGATCTATTGGTATCAATCTGGATAGAAAATCTACCACGACATTGTCCTTGCCAGTTTATCGACTATAGTGATGTCGAATTCTTGCAATAGCAATAGCCATCTAATAATTATACCACCAATGGCCGGCTTGCTCATCAGATACCTGATAGCCGCATGGTCCATATGGATGAAGACCTTGTATCCCGTTATATAGTGGCAAAATTTGTTTATTGCATGGACAACTATGAGGAATTATTTTTTTGTCACTGTATAGTTGAGCTCTACTCCCACCAAGTTTTTATTGACATAATAGATGGCATAAAATTCTTTGTCATCTTTATACCTGAGGACTGCTCCGATTGCACCGTTAGATGCATTGCAGTAAATATGGAACAGTATGGCCCAATTCGGTCCTCTCAAGACCGATGTAGATATCAATTTTTCTTTCAACAATTGGAATGCTTCTTCGCAGTCTCCCATATAATTGAACTCTATGTCCTTATAAAGTAGGGTGTGTAGTGGTTTGGCAATCTTACTAAATTCGACGATAAATCATTGGTAGTACCCGACTAATCCAAGGAAACTTCTTACCTCCTTCTATGTTCTAGGGCTAGGTAGGTCTCTGATGACCTTGATATTCCTCTTGTCTACTTTTATTCCTTCCGTAGAGAGGTGGTGTCCCAACACGATGCCTTCCTGCATCATCATAAAACATTTTTCATTACTTAGGGACAAATGATTTTCCTTGCTCCTATCGAGCACTCTTTCCAGATTTGTCATTGCCTCCTCGAAGGTTTCTCCATAGGTGGTGAAGTCGTCCATGTATACTTCCACCCTGTATCCTATCATATCAGAGAATATGCTAAGCACCACTCTTTTAAATGTGGCTGGTGCATTGCACAGTCCAAAAGGCAATACCTTATAGGCAAACGTTCCCCATGGACAGGTGAACATTGTTTTATCTTGATCTTCTTCCCCTATCTAGATCTGGTTGTAACCACTAAAACCATCCATAAAGGAGAAGTATTTTCTTCCTGAGAGTGTGTCCAAGACCTGATCAATGAACAGGAGTGGGAAGTGGTCTTTCTTAGTCGCCTTGTTCAATGCCCAGTAGTCCATGCAGGTCCGCCATTTCCCATTATTTTTGGGGACCACCACTAATGGTGATACCCATTCACTATCAAAAATTGGATATATGAGTTCAGAAACTAGAAGTTTGTGTAGTTCTTCTTTGACAATGTCTTTCATTGTTGGGTTCATCCTTCTCTGTGGCTGCCGACTGGGAGTTGCTTGATCATCTAAATAAATCTGATGGGTACATATTTTTGGGCTGATGCCGTGCATATCTGTGTAGTCCCATGCAAATGATTGCTGGTGTTTTACCAAAAGCTCTTCTAATTTTTCTAGTTGTGTGGGCGTCAACTTGCTATTGACGTTTAATATCCTCCCTAGCCCAATGTGTATTTGTCGGATGTGTTGATCTTGGGTGCTAGTCAACGGTGATCCAGGTGTGGGGGTGGATGATTCTCCATGGAGAAACTCCATGATAGCACCATCCTCGTCCTCTTCTACCACCTCCTCCAAGGTCATCACTGGCTGGATTATGGACAACTCCATAGTTCCATGCTCGGTGATCCTAGGTTCTTCTGCCAAGTCCATAGACTGAGCTGGCAGTGAAATGGTCAGCCTTTTGATAATTTGCCCATTGGAGATGGTCATTAGCCCATCCCGATAGCTGATGTAAGCATCAGATGTTTCCAGCCATGGCCTCCCCAAAATTAGCGGGTAACCGCCCAACCTGGTCTTAGTTTGCAAAACTAAAAAAATGGCTAGATATTCCCATGCACTGACTGTTATGATCACATCTTCCAGCATCCCTTCCGGTGACATGGTTGATCGATCGGTTAACTGTAGCACTGTCGTGGTTGGCTTTAGGTTTGTGAGCTGTAGCCTCTGCATGGTCTCTTGAGGCATCACGTTGATGGCTGCCCCGAGGTCAACCAATATGTTGAACGGGGAATGTCCTCCAATTTTTACGGTCAGCACTGGGCTTCCTGGATCTGCATACTTTGGATGACATGTTCCACCCATCATTAGATCTTCCAGTTTACCCATGACATTGATAGTCTGGGTAGCTTTTTGTCTCCTTAGACACATTTATCTTATTGCCTTGGTGTAAATGGGGACATCTCGAATTGCTTGAAATAATGGGATTATCATCGTGAGATTATTCAAGCTCGATAAGATGTCAAATTCTGGCTGTGTTGTTTTTCTTTGTTCCTGCAGCTAGCTAGGAAATGGAGCCTCCGCTCTCTCAAGTGCTTTTCCCTCTTCTACCAGAGGTGTCTCCTCTATTTCTTCCTCCTCTTCTACCCGTGGAGGTGTCTCTACTATTTCTTCCTCCTCTTCTACCAGAGGTGGTGTCTCTACTCCTAGTTGCCTACCTGATCTAAGCTGAATATTGTACATATGATACATCTCACCTTCTACGTTGTATGCCGACTGATTTACTCTATTTTTTAGGTTTGCTGTCAATTGTGCTGGTAGTTGCGTAGGTCTCACTACTGGAAATGCTGGTAAGTTATGTTGGATGTGAGCAGGCACTATACTCTATGGAGTTTGATTCCATGCATTGTGGCCTCTCCACTACTGCCTAGGATATGGATATGGCATCCATGGCTGCTGATTCAAAAATGCTACTGGGGGTGCATTAGTCCAGGGTGATGGTCCCATATTATGTGGTTGAGGGGGTCCTTGGTGCATGTATGGCCCTCCCCCATATGATGGCATTCTGATTGGTATATTCCCCATGAGGGGCTATGGCCAACTCTTCCTATTGCCTATGAAGTAGGCCTCCGTGCTCTCAACCGCTTCCTAGTTACTGGGCAATTGTGGGCACAATCGAGTTTTATGATTCAGCCTACAAACTACGCATACTCTGACCTTATTTTCTGGACATGCATTCTTTGCGTGCCTTCCTCTACATTTTTGGTAGAAATAGGCTAATGCTGTGTCATTTTATTGTTTCTTCTTTTCTAACAGCATCGTATCCATCTATAGTGCTAGAGATGAGAGCATTTCGCTCTTCAAATACTCTAGCATGTTGCCTATTTCTATTTTGGTGACTGAAGTAGTCACATTCATGGTCCTAGCAGTGATTTTGCCTCGCCTTCTCGAGTAGTTCCGGCATAATTGCTGGATGTCATCCATAGCATGCTGATAGACATCACCTCCAGAGATCATGTTGAGAGCCTCCAGTGACTCATTGGTAAGTCCCCTCAAGAAGATGCTTTTGAGGGACTTATCAGATAGCTTCGAGTGAGGGGACCATTGAAGATTAAAGCTGAATTTCTCCCAATACTCCTCAAGAGACTCATCTTCTCTTTGTGTCATGCTCAGGACCTCCTCTATAGAGTCTCTTGCTCTCCCAAAATCTTGATATTGCTCTAGAAAGAGCTTCTTCATCTGGTCCCAGGTGGTGATGTGTTTGTCTCCTAGACCGATGAACCATCGCAGAGCTACATTGTCTAATGTAGAAGGAAATAATTTCAACTTCTGTGTGTTTGATTTGTAATCCACAGACCTGCACAAAACATCAAACTTGAATAAAAATAGGTCAGGGTCCTTAGTCGGGTGTCCTTTGAAGGACGAAAGGTGAGCAGGGGATATGTTTTTCATTTTGGTATCTCCTACTCCCTCCTCTATTGGGAAACTAAATACAGATGAGACTTCATCGTTATCTACCATTTTTTTGGGAAATGTGGTTTCTAATGCAGTGTTTATGGCCTTTCAATCGTTTAAAATTTTTTGAGTCAATGCTCTAAGGTTGTCTGGCGAGATCGTCTGATCCTCCATAGCCTTCCACAATAGGGCTTCCTCTAGAGGAGTCCTATTAAATAGGGGATTTATGATGATTCGTTTGTCCCCTTGTTGATGGGATGAGGTGGCACTTTGCACAAAGTGCGGTTCCTCACTCCAATGGACTGTTGGTAGGTCGGGCGAGTCTAACTCAAATCCAAAATACTCAGCTGACTCAGGTCCTGATGGATTAGTTCTTATAAAGTGACCGTCAGGTCCTCTTCTTCTCGAAGAACTCATACAAGGTCAGATGGAAGGTTTTAGGGTATTGTAAGTAATCTAATTAAGACGCTTCCCTGGAAACGGTGCCAAAATGTTGTGGGCCAAACAAGGTGAATGGTTTCCTATTTTTGTCACATGCTCGTGCATTTAATTATCAACCCAGGGAGCTTTGTAAACTTGCAAAGAGTCAAAATTAGGTTACTACAATACCACTGGAGGTGAATCTGCTAATCCTACATTTGGGGGGTGTTCTTGAAATGGTTGTCAATCATTCCCGTACTCCTCAATAAATTACGTAAGAAAAACAAAATTAAATCTACAGAAATAAATCATGTACACATTCCTGAAAATAAATCTACTGAAAATACTGGAACTAGTAAACTAAAAAAAATTCCTATAAAAGCAATAAACTAATTAAAATAAATAAATGAAAAGGAAATGGGGAAGAAATACTGGCTTGGAGTGGGCCCAAGCTCCATCAGCTTCTTCCCGATCGAACACATGCTTTAGAACTTCTGGAACTGTAATATATTTATCAACGTATTATAATCTATCTTCTATAACTCTAAATGGATATTTATTAATTATTTCTATATATCCATCAGAATGATCTGCGTGTGTTTATATAACACCTCACAGAAATTTTGTTACAAAAGTGGTTACAACAGTCGATTCTTCCTAGACTAAATTAGAACAGTCTGGCAAATGCAATCGATGTCTGGCATTCTATTTTGATGGCAGCATGTTCATTTGAGTTCGTGCTTTGCTTGGCATCAGTAAGACATTTTGATACATTGGTGCTATCTCCAATTTAGCTCTGCATGATGTAGAGCTGGAACTGCACCAGCCGTTGCCATCCACGTCATTCAAATCTGGTCAACGGGAAAAGAATCAGTGGTGCCTTCTGGTTGTGGGGAGGCGCTTGCCTTTTGCTAGTGCCTTCCGACTATGGGGAGGTGCTTGTCTTTGGTTGGTGCCTTCTAGTTGTAGGGAGGTGCTCATCTTCGGTTGGTGCCTTTCGACTGTAGGGAGGTGCTTGTATTCAGTTGGTGCCTTCCGACTGTAGGGAGGTGCTCGTATTTAGTTGGCACCTTTTGACTACAGGGAGGCACTGGTATTCAGTTGGCACCTTTCGACTAAAGGGAGGTGCTCATATTCAGTTGGTGCCTTTTGACTGTTGGGAGGTGCTGGTATTCAGTTGGCACCTTTTGACTGCAGGGAGGCACTGGTATTTAGTTGGCACCTTTCGACTGCAGGGAGGCGCTTGTATTCTCTTCATTAACCCCCGATGAAATAAAGTGCCAGGTCCATCAAAAGGACCTCGACCGTTCCAAATCTAACTAAATCAACTACAATTCCACAAAACATACTAAAAACACACAAATTAGATAACACGCATAATTATATCAAATATCTATATAATCATTCATAAAAGTATGCAATCCTTATTATACAGCCGCATATTGATCAAAGAAATATGTACAAAGTATGAGCATTTCTGGTGCTCATCATAAAGTTATCCAACATATTGGGACCATTGCTTACAAACTAGAGCTTCTTTCCTCTTTCAAACTTCACCCCATATTTCATGTATCTTACCTTAAGCTCACAGTGGGAGCCCATATCATGACACAACCCACTCTACCTGAATTCTTCGATGATGGAGTACTTCTAGTCGAGCCAGAAGCTATCTTGGATCGCCGCTCTCGTCACATTCGTACTTGGGATATCACAAAAGTTTTAATCCATTGGAAATGTCTACCTTTAGAATACGCAACGTGGGAAAATTTTCAAGATATCCAGTAGCAATTTCCAAATTTCCAGCTTTGAGGACAAAGCTCCTTTAAAGAGGGTGGCATGTTAGGACCCTCCTAACATGTCCTAATTACTTATATTATTTATTCATTATATTATAGGGTCACAACCCTTCACTCTTACAACTATTAGAATAGGTATTTAAATGCAATCCACATATGATAATAAGGCATCATCGAACAAATATATAAATTAAGTCTATTGTGGGTTTTCTACCTTACAATCAAAAAGTGATTCAATATCAAAACGATCCTGCTTCCTGCACCATTTATTTTCATACCATACATGCTCATTGAAGACACTATCGATGTCAACATTGGTGATGATCCCAAAAATCTCCACATCCTCAAACTAGTCGCTAGCCTCTCACCCGAGGAGTGCATTGCCTTCACAAACTTCCTTTGCAAGTACATTCAAGTTTTTGCATGGTCATACAAATACATGTTGGGACTTGACCCTGCCATAGTGGTTCATAATCTCATACTCAATCCTAATGCCAAATTAGTAAGACAAAAGTTGTGATGCATGCATCCAACTATCACATTAATAGTGAATTCCAAGCTCCAAAAGCTCCTAGACATTGATTTCATTTTACCCATCAACTATCACAAATGGGTATCCAGCATGGTCTCGATACCTAAGCCATCTAGTGAAGTTCATGTCTACATGGATTTTCATGATTTAGACAAATATTGTACCAAAGAAAATTTCCCCCTACCTAACATTGAATCCCTTGTTGACTCCATCATAGGCCATGATATGATATCCCTCATGGATGGATTCTCTGGATACAATCAAATTAGGATCAACCCAGCCGATCAACACAAAACCTCCTTTACAACACCCTGGGGGACCTTTTGCTATAAATTCATGCCTTTTGGCCTCAAAAATGTTGGGGTAACCTAAAAATGTGCAATGACCTATATCTTCCATGACTTGATGCATAAAAACATTGAATACTATGAATACTATGTAGATGATCTCATAGCCAAATACAAAAAATATGCAGACCATCTTGAAGATCTCCGTCAGATTTTTGATCGATTATTAGAACACAATGTGTGCTTGAACCCAAAGAAGTGTGTGTTTGGTGTTACCTCAGGAAAAATACTAGGATTCATTGTCTCCCAATGAGGCATTGAGGTTGATCCTAGTAAGGTGAAAGCCATGGTCGAGATGCCCCTTCCTACCACATTGAAGAAATTACACAACCTCCAATGCAATATCACTTCTATTCGTAGATTCATAGAGCAATTATTCGATAAGTGTTAGCCATTCAACCACCTCCTAAAAAAGGGAGTAAGCTTCAAATGGGATGATAACTATCAAGGAGCATTTGATTCTATAAAAACCTACCTTACATCATCGCTGGTTATATCACCAAAACATACATATTTATCATTTATTTTATACATTTTAGCTATAGAGCTTGCACTAGGTATGCTTCTAGCTCAAAAGAACATGCTCGACAAAGAGCAGGCTATCTATTATATTAGTCATACGCTAGTCAGTTATGAAACAATATATGAATACATGGAAAAATTATACCTAGAGGTAGTATTCACCACTCAAAAATTATGCCACTACATGTTGAATAACACAACTTTTACCATCGCTCGATATAATCCCCTTCGGTGCATGATGAACAAGAGCTACCACAATTCACGCTCATCTAAGTGGATCATGCTCTTAACTAAATTCAACCTAGAATTCATTTCCCAAAAATTTGTCAAAGGGTAGGTCATCACAGAACAACTAGCTAAAGCCCCTTTTACTAAAAATAAACCCCTCCTCATTCAACTTCTAGATGATTCCATCTTCCACATAACCAAAACTAAAGAATATGTTGAACTCGAAGTCATAGCTGACCTCACCCTATTCTTCGGTGGCTCCAGATGTCTCCATGCTAGGGGTATAGGCATTGTATTATTCATACCTAAAGGATAATCATCCCCATTTTCATTCAAACTCGACTTCCCCTGTACCAACAACAATGCAGAATATGAAACCCTAATCCTAGGATTGAAACTAGCATATTCTATGCATGCAAACACGTCCACATCATAGGTGATTCACTCCTAATATTCAATCAAGTGTAGGAACTTTGGTTATGTAATTTTCTAGTCCTCTAGCAATATAAGAAAATCATACAATAACTCTTATCTCAATTTGAGCGGTATGACCTCGAATCCACTCCATGATCATCAAATAATTTTGCAGATACTATGGCCTCCTTATGGTCCATCATTCTACAAAACCCAACATTTGACACAACATCCGTATCCATCCATATGCTCACTTGATATACCATATCACCCACACCTCCTATAGATTACGGTGGTGTATATGTGGTAAACATTGAACCCCATGACCCATGGTTTTCAAAAATTAAATAATACATCAAATTAGGTTTCCTACCATGTGATTTACGCCATGATCAATTATGAACCTTCAAGTAGAGGGTAATATGCTACACCTTTTTGGGGGACATCCTTTATCACCACAACTATGACAACATGCTCTTGCATTGACTAGAACTACAAGAATCACAATGGGTTGTACAAAAAACCCATGATGGTACTTGTGGTGGCCACTTTAGTGGCATGGAAATCACCAAAAACATCCTTTCTATGGGTTATTACTAGCCCAAAATAGAGCATGACTATTGCGAGTATGTGAAGTATTGCATCAAATGCCAACAACATGTGAACCTAACACATATCCCATTGCAAGCACTTCAACCTATCCAATCCATGTGGCCTTTCTCTCAATGGGACCTAGATCTAATTGGATAGATTACACTAGCCTCCTCAAGCAACCACAAATTTATCATCACTACCATAGAGTATTTTATAAAGTGGGTCGAAGCTATCGCACTGGTCCAAACTATAGGAGCTAAAATCATAGCATTTATCATAGACCACATCATATGTTGATTTGGAATTCCCTCCCAAATTATTTCTAATAATGGGAAATCCTTTAAGAACAAAACTATCTAAGCCCTGAGTGACAAATTCCATATACATCATAGTTTTTCTACCCCATACTACCCTTAGGGTAATGTCCAGGTATAAGCCACAAAAAAACCATTTATTCCATCCTTCATAAAACTATAGTAGAATATCATCATAACTGGCATAACCAAATACCCATAGCCTTGTGGGCATATAGTACGAGCATCCGTACTCCTACTGGGGCAACATATTTTTCACTTGTATACAAGGCTAAAGTTATTATACCCCTTGAGCTTAAGATACCTTCCTTAAGGATCTCTATGAAGGATTTCATTGATGATGACACTGCTTGCCAAGCTCATTTAGATCAATTAACACTTCTTGATGAATGTCGTATTCATGCAATCAAGCACACACGAGTCTATAAATATTGCCTTCACCATGCCTACAATAGTAAGGTACATCAATGCAAGTTTAAAATCAGTGACCTGGTTCTCAAGGAAAACCAAAAAATCATGAGTCAGCCTCACCAGTAGCGTGACAAGTTTACCCCAAACTGGTTGGGCCCATTCATTATTACACACAAGTATGGTTCAAGAGCATAACATCTGGCCAATCTTGAAGGCCTTAATGAGACTGAATCCATCAACATATTGCATCTTCGTGCATTCAATGCCTAATACAAATAGGTGTTCACCATCACAAGTGGTATATACTGCTATGCATAAACACATTAGCTACTACGCATATCACCAAACATGCATTTTTGTTATTTTACTATTACATTATACATGCATGTTTATTTACTCTTTAATTGTCATTTATATACTGTTGGTATTTGTTTCTCTTTTTACAGGATTTATATCATCCATATTCACACTAGCAGCAATGAGACACGACAACACCATGTAGGATCCTTCGTAGTCACATTCTATACCCATTACACTGACTAACCTAGCACAACCATTACCTGTCATTCACCCTAGGAAGACATCACATCTTCTGCACTTGGATCATCACACACTGCCCCACCACATGTCAAATTTCCATCAAGGTTCTTCCTACTCACCCCACTCTAGAGACAACCAGGTCTCCCTATCCTCTTTTTATGAAAAGGAGGAATCATACCATACCCAAGTATAGGGGTTTCCCTCTCACCTGTATCACAATATTAGGAACCCCTATTCACCAATGGATCATCCCCATCACCCCCTAAGAGTTCATCACCCTCATAATAGAGGATACAGTCTTCACCCATCTCGTCCTTCATGCCTACCCACCCTGCTCCCTATTGGCAAGTCCTATTATGCCCAAGCTTTTCAAGCTGGCACTACACAAGCTATCCAAGCTATCTTCATTGGCATGTCTACATCCCATGTGCACCATATTTAGGGCCATCTCCCATGCCACCTATAATCTAGACACCACATTCCCCCCTGTAAGGCTTTCCTTCCCAACAAGTTTTTCAATCCCCAAGGCCTTTCCAATCTTCTCCCTCATCATCAATACCTCATCCATATTCTCATGCATATCAAGCCACACTATACACATCAAGGCCCCGATCACCACCTTCACTGATTCTATCACCATAACATCATGACATACACCATCTCTTTTCCTACATTGAGGCTCTTGAGCTACATATGAGCCACTATCATTGCCATGTGCACCCATTCTAGTCTCCTATGACCCATGCACCCTCCCCTTCACATAGATCCACCACTCAAACTCATATCTAACCTACATCAAACCCTTGACATGCACCACCATCGGTGGACCTACCTACATATACTCCTCGTTCACCTCTCGTGGAACCTTATATTTACCCATATCGGTTCCATTCACTCCACTATAAAAAATGTTCTATCACCTGATGCATCAAGGTCTCCTTGATTTACCAGAAATATGACCACATGATCCTTCACATCCAAAATCACGTAATTACCATGAGAGATAGTATTGTATCTATCATCTCCAACTAGGTCATGACATCAAAGAATTCTGATCATTCAAGAACCTGGTGCACAACATGTTGCACAGTGAGTGAACCCCATCATCAAAATGTTCCATATTGTTTAGTCGACTTTAGAGCCCTCCACATCATATTGCCCCTAGAAATTTTCCATATCATAACACCCTAATAGTGCCAGCCCATTACATTCAAAACATATCCAATTATAGTAATAGTTGCAGTCCTAGCCATACCATCACTTCACTGTACCACTCTCGACTTGATCCATGCCACTTCACCCGATAGTAGTTCTAGTTTGTTTTTCTTCTTATTTCTTGCTTCTTCTACTTCTTACCCATGCTGATTCACTTCTTCTCTTCTATCTTTGTTGTATTTTGATAATCCCCTCATCTTGTTGGTTACAAAAATATAATTCTTCTCACTTCTTCCATCTATAAATCCCACTCTTACATCTTCCCTATTTTTGTGACTATTACATACACTTGTACAGCTCCCAGCCTATACACCATCACTACATCCCACATTATGGGGCAACCATTACCACAACATCACACTTTTTGTCATCGCAACAAACCTTACTCATCTATAGATAAATTTTCCAAGCTCCTCCATATATATGCCATGAATTTCCTCTTGTAGATATTGCATTCTTCCACTTGCATCATTTACATTTACATCCATTGCACATATCCATATATTTTTCATTTAAAATTTTAGTTCATGTTTGTACATTCTCCCCCAAAATGTGCCTTTAGTAGGAGTAACAAATGCACTTGTTAGCATCACCACCTGGATGTCCATTCCCCATTTTTAGGATTAGGATATACATAGGTGTCATGTTCAACTTTGACTACTCTTTAGTTCAGTCAATCCAATGTCACCCCTAGCTAACGAGTCTTGTACATTCTTCTCATGGTTATTTAATCTGGTTCAACTTCTCTCACAAACCACTCACAACAGGTTACACATTAAACAATTTTGAGTATAGGGAAGAAGACATCCGGAGTAGATATCACCATATAGCGAATGGTATCCCCTACTCACCCTATCACTTGCATGGTCAACATATGACCTGGGGATAAACAAAGGGATCAAGCATAAGAAAAAATAAGAATATTGGGTAGAAAACAAAAGTCAACACCCATACAAAAGAGCACCACAAGAAAATAAAAGAGCACCAATAAAAAAAAGATAAAAAAGAGAAAAAGAGACAAAAGAAAAGAAAAGAGTACCACAAAAATAGGAAACACTAGATGAGGGAAAAAAACAAAAGGAAAAGCCTCCTGATATCACCCATGTTATGCTTCATTGTCTTTGGTACTTAGATTTAACATAACACCATGGGATGATTTCCATCACTAGCAATAGGCTCCAAGAGCCTGCCTACCAGTGGAAGTATTACAAGTGGCAACATATCTGTAACATTAGCATCCTACTTTTGTATAGATCACTATTTGCTTACGGATGAGCTAGCTAGTCTAGTTATGTATACAATGGGTTAATCCTACCTCTCTCAAAATGGATAAATGAACCTCACACATTCACACACATAGGTCCATGATAGATTTTGAACTAGCCTAATTAGTTATAAGTTGCTACATATACTTGTATAACTGAAGGTTTGAGATTTTATCGTCACAACTATGTTGGTCAAAGCCATTACATATGCCTTACATTATCCAACATCTCTAAAATCATGGAATGGATCACATCCATATAGGTAAATGCCATGATACAAGTGCTTCCTTGGCATATTTTAGTACTTCCATACATGCATCCATGCATCTATGTCATATACATTTATTGCACATTATAGTTATGCATTCATCCTACATGCATTCCAACATTGAATCATATCATTACATTCATCCTACATGCATTCCAATATCAAATCACATTATTGCATCCACACTACAAAATTGCATCTGATATTACATCATACTACATTCAAAATATAATCATGCATACTACTCTACAGTTCATTCATACTACATAATGATAATAGATCTAAACCATATCACACATGTATATCTATTTATCATACATACCTACAAACCATGTGTAGCACCCTAAAATTGGCATGGTTAAAACCTTAGTAAAAGATAAAAGATAAAAATTTAAATTTTAACCCCAAAACTGCCCCAAAACCGCTTGTTACCCGTTTCCCTATTTTTTGCACCATTTTTAGGATTTTTTTTGACCATTGGATGATATCATCATAGATCAGACGAAATCATCCCCGATCTGATGAATTCATCTGGAACAGAACGTCCAGATGATTTTGTCCCAAAACTGAATGTTCATAATTAGCTTATGTTTCAACAGCCTCTCCAACTTGGGCAGAAGCACGTCTGCGCAGTTGGAGATTTCCCTGTTGGAGATCTCCTAGATTGGGATGATCCCAAACCTCCTAGCCTCCCCCTAATCCTATATAAATTAGGATTTTTCTAGTTTATCCCCCTGATTTTGATTCCCCTGAACCCCTTAGCTGATGGATTTAGATCCTTATTCACTAGAGCATACTATCTGTATTTTGCATTTTGCATTTTCTTGCAGGAACCCTACTGTTTTTCAGCCGAAGCTAGTTCGGATCATCACAAACAATTCCAGACTATCTCGGATGATCCTGTCGAGGAGCACAAATGATTTTGTACAATTAGAGGTGATCCTGACTGTAATCTAGATTGGGGGCAATCCGAGCCCAGAGTTTGCATCTTCTTAACTTTCTTGCATTTTTCCATTATAATTCTACATTATCTTGGGTTATTATGTTTATCCATCTTGGATTTCACCTCATCTAGTGTAAATGCACAATAAAATAAAAATACATTGTTAAGTTGATGCATTTCTTCTTTGATTTCTATTTGGATTTATCATTTAGGTAAATTTACCATTACTTCTATCATTTCCCCTGTGTTTTGGTACTCATATTTTGGTATTTTGTATCTATTTCTATGATTGTAGGTTTTTTATGAATTCATCTGATGAATTCATCAGATCCATGATGATATCATCTGATCTCAGATGACCTACTGTGATCTGATATGATTTTGTCTCCTTTCAGACGATTACATGCAGTTTGAGATGATTCGGACTGCTACAAGACTCAAAACCTTCATTAGAAATCCAGAATCAGGTATGATCTATCCTAATCTACATATTCTTTGTGTTTAGCACCCATTTCTATTTTTTGTATCCATTTAAATCATTATTGGCATAAAGAATAGTTTAGATTCATTTTGGCCAAACCTAGGAATTGAATGATTGAGTATAAAACGAACACATCAAACCCATTCCCAACCTAGGCATGGAAATTACCACTCAAAATTTTCCTGGTGAACCCACCATCCATCAAAAATTCACTTTTATACTTCTCCCCTGAGATGCAAGACCTTCAAAGGGCCTCTCAGTCCAAGGTATTGTCCCATCCTTCTCGCATCCCCCTTCTAGGCGCGGATCCTATAGCCTGAGGGTAAGGATGCAAAATTTTTTGAGTGATACACCATGTTATTCTATCTATGCAAACATAAAGAGAACACATTTCAAACCATAACAATGACACATGTATATATAACAATCGAAATCAAAATGTGTATATATATCATCCATCCAAAATGCTTGAAGGCTACAAACTGGGACCATGCCCATCATCTATCATCCAAAATTCCCATAGGCTACAATCAATAGAAATCCTAACTACCACTAGGAGCATTCCCACATCCCTCATGGATAATCCACATCTCTACAACCTTGCTTGACTCTGCCCTAACCTTTGGAACCTGATTCACGGTAGACTGATCTCACACCTCAATCCTAGCACCCATTTACCACATCGAAGTAGCACTACATTGGCTATGGTGAGAAGGTGCCTGCACTCACGATCTCATCCCATCCTAGGATACCAACTAACTATAATAACAAAGTGTGATCCCACACACTGTAATACAATACTTGCACAATGATCTCCTCGTAGACTTGACAACCAATGAATTGGTCAATCGCTCAATATCTTGGGAAGCCTCCTCCTATGCCTATTGTTGGGTAATCATACCAACCCTTAGTTGCTCCACCTCAGACCTCAACTACTCCACATTTACCCTATGCCTCTCCTCCTATTGGTGAAGCTTAGCCTCCAACTTCTGAACCTTATCCCATAGCCCTCAAGCCTCCTCATCTACATCCTATCTCTCATGGACCTCAACAAGAATCTCCTCCATACTAAAAAAAATACCAATATCAATGGTGTCATCCATCTCACTCATTGTAGAACCACCACCCATATCACCCATAACAACATATCCTCCCATACCCACTGCCACACTGGTTGCTTGTCCTATGACCATACCTTCATCCATAGGATCTACCTCAACAATCATTGATGCCTCCTTGAATCTCATCGACAATGAACCCAAAGCACCACCTACTCATCTCTTAGACTACCATAGAGGAACCTATCAATCACTGCTAGATATATCCTCTAACCTAGCTTGAGTACCTTGGCCCGATCTCCTCTATGCCAATGGTACCCCTAAATTAGTCATTCCTTTACCAGGCTCCCACTACTACATCACCCACAAAGCATCAAAATTCGGTGTCATACCAGTGTTATCCACATTAGGGAAAACCATAGGTGGGTAACTCTCACCAAACCAAGGTAAAACCACATGCTAAGCTCCCCTCTCACATTGCCACCTAAAATAGATAACAGACGCATCTAGAAAATCCTGTCGTAACCCAAACTATCACTTCACTCGACTAAACTGGAAGAACTCAGCTTGTCGAGTGTAACAACCAACCAACCACCACCCCTAATGGATAGCTCTCAGCTACTCACCATCCTACTCCCATGTCACTCCACCCAACCATGGCCTCCATCTAATATCATTAGATGTCAACTCCCCAAACTTGACCCTCCAACATAGAGGATCACCCTCAAAAGGTCTCTTCACACCCTTCTCCTCATCCATCCTCCACCTCAAAGCATAGGGTAAATGCTTCTTGCCCTCAACATGCATCGTACAAGGCAAAAATGTAGGCCTCTCAATAGATATATGCTCCCATGCCCACACCTATAGCAGAGGAGTCCAACTCAATCCTATCCTCCTAGCATGAACTACATCATGTAGCTCCCTATACACCTGCGCCAACAACGTGGGTGCCCATGCAAAGACAACATTCCACTCCACCATGTCACTAACAACATCCAACATGTTCTAGGTAAACAAAACCTCGAAAGTATCAGGAAGTGCGTAAGAATATATCATCATCATAATTGTGCACGAATGATTAGATATCTTATCATTAAGCCACAAATCCTCATAATCAATCTTCCCCACATCTATCTCCTCCCACTTATCACCAAATAAGTGCTCCAACATAGTTGTCTTAGAATTATCTGGTGCTACCCTAACTGGAACACCCTCAATCGGTAACCTATATATCCGGTATACGTCCTCCAAGGTGATCGTCATCTTGCCTGTAGGGAAGTAAAAAGTATTGTGGTCTGCATCCCACCGCTCACATAGTGCAGATATGTAAGCTCTATTTGCATGGATACTTTTACATTCCCACACCCCTCTCATCCATACTGCATCCAACCATGCCTCATCCACCTCATTCTTCATCAGATCATCAAAGTCCTTCTTCATCTTACGCACATGATGGCGAGGCTCAAGCATCTTCACCTGTTTAAATCACAAACAACAAAACATGAATTAGCCATCTATACAGTGATGCAATCCATTCAAAATTCAAAAATCACATAAATTTTACATACAAGTTAATCATATTAATTTGACATGCATTACGAGGCATCATCACATACAATGCAAGCCATATGACAAAATGCAAAAACAATCGCATATTTGGATACCCATTTTGCCACTTCATGGTGAAATTCCAAATAGATGCTAAAAATAGTACACATTTGACTTCCAACAGACAAAAATAAAATTCCCACACACCTACTATGGCACGAAATTCAAAACCAAGTCAACTTATCAGACATACAAAAACAAACTACATTTTTGAATACCCATTTGCCCATTTAGCGGTAAAAATATTGACAATATTCAGAAATAGTATGCCAATCAACACGGAGTTCAACCTCAATGTTACCATACACATACCAAAATAAAACAAACACAAATACATGCAATATCAAAATAATAGTCACATTTTTGAACACCCATTTTGCCACTTCATGGTGAAATTTCAAACAGATGTTGAAAATAGTACAAATTGGGCTCCCAACAGCTAAATTCAAATTTAACATTACCTACACCTTGGCACACAAATCAAACATAGGCCAAATGCAAACATTTACAAAAATAAATGACATTTTTGGATACCCATTTTGCCCTTCTATGGTGAAATTATCATCGGTTTTTAAAAATACTATCTCTAAGGTGGCAAATCTAACAGTCAAAATTTACTACCTTACACCCAAAAACAACACATTCAGAAAGCATGCCAAACAAAGGCAGAAAAAAATAACAGTCGCACAACTAGATACCCAATTCCTACTTTTACGGACAAAATACAATAACATTCCAAAAATAGTACCCCATTATTCCAAAAATGGACGGTCAAACCTAGAAATAAATCATGTTTTTGGGTACCCATTTGGCTTTTTTAACACTTTGGCACAAAAATAAGTCAAACCTAGAAATAAATCATGTTTTTGGGTACCCATTTAGCTTTTTTAACACTTTGTGTTCCCATTTCAATTAAAATTCACATTTTTTTAAAAATGAGACGAAAACCTCCCCCCCTCATATTCACATTTCTCTGGAAAAATAAAAGAAATTAAAAACAAAGAGAAAGAATGCTTACCGGTGGATCCTCGTGCCTGCTTCCAGTTGCATTGTGTCCTCTTGTCATCTTCTCCCTCAAAATTGTCAACCGCACTCTCCTCGCATCGTCAAATGCTCCTCCAAGTCACTTTCCAATCTCTCCCATCGTCAAAATGAACCAATTCCAATCAAATTTGGGTTTAAATAGGCTTCAAACCTGCATTCGCCCCTTGAGTGGCAAATTCAAATCCAATTCACCCCCTAGGTGGTGATTTAGGTCAAAATCGCCCCTAGGTGGTGAATTCAGCTAAAACCCTCCAAAATCAATCAAATTGCTCCCAAAACCCTAGGAAATCAGGCAAATTTCTTCTAAAACCCTAGGAACCCTCTCAAAATTTCCTCTATTTTAATTTTCAATCAATTTCATCATGCATTGGTATCTTATCAATCGTTGCATCATCAAATCACCATATTTCATTTACCTCATTACTGATTCCTTGTTTGAGGGGGTATTCATATCCAAATTCAGCTTTGCATGCAACCACACAATTAAAAATCCAAAAGTGCGAGTAGCACATTTCTCTACAATTTTTTTTGCTGAATATTATCTTACGAAATAATCTCAATCTCAACTAGACATGCGTTATATCACGAATGCATTTCGATGGAGAAATCAATCTAAGCATACAAGTACATCAAGTAAATAATGAATGATACATTTGATGTAATCCTAGCACAACATTTGGAAAAGGATTTCTCGACCACACTGATCTGGTCATGTTTGAATAATCCAAATGTCCCTTTAGCTCAAATGGTTTGACACTTGTCACCATGTTCTCATCAATCAATCAACAACAAATATTTAGATAGAATTTTGTCCTATTCATAATTTTGGACCACACTAATTTGGTCGTAAAAGCAAAGTAGTCAAAATTTGTCATTCTCAAGCAACTAGTATGACATTAAAAATGTCATACGAACTCAGCATAATCATAGCATTGCATTCGCAATCATCCATTTCCATTCACAAGCATTGTTTTTATTTCTTTCCTCTTCTTCTTCTTTCCTTCCTCTCTTCTTCCCCCTGGACATCCATTTAATGTGTATGGTAATGCTTCGAGTGACTACATACCTTTTATTGGATTCCATTCCCCTTATATCCCTTCTCCTACACAAACCCTTCAAATTTTTGTATCAAACTATGTTCCACACAGTATAGTACAAAAAGGGGTAAAATTTAGACACCCAAAAGTCACACATTGCTATATCTACATATCCATAAGTGATTCCAAATATCCCTATGCTATTATAGGCTATTGTAGGCTATTGTAGTCATGCGTAGTCAAACATAGTCATGCATAGTTAGGCGTAGTCATGCATAGTCATGTGTAGATTGGCGTAGTTCACCATAGCAGTGTGTAGACTTCTATATATACCACTTCATCAGCTTTCAGGTTCAAAACCCTAATAAGCCTTCAAAATCACATATCATACATTGGGATATCCTCAAATAGCCTATTTACATTCAATTGAGGCCCCCAAGGGGTATTAGTTGACAAAAGCAATTACCAAGTCAATTCTTAAAATCTAATTTAATGTTGACTTCACTTAAGTCTCCCTTTTAGGGAAAATTTTATTAATTAATATTTAATCCCTAATGAACACTAATTGCACCCTACCACATGTGTGTAAGTAGGATTAGTTAGGATATTTTCCTAATCAAATCCTAATTAGGCTTACGACTCCCTAATCCTAATTAAACCTAATCCTTCCTCACACATGTCTGAGGATAGGATATTTCCATGAAGAATGAGAGGTTTCCACCTTTCCTTCTTTAACTTAACTCTAGTTAGACTTCAATCTAGGGTTAATTTACTTAACTCCCCCCCTATACCTTGCATTTTTCTATAAATAGTGGGTCCTAAGCCCCTAATTAGCTCTCTCTCCATTAATGACATAAGTACAAAAAATCTATAAAATTCAACACTAAAGTCTGAATAGTCAAATTTTATAGCAAAAAAAAGCACAACAACAACCAAGGACCCTCCCTACCAGAGCATTTCAGTAGAATACAACTCACAATAGGATTCACCCCCCTCCCCATGAATATTGTTTTGATTTACCTCTTGTTAGTCAAAAAGTGACTAACTACAGAAAAACAGTTGATGCACCTTTTTGCATATTTTCCAAGAAGACCAAAGTGGCCCATATGCTAAAGATCAAAGAAAAAGCAAAACACCGCAAGGAGGAAAAAGTGTCACGATATCACGACATGTTGCATTTTCGTGGTCCAAAGCAAAGAGAAAGAGCAAGGAGGAAAAAGTGTCATGATATCATGACATGTTGCATTTTCACGGTTCAAAGCGAAGAGAAAGAGCAATGGGGAAAAAGTGTCATGATATGGTGACATGTTGCCTTTTCACGGCTAAGAGCAAAAAAAAGGAGCAAGAACGCAAAAGTGTCACAATATCATGACATGTATTTTCGTGGCTAAGAGCAACAAAAATGAGCAAGAAGGTAAAAGTGTCGTGATATCGCGACATGTTGTATTTTCGTGGCTAAGAGCAACAAAAGGGAGCAAGGGGGCAAAAGTGTCGCGATATCGTGACATGTTGCATTTTTGTGGCTAAGAGCAACAAAAAGGAGCAAGGAGGAAAAAGTGTCGCGATATCGCGACATGTTGTATTTTCGCGGCTAAAGAGAAGAGGAAGAGCAAGAAGGAAAAAGTGTCGCGATATCGTGACATGTTGTATTTTTACGAAAAAAGAGAAGAGAAAGAACAAGAAAAAGTGTCATGATATCGCGACATGTTGCATTTTCACGGACAAAAGAGAAGAGAAAGCATAAGGAGGCAAAAGTGTCATGATATCGCGACATGTTACATTTTCGTGGCTAAGAGCGACAAAAGGGAGCAAGGAGGCAAAAGTGTCGTGATATCGCGACATGTTGCATTTTCGCGACTAAGAGCAACAAAAGGGAGCAAGGAGGCAAAAGCGTCGTGATATCGTGACATGTTGCATTTTCGTGGCTAAGAGCAACAAAGGAGAACAAAGAGGCAAAAGTGTCATGATATCGTGACATGTTGCCTTTTCATGGGCAGAAGAGCAAAGCAAGAGATGAACGTCGTGATTTTGTGACATGTCTCATTTTCGCGATGGGAGGTAGCAAAAGAGCAAAGTAAGAGACGAATGTCACGATTTCGTGATGTCTCATTTTCACGGGTGGAAGCGACAGAAGAGCAAAGCAAGAGACGGACATTGTGATTTCACGACATGTCTCATTTTCACGGCGGGAGGCAGCAAAATAGCAAAGTAAGAGACGAATGTCGTGATTTCACGATATGTCTCATTTTCGCAGCTGGAAGTGGCAGAAGAGCAAAGCAATAGACGGACATCATTATTTCATGATATGTCTCATTTTCAAAGTGGGAGGCAGCAAAAGATCAAAGTAAGAGACGAATGTCACGATTTTGTGACATGTCTCATTTTCGCGACTGGAGGCGACAAAAGAGCAAAGCAAGGAAAGAATGTCGTGATTTCGTGACTTGCTAGCTATAAAGGAATAGAGTATATTTTTGGCAATTGGGGACATGCACTGACATCAGGTGTTGATTTCTAAAGAATGGTCTGTTGATTATAACCTGATAGGTCCGTTGGATGATTGCAGAATAACAGGCTCATCTAAAATTAGCCAGAAGGAAATCTATCCAATCTACGAGAAATCTATTGCATATTATTAGAAACTGCAGACAATTACTTGTAATTGATTAAAGAAATTAAATGTATGTAGTAGAAGATACTCTTTTTAGGGTATAAATAGGAGTGAGTCAACCATGAAAAGGGTCGGCTCTTGGATGTTTACAATCTTGATGTACATGTACTAGATTACAAGCAATAAAAGATTTCTTCTTCTGGCTTTTGAAACTTCTGTGTGCAAGTGTATGTATCTGGTGTTTTAACTTTTATTCACTCTAAGTTTTATAATGTATCTTTTCTAAAATATGGACTGTGCACGTATAAATCTTATTTCGAGAGTTGAATATTAAAAGATATTTATATGCTTTTAGATGAACATCTAAAAGTCACACTCAGGAATTCATGTTTTATATAAAGAAGATATAAAGAAAACTCTGAAAGTAGTAATCTGCATCATCAATGTTTGTTGTTGTCTAATCTGTATCATGAGAAAAGTTCTAGCTTAGGCTATATTTCCCTTATCTCTTGTTTCCCTTTTCTCTATAAAACTCAAAGGAAGTAGCCTTCTCTTGAGACTAGACAAATGATCTCAAGCAAGATCTGTCTATTCAATGTTGGCAAAGTCTAAGGCGCAACACTATTAACCGAAGGCAAATTTTGTTCCAATAGTTTTTGGCATGCCCAATGGGACCAACAATCCCACAATATTGTATAAGTTTTGGTGTTTTACCTTAAGAGTCTTTTTGTTTAAAAATCTCAAGAAAAACCACCTGACGACTTCATTGCAATTTAGACCATAAAAGAAAGACCTTGTCTAAAAACCTTCTGGTTATATAGCCATATGATAACCAGATCCTGAGCTATAAACTCTAAAGAACCTATCGAGTTATTTGAACTACATCTCGAAAGCCTAAAAGCACACCCTGTGCTAGCTACATGATCAAATCCGTCCGACACCATTAGCACCTCTTTAACACCCGCTATAGGAGCATATGCAAGCAATGCCATAGCGGTTGTAACTCCTTTAGCAATCATGGTAGCCGCCCCTGCCCCAGTGCATCTTGTGTGGAATCAAACTGGCCCTTTGAAATTGGGAACGCACCACCAAATTCCATAAGCTGCACTAAAAGCATTACCAAACTTTGACAAAATAAGCAAAATAGCAGATGAGAACTGTTTAGACGTATCATCGCTAGCATCTGTTTACAACATCACTTAGGAATATGTAATGGTCAGATTTTTGATTATATTTTTGAAAGGAAATATGCTCTATTGGTACAAAGTGCTTCCCGCTAGATCCATTACTTCTTGGGAAGTACTGGCCGGCCGTATGGTCGATGAATTTAATATACATGCGGATCCTTTCACATTGCTGAATCAATTCACTGTCATTGAGAGGCATCCATAAGAAGAAATACAAGATTTCAACATCAGATTTACCAGAACTCGTGATAGAGTATTGCAAGGCCTAAAGCCCATGGAAGCACAAGCTATATGCTATTATTTAAGGGCTTTTGATTCAGATCTCAGTATGATAATAAGGCAATCCTATGTAACCACTTTTCCTGGGATCTATCTAGAGGCAGCAAAGGGTGAAGCTGATATCATCACTACAAAAAGATATCCATCAAAGAGTCTATTGCCAATTTTACCAAAACTTTCCCAAGCATCAATTTCTAAACCGCCTGTACTCCCATCAACGCAGGCCCTCCCAGCTATAGCCGCACCTCCTACATTCCTTACATTACCAACTACACCCCTTGTATCAGCTCCCCCCAGTGATCAATACACGACCATAATTGATATAATGAAGACATTGTCAAATGAAATGGCATCCATGAAAAAGAGATATGCTGAAAGGAATTTTCTGCCAAGGAGGTTCCCTCAGGTAACGAGAGATGCAACACAATCAAGCAATAAAGGACAAGAGAGACCGAGCATGGTATATACAAATGAGATAGTGGATGTCAAGGATCCTCCCACTGATTCTAACTTTTGGTGTACTACATGTAACGATCCACATGGGAAAATTTCATGTATGATACACCAGCTAGGGAAAATGAAACCCAAGAACAGGCTAGGGAAAGGTTGAGATTCCCCTCGCTGACAAAAAGGCAAAGAACTGAAGCTGCCCAAGGATACAAAAATAAATATGAAACTTTTGCCAAAAAAAGAGAAAGAATAGTTGATTCACCTACATTCAGTATAGTAGAGGAAATGAAAAAGACTCCTAAGGCAAGTATGCATGATGCTCTTCAAATCCCAAGTCAAATCGATCTCCTACAGGAATCCCTAAGAACAATGAAAAATGGAGGTGGGACTGCATCATCTTCAAAAATGGTTCTAACAAACTTGACGTCTTCCATTGGTAAGAATAGGCCACCACCCTTTTATTTGTCCCTTCAAATGGAAGGATGGGTTGTCCACAATTGCATGATAGATTCAGGCGTTGCTACCACTGTGATACCCAAAGCAGTATGTGATATTATGGGAATGGAGTATACTAAGAGCAGCGCAGGAGTCCTACAGTTAGATGGTAATCCAGTAAAAACTGTAGGAGTGATAAAGGATATTTCCATACGGTTGCATAAAATACCTCAGATGACAGTCATACAAGAGGTAGTAGTCGTAGAATTGGAGCCCTATTTTGGTATGTGTCTATCCAGAGAGTTCACAACAAAGATAGGAGGATACTTATCCTTAAATTATTCTCATTTGGAGATACCTTTCAAAGGTAGAAGGGTCAAGATTTTTAATGAGAAACCATCGAGGTTTCATGTAGAAAAGATTGGTGAAACTGACCGTGTAAATATGATGACTGAAGAAACAATAGAAGAAGATCTAATGGAAGAAACATTAGAAGAGCTCCAAGATGAGGACGAGTTTTCTCTAAATAATTTTAATGCCATGATAGAAATATAAATAGGAAACTATTCTATTGAGAAACCAAAAAGAAAATTGATACCCTCCCTAGAAAAGGATGTTTCTATGAATCAATTGTGGAAGCTTTTCTTTTATGGGGCTAGGTGCAAGAATGGAGTTGGTGCCGAAATAGTTTTTATTTCTCCCACCGGAGAGGAAAAGGTTTTCTCTTACATGTTGACTTGGAGTTGCTCCAATAACCAGTAGAATATGAGGCCCTGTGCTTAGGTTTAAGAAAGGCTAAGAAATTGGGAATCAAACAGTTACTCATCTATGGAGATTCATAACTTATTGTGAATCAAGTCACCAAAAAATGTATAAGTAAACAACATTATTTGAAGGCTTACATAAACAAAGTGTGGGATCTCTTAGAGGCCTTTGAGGCCCTAAATATAAAGTTTATCCCTAGAGAACATAATACCCACGCAGATTTGTTAGCTATAGTGGGAGCTAATTTTTGTCCTGTAAGTAATGTTATTCGGAAGTCTAAAATTGTTAGACTTATATACAGGCCTTCAGTGCCTGATAAAAATATTTTCTGGCAAGTTTTTGAAAATGATGAACAAATACTGGATTTCTTAATCCATGAAATGAATTGCTCAGCCAACCGAGATCTATAGGATGAAGAGGAAGAAGATATTATTTAGTTAAAAAATAATCATATTCGTAAGGGTCTCATCACCCTTGAAAGCCTATTTGATAACAATGATAGAGCATTTGTCCAGAAAATCAAGGTCGATAAAAGAAGATACAAATATGTAGAGTTGGAGCCAGGAAAAATTATTAAGGTTGGAATCATTTGTACAGAAGAGGAAGTGAACCAGATCAGAGAATTGTGTAAAAAATTCCCTGACATCATAGCTTAGGTGTATAGTGATCTAAAAGTGTACAATAAAGATGTTATTAAACATACCATAGAATCAGAAGAAGGAGCTAAGCATTTTAGGAAAAAACAAAGACCAGTGAATCTGAAGATAGAATATTTTATGAAACAAGAATTGCTAAAACTCCTTCAAGCTAAAATAGTATACCCTGTTAAACACTCCACCTGGGTGGCAAACTTGGTGCCAGTCAGGAAGAAAAATGGAGATATCATATTGTGTGTAGATTTCAAAAATATGAATAGAGCATCACTCAAAGATCATTACCCGCTACCTCAGATTGACCAAATGCTACACACAGTTGCAGGAGTTATGCGGCTCTTACGGTTAGAAGAACAAAGAGAGCAATCATACAATCACAATCGAAGCATATGGCGGAATCTGAAGTATGGTTCAACAAAAAGACAACCGCCAAAAAATTTAGAGTGGGAGACTTGGTTTTGAAATGGAATGTAAAGAAAGATAAGCTAGGTAACCATGATAAATGCGATGCTTTCTGGGAGGGACCATTTGAAATTGTTTCAGAGAAACAGTTCAATGCTTTCGAGTTGAAAGATCAATATGGATTGGTTCTTCCCATTACGATGAATGCATTTCACCTAAAGTTATATTTCTGTTGAGAAAGCAGAAAAATAATTATATGTACAGTATAATATAAGTATATTCAGACAATATTTGTAAATATTACCATTTTTCGGCCTTAACAAAAAATTTCGATCATGACCAATTAGAAGTCGACATTTTTTTTGAATAGAGATACTAAGGTATAAAGGGAGTTTTGACGAGGTAATGTTCACGCTTAATCTAAGTGCATTTTCCTATGTTCTTTGTCTTTCTCTAAAATATTCTTTTTACAACTGCGTTGTTGACTCCGTTTCCCAATGGATGAAGGCCTCGTTCAAAATTTTTGCAAGCAAAAAATCCCCCGAAAGGCACCAAGAATGTTAGTCATAAGGTGACTAACTATAGAAAAATAGCTGATGCACATTTTTGCATATTTTCCAAGAAGACCAAAGTGGCCCATATGCTACAGATAAAAGAAAAAGCAAAACACCGCAAGGAGGAAAAAGTGTCGCGATATCGCGACATGTTGCATTTTTGCGGTCCAAAGCAAGAAGAAATATCAAGGAGGAAAAAGTGTTGTGATATCGCGACATGTTGCATTTTCACGGTTCAAAGAGAAGAGAAAGAGCAAGGGGGAAAAAGTGTCATGATATCGCGACATGTTGCATTTTCACGGTCCAAAGCAAAGAGAAAGAGCAAGGAGGAAAAAGTGTCGCGATATCGTGACATGTTGTATTTTCACGGCTAAGAGCAACAAAAAGGAGCAAGAAGGTAAAAGTGTCACGATATCGCGACATGTATTTTCATGGCTAAGAGCAACAAAAGGGAGCAAGGGGGCAAAAGTGTCGCGATATCGCGACATGTTGCATTTTCATGGCTAAGAGCAACAAAAAGGAGCAAGGAGGAAAAAGTGTCACGATATCGCGACATGTATTTTCATGGCTAAAGAGAAGAGGAAGAGCAAGAAGGAAAAAGTGTCGCGATATCGCGACATGTTGTATTTTCACAAAAAAAGAGAAGAGAAAGAACAAGAAAGAAAAAGTGTCGTGATATCGCGACATGTTGCATTTTCGCGGCCAAAAGAGAAGAGAAAGCACAAGGAGGCAAAAGTATCACGATATTGTGACATGTTGCATTTTCATGGCTAAGAGCGACAAAAGGGAGCAAGGAGGCAAAAGTGTCGTGATATCGCGACATGTTGCATTTTTGTGGCTAAAAGCAACAAAAGGGAGCAAGGAGGCAAAAGCGTCGCGATATCGCGACATGTTGCATTTTCGTGGCTAAGAGCAACAAAGGAGAACAAAGAGGCAGAAGTGTCATGATATCGTGACATGTTGCCTTTTCACGGGTAGAAGAGCAAAGCAAGAGACAGACGTCGTGATTTCGTGACATGTCTCATTTTCGTGGTGGGAGGCAGCAAAAGAGCAAAGTAAGAGACGAATGTTGCAATTTCGTGACATGTCTCATTTTCATGGCTGGAAGTGGCAGAAGAGCAAAGCAAGATACGAATGTCACGATTTCATGACATGTCTCATTTTTGTGGCAGGAGGCAGCAAAAGAGCAAAGTAAGAGATGAATGTCGCGATTTCACGATGTCTCATTTTCACGGCTGGAAGTGACAGAAGAGCAAAGCAAGAGACGAATGTCGCGATTTCATGACATGTCTCATTTTCATGGCGGGAGGCAGAAAAAGAGCAAACTAAGAGATGAATGTCATGATTTCATGACATGTCTCATTTTTGTGGCTGGATGTGGCAAAAGAGCAAAGCAAGGAAAGAATGTCGTGATTTCGTGACACATCGGCTGTAAAGGAATAGAGTATACTTTTGGCAACTGGGGACATGCACTGACATCAGGTGATGATTTCTAAAGAATGGTCTATTTATTATAACCTGGTAGGTCTGTTGGATGATTGTAGAATAACAGGCTCATCTAAAATTAGCCAGAAGGAAATCTATCCAATATGTGGGAAATTCGTTGTATATTATTGGAAACTGCAGACAATTACTTGTAATTGATTGAAGAAATTAAATGTACGTAGTAGAAGATACTCTTTTTAGGGTATAAATAGGAGTGAGTCAACCATGAAAAGGGTCGGCTCTTGGACGTTTACAAGCTTGATGTACATGTACTGGATTACAAGCAATAAAAGATTTCTTCTGGCTTTCGAAACTTCTGTGTGCAAGTGTATGTATCTGGTGTTTTAACTTTTATTCACTCTATGTTTTATAATGTATCTGTTCTGAAATATAGACTGTGCATGTATAAATCTTGTTTCTAGAGTTGAACATTAAAAGATATTTACATGCTTTTAGACGAACATCTAAAAGTCACACTCAGGAATTCATGTTTTCTATAAAGAAGATATAAAGAGCATCATCAATGTTTGTTTTTGTCTAATCTATACCATGAGAAAAGTTCTATCTTAGGCTATATTTCCCTTATATCTTGTTCCCATTTTCTCTAAAAAACTCAAAGGAAGCAGCCTTCTCTGGAGACTAGACAGATGATCTCAAGCAAGATCTGTCTATTCAATGTTGGCAAAGTCTAAGGCGCAACACTATTAATCGAAGGCAGATTTTGTTCCAAAACCTCCTGGATGGTGATTTTAGTCAAAAAAATCCAAATCACCTCAGATTTGGTAGGTAAGCTTCCATTTATTGTTATTAAGTGTTTAACATCATTTATTGCAACTTTCAATATGTTTTTATGTTGATCTAGTCTTCATAACCTAGGGGTCTAACCAGGACAAGTCCCCTAGCCAACTAACCCCCTTTTGTAGGTTCTTCACAGGTTAAAAGAAGAATAACACCATCAACCATAACTTGGTGGTGGATTGCAAACCCACCTACATTGAGGGATGATAGAAGGCGATATCAAGATTGTTGTGAAGTTTATTGGAAAAGACATTATGAAAGTGAAATTTGTACCTATTTTAACCTATTTCATCTAATGAAATACAACTTTCTTGTTCAGCATACTTTGTGTTTATGTTGTTGGATCAAATACCACTTTCCACCTATTTCAAAAATGAATAATGATGAGCACCAGAAATGCTCATATTTTGTACACATTTTCTTGATCATTATGCAGTTGTATAATAAGGATTGCATACTTTTATAAATGATTATATAGATATTTGATGAAATTATGCGTGTTATCTAATTTATGTATTTTTAGTGTGTTTTGTGGAATTGCAGTTGGTTTAGTTAGATTTGGATCAATTGAGGTCTTTTTTGATGGACCTGGCACTTTGTTTCTTTGGGAGTCAATGCAGAGAACATAGGCGCCTTCCTCTTCCAGGAAGGCACCAAGAGAACGTAGGCGCCTTCCTCTTCCAGGAAGGCACCAAAAGTAAGTAGGCACCTTCCTCTTCCATGAAGATGCCAAGGAAAGAAAAGTGCCTTCCTCCTCCAAGAAGGCGCCAAAGGGAAGGAAGCACCTTCCTCTAATAAGGAAGGCATCGACGGGAAGGCACCACGATAGGCAAAGCGCCTTCCTCCCATAAGGAAGGCACCACTAGAAGATGTGCCTTCCTCACAGAAGGCGAGTGCCTTCCTCCCATAAGGAAGGCACCACTAGAAGATGTGCCTTCCTCATAGAAGGTGAGTGCCTTCCTCCCATAAGGAAGGCACCACTAGAAGGCAAGCACCTTCCTCCCACAAGAAGGTGCCGATAGAAGGTAAGCACCTTCCTATTCCAAGAAGGTGCCATGGCAGTAAGATACCTTCCATATAGGGAAGGTGCCCGATATACTTAGGCACCTTCCTCATAGGGAAGGCACCTCTGTTCTTCGCCCGTTGACCAGATTTCCAACTCTACGTCATGTAGAGCTAAATTGGAGATCACACCAACATATGAAAGTGTCTTACCAATGCCAGGTGAAGCATGAACCAATAAGAAAACATGCCACCGTTAGAACCAAATGCCAGTTTTAAGTAGACAATGATTGCATTCACTAGATTATCTTAATTTAGTCTAGGATGAATTGACTGTTGTAACCTCTTTGTAATAGAAGTTCTGTGGGTGTGTTATATAAACACACGTAGACCGTTCTAAGAGATATATATTGATATAGATTCATATAGAGATACAGATACAGATAGATATTGTAACACTTTGATAAATATATTATAGTTATAAGAGTTCTAAGCACGTGTTTAGCTAGGAGGAAGCTACTGGAGTCTGGGCCCACTCCAAGCCAGTATTTCTTCCTCACATTTCTTCTATTTTCTAGATTAGTTTATTGCTTTTATAAGGTTGTTTACCACATTGCTATTTCTAGTATTTGTAGTAGATTCATTTTTAGGAATGTGTGAATGTTTCATTTCCGTAGATTTAATTATTTTCTTCTTATGTAAATTATTGAGGAGTGCATGAATGATTGACAATAATTTTGAAAACACCCCCCAATAGTAGGATTAGCAGATTCATCTCAAGTGGTATTGTAAGCAATCTTATTCAGACCCTTCGCAAGTTTACGAAGCTCCCTAGGTTGATAATTAAATGCACAAGCATGTGACAAAAGTAGGAAAAAGTTAACCTTGTTTGGCCCGCAACATTTTGGCACCATTTTTGGGGAAGCATCTCAACTAGATTATTTACAATACCCTGAAACCTTCCATATGACCTTGTATGAGTTATTCAAGAAGAAGAGGACCGGACGATCGGTTTATAAGAACCAATCCATCAGAACCAGAGTCAGTCGAGCATTCTAAATTTGAATTAGACTCGCTCGACCCACCAGCAATCCATTGGAGTGAGGAACCACACTTTGTGCAAAGTGCCTCCTCATCCCATCAACATGGGGAAGAACGAATCATCATAAATCCCCTATTTAATAGGACTCCCTTAGAGGAAGCCCTGTTGTGGAAGGCTGTAGAAGATTGAACGATCTCACCAGAAAACCTTAGAGCTTTGACTTAGAAAGTCTTGAACAATCATAAGGCCATAAGCACTGCATTAGAAACCACATTTCCTAAAAAAAATAGTTGATAACGATGAAGTCTCATATGGATTTAGTTTCCTAATAAAGGAAGGAGTAGGAGATGCCAAAATGAAAAACAAATCCCCTGCTCACCTTCTGTCCTTTAGAGGATACCCGACTGAGGACCTTGACCTATTTTTATTTAAGTTTGATGTCTTATGTAGGTCTGTGGACTACAAATCCAATACACAAAAGCTAAAACTCTTTCCTTCTACATTAGATTATGCAGCTCTATGATGGTTCATCGGTCCAGGAGACAAACACATTGCCATGTGGGACCAGATGAAGAGGCTCTTTTTAGAGCAATACCAAGATTTTGGGAGAGTAAGAGACTATAGGGAGGAGTTCCTGAGCATGAAACAGAAAGAATATGAGTCTCTTGAGGAGTAATGGGAGAGATTCAACTTTAATCTTCAATGATCTACTCACATGAGACTACCTGATAAGTCCCTCAAAAGAATCTTCTTGAGGGGACTTACCAATGAATCACTAGAGGCTCTTAACATGATCTTTGAAGGTGATGTCTACCAGCATGCTATGGAAGACATCCAACAACTATGCTGGAACTACTCAAGAAGGTGAGGCAAGGCCACCTCCAAAACCATGAAAGGAACTGCTTCAGTCACAAAGGCAAAAATAGGTAACATGCTGGAGGATTTAAAGAGTGAAGAGAATATGTTGCTGTTAGAGAAAAAGAAGCAAGAGAATGATGAAGCATTAGCTTATTTTTATCCAAAATGTAGAGGGAGGCATGCAAAGAATGCATGCCCGAAGAACAAATCAGAGTATGCATAGTTTGTAGGCTGAATCATAAAACTTGATTATGCCCACGACTACCCAGTAATCAGGAGGATGTTGAAAGCATGGATGCCTATTTCATAGGCAATTGAAAGAGTTGGCCACAACCCCCTATCGGTAATATGCCAACCAGAATGTTGCCATATGGGGGAGGTCCATACATGCACCAAGGACAGCCTCAACAACCTAACATGGGGTGGTGGGGGCAACCACCCTGGTCTAATGCACCCTCACCAGCATTCTCGAACCAGTAGCCATGGATGCCATATCCATATCCTAGGCAGCAATGGAGAGGCCACACTACGTGGAATCAGGCTCCACATAACGTAGCACCTACTCACCCCCAACAAAATTTATTGGTATTTCCAGTAGTGAGACCTATGCAGCTACCCACACAACCGATAGAAAATCTGAATAACAGAGTGAACCAACCAGCATACAATGTGGAGGGTGAGATGTACCCTATGTACAATATTCAGCTTAGGTCAGGTAGGTAGCTAGGAGTAGGAACACCTCCACTGGTAGAAGATGAGGAAGAGGTAGAAGAAACACCTTTGGTAGAGGGGAAGAAACACTTGAGAGAGCGAAGAATCCATTTCCTAACCGGCTACAAGAATAGAGAAAAGTAACGCAGCCAAAATTCGACATCTTGTCAAGCTTGAAGAACCTCACAGTGACAATTCCATTATTTCAAGCAAGCCGAGATGTTCCAATATATACCAAGGCAATCAGAGAGATGTGTCTGAGGAAGCCAAGATGAAGAGAAATATAGACTATCAACATCGTGGGTAAACTGGAATATTTTATGATGGGCAGAACATGCCATCCAAAGTATGTAGACCCAGGCAGCCCGGTGCTGACTGTAAAAATCAAGGGACATTCCCTATCCAATACGTTGGTTGATCTCGGAGCAGCCATCAATGTAATGCCTTAGGATACCATGCAAAGGCTACAACTCATGAACCTAAAACCCACCATGACAGTGCTATAGCTAGCTGATTGATCGATCGTATTGCTAGAAGGGATGTTGGAAGATGTGATAGTAATGGTCAGCGCATGGGAATACCTAGCCAACTTTTTAGTTTTGTAATCCAAAACTAGGCTGGGTGGTTATCCGCTCATCTTGGGGAGGCCATGGTTGGCAATAACTGACGCTTACATCAGCTGTCAGGATGGGCTGATGACCATATCTGATGGGTAAAACATTAAAATGTTGACCATTTTACCCCCAGCACAGTCTGTCGACTCAGTAGGAGAACCCATGATCATCGAGCATGGAAATCCGAAGCTGTCCATAATCTATCCGATGATGACATTGGAGGAGTTGACAGAAGAAGACAAAGATGGTGCTATTGTGGAGTTTCTCCATGGAGAGCCCTCCATATCCACACCTGGATCACCATTTACTGGTGCCCAAGATCACCACATTCGAAAGATACACATTGGGCCAGGAAGAAAATTAAATGTTAGCAATAGGTTGATGCCCACACAATTGACAAAATTAGAAGAGCTCCTGGTAAGGCACCAACAAGCATTTGCATGGAAATACTCAGATATGCAGGGCATCAGCACATAGATATGTACCCATCGAATTTATCTAGATGACCAGGAAACTCCAAGCCGACAGCCGCAGAGAAGAATGAACCCGACAATGAAAGACATTTTCAAGGAAGAACTGCACAAACTCTTGGCTGTCGGATTCATATATCCAATTTTTGACAGTGAGTGGGTATCACTGTTAGTGGTGGTCCTTAAAAATAATGGGAAGTGACAAATCTATGGACTATAGAGCATTGAAAAAAGCAACCAAGAAAGACCACTTCCCACTCCCGTTCATTGATTAGGTCTTGGACACACTCTCAAGGAGGAAGTACTTCTTTCTGGATGGATTTAGTGGATACAACCAGATCCAAATAGGAGAAGAAGATCAATATAATACAATGTTCACCTACCCATGGGGAATGTTTGCCTATAGGGTATTGCCTTTAGGACTGTGCAATGCACCTACCACCTTTCAAAGGGTAGTGCTTAGCATATTCTCAGACATGATGGGAGACGGGGTCGAGGTATACATGGATGACTTCACCGTCTATGGAGAAACCTTCGAGGAGGCAATGAAAAATTTGGAAAGAGTGCTCGACAGAAGCAAGAAAAATAATTTGTCCCTAAGTAACGAAAAATGCTTTATGATGATGCAAGAAGGCATCGTACTGGGACACCACCTTTCTACAGAAGGAATAAAAGTTGATAAAAGGAAGATTGAGGTCATCAGGGACCTACCCAACCCCATAATGTAGAAAGAGGTAAGGAGTTTTCTTGGATCATTCAGGTACTATCGATGATTTATCACCGAATTTAGCAAAATTTCCAAACCACTACACACTCTATTATCTAAGGATGTGGAGTTCAATTGGATGGAAGACTGGGAAGAAATGTTCCAATTGCTTAAGGAGAAACTGATATCTGCACCAGTATTAAGAGGACCAAATTGGGCCATACCATTCCATATCTATTGTGATGCATCCAATGATGTGATTGGAGCAGTCCTTAGACAAAAATATGGTGAAGAATTTTATGCCATTTATTATGTTAGTAAAAACTTGGCAGGCGCAGAGCTCAACTACACAATGACAAAGAAGGATTTCCTCATAGTTGTCCATGCTATAAACAAATTCTGCCACTATATCATCGGATATAAGGTATTTTTACACATGGACCATGCGGCTATCAGATACCTAATGAGCAAGCTGGCCATTGGTGGAAGAATTATCAAATCGCTATTGCTACTGCAGGAATTTGACATCACCATAGTCAAAAAACCAGGTAAGGATAACGTCGTGGTGGATTTTCTATCCAGATTGACACTAGAAGACCATCAAGCAGTGGAAGACTAGTTTTTGGATGAACATTTCTTCACTATTAGTGAGCAAACCCCATGGTATGCAGATATAACCAATTACTTGGCCACCAGAAGGACCTCACCTACTCTCTCTTACCGAGAAAAGTATGCGGTCATAGAGAAAAGTGCATCATTCCTATGGATGGATGGCCTCCTATTTAAAATAGGACATGACCAAATTATAAGAAGATGCATAGCAGAACAGGAGTTCTCAGAAGTACTCAAAGCATGTCACGACGAACCATGCAGAGGACACTTTGTAGGGAAATGAACTGCCTACAAAATCCTACATGCTGGGTACTTTTGGCCCACTCTATTTAAGGATACAGCTACGTATGCCAACAAGTGTGACGAATGCCAAATGATGGGCAGACCAACCCATAGAGATGAAATGCCCCTCCAGCCTTAGGTACACCTGGAACCTTTCAATAAGTGGGGCATGGACTTCGTGGGACCATTTAATCCACCTTTGATGTGGAGGAGGTTTATTTTGGTCTGTATGGATTATGTTACCAAATGGGTTGAAGTATAGGAATTTAGGGATTCAAAGGAAAGAACGGTCACCTATTTCTTATTTGCCCATATTTTTACATGATTTGGGGTCCCTAGGGAGATAACAACAGACTAAGGGCCTCAATTTACCTCCAAGTTGATCAAGGAGCTGATGGAGCAATACAGAGTTTGACACAATAAAACTAGACCCTACCATTCGAAGGCAAACAGGCAAGTGGAAGTGACAAATAGAGAAATAGAGAACATCCTAAAAAATACCATGTAGCAACACAGGAAATATTGTGCTACATGGTTGTTGGAGGCAATCTGGGCATATAACACCACGTGGAAATCCACCACAGGTTTTACACCTTTCCAACTGGTCTATGGGAAAAATGCGATGATGCCCATCGAATTTGAAATTAAGACGCTAAGAATGGCTTCAGAATTGAACTTGAGATTGGATGAAGCTCAAAAACAAAGGGTTCAACAGCTAGATCAGCTGGATGAAATCTGATTAGATGCTTTGTAGAGAATGGAAATTATATAGAAGCAAAGAAAGTGGTGGCATGATAGCCACATTAAGCTGAAGCAGTTCCAAGAATGGGAATGGGTACTATTGTATGATTCTCGGTTCTAGGAGAGGAAAGGCAAATTAATGCAAAGATGGATGGGGCCGTATGAGGTGGTAGAGCTCATCAAGAATGGGGCAGTGTGCGTTAAGACAATTGATGGTAGCAACACCATGTTCACAGTCAATGGCCACCAACTACGCCCCTATAACATGTCCGAAACATTACAGGTAGAATCTAGACTAGGCATGGGGGAGACCCCATCTTGTTAGATCTGAACCGAACTCTCATAGGTGAAATGGTGAGAATGGAAGTGCTCACCCAAAATTAGTTAATGTAGTTTTTTTTCACATTGTGTTTTTGCAGGGACGACACCCATATGCAAGCTACAGGCATCCTAATCCAGGGCCTAACTGGTACGGAATGCATCTAAGTACCTTTATTTTACATTCTTTTTTGGTTGCATTTTGTAGGTGGAGGACCTGACAACACGAGGAATAGGTATCTAGGGAAACCATACCTAATTTGACTCAGCATTTCGACATCGGCTCGTAGGTAGAAGCTGAGGTAGCATGAAGCAAAACTGGGAAGGCTTGATCACCCTTTCCCAATGAATCACAACATGATTATCGAGAATAAGGTGCCTTCCTTATAAATAAGGCACCCAGCCAGAAGAATGCACCTTCCACATCCAGAAGGCACCTCGCCAGAAGAAGGTGCCTTCCTTATAAAGAAATCACCCTGTAAGAATAAAATGCCTTCCATAGCTAGAATGCACCTCGCAAGAATAATACGCCTTCCACATCCAGAAGGTGCCCCACCAGAAGAAGGTGCCTTCCACATCTAGAATGTGCCCAGCCAAAATAAGGCGCCTTCCACATCTAGAAGGCACCCCACCAGAAGAAGGCACCTTCCTTATAAATAAGGCACCCCACCAAGGGAAGGCACCTTCCTTATAAAGAAGGTGCCCAACCCAGTAAGAGTTCAATATATATATATATATATATATATATATATATATATATATATAGGCACCTTCCGTAGGTGGAAGGCACCATAAAAAAAAAAAAAAAAGCCAAGGCGCCTTCCACATCAGGAAGGTGCATCCAGCCAGAGGTGCCTTCCACATCGAGAAGGTGCATACAAACCGAGGTGCCTTCCACATTGGGAAGGTGCATGTAGACCAAGGTGCCTTCCACATCGGGAAGGCACATGTAGACCGAGGCGCCTTCCACATTAGAAATGCACACCCAATCAGGAGCACCTTTTGTAGCAGAAAGGTGCCATCATCAAGAAGGCACCTTCCACCACCAGATGGCACATCCAATCAGAGGTGCCTTCCACCACCGAAAGGCACATCCATTCAGAGAGCACTGACAACATTGGGAAGGTGCCACATCAACACCTTCCACATGGGTAAGGTACCAAATAATGCCTTCTACATACAACCAGCACTCACACCTCCCAGACGCCTCGAGCGAAATGAAGCATCACATGAATGAGCAACACCAGATGACCATACCCCTCCCTCGTGTCACAAATCAATGAATCAGTGGCCTTCAAGATGCCTAAAACACCGAATCAGGTATGCGCATGTTAATTCAAAATTTTATATAATTATTTATAAAATATGTAGTATCGAAAAAGATACCGTCGTCATAAATATCATATCCCCCCATAGCCGAAATCGCATGCCAATGATATGGTGCCTTCCATAACTGCTAGGGTTAGGCACCTTCCCTATAAGAAGGCACATTCCTAAGGAAGGAAGGACAAAAAAAATAGCAATAGTAAGGGAAGGCGCCATGGGAGGAAGGTCTAAGAATCATGTAATGAAGAAGAATGAACCGGGTGATACGAACGAAATTAGAGGGGCGGTGAAGATAGTTCGAGGCCGAGGGATGGCTTGAATACTATACCCTGGTCAGTCAGGGCCAGGACATGGAAGCAACCAATGAGTTCACTACCTCCTTGAGGGGTGATGTGGCCCAAGTACGAGGGGTAGAAATTCCAGTCACCCCTAAGTTCATCTCACAGGCAACTAGATTGCCCCTCATAGGGGAATGTGTATACAAAGGTGGACTATTGAAGCCATACATCGAGGTGCTACTACCAGGAGAGAATGTGCAGATATAAAATGAGGGGTTACCCAAAAACAACCTCCCCATGAATCTATGAAATATATTCAAGCAGGTTGCTCGATTCTTCACATGCACCAGGAAATGTACCCATCTGCACGCTAATCATGTGTAGTTTCTCAATCATCTGGTGCATGGAAGGAAGTTGAACATGCCCTTCTACTTGGTGAATTCTTTGAAGGACGAAGCGGCTTGGTACCAGAAGGGGGCATCGTCTTCCTTAGCCCACCATGGTATGATATCAGCACTGGCCCACCATGCAAAAGCACAGAGGCAGAACCCCGACATAGAGGGATATGGTGGCCAAGAAATGCGACACGATGCTATTGCCAAAGTAGGGCAAGATGAGAGATGCCCTGTAGAGGAAATAGTGAGTATCGGGAAATTGGCATTGCCCTATTACATAGAGGAAAGAGGGTAGTCACCAGTGCCTGAGAAAATGAAGGAAAGAGGGCATTCCCTAGTGCTCGAGCATGAGGAAGAAGGAGCACCACTTGTTAGCGAAAAGGATGAGTTTTGGCCAACAGAACCAGTCCCCAGGAGGAAATGTCTGTGGTGACTCCTCTCGACAGAGGAAGCATAGAGTGACCCAAAAGTAGACGTTGTAGCCCAAACCCTCTAGGAATTGATGACCTGGAGCCCACAAGATGTAGGGACTTTTAGGAATAATGACCATGTTGATGCGACCTTGGAGGAGGTGCTCGAATGGCAAACTAATTGCTGGATGACCTAGCAAATTCTAGAGGACTACTAGAACAAGCATGCAGGGGATTTGAAGGAATGAGACAGACAAATCACCCAGCTCGAACAATTGGTTTGACAGTTGTAGGAGGAGAACCAGCTTCTTCAAGATAGGGGAATGGAAATAAGGGATGCGTACACTCAAACTGATTGGGCGAAAGACGTCTCGATGAATTCTCCCACATCTGTCAAATGAGTATTCTCTTTAGGGGAAATTCGATCAGACGCCCGACAGAGCAGCCCAGAGGTAGGGGTGAATTCCTCTATTTTTGGGAGTGAAAGGGAGAAAAGTCCCACAATGCCCCCTATCATCATCCTGAGTGATATAGAGTAGGATGAGGACCTTCAGTAGAGACAACACTGGCTAGACCACTACTAGTAGCGGCCAAAACAAAAAAATGACAGTCAACAGCTGTGCCCTCAGTTCCACGTAGGAAAAGGTGAGCCACACCTTCAGATGCCAGCACGTAGAAGAGACAGAATCAGGCCATAGGTGCAGCCGAATCCTCCAAGAAATGGCAATGATGAAGGGTCAATAGGGCTATCTATAGTTTTGATGCCACGAGGACGTGGCATATGTTAGGCGTGGGGGGATGATGAGCACCATAAATGCTCATATTTTGTACACATTTTCTTGATCATTATGCGGATGTATAATAAGGATTGCATACTTTTATAAATGATTATATATATATTTGATGAAATTATGCGTGTTATCTAATTTGTGTGTTTTCAGTGTGTTTTGTGGAATTACAGTTGGTTTAGTTATATTTGGATCAGTCGAGGTCTTTTTTGATGGACCTGGCACTTTGTTTCTTTAGGAGTCAATGCAGAGAACATAGGTGCCTTACTCTTCTAGGAAGGCACCAAGAGAAAGTAGGTGCCTTCCTCTTCCAGGAATGCACCAAGATAACATAGGTGCCTTCCTCTTCTAGGAAGGCACCAAAAGTAAGTAGGCGCCTTCCTCTTCCAGGAAGGCACCAAGGAAAGAAAAGCGCCTTCCTCCTCCAAGAAGGTTCCAAAGGGAAGGAAGTGCCTTCCTATCATAAGGAAGGTGTCGACGGGAAGGTGCCACGATAGGCAAAGCACATTCCTCCCATAAGGAAGGCACCACTAGAATACTCACCTTCCTCACAGAAGGCGAGCACCTTCCTCCCATTAGGAAGGAACCACTAGAAGATGTGCCTTCCTCATAGAAGGCGAGTGCCTTCCTCCCATAAGGAAGGCACCACTAGAAGGCAAGTGTCTTCCTCCCATAGGAAGGCAATGACAGAAGGTAAGTGCCTTCCTCTTCTAGGAAGGCACCACGTTAGTAAGATACCTTTCGTATAGGGAAGGCACCCAATATACTTAGGCGCCTTCCTCATAGGGAAGGCACCTTTGTTCTTCGCCCGTTGACCAAATTTGCATGATGTGGACAGCAGCGGCTGGTGCAGTTCCAACTCTACATCATGTAGAGCTAAATTGGATATCGCACCAACATATGAAAGTGTCTTACCAATTCCAGGTGAAGCATGAACCAATCAGCGAACACGCCACCATTAGAACCAAATGCCAATTTTAAGCAGATGACGATTGCATTCACCAGACTGTCTTAATTTAGTCTGGGATGAATCAACTATTGTAACCTCTTTGTAACAAAAGTTCTATGGGTGTGTTATATAAACACACGTAGACCATTCTGAGAGATATATATTGATATAGATTCATATAGAGATATAGATACAGATAGAGATTGTAACACTTTGATAAATATATTATAGTTCTAAGAGTTCTAAGCGCGTGTTCAGCTGGGAGGAAGCTGCTGGAGCCTAGGCCCACTCCAAGCCAGTATTTCTTCCCCACTGTTTTCTAGATTAGTTTATTGCTTTTGTAAGGTTGTTTACCACATTACTATTTCCAGTATTTGCAGTAGATTCATTTTCAAGAATGTGTGAATGTTTCATTTTCGTAGATTTAATTATTTTCTTCTTACGTAAATTATTGAGGAGTGCATGAATGATTGACAACCATTTTGAAAACACCCCCCAATAGTAGGATTAGCAGATTCATCTCAAGTGGTATTGTAAGCAATCTTATTTAGACCCTTCGCAAGTTTACGAATCTCCCTGGGTTGATAATTAAATGCACGGGCATGTGACAAAAGTAGGAAAAAGTTAACCTTGTTTGGCCCGCAACAAATAACACTATTGCAGTAGATGAGCATCAAGAAACTAGAGCAATTGATAATTTTGATGTAGATGGTATGATGGCATAATATTCTACCTCAAAAAATTATCATTTCTAGGAGACATGTCCCAAAATAAAATAAGGTCTATAAAGTAATTGGCTCAAAGGTATTACATTCAGGATGGTAGACTGTATTGGAGGCATCCAAATGGAGTTTTGCTTCTCTATTTTTTGAGAAAGAAGTGCCTTAAGTATTGGAAGAATATCATTCTAGTTTTTGTGGAGGCCACTTTGCTCCAAATGCCACTGCTCATAGAATCATGAGAGTTGGTTATTATTGACCCTCATTGTTTAAGGATTTCTACCTTTTTATTAGAAGTCATAACTATTAAATTTTTGCAAGGAAGAATTTTCCAGCCATGCCCTTGAAGCCAGTAATTGTTGAAGTTCCTTTTGCTCAATGGGGAATAGATCTCATAGGTGATATTAACCCCAGTTATTTTTGAGGTCGTAGGTGGATTATCACAAAAAAAAACTATTTTACCAAGTGGGTAGAAGCAACACCTCTCAAGAAATATACTACAGGTGTGGTCATCAAGTTTTTGGAAGAGCAAATATTGACAATATTTGGGGTCCCTAAGAAGTTAGTTACAAAAAATGGTAACTACTTCACTTCTTTTGAAATGATTAGATTTTGTGCTAGGTACAACATAGATCTTTATCATTCTACAAACTACTATCCTCAAGGGAATGGATTAGTATAATCCTCAAACAAGAATTTGATCACAAGAATTAGAAGAGCATTAGGTAAGAATAATAGAAGTTGGGACAATGAACTGAAATTTGCTCTATGGGCTGATAGAATATTTGTCAAAAGAAGCACACAAAAGTCTCCTTATGATCTAGTTTATGGTGAGAATTCTCTATTGCCTCCTTATATAGAAATTCATGCTTTGTCTTTGCTTCTACAGGATCATGAAAGTCCAAATGTATTGCAGAGAAGACTTGATAAAATTGTGAAGTTGCAGGAAGATAAAAAATATGCACTAATGAAGATAACTTAGCAGGCTCATAAAACACCATAGTTTTTCAATAAGAAGGCCAGAGGAAAACCTTTTTAGGAAGGTGATATAGTGTTGTATTGGGATTCTAAGAATGACAAGCATGGGGAAAAAAATAAGTGGGAACCAAAATGGCTTGATCCCTATCAAATCCTTCAAATGGTAGGCCAACAACATACTTACAAGTTGCAAACTCTGGATGGCAAGGAATTTTTAATTCCTATCAATGGCCAACATTTGAAATTATATCATGTTGTATAAAGGGCTTGAGAATCCATAGAAAATAAATAAATAAATAAAATAAAAAATAAACAAAGTGTTTCAGCGCCATAAAAGGTTTAAAATGATTGTGGCATGGTGGTTATAGGTGCGGACTGTGCGAAGATCTGTGTGGCGGCTTCTGGGGTGAACAGTGTAGAATACTATGGCGGCCATAAAATCTGGACAACCTGCCCATATTCATGGCGGCTACCGATTCCACCATGTAAATATATAAAAAAAATGTTTTAGTCCTTAGGTGATTAAGCAGTCCTTTTTTGTGACTAAGGTGTTCCATTGTAGGTGATTAAGGTGTTTTATATAGGTGATTAGGCAAGTTTTATCTTCTTTTTTTCTACTAGAGATTCTAGAGTTCTCAGGTGATTCATTGCCCAACAATTTTTTTCATCACATGTTCCAGTCGGAGCCTATGTTGGATCCTCAAAAATCCAACTTATTTTACCCCCAGTTTTTCAAAAATTTTGGTGTCTTATGAGTCCCCTACTTTTTTCCCTAGTCTATCTCTATTCAATTTTTTTGAGTCCTTGGGTATTTTCCCATCTCTCCTCATATTTCTAAAAGCATCCTTAAGAATTTCTATTTTGCCAAAGTGAGGTCATCATTTTGGCCAATGGTTTTATATACTATATTATATAATATATCCTTATATATTTATATATATAATATATATTTTTCAGTTAAAAAAAAATTGGCCAACACTTTCCACCCATCGGTCGATCCTTGTTGGTCATCGACTGATGCTCGTCAGTTGACCCAAAAAAAACAATTCAGCCAATGCCCCGTTGGCCGACCTTTTTTTGGCCGACACCCCGTTAGCTGATCGTGAGTCGACCGACCATAAGAGGGGGTAACCTGATGACCCCCCCTCAATATATATATATATATATATATTTGACCAACCCTCACCGATCGACCCTTGTCAACCGTCGATCGACCAAAAAAAAACCTTTAATGAAAATTAAATTTTGGCCGATGGCCATTGGCCATAGGCCGATTTTAAAAAAAATATTTTTAGGTTTATTTTTTTAGTTTTCTGTGCTTTTAAATAAATTAATAAAATAATAACATTATTATTATTATTTTTTATAATAATAGTTTATTATTATTAAAAATTTTGATTATAAAAAATAATTTTCACTAAAGTTAAAACCTTATAAAAGTGGAAAAATAAATAATTAATAACCAACTTCATTTTTACGGCCAAGTTTTAGTAGCCAAAAGTTAATTTTTTGAAGCCATTTTTGGATCGTTTTCAATACAAATAGAGAAATTTTTTATCAGTGGAGACCACTATTAGGCCATGAATGAGAACCATTTAATGCAAGCAAAATGGTAGGTAATTTTGGAGGTAGTTACAATTTTATGGGCCATCATATGGTTTTTAGTAACAGTTGTAGTTATGAGCCATTAATAAAGCGGTTGCAATTTTTGCAATTATGGGCCATCATCAAACTTTGAACGAGAACCAAATTTTAGGTTATATAAGAGAGAAGCTACAATAGCTTTCATGATCAAGTTTTATGCAATGATTTTGCAAGAGGTATACCATAGTATTTGTCATTAGCAGTTGTAATTTTTTTGTGTCTTGTTTAGTCATCCCGTTTTCTTCCCTATCACTATGTAGGTGTTTTCTAATGAGGCACCCAGTTCACTGTGATCATTTCCAATGGTTGAGGTTGTAAGCTAGGAGGCTCTTTGTTACATAATTTGAATAAAGAGTTGTAATTATCTGTTACATCATTTGAATGGAGGACTTGTTTTTACTTGCTTAGTGATATTTGGTTACACTGACCAGACTCCATTGTAATGATCTATTGATCAATATTATCCTACTTTCTCATTTTTATATTTTTGTGTGCAGTTTTGCTTGTCCCATTTATATCTTACATTATTTGAATTTATAAGTGGCATCTTCTTTTGTTGGCATGTTTAATCATCTTTGTTACATTATTTGAATGGATGTGATTGGCTCAGTTTTATCTACTTCTTCCTTATTTCTTCATCATCATTTAAATATGGCTATAATTACCCAATGGATAAGACAACAATCTGCTGCTTGAAGCATTAGTTGGGAGTTACTCCAAAATCTTGGTCATTTTTAATATTGTAGCTTTATTTTGTTTTTGTTAATCTGGATGAGCATAAGCATATGAGAAGTATTATAGGCTCACCTCCAAGGTATCCTTACCTTACTTGGTCTATCTAGAGTCTTTGTGATAATATTTTCCTGAGTTAAAGAGGTGGATCCACCAAAGTCCATAGTGTTGTTTGTGAACCAGTGATTTTCTTATGGTGTGAAAACCTAATTTTTTAAGAACATAAAAAATCACCATAAAAAAGCCCTACAAAACCTAAATCAAGTCATCTTGGTCAAGTGACTCATCGCTTTTATCACTTTCCATATCCTCATCGACTCATTGCTTGAGGGGGTAGTCATACATCATATAATTCATAATCAAATTCAATAATCAAACACTCAATCATCACTAAATGTGTTCATTAAAGAATCATTTCCAAATATAATTATGCACCCTCCTTTTTTGGGGTAAATAACAAAGCAAAAAAACAAATTCAAACAAACTGAGAAGCTACGCTACTTGATTGACATTCCCTAAGGCTAAGGATTAGACTTAAGCTTATCTCCTAATTACCACTAAGGCTAAGGATTAGACTTAAGCTTATCTCCTAATTGCCATTAAGGCTAAGGATTAGACTTAAGCTTGTCTCCTAATTGCCACTAAGGCTAAGTATTAGACTTAAGCTTGTCTCCCAATTGCCACTAAGGCTAAGGATTAGACTTAAATTTATCTCCTAATTGCCACTAAGGCTAAGGATTAGACTTAATCTTGTCTTCCAATGTCCCAAATATTACCAAAATCAAGTTCTTCAACTTGTCAAAGGCAATGATTCAAAAGTGCATGCTCTTTCTGTGATTGGGGCATCTAACATTGATTAGGTTAATGAACAACCTTAATCAATTTGACAATTTTAGATCATCTATTTTTGCTACGTATTGTGCTTTCACACAATACATCCCAAAAAAGGGTATTTGCAAACACCTAAAACATGTTATATTGATGAGACTACCTATATGGACTTCTTTAAAATCCATATAACCCACCTTGGATATCCATAGGGCTTAACAGTGGTTCTTACCACTCAAACATGGATAGAATTCCTTTTGCAGCTTGGATTTGAGCCAATTCGGGTAATTATATAAAATCAATATTTAATTAAAACTTTAAACTTGCATTACAAACATCACGTAGTTGTTGGTATTTATAGGGAAAAAAAAGTTAGGGAGGAGAAAGGATATAATGGAGGAGGTGTATAAGGGAAGTTAGGAAGGTTGGTGAGGATATATAGGAGTTATGCGAGGGAGAATAGGTAATTGAGGAGGGAAGATATTTAGGCAGGATAGAGGAGAATAATAGAAATAGACAAAAAAATAAAAATAAAAAATTTACCAACTATTTGAGTGGGTTTTCACACTTAGGCTAGAATAACTAGTTTTTTCTAGGCCTTTTGATAGAAACCCCATTCACACTTGCAACATTCTCCCCATTAAATTTGATAGAACTGACTAAACAGTCTCTCAGCTTTATAAATTGAGCTTTAGCCATCGCTTTGGTGAAGATGTCTACAACGTTTTCCAAAGTGTGTAAAATTGAAGCTCAACAATTTTATTTTCCACCATATCTCGGATGAAGTGATACTTCATATAAAAATGCTTTGTTATACTATGGTGGATCGGATTGTATGCCAATTGAATGGCATTGACATTGTCATAGTAGACTCTGGTCGGACCACTTTGCTATTATCCAATCTCTTCTAACACTTTTCTTAGCCATAGGGCTTGAGTACTAGCATAGGTTACTACTATATACTCAGCTTCTATAGAAGATAAAGGTACCACTATTTTCTTTTTGGAGCTCCATGTTATTAGTCCTGATCCTAGACTAAAACAATTCCCTGAAGTTGATTTCTTGTCATCAATATTACTGGCCCAATAACTATCACTGAAGCCTACTATATCGCTCCAAATTTTTCGCACCCTTACCTTCAGGCTAAAGGATCCGTGCCCGAAAGGGGGATGGGAAAAGGATGGGACAATACCTCGGACTGAGAGGCCCTTTGAAGGTCCCGCCTCTCGGGGGAGGGGTATTAAGGTGATTTTTCGACGGATGGTGGGGTTCACCAGGAAACGTTTAGTGGCAGTTTCCACGCCTAGGTTGGGAATGTGTTTAATGTGTTCAGTTTTATCTTTAAACATCCAAGTCCTAGGTTTGGCCAGATGAATCTAAGTGTTCTATTATGAAAATGCAAATTAAATGAATACAAAAAATAGATTTGGACAGAAAATAGAGAGAATAAGCTAGATTAAAGAACCATACCTGATCCGGATGTCGAGAGGTTCTAATTTTTGAAGCAGTCCAGATCGTCTGGAATTTGACAGGATCATCTGAGATCTGACGGGATCGTCTGAGATCTGACGAATTCATCAGAGACCTGCAAATAGAGAAATAGATACAAAATACCAGAAATGCAACTATTCTAACAGAGAAAAATGATGTAAAATGGCAACATAGATGCTAAGATGATAATCACAAATAAAAATTTAAGTAGATTATGATGTTCTAATGACAAATTATGACTTTATTATGCACTTAAGCTATATGGGTGAACTCCAAGATGCAAAATAATAAGGAATAATAACAAATTTAACTAAATGCAGGATAAATCAACAAACAAAGTGAGAAAATGCAAACTCTGGGCACTGATTGCCCCCAATGTTGACTGCAATCGAAATCGTCTCGGATTGGTACGAAATCATCTCGAATTGAACAGGATCGTCTGCGACGATCTGAGCTTGCTCCGACTGAAAAACAATGAAGTTCCTGCAAACAAACTTGGAAAAATACAAATGCAAATGGTGATTTAAGATAGTCTAATGCATGTAGAACTCATGTTACAGGGAATTTCAGCCGAGGGGAATGCCAAGAGGGGGTCCTAAGGTTTAAATAGGCTTAGGAGGGAGGTTAGGAGGTTGGAGATCATCCTAATTTGGAAGATCTCCAATGGGGGAGGTCTCTAACGGCACAGACACGCTTCTGCCCAGATTAGAGACGTCGTTGAAACAAAAGCTAATTATGAACAAATCAGTTTGGGACGAGATCGTCTGGACGTTCTTCTCCAGACGAAATCGTCCGATCTGAGGCGATATCGTCTGATCGGCGACGATATCATCAAACGGACAAAACAAACTCTAAAAATGGCATGGAAAACGAGGAAACGGGTAGCAGGCGGTTTGGGAGCGGTTTTGGGGTTAAAATTTGAATTTGAATTATTACTAATGTAATTTTAATTATTTGCTAAGGTTTACTGTGCCAATTTTAGGGTGCTACATTTTGCCCCCTCTTTAGCGAATTTTTCGAGGAAAATGCGTTAAAGATGAGTTCTTCTCGATCTACGAGAAAGCAAAAATTTATTCCCATTTTTAGGCGACGATTCTTGGTCGAATCGTACGACAGCTTACTATGGTGCCCCCTCCGTGTTTTTACCCAAATCGAACGTTTGAGGTAAAAATGCGAAAAAGCAAAATTTAAAATGTTTTTAATTGTTTTTGAATAAAATTAAGAAAAATAGGGAAAAACCCTAATTCATTTTTACTATTCATTTTCATTTTCTGGTTTCTGGAGCTCTGCAGACAAGATGGTCGAGACAGCGCACAGATCGACAGAGGTCCGATGCGGGCTACGGGTAAGGGTCTAAACTTAGTTTAGAATGCTTGAATTTTGATTTTCTATGCTTTTTAGATTAAATTTTGATGATTTTTGAGCATCGCGGCCATTTTTGGGCCGTCGACGTCATCGGGACGAAATCGTCTCGATTTCATCGAAATCGTCTCGATATCGCCGATTTCGTCCAAGGGCGAAATCGACGAAATGGGGACGATTTCGTCAAAAAGGGGATGATTTCGGCTTGCAAAATCGGAGACGAATTTGCTCAAATTTGGGACGATATCGTCCAATAGTGGACGATATCATCATTTATGAAATTGAACTTGCTTTACTTGCATTTTTAATCATTGTTTTATTAATGATTTTTATTGTTTTGTTGTTTATGTTGCGAGAGAGGATTACTAAAGAGCGAGAGAATGGAAATACGATGGGTTGAGGGATGACTTGGCCGCTCTATCTCGGGTAGAGCGAGATCAGCTGGCTCAGGTCGGCTTGCAGCATGTGGCAGAGATGCCACAGGTTTCTACAGATATGGGGCTATTGATAGCCCTAGCAGAGAGGTGGTATCCGGGTTCTTCCTATTTTTGGTTATCGATAGGGGAGATGACTCCCACACTAGAGGATGTATGGAGGATTTTGAGGATCCCCATACAAGGATGGCTAATAACTCCCATGGCCAATCAGGGCCACGCGATGATGCGACTATGCGGAGATCCGAGCTTCACCCTGGAGAAGGGCGGAGTGAACATCGAGTCTCTATGCCAGATGCCTGGGGCATCTAGACTAACACAAGTTTTGGCTGGGGTTGTAGGTGGTCTGCTGCTATGCCATTCGAGTGGATGCAGAGTACCATGGCTACTGACAGATGTGGTCTACGACATGAGAGACCACGGATACGAGGTTTGCTTGGGGGAGCTTTGTACTATGCCGATTGTACATGATACTGCATGGGGTCATATACAAGGGCGGTCGATGTTTGGTTATGAAATCATTACTGCAGGTTTGGTGCTTGGGAGCACATCACGGTGCGGAGGCCGGTAGGGCTCCCACTAACAGGGATTGATGGGGAGAGGCCCCGAGCTTTCTACTGGTGGCTCCGAAGAGGGTCACAGCGGCGGATAGATCTGCCAATGTCCCGGAGACTACTTGATGACCTTGTCTCCGACCGCGATCACCTGGAGGCCTTGGAGAGATCATCCAGGGTGGGCCGAGGATGGACAGGAGCTGGCTCGCGTCAGGAAAGCCTGTTGGCTGAGGATGGAGAGGGGAGAGGTGGAGCTCCACCGCTATGACCGAGTTTTGAGGTAGTTCGGTCTACAACAGGGGATCCCATCTCTTAGAGACTACGAGTTTTCTCGGACCGTCCGGGATAACACTACAGTTAGCGGGGCTCCAGATATGCAGCGCTTCTGGAGTCCAGACACAGATGATGCCCCCATTCAGCCAGTGGATGGGGACGACATAGGGGTAGCCGACGGCTATGATGCCTGGTACACAGGCATCCGCCCTCCTCGGATGACGAGGGCTCAGGGTCCGATTCACACAGTTGTGCGTCGGATGGGGAGGCGGCGCCAGGCGGCCATTGAGGCGGCACAGGGTCACGAAGGGAGAGAGCAGAGGAGACCACGAGCTCAGCAGAGGCCACGGTAGCGAGGAGAGGAGGGAGGAGAGACCCCCTTCTCCATGGAGAGAGAGACCACCATCACCCGATAAGGGCAAGGGTGTGGACACAGGAGAGAGTAGTGAGATGGCTACTCTCCGGGCGAAGACTGTCCATCTCCAGGCACAGGTGCAGACTCTACAGGATGAGGCTGCACGACATCGAGAGGAGGCCACACAGCTCAGAGATGAGGTAGCACGCCTCAGAGCACGGAGCGGAGGGGCGAGCACTCGGGATCTAGCATGGGCTATTGCCCAGGTCACATTCTATCAGACACTATACCACCATATGGTGCCAGAGGGGCAGAGGTTACCGCTGTCGGCCCATATTGCGGAGCCTATCGGGATGAGGTCATCGAGGACATCATCACGATCAGAGTCCAGGACTCATAGCACCACACGGACTACGATGGGGCCACCTCGTCCACCTCAGGGCGGGGGAGGAGATGAGGCTGAGAGCTCGAGGGGTTCTCGAGGCTAGGCTGCTACAGATTGCACTACACAGATTGATTATAGTGCTTATTATTATTTTTGATAGGGGATTGAGTATGCCGAGGTACAGATTGTGGCATACCAATCTAGTTTTGAGATGATGTACATATATTGTTGAGATATATATAGATGAGATATTTTTTGATCATATGACTTGTCTTATGTGTTTGTATGATGCTTTAATGTTTTGGTGTGATTGATTTGATGATTCATGTAATTATGTCATTTGGAAATATTATGGTTTGAATGTCATGCTTTTTAAAATTTTAAATGAAATAATCTGATGTAAACAAATTGGTTGTTTGTGATGTGATAATTTGATAAAAATAAAAGGGACTTTTAACAATAATTTCAAAGGACATTGTCGCTATTATAGACCATTTCATGGAGTCGCCGCTCACTCGGTCGTCAAGCTAATCCCAGTATAGAAATATTGCTAAAAGTAAAAGAGTGCTTAAGAGACTTGTCTTAAGACTTTGTTGTGATGATGCAAATGATGATGATGATGATGATTTGTTTTTCAGATTTCCATGAAAATATTATGCATGAAATATTTTAAAATGACTTTTGCTAGGCATAAATTCCTAAGTGTGATAAATTTTTTGGATAATTCCCTAGGAATTATACCATCATTGCAAAATTGAAGTTTGACATAATGACATGAAATAGAATAAGTGTTTGTTTGTTTTAAAGCATAATTGTGTAACATAATGATTTAAGTCATATGTTTTTATGATTTTAAATAAATGGGAAAATAAAATTGGTACAATGGTTTGCGCTAGGCATAGAATATTTAGGTATAGACTTATACCATCATCGCGAAATCCAAAGAAGAAAATAATATAAAGTTTTATTGCATGGTTGATTTTTAATTTTTGAAAATAGTCAGAAAATATGAAGATGAGGACTTGCGCTAGGCATAAAATTCCAATTTTGGTTTTGGAACTATACCATCGTCGCGAAAGTCAAAAGTTATATATAAATGTAACTTTATTGCATGTTTTGAAAATGATTTTGATTTTTTGATAATGCATGTAGTTGTCTTTATACTAAACAACTGTTCTTTCAAAGAAGAAAATGAATTTATTCCAAACAATTTGCAAAAATATTTCAAAGTATCTTAAAGACAAAAGTTAGATTTATAAGGAATCCCATGTGCGTATGTGAGTTCATTACCAATCTTGATTTATCATAATGATACACAAAATCTCTCAAATACAAATGTGTGTGCAATTGCATTGTTCATTTACCAAGTTTTGAGCAAGATAATTTGATACAAGTGATTTGAATGAACCAAATAAGTGTTCATTAACCATGATTTAGATGCATATAACCATACCGGACTACTATGTAGGTCGGGTTATCAAGAGCTAGCTAATCCATAAGGAGACATAGGTCTGTACAAAATAAGGTCGCTAATGTGACAGACATATCACCACGCTAGGAGTTACCCAAGGCCAAGCGGGTTGGGCACAAACCACCTGTTATGGGGCTTACCTCACAGTTTTCGAATAATTGAGAATTCCAGGGATTCAAGCTCATCAACCCTTCTTTTCTTTTCAATGGGTAGGGAAAGGGATTTTATTGCTTTTGCTTTTGCTTTTGTCTTTTTCTTTGCTTTTGCTCTTTTTTTTTTTTTTTTTGTATTTTTGTATTGTGACTTGATATTTGAGATAATGCTGAAATAACTTGTTTCTTTTTCTCTTTTTCTTTGAACTTTTCTTTTCTTCCTATGCTAGGGATACTTGCTCGGATTAGCTGTAGAGCAAGGGATTTTTATTCCGGGTAGGGGTGAGCTTGTCCTTTTGCCAATTCTCAAAGATTCTAGACCATGTGCATGATAGGATAGCAGGGGAAACTTTTCGCTCAAGAAACCACTTCTACTATGTAGCATAGCATGGAAATTACAAATATAATCATTTTATTGTGAAAAGATATGCTTGGTTTAAGTAAATAACAAGATCAATTCTCTATGCTCAAACTTTATTTAATTGAATTTTGTGGACTTTGATATAAGAGAGATTAGTAATCATGCCAGATAAAATCAAGATATTTATTTTTGTGTTTGTGATAGTGGGGGATTCCAAATAAATGCTAATTTATCCAAAATAACTTGAAAATATAACTGCAATACTTGAAGAAGAAATATATACAACAAATATTTGTGAAGAGTTTGATGATTTTGACTCTCTCTTTCTTCTTTATTATTTTTTTTTTGGGTTTCAAAAGAGTCAATAATATTGCTGTTTTGACTTTTATTTTATTTTTTTCATTTGTTTTTGTTTAAACAGTTTTATATATATATTTATTTTAAAATGAGACAACATGCAAAATATGTACAAATGATGAAATGACCAAATTTTATGCGTAATATCGCTTAAGATGCATAATATTCATAGGTTCTTTTAAATATTTACCATCTAAGGTAGCTAATTTGTATGCTCCTGATTCAAATTTAGCGAGTAATAATATATGGTCCAAGCCGGTTGGGCTCAAATTTACCTTTAAGGTCTTTAGTTGCATTAGTATTTTTTTTATTTTCTTTTAAAACAAGGTCGCCGACCTCAAAGGATCGATGACGAACTTTCTTGGCATATGATCTTTTAAGCTTGTTTTGGTAGGCACGAAGATGCTCCAAAGCATTGATGCGCTTTTCATCTAGGAGTTCCAGCTGACTGAGTCTGCCAGCTCGATATTCATCTCCTACTTCGGTATCTTGAAGTAGTAGAGCCAAAGAAGGAACTTCTAATTCAAAGGGAAAAATGGCTTCGACGCCATAAACCAAGACAAAAGGTGAAGTTCCAGTGGGAGTTCGAACACTAGTTCGATAGGCCCACAAAGCTGGATATAATTGAATGTGCTAGTCGTGGCCGATTTATTGACCAATATTTTGAGAATTTTGATTAAGGTTTTGTTAGATGCTTCTACTTGACCATTACCCTGAGGATAATAGGGAGTGGACCAGCGATGTTGAATCTTATATTTTTGGCATAATTTCTTAACATCTTTATTTTTGAAACAAGTTCCATTGTCTGAGATGAGATTTGCAGGAATTCCAAACCTACAAATGATTTGATTAAAAATAAATTTAGAGACTTGTGTTCCAGTGTAGGAAGCTAAAGGCATAGCTTCAACCCACTTCGTGAAATACTCAATGGCGGTTATGATGAATTTGTGTCCATCAGATGACACAGGATTAATTTTGCCAATAATGTCTAAGCCCCATTTTGAAAAGGGCCAAGGAGATGAAATAGCCTGCAGCTCTTGTGCAGGTGCATGGACAAGGTCAGCATGTTTCTGGCACTTGTCGCAATGGCGCACATAATCATGTGCATCCTTTTCCATGGTAGGCCAAAAGTAGCCTATCCTAAGGAGCTTTTTAGCAATGACACTACCATTGAAGTGTCCTCCACAAGATCCATCGTGGGCTTCACTTAAAGATGATTTGGATTCTTCTAGATTCAAACATCTCAATAGGATACCTTAAAAGATCTCCTATATAAAGTATTGCAATTATTATCGCTTGTTTTTTTTGTTGGTCATTTGAAGAAAATCAATTAATGATCCATAGATAATCAATAGCTTGATATGAAAATAACATTCAGGAGTTCTAACCCCCTTTGACTAGCAAGGCCACTTTGGGATGCATTTTTCTAAGTTTTTGTTTAATAGGTTTAGCATCCGGATGGACTACTAGATGATGCATGACTACTGAAGGGTCCAGACCTGGCATATCTTCATATGTCCAAGTGAAGACATCTTCATATTCTTTAAGGAATGCAATGTATTCATCTTGTTTTTCTTGACTTAATGCTGATCCAATATTGATTATGTGAGGATTATCCTCAGTTCCAATGTTAACTTTAATGACGTTTTCTACTTCCATGTGTAGATCTCTTTCAAAATTAGGTGGGGTGGGTGAAACGCCCAATTCTTGTAATTATTTTAAGGTTAAGTTGGATAATTCGTCTTGATGAGTGGTGGCCTCAAGTTGGGCTATAGTTGGTATAGAACCATCAAAATAAAAACCATTGTGTAACAACTCTTCAACGGAGACATCATGGAAAATATCTCCTTCCAACTCCTCATCGGATTCAACAATCAATTCAGGGTAAGCTATGGATAGCATATTACATGTAAAGGGATTATTCTTTGAACACAAAGAATCTTGTTTATCTAGATAATCTTGATAACATATGAGTTGATCATCATCTTCAAAAGGGAAGGGTTGACCCTTACTAGGAAATAGGCCCACACCACATCGGGCGGGCCATGGTTCTACCTCAATAGGTTCTTTCATACCATTTTGGAAAGGTCCCAAGCCTTTCCCTTTATATCCCATTTTAAGCATTATGGGTTTAGCTTTAATATATTCATTAGCAAAATAGCATCGAGCATATCCCTCATGATGAGTTTTGATATTCTTGAGGTATTCTTCCCCAATCATATCCTTTATAAATAAAAGCACAACTCCCGACTTGGTAAGTACTTCCCATAGGTTGTGGGAGGCCCAAAGTACGAGGAGATGGTGGCAAGTTATTTAAAAGAATTGAATCTTGCATAAAAGCATTTGTTTTTTCTGATATTAAGATTGTGGATAAATCCGGTAAAAGTTCATCAAAAAGAGCATAAGATGTAGAAGGATCATTCCCTATATCTTTAGATGTGGAAGGTATGATAGATGTTGATAATGTGGAAGTGTTAATAAATGGGTCTATAGGTTTTGAAATTATAGGGATAGAACATGAAGGATTGGTTGTGGATTGAAGATCTTTTTGAGGTTCTAGTGTGGTTTGTTCAGAAGATGGTTGAGTTAAATGTATAGGTGTAGTTGATGGAGTAGATGATGTTATGTGTGTGTTTTTCACACGTTTAGATGAAAAATAAGAATTAGGATGTGTGGATGACAGAGCGGGGCAAAATTGCACTCCAACAGGTTCTGCCAAAGCACACATATCAAAGGGTCTAGGGTCACCATGGATAGTGACCAACTGATTTTTAAATTCAAATTTAACACATTGGTGTAAAGTGGAGGGAACCGCTCGCATCACATTGATCCAAGGGCGACCCAAAAGTATATTGTATGATGCTGGGCAATGTACAATAAACACGGTTGTATCTAGGGTTCTAGGACCAACTTGCAAGGGTATGGTAATGACTCCACATGTTTCTTGTGTCTCGTCATTGAAAGCTTTGATAATCATGTCAGTTTTCTTCATTTCATCACTTCTAAAGCCAAATCGTTGGTAGAAGTCAAAAGTGCAAATGTTTAGAGATGAACCATTATCAATCAGGACTCTTTTAACAACTACATCTCCAATTAGAGCAGTAATATATAAGGGGTTATCCTTATGTAAACTATGTTGTGGGATATCTTTATCCCGAAAGTCAATACAATCGACTTCTCGAGTGATGATAGTATTGGACATGGCTTCAGGTTGAATATTTTGAGGTACCATCATTTGGCTTAATGTAAGCATTAACTCATCCCTATGGGTAGGAGAAGATCTTAACAAGTCCAAAAGGGAAATTCTGGTTGTAGTATTGGATAATTGTTCATTAATATTGTAAGGAGGCTTTGGTTGAACATTAGACATATGATTCCCTTTATTGGGATTTTTCAAAATAAATGGAGCTGATCCATCATTCTGAGTTTGATCTTGTTGAGAGTTTTGAGCTTGTTGTCTGGTAACAACTCCGATGGTACCTACAATGTTATATTGAAGACGCTGAACTGGTCTTGGTTGAGCGTTTATGGCTTGTTCATTAGGAAGGAACTGATTAGAAGAGGGTCGAGTAGTAACTCTTCTAGGAAATGGTTCTTCTGGAACCATAGCATCTGTGATAGGTTGAATAGGATCTGATTCATTTTCAGAACTATTCGATTGGTTTGAGGTGATGTCTACTTCACTTTTAGTATCCGATTCTACATCACTAGGATCGGGAGTTTGAATATTATGTAGGGGCCTGGTCGTGACCAGGGATAAAGTTGTGCCAAATATTTGAGGATCCTGAATAGGTAATTGTCCGCTAATAGTCCCTACATATCGGGTAGGAGGGGGAACATTATGATGTTCGATTTGATTGGCCACTTCTTTACCATGGTTTGGTAAAGGATGTTGAAATATATCCAATGATTGATTAGCATTTTGATTCTGATTTTGGGGAATGGTCTTTTGAGCATTATTAGGAGCATTTTGTTTAGGTTGGAAAGCTTGCACCTCCATTTCATTATTATCAATCAAGTCTTGTATTTTATGTTTCAATATTTTGCAAGAATTTGTAGCATGTCCAGGTCCTCTATGAAAGTCACAATGTAAATCGGCTCTGTATCCGGGTATAGTTGGATCAGGTTCCCGGATAGTCGGTAATTGAATCAAGCCTCGTGCTAATAATTGAGGAAGAATGGTTGATAAAGGTTGATTCAATCTAGTAAATTCTCGAGGAGGTTTATCAGGAGGTTTTAATATAAATTTTTCTGTTGTCTTCGTTGTATTGATATTAGCAACGTTTCTACTATCAGTGACTCCGTCACCTACAACTTGTTTGTTTTTATACTGATTTCTGGATGTTTTCTCATCATCTTTCTTTTTGAGCTGACCTCTTCTAATGAGAGCATCTTCTACCCTTCGAGCTAAGTCTATAGCTTGATCGAAGGTGGTTAAGGTGGAAGTTGATAACTCATAAGATATTTGTTCTTGCAAATTATTGATAAAAATGTCCAACATTTCCCTATAAGGTAGCACAAAGTGCGGTTTTCCTATCAACTGCCTCCATCTAGCTAAGAAATCAGCAAAACATTCATCTTTGTCTTGTTTTAAGTTGTACAAATCTTTAATGGTGACATGCCTCTCGATGTAGGCACTAAATTGATGGACAAAAGATTCAGTTGTTTCTTCAAAATTTCTCAAAGAATGAGTGGGCAATTGATAGTACCACTCTAATGCCATTCCTCCTAAACTTTTTGGGAACATTTTTAGTAATAGCAAGTCATCATGTGATATATCATGACATGCTATCCTAAACATGCGAAGATGCTCTATGGGATCTTCAGTTCCTTTATATATAGGCAGGACGGGCATGGGAAAGTGTTTAGGGTATGGTTGTGCTACAACTATGGGATCCAGAGGTTGACTACATATCTCTCGATAATTGTACGAGGGACGGTAGGGATCTATCTGGTCCATACGCGAAGCTAACTGTTTCACCATGGCTTCCAGATTACTGGTTTGCCCACCATATTGGTTCGGTAGGGCATTAATATGGGATTTGTGAGCATATGATGGAGGGACATGGAGATTAGATGCTATATTGCTATTGTGTAAATTGTTGGTAGGAAGGGTGTTATGAAGAAATTTTGAAGTTGTATTATGTTGTATCCCAGATTGTTGAAAATTGGTGTTTGGCTTCATTTTAGGTTTTTGTCGATTTGAAGCATATTGATCAATAGTTTGGCGAAGTAAAGCAGTGAAGGAAGGTTTCTTTTGTGTGGGAATGATTTTAGGCTCAATAACAGGTTCCTTAGGGGGTTGGGTAACCTGTTGTTTTGGCATGTTCTGAATCATAGTGACCATATCTCTATTGGATGGTCCAGCCTTTATCACTTTCTTGATCAACAAAGGACAAGGGATTAGTGTGTATGTTAAACATATCTTCCATGGCTGCTTGAGTGTCACTAATTTGTCCTTTATCAATACGAACTGCCATATTAAGAGCACCAATGTTATTATTGAAAAATTTCCAGAAATGATCTAAGTTATCAAAAGCAATAGTTCCATCTGGAGCTATTCTAGGGGATGAGGATCCTTCCTCTTTAAGATTTTCTTCTTGTTCATTTTCTTCACCTAGGTCATCTTCTGGCTGTTCTAGAGTTTCTCCTTCCGGAATTGGATCCTCAGGAAGGACATTTGGGTTTGTAGTTTTGTCTCCCAACCAATCTTCTTCTTCTTGTTCAGTTTGTTTACCATTCCTAAGTTTAGGCATTGTGCTTAAATTTAGATTTCAGCAAATATATATATACTTGTATATATATATATATGCAACAAGCTTTAAGAGGTATATATTTTAATTATATACCTACTATAGTATTTAAAATAAAATGTTTTGGGTTTTTGTTATGTTTTCTATTTTTCTTGTTTTTTTCTATTTTTTGTTTTTGTAACAATATTATAAAGATAACAAACAACACAATAAATGCAAGAAATAATAATGAAAGCAATGATCTAGTTTTCTATAAACAATTTATAAATATCATTAATGGGCTCAAGTTCTTCAGGAGTCATGAAGTGTTCTTCTTCAAATTGAAAATTTTCTTTCAAGAATTTAACAAAAAGTGCTATAGTGATATTATCTATCTCAGACTCTGGTTGGTAGAAATAAAGTTCGTGGCAATACTCTCGATATAACATAGCCCTAGGAACTCTATTCCATATTTCCCTATCCGTAAGAATGACCTCTTGATCTTCTACATGACCTAGGAATTGGTGTATAACAGTTGCGTTCTCGAGGTATTCCTCGAAGGTGAACAATTCTGAAGACACAAGAGCTCTCCTATAAGCTAACCACCTATGGCAGGCTCTCTGAAGTTCATGATAAAAAATGAGTTGATGAGGATCCAGGATCCTATCTAGGGCAAACCTCTTGATTTTTCTAAGTTCGGTTGATCTAGATGAAATGACACCTAGCCTCCTATCAAGTTCTTTCCACAAAAGTTGGTTTCTATCTGTTTCAAGCACACTAAGCACAGAATTAACTTCTATGGCTGCTAATTGGTTTTCAACATTTATAGTAACTGCTAGTCTTTTCTTAGGAGCTACCATCTAGACATGATATGCAACTTAGTAGTTTTCTAATGATTTTAAATGCATCTATGTTTTTGTTTTTTTTTTGTTTTCAAAAGGTTTTAGTTTCACGTCGGGTTCACCAAAATGTATCGCTCCAAATTTTTCACACCCTTACCTTCAGGCTAAAGGATCCGTGCCCGGAAGGGGGATGGGAAAAGGATGGGACAATACCTCGGACTGAGAGGCCCTTTGAAGGTCCCGCCTCTCGGGGGAGGGGTATTAAGGTGATTTTTCGATGGATGGTGGGGTTCACCAGGAAACGTTTAGTGGCAGTTTCCACGCCTAGGTTGGGAATGTGTTTAATGTGTTCAGTTTTATCTTTAAACATCCAAGTCCTAGGTTTGGCCAGATGAATCTAAGTGTTCTATTATGAAAATGCAAATTAAATAAATACAAAAAATAGATTTGGATAGAAAATAGAAAGAATAAGCTAGATTAAAGAACCATACCTGATCCGGATGTCTGATGAAGGTTCTAATTTTTGAAGCAGTCCAGATCGTCTGGAATTTGACAGGATCGTCTGAGATCTGACGGGATCGTCTGAGATCTGACGAATTCGTCAAAGATCGACAAACAAAGAGATAGATACAAAATACCAGAAATGCAACTATTCTAACAGAGGAAAATGGTGTAAAATGGCAATATAGATGCTAAGATGATAATCACAAATAAAAATTCAAGTAGATTATGATGTTCTAATGACAAATTATGACTTCATTATGCACTTAAGCTATATGGGTGAACTCCAAGATGCAAAACAATAAGGAATAATAACAAATTTAACTAAATGCAGGATAAATCAACAAACAAAGTGAGAAAATGCAAACCCTAGGCACTGATTGCCCCCAATGTTGACTGCAGTCAAAATCATCTCGGATTGGTATGAAATCGTCTCGAATTGAACAGGATCGTCTGCGACGATCTGAGCTTGCTCCGGCTGAAAAACAATGAAGTTCCTGCAAACAAACTTGGAAAAATACAAATGCAAATGGTGGTTTAAGATAGTCTAATGCATGTAGAATTCGTGTTACAAGGAATTTCAGCCAGGGGGAATGCCAAGAGGGGGTCCTAAGGTTAAATAGGCTTAGGAGGGAGGTTAGGAGGTTGGAGATCATCCTAATTTGGAAGATCTCCAATGGGGGAGGTCTCTAACGACGCAGACACGCTTCTGCCCGGATTAGAGACGTCGTTGAAATAGAAGCTAACTATGCACAAATCAGTTTGGGACGAGATCGTCTGGACGTTCTTCTCCAGACGAAATCGTCCGATCTGAGGCGATATCGTCTGATCGGCGACGATATCATCAAACGGACAAAACAAACTCTAAAAATGGCATGAAAAATGAGGAAACGGGCAGCAGGCGGTTTGGGAGCGGTTTTGGGGTTAAAATTTGAATTTGAATTATTACTAAGGTAATTTTAATTATTTGCTAAGGTTTATTGCGCCAATTTTAGGGTGCTACACCTACAAGCTTAACAGTGTTACATTTATGGTACTGGATTCCAAAATCCAATGTACCCTTCACATATCTGAGAATTCTCTTAGCTTCCTACAAATGCAGCTCAGATGGGCTAGCCATAAATCGAGAAACAAGAGAAACAACATACTGAATATCAGGTCTAGTGTTGGCGAGAAACATCAAACTCCCAACTATGCTCCTGAAAGTGGTCACGTCAACTTTTGATGCTCCATCATCTTTGCTCAATTGGATCCCATGTCCAACTGGAGTTGCAACTGGTTTGCAATGCTCCATAGCAAACTTCTTGATCATGTCCCGAGCATACTTATGTTGATAGATGAAGATCCATGTATCTATCTGATGAACTTCCAATCCAAGGAAGTAGTGCATTAAGCCGAGATCCTTCATCTCAAACTGCTTCATCATGGAGCGCTTGAACTCCATATTCACTTTTCTATTACTACCCATGAATATGAGATCATCCACATACAGGAAAACTATGAGGATGTCATTACCTTGCTTCAGGTAGTAAAGAGTGGGTTCATTTTTGCTTCTGGTGAACCCAAAATATTTGAAGTACCCATCAATGCATGAGTACCAAGCTCGTGGTGCCTGCTTGAGGCCATAGAGTGCCTTTTTCAGTTTGTAAACAAGGTGCTCCTTACCTTGCTCTTGAAATCCCTGTGGTTGCTCAACATACACTTCCTCTATTAAGTACCCATTGAGAAAGGCACTTTTCACATCCATGTGTTGGACTTTCCATCCCTTGTGTGCAGCTAAAGCAAGAACTGTTCTGATGGTCTCCTATCGAGCTACAGGAGCAAATGTCTCTTCATAATCAATACCATACTTTTGTGTAAATCCTTTTGCAACCAATCTTGCTTTGTGCCTTTCAATGCTTCCATCAGCATTGAATTTGGTCTTGAAGACCCATTTACATCCAACACACTTTTTTCCTTTAGGAAGCTCTACCGACTCCCAAGTATCATTGTTTTTTATAGAGGTTATCTCCTCTTTCATGGCATCTTGCCATATCTTCTGAGTACAAGCCTTCTCATAACTAGAAGGTTCAAGTTGTGCACTAGTTAACAAGGCATAGTTAACTACATCCCCCGAGGTTCTTGGGAGTCATCATCTCCATACAAATGCATATTTTCAAGTCTTTGCAAAACTGAACCCATTTCACTTGCTTGACTTCTAGTATATCGTCTTTGAAAATTTGTATCCAACATCTGATAAGATGGATGATGTTGGAGAGTTCTCTTACCTCTAGATGGAGAATCAATATCCATTGGTGAGGAACTAACTGACCTTTGTGGAGAAGGACTTGGTGATGATGATGATGAACTGGAAGTCGAATGTCTGCTTGGGCTTGGAGGAGGAGGAGACTTCTTGCTTTTTTGTGGCGCCTGTTGAATTTGTGAAGAACCTGCATCATGAGATTCAACATCACTATAAATTTGGGGATTTCCCCATTCTCCCCCTTCATCAAAAATCACATCCCTAGAAAGTATTATCTTTCGAGTCCTAGGATTGTAGAGTCTGTAAGCTTTTGTGTTCTCACAGTACCCTACAAAAATGCATGCTTGACTCTTAGGATCGAGCTTTTTCCTCTGTTCATCAGGAATGTGTGAGTAAGCCAGTGAACCAAACACTCTAAAATGCTTGACATTCGGTTTCTTACCATACCATGCTTGATAAGGAGTTTTCCCTTTCAAACTTGAAGTAGGGCTCCTATTCAAAATATACACACTGGTCCTGGCTGCATCTGCCCAATACATATTGCTCAAATGCTTCATCTGAAGCATAGATCTTGCCATCTCTACAATGGTGCGGTTTTTCCTTTCAGCCACACCATTCTGTTGTGGAGTATAGGCAGTAGTGAACTGCCTCTTTATTCCATGTTTTTTACAAAAATTCAAAAATTCATTAGAGGAGTATTCTCCTCCTTTATCTGATCTGAGACACTTAACAAAATATCCACTCTCATTTTCAACTCTTGCTTTAAAATCTACGAAGCAGATCAAATGCTTCATCTTTATGCTTCAAAAAATATATCCAACACATTCTTGAAAAATCATCAATGAAAAGAAGAAAGTAAGAGTTGTTACCAATGCTCTTGGTCTGCATCGGACCACAGATGTCTGAATGCACTAGCTGAAGTGGATAACTGGCCCGCCATGCTTGCCCATGAGGAAATTTGGTTCTAGCGTGCTTGCCCAAGGCACAACCTTCACAGACTTCCTTATTGTCCTGAACTTTAGGAAGTCCGGTCACCATCGCTTGAGAAGTTAACATCTTCAAACTGGCTGAATTCAAATGATCGTATCTCAAGTGCCACAACACACTTGGATTTGCAATAGCAACATTTGCCAATTTCTCTCCCCCTGGCTGGCCAAACTTTAAAGGAAATAACCTGTTCTTTGTCATTGGCACTTGAGTAATGATTCTATCACTATTCCTTTTATCAAAAATGGTACATTTACCCTCATCAAATAGCAACTTATAGTTTTTCTCCAACATTTGACCAACACTAAGAAGATTGTGTTGGAGATGAGGTGTGTAATAGATATCATTTACCTGTTTAACGCCCTCTTTTGTTGGAACCTCCAAGGCTCCAATGCCTTCAACTGCCAATGACTTGTCGTCCCCCAATTTGATGTTGGATTTGTAGGAAGAATCCAGAGTAGCAAAGAGTTCTTCTTTGCCACTCATATGATTTGAACACCCAGTGTCCAAGATCCAGGTGTCATTCAGGTTCTGATCTGACTTGCCATATGAGAGAAAGAGATTTGAGGTTCCTTCCTCTTCTCCAAAATTTCCATACTGACTGCTCTGGCTGCTGCCCCCTTGTGAATATTTTGACCAGCAGTCACGAGCGAAGTGGCCAAGTTTGCCACAATTATAGCAAGCTTGTTTTGACTTGTCACTTCCTTTTCCTCATCCTGGATGCTTCCCTCTGTTCTGTTGTCCACCTCTATTCTGACCTCCACCTTTGTTTGAAGATCCTCCTCTATTAGGAGTTCCACCTCATGGACTATTCCTACCTCTACCTCTGTGTTGTCCTCTGCCACGACCTCTGCCTTGCCCTTTTCCTTCTTGTGAAGCGAAGGCTTTGTCATCGCCTCCGTGGCTAGTGGAAGGAGATTCCTGCAATCTCTCTTCATGTGAAAGAAGAGAACCAATTAGTGCATCAAAGGAAAGTGCAGTCAAATATTTTGACTCTTCAATAATGATTGCTACATGATTCCACTTAGGAAGAAGTGTTCGCAACACTTTTTTCACCACAACCTCTGGTTTAACTTCTTCACCTAGAGTGACCATTTTATCTACTATGGCTTTGACTCGCACGCAGTAGTCTCCTACTTTCTCATTTTCCTGCATTCTGAGATTTTCAAAATCTCTTTTAAGAGTTTGAAGCCTGACCTGCTTCACTTGATCACTCCCTTGAAAACTTTCCTTTAAAGCCTTCCAAGCATCTTGAGCTGTTATACAGGATGCTATTCTAGGAAATATGCTTTTATCTAGGGCTGCTTGTAAATGATATAGGGCAAAGGAATTGTTTTTCTGGGCTTCTTTCTTGGTTTTTCTATCGACAACACTTAAGGTAGACCAGTCAGTAGGAGAGGGTTCTGTGTAACCCTCTTCAACTATTTCCCATAAACCTTTACCAATCAACATAGTTTTCATCTTTATTGACCAGTATTCATAATCACTACCATTGAATTCAGGAATTGGGAGATTCGAATTTGAAGCCATTTCTACTACTTGAAAGCAAACTTTGATTTGACTAAAACAAGAAGTACAAAGCAATTACAAGTTCAAATCAAATCTAGATTTCTTAACTCTCTCACTGATTTCTTCTTCTTCTTCTTGTGGATTGCCCAATACTAGAGGCCCAAAATTGTCTGCAATGGAATCCTCGTCATCACTGATGACAACAATTTTAGGAGCTATCGCTGGCTTGGCCTGTGCTAGCTCAGGCTCTGCTGGCTTAGGCTCTATTGGCTCAGGCTCTAGCTCTGGCTCTGGAGAGCGTGGGGTATAGCTCTCACTAGATTGTTCCTCCGGCTCAGCTGGAGAGTAGCTATCACTGGCTTGATCTACAGATGCGGCTTCAATTGTATCGGACTCCTCCACTCGTTGTTCGAAAATATTATCCTCTGAGTCAGCCTCGTATCCAGAATCAGGCTTCCTCAGGTGGGCTATCACTGAATTCTGCAGTTGACTGAATACAGTTTGTATTCCGTCTCGTCGGACCCTCTCATCAAATGATTCAGCAGATTCTCTCCTCAGTAGAGAGCAAAGGGCATGGTAACATCCGGTTGATCGAAACATCTACTCATCATGGCAAAAATTTAGCTGAACAATTTCCAGGTGCTCAAAAACTTGATCTTCAAAAAAAATTTCAATATCCCCTTTAAAAGGTTTTCTATATATTTTTTATAAAGTCTTTTTATAAAAAAAAATTAATAATTTTTATATCTTTAATTATTTTTTAAATAAATGCATATTTAAAAATAATTAAAAATATAAATAAATAACTATTAAATTTATTTTTAAAAAACTTTAATAAAAAATTATTTAAAAAGCCAACCTTTTTTTTAAACAAAAAATATTGTTTCGTAGTGGAGGGGAATCGATCCCCCAACCTTCTGCTTGTAAGAGGATGCACAACCGCTACACCACGCGGCTCTTTTGAAATATGAAGGCACCTCGTGCCTATTGTACCTATCGATGCTGAAGCAAACAAAAAAAATAAAATGCTCTTTATACTGTCGCTGCCGGGTTTTGAACCCCGAACCTCCCGCAGCTTGCCGAAACGCCTTGCCACCACACCACGTCGTCTGACGTGTTCACTACGGAGGAGCACTACTGTTTTAAAGACAGGTTAGCGCCACGACAAAACAAAAAAAATGATTAATCCCACATGCAGTGGGCAAAGGAAATTTCCTTGTTTAAATATGTGCGCGGGCACATATTAAAACGATTGCCTTCGGGCAATCTCGTTGGCTAGTGTTTTGCCCCGTCAACCAACCGTAAGTTGCCACGTCAGCAGGAGCTCACCACCACATGCCATGTCATTCAACTACCATGCGTCCACCTCAGAATTCTCACTCGTGCCACGTCGCCTTCTCGTGCTGCCACATCACCGCCTCGGGACTCATGCCATATCACTACCTCGGGATTCATGCCCAGGTTGTCAGCTCAGCCAGTGCTTACCTCGAACTGCATGTCACCTCGAGATTTGTGCCCAGCTACCACCTCAACCAACGCCTACCTCGAACTACGTGCCGCTGCCCAATCAGCGTCCACGTCAGCGCCTACTTCGGGATCCGTGCCCTCGGCCTCGGCTCTCGTGCCTCCGTGCCTGTGCCTCGAAAAGCACGCCCGACTCTGATACCAGTGAGCCAATTCGGGCAATTATATAAAATCAATATTTAATTAAAACTTCAAACTTGCATTACAAACATCACGTAGTTGTTGGTATTTATAGGGAAAAAAGAGTTAGGGAGGAGAAAGGTGGAAAAAGGAGGGATAAGGGAGGAGAAAGGATATAAGGGAGGAGGTGTATAAGGGAAGTTAGGAAGGTAGGTGAGGGTATATAGGAGTTAGGCGAGGGAGAATAGGGAATCGAGGAGGGAAGATATTTAGGGAGGATAGAGGAGAATAATAGAAATAGAGGGGAAAATAAAAATAAAAAATTTGCCGACTATTTGAGTGGGTGTTCACACTTAGGCTAGAATAACTAGTTTTTTCTAGGCCTTTTGATAGAAACCCCATTCACAGTTGCAATAGGATTGTCCTATAAAGAGATGACCTCTAGATACTATCCCACCTTGAGACGGTCAGAAATCACGGTTGTTCCACCCTAAGATGGCCATGTCTAAAACAACAAAATCCAAAATTCTGAGCAAGGATATGAGTAGTTACAATTGCTAGCTATGGGTAATGATGCAATGATTATCAAGAAGCAGTTACATTTCTTAATCTTCAAATTCTTCTTGGCTTCCCAATGAAGCTTTAAAATCCCATTGGAAAGTCTATTTAAGAACACCTTGCCCTCATTGAAATCTCCCTCAATTTTAATTCAACAAAGTGGTACCGAATTGGGAGATCAAAGATCACAATATTAATAAACTAAGTATTGCCAAATTGAGATATCAAAAATCATAATATTATGCATCAAATTATTGTTGAATTGAAGATCAAAGATTCTTCAAATTTTTTCAAGTAACGAAGTGTTATTGAATTTTAACCTTGAAGCTCTCAAGCATGGTAATGCATATTTTCAATGGTTGAAGATCAAAGTCACACTTCTTTTATCATCCAACACTCTTTCTTCATCTCAAATCCTACAATTAAGTTGTTCTTCATGAGCACATACTTGAACATCAATTATATAGATCAAACTTGGTGTCATCTCGCATCATTTACAAGGAATTCATTCATAGTTTAGCGATCGTCTCACCCTGAGATGGCCTACAAGAATAGCTATCTCACCCCGATATGGTTAGAAGGCTACACCATTCTACATAGGGATGACCTCTCAAAAAAGATATATTTTCTTATTTTTTACTTTCAGTAGGTTTTGGTAGCATTTCAATTACTAGCTAACATAGTTAGATTTCATATTTATGCATTTGTTTACCGTATTTTATATTTTCTTTATCATTTATTTATCATGGACATGGGAATTATCTTGGAAGGCTATTCATATGCTATTGATGTATTTTAAGTTTCTTTTTGTGCATATTTTAGGCATCTACAAGGAGACAACAACATAAAAATATTCAATATCATCACCCCTTGTGGAGGTCACAGGAATCCCTTTTCAATATGGTTGTGAGATTGAAGATCCTGTGTATTACATCCAAAATATTATATGTGTAATTCATTGTATCAAGAATGGTAGCACATCCCTAAGAGGGATTATCTTGTAACCTCATGAGAAAGAATGGATATCATTGTTAAATAAAAGGACACCATCATTCATGTTATATATCTTATTCTTAATATTTTTGGTTTCATTGTTATTGTTATCTTTCAATATTAGTGTGCTTGGATGTATGGTATTTTTCATATATTCAAGCATATTTACATAACAAACTTAGTTGGAAATAAAATTTTATTGATCTAATAGTTTATTAGGAAAATAAATAAAGGAGAGAATATGATTTGCAGATGTTCTATTATTGTATAATATTAGACATCTATGAGAACAACATAGATCCAGTATCTGGTGAAATATGGAAATAATTGCATGCTCACAAGGCATTGAATCCATGTAGCCTCATAGTTTGATATGCCTATTTGAACAACAACTGATGATAGATTTTAATTTTTGTTTGATAGAATACCTATGACATGAACTAGGAGGCTACAAGGACAACATCGATCCAGTGCCTAGTAAGATGTACAAGTGACTGTAGATCTATAAGATATTGGATTGATGGAGTCTTTTACAACCTTTTGGTATGTCAAAGGTATTAAATGAGATTTATGAAGTGTGATAGTGTGTTGATACAATAAAGATAACATTTATCCATTGCCTAATGATATTCACAAGAATTTACAAACCTATGAGATATTGGATCAATGAAATCTTATGATATCTATTATTTATTGTCAAGATGATGCATGAAGATTTGATTTATGTTTAAATTGCATACTAAAATGGTATGTAGAATGGAAAATACTACCCTTAATAATCCATCCTCATATAAAGCTAACAAGTGTTTATCAATCCATAGGAGAATGGATGATTAAGGTCTTCTCATCCTATTCAACCTATCAAGTGAGTAAGCGAGTGATGATATGTCAGGTATGATTTTGTAAACTTGGATGACAGGCCAATCAGGGAAGAGAACCCCATTCAACCAATAACTAATGAAATTCATAAATAATTATGAATTCACAAGAGATTGGTTGAATGTTTTTCCCCATTCCTGGATGGTATATCAAATGAGTTGTATTTGAATAATGTGATGACTAGATGTCATGATACATTCAATAGACTTATCTTAAAATTATCTTATGTAATACATCATTTTTCTAGTTAGGAAAATTCATTGATGCATTATAGGAGAGAAAATGTGTCTTTGAGGAGTCTATTGAATAATTGTGACAATTGATCGAATATAGACTCATTTTTTGAATGATTTTGTAGATGTATATCGTGATAATGTTGTGAAATATTTATTGATATTAATTATGTGACCATGTACTAATTAGAATAACGTGGGTTATGTATATTTCTCATTTTGGAGAGAAAGCAGAAGTACGATAGATAGGTATATTGATTATTGTTTATTGTTGTATACCCCAAGGTTGGGACTAAATAAAGGGAAGAGGATAGGTCATAAGGGCTATGGATGTGTAGCACCCTAAAATTGGCGCAGTAAAATTATAAAATTTACATTCACCTTAGTAAATAAATTTAAATTCAAATTTAACCTCCCAAACCACCCGTTAACCATCGGGAAATCCGTTTCCCCCTTTTCTGCACCATTTTTAGAGGTTGTTTTGACCGTTTGACGATATCGTCGCCGATCAGACGATATCGTCCCAGATTTGACGATTTCGTCTGGACTAGGACGTCCAGACGATCTTGTCGCAAAACTGAATTTGCATAGTTGGAATCTGTTCCAACGGGTCTCCAATTTGGGGCGAAGCGTGTCTGCGCCATTGGGACCCTCCCCCATTGGAGATCTCCCAAATTGGGATGATCTCCAACCTCCTAACTACTCCCCCTAAGCCTATTTAATCTCTAAGATTTTCCCTCCCCAACCCTTGGCTGAAATTTTCTGCAAAGTGATTCCCTCTGCGTCAAAACATCCTAATCTTGCTTTTGCACTAGTCCCATAGCAATTTTGTTGCAGGTACATCACTGATTTTCAGCCGGAGCCAGCATCCATCGTCGTCGACGAACTTGTTCAGATCGGAGGCGATCCCGTCAAATGCGAGACGATTTCGTACTGATGCGAGACGATCTCGTTCGAGTCCACATCGAGGCAATCAGTGCCTGGAGTTTGCTTTTCTCAACCTTTTCTTTGTCATTTTATGCTACAAATTAGATCATTTACTCAGTGTTTATATTATTTTGCATTTGGAGTTCACCCATTTAGCTTAGATTGCACATTAAGTTCATGATTTGTTGTTAAAATACAGAAATTGGCTAGGATTGTTGTTTTAAACTATTGCTCAGTATTCATTTTATTATTTGGTGTAATTTGCCTCTGTTAGCATAGTAGAATTTCTTGTATTTTGCATCTATTTTTTGTTTTGCAGGTCTCTAACGAATTCGTCTGACGAATTCATCAGATCTCAGACGATTATGTCAGATTACAGATGATTATGTCAGATTACAGGCGATCCAGACTGCTTCAAACGTCAGAATCTTCTTCAGACATCCGGATCAGGTATTCTTCATTGTCATTCTATAAAATTCTCTATTTTCTGCTTTCAAATCTGTTTGCTGTGTTCATGAAAGTTGCATTTTCATGTAGTTTAATTTAGATTCATTCGGCCAAACCTAGGACTTGAATGCTTAAGATTAAAACGAACACATCAAAACACATTCCAAAACCTAGGCGTGGAAACTACCGCTAAATGTTTCCTGGTGAACCCACCATCCAGTCGAAAAATCACCAAAATACACCTCCCTTGAGAGGCGGGACCTTCGCAAAGTCCTCTCAGTCCGAGGTACCGCACCATCCTTTTCCCATCCTCCTTCGGGCGCGGATCCTATAGCTTGAAGGTAGGGATGCGAAAAATTTGGAGCGATACATTTTGGTGAACCCGACGTGAATGCATCATAACCTTTTGAAAACAAAAACAAAAACAAAAACAAAAAAATTAGAACAACTAAAACTTAGATGCATTTTAAAACATTTAAGGTTTAAAGTCATGTTTAGATGGTAGCTCCTAAAAAGAGGTTAGCAGTTACTATAAACGTAGAAAATCAATTGGTAGCTATAGAAGTTAATTCTGTCCTTAATATCCATGAAACAAGTAGAAATCAATTCCTGTGGAACGAACTTGATAGGAGACTTAGTCTCATTTCATCTAGGTCCACACAACTTAAGCAAATTAAGAGGCTAGTCTTGGATAGAATCCTGGATCCTCATCAATTAGTTTTTTATCATGAACTTGAGAGAGCACTGCCATAGATGGTTAGCCTATAGGAGAGCTTTAGTATCTTCGAGTTGTTCACCTTCGAGGAATACCTCGAGAACGCGGCTATTGTGCACCAATTCCTAGGCCTTGTAGAAGACCAAGAGGTTGTTCTTAGAGATAGGGAAATATGGAATAGAGTTCCTCGTGCTGTGTTATATCGAGAGTATTGCCACGAGCTTTACTTCTATCAACCAGCATCTGAGACAGATAATATTACCATAGCCCTTTTCATCAAATTCTTAAAAGAAAACTTTCAATTTGAAGAAGAACATTTCATGACTCCTGAACAACTTGAACCTATTAATGATATTCATAAGTTATTCATAGAAAACTAGCTCATTTACTTTCAGTCTTATTATTTTGTGCATTTATTGTGTTATTTGTTGTCTTTATTATATTGTTTCAAAAAAAAAAAATTAAAGAAAAAATTAAAAATAAAAAAAAACTTAGCAAAAACTTAAACATTTCAATTTCAAATATTATAGTAGGTATATAGTAAATATATACCTCTTAATTTGTTGCATATATATATATATATATATATATATATATATATATATTTGCTGAAATCAAAACTTAGCACCATGCCTAAACTTAGGAATGGTAAAAGAAACTTTAGGGGAAGGAGAAGATTGGTTACAAGATACAACTGAAAATCCAAATGTCCTTCTTGGAGATACAAATCCGGAAGGAGAAACTCTAGGTCAATCAGATGAAGACTTAGGTGAAGATAAGGAACAAGAAGCAAATGTTAAAGAGGATGGATCCTCATCCCCTAGAGTAGCTCCAAATGGAGCTATTGCCTTTGACAATGCAGAGCATTTCAAGAGATTTCTCATGGAAAACATTGATGACCTTAATGTGGCAATTCGCCTTGATAAAGGGCAAATTAGTAAAACTCAAGCGGCCATGGAATATATATGCAATATGCGAGACTAATCCCTTGTCTTTCATTGATCAAGAAAGTGACAAGGGTGGACCATCCAATACGGATATGGTCACTATAGCCCAAAGCATGTCAAAACAACAGGTTACCCAACCTCCTAAGGAACCTGTTACTCAACCTAAAATCACTCCCGCACAAAAGAAAATTCCCTTCACTACTTTGTTCCGCCAAACTATTGAACAAAATGCTTTAAATAAACAGAAACCTAAAACAAAGCCAAATACAAATTTTCAACAATCCGAAATACAACATCATCCAACTTCAAAATCCCTCCATAATACTTTTCCTACCAATACTTTACACAACAGTAACATGGCATCTAACCTGCATGTTCCTCCATCATATGCCCATAACACTTATGTCAATGCCCTACCAAACCAATATGGGGGGCAAACTAGTAATTTGGAAGCTATGGTGAAACAATTGGCTTCACGTATGGACCAAATAGATCCCTACCGTCCCTCGTATAATTATCGAGAGATTTGTAGTCAACCTTTGGATCCCATAGTTGTAGCTCAACCATATCCTAAACATTTTCCCATGCCTGTTCTGCCTATATATAAAGGAACCGAAGATCCCATAGAGCATCTTCGCATGTTTAGGATAGCATGTCACGACATATCGCATGACGACTTGCTATTACTAAAAATGTTCCCCAAAAGTTTAGGTGGAATGGCATTAGAGTGGTACTACCAATTGCCCACTCACTCTTTGAGAAACTTTGAAGAAACAGATTGAATCATTTGTCCATCAATTTAGTGCCTACATCGAGAGGCATGTAACTATTAAAGACCTATACAATTTAAAACAAGATAAGGATGAATGCTTTGCCGATTTCTTAGCTAGATGGAGGCAATTGACAGGAAAACTGCACTTTGTGCTACCCTATAGGGAAAATGTTGGACATTTTCATCAACAATTTACAAGAACAACTTTCTTATGAGCTATCAACAACTACTTTGACTACCTTCGATCAAGCTATAGATTTAGCTCGAAGAGTAGAAGATGCCCTCATTAGGAGAGGCCAACTTAGGAAGAAGGATGACGAGAAAACATCTAGAAATCAATATAAAAACAAACGAGGTTGTCGGTGACGGAGTCACTGACAGCAAAAATGTTGCTAATATCAATGCAACGAAGACAACAAGAAAAATTCATATTGAAACCTCCTGACAAGCCTCCTCGAGAATTCACTAGATTAAACCAACCTTTGTCAACTATTTTACCTCAACTGCTCGAAAGAGGTTTAATCCAATTGCCAGCCATCCAGGAACCTGACCCAACTATACCCGGATATAGAGCTGATTTGCACTGTGATTTCCATAGAGGACCTGGACATTCTACCAACGCCTGTAAAGGTTGAAACATAAAATACAAGATTTGATTGACAATAATGAAATGGAAGTGCAAGCCTTCCAACCTAAACAAAACCCTCCTAATAATACTCAAAAGACTATTCCCCAAAATCAAAATCAAAATGCCAATCAAACTCTAGACATATTTCAACACCCTTTACCAAGACATGGTAAAGAGGTAGCCAATCAAATCGAACATCATAATGTTCCCCCTCCTACCAGATATGTAGGAACCATTAGCGGACAATTACCTATTCGGGATCCTCAAATATTTGACACGACCTTATCCTTGGTTACGACCAGGACCTTACATAATTTTCAAACTTCGATTCTAGTGATATAGAGTCAGATAGTGAAAGTGAAGTAGACATTACTTCAAACCAATCGAATAGTTCTGAAAACGAATCAGATCCTATTCAACTTTATCACGAGATGATATGGTTCCAGAAGAACCATTTCCTAGAAGAGTCACTACTCGACCTTCTTCTAATATATTCCTTTCAAATGAACAAGCCATTAATGCTCAACCGAGACCAGTTCAACGTCTTCACTATAACATTGTAGGTACCATTGGAGTCGTTACTCGACAACAAGCTCAAAACTCTCAGCAAGAATCAAACCAGAATGATGGATCAGCTCCATTCGTTCTAAAAAACCCTAATAAAGGGAATCATGCTCCTAATATCCAATCTAAACCCCCTTACAGCATTAATGAGCAATTGTCTAATACCACGGCCAGAATTTCCCTCTTAGATTTATTAAGATCCTCTCCCACCCATAGGGATGAGTTGATGCTTACATTGAGTCAAATGATGGTGCCTCAAAACATTCAACTTGAAGCTATGGCCAATACTATCATCACTCGAGAGATTGATTGTATTGACTTCCGGGATAAAGATATCCCACAACACAGTTTACATAAGGACAATCCCTTATACATTACTGCTTTAATTGGAGATGTAGTTGTCAAACGAGTTTTGATTGATAATGGCTCATCTCTAAACATTTGCACCTTTGACTTCTACCAACGATTTGGCTTTAGAAGTGATGAAATGAAGAAAACTGATATGATCATCAAAGCTTTTAATGACGAAACACAAGAAACATGTGGAGTTATTACCCTCCCATTGCAAGTTGGTCCTAGAACCCTAGAAACAACCGTGTTCATTGTACATTGCCCAACATCGTACAATATACTTTTGGGTCACCCTTGGATCAACGCCATGCGAGCGGTCCCATCAACTTTACACCAATGTGTTAAATTTGAGTTCAAAAATCAGTTGGTCACTATTCATGGTGACCCTAGACCTTTTGATATGTGTGCTTTGGCAGAACCAGTTGGAGTGCAATTTTGCCCGGCTCTGTCATCCACACATTCTAGTTCTTCTTTTTCATCTAAAACTGTGAAACATAAACCCATAACTTCACCTAGTTCCCCTCCATTAACTTCATCCTCCTATATAGATCAACAACCCTCTAAACAAATTACTTTAGAACCTCAAAAAGATTTCAAATCTACAACCAATTCTTCAACTACTACCCCTACAAATTCAAAACCTCTAGACACATCTATCATCCCTTCCACATCTCAAGACATAGGTAATAAGCCTTCTACATCTTATGCCCTTTCTGATGAACTTTTACCAGATTTATCTACAACCTTAATATCAGAAAAAATGAATGCTTTCATGCAAGATTCAAACCTTTTAAATAAATTACCGCCATCTCCTCGTACTTTGGGCCTCCCACAACCTCTGGGAAGTACTTACCAAGTTGGGAGTTGTGCCTTCATTTATAAAGGATATGACTAGGGAAGAATCCCTCGGAATATCAAAACTCATCATGAGGGATACGCTCGGTGCTATTTTACCAATGATTATATTAAAGCTAAACCCATGATGCTTAAAATGGGATATAAAGGGAAAGGCTTGGGACCTTTCCAAAATGGCATGAAAGAACCTTTCGAGGTAGAACCGTGGCACCTTCCCAGTTGTGGTGTGGGCCTATTTCCTAGTAAGGGTCAACCCTTTCCTTTTGAGGATGATGATCATCTCATATGCTATCAAGATTATTTGGATAGGCATGTTGATTTGCCTCTTAATAATCAGTCGTTTTCATGCAACATGCTATCCATAGCATACCCTGAAATGATTGCTGACCCCGATGAAGAATTGGAAGGAGATATCTTCCATGATGTCTCTGTTGAAGAGATGCTACACAACGGATTTTATTTTGATGGTTCTATACCAACTATAGCCCAAATTGAGGCCACTGACCCTCAGAATGAATTATCTAAATTAACCTTACAAGAATTACAAGAATTGGGCGTGTCACCCGCCCCACCTAACTTTGAAAGAGATCTACACATGGAGGTAGAAAATGTCATTAAAATTAACATTGGAACCGAGGACAATCCTCACATAATCAATATTGGAGCGAGAACTAAGTCAAGAAAAACAAGAACAATACACCGCATTTCTTAAAGAGTATGAAGATGTCTTCGCTTGGACATACGAAGATATGCCGAGGTCTAGACCCTTCCGTAGTCATGCATCATCTAGTGGTCCATCCGGATGCTAAACCGGTTAAACAAAAACTTAGAAAAATGCATCCCAAAGTGGCTCTGCTAGTCAAAGGGGAGTTAGAAAAACTCCTGAATGTTATCTTCATACAAGCTATTGATTATGCTGAATGGATCTCAAATGTAGTTCCAGTCACCAAGAAAGAAGCTACCAAAGTTAGAGTTTGCACCGATTTTAGAGATATCAACGTTGCATGCCCTAAAGATGACTTTCCTCTTCCAAACATGGATCAAATTATTGACTTCACTACCGGAAGTGGGATGATGTCCTTAATGGACGGATTCTCCGGTTATAATCAGATCAGGATAGCTCCTGAAGATCAGGCTAAAACAACCTTTATTACCCCCTGGGGTACCTTTTTTTGGAAAGTGATGCCATTTGGCTTAAAGAACGCCGGTGCAACTTATCAACGAGCTATGACCTACATTTTTCATGATATGATGCATGATATCCTACATGATTATGTAGATGATATCATAGCTCGCTCTCTTATTGAAGATCATCATTTAGATGATTTAAGGAAAGTTTTTAATCGATTACGAGAATATCTCATTCGATTAAATCCAGCAAAATGCATATTCGGAGTTAAGTCCGGCAAACTATTAGGGGTTTTAGTTTCTTTACGTGGTATCGAAATTGACCCTCTCAAAATTGCGGCCATCACCGATATGCCCGCACCTACTAATATATCTGAATTACGAAGTTTACAAGGTAAGCTTCAAGCCATCCGTCGCTTCATCGATAAGCTGGCGGATAAAACTAGTCCCTTTCTTAAACTCCTTAAGAAGGATGTCCCCTTTAATTGGGACACAGAATGTAGAGAAGCTTTTGAACTTCTCAAACAATATCTCCTTAATCCGTCGGTGCTTTCACCACCTAAATCCGATCGCCCATTTCTCCTATATATTTCAGCTTCAGATTCTGCCTTAGGAGCTATGTTAGCTCAACTTGATGATGAAAAGCGAGAACGTGCTAATTATTACATTAGCCGAACCTTCATCAGTTATGAAACCCGCTATACCGCGTTGGAAAAACTATGTCTAGCAGTCATTTTTGCTACGCAAAAATTACGACATTATATGCTTAGCCAAAAAACTTATGTCATTGCTAAATATGATCCCTTAAGATATCTCATGAGTCGACCTTATTTATCGGGTCGCACAGCCAAGTGGGTTCTTGCTCTAAGCGAGTTTGATCTCACCTTCATAGGACAAAAGTACGGTAAGGGTCAAATCATAGCGAGATCAATTAGTTGCTTGCACCCTTAGAGTCTACTCATCCCCTCATCATCGAGTTTCCAGATGAATGCCTCCAATTAGAGGCAGACCATCCTGAACAATGGTCCTTATACTTTGATGGCGCCCGATGCATGAGTGGGGCTGGTGCGGGTATTATTTTAATATCTCCGCAAAAACATCTTATTCCTCTGTCCTTCAAACTGACCTTTGCTTGCACCAACAATACTGCTGAGTATGAGGCTCTAATCCTTGGATTACGAGCTGCTCTAGCGCTCAAAATTAAAAATCTCTTAGTTTTTGGTGATTCCCAATTGGTTATAAATCAAATTAATGAAGTTTATCAAACCCGAGATGATAAACTGCGCCCATATAAGGCCTATGTTTTACAACTAATGTCTTTATTTGATCAAGTCACCTTGGAAGCTATTCCTCGAACTAGCAACCGTGCAGTTGATGCTATGGCCGCAGCTGCATCTCTCCTGCCCTTGGAGTTAGACGACGAATACGCCACTATCATTATTCGTCGACTCCAGGAACCCGCTTCAAATAAGTCATGCTTAGAGCCTTTGGATGTGTTTCTAATCAATGAAACTACTCCTGAACCTTGGTATACTGACATATTTGATTTTCTCCAAAATGGGACTTTCCCTGCTAATTCTAATCGAAACCAGCGTCGGTTATTACGTCGACGAGCAAGTCGATTTGTAATAATTGGCAATACTTTATATAGGAGATCTTTTGAAGGTATCCTATTAAGATGTTTAAACTTAGAAGAGTCTAAATCAGCCTTGAGTGAAGCCCACGATGGATCTTGTGGAGGACACTTTAGTGGTAGTGCCATTGCTAAAAAGCTCCTTCGGATAGGATACTTTTGGCCTACCATGGAAGCGAGATGCACATGAGTATGTGCGCCATTGCGACAAGTGTCAAAAACATGCTGACCTTGTCCATGCGCCTGCACAAGAGTTGCGAGGCTATTTCATCTCCTTGGCCCTTTTCTAAATGGGGCTTGGATATTATTGGCAAAATCAATCTGTGTGCTTCGATGGACACAAGTTCATCATAACTGCCACTGAGTATTTCACGAAGTGGGTCGAAGCTATGCCTTTAGCTTCTTGCACTGGCACACAAGTTTCTAAATTTATTTTTAATCAAATCATTTGCAGGTTCGGAATCCCTGCCAACCTCATCTCTGACAATGGAACTCCTTTCAAAAATAAAGATGTTAAAAAATTATGTCAAAAATATAAGATTCAACATCGTTGGTCCACTCCCTATTATCCTCAGGGTAATGGTCAAGCAGAAGCTTCTAACAAAACTTTAATCAAAATTCTCAAAATATTAGTCAATAAAACTGGCCGTGGCTGGCATATTCAATTATATCCGGCCTTGTGGGCTTATCGAACTAGTGTTCGAACCCCGACGGGCACTTCACCATTTGTTTTGGTATATGGTCTTGAAGCGGTTTTCCATTTGAATTGGAAGTTCCTTCTTTGGCTCTGCTACTTCAAGATACCAAAGTAGGAGATGAATATCGTGCTAGCCAGACTCAGTCAGCTGGAACTCCTCGATGAAAAATGCATCAATGCTTTGGAGCATCTCCGTGCTTACCAAAACAAGCTTAAAAGATCATATGCTAAGAAAGTTCGTCATCGATCCTTTGAGATTGGCGACCTTGTTTTAAAAGAAAATAAAAAAAATACAAATGCAACCAAAGAACTTAAAGGTAAATTTGAGCCCAACTGGCTTGGACCATACATTATTACTGCAAAATTTGAATCAGGGAGCATATAAATTATCTACCTTAGATGGTAAAGAACTTAAAGAACCCATGAATATTTTGCATCTTAAACGTTACTATGCATAAACTTGGTCATTTCATCCATGTATATATTTGTTCAAAATTACTATCTTGTATTTCTTTCAATTTATTCAAAAACACCAAAAACATTCATAAATCTCCAAAAATCTTCAAAAACTATCTATTGCATTTGTTTAAGGCAGTTGTTAAATTTTTTGCTCAAAAATATAAAAACAACAATATGCTTGACTCTTTCGAAACCAAAACAATATACAGAAGAAAGAGAGAGTCAACATTCTCAAAAAATTTCTCACAAATCATTTATATATATTTTCTTACAATTATTGCAGTTATATGTTTCAACTTATTTTGGATAAATTAGCATTTATTTTGAATCCCTCACTTGCACACTCACAACAATAAATATCTTGATTTTATTTGGCATGATTACTAATCTCTCTTATATCAAAGTTCACAAAATTCAATTAAATAAAGTTTGAGCATAGAGAATTGATCTTGTTATTTACTTAAACCAAGCACATCTTTCCACAATAAAATGATTATATTTGTAATTTCCATGTTTTGCTACATAGTAGAACTGATTTCTTGAGTGAAAAGTTTCCCCCTGCTATCCTATCATGCACATGGTCTAGAATCTTTGAGAATTGGCAAAAGGACAAGCTCACCCCTACCCAAAATAAAAATCCCTTGCTCTACAGCTAATCCGAGCAAGTATCCCTAGCAAAGAAAAAGAGAAGAAAAATTCAAGAAAGAAAAGAAAAGAAAAATGTTATTTCAGCAATGTTCCAAGCATTATCAAGCAAAAGAAATACAAAAAGAAAAATAAGCAAAGTTCAAAAGAAAGCAAGAAAGCAATAAAATCCCTTTCCCTACCCTTTGAAAAGAAAAGAAGGGTTGATGAGCTTGAATCCATGGAATTCTCAATTATTCGAAAACTGTGAGGTAAGCCCCATAACAGGTGGTTTGTGCCCAATCTGCTTGGCCTTGGGTAACTCCTAGCGTGGCGATATGTACTGTCACATTAGCGACCTTCTTTTGTATTGACCTATGTCTGCTTATGGATTAGCTAGCTCTTGATAATCCGACCTACATAGTAGTCTAATATGGTTATATGCATCTACATCATGGTTAATGCACACTTATTTGGTTTCTTCAAATCACTTGTATCATAGTATCTTGCTCAAAACTGGTAAATGAACAATGCAATTGCACACACATTTGTATTTGAGAGATTTTGTCTATCATTATGATAAATCAAGATCGGAAATGAATGCACATATGCACATGGGATTCCTTATAAATCTAACTTTTGTCTTCAAAATACTTTGAAATATTATTTTTGCAACTTGTTTGGAATAATCAAGTACAATTATTTTTCACAAAGACAACTATAGAATTAGAAAAATCAAAAATTTCTTCCAAATTACACAAATCAAATCATATATATCTGGTTGACTTTCGTGACGATGGTATAGTTTCAAAACCAAAATTGGAATTTTATGCCTAGCGCAAGTCCTCATTTTCATCTTTTCTGTTCATCAAAAATCAACCATGCAATAAAACTATTTTTTTGGATTTTCGCGATGATGGTATAAGTCTATACCTACATATTCTATGCCTAGCGCAAACCATTGTAACAATTTTTATTCCCCATTTCTTCAAAATCATGAAAACCATATGACTTCATTTTACACAAATTTTGCTTTTCAAAAGCAAACACGTTATCACTATTTCATGTCATTATGTCAACCTTTAACTTTGCAATGATGGTATAATTCCTAAGGAATTATTCACAAATTTTATCACACTTAGGGATTTATGCCTAGCAAAAATCATTTTAAACAATATTTCATGCATAATATTTTTCATGAAAATCTGAAAACAAAACCAATCATCATCATCATCATCATTTGCACTATTGCACTAAAGTCTTAAGACAGGTCTCTTAAGCACTCTTTTCCTTTTTAACAATATTTCTATAAATGGGATTAGCTTGACGACCGAGTGAGCGGCGACTCCATGAAATGGTCTATAATAGCGACAATGTCCTTTGAAATTATTGTTAGAAGTCTTTATTTTTATCACATTGCATCACAAACAACCACTTTGTTACATCAGATTATTTCATTTATAATGTTATAGCATGACATTCAAATTATAATATTTCCAACGACATAATTACATGAATCCTCAATGAATTATTAAATCAATCAATTAAAACATCTAAAAGCATCATAAAAATACATAACACAATATAAGTCATATGATCAAAAATATCTCATCTATATATATATGTCACAAATATATATGTACATCATATCAGCTAGATTAGTATGCCACAATCCATATCTTGGCATACTCAATCAAATACCCTCTCGTGTAGTGTCTCGAGAGCCCCTCGAGCTCTCGCCCTCATCTCCTCCCCCACGAGGTGGAGGAGGTGGCCCCATCACGATCCGTGTGGTGCCGTGAGTCCTGGATGCCGATCGTGATGATGTCCTAGATGACCCCATCACGATAGGCTCTATAATGTGTCTTGGTAATGGCACCCTCTGCTCTGCTGGCACCTGCACTGTAGTATAGAGACTGATAGAAAGTGATCTGGGCGATAGCGCATGCTAAATCTCGAGTGCTCGCTCCTCCGCCCTGAGCTCTGAGCCATGTAGCCTCATCCTGTAGTGTCTGCACCTGAGCCCGCAAGCGGGCAACCTCAGCTCGGAGAGTCGTTGTCTCGCTGCTCTCCCCAGTGTCTACACCCTTGCCCTTATCGGGCGATGGTGGTCTCTCTCTCTGTGGAGATGGGGGTCTCTCCTCCCTCCTCTCCCGCTGTCATGGCCTCTCCTGTGCCTGTGGCCTCCTCTGCTCCCTCCCATCGTGACCCTGGGCCGCCTCTATCATTGCCTGGCATCGCCTCCCTATCCGATGCACAACTACGTGGATCGGACCCTGTGCCCTCGTCATCCAAGGAGGGCGGATGCCTACGTACCAGGCATCGTAGCCATCGGCTACCCTCACGTCGTCCCCATCCACTGGCTGGATGGGGGCATCGTCTGCGTCCTGGCTCCAGAAGCGCTGCATGTCAGGAGCCCCGCTAACCGTGGTGTTATCCCGGACAGTCCGGGAAAACTCGTAATCCCTCAGAGATGGGATCCCCTGCTGTAGACCGAACTATCTCAAAACTCGGTCATAGCGGTGGAGCTCCACCTCTCCTCTCTCCATCCGTAGCCAGTAGACTCACCTGATGCGAGCCAGCTCCTGTCCATCCTCGGCCCACCTTGGGTGCCCTCTCCATGGTCTCCAGGTGATCTGGTCTAGGACCAAATCATCCAGTAGTCTCCGGGACATCGGCAGGTCGATCCACCGCTGTGACCCTCTCCGGAGCCACCGAGTAGAAGACTCGGGGCCTCTCCCCATCAATCCCTGTCAGTGGAAGCCCTACCGGCCTCCGCACTTGCAATGTGCTCCCAGCACCAAACCTGTAGGAGCGATGTCATCACCAGACATCGCCCGCCCTTGTACACGACCCCATACAGGATCCTGTACAACCGGCATAGAACAAAGCTGCCCTAGCAAAACCTGTACCCATGGTCCCGCATATCGTAGATCACATCTGCGAGCATCCATGGTACCCTACATCCGCTCTGGTGGCACAACAGAAGTCCACCAACCACTCCAGCTAGTACTCGTGTGAGTCTGGATGCCCCAGGCATCTGGCGTAGTGCCTCGATATTCACTCCGCCCTTCTCCAGGGCGAAGCTCGGGTCACCACACGGTCGTCCCATAGCGTGGCCCTGATTGGCCGTAGGAGTGATCATCCGTCCTTGTATGGGGATTCTCAGAATCCTCCATACGTCCTCTAGTGTGGGAGCCATCTCCCCTGTCGGTAATCGAAAATAGGAAGAACCCGGATACCATCTCTCTGCTAGGGCTGTTAGAAGCCCCATGTCTGTGGATACTTGTGGCATCTCTGCCACATGCAGTAAGCCGGCCTGTGCCAGCAGATCTCGCTCTGCCTGTGTCAGAGCGGCCAAGTCATCTCTCAATCCTCCATATTTCCATTCTCTGCTTTTTAGCAATCCTCTCTGCAACATAAGCAACATAAACAATAAACAATCATTAATCAATAATTCAAGTAATCAATAATGCAAATTAAAAATTCAATTTTGTGCAATTGATGATATCGCCCACTATTGGACGATATCGTCCCAAATTTGAGCATAATCGTCTCCGATTTCGCAGTTCGAAATCGTCTCTAATTTGATGAAATCGTCCCCCTTTCGACGATTTCGCCCTCGGGCGAAATTGTCGAAATTGAGACGATTTCGTCGAAATCGAGACGATTTCGTCCCGACGATGTCGACGGCCCTAAAACGGCCGCGATGCTCAAAATTCATCTAAAATCTACCTAAAAAGCATGTAAAAATCAAATTAAAGCATTCTAAACTAAGTTTAGACTCTTACCGTAGACCGCGTCGGACTTCATCGATCTGTGCGTTGTCTCCACCATTTTGCTTGAGCTCTAAAAAGTAAAAATGAACAGTAAAAATGAATTAGGGTTTTACCCTATTTTTCTTAATTTTATTCAACAATAATTTTTTGCTTTTCCGCGTTTTTACCTCAAACGTTCGATTTGGGTAAAAACACGGAGGGAGCACCATAGTAAGTTGTCGTACGATTCGACCAAGAATCGTCGCCTAAAAATGGGAATAATTTTTTGCTTTCTCGTAGATCGAGAAGAACTCATCTTTAACGCATTTTCTTCGGAAAATTCGCTAAAGAGGGGGCAAAATGTAGCACCCTAAAATTGGCGCGATAAAATTATAAAATTTACATTCACCTTAGTAAATAAATTTAAATTCAAATTTAACCTCCCAAACCGCTCATTAACCATCGAGAAATCCGTTTCCCCCTTTTCCGTGCCATTTTTAGAGGTTGTTTTGACCGTTTGACGATATCGTCGCCGATCAGACGATATCGTCCCAGATTTGACGATTTCGTCTGGACTAGGACGTCCAGACGATCTTGTCGCAAAGCTGAATTTGCATAGTTGGAATCTGTTCCAACGGGTCTCCAATCAGGCCAGAAGCGTGTCTGCACCGTTGGGACCCTCCCCCGTTGGAGATCTCCCAAATTGGGATGATCTCCAACCTCCTAACTACTCCCCCTAAGCCTATTTAATCTCTAAGATTTTCCCTCCCCAACCCCTGGCTGAAATTTTCTGCAAAGTGATTCCCTCTGCGTCAAAACATCCTAATCTTGCTTTTGCACTAGTCCCATAGCAATTTTGTTGCAGGTACATCACTGATTTTCAGCCGGAGCCAGCATCCATCGTCGTCGACGAACTTGTTCGAGATCGGAGGCGATCCCGTCAAATGCGAGACGATTTCGTGCGATGCGAGACGATCTCAGCTGCAGTCCACATCGAGGCAATCGGTGCACGGAGTTTGCTTTTCTCAACCTTTTCTTTGTCATTTTATGCTGCAAATTAGATCATTTACTCGGTGTTTATATTATTTTGCATTTGGAGTTCACCCATTTAGCTTAGATTGCACATTAAGTTCATGATTTGTTGTTAAAATACAGAAATTGGCTAGGATTGCTGTTTTAAACTATTGCTCAGTATTCATTTTATTATTTGGTGTAATTTGCCTCTGTTAGCACAGTAGAATTTCTTGTATTTTGCATCTGTTTTCTGTTTTGCAGGTCTACGACGAATTCGTCAGATCTCAGATGATTCTGTCGGATTACGAGCGATTACTGTCGGATTACGGGCGATCAGATCGCTTCAAACGTCGGAATCTTCTTCAGACATCCGGATCAGGTATTCTTCATTGTCATTCTATAAAATTCTCTGTTTTTTGCTTTCAAATCTGTTTGTTGTGTTCATGAAAGTTGCATTTTCATGTAGTTTAATTTAGATTCATTCGGCCAAACCTAGGACTTGAATGCTTAAGATTAAAACGAACACATCAAAACACATTCCAAAACCTAGGCGTGGAAACTACCGCCAAATGTTTCTTGGTGAACCCACCATCCGTCGAAAAATCACCAAAATACACCTCCCTTGAGAGGCGGGACCTTCGCAAAGTCCTCTCAGTCCGAGGTACCGCACCATCCTTTTCCCATCCTCCTTTCGGGCGTGGATCCTATAGCCTGAAGGTAGGGATGCGAAAAATTTGGAGCGATACAGGATGATCACGTCATACATCACTTAACCCAAGATAAATAAAATAAGAGAAGTATAATAGTAGTGAAGTGGGATGTAGATGTAGAAGAAGATTCGATGGACAATATTTTGAACTGAGAGAGTTTACTCAATATATGGTTAGCCCAAGAAGATGCACTGCAAGTGTATTTGTAAGAAGGATTGGTCTTTGCATCATAGTAAATCCTCTTGACTCTATGGTATGATCAAGCACACTAGGAAATCATGCAAGAGGTGAAGTGTGTATGATGATATGATGATACTTGTTGTGTATTCAATCAAATGATCAAGCATGTGTAGTATCATTTAAGATGCATGATGTTTATTGGTTCTTTATGTTCTTGGCCATCCAATGTGGCTAGGTGGTAGGCTTCTGATCCAAATTTGGTCATGATAATAAAAGGTCCTAACCAATTAGGTTCAAACTTTTCTTTTAGGTCAATGTTGATGTTAGTACTCCTTTAATTTTCTTTGAGGACTAAGTCCCCAAATTCAAAGGATTTTGGATGTACCTTCTTGTTGTAGGCGCATCAAATATTTTTGTGGTATTTTCTAAGATTTTCTAAATAATTGATGCACTTTTATTATAATATTTATAGCTATTGTAAGTGGCTTGAGCAATATTCATCTCCTACCGAATAATCTTGTAACAAGACTCTTAGAGAAGGTATATCAAGTCCAAAAGGAAAGAATACTTTGGTGCCATAAACCAAAGTGTATGGAATTGCCTCTATGGGAGTATACACACTTGTACGATATTCACTTAAAGGTAGGGTAGAGTTACAAGTGCCAATCTCAACCATTTTTGTTCACAAGTTTCTTAAGGATTTTGATTAGTGTTTTGTTGGAAGATTTGACTTGTCCATTTATTTATGGGTAGTATAGTGTACCATATTTGTTTAATTTTATATTTGGAACACATTTTGGAAAATTTATTATTTTTAAAAGGGGTGCCATTATCTACAATTATGGTGGAAGAAATACCATATCGGTTGATGATTTTATTTAGAATGAATTTTTATACTTGAATTCCTATTATGGTGGATAGGGGTATAGCCTCAATACACTTGGTAAAATATTTTGTAGTGGTGATGATGAATTTATACCTATAAAATGATTGAGGGTTTATTTTTCCTTGATATCCTATCCCCAAGAGGAGAAAGGACAAGGAGATGTGATTGGTTGGAGTCCTTGAGAAGGGGTGTGAACAAGGTTGTCATGTCATTGACACTTGTCACATTTCTTTACATAGTTGTATCATTTTCTATAGAGGGCCAATAATAGCCTATTATAAGGAGCTTCTTGGTTATAGATAATCCACTAAAATTTTCTCCACATGATCCATCATGGGCTTCCTTGATGAGAGCTTGAGCTTCATTTTCGCTAACGCATCTAAGGAGTATACCTTCAAAGGAGTGTCAATATAAGATATCTCAAATGATGACATATTTGTAGGATTTTAGCCTAAATTATCTTTATTTTTGAGAGTTAAAACCTTTAGTGAATGTTCCTTCCTTGAGGAATTTGAAGGTGTCTTGATACCAAGGTTCTTGAGATATGGATGTTTCAATATTGCATATGTTGACAGGTTGTAGGCATGATTTGATTGTGGATGATTTTTTGATTGACCTTATGCTAATATAAGCTTCTTCATATACTAAATCTAATGGTATGAGAGATGTTGCGGTAGCCATAGTGTTAGTGTGATGATTTATATGTCATGGTATGGCTTCTATGGTAATTTGGTTGAAATAAGTTTTCAACATATATATATATATATATATATAATATCTTTATATGACTTCAAATTTTCATCCTTGGTTTGATAAGTATTTTTACTTGGTTTATGACTAATTGGGAATCGCCGTAAACCATTAAGTTTTCAATGTTTAGCTTTTTTGCAGCCCTATGACCTAGGATGAGTGCTTCGTATTCTACTATATTGTTGGTGCATGAGAAGCAAAGTTTAAAGGATAGTGAGATGAGTTGCTATTGTGGGGTGACTAGGACAATTTTTACCCCTGCACCTTTTGCACATCTAGCCCCATCAAAATATAATACCCAAGTTTTAGGCTCTTGGGCATCTATTGAAAATATTATTTCATTTGAAAAATATATGTTCATGGGATGTTTTTATTCTAAAGGGGATGCGACCATTTTATCAGCTATGACTTAACCCTTTAGTTATTTTTTATTTATGAATTCTATGTTGAATTTGCTAAGGGCTATGACCCATTTTATTGTTCTTCCTGATAGATAAGATTTAGACATGAGGTACCATAATGGATCTACCCTTTCTAATGCATAAGTATTTTGGCTAAGCATGTAGTGTCTTAGTTTGAAAGATGAGAAGACAATCACTAGGAAAATATTCTCTAGTGGTGTGTAGCGAGTTTCATAGTTTACTAATATTCTGCTAATGTATTAGATTGCTCTTTCTCTATGTTTTTCATTATATTAGGCTAGTAAAGCTCCAAGAGCATGTTCGGTTGCTGCTATGTACAAAAATAATGGTTGATTCAGGTTTTGTTGTACCAAAATAGGTGGTGTTAAGATGTAGGTTTTTAAATCTTCGGAGACCTTTTGACATCCTTCATCCCATTCAAATTTTATTGATTTCTTCAATAATTTGGAGAAAGGTTGACACTTGTCTATGAGTTGTGATATGAATATGCATATGGCTTGTAATTTACCTTGTAAGCTTTGTAATTTAGTTAGGTTTTTATTTGGTGGTATGTTTGTTATTGCCATGATTTTTGAGGGATCAACTTCAATCCCATGATGAGATACAATGAATCCCAAAAATTTTCTTGATGTTACCCTAAATATAAATTTGTTGGGTTTTAGTCTGATTCTATAATCTTGTAATATTTCAAAGATACAATTGATATATTGAACATGGTTTTGTCTTTTCTAAAATTGACCCAAGATGTCATCTACGTAGTCTTATACAATTTTATGCATAATATCATGAAATATATATGCCATGACCATTTTATATGTTGCTCCTACATTTTTAAGACCAAATGGTATGACCTGATAGCATAAGGTTCCCCAAGAGGTAGTAAAAGTTATTTTAGATTGATATTTTGGTGCTATCTTGATTTGGTTGTAACCTAAGAATCCATCCATTAAGGATAACATCTCAGCCCCTACAGTCAAGTCCACTACAATGTCTATGTTAGGCAAAAGGAAATCATCCTTTGGGTAAGAATTTTTTATATCTCTAAATTCAATGTAAATTTGAATGGATCCTTCCTTCTTGGTGATAGGAATGATGTTGGATAGACAATTCGAATTGTCTATGGTCTTTATGAAATCGATATCTAAGAGTTTTTACAATTCATCTTTTACTGTAAGAGAAACCCTTGGATATATATTTCTTAATTTTTTTTTAACAGGTTTGGCATCAGGATGTACTCCCAAATGATGGACTACCAGTGAAGGATCGATTCATATCATATAATTGTATTCCCAAGAAAATATGTCAAAGAATTCTTTCAATAGGTTTGTATATTCTATTTGTTCTTAATGGATCAAGACTTTTCCAATTTTGATAAGGCGATGTTCTTGATCTGTTCCTATGTTGACTTCTATAGTTTATTCAATTAAGGATTGTGAATCGTCCTCAAAATGAAAAGGGGAATATATTATCCCTAATTGTTTGAGTTCTTGTATATCCATAGAAGTTTGTTCCAACTTAGGAAGTTGAGTTGCATCTAAGTTGAATATTTTTTCAAGATATTCTTTTCTATGATGATCATTTGAAGAATATTCAAGATTTTATTTGGTTGCTATTGATTTTGGATGAACTAATTATAAAATGTTGATGCTACCAAATCATATGGTTTTACAAGGTGTTTGATTAAGGAGAAAACACAATTCTTGTTCATCCTCATCACCCCATTGGAATGTTAGCTTTTGATGTAATGAGCACTAGGAGATAGCAATCACAAGATGTAGAGTAATATAAAATATAGTAAATATGCTAGATGACTGAGATATGCAATAAATACAAATGATATAAATGAATACATTGTAGATATGGAGGAATGAACACTTTATTATTAAAGCTACTAAACTACTTTGCATCCATCACCACTGTATGGTGATCCACAAAGAACTATACTACTGCCTATGAATATTCTCTAAGCTACTATGTCTCTGACTCTCTATAGCTATCTAGAAATGAGGCCTTCCTTATATAGGCAAAAATAGGTTACTTGGCTAACACTCTACCTAGTTGTGCAAGGGATAACTTGCACATATACAACTTGCATATTGATACTTGTGCATTTATTACATTACATGAAGGAACTAGATATTTTCTCCTAAAGTAATCTAATGTCCTAAGTATGTACCTTGGAAAATACATTTACATGACCCAAATTATAGAATATAATCTATTTCTAACATCCCCTTGTATTATATTATTTAGGTATTGAAGACTTTTAGTCTTCAATATGGATCTTCTTCCATTGGATGATCTTTGGTTTGTTCAAAGTAGTCTTGATCTAGTTCTTTTCCTAATGCTTCAATCTTCATGTCATGGATTCTTGTCTCTTTTCATTATTTCTTATTTGATGTCAAGTGTATTTGATGGACCATTGCTCTCATGAAAGTGCATGCCTTGATTGGATATAAATTGATCCTTCTTCCTTCCTTTGTACCTTTGTAAGACATGTTTCTCTATCCTTCATAAGTATCAACCTTGAGCTCAATATTCATAGATCCATTTGGAATAAGTTCCTAAACACAACAGTTTATTATTTGAAATAATATTATTTCATAGTATTTATAGTACTTGTATTTGAAGTGATAGGAGAAAGATAAGTGATTTATCCCATCCCAATATTTGCATGGATGAAAACTCCAACAATATATTTTTTCATGACCATATTGATTGTAATGAGTGCACAATAAAGATGATCTAGAAATTTTGTAGTTTATCTTAGGAATATTATGTTTTTCTATCTCCTTTATAATATATTCTAACTATTTGTACATTATTGAAGCTATTCCATATTTTTATTTTTGTATAAAGAGTTGTTGATCAATATTTTCCTATTTTTTATCATTAGACTCACCAAACCAATCATCATAGCTATTAATTTATGAAATTATTTTTCATTGTATTGGTTATTCCTTTTCTTTGACCTTTACTTCATTGTAATCCATCAGATTTTTAATCCATATTAGTACTTTTATTATTCCACTTAGCATGCTAGTAGCCATTTGTATAACCTGAATTGGATAGAGTAGTCTACTTTATGACTCCCTATATTAGGATATGAAATCCTTGATTGAAGTATATAATCTTGATTTGATGAAACCTTTATTAATATTTTAGATTTTTAGGCTTCCTTATGTCTTCCTAGTAATGAGATTATGAACACCTAATTTTAGGTTTTTGAAGGAAGCTTTTATCTTCCCTATAGACACCAAATTGCAGCCATTCATCCAACTTCCTAGTCATCCCACCTTCCACTTGTCCTCCATCCCCATTTCCCACATTCAAAAGGCACATTTTCCCTTTCTTGCCTTTAGAAAGGCCCATTTCCCTCTTTCTCGCCTTCAAAAAGGCCCATTTCCCCCTTTCCCGCCTTCAAAAAGGTCTATTTTTCTTTTACCACAAAAATAGGACTTATTTTAATATTTTATATAATATTTTATATTATATTTAATTTATTTAATATTATATTATATAATTATAAGTTCATTTAACCTCCACCGTTCGATCAGATTAAATCCCTACCATCCATCCCACTCAATCCATGCCACTTCCATCATTTAATCTTAGCCCTAGGATATAACTTAATCTTAGCCACAAGATAAAAGTGTAAATTTAAGAACCCTAAGTTAAACCCTAAAGCTAAGTTATAAATACAAGCCCCTCATATTTCCCAAATGCGGCTAAAATACTGAAACAATGGAACATTGAATAATATTGAGGCCTCTCTGCTGAAGAATACCTTGAGCACCTTTAGCATACCCTAGGATAGATTCCAACCAATCCCATTCATTCTAGCACTGCCACTTTCGCTCGTCCACCACCGCCCAAAAAATCATCGCACTATTTTTTGCATCCGTTAGGGTTTAATCAATCAGCCCGATCAAGTCACATCTATTGTTGAGCAAGGTAAATCACTTCTATGAGTTTTTATTGTTAAATATGCATATCTGTAAGTGTTGCTTCCTATTTCTTTCAATTAGGGTTTTTTTAATCATTATTTGAGGGTCTCACTCTATGGAGCCCTCTCATGTGCTACTAACTTCTTAATTATTTCTTTCACTTGCAGGTCTGCAAATCATCAGGATATTAAAGCCAGAGTGGCCCAGCTTTGGATATTCAAAGTCCACTCACCCTGTTGGGATCAGAGGTGTAATCTTCAGAAGACACTATTTTATTTTATTTCTAGGGTTTTAGATAACCCTAGCCTATTGTAATATTGTATCAAAATACTCTTGGAGAGTACCATTGTATCAAAGAGTTCACTGGGCTCCCCCCCAGTGTCAATATTAAAATTGGAACATTTTGTGCAATATTTGTCTCTTTGTGTATTTACTTGTAATTTTATTTTTAGTGTCATGTATTTGCATCTACAAATGGCTATCACAGTTGGACCCCAAAAGGGTTTCACTATTTGATAGATCTACCTTGCTAATTTACTGTTATTCTTGTTTGTTGTAGATTTTTTAAAAAATGTAAAAGTCATCACGTTCATCGCTAGGATTTTTGAAGCATTCTGCAGTAGTTCCAGATATAGTGTAGGCACACTTTCACGTTATGTAGGTGTCCTTCCACATTATGCATGTGTTCTTATGTGTTACACAGGAACTCTCCTACACCTACGTAGGCACCCGACTATGCCTGGTATTAATTTGGAGCAGATCTAAGGCTTCCAAATTTTTCAAAAATATAAAAGTCATTGTGTTCGTCGCTAGGGTTTATTAAGCATTCTACAGTAGTTCTAGAGATTGTACAGGTGTCCTTCCGCATTATGCAGGCACTCTCCTGCACCTACACAGGCACTCGACTATACTTGGAATTAATTTGAAGCAGAGCTAAGGCTTCCAAGTGAGTTCCGTAACCCTAGTTGGTCATTTAACAATTTATGTATTCTATTTTCTGTTATTGTTTTTCATTGTTTTTAGGTTTAACATTAAGTAATCTGAGAAAGAATTTGCAGCAAATCATATCTAGTGTTTTTTTGTATTTCAATATTTCAAATTCATTTCTTGTCCTAAATTCATAGATCTAGGTGATTTTTTGCATTGTTGAGTGCATGTGAAGTAGAAAAGCATCCTAGATTTTGTATTTTAGGGTTAAATATCACTTAAATTTCATGTATCTAAATAGGAACAACATTTGGACACCTAAAGTAATCCTGACCTAGGCTGGCCCCTTTGGCAGAGAGGTGGATGAACCCTCCAATGCTCTTTAAATATCTTTGGGTATCATTTGTAGGCAGGGATTTTAAGGGTGTACTCTGCACTCTTTAGATGAAATTTATGTCTTTGTGTTGGATTCTGATTTAGATTAGTGAAATTAGTCATATTTAACATTGTATACACACCATAAATAACAAGAAACATAAAATTAACATCACACATGACACGCTCCACTTTTTAATAGTAGTAGTTGGATTTCATCACCAACTATTGCTTGAGGTTTGGTGACGATGGCATTCATCTCCATCCATAAAATATCTGTCCTTAGACACCATAGGATTACCCCCGAGAAAACTTGTTGGAGGTCATTACCAACAAGAATCTCGCAACCCTATCCAGCCATAGATTTTTCCTTTATTTCATTCAACAAAGATTAGGTAACATCAAACACACCAACCACAATTTTAAAAGGAACCACACATTAATGAAGAAAATAATACGGAATGAGGTAAGCCACACAAGGTGAAACCTATGACTGATTTTTTTCTTTTATCTTTAAATTCATATACAAGTTTTTACAGTTAGGTTTTATTTTGATAAGCTTTAAATATTGGGTTTAAGTACTTTATGGTATTTACAAGACATCAGAAGAAAGTAATAAACCAAAATAGCTTAATGGAAAATGCATTTAACTTGGCTTGAATTTAACCATTTCATCATTAACATGGCTCAACCTTAACCATTTCATCATTTCATCATTAATATGGCTCAACCTTAGCCATTTCATCATTAACATGGCTCAACCTTAGCCATTTCATCATTAACATGGCTCAACCTTAGCCATTTCATCATTGCATCATTAACATGGCTCAACCTTGGCCATTTCATCATTAACATGGCTTAACCTTAGCCATTTTATCATTTCATCATTAACATGGCTCAACCTTAGCCATTTCATCATTAACATGGCTCAACCTTAGCCATTTCATCATTTTATCATTAACATGGCTTAACCATAGACATTTCATCATTTCATAATTAACATGGCTTAACCTTAGCCATTTTATCATTTCATCATTAACATGGCTCAACCTTAGCCATTTCATCATTTCATCATTAACATGGCTCAACCTTAGCCATTTCATCATTTCATCATTAACATGGCTCAACCTTAGCCATTTCATCATTAACATGGCTTAACCTTAGCAATTTTATCATTTTGTAGACACTAAAATGTGGTAAAACTGATTAAGCATCCACAAGCAGTTATCAAATTGACATCACATGGCACCTTGGGCAGCCCTTAGGAGGCTCACAGTGGTTCTAACCACTCCAAAAAGGATTTTGGAGGCTACCGGTCCAATTTTTGGAGGTTTTAGCCCAAAATTCACCACCATACCACCCTGGGATGATGGTAGATTCCCCTCATCCCACCTTGGGATGGTGGTGAGCCCTTGTCCCAGGGTGGGACGATGGTGAAGTTTGACCCAGAAAAAGTCAAAATTCACCCAAATGGCACCCAAAAATTGCTATTTGACCATCCAAATAGAGCATGTGAGGTAGAGGATAGGGAATCCTTATGACATCCATATTTATGAGGGCTAAATTGGGAGATCCTCTTCCACACCTTGTGCATGCCTCCCATTTGACAAGTGGCACCTCCTGCCATGCATGCCCTTGCATGTATTTTTGCACATGAGTCACTTTGGGCTATAAAATGGGTTCCATATCCACAAAAAATAATTTAGAAGAGTTCTAGGATATGCAATGGAGTGCTGTCGAGATTTCCCCTCACCTTATTGCACCTTTTTGCCCTCAAAATCTCCCTTTTGCCAGGGAGGTTACCGGGTGACTTCAAGAAGGTAATCCGAGCATAAATTTTCCATCTGGGTGAATTTCTTCACAAAATTCTATGAAAAAACACCTTAGGTAGTTTAGGAGCATCTTACAATGGTTTGGTAATAAAAAGTGACCAGATTTGATGGGTATCCCCTCCTAGGGTGCCCTCCAAATAGTTGCAGTCACCATCACCCCCCAGATGAGGGTAAATTATTAAGAAATTTCTTTAATGTTTTTAATTTTTTATTTTCTACATTATTCCATGATGCTACAGTCCAAATTTCAGGTCATTTTGAGTTAAAATAAATTAGTTATGCTATTTTTAAGTTTCCACAGGCTCGTAGGGCCCATCCGGGCATCCTAGTTTGATGCAGGTGGATCTGGTATCCAATTTGAAAATATTACCATATGGGTTGTCTTGAAATGCCAATTTATACATACTTACGAAATTTCATGAGTTTTGGATGAGTGCATGTTTGAGATTTTGTTGTCCTCCTTTTCATAGGTTGTAGGCGGGCGATGCTTAATCAGGGGGTCTACGGGTGCAATTTCTGATCTTTTTTGGGTGATAACATCCAAAAACCTACTCTTTAACATATTTGAAAATTTTCAAGTCATTTGGATATCATTTTATGCACTTTTAATTCATATGCCATTTTGCCCCTATGGGGATTGCATGTTTTCACCATACACCCTTGCTATTTGACCTCTTTTTGCTTCCTTGTGTGTATGTGCAGGTCCTAAGAAGGATTTGGTAAGAAATATCAGACATAATATAACCTAGATACAAGCAGCGGCAGCATTGGCTCACCCACCTTGGTTGTGGGTACGCGGAGAAACATTAGATGTGCACCCGGATTACGTGAAAGACTTGGTATTTGGGCACCCAATATTGTAATAATTGTATCACCATTTTGAGACCTCAAGGGGACTGCTATAACCTTGTATTGGATCCAACAAATTAATGAGAAAATACTTTCTTTGATTCATTTCCTTTTGTTTGGTATTGTTTCCTTTTTGCATGCATGTTTCCTTTTTGACGCTCATTAGTGAGATGGGGTAGATAAACTTATTGTTCCACATAATTTGGTGCAATTTTTTTCCCTACTTCAGTTGTGATCATGGTGGGACCCTTGTCCCTTTTTATTTGGGAAAAAAATATGACTTCTTTCTTGTATTTTTGCCCTTTTTGTGTTGCAGGTGCTCCCCTCCCCACCCTGGAACGATGGTAGAGGCTTTATATAGAACACACTGGTATGGTGGCTTCATCATCCCACCTTGGGATGGTGGTGGAACTACTACTTTCCCCACCCTAGATCGGTGGTGAAACAGAGATATTTTTGCACAAAATTTCAGAATTTGGAGGCTTCAAAGTGGACAAGGTAAGTGCCTAAACCCTCTAATTTTCTGCTATATTTTCAGATACTATCAAAATTCAGTTTTATTTCTTCACTTGCTTGCATATAAAGGTTAAAATTTACATTTTTTATTTTCTTATAACATCACATAGCAAAAGGTAGAAGGAAAATAAAAAAGAACTTGTAGTAGCAATGCATCTGTTTGGTTTGATTGCTTGTGGCTTACCCTTTGGGTAAGTTGGCATGTAGGATTTGCATTCACAAAGTCAATTTGTAGGTTCCTTATCTTATTCTTCTAAAAGCAAAATGCACCTATTGCATGCATTTAGTGAATAGTCATTAATTTCTTCTTTGCTTACTTTCTTGGATAGTAATGAACCACACACACCACGATTCATGTAAATGCTAGTGAGGTGGACTTCATTACCATCCACTAGTAGAGTGCAAGTGATGGTGGGTTTCATCTCCATAAAATTGGCTCAAATCCCATGAAACCGATCCATATTTCCAAGGTTGGTTCCAAGATTCATCATAGCCTATGGGTTATAGCATGCATCACCCTTTTGGGATGTGTATCACAGACTGCAGGTGAATTGAGCGAGGAAATAGTAGGACCTGTGCTCCCTGGGTGTGTGGACCTCATCACCACACAATATAAGTGGGATAATGTAACTTGGGGTTCCTATTCAGGTTGTTGAGCTGTGATTATACAGGTGAAATCCAATTGAACATGAGATTACAATCCAACACTATTTTAAACATGTGACACGAGGTCATTATTTACAAACAACACATCTAAAACACACAAAACATTTTGGGGATTCACACTTAAAACTTAAAAGAGATAATCATCTATCTTATTTAGTGTTTATTTCTTGTATATTATTTCATTAATAAATTTTAAAGAAGATAATCACCTTGGGATACTAATAGAGGAGTGCAATGGTGCGCACCCGCAACCAAGCCCAATCATAGAAAAAATCTATGGAGAGTGGATTAGGAGACACAAATCATATTTGATATAACCCTAGGGACTTGGTTATACCTCCCTAGCAAGATTCCACTCCACATAGCCCCAAGATAGTAGGTAATGAGCCTCATATCCGAAGGGATCCTCTCTAGGACACCCTGAGGGATGATGAGCATTACTTGGAAGAGTGTTCCTATTATGTAGATATCTCACATGCCTTCCTTGGTGAAAGACAATTGCACACTGAGGTGCTAATAGATAGAGTGGTGCCATGCATCTACGTACCCACTATGGTTGACACGCCTAAGCAGAGGTAGGAGTATCACTTCACACACTGGCCAGAGCAAGTCGACATGACTCTACCTTCGTGCCATCTTGATAGGATACAGTAGCTATTGTAGCCCGATGGGAATGACACCCATCAGTCTGGGAAAGCCAAATAAGCCCTAGATTTCCTCATATAAGAGGGAAGACATGAGGAGATCCTAGATTTTCCTCAGGAATAATATACCATGCATGCCCAATGTGCCTATGTGCTAGCTAAATGTAATGAACACATGTTCCAGCCTGAGCCTTAAGTCAATGTGAAAAACCTCGAGAGAGGCAATCTTCCTATGGAGAACACATAGTACCTTGGACAAGGTCGACCCCAGGGTGAGACTCCTAGGCCTCCTAGGCCTTGTACTGCGGATCAAATTAGGCAAGTGATTGTGATATACACAGAATGCCAAGCTTAGTTCAAGCAACTTCGATAGGATAAAGAGCAACTAGATTGCTTACACCAGATTGAGAAAGAAAATCAAACAGCAGACCAACGAGCTATTCCAAAAAAAATTGAGAGAGAGGGTCCCTACCCCTAAGACACATAGGCAGGAAGTCCATCTGAGGCAACCCATGCTCGTTTGAGAGAGGTCCCCGAGACCTTATCAAATGTTGCTTCCATGACCTCCTAGGCCAGATTGGGAGATGCCTCCTAGGCTAAACATATGGTGCCCACCACGGGTAGATACCCCCATTCATAGGCTGACTCGAGATATGCCTTACGGGGTTTACACTAAGCATGAGCTAGAAATAGAATATATTGAGATGCCTTACCGAGGCAGGGGGTGACTTGCCACTACCTCACCCTAGGTTGGAGGAGCCTAGACCTCCACCATAATATGTGAACAAAGATGAGGAGATCAAGTCCTCAGGTCCTTATAAAGCATTGTTAGAACACTTAAAGTTAGTAGAGAACAAGACCTCTGGATTGAGATATCAAAAGCCCACTATGCGCCAATTGCATTATCAACCTATCCATCCATCAGTACCTACACCTCTCTATCTGGAACAATTTAAGTTGCCTCAATTGGCTACCTTTAAGGGAGAAGAGGATGTGCAAGAAAATGTCATTAGGTTCTTAGGCCAATGATTTGGCATTCATGATGATGATGGTTTGCTTCTAAAGAAATTTATGACTACCCTACCGGCCCTACCTCCAAGTGGTTTTACCAACTCCCTAAGCATAGCATCAATAATTTGGACCAACTTGTAGATGTATTCCTAGAGTGCTTTACCTTCAATACCAAGAGGAAGGCAATGCTGGCTGATGTAGCTGGGTTAAAACAATATGATGATGAGTCAATAACAAATTATGGCAATAGATGGCAGACCTTGCTCACCAAGATGCCTTCTCCCCATGTCAGAGTTGACTTAGATGTTCTCCAAAAGTTTCTAAAATTCAATCTCTTTGTTTCTATAGTTGCAACAATACCCCACTCTTGAATATGCCTTAGTACAGGCTAGGATCATTGAAGAAATCAAGATTCAATAGGGTGAGATTGTGAAGCCTCGTAAGAAAGAGTGGAGCAATAACACTAAGAACACCCCAGTGCAACCTAAGTCAGTAGTGGTAAATCACATTGCCATTAGTTTCTTGGGGCCAGCGTCAGCCACACCACCTCAAAAGCCTAATTATCAAGCCACCCTCAAGAACTATGCCAAGTATAACCAAAATGGTCAAGGGCAAAATCAACAAAGTCGCCCCAAGTGACAATTTATGCCCATTGTAGAGTCTATGGATTCAGTGTTTGATCACCTCTTGGTGGCTAATGCAATCCATCTACCTGATAGTTGACCTATCGACCCTAATGCACCTAAGCCCAAAGGATAAAGAGAAGACCTATACTAAAAATTTCATAGGCAAAATGGGTATGATGTGCAAATGTGCTATAAATTAAAACATCTGGTGCAAGACCTAATTGATAGGAATGCCCTCTAGGTAGATAACCCCACCACACTGAACAACCAACATATGGGGGTCTTTAAGGACCTCTTGCATGCATACATAGAGTAGGCCAAACCAGTGCCCCAAGTGAACGAGGTTCACCATGTCCCTCCCAAGAAAGTATATTTTGGCATGGTAAGTATTATGAAAAGAAATAGGCGATATCCAAGTCTAGCCACACCACCTATGGCTCATAGTGATGTCCCTTTGATATCATAGCCTATATCGCCTCTTGGACCGAGCCTCCCACCTAGGCCTATAGTCACCATCAATAGCAAGCTCGCTCAGAGCTTAAAAACAACATCTACCTATCTCTCCATCTATGAGCTCATCCAAAAATCACAACCTCATAAAGAAGCCTTGATGGATATCTTTAAGGAAATTGAGCTTCAGCCCCAGGAGTCTAACTCCTTCAATAACTTTGTGGGGCATGTGTGGCAATGCATGGAATCGGTAATTACTTTTTGAGAAGATGAACTTAAACTGGTTCCACATGATATGGTGGATCCCCCTTTACACATTGTTGCACATGTGAATGGAACACCATACAAAAGAGTCTTGATAATACTAGGTCTTCGAGCAACATTATAACTACGATAGCTCTAAAGCACCTGAAGCTTCCAGCATCTCATATTGTCACATCTACCTACACCCTATGAGTATTCAATGATGCCATATGCTCAACGGTTGGTAAAATCATATTACCTATTCAAGTAGGATAAAATATCATCTTGACGATGTGCCACATCCTAGAGGGTGAGATGGTGTACAACATTTTTTTAGGAATACCATGGATCAAGGACATGAAGTGCATCCCTTCCATCATTCACCAGTGCCTCAAGCACACTCACAAAGGGTAAGTTCATGTTATCCCCGTGGACCTAGATCCCTTCAAGTACTGCAACATGGTGCAACAATTACCCAAGTCGACCTTACCATTGATACATCTAGATTTTCAATCGAATAAATCTAGCCAAGGTTCGACCCCACCATAACAATATACTATGTCCTCCTCATCGTCGGCCCCACCCCAGAAACCTAATACATCAATGGATCCTTTGCCTAGGAACCTAGAGAAGTGGCCCATTGAGGAGGACCAACCAATCATATCCACCATATCTACAGAGGAGATACTTAGCCCAGATGATGAAGAGATACCACGAGGCAAACAATGAGCCTGATCAAGTCTCACTCTCATCCCTCTTCTATCTGCAGCCCCAGGTTATAGTACATCTAGATTCTACCAGATTGGGAGAGTACATGGTTAGTAATTTTACCACTAATCCCACTTTAGAGTCGATGCAAGACATGGGTAGACCTCGTCTTCCCATAGGAACTATCATACCTCTTGGTATTCCCCTTAATCAAATGAAATTTATCTATGGGGGCCTTGACTATAGCATCAAACCTTACCAAAAATAGAAGGAAGATGAGGAAACTTTTGAAGAGGATATTAACTACGTGTCTAACCCTAAATTTTCCCTGAAGTACCTTGACCTATGAAACTAGCATGGTTACAGGTTAGGCTTGTATGAGAAGGGCACCAGAATCCCTTGTCAACCATAATATCAAATACCCTATGATAAGTTAGGAGTGGTAAACAAAAATCCATTGCCTCTAGATTTCCTCTTAGAGATCCTAAATCGCTTGAATATAGGCTACAAGGGTGGGTTGTCCCAAGACCCTTATGCCAATCCCAATATAGTCTACTCCTTGGGAGATTACTTTCCATGGCTATATGGGAACCCCATGATCCCTAGTGACATTCCCCCACATTTTGAGATAGGAGAAGGGTCATGGAGTTGTCCCCATGTATGTGATGAGTCAGATCCAAGCACTTCATATGAGTGGACCTTAGAGGATTATTCGAGTTATGAGGTAACGCCATATGACCCTTTTGAGTTGTACAATGATCATTCATAAATTGTCCCCATTAATGACCAATAGGAAAACCTCATACATTTGTTCCCTTTCCATGATCTTGTTTGGCGGTAGCTCCGTCCTCCTGAATATCCAGTTTGTCTATAGGAAGATAGACCCCCTGGGGAATGAGTAGCCAATTTACTTGAGTAGTTGGACCCTCAAGATCCTGAGGCACTGCAAAGATGAGAATGAAGGAATCCTCATCCACGATGATGATTATGAGGAATTAGCATATATGGGACCACACCTACCTTATCATCCAATCCCAAGGGGCAACAACAAGGTTCCTGATGAGGCCTAGAAATGCCTCAATCATAACATGTTTTGAACACTGAAATTGCCTACAAACTCTTATGTTTAATCTAATATGCTAGTTAAGTTAATTCAATATGTTGTGTATTAACTATTTGCATGATAAATGTATCTGAAATACTATATTCTAATTTTTACAGCTTTTTGCATAAGTTTTATGTTGTTTTGTTATGACTTGCTAAATGAGATATGCTTAGGTTGATAGCAGCATTTCACTAATCATGTTTTGATATGTCTCAAGCATTTATTTTACCTAAATCTGCAACAAGTGCAAGCAAACTGTTATCGTGCAAGCAAAAATTGGTTTTTCCCATGTAAATTCCAGCCAGCTACCAATGAATGGCAAGGCATGGAATTCACATATGGAAAGAGATGAAGACCATTGGAATCTGATCCTGAGAAATAACCCACATGAGAAATGTAGAGGAAATCATTTAAAGAGCACACATTTGTTCATTCCGAAGTCTCTTCGGAATGAACAGATATCTTCGAAATGAGAAAACACAAGTGTCTTCGAAATGAGCGGATCTTCGGAATGAGAATTGCGAGTATCTTCGGAATGAGCCACTTATCTTCGGAATGAAAATAGAATGTGCTTTTTGACTTGTTGACCGATTTTTGACGCTGGAAAAAGGGAAATAAATATTGAAAAGGGTAAGGGAAAATATCTCCCATCTGACTTTGCCGTCCTTGCCGACCAAAGCCACCATTTATGGAAAGATCAAGTTTGATCTTCTTCTAGGATAAAACCAGGAATTGTTGCAGCATAATAGGATTAGATCTTTTGAGATATTCTCAGTTGTCAGTAGATCTTAGGACATCTATAAATATGGCTCCCATTCAGGTTGAGCTAGTAGAAGATAGAGAAAGCAGAGAGTAGAGAAATATAGGAGAAAATAGGCAATAATCAGAAAAGTGACTCATTACAGTCCTGTAACGAGTTTTCAGCAGAATTATTGTAATCATGTTCTTGAATCAATAAAGTGTACTATTTCTATTTCATATTGCTTGTAAATGAGTGTGAGTAAGATCTAGAGAGAGAGAGACTCATACCTTCTTCCGGACAAGGAGGCTGGCCACTTCCAGACCTAGGAGGAGGACTAACAACAGGTTTTTATTCTGATTTTGCTACAACAGAATGAGTTGTAGAACTTGTCATTTCATTCCTTTGTAAACAACTAATGATATTTGCAATCTTAGCTTATTTTATGTTTAGATTAATATTGTGATTAATGGTTTGGTTGTAATCTCCACTTTCAGCAAAGCTTTCAATTTATTGCAGACTGTCATTTCTAGAATTTACTATTTTCTATAATTTCTTGCATTTTGTGTTTTGTTGTCAACCCCTGCATAGAAGATTGACAACCTTCTGTTACAGAGCCTTGATAGGGTTTCATTTCCATGCTATAATTAGGTTTCCATTGCTGCAAAAGTAAATAGATTTCCTTTCTGCAATTATAATCAGACTTCTAATTCTGCAACTATTATTTCTGCAACATAATTAGGTCTCATTCTGCAATTGTAATTAGGATTTCATTTCTGTAGTTAATGATTAGTTTCCATTTTTGCAACTTAGATTAAGGTTTAATTTATGCAATTTAGAGATAGGAATGTCCTAAATCCCCCACACAATCGATTTCACCAATAAGACCTGTTGCTCCAGATTGACCTAAGTTATAACCCTGTTCACCCCTTCTTCCATAGATAGCCTTGTACACTGCCCTGGATTGACAAATTCATTGAGAATTAATGATGTGTATAATGACTACGCATCATTTTGGCACCGTTTCCGAGGAATTGTGTTGCTAGAAGGTGACAATAGTCCAATAGTTGTTAATTAGACTGAGCTATGAAGATTCAGGATAAAATCTGAATAGAATAGCTGGTTAAAGTAACAACTATTGACCTATAATTTATGTCATTTAAGAGTAAACATGAATGAGTAAGTCTAGGGATGAAAAAGGTAGAATTACCCAAAAGGATCCCTGGCTTGTTCCATTAAGGAGATCTTCACGCCTAAGGGGTGAATCACCTGTGTTTGAATTACCAGAAATATTGAAAGAAAAATCACCAGTCTCACCATCATTAGAACATTCTGAGAAAGAAAAATCACCAGTCTCATCATCATTAGAACATCCTAAGAAAGAAGAATCATCAGACTCATTATCAACAGAGGATCTTGGACCTCTTGAGAGAGAAATTTGGATAGGTTTAACTAAGGAACAGGAAACTATGGCAGAGGGAGGCAATCTAGATAGAGATGGCCAACATGGCTATGTCCATAATGAAGGAGATGATCAGGATATGCCCCAACCTTCCAGAACATTTGAATATCCTATCCGTTTGAATCCAACACAAAACTCTCCCATGAAAACCATTTCACCTTCAGTACTTCCAACCTTTCGAGGTGTTGTATCTGAAGATCCTGATCAGTTTTTGTTTGAATTCAAGGTAGTGTGTCAAACCTATGATTATGTAAATGACAATCAAAAACTTAAGGTTTTTCCCTCAACACTCAAGGACTCAACATTACACTGGTTGATGAGCTTAGAGCCAAATTCCATCCGAACCTGGGATCAAATGGAAACTATGTTTTTAGACAAATATCGGAGTATTGCCGTGTAAGGAATAGGAAAGATGAGTTATTCAGGATTAAACAGGAAGATGATGAAACATTAGAAGACTATCTTGATAGGTTCTCCTTTGTTCAAAGGAGATGTGGACTTGTAGAACCAGAGTTATGTAAAACCATCTTTTTGAGAGGATTACAAGATGAATCCAGAGAAGTATTGGATTTGATGGGAAAAGGGGATGTAAATACTCTCAGTAATGAGGAAATTGTGGATCTCTATAGGAATTACTCTCGCAATAAGCAGGGAAGAAGAAAAAAGAGTACAAATGGCACTGATGTGAAGGACCTAATAGAGGAACTTGCAAATTTTAAAACTGATATTCTAGTGCAATTAAACACAACTTTGGGGGAAATGTCTGCAAAAGCAAAAACCATAGAACCTTTGGCAATTTATTGCCCAAGATGTAGAAATAAACATGCTTTGCAGGAATGTCCTTTGAATAAAACATCTATCTCAACCATTTGTAGTATCCTGTTCAAAGAAGCATTCAACTGATAAATGCCACCTGCTACCACAACTCAAAACTATGTTAGAAAATCGCATCGAGGAACTCAACTATGTTGGACCAAAACAAGGGGGAAATTTCTCTCAATACCAAAATCCCCCTCATTTTCCTACAAATTGGGGGCATAATCCCTGGACTATGCCTTGGGGACAATCCGAACCACCCCAACGTCCTTGGAATTATCCTCAATGGACAAATTCCCAAGAATGGCCACAAACAAATTGGAGTAATTCAGCCTGGAATCGAAATCGAGAATAACCCATCATGGAATCAAAACAACCCATCAGAATCAAAACAACCCATCCTGGAATCAGAATCAGACTAATCCACATTGGATGCAAAATCAACCACAGTGGAGTCAACAATACCAGTCCTATCCAAGGCAACAAAGAAATCAAGGTCAAAATCAGCATTTGCTGCCTGCACCTAATCAAAGTTTTCAAGAAAAATAGAACCAACCACAACAAACACAATAGGTGAAACAACCTCAACTTCTAGCTCAATCAGTCACTAATCCAAATAGCATGAGACAGGCATCCCCTGTCTATGTGGCTAAAGTTGAAGAAAATGTTGAAATAAATGTTATTGATTGTAGTAACATCCAACTTCGTTCAGGAAAAGTTATACCTGAACCTGTTTCAATTAAAATCAAGGAAAATGAAGAGCAAGAACCTTTGGAACCAGTTAGAGTTAAACCAACAATAGAGAAAGAAGAAGAAAAAATAGAACCATAGGCAGAACAATTACCTTCATCAAGGATAATTCCATATCCTGAAAGATTCAATACCACAACAAAAAATTCTGAGTCAGACCTGGTCAAGGAACTTAAAAAGTTAACTATATCATTGCCCTTATTGCAAGCCATTAAGGATATACCAGTGATTAAAAGTACTATCCGAGATTTGTGCATTAGAAGAGCAGGAAGAAAAAAGAAAGCATTTCCCAAGACTATTCAAGTTGAAGGAAAGATAGTTGATCTCTTGTCTGGAAAACTAGTACCTCCAAAGTATAGTGACCCAGGAAGTCCAGCTTATCATAGTTACCATAGGTTCAGTACCAATATCAAATGTCTTAGTAGATCTAGGAGCTGCAATAAATGTCATGACCAAGGATATAATGAAACAATTACAGCTCAAACATCTCAGCCCCACATTTACAGTTTTAGAAATGGTTGATAGGTCAGTTGCAAAACCCGAAGGTATCATTGAAGATGTTCCTATAGAAGTTTCTTCTTGGGAATTCCCTACAGATTTTTTGGTTTTACAGCCAAGAAATTCAGCACATGGATATCCCATCATTTTGGGAAGACCTTGGCTTGCAACTGCAACAACCTTCATAGACTGCAGATCTGGAAAAATGACTATTTCAAATGGTATTGATCTAAAATAGATCTCTCTGTATCCTCCTGCAAGACCCTCCAGCAATTTTTTAGGTCAGTTATGGTTTCCTAATTCGAGATGAAGAATCAGAGGAGGTTATTTCCACACTAGCCACCTTGGTAGTAAGGGAACACACAGAAGACCTCCATGACACAGAAAATTTAGAAAATGAAACTATCCTAATGAATGTTCTGCATGAACAAGGGTTAGAAGAGGAAGCAATAAATATCCATCAATTGTTAAGGAATGAGGAGAACCAAAATTTTGAAGGTGAACCATCTGTACTATCATAGGAAAACTCTGTTTCACTACCACATGGGTGGCACCATCACCTGATTTTTCCTTCTCACTGTTCCATACAGGATATGCTTCCATCAAGAAGTAATGAAATAGAAACTTCTTATTTCCTCCCATCTCAACAGTGTCCTCTTAACTCCCTAATCACTAGGTATGAAGAAGTGAATTCAGTCCTTCCAAATACAAAACAAATAGAAGTCCAGCCAGGCAAATTTTTGAACATTTACAGTTGGCTTACTAGGGAAGAGGAAGAAAAATTGATAGTTGTCTTGCAGAAGCATGTTCATGCTTTTGCTTGGGACTATAAAGATATGTCAGGAGTTCACCCTGATATATGCACCCATAGAATTTATACTGAAGAAGTCAAGCCAGTAAGACAACCCCAGAGAAGACTGAATCCTGCCCTAAGGGATATTGTAAAGGAAGAAATTGAAAAACTTCTGGAGGTAGGATTCATTTACCCAATTTTTGATAGCCAGTGGGTCTCTCCATTGGTTATAGTTCCTAAGAAAAATGGAAAAATGAGAGTATGTGTAGACTATAGAGAGCTGAATAAAGTGACATACAAAGACCATTTTCCATTACCTTTCATAGATCAGGTGTTAGATACCCTTGCTGGAAAGAAATACTTTTGTTTTCTTGATGGATTTAGTGGATATAATCAAATTCAGATTGCACCGAAGATCAAGAGAAAACAACCTTTACCTGTCCATGGGGAACATTTGCCTATAGGGTTTTACCTTTTGGTTTGTGTAATGCCCCAGCAACATTTCAGCGAGCAGTCTTAGCAATTTTTTCTGATCTGACTACCAACAGTGTTGAGATATACATGGATGATTTCAAAGTATGTGGACAGACTTTTGACTTTACATTAGAAAACCTTGACAAAGTTTTAACTCGTCTGTGAAACATACCAGATTATCCTTGAATCCAGAAAAATGTTTTATGATGATGAAGGAAGGAATAGTTCTTGGTCATCACATCTCTCTTCAAGGGATCCAGAGTTGATCCAAAGAAGGTGGAAATTATCAAGAATCTTCTTCCTCCTAAAACTCAGACTGATGTCAGAAGCTTCCTAGGACACATTGGTTTTTACCGCAGGTTTATTCCCAGCTTTAGCACAATAGCCAATCCCATGTTTGCCCTATTGACTAAAGATTCTAAATTTTCTTGGACTGCAAGGTGTCAGGAATCATTTGAAGCTCTGAAAGAGAAATTAGTAACTCCACCTATGTTAAGAGGACCTAATTGGACATTACCATTTCACATACAGATTGATGCTTCCAATACTGCAATTGGAGCAGCATTAGGACAAATTGACAATGGTGAACACTATGCCATCTACTACATTAGCAAGAATTTGATAGGAGCTGAGAAAAATTATACCACAATTGAGAAAGAATTCTTGGCAGTAATTTATGCCATCAACAAATTCAGGCATTACATCACAGGTTATCAAATATTTATTCACATAGATCACACAACCATTAAGTATTTGATGAATAAGCCTATGGTAAGTGCAAGAATTATTCGTTGGTTACTATTGCTGCAAGAATTTGATATCACTATAATCAACAAACCAGGAAAAGCTAATGTTGTAGCAGATTTCTTGTCCAGATTACAAAACACAGATGAAGGGGAATTAGTTGAAGACACCTTTCCTGATGAAAAATTATTTGCTATATCAGTCCAATCACCTTGGTTTGCAGATATAGCCAATTACTTGGTCACAGGGAAAGTTCCTCCACATTTCACTTCAAAATAGAAAAAACAATTGATCAAACAGAGTTCTTCTTTTGAATGGATTAAGGGTATACTTTTTAAGTGCAGTCCTGACCATGTGTTACGTAGGTGCATCCAAAAGGATGAGGTGTATGATATCCTTAGGGCTTGTCATGATGAACCCTCGGGTGGACACTACTCCGTAAAAAGCACAATTAGGAAAATCTTAGGGACAGGATATTATTGGCCATCTCTTCCAAGGATGTGAAAAAGTACACGAGGCATTGTGATGCATGCCAAAGAATGGGGAAACCCACTCATACAAATGAAATGCCACTGCAGCCTCAATTGGTTTTAGAGCCATTTGAGAGGTGGGGGCTTGATTTTGTAGGACCTATTGATCCACCTTCTCAAGGAAAGGTGCATATTCTAGTATGCACTGATTACTTGACAAAGTGGGTAGAGGTGCATGCTTTCAAACATGCTCGTGAAGAGAAGGTCATTGATTTCTTGTATACTCAGATTTTTTAGAGATTTGGAGCTCCCCGGTCTATCACCACAGACCAAGGACCCCAATTTGCATCTAAAGTCATTGAGGCATTTATAGAATTATATGAAATCAAACATAGAAAATCATCACCTTATCACCCACAAGAAAATGGCCAGGTTGAGGTAACAAATAGGGAACTAGAACGAATCTTAACAAAAATAGTAGCTTTTCATAGGAGAAACTGGCTAGATAAATTACCTGAAGCAGTGTGGGCTTACAATACTACTTGGAAATCCACTACTTGGATTCACACCTTATGAACTAGTCTTTGGTAAAAATCCCCTCTTACCTATTGAATTTGAGCTACTAACACTACGCACAACATTGGAAATTGGAATTGAATTGTCACAGGCATAGACAGACAAGATTCTACATCTGAATGCATTGGATGAACTTAGGTTGGATGCTCTGCACCAAACTGAAGTAATTCAGGAGCAGAGGAAGATGTGGCATGACAGATCACATTCAAGTAGAGGAAACTTCAACAAGGAGATTGGGCTTTACTGTTTGATTCTCGCTATGAGGACTTCCTTGGAAAGCTGAGAACTAGATGGCTTGGACCTTACCAGATTGAAGAGGTATTTGACAATGGAGCAGCTCGTTTATCTCCTATTGATGGGTCACGAAGAAAGTTGGTAGTGAATGGACATCGCCTCGGGGTGTACCATACACCTCCGACTAAAGAGGAATTCTTGCAGCGGCTTGACAGTTTGGATACACAACAAGTGGAAGAAATTTCCTCTTCCACTTCAAAACAATCAACATGATCATGGATTTCAAGAAAAAAATAGAAAAATACAAAAAAAATCAGAAAAAGTAGAAAACAAAAAGATGAATAAATTCTGATTATGAATTCCTTCATGGGCATGATTTCAGGGAAATCATGAATTCCTTCATGGGCATAGTCAAAATAAAAAAAAAAGAATCAAGAAAAAAAGAGAGAAAAGGAGAGGTAAAATAAAAAAAAAAAAAAAAAGAAAAAAGAAAAATGAATAACTCAGCAGTGAAAACCTTTTCTAAGGCACTACTAGGTTGGTATGCATGAAAACCAGTTTTCTGGCATGCATAACCTTGAAAATTTTTGAACCATCATTGTACAAATTCACCAACTACACTTGTTTTGAAATATTGCAGAAAATCTCAGCAGAACATCAACAAAGGCAGTCATTCTTCAAAAACTTGCATTAACTTGTTTTAATCAGGTATATATTTCTTACATTTCTTCATTGTAAATGATTGGTATATAGTATATAACAATTAACCATTAGCATAAAAGGTATCCATAAGAGTTGGCATACTTAAAACATGTTTTGAGAATGAGAATATTGATTTCTGCCTAATCTTCGAAACAAGAATGCCAAAAATAGTGCCTGCTATCTTCTTCAGATTAATTGTTGTATTGTCTTCGGATTGAAATTGTCTTCGAAATGATAGTAGAATGAATGTTGCACTTTGTCTTCGAAATGAAGCTTTGTCTTCGAAATGACGATTTGTCTTCGAAATGAAGCTTTGTCTTCGAAATGACGATTTGCCTTCACAATGAAGCATCATCTTCAAAATGAAGATTTATCTTCGGAATGAAGGATTTGTCTTTGGAATGAGGATTTATCTTCGAAAAGAGGATTTGTCTTTGGAATGAGGATTTATCTTCGAAATGAGGATTTGACTTCGCAAAGAAGCATGATCTTCGAAATGAAGACTTGTCTTCGAAATGAAATCATAATCTTCGAAATGAAGTTTTGTTTTTGCAATAGATCATAATCTTTGGAAAGAGCATTCAATATAATATCTCCACGTGGCATCTAAGGAAGAAAATAAATATGATCAAGTAAAAATTCTTTTGGTTGCATACGATAAATGAACACGTGTCAGTTAGGATATGGTTTGTTTTTGCACCCATTTAGAAAGTACCAGAATCATGGAGGACGTGACCAATAGTATGCCACCATTTTTTTTGATATACATGCACGTGAAAGTCTAGCAAAAAGAAAAACTAAAAAGAGTAAGGTGGATCGCTGACAAGGATTAAATTGATGGAATGTGTTAAGAAAAATAGAAAATGTGCATTTTTTGAAGACATATTTGCTAGAACAAAATGATTAGAGGTACCTAGCTCATTAGGTATTAGAAGAACAAGGGAAATAGAAGGATCTGAAAACTTGACCCCACAACCCTGTTGTCACCAAAAAAAAAGCAAAAAGAAGAAGTTTGCATCTGGAACTAGGAGGTCTACAAGACTCCACTTGAAGAAAATGATAGAACAGGTCATAGAAGAAGAAGGTGGACAAAGCAGTCTAGATGTCACAGAAATACAACTAGCCCCTGAAAACTTTCCAGAATTCCCTGAACAGATAATTGAGGAAGAGGCTGGGCAGGATAATTTGGAGGTGGCTACAGTTCAACAGGCCATAGAAATGGTAGATGCAATTATAGACAATTTCATAGAGCCTCTTGAACAAGAGCAGATAGATGTTGTAGAGGAAGAGATAGTTGTTGAGCAGCCTACTGTAGTTGACTTGTCTGCATCAGATTCTAAAGCAAAAATAGAGGAGGAAGACATCACAGAGTAGCTGAGAGCAGCAAGGAGTGTTGTCAAAACACAAACCAGATGGATTGAAGAGAGAGAAAACATCATTGAGATGCAGGAAAGAAAAATTGCAGAGTTACAGCAGGAAGTGGCAGAATTGAGAGAAAGGTTGTCACAATCTAAAAAACAACCAATTGTATCCATTGATGAGGATGATTTGGCTCAATTGCTTGTGGATTTATCTAGGGCAGATGACTCTGTTGAGGCAGACATAGGTGCTCATTCTGAAGAAGCACCCTTTCATTCTAAAGAAGTGCCTTCTCATTCGAAGCATTACCTTCTCATTCTGAAGATGCTTCAGAATTGGCAAAGAGCATAGCAAAAAATATTGGAGATGAGTCACCAAGCACAAGAACAGTCCAAGCAGCGAGCATGAAATTGTTCAAGTAAGTACTTCTATTGATGTCCCTGTATTTCAAACTATTACACCTTCGAGTAGAAATAGCAGATAAGGGGGTGCAAGTGGAATTACTGTCTGATGACAACCCAATAGAAATAGGAGATAAGGGGGTACAGGTAGAATTATTGATAGATGATCAACCAGTAGAAGTGGCAGAAAAAGGGGTTCAGGTAGATCTGCTACCTAGAGTTCCACCTGTAGTTAGACCACCTAATACTGTGTCCCTAGAACAATACAATGCAGACATAGCCTAGTTGGGTGATTAGATATGAGAAGCTTGCCACTAAGACTAAAAAATTCAAATTGGAAGGAAAAAAACTAGAGGCAAAGGAAATAGAGATTCAGGCATTAAAAGAAAAGGTGTCTGATTTATGTCAAATTGCTGAATTTTTAGTCCAATTCAGATGGCCAACCAGATTTTATAGTCTTATTCTAAAGGAGAAATACCTCAGATGGCAGGTCATGAGGATTAGCTCAGGTCTCCCATATAAATTGGACACAACTGTAGATTTCTTGGAAGCATATTTTGACAGCCCTATTGAGCAGAAAAATCTCCTATGTGAACTATTTTTACATAGCTTCTTTATTCTAGAAGAAGTAGAATTTCATCCTCAAATCTACATTGGAGATGTTCAATTGAGGGCATTCATGTCCACCTTGCAGAATCAGTTTTATTGGGACCAGGAGAAAAGGCAGAATAAAGAAATTGAAACAAGAGCTGAATTGTTAGTCAGAGCAATTCAGCCAAATCACCCAATTATCACCAGACAACACTTCACCATGATGAATAGGGATGATGTAAAGAGAATGTACTTGACAAACTTGAGGGACTGTGTGACCAGATTCCAAAATTTTTGTAATGACAATTTTGTGCCAGCATTATCAGTCTGTAGAAACAGATGGGCTGAACTTTCCATGTCTTTACAGAAAAGAGAACCCATCTCCCCCATCAACTTAGAATGGTCCAGAAGAAGGGTAGAAGGAGTAATACAGTTGATTGAAATCATGCAACATAATTGGATAGGTCTCGGATTTAGGCCTCCAACCATCATCACTCCAGTTCCATTCTACTTTGAAGAAGATGCCCAACCTGATGAACAGTTTGAAGAATGGCTCAGGAACCTTCAGGAGAACAGGGGGTATTATATAGGCAAGAAGTTGTTCTACAGGTCATGGAATTTGACCATGGACATATGTGATTCCATAGCCCAACAGAATGCATGAGGACATGCATTAATATAAGTTGGGGGGAAAATGATGAGGCCTGGAAATGCCTCAATCATAACATGTTTTGAACACTAAAATTGCCTACAAACTCTTATGTTTAATCTAATATGCTAGTTAAGTTAATTCAATATGTTGTGTATTAACTATTTGCATGATAAATGTATCTGAAATACTATATTCTGATTTTTACAGCTTTTTGCATAAGTTTTATGTTATTTTGTTATGACTTGCTAAATGAGATATGCTTAGGTTGATAGCAACATTTCACTAATCATGTTTTGATATGTCTCAAGCATTTATTTTACCTAAATCTGGCAACAATGCAAGCAAACTATTATTGTGCAGCAAAAACTAGTTTTTCCCATGTAAATTCCAGCCACTTGCCAATGAATGGCAAGGCATGGAATTCACATATGGAAAGAGATGAAGACCATTGGAATCTGATCCTGAGAAATAACCCACATGAGAAATGCAGAGGAAATCATTTAAAGAGCACACATTTGTTCATTCCGAAGTCTCTTCGAAATGAACAGATATCTTCGAAATGAGAAAACACAATGTCTTCGAAATGAGCGGATCTTCGGAATGAGAATTGCAGTCTCTTCGAAATGAGCCACTTATCTTCGGAATGAAAATAGAATGTGCTTTTTGACTTGTTGACCGATTTTTGATGCTGGAAAAAGGGAAATAAATATTGAAAAGGGTAAGGGAAAATATCTCCCATCTGACTTTGTCGTCCTTGCCGACCAAAGCCACCATTTATGGAAAGATCAAGTTTGATCTTCTTCTAGGATAAAACCAGGAATTGTTGCAGCATAATAGGATTAGATCTTTTGAGATATTCTCAGTTGTTAGTAGATCTTAGGACATCTATAAATATGGCTCCCATTCAGGTTGAGCTAGTAGTAGGAGATAGAGAAAGCAGAGAGTAGAGAAATATAGGAGAAAATAGGCAATAATCAGAAAAGTGATTATTACAGTCCTATAACAGGTTTTCAGCAGAATTATTGTAATCATGTTCTTGAATCAATAAAGTGTACTATTTCTATTTCATATTGCTTGTAAATGAGTGTGAGTAAGATCTAGAGAGAGAGAGACTCATACCTTCTTCTGGACAAGGAGGTTGGCCACTTCTAGACCTAGGAGGAGGACTAACAACAGGTTTTTATTCTGATTTTGCTACAGCAGAATGAGTTGTAGAACTTGTCATTTCATTCCTTTGTAAACAACTAATGATATTTGCAATCTTAGCTTATTTTATGTTTTGTGATTAATGGTTTGGTTGTAATCTCCACTTTCAGCAAAGCTTTCAATTTATTGCAGACTGTCATTTCCAGAATTTACTATTTTCTGTAATTTCTTGCATTTTGTGTTTTGTTGTCAACCCCTGCACAGAAGATTGACAACCTTCTATTACAGAGCCTTGACAGGGTTTCATTTCCATGCTATAATTAGGTTTCCATTGCTGCAAAAGTAAATAGATTTCCTTTCTGCAATTATAATCAGACTTCTAATTCTACAACTGTTATTTCTGCAACATAATTAGGTCTCATTCTGCAATTGTAATTAGGATTTCATTTCTGTAGTTAATGATTAGTTTCCATTTTTGCAACTTAGATTAAGGTTTAATTTATGCAATTTAGAGATAGGAATGTCCTAAATCCCCCACACAATCGGTTTCACCAATAAGACCTGTTGCTCTAGATTGACCTAAGTTATAACCCTGTTCACCCCTTCTTTCATAGATAGCCTTGTACACTGCCTTGGATTGACAAATTCATTGAGAATTAATGATGTGTATAATGACTACGCATCAGTTCCCATATATGACAGTGACTATAAGGATGAGAAAGAGAGGGTATACCTAGGTACTCGTTATTTGTGACATTGTCATGAGAATATTGACATAGATGAAGTATATCGTCAGTTACATGTTGGCCCATGCTTCAGGGTAAGGCCTATAAATCTAGGTAAAATTCATCATGAGGTCTTCCCTGACTTGCCCACACACATGGAGCTCCTTGAGCCTAACAATCCCATCCTACAATCTATTCCCAAATAGGATCCAGAGATCCCAATCCCCCAAAGCCACATCTGGGGATGAGAGATAACACCAATACACAGTCACATGCACATGGTCCTAGAGAGAAAACACATTTCATCAATATGATCTCCATTAATTTGACCACACCACTCCACAACCCAAATGATCCTTCCAAAACACTCCATCTAGACCTAGATGCGACTGATTGGGATCATGCTAATTCACCCCCATCACCCTCTAAGTATTGGGCTTGCGGTGGGTTGTTTCACTTCTCCATAGGACCAACTCATGATGTCTTCCATGTTGAGGAGGAACTTGAGGTTCCCATTGAAGACTTAAATCTAGCTAATGAAATCCATTTGATACCTACTCCCCATCAGTTGGAGTAAGGGTCTCATATGTCAATCAAGCCTACAATTGACATAGATATCGACTCAGATCCTAAAAACCCATAATATATCAAGCTAGGGGAAAGCCTATCCCCCGAAGAGCAAGCCAATTATATAGCCCTTCTCATAGAAAATAAGGTAGCTTTTGCATGGTCTTACAAAGACATGTCGGGACTAGATCCAAATATGGTCACGCATAATATCACGCTTGACCCCATAGTCAAACTTATCAAGCAAAAGCTAAGAAAGATGCACCCAACAGTGGCCTTGATGATCAAATATGAGCTACAAAAATTGTTGGATTCCCAGTTTCTCATTTCTATAGAATATCCACCATGGTTGTCCAACATGGTTCTCGTCAAGAATCCTTATAAGATGATTCGCATTTGCATCGACTTTCAAGACCTAAACAAAGTGAGTCCTAAGTATGATTTTCCTTTGCCAAGCATAGATGCCTTTGTAGATGCCACCATAGGACACGAAATGCTCTTCCTTATGGATGGTTTTTCTGGGTATAATCAAATTTATATCAACTTAGAAGACCAACTCAAAACAACGTTCACAACACCTTGGGGGAAATTTTGTTACAAGGTCATGCCATTTTGACTTAAGAATGTCGGTGCCACCTACTAGCGTGCCATGACATATATCTTCCATGACTACATGCATAAAATTTTGGAAGATTACATGGATGAATTATTGGAAAAATATTTATTATGTCATGAGCACTTAGATGTCTTGCACAAAGTCCTCGATCGCCTTATTGAACATAATGTGAGACTGAATTCCAAGAAGTGCATCTTTGGCATCACATCTAGAAAGCTCTTGGGATTTATAGTTTCCAAATGAGGCATCAAAGTGGACCCCGACAAAGTCAAGGCAATCCTTGAAATGCCTCCCCCAACTACCATCAAGCAGCTTCGTAGCTTGCAGGGGAGGATTGCATCCATCAAATGCTTTATAACACAACTATCAGACAAGTGTAGACCTATGAACGAACTTTTACATAAGGGGGTAACATTGCACTAGGACAATAAATGTTAGGATGCCTTTGACATAATTAAACAATACCTAGCTTCACCGCTAGTGTTAGCTCCACCTAGACTAGGGCTGCCATTATGGTTATACATCTCAGCTACTGAGGTCACATTGGCCACCATGTTAGCCCAAAACAATGAATTTCATAAGGAACAAGCCACATATTATCTCAGTCACACCCTGGTGAGCTATGAGATCAAGTACGCATACATAGAAAAGTTATGTCTAGTGGTGGTTTTTGCTACCAAGAAGCTATGATACTATATGCTCAGTCACACTACGTATGTTGTATCCATAGAGAATACATTGTGATACATGATGAGTTGTACTTATCATAGTAGTCACACAACAAAATAGATCATATTTTTGATAGAATTCAACTTGGAGTTCATAGGACATAAGTCAATCAAAGGACAAGTCATTGCTGATCAACTTGCAGAGGCTCCTCTCTAGGAGGACTAGCCTCTTAGCATGGAGCTTCCCGATGATGGGGTCTTCCAAATATTAGAGTCGCCTGATTCTGATGAGCTTGAGTCATAGGTGGATATGAATCTCTTATTTGATGGCTCCAAATGCGAGTAAGGGGGTGGTGTGGGAATCATGTTTTTCACACCACATGGGGCTCCCATATCCCTATCATTTAAACTCGATTTCCCTTGTACCAACAATAATGCTGAGTATGAAGCCTTACTCATAGGGCTTAAAATGGCTATCGCCATGAAAATCACCAAGCTCAATATTTTTGGTAACTCCTTGCTCATTGTCAACCATGTCAAGGGAATATTCCAATGCAAGTGCCCTATTTTGCAAGCCTACAAAGCCCTTGTGGACAAATACCTAGCAATTTTTGAATGGTATGACATTGAGTCACTCCCTCTATCATCTAATAATTTTGTGGATACAATGACCTCTTTAGGATCCCTGATTCCACAAGACCCAACAAGGGAGATGACAACAATTCATGTCAAGACACTATCACAATCAGCGGTTGAGTGTGAGAGCACTCAAGCCATACCAGAAGTTTACATGATTCAAATAGAACCTCATCAAGAGAGATTATCACACATTCACGAGCGCTTGAATCATGCTAGTTGGGGGACCCTATTCCCAAAACCCCTTTTTATAGCAACACAATGCTATTCTTACAAGTTCTATCCCAATCTGCATTTGCTTGGGATGAACTTCATGAGGGACAAAAAACTCATGCAATCGAGGCTTCCACACAGTAGGAATGGTCCACACCAATTAGAGAGTACCTAAAGCTTGGTAACCTCCCTCCTAGATTATCACACTTTGCCAAAAGGACATTTAAACAGAAGGTAACAAAGTTTGTCTTGTTTGGAGACATTCTATATCATCGAAGCTATGAAGGAATCCTCCTTCATTGCTTAGAACATCAAGAATTGACTTGGGAAATGGCACAAGAACACGATGGTACTTGTGGTGGCCATTTCAATGGCATGGCCATCAAAAAGCGCATTCTTTGCATGGGCTATTATTTGCCCACTTTAGAGTGATATTGTTGCACATATGTGAGGAAGTGCATGAAATATCAATACCATGCTAACTTGACACATGTACATTCCCAGGCCTTACAATCGGTCCAAGTAGCTTGTCCATTTTCATAATGGGGTTTGGATTTAATCGAGACAATCTCCCTTGCATCCTCGAGCCACCACACATTTATCATCACGGCTACCGAGTATTTTACAAAGTGGGTGGAAGCAATTCCCCTTACCACTATGACAGGACCTCGCATAGTGGAGTTCATATTGCATAATATCATTTGTCATTTTGGTATTCCATCCAAGATCATTTCGAATAATGGGACATCATTCAAGAACAAATATGTGCATGCTTTGACAAAAAAGTATAATATCCAGAATATATTTTTGACACCCTATTATCCACAAGAAAATGGGTAAGTAGAAGCATCAAAAAATACATTAATTGCCATATTGAAGAAAATAGTCAAAGAGAATCATACCAATTGGCATACGCAAATGCCGCTTGCCCTTTGGGCTTACTGCACTAGCATTCATACACCCACTGGGGGAACTCTATTTTTGCTAGTGTATGATGCTGAGGTGGTCATACCTCTAGAGTTGGAAATCCTATCACTGTGTATATCCATGCAGGAATTTATTGATGATGATACTACGTGACAAGCTCACCTAGATCAACTTATGTTGTTGGATGAGCATCTATGTGTGTATCAAGAGCAGCTCAAAAGAGCCTACAATATGAAATTCCATCTCAAATACTTTCAGGTTGGTGATCTTGTCCTAAAAGAGAACCAATAGAATTCTAGCTTGTCGCCCCACCTATAGGACAAATTTGCGGTAAATTGGTTAGGTCCCTTTGTCATCATTAGTCAAATAGGGCCTGGAACTTATCGCCTAGCTTCACTTGAAGGATTCGAGGATCCTGAACCCTTGAACAACCTTCACTTGTATCTATTTCATGCTTAGAGAGCACCTAAAAGGCTCCTAGCGGGTTCTCACCATCTAGGTCAAGTAAAAATGCTCCTAGACTATCTACGATCATCTAGGTCAACCCTAAAATCCCCAAAGGTATCCATAAGCCCTTTGGTCACAACCAAATACCCCTAGGTAGTCATAAACACTTTTTAAGTGTCACTGCACATCTAGATCAACCAAAAGGATCCTAGCGGGTTCTCACCATCTAGGTCAAGTAAAAATGCTCCTAGACTATCTACGATCATCCAGGTCAACCCTAAAAGCCCCAAAGGCATCCCTAAGCCCTTTGGTCATAGAAAAATACCCCTAGGTAGTCGTAGACACTTTATAAGTGTCACTGCATGTCTAGGTCACCCAAAAGACTCCTAGCAAGTTTTCATCATATAGGTCAAGTAAAAATGCTCCTAGACTATCTACGATCATCTAGGTCAACCTTAAAAGCCCCAAAGGCATCCATAAGCTCTTTGGTCATAGCCAAATACCCCTAGGTAGTCGTAGACACTTTTTAAGTGCCACTACACGTCTAGGTCACCCAAAAGGCTCCTAGCGGGTTTTCACCGTATAGGTCAAGTAAAAATGCTCCTAGACTATCTACGATCATCTAGGTCAACCCTATAAGCCCTTTGGTCACAGAAAAATACCCCTAGGTAGTCATAGACACTTTTTAAGTGTCATTGCATTTCTAGGTCACCCAAAAGGCTCCTAGCGAGTTTTCACCATCTAGGTCAAGTAAAAACACTCCTAGACTATCTACGATCATCTAGGTCAACCCTAAAAGCCCCAAAGACATCCATAATCCCTTTGGTCATAGCCAAATACCCCTAGGCAGTCGTAGACACTTTTTAAGTGCTATTGCATGTCTAGGTCACCCAAAATGCTCCTAGAAGGTTTCACCATCTAGGTCAAGTGAAAATGCTCCTAGACTATCTACGATAATCTAGGTCAACCCTAAAAGCTCCAAAAGTATCCATAAGCCCTTTTGTCATATCCAAATGCCCCTAGGAAATCGTAGACACTTTTTAAGTGTCGTTGCATGTCTAGGTCACCCAAAAGGCTCCTAGCAGGTTTTCACCATCTAGGTCAAGTAAAAATGATCATAGACTATCTAAGATCATCTAGGTCAACCCTAAAAGCCCCAAAGGCATCCATAATTCCTTTGGTCATAGCCAAATACCCCTAGGCAGTTGTAGACACTTTTTAAGTGCCACTACACGTCTATGTCACCCAAAAGACTCTTAGTGGGTTTTCACCACCTAGGTCAAGTAAAAACACTTCTATACTATCTAATATCATCTAGGTCAACCCTAAAAGCCCCAAAGGCATCCATAAACCCTTTGGTCATATCCAAATGCCCCTAGGTAGTTGTAGACACTTTTTAAGTGTCGTTGCACGTCTAGGTCACCCCAAAGGCTCCTAGCAGGTTTTCATCATATAGGTCAAGTAAAAATGTTCCTAGACTATCTATGATCATATAGGTCAACCCTAAACACCCCAAAGGCATCCATAATCCCTTTAATCATAGCCAAATGCCCCTATGTATTTGTAGACACTTTTTAAGTCCCGCTACACATCTAGGTCACCCAAAAGGCTCCTAGTGGGTTCTCACTGTCTAGGTCAAGTAAAAATGCTCCTGGACTATCTACGATCATCTAGGTCAAACCTAAAATCCCCAAAGGCATCGATAAGCCCTTTGGTCCCCCTTAAATGCCATAATGACCCCCAAGTAAGCCCGTTGGTCACATGTGTATACATATCAACCAAAAATTCAAAAAAATCATCAAAACATCAAAATACAAAAATATTGCATCGCATTGCATTTTCATACATACATATCCATCAAAATTTCAAAATTTCAAAAATATGGCTTCACACCACATTGCATTTTATCATAACTTGCATCTAGGCATATTCATCATTAGCACTTTACATTTTAGAGTTGTGCATACATGTCTAGCACCATGATGGTACATTACTTACCACTCAAAATAAATGTCATGAAAGTACTCATAGTTCAAATACCACAATTATCATTTTCACCCATATTTTTTTTTTCACATTTCCATAGTCATGTCTATTCCCTTCACTTAGCTATTGGTTTTATAATTTTAGTAGGGTTTTCAGTCACTCAGCCATATCTAGTTTCTACTCAGATTTTGTAGAAGGCTAGAATGATTTTTAGGAGGTAGAGTCTTGCATTTATTATACCTTGCATACATCATATCCAAAACCCAATTAATCATTAAAAATATAAGTTTTGCATAAATACATATGAAATCCATGAAGTGGTCTAGGTTACCTTAAGTGAAAAGGTCATCCTGCTCATCCCACTGTGCGAATGGTTCAATAATGCTGATAGTTGGCAAAAGGACAAGCCCTTCCCCACCTAATACCCCAAAATCAACAGTGGTTTTCACCACTATAAAAATTTCCAAACACCCTTGATCCCTAAATTCATGAGTATTTGTACTACACATCCTCGTGAAGGATGGATAGTCATCCCCAAGGCCTAAAAGATCAACACCACTCTAAAAAAAAAATCCAAAAGTTTTCCTTCAACATTTCCAAGAACCTTTGATCCCTAAAGTCATAAGGATTCATACTACATGTCCCTGTGAAGTATGGGTAGTCATCCCCTAAGGTCTAAAGGATCAATGCCATCCATAAGCCAAAAATCCCACAAGTTCAACTTTGAAATCAAAATCCTCAAACAAAAAAAATAAAAAATAACAGTGGTTATCACCACTACTCAAACCCCTTGCTCAGGAAGAAAAAAAAAAACTCAAAATAAACAGTGATTATAGTCACTAAAAAGAGAAAAATAAATAGTGATTTTCATCACTATATATGAGATCAAGTAATCCCAATCAAGTGAATAACCAAAACACACCTGAGCTTGAATCCCTAGAACTCTTAGCATTTGGAAAACATTATGGGTTTGGTGGATAGCCTATCCATCAATGGTGGTATCCTTATGCATGATGATAGACAATGCATGATGATATGTCTATCACATTAGCTTTCGGTCGTATGTGTAGACCAATGTTTGCATGTGGATGAACTAGCTTTGGTAACCTAGATTGCCTAGTGGTCTAGTCATACTTAGTACAAAACCTACGATGGTGGCATTCATTTGGAGATCCTCAGTACTAGTTTGGTTGAGAGCCTACTTGGCACTGGCGGTATCCTTATGTATCTCATAGGAATGAACTCACTTGCACACACAGGGATATGAAGTACCTTGGTCATCCTAGCAGATTCATACCTTGTCAAAAAGTCTTGCATGGTTAGTATACAAATTTTTATAAGTTGAATAAAGTGTTTGAGTCTCATGAAAACCTAATGAGCATTTCCTAAGCAGCATATCATTCAAATCACTTCACCTCATTCATTTCAATTACATTATTCATAAATCCATTATATAAGTCTTATGACAACATTACATATGAGTTGGTGCAAAATACATGATCTATGGTGCTAGCATAATATATGTAGTCTACACATTGCATCCTCTAGATCAAGAAATTATCCATATCAATATACATCGTTGCATGTACACAATAAAATTAAATCACATTACAAAATATGCATACATAGGCATTCATCATCATTACATAAATCAAATTGCATACATTTGCATACATCTAATAAAATAATAAGCACATGATGATAAACCACATAAAAAATAGCTCATATATATGCATATATGTATGGGGAAAAAAAAAGATACATCATGTTGCCCATCGACTACAATAAAGTGAGTCCTCAGACTTCACACTGGTAAAATATCCAAAAACACAAAAAGAGTCATGTGAGCCACTACCATGGTCACACAGGACTGGTACTATGACTTGCACTCCCACCTATAGTAGTTGTCCTCTGTGAACTCCCATATCTGCTACCACATGCCCTATTAGCTCTCCACCTAGACCCTAGTACCTCTTGCTTAGAGGAGGACTACCCTATCCTACTGTGGTGACTCTGGTATGATCCACTGGCACCTCCATCATCTTGTATACACCCACCAAGGTGTACTACATCAGTCTCCAGCTCATTTGCATAAGCCTGCCCCCGTCGACATCGTGCCTAGTAAGTCTCCACCACAAAATAGAGTTATGTCACCTCTACCTATAGCCTAGTCACCTTCCCATTTTTGGAATCCTCTTGTGTAGGGCTATGAGATCATAGTTTTACTCGAAGAGATGTTATCTCAGCTTGAGCCACATGTACCTTGGCTTGCTCGACTGCTAGCTTTGGTTGTACATTGTGCACCTGTGTTCGTAGGAGATCTCTCTCCTACCTCATCCTGAGTAGCTCCTCTCATAGCTCTACCTTTGTATCCCTTGATGACATTGGTGGTGCCTGCACCTCCTCATCCCCAACATTATCATCTCCCAAGTCACCTCGATCTCCTAAGTCCAAGAGATCCACATGCTCCCCTACCCTATGTCCCTGCCAATCACCTACCTCACCCTGGTCCTCATTAGAAATATCTTGATGTGCCTCTCTAGATACATCCTTCCTCAATGGCCCCTCTCCACACCCTTAGCCTATCACCCACCAAGCATCATACTCTATCATAGTCTCGACATCATCCACATCTGGATTGTCCACTACAAGATCTATATCTCATGCCACTACCTCTACCATTGGCCATGCCAATGTCATCTCATCCCTGCGACACCAATAAGGCACCATATCACTAGGCACCCCATGGCATAGCCCAAATTGTCACATCACTTGATCAAAAGGGAAGTACTCCCACTCTATGCCATGTCATCCAACTAACCATCTGCCTCATCGCACCCTATGGAGTTGTACATTAGCATCTGCCCACTCTGGACAATATTTGTATGGCCTCCAGAATACTTGATCTACCTCAAGTTAGGAAAACAGATCTACATAGTAGGCCACCTCACCTATGAATCATCGACTCTATCTGCTCTCCTGATCCCTCTACCATAGGATACCGTATCCTATCTCCCTATATGCTAGTTGTGCTTGAGTCATCTAGGGTAGCCCCTTTGGTTGCCCCACAACTATGTGCTACCATTCCTAGCACTATAGTAAAAAGCTACACACAATACCCTTTTGCTGATGGCATTGGATCTTGTACAACTCATCGTAGAGATGTACCAATAGTGTAGTACCCCATGCCATCATCAGTGGCTCCACCATAGTAAACCCCACCAGTGCAAACACTATCTCCACTAGGTTCCATAGGAACCTCACTCCAAAAGAATTTAGTAGTAGCATATTGGAGATGAGCATAATGAGTAGTTTATTCCTCACCCCCAATACCTTCACCTCATGCTAGAATCCTACCAACATACCACCCTTCAAGCAGTCTAGATTTGCTGTCTCTGGATCATAACTGAAGTACCACTCAAGAACTACCTGCCTCTGGTCTCGTGGTGTCATGCGAATTTACCATCCTTCTATCAGAATCTAAATAATATTATATACATCCTCATATGTCACCATCATATCCTCAGTGGGTAGGTGGAAAGTATTGGTGTGTGGATCCCATAGATTAATCAGGGTAGTCAGATATGCACGGTCTCCTATGATAGCCTCTAATTAGGTCACTTTCTTAAGGCCAAGGGCATCTAGCCACTCCCAGTTATCTATGTTCAAGGCAAACCTCATGGAATCAAAGAGAGTGGGTACTCAATACTGACTCCTCACCACTTCACAGGGATAAGAAACTCCATAATACACCACCAAAATGGCCTCGCATAGCCCCAAAAACATTCAAACTAAAAGACTCAAAATGGCCCCTCTTTGATGTCAGTTTATGGACATTAATCCCAGTAATGGTCCCCAAACCTATGGCCAAACCATCAAGGGATGTCCTATGACCAGCCCACACTAACAAACCCACCTAGGGATGACTCCAAAAATTTGGGCTCAAAAAGACCTTTCAAGCCATCAAAAATAGCAAAAACAATACAAAATTAATCTAGAAAATGCAATCTAATTGCACAAAAACATGGGTAAAACACAAAAGTTGGTACATATCTTATAAATTAGGTTTAATTACCTACAATATAGTGTGATATGTTTCCAAGCCAAAAACATACCATAAAAGCAAGTAAATCAACTCCTAACACTAGGAAAATGCAATAAGAGAGACTTGGCATACCTGTCTCGCACCGGCTGCTCCACTGGTTGAGTCCACCTACTAACTCATGGTGACTATGGGATGAATTTTATAGTTCTCCACTACTCATAATCACTGTCCTACTCCTCACATTTCAAACTGCCAAAGAAAGCATGCAAAAATGAGCCTAACCTTCATATTTTAGGTTAATATAAAGATGTAGGGGTCACCACCATCCCAGGATGGGATGAGTGCACATTTTACCAACTATGCCACCCTAGGATGGTGGTATAACATGCCCTCATCCCACCCTGGGATGGTGGTAGCAAAAATAGGCCAAAACAACCCAAAATGACCCAAAATAGGTCCAAAACTGCACCAAAATAGCTCAAATTGGGTCTAAATTTCACATAGATCAAAATGCAACCCTTAGGATCCTAGAAGGGATGTAAAAGTTGTTAATTCATGCCCTAATAAGGCCATTGTGGCTGGAACACCCCCCGAACATGTAGTTTCTAGCTCCTTTCCTCCAAGAAAACTAAACAAAGTCACCAAAATCCTCTCTAAATTGCCCTATTTTTCAAAGGACAAAACTAAAGGTAAGCATAACTGTATCGCTCCAAATTTTTTGCATCCTTACCTTTAGGATATAGGATCCGCACCCGAAATGGGGATGCGAGAAGGATGGGACAATACCTCATACTGAGAGGCCCTTTGAAGGTCCCGCCTCTCGAGGGAGGGGTATAAGGGTGAATTTTTGATGGATGGTGGGTTCACCAGGAAACTTTTGAGTGGTATTTTCCATGCCTAGGTTGATAGTAGGTTTGATGTGTTCATTTTGTGCTTTGATCATTCAATTCCTAGGTTTGACCAAGATGAATCTAAACTATTCTATATGCCAATGCTGATTTTTATGGATACAGAAAACATGAATAAATGCTAAACATAGAGAATATGCTGAATGGGGCAAAACATACCTGATTCTGGATGTCTGATGAAGATTATGAGTCTTGCAGTAGTCCAAATCATCTCAAGTCGTACGTAATCATCTGAAATTACATAGAATCATCTCAGATCTCAGTCGGTCATCTAAGATCAGACGAGATCATCATCAATCTGATGAATTCATCATATGAATTCATCAGAAACCTACAATCATAGAAATAGATACAAAATACCAAAAATGCAATTGCAAAAGCAAGGGGAAATGATGGAAATAATAGTGAAATTACCTAAATGATGAATCTAGATAGCAATTAAAAGGAAATGCATCAATTTGACAATTTATTTTGATTTTATCATGCATTTATATTAAATGAGGTGAACTCCAAGATGCATAAATACAATAATTAAGATAATGCATAAAGAAATGTAAAAAAATAATAAGGAAATGCAAACTCTAGGCTTTGATTACCCCCAATCTAGATTACAGTTGATATCACCTCCAATCGTATGAGATCATCATCGATCTACGATAGGATCATCCAAAATCGTCTAGAATCGCCTATGATGATCCAAGCTTGCTCTAGCTGAAGAACAATAATATTCCTGCAAGAAAACTTGAAATATGCAATGCAAACAAAAGTATGAAGGTGTTCTAAGGTGCAAGGGACTAAATTTATAGGGAAATCCATCAGCTAGGGGGTTCAGGGGGATAAACTGAGAAAATCCTAGTTTATATAGGATTAGGGAGAGGTTAGGAGGTTGGAGATCATCCCAATTTGGGAGATCTCCAATGGGGGAGACTCTAACTACGCAGACACGCTTTTTGGCCAAGTTAGAGAAGCTGTTGAAATAGAAGCTAATTATGAAAATTTGGTTTTGGGACGAAATCGTCTGGACATTCTGTTCTAGACGAATTCTTCAGATCTGGGATGATTTCATCTAATCTGCGACAATATCGTCCAATGGTCAAAACAAGTCCGAAAAATGGCATGAAAAATGAAGAAAGTGGGTAACGGGCGGTTTGGGGTTAAAATTCAAATTTTTATCTTTTTACTAAGGTTTAACTGTGCCAATTTTAGGGTGCTACATTTTGCCCCCTCTTTAGCGAATTTTTTGAAGAAAATGCATTAAAGACGAGTTCTTCCCATTTTACGAGAAAGCAAAAATGTACTCAATTTTCTAGACGATGATTCTAGGTCGAATCGTACGACTACTGACTATGGCGCCCCCTCCGTGTTTTTACCCAAATCGAACATTTGAGGTAAAAGCATGGAAAAGCAAAATTAAAAAAAATGTTGCTGATTTTAAATAAAATTAAGAAAATAGGGTAAAACCCTAATTCATTTTTACTTTGCATTTTTGCTTTTCTAGAGCTCTGCAAAAAAAAATGGTTGAGGCAGCACACCGATCGACAGAGGTCCGGTGCGGGCTATGGGTAAGGATCTAATCCTAGTAAATTAGGTTGAATTTAACTTGTGCAATTTTTTTTTTGAAATTTTGATTGTTTTGAGGCATCGTGGCCGTTTTTAGGCCGTCGATGACGTCGGGACGAAATCGTCCCTAGATTGTCAATTTCGTCCAAGGGCAAAATTAGCAAACTAGGGGCGATCTCGTCCATAAGGGGCTATCCCCAAGTTGCAAAATCTGAGATGATTTCATCCTACAAAGGATGATTTTGCCCAATTTGGGACGATATCATCCAATGGTGGATGATATCATCATTTTAAAGAAATTAAGCTTGATTAAAATGTATTTAATTTTATTTTAATGATTGTTTTATTAATGAATTTTATTGTTTTATTATTTGTTTTGTAGAGGGGATTACTAAAGAGTCAAGAGTGGAAATACGATGGGTTATGAGATGACATAGCCGCGCTCGATCAGGCGGAGCATGACCGATAGGCTCAAGTCGGTTTGCAGCATGTGGCAGAGATGCCACAAGTACCGATAGACATGGGGCTACTGACAACCCTAATAGAGAGGTGGTATCCAAGGTCGTCCTGCTTCCAGTTACCAACAAGGGAGATGTCTCCCACACTAGAGGATGTATGGAGGATCATGAGGATCCCCATACAGGGACGATTGATGATGCCTGCGGCAAATTAGGGCTAGGCGATGATGAGGTTGACCGGGGACCCAAGCTTCACCTTGGAGAAGGGCGGAGTGAACATCGAGTCTCTAAGGTAGATGCTTGGGGCATCTAGGCTGACTCAAGTTTTGGTAGGGGTGGTAGGTGGCTTATTGCTGTGCCACCAGAGTGGGTGTAGATTACCCTGGCTCCTATTAGATGTGGTCTGCGACATGAGAGACCATGGATACAGATACTCATGGGGCAACTTTGTGCTATGCCGCTTGTATAGGATCCTACATGGGGTCGTATACAAGGGAGGCCAATGTCTGGTCTTGACATCACTACTATAGGTTTGGTGCTAGGAGCACATCGCGATGCGAAGGCCGATAGGGCTCCCACTAATAGGGGTTGATTGGGAGAGACCCCGAGTTTTCTACTGGTGGTTACATAGGGGGTCACAGTGGCGGATAGATCTATCAATGTCACGGAGGTTGCTGGATGACCTCATCCTAGACCAGATCACCTAGAGGCCATGGCGAGAGCACCTCGAGTGGGAAGAGGATGGGCAGGAGTTGGATCGCATCAGGTGAGTCTATTGGCTACGGATGGAGTGGGGAGAGGTAGAGCTCCACCACTATGACCGGGTTCTATGATAGTTCGGTCTATAGTAGGGGATCCCTTCTCTCAGGGATTACGAGTACTCTTAGACTATTCAGGATAGTACCATATTGAGCGGGGCTCTAGACATGCAGCGGTTCTAAAGTCAGGACTCATACGATGCCCCCATCCAACCAGTGGATGGTGACGATGTTGGGGTTGCAAACGGGTACAATGCTTGGTACATAGGCATCCACCCTCCTTGGATGACAAGGGCACAGGGTCCAGTGCATGTCATGGTGCGACGAATGGGGAGGCATTGCCAGGCTGCTATTGAGGCAGCACGGGGTCATGGTGGGAGAGAGCAACGATGGTCTCCATAGGAGAGACACTAGAGGATGGGCCAGGCTCCATAGAGGCCATAGTAGACACAGAGGAGGGAGGAGAGATTCCCTTCTCAGCAGGGGGAGAGACCACCATCGCTCGATAAGGGCAAGGGTGTGGAGGTAGGGGAGAGTAGTGAGATGGTGGCTCTTCGGGCTGAGGTTTCTCGCCTCTGGGCGTAGGTGCAGATGCTACAGGACGAGGCTACATGGCTTAGGGCTCAGAGTGGAGGGGCGAGCACTAGGGATCTAGCATGGTCTATTGCTCAAACCACATTCTACCAGGGGCTATACTATCACGTGGTACCAGAGGGACAAAGGGTACCACTACCAACCCCCATTGTGGAGCCGGTCATGATGGGATCATCAAGGACATCCTCACGATCGACGATGAGGACCTGGGACACAGTTCAGACCTCTATGGGACCACCTCCTCCACTTTAGGGTGGGGGAGGAGAATGAGGCTAAGAGCTCAAGGGCTTCTCGAGGCTAGCTGTTGTAGAGTGCAGACTGCACTATATATGTATATTTTTTTGAGGGGATTGAGTATGCCAAGGTTTTGATTGTGGCATACCAATCCAGATGATGTACATAATTGATTGATGATATATATATTATATTTTTGATGATATGACTTGTGTATATGTTGTATGATGCTTTAATTTTGAATTTTGTGATTGATTTTTTATGTATGTATGTCGTTGGAAATAAATTATAATTTTATGTCATGCCAAAAAATTGTAAATGAAATAATCTGATGTCAATAAATTGGTTGTTTTGTGGTGTATTTTGATGAAAAATAAAAGGGACTTCTAACAATAATTTCAAAGGACATTGTCGCTGGTATAGACCATTTCATGGAGTCGCCGCTCACTAGGTCATCAAGCTAATCCCAAGATAGAAATATTGTTAAAAGTAAAAGAGTGCTTAAGAGACTGTCTTAAGACTTTGTGTTGTGATGATGGAAGTGATGATGGTGATGATTTGTTTTCAGATTTTCATAAAAAATATTATGCATGACATATTAAAGAAATATGATTTTGCTAGGCATAAATTCCTAAGTGTGATAAAATTTTGGAGTAAGTCCCTAGGAACTATACCATCATTGCAAAATTGAATGTTGACATAATGACATGAAAGAGAATAAGTGTTTGTTCGTTTTAAAGCTCAATTGTGTAACATAATGATGTAAGTCATATGTTTTTATGAATTTTTAAAATAAATGGGAAATAAAATTAGAACAATGGTTTGCGTTGGGCATAGAATTATAGGTATAGACTTATACCATCATCACGAAATCCAAAGAAGAAATTGATATTTTAGTTTTATTGCATGATTTATTTTTGATTTTGAGATAAACAGAAAATAAACATGACTTTATTTGCGAGGTGTTTGAAATATGTGAAAGAAAATTTTTGTTTGTTTGGAAAAACATATATTTAATTGTTTTTATGCTAAGCAAATGTTCTTAAATAAGAAGATGGAATGATTCAAAAAGAATTGCAGAGATATTTTGAATTATTTTAAAGACAAATGTAGATTTATAAGGAACCCTCATGTGCAAATGTGAGTTCATTACCGATCTTGCTTTATCATAATGATACAGAATCTCTCAAATACAAATGTGTGTGCAATTGTATTGTTCATTCACCAATTTTGAGCAAGAAAATTTGATACAAGTAATTTTGACTTAACCAAATGAATGTTCCTTGACCATGATTTATATGCATGTAACCGTACCATACTACTATGTAAATCGGGTTATCAAGAGCTAGCTAATCCATAAGCCGACATAGGTCTATACAAAAGAAGGTCGCTAATGTGACAGACATATCACCACACTAGAAATTACCCAAGGCCAAGCGGGTTGGGCACAAACCACCTATTATGGGGCTTACCTCATAGTTTTTGAATAATTGAGAATTCCAAGGATTCAAGCTCATTCACCCTTCTTTTCTTTTCAAGGGGTAGGGAAAGGGATTTTATTTGTTGTCTGCTTTTTCTTTTTCTTTGTCTCTTCTCTTTTTATTTTCTTTTTTTTTGGTATTTTCGCTTGGAACTTGAGATAATGCTGAAATATTGCTGAGATGGTGCAAAATAATATTTTTATTTTTCTCATTTTCTTTGACTTTTTTTTTTCTTCCTATACTAGGGATACTTGCTTGGATTGGCTGTAGAGCAAGGGATTTTTATTTTGGGCAGGGGTGAGCTTGTCCTTTTGTCAATTCTCAAAGATTCTAGACCATGTGCATGATAGGATAGCAGGGGAAAATTTTTGCTCAAGAAACCACTTCTACTATGTAGCATCATATTGAATTTGCAATGAAATCATTTTAATGTGAAAAGATATGCTTGGTTCAAGTAAATAACAATATCAGTTCTCTATGCTCAAATTTTTTTTTTTAATTCAACTGTGGACTTTGATATAAGAGAGATTAATAATCATACCAAATAGAATCAAGATATTTATGCATGTGAGTGTGAAAGTGCGTGATTCCAAATAAATGTTAATTTATCCAAAATAATTGAAAATATAACTGCAATACTTCAAGAATTGACAGGTACAAAAATAAAAGATGTTTTTTGAAGATTTTGATGATTTTGAAGTTTTTATATTTTGATTTTAATTGATGAATTGAAAGAATAAATACTGTTACTATTTTTGAAATTTTTATATAAATTACGAAAATGAAACAATATGCAAAATACAATATATAAAAATGATGAAATGACCCAATGTTATGCATAATAACGCTTAAGATGCATAATGTTCATAGGTTCTTTAAGATCTTTACCATCTAAGGTAGCTAATCGATATGCTCCCGATCCAAATTTAGTAGTGATGACATATGGTCCAAGCCAGTTGGGCTCAAATTTACCTTTAAGGTCTTTAGTTGCATTAGTATTTTTTTTATTTTCTTTTAAGACAAGGTCACCGATCTCAAAGGATCAATGATGAACTTTCTTGAGGTATGCTCTCTTAACCTTGTTTTGGTAGGCACGCAGATGCTCCAAAGCATTGATGCACTTTTCATCTAGGATTTCCAGCTGACTAAATCTTCCAGCACGATATTCATCTCCTACTTCAGTATCTTGAAGTAGTAGATCTAAAGAAGGAACTTCTAATTCAAAGGGAAAAACAACTTCAACACCATAAACCAAAACAAAAGGTGAAGTACCGGTGGGGGTGCGAATGCTAGTTCGATAAGCCCACAAAGCAGGATATAGTTGGATGTGCCAATCTCGACCAAATTTATTGACCAATATTTTGAGGATTTTGATTAATGTTTTATTAGATGCTTATGCTTGGACATTACCCTAAGGATAATAGGGAGTGGACCAATGATGTTGAATTTTATATTTTTGACATAATTTTTTGACATCTTTATTTTTGAAACAAGTTCCATTATCTGAGATGAGATTTGTAGGAATTCCAAACCTACAAATAATTTGATTAAAAATAAACTTGGAAACTTGGGTTCCAATGCAAGAATCTAAGGGCATAGCTTCAACCCATTTCATGAAATACTCAGTGGCGGTTATGATGAATTTGTGTCCATCAGATGACACAGGGTTGATTTTTCCAATGATGTCTAAGCCCCATTTTGAAAAGGGCCAAGGAGATGAAATAGCCTGCAGTTCTTATGCAGGCGCATGGACAAGGTCAACGTGTTTCTAGCACTTGTCGTAATGGTGCACATAATCATGTGCATCATTCTCCATGGTAGGACAAAAATATCCTATCCTAAGGAGCTTCTTAGCAATGGCGCTACCACTAAAGTGTCCCCCACAATATCCATCGTGGGCTTCACTCAAAGCTGATCTAGATTCTTCTAGATTCAAACATCTCAGTAAGATGCCTTCAAAAGATCTCCTATACAAGGTATTACCAATAATCATGAAGTGACTTGCTCATCTACATAATAACCGACGTTGGTTGCTATTACAACCTTCAGGGAAGGTCCCATTTTGAAAAAAATTAAATATATCAGTGTAGCATGGTTTAGGAGTAGTTTCGTTGATTAGAAACACATCCAAAGGTTCTAAGCATGATTTATTTGAAGTGGGTTCTTGGAGTCAATGAATAATTATGGTAGCATATTCATCATCTAACTCCAAGGGCAAAAGAGATGCAACTGCAACCATAGTGTCAGCCACATGGTTGCTAGTTCGAGGAATAGCTTCCAAGGTAACTTGATCAAATAAAGATAATAATTGTAAGACATATGTTTTATATGGGTGTAATTTATCATCTCTAGTCTGATAAACATCATTGATTTGATTTATGACAAGTTGAGAATCATCGAAAACCAATAAATTTTTAATTTTCAGTGCCAAGGTAGCTCATAATCCAAGGATTAGAGCCTCATATTCAGCAGTATTATTAGTGCAAGCAAATGTTAGTTTGAAGGATAGAGGTATAATATGTTTCTATGGAGATATTAAAATAATACCTGCACTAGCCCCACTCATGCATCGGGATCCATCAAAGTATAGGGACCATTGCTCAGGATGGTCTGCCTCTAATTTAAGGCATTCATCAGGAAACTCAATGATGAGGGGATGGGTAGACTCTAAGGGTGCAGCAGCTAATTGATCTACTATGATTTGACCTTTAATAGACTTTTGTCCTATAAACATGAGTTCAAACTTGCTTAGCGCAAGAACCCACTTGGTTGTGTGACCAGATAAGTACGATCGACTCATGAGATACCGTAAAGGATCGAATTTAGCAATAACATACGTTTTTTGACTGAGCATATAATGGCGTAGTTTCTATGTAGAAAATATGACTACGAGACATAACTTCTCTAATATTGTATAACAAGTTTCATAACTGATTAAGGTTCTACTAATGTAATAATTAGCATGTTCTTTCTTCTCATTGTCAAGTTGAGCTAACATAGCTCCTAAGGCAAAATCTGAAGCAAAAATGTACAAGATAAATGGACGATCAGATCTAGGTGGTGAAAGCACCGGAGTTTTAAGGAGATATTACTTAAGGAGTTCAAATGCTTCCTGGCATTCATCGTCCCAATGAAAAGAGACATCTTTCTTAAGAAGCTTAAGAAAGGGTCCGGTTTTGTTCGTCAACTTATCGATGAAGGAGCGAATAGCTTGAAGCTTACCTTGTAAACTTCGTAATTCAGATATATTTGTGGGTGCGGGCATATCAGTGATAGCTACGATCTTGAGAGGGTCAATTTCAATGCCACGTAAAGAAATGATAACCCCCAATAATTTATCGGACTTAACTCCGAATATACATTTGGTTGGATTTAGTCGGATAAGATATTCCCTTAACCGATCAAATACTTTTCTCAAGTCATCTAAATGATCATCTTCTTTGATGGAACGAGCTATAATATCATCTACATAATCATGTAGAATATCATGCATCATATCATGAAAGATATAAGTCATGGCTTGTTGATATGTTGCACTTGCATTCTTTAAACCGAATGGCATCACTTTCCAATAAAAGGTTCCCCAAGGGGTAATAAAGGTTGTTTTAGCCTGATCTTCAGGAGCTATCCTGATCTGATTATAACTAGAGAATCCATCCATTAGGGATATTATTCCACTCCCAGTAGTAAATCAATGATCTGATCCATGTTGGGAAGAGGAAAATCATCTTTAGGGCATGCAACATTAATATCTCTAAAGTCTATGCAAACCCTAATTTTGGTAGCTTCTTTCTTAGTTACTAGAACTACATTTGAGATCCATTCAGCATAATCAATGGCTTGTATAAAAATAACCTTCAAGAGTTTTTCTAATTCTCCTTTGACTAGTAAGGCCACTTTAGGATTCATTTTTCTAAGTTTCTATTTAACAGGTTTAGCATCCGGATGGACTACTAGGTGATGCATAACTACAGAAGGGTCTAATCCTGGCATATCTTCATATGTCCAAGCAAAAATGTCTTCATATTTTTTAAGGAATGAAATGTATTTATCTTGTTTTTCTTGACTCAATTCTGATCCAATGTTGATTATGTGAGGGTTATCTTCGGTTCCAATGTTAATTTTTATAACGTTTTCAACTTCCATATGTAGATCTCTCTCAAAATTAGATGGGGTGGGTGAGATGCCTAATTCTTGTAATTCTTCCAAGGTTAGCTTGGATAAATCGACTTGAGGAGTCATGGCCTCAAGCTGGGCTATACTAGGTATAGAGTCATCGAAATAAAATCCGTTATGTAACAATTCCTCAATGGAGACATCATGGATGATATCCCCATCCAACTCATTGTCGGATTTAGCAATCATCTCAGGGTAAGCTATGGATAACATATTGTATGTAAAAGGATTATCCCTTAAATGCAAAGCATCGTGTTTATCCAAATAATCTTGGTAACATATAAGATGGTCATCATCCTCAAATGGGAAGGGCTAACATTTACTAGGAAATAGGCCCACACCACATCAAGCAGGCCATGGTTCTACCTCAAAAGGTTCTTTCCTACCATTTTGGGAAGGTCCTAAACCTTTCCCTTTATATCCTAATCTAAGCATTATAGGTTTAGCTTTAACATACTCATTATCAAAATAACATCGAGCATACCCATCACAATGAGTCTTGATGTTTCTAGGTATTCTTACCCAGTCATATCCATTATAAATAAAAGCACAACTCCCGACTTGGTAGATACTTCCCATAGGCTATGGGAGGCCCAAGGTATGAGGAGAGGGTGGTAATTTATTTAAAATATGGGAATCTTGCATAGCAATGTTTGTTTTCTCTGATACAAGAATTTTAGATAAATCGGGTAAGAGCTCATCAGTAAGAGTGTAAGAGGTAGAAGGATCATTTCCTATGTTTTCGGATGCGGAAAACATGCCTTTGATAGGTGTAGACATTGTAGAAATGTCTATGGACGGGTCTAAAGGTATGGAAGTTATAGGAGTAAAACAAGAAACATTGGTCATGGTTTTAGGATCTTTTTGAGGTCCTAATGTGGTTTGTTCGGAAGATGGTTGAACTATATGTAGAGGTGTGGTTGATGGAGTAGAAGTAGATGATGTTATGAGTGTGTGTTTCACATGTTTAGGTAGATGATGAGAATTAGGATGTGTGGATGACAAAGTAGGGCAAAATTGAATTCCAACAGGTTCTACCAAAGCACACATATCAAAGGGTCTAGGATCACCATGAATGGTAACCAACTGATTTTTAAATTCAAATTTAACACACTGATGTAAAGTTGAGGGAACATCTCGCATCACATTGATCCAAGGGTGACCCAAGAGTATATTGTATGATGTAGGGCAATGTATAATAAACACGGTCGTGTCTAAGGTTCTAGGACCAACTTGTAATGGAATAGTAATAACTCCACTTGTTTCTTGTGTTTCATCATTGAATGCTTTTATAATCATATCAGTTCTTTTCATTTCATCACTTCTAAACCCAAATATTTGGTAGAAGTCAAAAGTGCATATGTTTAAAGATGAACCATTATCAATAAAGACTCATTTAACTGCTACATCTCCAATTAGGGCAATAATATATAAGGGGTTATCCTTATGTAAACTATGTTGTGGTATATCTCTATCCCAAAAGTCAATACAATCAACTTCTCGAGTTATGATAGTATTGGACATGGATTTAGGTTGAATATTTTGTGGTACCATCATTTGGCTTAATGTGAGCATTAATTCATCCCTATGGGTGGGAGAAGATCTTAAAAGGTCCAAAAGGGAAATCCTAGCTATAGTATTTGATAATTGTTCATTAATATTATAAGGAGGTTTAGGTTGAACATTAGGTGCATGATTCCATTTATTGGGATTTTTCAAAACAAATGGAGCTGATCCATCATTCTAAGTTTGATCTTGTTGAGAATTTTGAGCCTATTGTCGAGTAACAACTCCGATGGTACCTAAAATATTATTTTGTGGATGATGAATGGGTCTTGGTCTAGCATTTATGGCTTGTTCATTGGAAAGTAATTGGTGAGAAGATGGTCGAGTAGTGACTCTTCTAGGAAATGGTTCTTCTAGAATCATAGAACTTGTGATAGGTTGAATAGGATCTGATTCATCTTCAGAGCTATTCAATTGATTTGAGGTGATTTCCATGTCACTTTCAGTCTCGTATTCGGTATCACTAATATCAGGTGTCCGAATATTATGTAGAGGTCTGGCAATAACCATGGATAAAGTTGTGTCAAATATTTGTGGATCATGAGAAGATAAATGTCCACTAATAGTTCCTACATATCGGGTAGGAGGGGGAACATTATGATGCTCAATTTTATTAGCCACCTCTTTACCATGCTTTGGTAAAGGATGTTGAAATATGTCCAATGATTGATTGGCATTCTAATTATGATTTTGGGGGATGTTCTTTTGAGCATTATTAGGAGGATTTTGTTTAGGTTGAAAGGCTTGCACCTCCATCTCATTGTTATCAATAAGGTCTTGTATTTTATGTTTTAATATTTTACAAGAGTTGGTAGTGTGTCCAGGTCCTCTATGGAAATCATAGTGTAAATCAGCTTTGTATCCGGGTATAGTTGGATCAGGTTCCCGAATATTTGGTAATTGGATCAATCCTTGTGCTAGTAATTGTAGGAGAATGGTTGATAAAGGTTGATTTAACCTAGTAAATTCTTGGGGTGGTTTATCAGGAGGTTTCAGTATAAATTTCTTTGTTGTTTTCGCAACATTAACAGTAGCGATATTTCTACTATTAGTGACTCCATCGCCCACAACTTGTTTATTTTTATATTGATTTCTGGATGTTTTCTCATCATATTTCTTTTTAAGTTGACCTCTCCTAACAAGAGCATCTTCCACTCTTCAAGCTAAATCTATAGCTTGATCGAAGGTGGTCAAGGTAGCAATTGATAACTCATAGGATAGTTTTTCTTGTAAATTATTGATAAAGATATCCAGCATTTCCCGATAAGGTAACACAAAGTGCAATTTTCCTATCAATTGTCTCCATTGAGCTAGGAAATCAGCAAAACATTCATCTTTGTCTTGTTTTAGGTTGTAAAAATATTTAATGGTTACATGCCTTTCAATGTAGGCACTAAATTGATGCACAAAAGACTCGGCGGTTTCTTCGAAATTTCTCAAAGAATGAGTGGGTAGTTGATAATACCATTCCAATGCCATCCCTCCTAAAATTTTTGGGAATATTTTTAGTAATAACAAATCATCATGTGATATATCATGACATGCTATCCTAAACATACGAAGATGCTCTATGGGATCTTTATTTCCTTTGTATATAGGTAGGACAGGCATAGGAAAGTGTTTAGGATATGGTTGTGCTACAACTATAGGATCTAGAGGCTGACTACACATATCTCGATAATTGTATGAGGGACGATAGGGATCTATCTGGTCCATGTGGGAGACTAATTGTTTCACCATGGCTTCTAGATTACCAGCTTGTCCACCGTATTGGTTTGGTGGTACATGAGTATGGGATTTGTGAGCGTAGGATGGCGTGACATAGGGATTAGATGCTATATTGCTATTATGCAAATGGTTGGTAGGAAGAGTATTATGAAGAAGATTTGTTGTAGCATTATGTTGTACCCCAGATTGTTGGAAATTGGTGTTTGGTTTTGTTTTAGGCTTTTGTTGATTTGAGGTATGTTGATCAATAACTTGGTGAAATAGAGCAGTGAATGATGGTTTCTTTTGTGTGGGAATAACCCTAGGCTTGGTAATAGACACTCTAGATGGTTGGGTAACCTGTTGTTGTTGCATGTTCTGGATTATAGCGGCCATATCCAAATTGGATGGTCCAGCTTGATCACTTTCTTGATCAACGAAGGACAAGGGATTAGTGCATGTGTGATATATGTCTTCTAGGGTTGCTTGAGTGTCACTAATTTGATCCTTATCCATATGGACTGCTCTATTAAGAGTGCCAATATTAGTATTGAGGAACTTCCAGAAATGTTCCATGTTCTCAAAAGTAATAGCTCCTTCTCGATATATTTTAGGAGATGAGGATCCTTACTCTGTAACAATTTCTCTATTTTCATTTGCATCAACAAACTCTTCTTCTTGTTGGTCTAGGGTTCCTTCTTCCTGAATTGGGTCTTCAGGAAGGACATCGGGTTTATTTACTAGTCTTCCTAACCAATCTTCTTCTACTTCAGTCTGTTTTCCATTCCTAAGTCTAGTCATTATGCTTAAACTTAGATTTTAGAAAATATATATTTATATATATATTTGCAACAAATTTGGGAGGTATATATTTTAATTATATACCTACTATAATACTTAAAAGAAAATGTTTTGATTTTTTGTTATGATTTTGTTTTGTTTTTTTTATTTTTTATTTTTTTGTTTTGTTTTTATGATTATAAAGACAACAAACAACACACTAAATGCAAGAAATAATAATAATAAAAGAATGGCTTAGTTTTCTATAAATAGTTTATAGATGTCATTGATAGGATCAAGTTCATCAGGAGTCATAAAATGCTCCTCTTCAAATTGAAAATGGTTTTTCAAAAATTTGACAAAGTGTGCTATGGTGATGTTATCTACTTTTGACTCTGTCTTGTAAAAATAGAGCTCGTGGCAATACTCTTGATATAACACAGCTCTAGGAACTCTATTCCATATCTTTCTATCGGTAAGAACAACCTCTTGATCTTCTATACGAGATAGAAATTTATGTACTACAACTGCATTATCGAGGTATTCCTCAAAGGTTTACAACTTAGAAGACACAAGGGCTCTCTTATCTGCTAACCACCTATGGCAAGCTATCTGAAGCTCATGATACAAGGTCACTTGATCAGGATCCAAGATTATATCTAGGACAAACTTCTTGATTTGCCTAAGTTTGGTTGATCTAGACTCAATGATATTCAATATCCTATTAATTTTGTCCCATAAAGGTTGAACCCTATTTGTTTGAGGTAATCTAAGTATAGAAGTAATCTCTATAGCTGCTAATTGATTCTCAACATTAATGGTGACAACTCGTCTTTTATTATAATCTACCATCTAAATATGGTATGCAATCTTTGATTCTAAATGCATTTATGTTTTGTTTTTTTTGGATTGTTTTCAAAAGGTTTTAGTTTTCACGTCGGGTTCACAAAAATGTATCGCTCCAATTTTTTTGCATCCTTACCTTTAGGCTATAGGATCCGCGCCCAGAAGGGGGATGCGAGAAGGATGGGACAATACCTCAGAATGAGAGGCCCTTTGAAGGTCCCGCCTCTTGGGGGAGGGGTATAAGGGTGAATTTTTGATGGATGGTGGGTTCACCAGGAAACTTTTGAGTGGTATTTTCCATGCCTAGGTTGATAGTAGGTTTGATGTGTTCATTTTGTGCTTTGATCATTCAATTCCTAGGTTTGACCAAGATGAATCTAAACTATTCTATATGCTAATGCTGATTTTTATGGATACAGAAAACATGAATAAATTCTAAACACAAAGAATATGCTAAATGGGGCAAAACATACCTGATTCTGGATGTCTGATGAAGATTCTGAGTCTTGCAATAGTCCAAATCATCTCAAGTCATACGTAATCATCTGAAATTACATAGAATCATCTTAGATCTCAGTTGGTCATCTGAGATCAGATGAGATCATTGTCAATCTGACGAATTCATCATACGAATTCGTCAGAAACCTACAATCATAGAAATAGATACAAAATACCAAAAATGCAATTGCAAAAGCAAGGGGAAATGATGGAAATAATAGTAAACTTACCTAAATGATGAATCCAGATAGCAATTAAAAGGAAATGCATCAATTTGACAATTTATTTTGATTTTATCATGCATTTATATTAAATGAGGTGAACTCCAAGATGCATAAATATAATAATTAAGATAATGCATAAAGAAATATAGAAAAACAATAAGGAAATGCAAAATCTAGGCTCTGATTGCCCCCAATATAGATTACAGTTGAGATCACCTCAAATCGTACGAGATCATCATCGATCTATGACAGGATCATCCGAAATTATCTGGAATCGTCTGCGATGATCCAAGCTTGCTCTAGCTGAAGAATAATAAGATTCCTGCAAGAAAACTTGAAATATGCAATGCAAACAAAAGTATGAAGGTGTTCTAAGGCACAAGGGACTAAATTTGTAGGGAAATCCATCATCTAGGGGGTTCAGGGGGATAAACTAAGAAAATCCTAGTTTATATAGGATTAGGGAGAGGTTAGGAGGTTGGAGATCATCCCAATTTGGGAGATCTCCAATGGGGGAGACTCTAACTGCACAGACATGCTTTCTGCCCAAGTTAGAGAAGCTATTGAAACAAAATCTAATTATGAAAATTTGGTTTTGGGATGAAATCGTCTGGACGTTCTATTCCAGATGCATTCATTAGATCTGGGATGATTTCATCTGATCTATGATGATATCATCCAATGGTCAAAACAAATCCTAAAAATGGCATGGAAAATGAGGAAAGCGGGTAACGGGCGGTTAACGGGTGGTTTGGGGTTAAAATTCAAATTTTTATCTTTTTACTAAGGTTTAATCGTGCCAATTTTAGGGTGCTACAATAACACAAGTCAATTGGGTCAAGCAAATCATCACTTTTATCATTGGTCATTCTCTAATTGATTCATTTCTTGAGGAAGAATTCATACTCAGTCCAAATCAGTAATCACATACTCAATTATGTGAATTGGATTCGTTCAACGAATCTTTGATAAAGACAATCATGCTCCTGCTTGGGGCAACAAACAAGCACACAATATCACATTATAACACTTGACATTACTGGCATCATGAAGTCACAGGCCCTGACCCTTCATGATAGAAAATGTTCAAGCATAAGCATGCTCATTCAATGAGTCAGAAGCAAGAATTCAAGAACACATGCCCTTTTCATGATTGGGGCATCTTAAGTTGGTTAGGTTATCGAGTAACCTTAATAATTCTACATTTTTGTCATCTATTTTTTCTCAGTGCTATGCTACACACCATGCATTTCAAAAATGGGAATTTTTAGACACTAAAATGTGGTAAACCCAATTAAGCATCCACAAACAATGATCAAATTGACATCACATGGCCCCTTGGGTAGCCCTCAAGAGGCTCACAGTGGTTCTAACAACTCTAGAAAGGGTTTTGGAGGCTACCGACCTAATTTTGGGAGGTTTTAGCCCAAAATTCACCATATTACCACCATGGTATGATGGTATATGCCCCTCATCCCACCCTGGGATGGTGGTGAGTCCTCATCCCAGGGTTGGACGGTGGTGAATTTTGACCCAAAAAAAGTCAAAATTTGGCCAAATGGCACCCAGAAATTGTCATTTGACCACCCAAACAGAGCATGTGAGGTATAGGATATGGAATCCTTATGACATCCATATTTATGAGGGTCAAATTGGGATATCCTCTTCCACACCTTGTGCATGCCTCCCATTTAACAAGTGGCACCTCCTGCCATGCATGCCCTTGTATGCATTTTTGCACATGAGCCCCTTTGGGCTATAAAATGGGTTCCATATCCACAAAAAATAATGTAGAGGAGTTATAGGATATGCAACAGAGTGCTTCTGAGATTTTCCCTCACCTTATTGCACCTTTTTGCCCTTGAAATCTCCCTTTTGCCAAGGAGGTTATCGGGTGACTTCAAGAAGGTAATCCAAGCATAAATTTTCCATTTGGGTGAATTTATTCACCAAATTCTATGAAAAAATAGCTTAGGTAGTTTAGGAGCATCTTAAAATGGTTTTGTAACAAAAAGTGATCGAATTTGATGGGTATCCCCTCCTAGGGTGCCCTCAAAATAGTTGCAGTCACCATCGTCCCCCCATATGAGGGTAAATTATCAAGAAATTTCTTTAATGTTTTTAATTTTTTATTTTCTACATTATTCCATGATGCTAAAGTCCAAATTTTAGGTCATTTTGAGTTAAAATAAATTAGTTATGCTATTTTTAAGTTTTCGTAGGCTCGTAGGGCCCATCCGGGCATCCCAGTTTGATGCAGGTGGATCCGGTATCCAATTTGAAAATATTACCATATGGGTTGTCTTGAAATGCCAATTTATGCATACTAGAAAAATTTCATGAGTTTTTTATGAGTTCAGGTTTGATATTTTGTTATCCTCCTTTTCACAGGTTGTAGGCGTGCGACGCTTAATCGAGGGGTATACGGGTGCAATTTATGATATTTTTTGGGTGATATCCTTCAAAAACCTCATCTTTAACAAATCTACAAATTTTCAATTCATTTGGATATCATTTGATGCACTTTTAATTCATATGCCATTTTGCCCCTATGGGGATTACATGTTTTAACCATACACCCTTGCTATTTGACCTCTTTTTGCTTCCTTGTGTGTAGGTGCAGGTCCTCAAAAGGCTTTGGGAAGAAATATCAGACATCATAGAACCTAGATACAAGTAGCGATGGCATTGGCTTGCCCACATCGATTGTGGGTACGTGGAGAAACATTGGATGTGCACCTGGATTCCATGAAAGACTTGGTATTTGGGCATCCAATATTGTAAAAATTGTATCACAATTTTGATCCATCAAAGGGACTACTGTAACCTTGGATTGGATCCAACAAATTAATGAGAAAATACTTTCTTTGATTCATTTCGTTTTGTTTGGTATTGTTTCCTTTTTGCATGCATGTTTCCTTTTTGATGCTCATTAGCGAGATGGGGTAGATACGCTTATTTTTCCACATAACTTGGTGCACCATTTTTCCCTAATTCACATTTCATAATTAACATGGCTTAACCTTAGCCATTTCATTGGCTCAACCTTAGCCATGTCATCTATTTATCATTAACATGGCTCAACCTTAGTTCATCATTTCATCATTAGCATGGCTCAATATTGGCCATTTCATAATTAACATGGCTCAACCTTAGCCATTTCATCATTAACATGGATCAACTTTGGCCATTTCATCATTAACATGGCTTAACCTTAACCATTTCATCATTTACATGGCTTAACCAATAGCCCTTTCATCACTAACATGGCTTACACAATAGCCATTCCATCATTACGTAATAGGTGGATTTGATGTGTTTTCCATTAAGATATTTTGACTTATTACTTTTTTTTTATTTCAAGTTAGTACCATAATGTAAGTAAATCAAATAATAATAAAAAGGAATACATTTTAAATAATAATGAATGAGGTAATCCACACAAGGTAAAACCTAGGACATTGTATTTTATTTTACTTTTAAAAATTCCTACACAAGATTGTTTGGTTTGGTGTTATTTGGATTTAATTACATATATATTTTTTACGCACTTCATAGTTCAAGCTAGAATGCAAAATAAAATAAGTAACTTAAATTGTGTAATGGAAAACATACCCCACTCCCCGGTTACTTTGGTGGCTGATAAATTTCAAAAGGCTCCAAAGGTCTTAACCCCTTTGGTCACACATCAATTTCAAAAGGCTCCAAAGGTCTTAATACCTTTGGTCACTTCAATTTCAAAAGGCTCCAAAGGTCTTAACCCCTTGGGTCACACATCAATTTCAAAAGGCTCCAAAGGTCTTAACCCCTTTGTTCACACATCAATTTCAAAAGGCTCCAAATGTCTTAACTCCTTTGGTCACACATCAATTTCAAAAGGCTCCAAAGGTCTCAATACCTTTTGTAACATCAAATTTTCAAAAGGCCCCAAAGGTACCTAGCTCCTTTGGTCATAAGCTTACTATGTTAGTGGGAGTAGACAAACCCGAGCTGATGAACATCATACACTTGAAAGCATTTCATGCTTATTGTGATTACTATATATGTACATACATGGCTAAAAAAAATTAAAACAACAAAACAAAAAAATCAAATTGCATTTTCATATGCATGCATACATATAGGCATTTGCATATACACTTCCACATTCGCATTCATAAACATTTTTCACATGCATTTCATTTTCTCTTGCATTCATACATCTAGATTCATACATTCATAATTGCACATTTCATATACATTTCGTTATAGTCATTCATAATTGTATTCATCCCATCCCATGTTCGAATGATCTTACTTAGTAATGATGATATGGACACAAATACAAAGTCAAGTTATAACAATTGGGGGTACCTAGTTTGAAGAAATTATGCAACCCTCGCAAAATCCATATGTCAAACCACATCCCGTGTCAAAAATCATAAAGCCTAGATTTTCAATCACTCAGCCATTAGTAGTGTAAAGAAACCTCCAAATGAATATCCAATTTTATTTGGGACAAAAAATACACTTTACACATTAAGAAGGTATTGAGTATTGCCAATTGATTCTGAATACAATATTGAACCAATCACATTCCATCACATATTAAAAACATTATGAACCAAATAGGGTTAGTACCATACTTGGGTAGTACCTTGAAGTGAAAAGGGATAATCCTCACTTGTCCAATAATGCAACATAGTCCAAAGCAAAAATAATGGTTTTCACCACTACCTCAATTACTCTTCAAACATAAGCATAAAAACATAGAGTAGTAAGGATAGGGTAAAAATTCTCATCACACTTCGGTTGAGAATCTGATTCCCCAAAATAATAACAAATAAAATCCCAAACACCCTTGATCCCTCAAGTCGTAAGGATTTGTACTTCATGTCCCTAGCACAGATGGGTAGTCATGCCCAAGGCCTAAAATATCAAATCCCATTGGACTATGGCATGAATCTTCATCGAGGCTATAAATTCTTGGATGGCAGTGGAGTAAGCTCATGCAGGAAGACATGTCTCCTTGGTAAACAGAAAGACCTCTGACCACACATAAGGACAGGCTATCTTCAGGTCATCTCCATAACAATTCATGCCCAATTTACTCATAGTGGGTCAATGAACTTCACATGCACACACACTGGTTCTTTATTAGATAGGGTCATTGTCACACTCAAGATTTGGTAATTGAACCTCACTTGCACACACATTGGTCCTAAATAAAGTTAGACAACCCAAGTGAGTTTGATTGATAATACTAGTATGTTTGAGTTTTTGAAAATGCTGCAGTACTCATTCCATATCAACATCCATATCTTCTTCCATATCAACATCCATATCTTCTTCCATGTCAACATTCATGCTTGCGTCATACGTCAAGTTGCATAAAGTCCTTAAAATTGGGTATCCCTGATTACAAAAAAGTGGACTATTGAGCAAGGTGCAGCAACAGTATTGTCATTGTTGTCAATACAGTCAGATAGATCTGTTGATGCAATGGATATGAAGTTCAAAAGCTATTCAGATGCAGAAGACAGGATTTCAAAGGCTATTCAGAGTATGTCAGTGATTTTCCAAGAAGACCGAAGTGGCCCATATGCAAAAGATAAAAAAAAATACAAGTAAGAAAAGTGTCGAGATATCGTGACATATACAACAGGCAAGAAAAACTGTCGCGATTTCGCGACATGTTGGAAGAGAGAGAAAAAGCAAGAAAAATTGTCGCGATTTCACGACATGTTGGAAGAGAGAGAAAAAGCAAGAAAAACTGTCATGATTTCATGACATGTTGGAAGAGAAAAATGCAAGTGGAAAAACTGTCACGATTTCGTGACATGTTGGAAGAGAAAGAGAAAGCAAGAAAAAGTGTCATGATTTCGTGACAAGTTCGAAGAAAGAGAACAAGTAAGAAAAGTGTCACGATTTTGCGACATGTCGCATTTTCGTGACTAAAATAGGAGAGAGAAAGTAAGTTGGAAAAGTGTCGCGATTTCGCGACATGTCGCATTTTCGTGACTAAAATAGGAGAGAGAAAGTAAGTTTGAAAAGTGTCGCGATATCGTGACATGTCGCATTTTCACGACAAAAGAAAGAGAGGAAGCGTACGGAAGTAGAATTGTCATGATTTCGTGACAAAAGCAAAGAAGTAAAGTACGGAAGTAGAAGTGTCATGATTTCATGACAAAATTAGAGAAGAAGACTTCGGAGGCAGAAGTGTCGCGATATCATGACAAAAGCAAAGTCGAAGTCTATGGAAGCAGAAGTGTCGTGATATCGCGACAAAAGCAAAGACGAAGTATACGAAGGTGAAAATGTCACGATATCACGACAAAAGAAAATATGAAGTCTACGGAGGCAGAAATGTCATGATATCATGACAAAAGAATAGAGAAAGCGTATGGAGGTGAAAGTGTCACGATATCGCGACATGTATTTTCGCGGCAACAACAACAAAAGAAGCTACAGAGGCAGAAATGTCATGATTTCGTGACAGGTCGTAAATGCACAAGTCAAGAAGGAGAACCCGACTAAAATGAGAAGTATGATAGTGGACCGACATCACTATGACATTTACAGGGGCAATTACAGAGTGATTTCATACTGCTAAAATATGAAGAGTGATCAAAAGTCAGTATGGCGGTTACAGGGTCTGTCCAGAATGAAATCATCAAGCGATGGATAAACCGAACATCTTCTTGAGTTGAAGCCGACGAAGACCGATGATAGCCAACTAAAATTAGGGTTTACAGTTGTTATGAAAGCCGACTAAGATTAGGATTTACAACCGACTAAGATTAGGGTTTTCATCATAAAAATATTGTTATAAAAGGAGGGCTATTTGGAGAATTGAAGATGGAGTCGAATGTGTGTGAAATACGGTCGTTGTGCGTAGAGAGCAAGTCGTGTCGAATCGTGCTAAGTGCAAAATTCACAAAGAGAGCAGAGTGCACAAAAGGGAGAAGACGATCATGAAGTTCGACTATAACGAAGCAGAGTGTGCGAAGTGATTGCATAGAGAGAGCAGAGTGTGCAGAGAGCGAAAAGGTTGAAGTTCGACCAGGTGTTGTGATTGCACAGAGAAAGCAGAGTGCGCAGAGAACGCAAAGGTGAAGAAGACCAGTCAGGGTCTTGCAAAAGCAAAGGTATCTTACTATCAAACTTATAGATTCAAATTGAAGTCCAGGTTGTAGCTTGGCATCAGGGGTTGGTGCTCCTTTCTGTTGGTGTAGATAAATAATGGGTTGGTGCTCCTTTCTATTGGTGCAGATAAATAAGGGGTTGGTGCTCCTTTCTGTTGGTGTAGATAAATAAGGGGTTGGTGCTCCTTATAGTGGGTGCTGGTAAATTGATTGTAAATTTGGTGCTTTGCAAAGGCTGGATTTGGATGGTAGTCCAAGTAGTCAATTTTTGAGGAGTAGCCACATTGGTGAACCTCATTAAATCTTGTGTTGTGTGATGCTCTTTTGTTATACTTGTTGTATCTAGTAATAAGTTTTAATTGTTGTGGTATTAAGAGCTATAAATTCAAGTTTAAAGAGCTACACTGATTCACCCCCCCACTCAGTGTCATTGTAAGACTAATAATTGGTATCAAAGCTAAGTTCCTATACAAGCTTAACCGGCTAGGGTGATCTTGGAAGTAACACAATGGCAGGTGGTGAAGGCTTCTCATCAAACAAAGCACCATTGTTTGATGGATCTAATTACGTGTTCTGGAGAATCAGGATGTAGACATATCTCTGTGCTTTGGGATACGACATCCGGGATTCAATAGTTAGTGGATACACAATACCCATCACTCCTCCAAAAGAGGCTGACGAAAAGAAACTGTTTGAAAATAACTCAAAAGCAAAGAATGCTATCATGTGCGGATTAGTAGACAATGAACTAGTAAAGATCATGAGCTATAAAATGGCAAAAGAAATATGGGACAAACTGAGGAGTATTCATGAAGGAGACGATAAGATCAAGGAGGCCAAGTTACAGACACATCGAGCTCGGCTTGAAGCATTAAAGATGAATGACGATGAAAACATTGAGGCATATATGCTGAGAGTTAATGGAATCATTAATGCGATCAGAGGACTCGGCGAGGATATCGAAGACTCTACCGTCGTGAAAAAGGTATTAAGATCTCTTCCTCAAAGGTTTGATTCTAAAGTCTCAGTGATAGAAGAAGCTAAAAATCTAAATTATTTTAGTATAGATGAGATGTATGGTTCTTTGACTGCATATGAGATGAGGATAGGAAGATCTAAACCCACAGACAGAGAAGCGGCTTTTAAAGCCCTTAAAAATAAAAACGCAAAACAAGAGTCCGAGGAAGAAGAGACATCAGATGAAATGGAAGCAAACTTTGTTAGAAAACTAAAAAGGGGAAAAGAAAAATACAGAGGAAAGCTACCATTTAAATGTTTCAACTATGGAGGCATTGGGCATTTTGCGACTAAATGTCCACTTAATGAGAAGAACAAAAATGATGAAGGATCGCACCAAGAAAGAAGTGACTGGAAGAAGAAAATGAATTTCAAAAAAGGCAACTTCAAGAAGAAAAGTTTCATCTCCAGGAATGCCAGTTCATCAGAAGACAGCTTCGGTGAGGATTCTGAAGAGGAAACAGGTGAAGCTCTTTTCATGGCATTTGAAGAAGTAAAATCAGAAAAGGAAGAAGGAGTGAACTCTAAAGTATGTGGTGAAAACCCTGAGGCTGAAGTAGATCTAGAAGGTGAGTTGATCTCTGCACTTGAAGAGTGGAAAATAGAGAGGAAAAAGAATAAGAAAATTTCAAAAAAGCTTGAGGATGCAAACGAAATCATAACCAGTCTAAAAGTATAGACAGAAGAATACAAGAAAATATCTAAAGATCTCGAAGTACAAATTACCATGAAAATAGATTATTGCTGCAAACTAGAAGAAGAGAATGTTGGTTTACGGATGCAGATAGAAGAGATGAATCACAAAATTAGTTGCTATCACAAACGCGAAGAAAGTTCTATGAAGCTGGATAAGATTATAAATGACCAAAGGCCTATAGGCATCAAATTTGGTCTGGGTTTCGTCGAAGGAGAATCATCAAATGGATCAAAGGCCAAAAATGTAGAATCCATAAAGAATGAAAATAAGAAACAAGTTGATCAAGGAAAAATGTCTCATGCAAAAGAAAGCAATAATGCCAGGCACAAAAGGAGAATTGACAATGATGGATTCACCAATGTCACACATCAAAGAAGAAGAAGACCTATGGCTCCTACGACAACATGGCAAAGACCATCACCCAGGTTCAATTATCCCTTTTCTGGTTTCTATTTTAAATGCAATGGCTATGGACATAAAATCTTAGACTGCAAATATAATGTAAGACCAAGGAATTTCACTAGTAGAAATGTTTTTTCTCCTTTGATGAATTATATAGTAGAATGTTATAACTGTCATAATTTTGGGCACATTGCAAGAAACTGTAGAAGTACATTTGCATCAAATCAGTTTCAGGGAAGAAAATTTCAACCAAATAGGATGAGACAAAATAGAAAACTTCCCAAAAAACATGCACAAGCTATTGATAAGGGAAAGGCAAAACAAGAGCCCAAAACTACTATCAAAATGGAGTGGAAAGAAAAAGAGCGACTTAAGGAAGAAAAGGAATCCTTAATCGTACAAACAACATTTAAAGCACAAAATAAATATGTACCATGGATACTTGATAGTGGATGCTCCAGTCATATGATAGGTGACAAACAAAAATTTGAGAAGTTACAGAAATATGAAGGTGGTTCAGTAAAGTTTGGAAATAATGATGGAGCTAAGATAGTTGGCAAAGGTTCAGTTAAAATTAGTGACGAAAAAATTAAGTCAGAAGAAGTCTTGTTTGTGGATGGTTTGAAACATAACTTGTTGAGCGTAAGTCAGATTTGTGATAAAGGTCATGAAGTAGTTTTTAAGAAGCAGGGTTGTGAAGTCGAAAAACAAACAGTGGAAAATTGATAGCAACTGGATCAAGGACATCTGGCAACCTGTACACGCTCTCAAAGACTTCAGAAGGAGCTTGTTTTATTGGACAGAAGAAGAAAATTGGTTGTGGCACAAGAGACTCGAGTCATATCAGTTTTGATAATCTAGTAAAAATCAACTCAAAAAGGGCAGTGAGAGATATTCCCACCATCAAGCAAACCTACAAACAACATTTGTGCTTCATGCCAAAAGGGGAAGCAAACTAGAGTCACATTCAAAACAAAAGAGTACTACACAAGCAAACCTTTGGAACTAATACACACTGATTTATGTGGACCCATGAGAACACAAAGCATAAATGGTGACAAATATTTTATGTTGTGCATTGATGACTATTCCCGAATGACATGGATATTTTTCTTGAAGCATAAATTAGAAGCTTTTGAAATGTTCAAGACTTTCAAAAACCAAGTTGAGAATGAAACAGAAAAGAGGATCAAATGTTTAAGATCATATAGAGGAGGAGAATTCATTTCAGAGGAGTTTACAGAGTACTATGAAAAATACGGTATTAGGAGACAGTTTTCAGCAGCCAGGACACCTCAGCAGAATGGAGTGGTAGAAAGAAAGAACAGGACAGTGCAGGAAATGGCACGGACTATGTTGGCTAAAAGCAGAGTAGCAGACAAATTTTGGAAAGAAGTAGTCCATACTATGGTGTATATCCAAAATAGGTACATGCTGAGAACACATGAAAGCAAAACTCCTTATGAGTTGTGGTTCGGTAAAAGGGCAACAACAAAATACCTCAAAGTTTTTGGCATCAAGTGCTACATCAAAAGAACTGAAGATAATCTTGGTAAGTTTGAAGATAGAGCGAATGAAGGTATTTTTGTTGGTTATTCATCAAAAATCAAAGCTTACAAATGCTACAACAAGAGGCTAAAGAAAATTGTGGACAATGTCGATGTTAAATTTGATGAAGGTAGAGAACGAGTAATTAGCTATGAAAAGAACTACCCAATTTATGAAGAGGTTATTGAAGGAGATGAGGAAAATGAAATGGAAAAGATACAGAAAATTGACTCAGATGATTTAAGTTGTGATTCAGAAGTGGAAGAAAATAAGAAATTCAAAACAAGCAGCTGGTAGAAAAATCATCCTAGAGAGCAAATAATTGGAGACCCCAAAGTTGGTGTTCAGACAAGAAGAAGAGTAGTAAGTAACTACTCTCTATTATCCAGAATTGAGCCCAAAAATGTTGTTGACGCAAGCAAAGATGAAAGTTGGATGAAGGCAATAAATGAAGAATTAGATCAGATCAAGAAAAATGAAACTTGGGAGTTAGTACCTAGACCTGCAAATAAAAATATAATCGAGACTAAATGGATTTTTCGAAACAAATTGAATGAAGATGGACAGGTAGTCAAAAATAAAGCAAGATTGGTATGTAAGGGTTATGCACAAGTTGAAGGCATTGACTTTGAGGAAAATTTTGCACCAATAGCTAGACTAGAGGCAATTAGAATGTTTCTGGCTTTAGCAGTCTACAAGAATTTCAAAGTTTATCAAATGGATGTGAAATCAGCGTTTTTGAATGGGAAACTTGAAGAAGAGGTTTATATTGAGCAACCGAGATGGTTTCCAACTTGGTGATGATCCCAACTTGGTTTGCAAGTTGAAGAAAGCATTATATGGCTTAAAACAGGCACCCCGAGCATGGTATGCAAGGCTAGACAACTATCTCACTCAACAAGGGTTTAAGAAAGGTATGGTGGATAGTAATTTGTATGTCAAATCATAAAATGGGCATCTTATTGTTCTTGTTGTATACGTAGATGATATCATATTTGGAAGTAGCAAAGATGAGTCGTGTAAATATTTAGCAAATAAGATGCAGAAAGAATTTGAAATGTCAATGATTGGTGAACTTTCGTATTTCCTCGGGTTGCAAGTTAATCAAAATAAGAAGGGCATATTTATTTCTCAAGTTAAATATGTGAAAGAGATGTTTAAAAAGTTCACAATGGAGGATTGTAATCCAGTTAGCACTCCCATGATGACAAGTTGCAAGTTGAGCAAGGATGACAAATCTCCACCTATTGATCAAACCATGTACAGATCTATGATTGGGAGCTTACTGTACCTGACAGCTACTAGACCAGATATTTTGCAGGTAGTATGCATGGTAGCATGATTTTAGGCTAATCCCAAGGAGACTCATGTGACAGAAGTGAAGAGGATTCTTCGGTACCTCAAGGGTACTATGGAGTATGGGTTATGGTATCCGAAAGGTAAATACTTCACCCTTATTTCGTATTCAGATGCAGATTGGGCAGGAGGTGTCGATGACAGAAAGAGTACCAATGGAGGTGCATTCTATCTTGGAGACAGATTGGTCGCGTGGCACAGTAAGAAATAAGAGTCAGTTTCTTTATCGACAGTAGAGGCAGAATATATTGCAACGACAACATGTTGTATGCAGGTATTGTGGATGAAACAAACCCTAAAATATCTTGGTATTAGCTTCAGTGAGCCAATATCAGTTAAGTGTGATAACACCAGTGCCATTAACATCTCCAAGAATCCGGTTATGCATTCACGCACAAAACACATTGCTATCAGGTATCACTTTTTGAAGGAGAAAGTTGCGAAAGGTGAGGTTAAGTTGGATTTTGTTCCAACTACAGAGCAAGTAGCATATATCTTCACAAAACCATTGCCCAAGGAAGTTTTTGAGTACCTTCGCAATAAATTGGGAGTGGTCACACTTCCCAAGAATTGACTAGCTACAGGGATCACATTCTCAGGGGGAGCATTTAAGTATTTGATTATCTTTTTGCTCATGTTCATGATTTTTGCTAAGTGTAATAAATTTTGCCTCGAGAATGTTGTGCATGGACTCGTGGGGAGTCTCGTAGTAGCCCTTTGGTATTATTGTCAAAGGGGGAGAAGAGTTACAGGAAATTGCACATGTGTTGCCAAAAATTCCAAAGGGGGAGATTGTTGAGCAAGGTGCAATGAACAATATTGTCATTGTTGTCAACACAATCGGATAGATCTATTGATGCAAGTGGACAGGAAGTTCAAAAGCTATTCGGATGCAGAAGACAGGAGTTCAAAGGTTATTCAGAGTATGTACAGTGATTTTCCAAGAAGACCGAAGTGGCCCATATGCAAAAGATAAAAGAAAAATACAAGTAAGAAAAGTGTCACGATATCGCGACATATACAGCAGGCAAGAAAAATTGTCACGATTTCGTGACATGTTGGAAGAGAGAGAAAAAGCAAGAAAAACTGTCACAATTTCGCGACATGTTGGAAGAGAGAGAAAAAGCAGGAAAAAATGTCACGATTTCGTGACATGTTGGAAGAGAAAAAGGCAAGTGGAAAAACTATCACGATTTCATGACATGTTGGAAGAGAAAGAGAAAGCAGGAAAAAGTGTCATGATTTCGTGACAAGTTCGAAGAAAGAGAACAAGTAAGAAAAGTGTCACGATTTCGCGACATGTCGCATTTTCGTGACTAAAATAGGAGAGAGAAAGTAAGTTGGAAAAGTGTCATGATTTCGTGACATGTCACATTTTCACGACTAAAATAGGAGAGAGAAAGTAAGTTTGAAAAGTGTCACGATATCGCGACATGTCACATTTTCACGACAAAAGAAAGAGAGGAAGCGTACGGAAGCAGAACTATCATGATTTCATGACAAAAGCAAAGAAGTAAAGTACGAAAGCAAAAGTGTCATGATTTCATGACAAAAGTAGAGAAGAAGACTTCGAAGGCAGAAGTGTCATGATATCACGACAAAAGCAAAGTCGAAGTCTATGGAAGCAGAAGTGTCATGATATCGTGACAAAAGCAAAGATGAAGTATACGGAGGCGGAAATGTCACGATATCATGACAAAAGAAAAGACGAAGTCTGCAGAGGCAAAAATGTCACGATATCATGACAAAAGAATAGAGAAAGCGTACGGAGGCAAAAGTGTCGCGATATCGTGACATGTATTTTCGTGACAACAGCAACAAAAGAAGCTACAGAGGCAGAAATGTCATGATTTCATGACAGGTCATAAATGCGCAAGTCAAGAAGGAGAACCCGACTGAAATGAGAAGTATGACAATGGACCGACATCACTACGACATTTACAGGGGTAGTTACAGAGTGATTTCATACTGCTAAAATATGAAGAGTGATCAAAAGTCAGTATGGCGGTTATAGGGTCTGTCCGTAATGAAATCATCAAGCGATGGATAAACCGAACATCTTCTTGAGTTGAAGCCGATGAAGACCGATGACAACCGACTAAAATTAGGGTTTATAGTTGTTATGAAAGTCGACTAAGATTAGGATTTACAGCCAACTAAGATTAGGGTTTTCATCATAAAAAATATTGTTATAAAAGGAGGGTTGTTTGGAGAATTGAAGATGGAGTCGAATGTGTGTGAAATACGATCGTTGTGCACAGAGAGCAAGTCGTGTCGAATCATGCTAAGTGCGAAATTTGCAAAGAGAGCAGAGTGCGCAAAATGGAGAAGACGATCGTGAAGTTTGATTGTAACGAAGTAGAGTGTGCAAAGTGATTACGCAGAGAGAGCAGAGTGCGTAGAGAGCGAAAAGGTTGAAGTTCGACCAGGTGCTGCTGTGATTGCATAGAGAAAGCAGAGTGCGCAGAGAACGCAAAGGTGAAGAAGACCAGTCAGGGTCTTGCAAAAGCAAAGGTATCTTACTATCAAACTTATAGATTCAAATTGAAGTCCAAGTTGCAGCTTGGCATCAAGGGTTGGTGCTCCTTTCTATTGGTGTAGATAAATAAGGGGTTGGTGCTCCTTTCTATTGGTGCAGATAAATAAGGGGTTGGTGCTCCTTTCTTTGGTGCAGATAAATAAGGGGTTGGTGCTCCTTACAATGGGTGCTGGTAAATTGATTGTAAAGTTGGTGCTTTGCAAAGGCTAGATTTGGATGGTAGTCCAAGCAATCAATTTTTGAGGAGTAGCCACATTGGTGAACCTCGTTAAATCTTGTGTTGTGTGATGCTCTTTTGTTATACTTGTTGTATCTAGTAATAAGTTTTAATTGTTGTGGTATTAAGAGCTGTAAATTCAAGTTTAAAGAGCTACAATGATTTGTCCCCCCACTCAGTGTCATTGTAAGACTAACATGGACATCAAACATGGCCAATAAAATTTCTGAACTATAAAAATATCATTCGAACACCATGCATCCCTCTCATATAGCTTAGGTTCATTACACATTTACTTGCATTAGGCACATACATCATTTAGCTTGCATTAATCATCCATAAGGCATTCCATAAAAACATTTTCATTAAACATGCATTGCATTCACATTAACACATTAACACAAAAGCATAACACAAACATAAAATCCATGTATGTATATATATCAAACTCACATATGCAAAGATCGCTAGCAAGTTCAAACATCATCACAACTTGGGGGTGTTCAAGGTTTCACACATTTCCCCCAATCAAGCAAGCAACATCACAACTAGGGGGTGCTCAAGGTTTCACACCTTTCCCCTAATAAATCAACATCATAGCTATAACTTTGGGGTGTTCAAGGTTTCACACCTTCCCCACACTTGCAATAAATAATTCAATCATTCAATCACATCACATCATCAACAAGTCAATTGATAGGCTCAAAAGACTGCGTTATTTTGTCAAAGGTTGCACCCTTTGCCTTGCATTGACATCATCCAAATTACAAAAATCCCTTCATCTATTGGGGCAAAAAATAGATCACATTTATGTTCTTTTATCATTATCCATTCATAAGTGAACCTTGTATTTAGTGGTTTATACTATAAACCTGGTGGTTGCAGTGACTGGTTATCCATGCAATCCGGTAGGATGGATAGACTACCATAAAGACACTTTCATAATAAAAAAAACTCCTTTATCTGTTAAGGGCAATGAGCAGACACTTTTTCATCTTACATCATCAAAAAATCCTTTATCTGTTAAGGGCAATGAACAACCATTTTTTCATCTTACATCATCAAAAACCCCTTTATATGTTAAGGGCAAATAACATATGCAAATCATGTTATTTTCATTCATTTCTCAAAAATCCCTTCATCTATTAAGGGCAAAAATAGATCACATTTGCATTCCTATCAAGTGAACCTTGTATTTAGTGGTTTATCCTATAAACTTGGTAGTTGCAGCAATTGGTTATCCATGCAATCCAGTAGGATGGATAGACTACCATAAGAACACTTTCATCATCAAAAATCCCTTTATCTATTAAGGGAAAAGAACATACATAATCACTTCATTTTCACATCATCAAAATCCCCTTTATCTGTTAAGGTCAAAGAATAGATACAAATTATTTTATTTTATCACATTTTCACATCATCAAAATACCCTTTCTTCAACCGTTGGGACAAAAATGGTATCTCATTAGTTGGCTCTAAGTGAACCTCGTATCCAATAAATTATTCTATAAACTTGGCGGTTGCAGTGATAGTAATCCATGCAATTCAGTAACATGAATAGTTTATAATAAGTACACTTAATCATGATCATCACCAATTATCTCATTTCCAAGAATTATAATCATATCAATAACCTCAAATTCTAAGTGAAACACTGCCAAGAAGAATTTGCCAAATAGGAATCATTGACATCCTTTTCCATGGGACACGAAATCATGGATAACTAATATCAATCACTCATTCATCTTACTATAGTCACAAAGTAGACAAGCTCGCTAGGTTTGGTTGGTTCCATTATGGAATTGATGAAGAATATTCTATAGTCAAAGGCCAGCCCTGCGGTGACTCATTCATTCTACATTTTTATATCTTGCATACTCAATGACGCCTGTGAGGCATATTTTTCAACAACATCGAATCACCCCAAAATTTGGAACAACCACATTGATTTTGATTTCCCATGATGGGATACATCTTACATGATCATGGTTCATACACCAACCCCATTTCTTCAACCATTGGGGTAAAAATGATATCAAATCATCAGTCATCATTCTTCAAGCATCATGGTTCATACACCAACCCCATTTTCTTCAACCATTGGGGCAAAAACGGTATCAAATCATCAGTCATCATTATTCAAGCATCATGGTTTATACACCAACCCCATTTTATTCAACCAGTGGGGAAAAAATGGTATCAAATCATCAATCATCATTCTTCAAGCATCATGGTATTATACACCAACCCTCTTTCTACAATCGTTGGGGCAAAAATGATATCACATCGCATCATCATTCATCCTTCATCCATTGTTTGCACAAAATCCATGCTTTTTAAATTGGCTCATGAGAATTTTATCATGCACCAATTGAGGGGGTAAGATATGCAATGAACTCTAAAAATTTTTCATTATTTTTTTATTCAATGCCAATGTGCAATTCCAATGAGAGAAGCAGTTTCTGTTGCCCATAGCCCATGCATGTGTCTCATATTTTTGCACCATATTGTGTTTCATGCAACATGGTACAAAAAGGGGCATCTATAGACACCAAATTATAGCCATTCATTCACCTTCCTAGTCATCCCACCTTTCACTTGTCCTCCATCCTCCTTTCCCGCCTTCAAAAGGCCCATTTTCCATTTCCTGCCTTCAAAAAGGCCCATTTCCCCCTTTCTCGCCTTCAAAAAGGCCCATTTTCCTCTTTCATGCAAAAATAGGACTTATTTTAATATATATTATATTATTTTAATATTTTATATAATATTTTATATTATATTTAATTTATTTAATATTATATTATATAATTATAAGTTCATTTAACCTCCATCGTCCGATCAGATTAAATCCCTACCATCCATCCCAATCAATCCATGCCACTTCCATCATTTAATATTACACCTAGGATATGACTTAATCTTAGCCACATGATCAAAAGTGTAAAGTTAAGAACACTTAGTTAAACCCTAAAGCTAAGTTATAAATACAAGCCCCTCATATTGCCCAAAGGCGGCTAAAATACTGAAATAATGGAACGTTGAAGAATCTTGAGGTCTCTCTGATGAAGAATACCCTAAGAACCTTTAGCATACCCTAGGATAGATTCCAACTAGCCCCATTCATTCTAGCATTACCACTTTCGCTCATCCGTTGTCGCTAAGAAAATTTTCACACTATTTTTTGCATCCAATAGGGTTTAATCAATCAACCTGGTCAAGTCACATCTACTGTTGAGCAAGGTAAATCACTTCTATGAGTTTTTATTGTTAAATCTGCATATCTATAAGTGTTGCTTTCTATTTATTTCAATTAGGGTTTTTAATCATTATTTGAGGGTCTCACTCTGTGGAGCCCTCTCATGTGCTACTAACTCCTTAATTATTTTTGTCACTTGCAGGTTTGCAAATCATCAAGCTATTAGAGCCAGAGTGGCCTGACTTTGGATATTCAAAGCCCACTCACCCTGTTGGGATCAAATACATAATCTTCAGAAGACACTACTTTATTTTATTGCTAGGGTTTCATAGAACCCTAGCCCATTGTAATATTATATCAAAATACTCTTGGAGAGTAGCACTGTATCAAAGAGTTCATTGGGCTCCCCCCCCCATTGTCAATATTAAAATTGGAACATTTTGTGCAATATTTTTCTCTTTGTGTATTTAATTGTAATTTCATTTTTAGTGTCGCGTCTTTGCATCTACATTCCCAACTTGACAACCTTTGATAGATATTATTATCAAGTTTTTTAGAATACCTTATGACTCCCTAATGATTTTGGAATATGATATAGTGCTTTTATAAAATATAGTTCAATTTATGGTTGATTTTGTACAGTTTTGTAAAGATAAAAAATCAACTTTTCTAACACCTTATTTCTCCTAATTGAACTAAGCACTTTTTCAATTTTTGAAGAGGTTTTAATTTTGGATTCCTTTTGTCTATTTTTGAGAAAATTTTGAGACAAGAAAATTATAAATTTCCAACCCTAACAAAAAATATTTAATAACCTATTTTTATAACCCTTAGGTTTTAATTTCTAATTTCCAAAGAACTAGTTTGATGTTGTAACCCTTATCACTCCCAAATTTGGAAAATTAGATAATTAATAATATTTGCAAAATATTAAAGAATTTAATCCAAGTAGAATTCCTTATTTCTCCTAGGTTGAGTTGCAAATATTATTTCAAATTTTTAAGTTATCCCTTATAGATTTTGCTTTCAAAATATAAATTTCCACCTTAGATTATAACCCTTATATATCCAAAATTGAAAGCAATAATAAATTGGAATTTAAACCTTACCTTTTGATGCTAATCTCCTCATTGTTTGACACTTCCTTTAGCTAGATATAACAACAATATTAAATTTCCCTTAGGTGCTGGAATCAATGGAGATGCTTGTATTTAATGTTAGAATTTAGACACTACAAAAATAGGAAGGTTTGACCTTCATGACCAAGAGACTTTAATGCTCCTTCTTCCTTTCTTCCACGATGTGCTTGACTAGCTTTGAATGCATTTTGATGTGCTATAAACTTTTAAATTTGGGCACCTTTTATGGAGGAATAATCTTGAGTTTTGTGAAACATGTCATACCCGTTACGTATGAGTTTTCCTTATCCTTTTCTTAACATACCACTTTCTTGTTCAATGCCTCTTGGTCACTCATGTGGGGCTTGTGGAGGATAAAAAGTGTCACCATGTCCTTGATATTCCTTGTAACGTATGCATGAGGTTTCTTGAGTGTTGAGAGATGAAATCCTTGTAACGTATGTGCTTTAGAAGGTTGATGCCAAGTGGAATTCAAGCTCTCTACATGAAGTCCTTTCCTGTAATGCCTTCCAAGGAGAATATTATAACTCCTTAAGTCCTTTCGTATGCCATTCCTTTGCTTTGCTACATTTCTTGAGCAACAAGCAAACTTTTCTCTTGCAGGTGGATTGATGAGGTACTATAGAGATGAATGGTAATTTCAATGCTTCCTTTGGTGGATGATCTTCACCAAGTTTAAGAACTTGAATATAGCTCCTTTGATATTTATCTTCTATACCTCCAACATGTTGATTCATGTGCTTATTTGTAGTGTAGATAGTTGCTTGTTATGTTGTCCATCCCACATTGGTGGAAGTATATTCCTTCTCTTTGTAATGTAGATGAAATCCATCCCACATTGGTAGATGTATATGCTATTTGTTGGTATATGTGCACTCTTTTTATCTACATAAATTTAGCTTGAGGATTACCTCTTGGAGCTTTTTTTTTGCAGGTTCCTCCATCCAAGATGAGCCCTTTGAGTGGGTCCTTTTGCTTGGAAATAAGAGTGTTGATGTTCGACATTTCTTGGCTGATTTTCCCATAGTTATTGTACCTTTTGGGGCACATTCAAATATGATATTTTTCTGTAAAAACTAGATTAGAGTAGTGCAATAAAATGTACCATAAATTGTACATAAGCCTCCTTTGATGCACCTTCTTTTGCACTCCTTTTTTATCTAAAATTTTGGTTTTATGGTAGATTTTTCTCCTGCAATACAGGGGTTTTGAGGTTATTTTTTATGAGTAGACACCTTACCATTTTTTCTTGGACACTTTGATAACAAATTCAAGCTTGGATAAAAGTAGATAGAAGCTCTTTAATTTATGCAATTTTTTGCACTTTCTTTTCTTGCATCCAATCTTGTAATTCTTTGGATTTGAGACTCACCAAATCTCAATATTTGAAGCTTCTATTTCTATTTTTGGTTAGTTGTGTTCTTCTCCAAGTTTTGGAGGATTCTAACCTATTTTTTGTGGCTTCACTTGACCACAATGTGTTGCATATTTTTGTGCTTCAATAGTGTCTTTAGACACTTGATACAAATCAGATTTTGTGCCCTTTAAAAGCACAAAAGTAATTTCTTTTGAGAGGAGTATAATAGTGCAAATAAATCTAATAGAATTTATTTTTAATGCACTAATAATTTTACATTATCACTCCAATCAACTCTCAATATAATGCACTTAATCAATTTATTGCAACTAATCAAGAATAATATGAAATTAATATTCAAGATTTATTATGCAAATTCACTACAACTAATATTGTAGGGCTTAGTCTTATTTTATTTTTCTAAAGTAGATGATAGGTATTTGATAGATATAATTCTAAAATATAATCAAATCCTAATTAATGTGCAAATGAACCTCAAAAAAAACTTTTCCTTTTTGCACTTTTGAAGACTATAATCTACTTTTTCTTCTTGCAACTTTAATCCAAATAAGGTGCTCCAATGAACCTAATAAGTAATATAATTAACGAGTTAGTTAGAACTAGTAGTTGCATACATTTTTTAAAATATTATGTAGCTCCTTTTGTTGTTTCTATAGAGGATGTGGATATTGGTGTCTAAGATCACCAAGTTGCTACTTTGAGTAGGATCTTGCAGCTTTTTATAGACTATCTTAAACAACTCCTTCTTCACCAAATGATGGTCTCAAACTTTCTTTCATGAGACTAATATTTGGTGGCTTGTTCTCCTCTTGTGGTATTTATATTCTACTATATATTTGGATACTTATCTATATTTGAAGCGATGCCTTCTTGCCGTGAGAGGCAATCTTCAAATCTCCTAGTTTTTATGAGCTTCTTCTATATTCAAGTCTTCTTGTCAAATTTTTACTTCAAGAAGGATCTTCTTAGCAATATTATGAATATCTTGAGGCTTCAATATATTATTCTTCTTGTATTTTGCACTCCTTGCCAAATTCTCCTTCTCAAATTTGGTACTCCTTGCCAAATTGTCCTTCTCTTGGGCTTGTTTTCATATGGCGATAATTGTCCCAAGTCCTTCACTATCAAGGGCTTCTCCTTGGTAGTGGATTTCTCCAGTGATTTATCCCTTTATGATTTCTTCAGTAAGGCTCTCCTAGCATTTTTTTGGATGCTGGATGAGACCTTCCAAAGATCTTTGATCTTGCAGCTTCTACTAGTCTTTCCTTGAGACCTCTTAAACCTTCTTCTCTTGGAAGTATTGGTGGTGAGATCTAGTTTTGGATCTCTAATTTTACTGCTTTTGGATTCAATTAGGAATCTCATAGTCCTTATTCTTCTTCTAATTATAGAAGTACTTCAATGATATCTTCTCTTTATATCTTTACTTTAGGTGCTGAATTGATTCTGAAGAAGATACTCTTCCTAATTTCTTGTAGGAAGTCTCCCAACTCACTGAATCTTATTTCCCTACAAAAAAATATTGGTACTGATATCTTAATTTTATTCTAAATAAGATATTCTTTTTGAATTCTTCTTTAGTATCAATGCTTTTGTTGCTTTTCTTAGTATCTAGTCTGTTGTGGCCTTTTCAGTATCGAGGATTTTATTGCCTTTTCAATATCAAGACTTGTATGGCTTTTTTAATATCAAGACTTCTGTTGCTTCTTATTAAAGACTTCTATAGCCTTTTCTTCAAGGCTTCTATGGAATTTTTGTATCAAGGATTCTATGGCTTATTATTCAATTGTGAAGTTCTTCAATATAGCAATATAGATCTTTAGTCTCCTAACTTCACCATGGATTTTCTCCAAAAGTCTTCTTCCAAAATGTTCTTCTCTCACACAAGGAACTAATATCTACACTATGAGGGCACACCGACCTTCAGGCAATAAATTTGGAGTCTCCTAGATTTTTGTTGTAGGAGGATTACCAATTATATGAGAATTAATTATATACAACAAAAGATACTTTAGGCAATAGTTAGAAAGTCATAGATATCTTGGATGATATTCACTATATGATATATCAATATTGTGGATTGAATGTTGAGTCCTAGTCTTCATGAATTTTTCCTACAACTTTGTGAAAAGACTCTAGTCAAGTGCAATCTCAGTATTTCTAGAACTAAGATTTCTTTCAGTCCTCACTTGTGAATATCCCTATTTCTACCACCTATATTATTCTAATAGTTTTGATAGTGGCTGGTCCAACGGTGCATCAGGTTTACAAAAAAACTCAGACTCAATAATTATGGTAGGTTTTCCTATAGATCTACATAGACTAGATCTACCATGGCTCTGATACCACTATTAGATTTTGATGTAATGAGCACTAGGAGATAAAAATCATAAGATGCAAAATAATATGAAAGAAATTAAATTTTCTAGATGACTGTGACATGCAATAAATAGAAATAATATAAATGAATACATTGTAGCTATGGAGGAAATTAACAATCCATTAATAAAGATACTAAACTACATTGCACCTATCACCACTAGATGGTGATCCACACAAAACTACACTACTACCTATGAATATGCTCTAAGCTACTATGTCCTTGACTCTCTATATCTATCTAACAATGAGGCCTTCCTTATATAGGTAAAAATAGGTTACTTGGTCAACACTCTACCTAGTTGTGCAAGGGATAACTTGCACATATAAAAATTGCACATTTATTACATTGCATGAAGTAACTAGATAACTTCCCTCTAAAGTAATCTAATGTCGTAAGTATGTACCTTGGAAGATACATTTACATGACCCAAATGATGGAATATAATCTATTTCTAACATGGGAATCGTGTATTGACTTAGCATAATCAGTCTTGTCATTTTATTCCAATATAGGAGAAGGTTCATTTTTGCTGGGGATGAATCCGATCCAACATTGTTCTAGCCAAGGTTCAGCTTCTAGAGGTTCTTTAATGAATTTTTCATAACAACCTAGGCATTTATCTTGATACCCCATGTTAGAAAGTATTTATTTGGATATGGAGAATGAAGGTAACATATAACACATGTTATATGTTAATTTGCTAGGCATTAGGTTGCACCATTGGACCTTTTCATCAAGGGAAGTTACTCCATGAATTAAAGTACAAGATCCTATTTGTATTTAAGTCCTTTCCTACATGGTAAACCTATAGCATAAGGAGATAGGAACATGCTTACTAGTTCTACGAAAGGATCTGGTTTTTGATGAACGAAGTTGATTTGATCCTTGGAAGAGGATGATTGGGAAATGTATTATAATTTTATGAGAGGTTCCTACAATATTTCTTTTCCTTTTTCTACTTTTGGTTGACTACTTGGTTTAGCTAGTTTTATAGAAGGACTAAGATTAATCTCTTGTAAGTCATTTGAATTGCACATAGCAAAGGGTTTTGGATTTCCAAGAACATGGATAATCCTCCCTTGATACTCATATTTGAGACATTGATGTAGGGTATAATGCATTGCCCTCATAGCATGTATCTAAGGTCTTCCAATAAGCATGTTATAGGTTACATCACATGATATGACATAAAATAGAGTGTTTAGGACATGAGGTCCTACTTTGATAGGTAAAGTAATGGTACCTATTACTTATCATTATTCATTATTAAAGGCCCTAATGATGAGGTTTGAATTTTACAAGTAATTTTCTATTAGGTAAAATTTTTGTAAGAACTTGACATTGCATAGTGATGAACATAAAAAATGCTCATATTTTTGTATGAGTTCTAATGGTTTGTGCATGGCAGTATAATAAGAGTTGTATATTTTTATGAATTATTATGTATCTATTTAATAAAATTATGTGCATTATCTAATTTGTGTGTGAAGTGTGTTTTGTGTAGATATTTTCTAATTTTATCATATTTTGATCAGTTGAGGTCCTACGTGGACCTAACATGCTTCTGCTTCTTGAGTCTAAGGTATATTGGGAATGTGCCTTGATATTAAATAAGGTTCCTTACTCTACGAGTAGGTGCCTTACTCTTTAGGTAGGTTCCTTACTCAAGTAGGTGCCTTACTCTTCAAGTAGGCACCTTACTTAGAGTAGGCGCCTTACTCTTCAGGTAGGTACCTTACTCAAGGAGATGCCTTAATCTTCAAGTATGCATCTTACGTAGGGTAGGCACCTTACTTAAGATAGGCACCTTACATAGGGTAGGTGCCTTACTCTTCAAGTAGACGCCTTACTCAAGTAGGCAGCTTAATCTCCAATAAGACACCTTACTCAAAGTTAAGCACTTTGATCAGAGGGCTAAAGAGGATATCGTTGACCACAGTAAACCTTCAACTCCATGTCACATAGGCTATCCTTGGGAGACCACTGAATATATGAGCTATCCTAGCTATATTGGAAGAAATGCATAACCACTCAATGAAGCAGAACATGAAAAACACAAAGATCGAACCTGAAAATATTCTATCTCTAGGAAAATATGAAAAGAGGTTCAAACTATTTTTATCGTGTGCCTATTACAATAAATAAATTGTCTCAGTTTAGACTATAACCAGGCCTTCTATTGTAACAACACTATAACAGGAAGTTCAGTGTGTGTTATATAAACATATAGAATTATCTGAACAAGGGGGGAGTTTTTCTAGGAGAATATTGGCATATGTAAATATTTCACTACATTATCAATAAAGATCGAGAGTTCCTTCATTAGAATCTTATCTTCATGATTAGCAATGTGGGATCTATTGTAGCTTGGGCCCACTCCAATATAGTATTCCTCCACTACCTCTTATTTTTTTCTAGATTAGATTATTTTCTTTGGTGTGTTGTTTCTTTTAAATTATGCAAACTATGTTTTAGTTATTTCATTTAATTTCCAATAGTGTGGTGTGATTTACTTTCTTGTATTTTTATTTATGCATGGTTTTACTTTGGTGTGGATGGATCAATACCATTTTATAAACACCCCCTAATGATAGGTTAGCATACTCATCTCAGGAGTGGTATTGTGATTGAACTTAACCGTGGCACTTCAAAAGTTTACAAGCTCTCTAGTCTGACAAATTAAATGTGAGGGATATGATAGAAATAGAAGTATATTTAACTATTATTTTTGCCTCAACATTTTGGAACCATTTCTAGGGAAGTTCCACTAATAGATTAATTACAATACAATAAAATATTCTATCTGAATTTTTATGAGTCCATTGAGGAAAGAAGACCTGATGATCATTTCATAAAATAGAGCCCCCAAGAAAAATTTGAGTCAGCTAAAAATTCTGAATTTGAGTTAGATTCTCTTGAATCACCACTAGCAGTACACTAGAGTAAACACCCTATCTTTGTACAAAGATCTTCCTCATCCCATCGACCAGGAAAAAAGCAATTTGTTGGCAATTTTGGGTACCTTGAGTACATTGCCTTTGCTCAAGTATAGTTGTTGTCATTGATGTCAAAGGAGCTCTTGGTAGTTGTTGTCTTTGATGTCAAGGAGTTCTTGAAGCAATTTGATTTGTTGTCTAAGTATGTGTTTTGATGAAGGTTTCAGTATGATCAGTAAGTTTCTATGTAGCCCAGTTGCAAAAAGATCAAGAAAAAGACAAGTAAGAAGAAGTATGCAGGCGGCTGGCAAAACTGTCGCGATTTCGCGACATGTTTTAGGAGAGAGAAAGCATTGGAAAAACTGTCATGATTTCGTGACATGCTGGAAGGCAGAGGCAAAGCTGGAAAAACTGTCATGATTTCGTGACATGTTTTAGGAGAGAGAAAGTTTAGGCAAACTGTCACGATTTCGCGACATGTTGAGTTGGCAATGTTGAGTTGCAAGAAGTGTCACGATTTTGCGACATGTTTCAAAGAAGTTGTACGGATGCAGAAAGTGTCACGATTTTATGACAGGTTGAGTTGGCAGCTTGGATTGGAGAAAGCGTCATGATTTCGTGACATGTTCCAGTTTCGTGAGCAGTTGGTAGAAAAGAGCTTAAGGCAGCGAAAGCGTCATGATTTCGTGACATGTTCCAGTTTCATGAGCAGTTGGTAGAAAAGAGCTTAAGGCAGCAAAAGCGTCATGATTTCGTGACATGTTCCATTTTCGCTAGTGCAAACCGAGAAAAGGTTGAAGAAGCAAGAAGTGTCACGATTTCGTGACAAAGTTGCGGATGACGTCAGCAAGAGGCAAAGGTGTCACGATTTCATGACAAAGCTGAGAAGAAGGCTTTGGAGTCTAAAGCATCATGATTTCATGACAGAGTTGCTGATGACGTCAGCAAAAGCAGATGTGTCACGATTTCATGACAAGAGCAGAGAAGAAGGCCTTGCAGACTAAAGCGTCATGATTTCATGACAAGAATCATGATGACGTCAACAAAGTCAGGTAGTGTCACGATTTCATGACAACAAACCAAAGAAGGCGCACAACAGGCAGTAGTGTCACGATTTCGTGACAGCAAGTAATACAAGGTGTACGACAGACAAAGGCATAGCGATATCATGACATGTTTGAGTTTCATGCTAGAAAAGCTACAGAACAACAGAGGCGGTTGAAGCCGATGGAGTTAACCTTTGTCGACGAAGTGTAAGGTTGTGCAGTCGACGATTGTTTTAAGGATATACAGTCGACTAAGATCAAGAATTTAATCATGAATTATTGCTATAAAAGGAGGACTATTTTCGAGTTTCAAGTATCGAATGTGTGTGTCGAGTTTGCGCAAGTGAAGTCTACTGTGCGTAAAGAGCAATCGTATCGAATCGATCGAAGTGTGCGTTCGAAGTGCGACTTTCGTAGAAGTAGAGTGTAGGAAGAAGTTCGATCGAGGAGAAGCAGACTGTGCGAAGAGGGTGTTGTTGTGGCTGCACATAGGTGCATAAGTTGTTGTGCGATCGAGTGTTGCAGTATTTACACAGACTGTGTAAAGAAAGCAGAGTGTGCAAAGACTATGCTACGGTGGATGTGCAACGAAGCAGAAGCTAAGTTGAGAAGATAGTGCTACTACATTTTGCAAAGATTGCACTACTATGTTTGCATAGAAGTTGAGAAGATAGTGCTGCTATAATTTGAGAAGACTATGCTGTTGTAGTTGCGTAGACAGTGAAAAGTTGTTTTCAACCAAGTGCAGAAAAGAATAGAGGAAGAGGACAATTGTGCCAGACCGAAGGACTGTGTTTGGTGCAGATAAGAGGACCAGCTTTGCAGTGATAGAGTTGAGGACAGAGATCTCCAGCCAGAGCAGGGAAGACAGGTGTCTTCTGTGGATAGAGTTCCACTTGCTAAGGGCAAAGGAGATAGAGGTCTTCTAGAGGATCACCGATAAAGCGAGAATTAGGGGAAGGTGTCTCCTTTGAGCTGAGGCTCATAAACATTGTAATCGGGAAGGATTCCCAGAGGACTTTGATACAACTTTTAGAAGAAAAGTTTTATCCGTGGAGTAGCCCACCTTGGGTGAACCACGTAAATTGTTGTGTCTCTTTGTGGATTGCATTTTGTGCATTGTTTTACTATTGTTATTACTGCTATCTTATTCTGCATGTTAATGGTTTGAAAGTTGTATTGATAGATAAAGTTAAAAGTGGTCTTATACTGTTCACCCCCCCTCTCAGTATAAGCTTGTGTTCTTCAATTGGTATCAGAGCCAGTGCCTTCAAAAAGTTTAACAGCTTGAAGGAAAAGTTTGCAAAGAACACAATGGACTACTCAAGTGGCAATGCAGCACCTATTCTTGACGGATCAGATTTTGGCCTATGGAGTGCAAGAATGAAAGTCTATCTAATGGCACTTGGTAATGAGGTATGGGAAGTTATTGAAGATGGGTACACCATTCCTGCAAATGGTCCTTACACTAAAGAAGACAGGCTTCTACATCACAGCAACTCAAAAGCCATGAATGCAATCTTGAAGGGTTTACAAAAGGTAGATCTCACCAAAGTTATTCACTGCAAGACAACTAGTGAAATGTGGAAACAATTGCAGGTTGTTCATACGGGTGATGCAAATGTTCGAAAGGCCAAGTTGAGACATTTTAAAGGTATGTTTGAACAACTCAAGATGAATGATGATGAAAATATTAGTGACTACATGCTCCGGATGGATGAAGTTGTTAATTCTATGAAAGACTTAGGTCTTGAACTTGCTGAAAATGATGTGTGTGATAAGATTTTAAGATCCCTTCCTAATAGATTTAGTGAAAATATTTCTGCTATTGAGGAAGCTAAAGATTTAGATAAATTGAAAAAGGATGAGCTCCATAGTATTCTTGCAGCATTTGAGTTGAGAACTCAAGTGAAAGTTGATGTAAAGAAAGAGGCGACTTTCAAAGCTACCAAGAAATCAAAGGGCAAACAGATTCAAGAAAGTGATGAGTCTTCTAGTGAGGAAGAGGCATATTACAGCAAGAAAGGCAAGTTTTCCAGAAAGCACAAAAGCAAGAAAAATATAAGATGTTTCAATTGTGGGAAATTTGGTCATTATGCTACTGACTATACTATTTTCAAAAATGAAAGTGATGAAGATATACAGGATGTTAAGAGCAAGGATTCTGAAAAGTACAGGTATTACAAAAAGAGCAAAGATGAGTACAGCAATCACAAGAAAAGCAAATATGAGTACAACAATCATGGAAAGAGGCATTCTCACAAGAATAAGAAGAGCTTCTACTTAGACAAAGCAAGTAAGTGTTCTAGCAGTGATAGTGAAAGTTCTTCTAGTGATGATGAAAATGAGATGTTGTTCATTTCAGAAAAAGAGGAAGAACCGAAACATAAATTCATTATCATGAAATGTTTTAGATGTGGAAATTTTGGGCACCTTGAGGATGATTGCAAAAATAATGATTTGGCTGCTAGTATGTATGAGGATGCTTCAGAAAACTACAATGAAGATGCATGTATGGTTTTTGAAAAAGGTAGCACCTCTAGTGATAAGAAATCTGAAAAAGGTCGTGATAATTCAAAGTGCCATCAAATAGAGGATCTTGAATGTGAACTCAATAATGCTCTTAGTGTTTTGAAAAAGGAAAGAAAGAAGAATGATAGACTCAAGATTAAATTAGATGAATGTTGTATGGAGAGAGATGAACTTATAGAAAATCTTGAAGTCTCTATGGCTAAGTCACAAGAACTCGGGAATGAGTTGGATTCTAAAATTCTGGAGTATAGTGAGTTAGAACAGGAAATGGCTTCTTTGAAAGAAGAAAATAAAGAGTACAAGGATAAGCTCTACAGATTTCAGGATAGCTCCAAGAAGGTTAAATTTCTCATCAAAGGACAAAGAAAACCAACAGATAAAACAGGTCTCGGTTTTGTTGAGCCGCACAAGAAACAGGTTGGGGAATCTAGCAAGAAATTTCAATAGGAAGAGAGTTCTGATGTAGAAAGTACTTCAGTTCATAAATCCGTAAGTGATAGATACACAGAAATAGAAAACGATATTCAGATTGAGAAGAAGAAGTTTTTGGGACCCATGAAGTCGAATAAAAGAAAATTTCATGGCAGATGTTTTGCATGTCACAGGTTTGGTCACATGGCTGTTCATTGCATGACTCAAGTGAAGAAAGTAAATGACAGGTTCAGGGGCCGTAATTTCTTTCAAGGGTATTGCTACTCTTGTCAACAGTTCGGGCACAAGGCAATTTTTTGCAAAGCAAATAACAGGAACTGGGTTAGTCATAACAGGCGGATTCAAAAAATGAGTATGCCGAACAGAAATAATATTGTTACTTGCTATAAGTGCAACAATGCAGGTCACACAGCTAGACTATGTAAAGTTGATCTTTCGAGGTACAGGAACAGAAACAGCAGTATGAACAAATCCAAGGATCAAAGCATGGATAAGAACAGGAATGACAACAGAAACAGGAAAAGTGATATGAACAAGTTCAAGGATCAAGGTATGGAGAAAAATAGGAATGATGAAAGGAACAGGAACAGCAGTATGAACAGGTCCGAGGATCAAAACAGTAACAAGAACAACAATGTGGAAAAAGAATTCAAGAGAAGGCCCGACAAAGAAATTGTAGACATTAATGATGATGAGTGTCTAATGGGAGTTTCACTCCCAACCCTATTTTAAATCACCTTAATAGAAGGTGGGGGAGGGACTAAGCTAAGAGACTCATTCTTAGTCCCAAACCCCAAAGGTGACCCTTTGCCATTGATGACAAAGGGGGAGAGATTTGAGTAAGGGGGAGAGATATGAGTAAGGGGGAGTGCTTCAAGTGAAGAGAAGAGCTTCAAGTCAGGGGGAGCAAAAACTTCAATTGCAGAATTCTCAGTTGATGGATCAGTTGGTTCAGTTTTGGCTCTTGAGATATGTTTTAAGTTAAAGGTTGCCATCAATGACAAAGGGGGAGATTGTTGGCAATTTTGGGTACCTTGAGTACATTGCCTTTGCTCAAGTATAGTTGTTGTCATTGATGTCAAAGGAGCTCTTGGTAGTTGTTGTCTTTGATGTCAAGGAGTTCTTGAAGCAATTTGATTTGTTGTCTAAGTATGTGTTTTGATGAAGGTTTCAGATGGTCAGTAAGTCTCCAAGAAAATCAGAGTAGCCCAGTTGCAAAAAGATCAAGAAAAAGACAAGTAAGAAGAAGTATGCAGGCGGCTGGCAAAACTGTCACGATTTCGTGACATGTTTTAGGAGAGAGAAAGCGCTGGCAAAACTGTCACGATTTCGCGACATGCTGGAAGGCAGAGGCAAAGTTGGCAAAACTATCATGATTTCGCGACATGTTTGAGGAGAGAGAAAGTTTAGGCAAAATTGTCATGATTTCGTGACATGTTGAGAGGCGAGGAGTTGCAGAAGTGTCACGATTTCGTGACATGTTTCAAAGAAGTTGTACGGATGCGAAAGTGTCACGATTTCACGACAGGTTGAGTTGGCAGTTGGTGAAAGCGTCACGATTTCGTGACATGTTCCGGTTCACGAGCAGTTGGGAAAAGAGCTTAAGGCAGGAAAGCATCGTGATTTCATGACATGTTCAGTTTTACGAGCGGTTGGCGAAAAGAGCTTAAGGCAGCGAAAGCATCATGATTTTGTGACATGTTCCATTTTTGCTAGTGCAAACTGAGAAAAGGTTGAAGAAGCAAGAAGTGTCATGATTTCATGACAAAGTTGCAGATGACGTCAACAAGAGGCAAAGGTGTCACGATTTCATGATAGAAGCTGAGAAGAAGGCTTTGGAGTCTAAAGCGTCATGATTTCATGATAGAGTTGCTGATGACGTCAAAAAAAGCAGATGTGTCACGATTTCATGACAAGAGCAGAGAAGAAGGCCTTGCAGACTAAAGCATCATGATTTCGTGACAAGAATCATGATGACATCGAAATTAAGGTCATTTGAGTGTCGATTTCGTGACAACAAACCAAAGAAGGCGCACAACAGGTAGTAGTGTCACGATTTCATGACAGCAAGTAATACAAGGTGTACGGTAGACAAAGGCGTAGCGATATCGTGACATGTTTGAGTTTCGTGCTAGGAAAGCTACAAAACAACAGAGGCGGTTGAAGCCGACAGAGTTAACCTTTGTCGACGAAGTGTAAGGTTGTGCAATCGACGATTGTTTTAAGGATATACAGTCAACTAAGATCAAGAATTTAATCATGAATTATTGCTATAAAAGGAGGACTATTTTTGAGTTTCAAGTATCGAATGTGTGTGTCGAGTTTGCACAAGTGAAGTCTATTGTGCGCAAAGAGCAGTCGTATCGAATCGATCGAAGTGTGCGTTCGAAGTGCGACTTTCGTAGAAGCAGAGTGTAGGAAGAAGTTCGATCGAGGAGAAGCAGACTGTGTGAAGAGGGTGTTGTTGTGGCTGCACATAGGCGCATAAGTTGTTGTGCGATCGAGTGCTACAGTATTTACATAGCTGTGTAAAGAAAGCAGAGTGTGCGAAGATTGCGCTGCGGTGGATGTGCAATGGAGCAGAAGCTAAGTTGAGAAGATAGTGCTGTTGCATTTTGTGAAGATTGCACTACTGTGTTTGCATAGAAGTTGAGAAGATAGTGCTGCTGTAATTTGAGAAGACTGTGCTGTTGTAGTTGCGTAGAAAGTGAAAAGTTGTTTTCAACCAAGTGCAGAAAATAACAGAGGAAGAGGACAATTGTGCTAGACCGAAGGACTGTGTTTGGTGCAGATAAGAGGACCAGCTTTGCGGTGACAGAGTTGAGGACAGAGATCTCCAGCCAGAGCAGGGAAGACAGGTGTCTTCTGTGGATAGAGTTCCACTTGCTAAGGGCAAAGGAGATAGAGGTCTTCTAGAGGATCACCAGCCAAAGTAGAATTAGGGGAAGGTGTCTCCTTTGAGCTGAGGCTCATAAACATTGTAATCGGGAAGGATTCCCAGAGGACTTTGATACAACTTTTAGAAGAAAAGTTTTATCCGTGGAGTAGCCCACCTTGGGTGAACCACGTAAATTGTTGTGTCTCTTTGTGGATTGCATTTTGTGCATTGTTTTACTGCTGTTATTACTGCTATCTTATTCTGCATGTTAATGGTTTGAAAGCTGTATTGATAGATAAAGTTAAAAGTGGTCTTATACTGTTCACCCCCCCTCTCAGTATAAGCTTGTGTTCTTCACAATTTATATAAAATCCTCTGTTCAAAATGACACCTTCCAAAGAGGAATTATTATGGAAAGCTATAGAGGATAAAACCATAACACCAATTGAATTAGAGGTTCTCGTACAAAAGGTTCAAAATAACCGAAAGGCTATAGAATCTGCATTAGAGACCACACGTTCTAAAAAAATGGTTGAAGAGACTTCGACTATTTTTAGCTTCCCGATAGAGGAAGGTGAAGGGAAAACCAAAATGAAAAACATGTCCCCTACCCATATCCCTACCTTCATGGGATACCCAACTGAATATCCTAACCTATTTTTATTTAAATTTGATGTATTGTGTAGGTCCATTGACTACAAATCAGATGCACAAAATCTGAAGATATTCCCTTCAACATTGGATGACTCAACCCTACATTGGTTTATTATGTTGAGAAACAAATAGATCACCACCTAGGAGTAAATGAAGAGGCTCTTCCTAGAGAAGTACCAAGAATTCGATAGAGAATGATACTCTAGAGAAGAGGTTCTAAGCATGACACAAAAGGAGGATGAATCCCTAGAGGAGCAATGGGAGAGATTCAACTTTAATATATAGATATCCCCTCATACGAAGCTAGGTGATAAGTCCCTCAAGAGCATTTTCTTGAGGAGAATTAACAATGAATCACTCAAAGCTCTCAACTTAATCTCTAGAGGTGACATTTACTAGCACCCTATGGAAGATATCTAAAAATTGTGTTGAAAATACTCATGAAGAAGAGGTAAACCAACTTCCAAGACTATGAAAGCAATTGATTTTGTCACAAATATGGAGATAGGCAATATAAGGGAGGATTTGAAGAGCAAAATGCTCTCTTCTATAGGATTACAGTTAGACACACTCCTTCTAGAGAAGAATTAGCAAGAGAACAAAACTGTGTTAGCCTATTTCTACCTAAAATGCAAAGGGAATCATGCGAGGAATGCATTATTGGAGAATAAATTCAGAGTATGCACTATTTTCCAATAAAATCATAAGACCCGACTATGCCTACAACTTCCTAATATCAAGGAGGATGCTAAAGTAAGTGAAGCTTATTTTGTGGGTAATCAAAGAAACTGGAAACAAACCCCTATAGGGAATATGTCAACAGGGATGCCACCCTATGGAGGAGGACCTTACATGCTACAAAGGCAACCTCAACCACTCAACATGGGGTGGTGGAGATCGCCACCATGGATGAACATACCTCCAGGGGCCACGTTTCCTAACCAACAACCATGGATGTTGTACCAGCAATTTGGGTAGTAGTGGAGAAACCATAGTTTATGGAAATTAGATCCATAGAACATGGTATAGGCTCCACCACAACAAAGCCTATTGGTTCTCATTTGAATGAGACCTACACAACTACCAGTGCAACTGATGATAAATCCAAATAAGAAGGTGAACCAACCTACTTACCAACTAGAAGGATATATGTATCCGATGTATAATATTAGTTATAATCCAATTTAGCTAAGGTCAGGTAGGTAGTTAGGATTAAAAGTATCTCTCCTAGTGGAAGAGGAGGAAAATGTAGGAGAACCACCTCTTGTAGAGGAGGTCGAAGAAGAACATGTTGTTGAGAAAACAAAAGCTCCATTCCCCAAGAGGTTACAGGAGTAGATAAAGTCGACACAACTTGAGTTTGATATCCTTTCTAGCTTGAGGAACTTAATAGTCACTATTCCACTCTTCCAAGATATTCATGATGATCCTATATACACCAATGCAATAAAGGAACTCTATCTGAGGAAACCAGGATGAAAAATAGCCCAGAAAATCAATGTAGTAGGGAAGTTTGCCAACTTGATGATGGGGAATGCATGCCACCCTAAATACGTAGACCCAAGTAGTTTGGTTTTGATTGTAAAAATAAGTGGGCATTTGTTGACTAATACTTTGGTTGATTTGGGTGAAGCCATCAATGTTATGTTGAATGAGACTATGTAGAGACTAAGGCTTATGAATTTGAAGCCCACCAAGATGGTGCTACAACTGGTTGACAAGTCGATGGTGGCACCTGAAGGGATGCTCAAGGATATTATGTGATAGTGGATGCATGGGAGTACCCGATGGACTTCTTGGTTCTATAGTCTAAATCAAGATTGGGTGGTTACCCACTCATCTTGAGGAGGCCATGGCTAGCGATAGTCAATGTCTATATCAACTATCGTGATTAAAAAATGACCATTTTAAATGGTCAAAACATCAAAAGACTAACAATATCTCCCCCTATGTAGTCCATAGATACGTTGGGAGAACCCATGTGGGACAACCAGGAGGATGGGTCATTGTCAATGCTAGATTCTATGATGGTGTTGAAGGAATTGGAGGAGGAATTTGATGAAGATAGAATAATTATAGGATTTCTCTAAGGAGATTACTCCCCCATCATTCATGAATCACATTTGGTTGGTGCTTAGGATCATCACACCAAGAAAATTGAAATAGAGTCTGGTAGAACATTAAACATCAGTAGTGGGTTGACACCCATGCAATTGATAGAATTAAAAGAGCTCTTAACTAGGCATCAATATGAATTTTCTTGGGAGTACTCATACATGAAGGAAATCAGTCTAGAAATTTGCACCCATCGAATCTACCTCGAAGAAAAAATGACCCCAATCAGACAGTTGCAAATAAGGATGAACCCTACCATGAAAGAAATCATTAAAGCCAAGTTGTAGAAGATTTTATCAGTAGGGTTTATCTACCCCATATATGACAATGAATGGGTGTCACCACTAGTGGTGGTTCCCAAGAAAAATAGGAAATGGTGAATCTGTGTTGACTACAGATCACTGAATAAGGTGACCAAGAAAGATTATTTTCTACTTCCCTTTGTCAATCAGGTATTGGATACACTATCTAGGAGCAAGTACTTCTCATTTTTTGATGGGTTCAATGGCTACAACCAAATATATATCAGAGAGGAGGACCAAGACAAGATAACATTTTCCTACCCATGGGGAACGTTCACCTACAGAGTACTACCCTTCGAGTTGTGCAACGTACCATCCACATTTTAGAGAGTGGTGCTAAGCACATTCTTAGACATTATGAGGGAAGAAGTAGAAGTTTACATGGATGATTTCACCATCTACAGTGAAACCTTTTGTGAGACAATAATTAATTTGGAACAAGTTCTCCAATGATACGAAGAAAATGGTTTATCTCTTAGCAACAAAAAATGATTCATGATAATGCATGAAGGAAGAGTTTTGGGACACCACAACTCAACAAAAGATATTAAGGTGGATAAAAATAAAATCAAGGTCATAAAGAACCTATCGAGTCCTAATATGTAGAGGGAAATAAGGAGTTTTCTCACCTCCACTGGGTACTATAGGTGATTTATTGCCAAATTTAGAAAAATTGGCAAACCACTACACACATTGCTCTCTAAGTACATGGAATTCATCTTGATGGAAGACTGTGAATGAGCTTTTCAAACACTAAATGAAAAACTGACTACTACCCTAATCTTGTGGGGCCCAAATTGGGCCATTCTATTTCATATTTACTGTGATGCATCTAATAATGCAATAGGAGTGGTCCTTGGGTAGAAGTATGGCAAGGAGTTCTATGCCATCTATTATGTTAGCAAGAATTTGATAGGGATTGAGCTCAACTACACGATAATAGAAAAGAAATTCCTCGTAGTTGTGCACACCATCAACAAGTTTCACCACTACATCACTGGTTACAAGGTGTTCATCCATACGGACCATGCAGCTATCCAGTATTTAATGAGTAAACGTGTGATTAGTGGAAGAATCATCAGATGGATCTTGATTCTATAGGAGTTTGATATTACCATCATAGATAAGCCTGGAAAGGAAAACATAGTAGCATACTTCTTGTCCACACCAATACCATCGGATCATGCAGTTACCAATTTTTAGATGAACATTTATTTGTCATCAATGAAAAGACACCTTGGTACATAGACATCACTAATTATTTGGCCACCGATAGAACATCCCCTATTCTTTCATAACAAGAGAAGCAGATGGTAATAGAAAAGAACACCTATTTCTTGTGGATCGATGACCTCCTATTTAAAATAGGGCCTGATCAAATTATAAGGAGTTGCATAGCTGAGCACAAATTTTTGGAAGTTCTCAAAGCCTACCACAATGATCCATGTAGAAGATATTTTGTAGGATGGAGGACCGTGTACAAAGTCCTACATGTTGGGTATTTTTGGCCCACATTGTTCAAAGACACAACCAAATATGTTAGCTAGTGTGATGAGCACCAGAAGATGGGCAGGCCAACCCATGGGAATGAAATCCCCCTCCAACATCATGTGCACATAGAACCCTTCAAAAAATGGGTAATGGATTTCATCTAGCAAATCAACCCACCTTTGATTGAAAAGAGATACATTATAGTCTGCACAGACTACATCACCAAATGGGTCGAGGTACAAGCACTGAGAGACTCCAAGGAAGGAACGATGGTAGAATTCTTATTTGCTTAAATTTTCATGAGGTTTAGGGTACCTAGGGATATTACAACAAACTAGGAACCCCAATTTAACTCTAATCTAATCGAGGAGCTAATGTGGCAATACAATATTTGGTATAACAAAACCACCCCCTACCATCCAAAAGTGAATGGATAAGTAGAGGTGACCAACAAGGAGATAAAGAACATCCTAAAAAAAATAGTGCAACAACATAGGAAATATTGGAATGCAAGGCTACCAAAGGCAATATGGATATACAGAACAACGTGGAAAACAACCACAAGCTTCACCTTGTTCCAACTAGTATACGGGAAGAGTGCAATGATGTCTATTGAATTTAAAATTAAAATGCTCAGAATTGTAATAGAATTGAACCTGAGCCTAGATGAAGCATAGAGGGAGAGGATTCAATAGCTGAATCAAGTAGACAAATATCGAATGTATGCCCTACAAAATATGGAAATCATCCAAAGGCAAAGAAAATAGTGGCATGACCACCATATTAAGTCAAAGCAGTTCAAGGAAGAATACTGTGTATTGTTGTATGATTCCAAGTTCTAGGAACATAAAGGTAAACTAATGCAGAGGTGGATGGGACCATACAAGGTGGTAGAGCTAATTAAAAATGGTGTTGTGCACATCAATACAATTAATGATAGTAACACCATCTAGATAGTTAATGACCACTGGTTACATCCATACCACACATCCAAGAATTTAATGGTGGAGTCCATAATAGGCATGGGGGAGACCCCATCCAATTGAAAATATGTCAACTTCTTAGCAACACGGTGGATACAAGAGTGTCCACTAAAAATAATTTAGTCTTATTTTTTTCCTTTCATTTGTTTTGTAGGTATGGTGCCCACATGCAAGTTGCAGGTATCGTAAGAGCCAGGACCTAACATGTACAAATTGCACCAACCTTGCATTCTTCTACTTTTTAGCTTATAGTTGTAGACACCTAAAATGCATCATTTTTAGGAGACTACTCATATGGGCACATTCAAAGACCATATGAATGATCTTGGACCTTTACAAGAGCTAGCAGTGGTCTTAACCACTCAAAAAGGATAGTTCTAGCCCATTTAGGCTTAGCCGCTGTCAAGCAGAGCGATTGCCACATCTAGCCACTGAAGTTGAGAGTGGCCACACCTAGCCACTATTTTAAATAGCAGCTAGCACCAAGCATAATATAGCCATGAATATGGGCCTAGATCACATAATATGACTACACATTGCATTGCTTACGGGCAGATTTTTGCATGGAACTCCCAGAGTTCCCCCTAATTACCCCTTCAATGTAAATTTGTGACTAATGCTTTCCCCTCAAGATGGTTAGTTGCAAGTAAATTTGGAGTTTGTATTCTCCAGGAAGCCAAAATCCTGATCTAGGTCTGAATCTGGGAGGTCTACATATGGGCCTTCCAAAGCAAAAGAATAGATCCATGAATATCATAATTTTATGCAATGAATCCCTAATAGATCAGAGAGTGAGTCCATAACCCCTTGAGGAGTAGTGAAGCACTATCCAGCTGAGCTACGTCCATGCACCTGCATTCAGATTTATTTATTCTTCACCACCAACCACTGTACCAGACACAATACGTGACCCTTGAACGTCAATTAGAGTAAAGAATCTAGTGCTACAACCCTTGGTTTGCAAAGGGAAAGGTTTTATTTCATGATCGCTATCCTGGATAGTGGCCCACAGGCATAGCCTAGGGTTTATACATTATTTTCAAAGTTCTAGATTAGATTTGATTATTGCTTTTGATTTGTTAATTATTTCTAGCATAGATCTAGTTTGTTGTAATGCATTTACATTAATATTTCTAAGTTTTACATCCATACATTGCTTAGATCCACCACATTTTAATCATATTATGCTTATTTGTTGTGTTTATCAAATTTACTAATAATAGCCTCATCTGAAGATGTTTACCATGCTACTAAGTGTATTCTGTTGTTTCTATACATGCAGGTTACAGGTTCATAAGACTGATTCAAGGCATTTAGAGCACAGGATCCCTCTAGGACAAGAAAAGGAGGAGGCATCTATAAGCCCTCATACAAGTTCATGTGCGAGATAGGGAAGCCTACGGAAGCGCACCACCCCTTTGTGAGGGGATATTTTATTCACCATTTTTCCACTTGTAACTTATTGTATTGAATTGGGTATCCCTTAGAGGGACCGATATGTAACCAGGATTATGCCAAGAAATTAATAAAAAGATCTTTCTTTATTTTTCATTTCTGTGTTATGCATATTGCTTTGTGTTCTTCCATTTGATATAATATCATAAGTAGAGCAGCGGTGCACACTCCCTAGGGTTGCATAGATGGTGATCATGGTGGGACCCCCATATTTTTTTTTTCTATCAATTTACTAATGTTTTTATGTATTTTCTATGTGCATGTTTGGCTGCTCTGGTCGACAGTGGCTAGCATAGTTTTACCACTTTTGAAGTTAGCGGCTAGAATAATTTTCTTTGGTCGATAGCGGCTAGTAGAAAAGTGCAGTAGAGGGCACCCCTTTCATCATCATATGAGGAGTTTAGGTTGGTAGAATTCCTGAATTTTCTATAGTTCTCTATCTATAACTTATTTTTAGAAAACAACTTAAATCGCATTTTTATTAATGAAATATAAGAAAATATGGAATAAAAATACATTTGAAGCTTCTTATATTTTTTTAGCTTTCCTCTAAGCACTTCTAGGAACAACAAACCTCTATTTTCAATGTCTTCCCTAGTCTCTAGAATGCTAGGCTTTTGCATGTTTAAGTTTGCTTGCATGTGGCCCAGCTAGAGGTCGTTATATCACAAAGTAGAAAGTGCATCGTATGAAAGTCATTTAAATCAGTTAGAGATGCATTTTCTAAAATCAAACATTCTTTTTAGGCATGCAGGGAAATTATCATGAGTGCTCTTTGCTACATCACTTTCCATTACAAAAATATAAAAATAACCCCACACACCACGTATCACTTTAATGCTAGTGAGTTGGAGATCATGACCAACCATTGGTAGAGATCAAGGAGGTGGCTTTCATATCCATCCACTACCTCAAATCCCACATACGTATTATTATTTTCCAATACCATCTCCAATATCCATCATAACCCATGGAAAATTTGCATGTATCTCTCTTTGAAGAGGTATATCACTAACTGTGGGTGAATTGGGTGAGGACCGGGAGGACCTATGCTCCCTGATCATGTGTGGACTTCATTACCACACATTATAGGTTGGATTACATGGCCTAGATTTCATCACTAGGTTGTTGAGCTATGAGTATACAAGTGAAATCTACTTGAAAACAATAATATCATCCAATGAAATGCAAAAAACATGACATAAGGTCTTATTTATATACAACACATCAAAACACACAAAATAGCTTAGATAATACACATCAATCCTTAAATGAGATAAATATTTTTTTGCTTTGCTTGTGTGGTTTAGAATTAACATAAGAAGATAATTCATGTTCATCATGGTATACACATAGAGCAATCATCCTAGATATAACATCTAGGTAGAAACTAATGCTTCGCACAATCAATCACAATGGCATTGAGTTGCCCACCCATAGTGTTGCTAGATGAAGTTTAGTAAGTCTTAGGGGTGACTACTCAACCCTTGGGGTCTCCTCAAGAAACTCCAATGAAAGAGCCATATCCTGGTTCCTCTCATAGTAAACATGAGGGGGCCTCAAGGCCTTCATCATACCATAGACATGATGAGGCTTCAAGGCCTCCCTCATCACATAGACAAGAGGAGGCATCAAGTCCTCCCTCATCACATAGGCATGGAAGGCATCCAGGCCTCTGTAATAAGAAAGAAATAAGGATGCATCAAGACCTCTATCATCACATAGGTATGTGGAGGCATCCAAGCCTCCATCATCACATAGACATGAGGAGGCATCAAGGCCTCCATAATCATATAGGCATGCAGGGGTTGTAAGGCCTTAAAATTAACATGATACACTTAGGATAGATCAGCCCATTGAGGGGTAAGACACTAGGCCTATATCCATTCATAGACCAAAAACATCTTGTTGGTCCGGCTTTCATACGCACCCTGCGAAGGATGAGCAGGAAGCTCCGGAGACACCCACGGGACGAATCCCACTCACTTTAGGATCTAGCTGGTTATCCAAGGTGCGAGTTACAGAGTCGGGTCGAATGTCTATTCACTCTTTTCCGCTTCTGGAATAGATTTCAATATGGACTATCTGTTACCTTACAGGGGGTTCTTGAACTTGTTCAGTAGTTGCAGAAGTTGTTACTTGTTAACAATCAGGTTTTGAACTTGATTCTTGATCTAGCTCTCATGGGTCAGCAGATTCAAATAAAAGACAAATAAAGAAAGTAAAAATGGATCATTCACGATAAGCAAAGAGAGGGTAGGGTAGGGCAGAAAGAGAAGTTTATCAAACTTTAAACTGTAAAACTTAAACTATCAATTTTATCTATACTACTAGCTTCACAACAGAACAAATCCAAGAAGAAAGTGTCCAGATTTCTAAGATCACTTTCAACTAGGAGCACAAGGCAAAGTGGAACAGATCTAGCAAAAAATTATAAATCCAAGGGAAGTTGGTTAAAACTGGTATCTTTCATCGGTAGCCTAGCTCACACAGTGAAGACAGAGCAATTAGAACAAACTTAACCTCAAATCTGTAATTTCCCCTAGCAGACAATAGAACAACTGAAGCCTAACAACATATTTAAACTTGATAATGGCAGATTTACAGACATATATCTAACAAAATTTAATGGAACGGATAACGAGAAGAAGATACACTTATCACGAGATCTGTAAAATATTAGGCTCCTGGCCATGCTACCACAGAAAATAGCAAAAGCACATCAACTCCCAGTCCAGAAAACAAAGGATTTCACAAAATTTGCAAGAAATTGCTTATAAGCCTTTTATTTCTAAGTCTCCGCCTCCTGCGATTACATTTAGAATTTGTATTTATAGACTCAGGACAAACCCTGATCTTTTTCAAAATATCTTGCTCAAACCCTAAATCTTATCACACTTAAACCCTAGGACCGGGTTTTACAATATAAAGCCACTTTAAAATCAAAGTCCGGATAGAACTTAACCCCTCTACAAATCAGTGCAGTTAGTTGCCATAAATGGAGAAGATGAAATTCGAATGCCACTTGCATTCACCCGCAACTGCAAATAAATGCTTTCATTAATTCCTGTGGGTGAGCCGGATGAGTCATCACTTCTCCGCTATTCCATCTCTGCATATCCATCCTTGAGTTGAAATGGTCTTCAAGCTATTAAGTCTGCAATAAATCTCCATTGAATGCTTTCACCGGCCTCCTCTCCTCTAGCATGGCGGTCCTTGATTAAATCTGCACTTTAACTTTGTCTTTACGGCCTTTTTCGAGTTGTCCCGTAGGTGACAGATGGCTTCCTATATGAAAGACAAAAAGATGCATTAGTATTAATAAAATTATTAAATTAAAGCTTTAACAATTAAAATCAGATTAAAACCGCAAAGTAAACTTGCATGTCGGCCTCTGTTTTATCTGATACGCTCTTTGACACGTGTCACTATCCCAGGATGCCTTCTGTTTACAGCTGGAATGCACTTCTGGCCCTTTGGGGAACTTTCTCTCTCCTATCGCGATTCTGCGACATGTCACGATTTCGTGACATGTCGCGAAATCGCGACGTCCCTGGCTCATCGGCAACTTCTTCCTCACAGGTCGCAAAAATGCGACATGTCACGATTTCGTGACATGTCACGAAATCGCGACCTTCCCTGGCCTCCGTACAACTTTTTGATTTTCAGCCACGATTCTGCGACATGTCGCGATTTCGTGACATGTCGCGAAATCGCGACACTTCTTTGCCTTAGCCAATTTATCAATTCTTCTTCTCCCATGCGTTTTTCTTCTGGCTGTTGACTGATTTTTCATTATGTCTTTTAACTTGGCAACTTTTCCTCACCATGTCGCGAAATCGCGACATGGTGCCTCTCAACTGTCGCGATTCCGCGACGTCATCATCTTGGCTGGTTCCATCATTGAAAGTGCAGCGAATCGCTGCAACTTTGATGTCTTTGTCTTTTAAATCAAAATGGCCATGATTTTGTTACAGGTAGCGATTTCGCTACCTTCTTTCTTCTCTGTACCAATCGCCGACCCTTTATCGCGAAGATGCTACGTTCTTTTGCTTCGGAAGACCTTTTCAAAAGGTGCAGCGCATCGCTGCAGTTTTGCCCCTTAGACTTTTCTTTCAACAAATTACGATAATAAGTTGTAACTTTAGAAACCCCCTGTGATTGTGGCTTGGCGTGCCCTTTTGTTAGACTTTTCAACCAATATGCAGCGAATCGCTGCATTTTCTCCACTTGAGCCTTAGACTCTACTTGCATCGCGAAAACGCGACGTGCAGCGCATCGCTGCACTTTCTGATTTAGAAACTTCTTTGACAAAGGCCCCATGATTTTGAAACATGTCAGCGCGTCGCTGCCACTTTCAACTTGAACTCCCTTCCAACCAACATGCAGCGAATCGCTGCAAGTTTTGTAACTTAGTCATTTTTGAAACCACCTCATCGCGAAAATGGAACATCGTTCATTTGAGCACTGTGGGATCTTTTGTAAAAGAATGTCAAATCATTGTTACTTCATTCCTTTGCTTCCTCTTCAACAAGCTACACGCGATTTCAAGACGTTCGCGAATCGCTGCAATCTTTGCTCTGGACTCTTCTCTTGACCAACGTCCTACGATTTTAGACATGCAGCGCATCGCTGCAATTTCTTGCCTTGTGTACCTTTTCCAAAACGTGCAGCGCATCACTGCAGTTTTAGCACTTAAGCTCTTTTGCCAAAATTCGTCGCGATATCGCGACATTTTCGAAAATGGAAGTGTCGCGATATCGCGACACTACCAAAAATGGAAAGTTTTGGTTTTCAGTGAATTTATGCAACTGCTTTCTAGATTTTTCTCGGTACCGGTGCGAGATTTTCTTTGTGCATGAATGATTCTAGCATGTAGAAAGTTAAGCTTGAAATAACAATGCTAGAAAGACTTGGAAAAAGGCACAACTTTAACAAAGAGGCAAGCAAAATTGGATTTAAACCTGAAAATTATCAAGAGGGTCCCTGCTGCAAAAATGGAAGTTCAGGGCTTTCTAAGGATGGAATCTCATTTTTCAGTGGGGGTGTGTTGCTTCTCAACAAATGGCGATATCTGCGGGTAAAATAGTAGCACTATTTTAGAACCCAGGACTCTAGTTTCAAAACAAAAAGACCATGCATCATGCCTTGCCACAGACATTCTTCACAATAAATTGACTGCCAACTGCTAGCTGTTAAAATTTCCCAAGGACATACTAGGCTGAATTACTTCAAGGAAGATTTCTGATGTGCAATTACAAAGGGTATAAAACTTTCTTCAGGATGACTGGATTGAATGATGAACTTTGGACTGATCAGCTTTTCTAAATTGTAAAAAGGGGAAACCGAGTAGAGCTCTGTTTACTAGTTTAGCCTTTTACAGCCTAGACAGAGTTACCCTTTAGATTTACACGACCCAAATTTACAACTGTAAGGAAGGATCTTCAACTTGGTAAAAGAAAAATAGCTTTTGGAATCTGGCTGCCTCTCTCTCATATAACTCTTTTTTTTTTTTTTTTTTCTTTTATCTCTTTTTTTTTTATATATCAACACCTGAAAGGCATTAGAGAAATTACAATTTTCTTTTATCATTTGATCAATCTGGAACTGTTTCAGTCTAGGCACTGATAGCCTCTGTGGATACCCAAATAATTGCATGAACCATAGTCCCCTCTTATAACCAGCTTTTCTTGGATTCCTCGGGAGTTCCTCCAACCAAACAACATAGCAGTTTTTCTATCATTAAAACAACTGTGGCAAGCAAGACACAAAATCCAATCATCTCTCTACCTTTGTTCTGACTAACAAAATAGTTCCACTGTTCAATTTAAGCAGACTATCTCAATTTGAATAATGAACACTGGGTGGAGACTGGGTTGATCAGCTCAGAATAAAACAATTTTCAGCAGGCTGACTTTTCATTGATTGCTCAGGCAAAGGTTAAAGGACAGATTTCAAAAGTTGAAGAACTTTGCACAGACCTCCAAGGAAGAACACAGGCCTCTAAAGCAAAACAAAAATAAAACTGCACAGACTTTTAAAATTAAAACTGAAGCAAATAAATTAAAACTGTACAGGCAGCAAAATAAAACTAAAACAAAAGACTGGACAGGCATTAACAGCAAGCTGACATAAAAAGACAAAGAAAGGAAATAAAAAGCACTGACAAAAGAAATAAACTGCACAAGCTAAAACTGTACAGACAATTAAAGATTAAAAATTAAGATGAAGCAACTAAAAGAACTGCAGAGCATTAAAATTAAACTGAAACAGATTAAAACTGTACAGACATTTAAAAATAAAACTGCACTGACAAAGAAATAAAACTGAAAAACTTCAAAGCTTACTTACAATGTATACATATGTTACAACTTCTTTGATCATTCAAAATATGTAGCAGATGGAAGAGCAGAGAAATGGTGCCTTAAAATTTTTTTGACCATGTGCAAGTAATTTAGAAAAATTACCTTTCAGGTCCTGTTGACGAAATGCACTCCAGACTATGCTTCAAAAATTTGCTATCTGGGAAAGACTTGGGTTTACTGTCTTCCCTGTCCCATTTGAAAAACAAATCTGCAACTCCTTCAAATTAAACAAATCATATAATAACAAATCATATGATAACATGTTTATGCTTCTACTTGAAGGGTTTGCAGAGTTCTTTCAAAAGGACTGAATGTAAAAAACCCCGAGGATCAAATACCTTAAAATCTTGACAGACCCAGACCACCACATCTTCAAAATTATGTGACACCTGAAAGAAATCATGTTTTATCTGTATGCCCTGGTTCTTAACAACTTGAACATTTTGTGGTTGTTGTCTTGCTTCAATATCCAGGACTTCAATTTTTATCCCTCTAGCAGAATGTTTACAATTTGCTTTTTCACCCGAGCTTTGCTTAGATTTAACCTCATCAATGTGTAATATCCAAGTCATCCATTGTTGTGATGGATTAGAGCTATGACTTGTTCTCACCTTTCTCAGTTGCCAAATTATAAACTCCAATATTTACATCAACATGATTTACAACCTTTTCTTTGATATTATGTTCAGAAGTTGCAGGCTTATGTTGAGACAGTTCATCAATTCCAAGTTGGCTGACCACATTCATATTTACTATCTTTTCCTCCTTTTCTTGAAATTCAACAGGTGGTCCAGAGTAAGCCTCAATCAAGCTATCCTTTTGTTCAACAATGCGAGGCAGTTCATAGAGGGTGATGTCGGCTTTAAGTTCCCTCATATCCTCAATGATGTTATCCTCTTTCTCAGTTACTTCGCATAGTGACATTGAGTCTCACTTTCATCATCCTCTGATGAGGAAGGATCATTGTTAGGTTCTGGACTCTGACATCTCAAATTATAACTGTCCATTTTGAACTGTTGAAAATCTTGCATTTCATCCACAGGAGTCTGTACAAGACTTTCTGTCTCTTCAGGAAAAGTGAAAGAATCTGAAACCCTGGTTGTACTATTTTTGGGTGAACTAGAAATATCAATATTTCTTTGATCTCTAGGAAAATTTAACTCACCAGGAAAAACTTCAGATTTGGGTAATGCTAGATCACAAGTGTTTACTTCAAGCACTTCCACTTTGAGCTTGTCAGAACTTTTCTCTATATTTTGCACATGCTTTGAGTGGATGTCACAGTTAACGGAGTCTCCTTGGGTAGAGCATGACATGTTGGCACTAACTCATGATGTGGAATGGGATTCAAAATAGGCATGTTCCGTGTAACATAGGATATCAAAGGTCTGCTCAGAATTTGAGGCCCTAAGCTGTCTTTCAAGAATTAAGGCTTCTTTATAAGCCCCTGCCCGGGGTTGTGACATTAATGTCTCTCTTGAGGAAAATAGAGGTCACCGAATCCAATGCATTCTTGTAGATTTCTAAGGCCAGATTTGCATTTGGGATGTAATGGCCGGTCATTCTACCGTAAGCTCTTTGGAACCTCATATTGAAAGACCTGACAGTTTCTCCCGACTCTCTCTTGATGCTGGAAAATTGTTGGTATAACACACTGGGGTCTATCACTTCCCCAAATTGTGATATAAAAGCTTTCTCTAGGTCATCCCAACTAGTAATGGAATTGCTGGTGAGATTTAGAAACCAGTCATAAGCTCCCTCCTGGAGAGTGAACGGGAACAATCTACAGGCAACATCTTCATGCTGTATATTCAACAATTTTAAAGCATTTTTGAAAGCTAGGAGATGTTCTTCTGCAGTTCTTGTCCCATCATGTTTATATCTGGGGAGATACCTTTTCGGGCTTACGGGCGAGGTCATGGGCTATACCCGGGATATTCAAAGCAGTGGGGCCCAACCAATTTGCCATTATTACTTGGCTGACAGTGATATTCTGAGTTGTGATTGGATAACTGCAAGTGGAGATAAAACTGTTCTTAACTTGAGGTCTTCTCTGGCAATTTTAAAAACTATGCGACAACTTACAATCTGGTTGGAGTTTTAAAATGTTGGTGTTAAGTCCCGCTGTTCAGGCAAAAACTCTAACCACAAAATTTTAAATCAGCACTCACAAACTTACAATACTTGAACTGAGTTCAACAGGCCCTCCTTCTAGCGCCAATTAGATGTTGGTGTTAAGTCCCGCTGTTCAGGCAAAAACTCTAACAACAAAATTTAAAAGAGCTGAGGAGGAGGGAAAAGGATTCAAAAGATAAAATACCAGACTCAGCACATACAACTTTACAGTTCTTAATAGACTACTGAACTTGAACTGAGTTCAACAGGCCCTCCTTCTAGCGCCAATTAGATGTTGGTCCGGCTTTCATACGCACCCTGCGAAGGATGAGCAGGAAGCTCCGGAGACACCCACGGGACGAATCCCACTCACTTTAGGATCTAGCTGGTTATCCAAGGTGCGAGTTACAGAGTCGGGTCGAATGTCTATTCACTCTTTTCCGCTTCTGGAATAGATTTCAATATGGATCATGCTGTTACCTTACGGGGGTTCTTGAACTTGTTCAGTAGTTGCAGAAGTTGTTACTTGTTAACAATCAGGTTTTGAAATTGATTCTTGATCTAGCTCTCATGGGTCAGCAGATTCAAATAAAAGACAAATAAAGAAAGTAAAAATGGATCATTCACGGTAAGCAAAGAGAGGGTAGGGTAGGGCAGAAAAGAGAAGTTTATCAGACTTTAAACTGTAAAACTTAAACTATCAATTTTATCTATGCTACTAGCTTCACAACAGAACAAATCCAAGAAGAAAGTGTCCAGATTTCTAAGATCACTTTCAACTAGGAGCACAAGGCAAAGTGGAACAGATCTAGCAAAAAATTATAAATCCAAGGGCAGTTGGTTAAAACTGGTATCTTTCACCGACAGCCTAGCTCACACAGTGAAGACAGAGCAATTAGAACAAACTTAACCTCAAATCTATAATTTCCCCTAGCAGACAATAGAACAACTGAAGCCTAACAACATATTTAAACTTGATAATGGCAGATTTACAGCATATATCTAACAAACTTTAATGGAACGGATAACAGAAGAAGATACACTTATCACGGATCTGTAAAATATTAGGCTCCCGGCCATGCTACCACAGAAAATAGCAAAAGCACATCAACTCCGAGTCTAGAAAATAAAGGATTTCACAAAATTTGCAAGAAATTGCTTATAAGCCTTTTATTTCTAAGTCTCCGCCCCCTACGATTACATTTAGAACTTGTATTTATAGACTCAGGACAGAACCTGATATTTTTCAAAATATCTTGCTCAAACCCTAAATCTTATCACACTTAAACCCTAGGACCGGGTTTTACAATATAAAGCCACTTTAAAATCAAAGTCCGGATAGAACTTAACCCCTCTGCAAATCAGTGCAGTTAGCTGCCATAAATGGAGAAGATGAAATTCGAATGCCACTTGCATTCACTCATAACTACAAATAAATGCTTTCATTAATTCCTACTGGTGAGCCGGATGAGTCACCACTTCTCCAGCTATTCCATCTCTGCATATCCATCCTTGAGTTGAAATGGTCTTCAAGCTATTAAGTCTGCAATAAATCTCCATTGAATGCTTTTACCGGCCTCCTCTCCTCTAGCATGGCGGTCCTTGATTAAATCTGCACTTTAACTTTGTCTTTACGACCTTTTTCCAGTTGTCCCGTAGGTGACAGATGGCTTCCTATATGAAAGACAAAAAGATGCATTAGTATTTAATAAACATTAAATTAAAGCTTTAACAATTAAAATCAGATTAAAACCGCAAAGTAAACTTGCATGTCGGCCTCTGTTTTATCTGATACACTCTTTGACACGTGTCGCTATCCCAGGATGCCTTCTGTTTACATACTGGAATGCACTTCTGGCCCTTTGGGGAACTTTCTCTCTCCTATCGCGATTCTGCGACATGTCACGATTTCGCGACATGTCGTGAAATCGCGACGTCCCTGGCTCATCGGCAACTTCTTCCTCGCGGTCGCGAAAATGCGACATGTCGCGATTTCGTGACATGTCGCGAAATCGTGACCTTCCCTGGCCTCCGTACAACTTTTTGATTTTCAGCCGCGATTCTGCGACATGTCGCGATTTCGCGACATGTCGCGAAATCGTGACACTTCTTTGCCTTAGCCAATTTATCAATTCTTCTTCTCCCATGCGTTTTTCTTCTGGCTGTTGACTGATTTTTCATTATGTCTTTTAACTTGGCAACTTTTCCTCACCATGTCGCGAAATCGCGACATGGTGCCTCTCAACTGTCGCGATTCCGCGACGTCATCATCTTGGCTGGTTCCATCATTGAAAGTGCAGCGAATCGCTGCAACTTTGATGTCTTTGTCTTTTAAATCAAAATGGCCACGATTTTGTTACAGGTAGCGATTTCGCTACCTTCTTTCTTCTCTGTACCAATCGCCGACCCTTTATCGCGAAGATGCTACGTTCTTTTGCTTCGGAAGACCTTTTCAAAAGGTGCAGCGCATCGCTGCAGTTTTTCCCCTTAGACTTTTCTTTCAACAAATTACCCTGCGTAAATATGTTGTCTTTAGAACCAACTGTGATTGTGCTTGGTGTGCCCTTTTGTTTAGTCCTTTTCAACCAATATGCAGCGAATCGCTGCATTTTCTCCACTTGAGCCTTAGACTCTACTTGCGTCGCGAAAATGCGACGTGCAGCGCATCGCTGCACTTTCTGATTTAGAAACTTCTTTGACAAAGGCCCCACGATTTTGAAACATGTCAGCGCGTCGCTGCCACTTTCAACTTGAACTCCCTTCCAACCAACATGCAGCGAATCGCTGCAAGTTTTGTAACTTAGTCATTTTTGAAACCACCTCATCGCGAAAATGGAACATCGTTCATTTGAGCACTGTGGGATCTTTTGTAAAAGAATGTCAAATCACTGTTACTTCATTCCTTTGCTTCCTCTTCAACAAGCTACACGCGATTTCAAGACGTTCGCGAATCGCTGCAATCTTTGCTCTGGACTCTTCTCTTGACCAACGTCCTGCGATTTTAGACATGCAGCGCATCGCTGCAATTTCTTGCCTTGTGTACCTTTTCCAAAACGTGCAGCGCATCGCTGCAGTTTTAGCACTTAAGCTCTTTTGCCAAAATTCGTCGCGATATCGCGACATTTCCGAAAATGGAAGTGTCGCGATATCGCGACACTACCAAAAATGGAAAGTTTTGGTTTTCAGTGAATTTATGCAACTGTTTTCTAGATTTTTCTCGGTATCGGTGTGAGATTTTCTTTGTGCATGAATGATTCTAGCATGTAGAAAGTTAAGCTTGAAATAACAATGCTAGAAAGACTTGGAAAAAGGCACAACTTTAACAAAGAGGCAAGCAAAATTGGATTTAAACCTAAAAATTATCAAGAGGGTCCCTACTGCAAAAATGGAAGTTCAGGGCTTTCTAAGGATGGAATCTCATTTTTCAGTGGGGGTGTGTTGCTTCTCAACACATACCCATAGCCTCCCTAAATATGGGAGGGAACCCCTATATTACAATATCATTGGTGCAAATGGGAATCCATGAAATCAACCATGGATGACCAGACAACTTGATGATTTGGACCGAGTCCCCTCAAGGCCAACTCAAAGAAGCATTGCTACCACACATTCTATTTCAAGAAGTTCACATAGCATAACCACAAGCACACCAATGAACCAAGGGAAGCTTCAAAGTGGCCCCAAAGAATATATAATACCTTTGACCATGGGGGTACACAACACATATCATAGTACATAGAAGAGGTCACCTTGATAGGCAAGGACAAGAGCATAGAAGGAGCCTCTCTAAGAGGCCTATCCATTAGAACTCCTTGCATGAAGTTAGAGAGACATGAACCTTTATTAGCAGGTCAGTACAACCACATACATAGGTTAGAAGAAGCATTGTGCACTGAGCGAGAACATGTGAAAACTCTCAAGCAAGAAGAACGAAGGAAAATATATTTGTACCTACATAAAAAATGCTTTAGAGAGGAAATATCTAAGCATGAAGAGAAAGCAGATAGACTAGCTCAAGCTAACTTACACATAGGTGGTGAGAAATACCAACATGATAGACATACCAATTCTCAGCATGAGAGATGCACTAGACCAAGAGATGAGCACACTCACCATGGCTTGCAACACCTAGATCCAGAACAGACACAATTTAAATGAGGAATAGGCAGGGATAGAAGATCAGGAGCAAACATATATTGAACCTCCATACATGGTCAGGGGGATGAATACAGATGCCCAAATCAGGAAAACAAATGATTACCTCCCTTACCACCATGAGTAAACCTTTAGGAATAGGAGATTATTTCTTTGAAGGCATACAAAATACTCATTGAGAGAGTCAAATCTCTGAAGAAGAAAGATATGGTTGGAAAAAAGCTAACTTTGACTAAGATACACAAACAACCTCTGTGCCCCTCAATATTGAGTCTTGCATATCCTAGGCACTTTGAGATGCCTAGGCTAGACAATTTCAAAGGAGAGGAAGATGCGCAAGAACATGTTACAAATTTCATGAACACGTGCTTCCAGCTTGAGAAAAATGATGCCCTAATGCTAATAACATTCATCGTGATGTTATTAGGTGTAGCAAATAAATGGTTCAATCAACTACCCAAGCATAGCATCATCAACTTTGAGCAACTGGTGAATGCATTCCTTGAATGCTTCTTCGTCGATATCAAGAAGAAGGTGAACCTATCCAATTTGGCCAACTTAAAGCAATATGACAATGAGCCAATTATGGACTATGGGAATAGGTGGAGGAAAATAATGGTGAAATTACCATTATCCATTCCCACAAAAGAGTTCACCCGAATGTTCACAAAGAGATGCACCAAGCACATATCATTGCTATTGCAATTGCAGCAATATGATACATTTGAAGAAGCCTTGGCTCAAGCCACGCTTATAGAGAACATAAAGGTTGACGAAGGAGACCTCAAGCTCTAGAACAAAAAGGAGTGGAATAATAACAACCACAATAAGAATCAACAGAAGCAGGCCAAGCCTTCTCAAGTCAACCAAGTTTTTTTAAGTACGTCAAAGGGCGATAATAGCCAACAACCATATAACTATCAAGCTTACCTCCTATCATCCAATTACAATCCAATGAACAACCAAGGTCAGAATAAGGAATGTCAGCTAGCTCACTATTTCACACCTCTATCCAAATCAATGCAGTCAATATTTAATTAGTTAAGCGAGGCACAAAGAATCAAATTTCCTGATGTACAACTTCTTGACCCTACCCATCCCAAGCCAAGGGGATATAAAGAAGATCAATACTACCCATATCATAGGATATAGGAGTATGGCATTGAAACCTATATCAGATTCAAAAATTTTGTGCAAAACATTATTGAGAAGGGTGAGCTAAAAGTTGAAAATCCATTAGCACCTGATAATAGAGACATAGGTATATTTAGAAAACCATTGCCAAATCATGAGGCCCTTAGAGATCAGGGCACCTAGGTCAACCAAGTCTGAGTCAAACCACCCACTCAGGGGTACATAAGAATGGTTGAGATAGTTAATATGGAAACTAGGAGTCAATGATATGGTCAACCAGAGCCTCCAATGGCTCCTATTTATATCTTGGCTAGACCTCAATAGAGGTAGGTGCAAAAAAACCCTCCATGTCCACCAATGTGACCTGTGATGACTGTCCGAAGTAGACTAGAATAAAATCTACAAATGACTCTGGCTAATTTTTCAATTTATGAGCTCATACAATAATCTCCTAGGCACAGGGAAAATTTTATGGAGATCTTAAGATCAATCAAGCTCCAGCCCCAGAATCTAGATGTGATTATATACTTTGTGGGGCAAGTGCAGCAGTGCAAAGATCCTATGATCCATTTCTATTATCACAAAATCAAGAAAGTGCCAACTACTATAGCAAACCCACCTCTGTATATAATTGCATCTATCAATGACATACCCTTCAAGCAGGTTCTAATAGACATAGGCTCATCGATCAACATTATCACAATAAATGCTATAGGGCACCTAAAAATCCGTAGTTCCAACATTATCCTGACCTTCTATACATTGAGAGCTTTCAATGATGCAATGTTCTCCACAGTGGGTACTGTGCGACCCTGGGAGCATGCACTGCAGCCACGTTTGTAGTTATTTATTATTATATCAAATGGAAAAGAAACAAAGCAAATATATGTAACTTGAAAATAAAAATAAATTTCAAAATGTGAATCCAGTTACATATTCATTCCTCTAAGGGATACCCAGTTTGATACAATGGATTATAAGCAGGATAATGGTAGAATAAATATCCCCTTGCAAAGGGGTGGTGCACTTCCATAGGCTTCCCGACATCACACATGAACTTGTGTGAGGGATTACAAATACCTCCTTCTCCTTATCTCATCTAGAAGGGATCATATGCTTTGAATGTCTTGAGCTAGTCCTATAAACCTATGGCCTGCATACATAGAAACAACAAAGCACACTTAGTAGTATAGGTTTTCTCCTCATGATCCAAGGGCTGTAGTACTAGGTTCTTCGCTCCAATTGATGTTCAAGGGTCACCGGTTGTGTCTTGGTACATTGGTTGGTGGTGAATAATAATGGATCTAAATAGCGGGTGTGTAGTCTCTTCTTATACAGATAGCACTTCGTTTCTCCTCAAGGGTGCATAAATTCACTCTCCAATCTGATAGGGCTTCATTGCATAAACTCTAAAAATCATGGATCTTTTTCTTTGCTTGGGAGAGTCCATATGTAGACTTCCCTCTCTTTCAGATCTGAATTTGGATCTTGGCTTCCTGGAGAAGCCAAGCTCCAAATTTGCATGCAACTGACCATCCCGAGTGGAAAGCATCAGTCACAATTCTGCATTGAAGGGGCAGTTAGGAGGAACTCTGGGAGTTCCATGCCAAAATCCACCCGTAAACAATGCAAGGTGCAGTTAGACTACGTGATATGGGCCCGTATTCATGGCTAGATTGTGCATGGTGCTAGCCACTATCGAGAGTAGTGGCTAGGTGTGGCCATTGTCAGCTTTAGTGGCCAGATGTGGTGGTCACTCTGCTTGAGAGTGGCTAAGCCTGAATGGGCTAGAACTACCCTTTTTGAGTGGTTAGGACCACTGCTAACTCTTGGAAAGGTCCAAGATGATTCATATGGTCTCTAAATGTTTCCATATGGGTAGTCTCCTAAACATGACGCATTTTAGGTGTCTACAGATGCCCCTTTTTGGGATGCACTATGGGAAAACACAACATGGAGCAAAAATAGACCACCTAGGGCCACATTGTAGGTTGTATGATGATCATTGATCTGATCAACATTGGATGCCCCAATCATGCAGAAGGTGCACATCCTAGAATCATTGCTTCCAATAGGGTGGAAGGCTTAAATTTATGAAAGCTTGCACACGTCCATCGATGATCGGGTAGCTTTAGTGCTACTATAGGTCCGAAAGGAGGAGAGCTACAAACTTAACTATCATGTTTGCTTTTTTCCCCAGCAAAGGGTAAGCTTATGATAGTTGTTGGCAATGATTCATAAGATGAACGCAATTTGACATGATCGAGTGATATTTTGTTGATTTTGATTATGATTGTTGAAAATTTTGACTACCCCCTCAAACGATGAGTCGATGAGGGAAGGACAATGAATAAAGCGATGAGTCGCTTGACCAAGATGAATTATTTGGACCTTTTTAGAGGTTTGCATTTGTTATTGGTAGATCCCATTTTAGGTGTGATCTCAACCATTTTTAGTAATTGTACATCCCTATCCCATGGGGCGGTCCGACCGCAATGGCCTTCTTAGGGAATTAAGATGATAGCAATTCTATTTTAGCTTATGTTGAATCACTATATTTGATGATTTGCTGAAAATGTTATAGGAAAAATGAGATGAATCCTCGCTCCCATGGGGCAGTCCGGCCACCATGGCCTTCTTCGGGATTGAAGTGATGCGTCTCAATTCACCTATAACTAATTTGCCCCAAGTGGCCTTATGGTAATTTACTCATCTTGTCGGATTGCATGGAGCGCAAGTCACTGCAACCACCAAGTGTATAGAGTAAATAACGGAATACGAGGCTCACTTGAGATTTTGTTGTTATTTTATTTTTGTGATGTTTGAATTTTATGATGTTTTTGGATTTTGATTTATGTTATTTTTTGGTATTTATGCAATTTTTGATTTGTTTTGGACTAATAGGTATGCTTAATGGCCCATTTTGAGGTGCTTTATGGTGAGAAATTGAGTGAATTTCTCCTTGTTTCTTAGCCATTGTCAGGTCTAGTGACCCCTAATTGCTACTTCATGGCCATTGTCAGGTCCAACGACTAGAAAGTGTGGGCCATTGATGCCAATAGTGCCTGAGGCACAAATTGAAAATATAAAAGTAAATTAGGGTTTTGACATTTCATTATTGCTAGCTATCAATTGCACTTTTGAGCTTTGAGGTGAGAAAGTGCAATTGTGATATGGAGTGCTATTGAATTTGCTGTTGACTTGGATATGATGGCCGAGTAAGGGGAGGCATCTACGAGCAGAGGAGCTGAAGCTTCATGGGTACTCTGCAAAACCTTAACTTATTTAATTTGGTAAAATGAACCTAATTAATTAATTTGGTAAATGAACCTCACTAAACCTATTGGAAATGAACCAAACCCATCAATAGGTCTAGGTTAGGGTTAATTTTAGTGGGTCTAGGCTAGTTTTAGGATTTTTGAATTTTTTTGTGATTTTTGGCTAAGGGGGAACATCGTTGGCATGTCACCCGTTGGCCACTGATGCTCAGAGCGGCTTAACTAACTTGAGGCTAGTCGTTGTCACCATTAGCGACTAACTTAAATTCCAATGGTTAAATTTTTTACCATTGGAGGTTGGCCACTATCGGCTTCAGTGGTCGCTTCATGGCCACTCTTGGCATGAGCGACTATGAGGCCTTAGGCTTATTTTTAATTTTTGAATTTTTAAGCAATTTAATTAATTTTTTTGTATTAATGTTTAGGTGCATTTAGCCATTATGCTTGTAGCCTTAGGCTTATCTTAGATTATCTTGCATCATTTTAGGATTTTATTGCTTTTAGCTTGTAAGTGCATTTATTTTAGGCATTTATTTTGCACTCTTAGATTCTATCTATGTGGGCTCATGACTCAATTTATTGTAGATCTCCTACCCAACATGGATGGCATAGATTGGGGTTGGCTTGATGCTCGTGGGCTCCAATACATCACTAGGCTTTCGATGATCATGTCAAATCAGACCTATCTTACCACCTTAGTGCACATATGGGACTCCAGGATTAATACCTTTCATCTCCCCACTAGCGAGATGACCATCATACTGGAGGATATCTATAGGATATTCTGAATCTATTTTGATGGAGTACCCATTGTTTCTTCCCCCACTAATGCTAGACATGCAATATTTGTGAGGGTATTTTGAGCACATGCAGTTACTATATTCTGGGATACCAGGTTTGGTGGTATTTGTATGGCTCAATGGTACCAGGAGGATGTATTCTCTTGGATACATGCCATCTTACTGATGGTGATCTATAATATTCTTTTGCTTGATTTCTCTAGACCGAGGTTCCCATGGAACTTCTTGGATATGGTCCAAGACCTAGTGGATAGCATAGAGCCTACCATTTATTCTTGGGAGAGAACATTGTTGGTGTAGCACTATGATGAGCTATACCATATTCAATGCCATGAATGGGCTAGCATTACTTATAGCTTGCTCCTCTAGATATGGAGATGGGAGCACATCAGGGTGGACCACCCAAGAGGACTTCCTATGGATATTATTGATATAGTCGATGTGGACTAGTGCTATGGATCTAGGTGGCCTAGAGAGTATGAGGAGTGCAAGAGTTGATCTCATGTAGGGGAGCTTTCCCATTATACAACATCTTTGACTAGCCTGTAGGCCAAGGACATTATTTGGAGGCCTTACCATGAGTGCCCTACCTGGAGGGAGGTATATAGGTTCATATCTTGGACTCGATGTGATCGATGGGTTATCAACCACAAGGATGACATCAGGGAGTTCTTCTACTATTCTAGGGTGCTTCGATAGTTTGGCATATAGTAGGATGTTCCTCTTGAGCTAGTTGTGTATAGATGGATTATTATTGAGAGGAACCTTCCACCACCTTGAGTTATAGTAGTTTTAGAGGAGGATGACCCTCTTATAGTTGATGTGAGTATTGTTGATGCTAGGGTTACTAAGGTGTATACCTACTGGTGGGTTACATGATTATGGTAGGGTGGTGGTTACCTGGGGTGGTCTATGGATGAGGTAGAGGCTGAGGATCTTGATGGGCATCGAGTGTGATCTTATAGAGGACTAGGGGTAGGTAGAGTAGTAGAGTAGGTGGTAGAGGAGTAGGTTGCTCCTAAGGAGGAGGAGGAGTTAGCTCTAGAGGAGTAGGAGTCCCCTCTCTAGGCTCAGCTACATCACGTGGAGTCTGAGCTTCAGTCAGCTCAGATCTAGATTTTGTAGAGGGATTCTACCATTGCTATTTTAGCATGAGTAGGGTTTGATGAGGAGAGGACCACTCTCATGATAGACTCATTAGACTAGGATAGATGAGCTCATGGTCGAGAGGGATGCTACCTGGAGATAGGTTGTGCTATTATGCCATGGGGCCTATAGGTTTAGATTCTAGGTGTAGAGGTGATATGTTGCATGGACTCATATAGGAGGAATTAGTAGCATATAATAGATAATGCCTATATACATTGCACTATAGATGAGGTCTAGGATTCTGGGTAGGTCACCTACGGAGAGACCCATGGTAGGAGGGTCACATAGGAGCATGCAAAGTACATCAAGGCAGTCTTCGGTCTGACCTAGCTAGAGGACTAGGACCTATATAGAGAGGATTATGGGGACTAGCTCCCACCATTCTCATAGGGATAGATCCGAGGTAGAGGTGAGGTAGGGGGCATAGGCCCAACTTGATGGCTTTATTGATTTGGCTTTATTTTTTAGTGTAAGGTTATATGACCTACATAGTTGTAGCCTATGGGTAATTTTGTACCTTTATGTACTTATTTGATACACACATATATATATGATATCTATATTTTGAGACTCATTATGTGTATTTATTATGTTTTTGCTTTTATGTTTATGTGATGCAGTATTATGATTTTATGCTATATGATGTGATGTATGACATGCATTAGCTAGATGATAGATGTATGTCTTAGATGTTGTGATCTAGATGCGTAGATGGACTACTTATGATGTATGCATATATGGATGCAGTGTTATTGTTAAATGCATGTTTAATTTTGATTTAGTTGTATGCATCTAACTTATGTTGTTATGATATGATAAATGCAATGTGTGTAATGCATTATGATGATGATCTAATGTAAATGAACTTGTATGCTTTAATCACTTAAAACATATGGTATGATGTGATATGAGTTTTGACAATCTAATGGATGACACCATAGAATGTATAAAAATCATGAATAAATAATAACTCTTATAATAAGAATTAATCATTTAAACATCCAAATGTGATATGAGATGATGTGATATGTATGTACTTTCTTTATAAGCTTTTGTAAGTTAAAAGATATACCCAAAATAGTCAGTGGCCATCTAAATGTCATTGCTGACATTCATCTGGTATCTATCCTATCTCATGCACACCTTTTAATGAACAAAACCTCCTAAAGAAATTTGATGATGTGATTGATGATATGACTTGTTGCTATTAGAGGATTTTTGAGGTTTTCCATGAGACTCAAACACCCTAGTTGCTCCATCAAAAGTTGTATACTGATCATACAGAGCTTCTAAAGGATAAATTTCTTGTTATGAAGACCTAGATACTCATTATCCCTATGTGTGCAAATGAATATATTAGATAAAACATAAGCATACCCTAGTGCCAGGCGAGATTCATTCAACCCATTGTTGTATTGGGGATCCTCAAATGTTCATCTTGATCCTAAGTTGGACTCAGTTGGATTAGACCACTAGGTGATATAGGACACCTAAAGCTAGCCCATCCACATGCAAACATTGGTCTATACAAAAGCAAGATGCTAATGTGATAGACATATCATCGTGCGTAAGGATACCACCATTGCCAGTAGGCTTGATGCCACCAAACCTGTAATGAGGATCACCTTAAGGTTCATCAAATGCTAAGAATTCTAGGGATTCAAGTTCAACACTCCCTTCTTTTCTTCATATTTATTTGGGATACTTGCTCATGCTTAGTGATGAAAATCACTATTTATTTTGAATTTTTGTTTTTCTTTTGAGCAAGGGATTTATGTAGTGATGATAATCACTGTTTATTTTGTTTTTGAATTTTTCTTTGTTTAAGATTTTTGCTTGTTTTGATTAAATCAAGGGATTTATTTGGGTAGGGGGGAACTTGTCCTTTTGTCAATTCTCAACATTTTTGAACCGGTCGCATAGGGGGATGAGCAAGATAAAATTTTCACTTAAGGATACCTAGTACCACTTCACAACATTCATATTTCCCTTGTACCAACTAAGATTTTAGTGTTTTTATTAGTGATAGGATTCTGAAATATACTAGGTGCTATCAAAACTAAACCTCACCTATCAAAAGCAAAGATAACTTTCTACAAAGTTTGATAAAACCACTAGGTATGGTTGAGTGACCGAAAAACCCTAGTATATTCCTTATAGCAACAGGAGGGGTTGTGTTGAAAAACATAGTTACACACATGGGTTATGGATGATGATGGATTTTGAAGATGCATGATTGATGTACAAACATGGTGTCATTTGTAATATTGTAAACACAAATGTATCTAAATGCAAATGCAATGGATGGAAATGCCTATATGCAATGCAACTATATGAATGCAAATGTTTTTGTATTTTTTATGCTTTCAATTGTTTTTGAGTTTTTGATTATTTTGAATGTTTTTGAATTTTCTTGATTTTTGTTTTGACCAAAGGGCTTTAAGATGCCTTTGGGGCCTTTTGTGTTTGACCAAATAGCTTGGAGATGCCTTTGGAGTTTTGTGATTTGACCAAAGGGCTTTAAGATGCCTTTGGAGCTTTTTGTGATTTGACCAAAGGGCTTTAAGATGCCTTTGGAGCCTTTTGTGATTTGACCAAAGGGCTTTAAGATGCCTTTGGAGCTTTTGTGATTGTGACCAAAGGGCTTTAAGATGCCTTTGGAGCCTTTTGTGATTTGACCAAAGGGCTTTAAGATGCCTTTGGAGCTTTTTGTGATTTGACCAAAGGGCTTTAAGATGCCTTTGGAGTTTTTGTGATTTGACCAAAGGGCTTTAAGATGCCTTTGGAGCTTTTTGTTTTTGAATTTTTCTATTGTTTTTGTGATTTTGAAATTTATTTGAATGTTTTTGATATTTTGTTGTGCTTATGTGTGAAATACCTTTAGATGAATAATGTTGAGAGGCTCTGGCTCCTCAACACCTTCTAGTGATGTTAGGTGATATGCCCTAGGTCCAATCTTCTCAGAGATGATATAAGGACCTATCCAATTGGCTATAAATTTGTCTCGTAGGTGCAGGGGTAGATTTGAGTTCTATTGGTTCTCTTTAAGCACAAGATCCCCAACCTTAAAGTCTCTCAAGTGGACTTTATTGTTGTAAGCTCATGTTAGATGATCCTGGTAAACATGAAGATGCTCAAGAGCATTAATGCGATGTTCATCCAGAAGGGTCAATTGATCCAGGTGAGCTTGTCGCGTAGTGTCATCATTGATGAACTCTTTCAATGCGACGTGCAATGTTGGAATTTCCAACTCTAAGGGCATAATGGCCTCAATACCATATACAAGCAAAAATGGTGTTGCCCTAGTGGGCATCCACATGCTAGTCCTGTAAGCCCATAATGCCAGGGGTAATTGCAGATGCCAATCCTTATGATTTTCTTTCACCATCTTCTTTAATATGGCTACTATTGTCTTGTTTGAGGCCTCTGCTTGCCCATTTTCCTATGGATAGTATGGTGTCACAAAACTATGTTGAATGTTGTATTTGGATGTTAAAGCTCACACATTTTTATTTTTGAATGATGGACCATTATCCGAGATTATTTTGAAGGGTACCCCAAAATGATAGATGATATTGTGAAGTATGAACTCCATAATTCGAGGACCAATTATCGATGTTAAGGGGACCACTTCCACCCATTTGGTGAAGTACTCAATGGTCGTTAAGATAAATGTGTGTCAGCCCAAATATGGAGGAGAGATATTTTCGATTAGATCAAAACCCCACTGAGAAAATGGCCAAGCCACCTGAATGGGTTGTAAGGCCTGAGATGGTAGGTGCATCAGATTTGCATGATGTTGAAATTTAATACATTTCTTGATATACTCACAATAATCCTTCTCCATGGTGGGCTAGTAATAACCCATTCAAAGGATGCACTTGACAATGGCCATGCCGCTAAAGTGGCCATCACATGTACCATCGTGAGCTTGCAAAATCACCCAAGCTGATTCTTGGGGCTCTAAGCAATGAAGGAGGACTCCATCATAGCTTCGATGATACAATATACCTCCTATCAAGATATATCTTATCACTTTTTTCTTGAATGCTCATATTTCGGCATGCGATAGTCCCTATGGGACAATTCCAAGTCTCAGGAAATCTTGTAACTGGGAAAGCCAATCCTGATAAGCTACAACCTCGATAGATAAGATGACTTGCTTCTCCTATGATTCGATGTGCACAAATGCATATTGAGAAACAACCTTGTGGTGAATGGTGGTACCATTCCCCATAGGACCCTGAGAGATCAAGGACCCCCAAGGCACCTTCTATAAAAAGTCTCTGGCTTTACAGAACCAATCATGGTCTGGTTCTATATGAATCATGTTGACTGATTCTTTGTTATCAAAAGCCTCACGTTGCATCATTGAGTGCGAGAGCATTTTCACATGAATGGTAGTGAAATCAGTAGATGGATTCTGAGGGATCAAGGATCCCAAAGATGCCATGGTGTCTACAAATCTATTTGATGTATGAGGGATTGCCTCGATGTCATACCACTCTAGTTGGGCTAGATATGTGTCAACAAGCTCCTTGTAAGCTTTCAGGATTGGATCCCTACATTGAAATAGTCCCTTGACTTGGTTGACTATGAGTAGGGAGTCACCGAAGATGTTTAGCCTCTTGATTTTCATAGCGATGGCTGTTTGGAGACCCAATATTAGGGCCTCGTATTCGGTGTTGTTATTCATGCAAGGGAAGTCTAGCTTGAATGACAAGGGCATTGGAGCACCTTGTGGCATGAAAAAGATAATCCCTGCACCACCTCCTTGCTCACACTTCGAACCATCAAAGAACAGAGTCATGTCAGCTTTATTTTCTGGTTCTTCGGGTTTGGGTGCTTCTGATAATGCAAAGACTGCATCATCAGGAAGTTCTATGGTGAGGGGCCTACTATTCTGAAGAGGCACCTCAACTAGTTGATCAACTATGACTTGTCCCTTGATGGACTTTTGGCTTATGAATTCCAAGTCAAATTCTATCAATAGCATGATCCACTTTGCAGTACGTGTATTATGATATGTCTTGCTCATCATATACTACAAAGGATTTTGTTTGGATATTACATATATCGTATGGCTCAACATGTAGTGGTACAATTTCTTGGTTGCAAAGACCACTACTAAGCACAACTTTTCTATGTATGCATATCCTATCTCGTAGCTCACCAAGGTGTGATTGATGTAATATATCACTTGTTCTTTATCTTGCATATTCTTTTGAGCCAACATGGTGCCCAAAGCAAAATTGGTAGTGGATATATATAGCAGGAATGGCACGTCTGGCCTTGGTGGAGCTAAGACTGGTAGTGTTTCTAGGTACTTCTTGATTTTAGCAAAGGCTTGCTGACATTCTTCATCCCACTAGAATGGGACCCCTTTGTGTAGCAATCGATTCATGGGTCGACATTTGTTTGATAGTTGTGCGATGAATCACTTTATGGATGCTACTTTGCCTTGTAAGCTTCTCAGCTCTTTGATGTTAATGGGTGGGGCCATTTCTAGGATAGCCTTTACCTTTGTTGGGTCTACCTCGATGCCTCATTTAGAAATGATGAATCCCAAGAGTTTTCTAGAAGTTACGCCAAAGATGCATTTCTTGGGATTCAACCTGACATTGTGCTCAATCAGGTGATCGAAGACCTTTTTGAGGATCTCAACATGCTCTTCATGCAGCAATGACTTGGCCAGTAAGTCATCGATATAGTCTTCTAAGATCTTATGCATGTAGTCATGGAAAATGTATGTCATAGCCCATTGATATGTGGCACCAGTATTTTTAAGGCCAAATGGCATCACTTTGTAATAGAATGTCCCCCATGGAGTGGTGAATGTGGTTTTATGTTGGTCTTCGGGTTTAATCTAAATCTGATTGTAACCAAAAAAATCATCCATTAGGGAGAGCATCTCATGACCTATAGTTGCATCTACAAGAGCATCTATGTTGGGCAATGAGAATGAATCCTTTGGTGTTGCCTTATTGAGATCCCTAAAATCTATGCAAATGTGGATTCTTCCATCAGGTTTTCCTATGGGCACCATGTTTGATACCCATTCTGGATAGTCGATGGGAACAATAAAGACTACATCCAATAGTTTTTACAACTCATTCTTTACCATCAAAGTGATGGTTGGATGCATCTTTCTAAGCTTTTTCTTGATTGATTTCTTTATGGGATCTAGTGAAAGGTTGTGGACAACCAATTTTGGATCTAGTCCTAGACATGTCTTTGTAGGTCCAAGCAAAGAGATTTGGTCTCTCTTTCAATAGAGGAATAATGATGGCCTATTATTCTAGAGATAAGCTTTCTCTAAACTTGAATTTATTTGGTTGAGAAGGATCATCACTGATGTCCACCTTGAAAGTCTCCTCTATTGCCATATGTGACCCCTCCTCAAGTTGGTGAGGAGTGGGGATTAAGTGGATGTCATCTACTAGATTTATAGGTCCTATTGACTCAGGGTCAAGACCAATGTGATAGACATCATGTGCATAGCCTAGTGCAAAATGGAATGGTTGTAACATCTCTTCATTAGGGAAGAAATATTTAGGCTCTAGGGGTGAATCAATATGATCCCAATCAATAGCATCTAAGTTAAGACACAATGGTTTTGAAGGATCTATTGGGTTATGGAGTGGAGTGGTCAAATCAATGGAGATCATGTTGATGGATGGGATGAAATCTCTAGGACCACATGGGTGAAGCTCTATATCAATGGCTCACCCTCCATACTCATGATGAGGCTCTAGGGGTATAGGGATCTCAGGATCTAGTCTATGAATAGATGAGATAATGGGATCGTTAGGTAGTAATAACTCTCTAAATATTGGTGGATTCGGGAAGACCATGTGATAGATGACATCTAGATTTGGTGGTCTTCCTAGGAAGTGAAGGTTAGGATCTATGGTGTGAAGCATCACTTCTCTTTCCACAAGTAGATTGACTTATATAAGTGATGAGGCCCAAGATAAGCCATCTCGGTCTCATCCTCAAAGTCATCATCGCTTATGAAGAATCCATTGGCATTTATTTTTGGCCCTATGGTGAGGTGCACATGTCTTGGCCCAAGGTAGGCCATCTCTATTGAGTCCTCTGACTCATAGCCACTCTCATCTAAAATGTATCCACTCTCTATGTTGCTAGACCAAGTGAGGTTTTGCACATATCGAGGCCCATGGTAAGCCAAGTTAGTTTCCTCTTCATCCTCACTTGAGACATATTCATATTCCTCTCACTCATAGCCATGAATTGGCTCATCCTCCCATAGGATGATTCTTGATGGGTATGCTTCGAGAGAGGAATTGGGATGATACTCATCGGGTGGTTCGATATTGACCATGGCCACCCATCCATCACCCAAGTAGTTTTTGCTAGGGGTTGATAGGGATTCTAGTCAATGTCTTCCTCACACCCCAAGCTTAGCCTATCTAGAGATGCTGCTAGTGAGTCATCATTGCTTTGAATGTAATAGCCAAGTCCAAACCTATCAGTAGGTAGCTGATAGTATGGCTGAAATGGAAGTCACCACCCTTGCTCATATATACCTAAGCCATAGCCATGCCAATGGTAGTGCTCAAAGTATCTTAGCACAAACTCAAGATTTGATAAGTAGTGAACATTCATGGTGAATGGTTCATCCTCATCCCTTTCAAGTTTAGGAGCACTATGGGCATAATCTAAACTAGCATATATGAAGTTGGTTTGGTTAGGGGGAACCCCTAATGGAACCACTATCCCTATTGGTAGATTTGGGACTCTTGGCCATCCCATGTCTTGTGCAGACTCAATAATAGGTATGAAAGTCATGTTCTACACAAGATATTCACCTAACCCTATGTTGGCTAAGTGAACTATCACCTACGATGTAGATGATGTTGTTGATGATGCAGGTAAGGTAGGTTGAGGTACCTCCTCGACTATATCTTGGGGATCTTCCTCCTCCATGGGAGTCAGAATTCCCACAACTACTATGGTTGGAAGTTCCTTGGGTCCTTCTTCCACTAGGGGTGCTTTCAGCTTCTGAGTATCTTTTTCTTTAGATGTTGAAGGCTTCTCAGAAGCGCCAGTAGCTTTGGATGTAGGAGGTGGTGCCGATGTGGATGGGTCACCTCACACTGATTTTCTCTTGCTTTCTGGCTGCGTGGTTGGGGATGAAGGCCTTATGTATAGGTGTGTTGATGGAAGGACAAATTCCCCTAGAAAGTCGACCTGATGCATGTACTTAAATGACTCTTCATCTGATGGAACCACATGAACTTGTCCCTCATGCACATACTTGATGCATTGGTGCAAGATTGAGGGAACACACTACATGTCCCTTATCCAGGGATGCCCTAGAAGGATGTTGTATTGCATCACCCCTTCCAACATGTGACACATCATGGGGATGGTCTTATGTCCTACCTTTATAGGTAGAATGACTGTACCCACTATGGAGCACAATGCATCATTGAAAGCCCTTAATGTGTAGGAAGTTGGGACAATGTTGGACTTAGGGATCTTCAGGTGCCCTATAGCCTTTGTTGTTATAATGTTGATCGATGAGCCCATGTCTATTAGAACCCACTTGAATGGTATGTCATTGATAGATGTAATGATGTGTAGAGGTGGGTCTGCTATAGTAGTTGGCACTTCTTTGATTTTATGATCATAAAAATGGATCATGGGCTCTTGGCACTATTGCACTTGCCCCACAAAATGTGTGAATGCATCTAGGTTCTAGGGCTGGAGCTCGATTGATCTCAAGATCTCCATCAAAGTCTCCTTGTGCCTAGGAGATTATTGTATGAGCTCATAAATGGACAACTTGGTTGGAGTCATTTGTAGATTTTGTTCCAGTCTACTCTAAATAGTTACCATAGGTCACATTGGTGGACCTAGAGGATTGTTTTGCACCTGTCTCTATCGAGGTGCAACCAAGATATGAATGGGAGCTATTGGAGGCTCTGGTTGACCATATCATCGACTCCTAGTTGCCACATTAACTATCTCAACCATTTTGATGCATCCTTGAATGGGTGGCTCAACTCGAACTTGGTTGACTTGGGCGCCCTGATCTCTAGGGGCCTCATGATTTGGAAATGGGTTCCTAAATATACCCATATCTCTATTATCGAGAGCTAGTGGGTTGTCAACTTTTAGCTCTCCCTTCTCAATCATGTTTTGCACAATATTCTTGAATCCGATACAATTTTCTATGTCATGCCCCTGTATCCTATGATATGGGTAGTATTGATCTTCCCTATATCCCTTTGGCTTGGGATGGTTAGGGTCAAGAAGTTGCACATCAAGAAATCTGATCCTCTGTGCCTCGCTCAATTGATTAAATATTGATTGCATCGATTCATTTAGAGGTATGAAATAATGAGGTGGTCGATGCTCCTTATTTTGGCCCTGGTTGTTCTTAGGGTCGTAATTGGCCGATGGGGGAGAGCCTGATAATTCTATGGTTGTTGGCCATTACCTCCCATGGGCATGCTTAAAACAACCTAGTTGACTTGAGCAGGCTTGGCCTACTTCTATTGATTCTTGTTATGATTGGCATTATTCCACTCCTTATTTTAGAGCTTGAGGTCTCCTTCATCAACCTTTATGTCCTCAATAAGCTTGGCTTGAGCCAAGGCTTCTTTGAATGATTCATACTACTATAGTTGTAATAACAACGAGATGTGTTTTGTGCAACTCTTTGTGAACATTCGGGTGAGCTCTTCTATGGGAATAGAGAATGGTAATTTCACCATGATTTTTCTCCACCTATTCCCATAATCCATTACTGGCTCATCATCATATTACTTTAAGTTGGCCAGATCAGATAGGTTCACCTTCTTCTTGGCACCGAAGGAGAAGCGTTCAAGGAATGCATTCACCAGTTGCTCAAAATTGATGATGTTGTGCTTGGGAAATTGATTGAACCATTGAGTTGTTACACTTGATAACATCATGATGAATATTCTTAGCATTAGGGCATCATTATACTCAATCTGGAAGCACGCATTCATGAAATTTGTAATATGTTCTTGCACATCTTCCTCTCCCTTAAACTTGTCTAGCCTAGGCATCTCAAAGTGCCTAGGATATGCAGGACTCAGGATTGAGGGGCACAGAGGTTGGTTGTGTATCTTGCTCAATGTTAGCTTCTATCCACCTATGTCCTACTTCTTGAGAGATTTGACTCTCTCAATGAGTATTTGGTATACCTTCGAGGAAATAATCTCTTGTTCTTGAAGGTTTACTCATGGTGGTAAGGGAGGTAATCTTATGTTTTCTTGATTTGGGCATCTGTACTCATCCCCCATGACCATGGATGGAGGTTCAGGATATGTCTGTTCTTGATCTTCCATCCCTACCTGTTCCTCATTGAATTATGTTTGTTCAAGGTCTAGGTGTTGTTGATGTTGTGAAGCATGGTGAGTACACTCATTTCTTTGTCTAGTGCTTCTCTCATGTTGAGAATTGATACATCTTTCATGTTGGTATTTCTCACCACCTATGTGTACATCAGCTCGAGCTAACCTATCTGCTAGCTCTTCATGCTCAACCCTTTCCTCTCTCGAGCATTGCTCTTGTAGGTGTAGGCACCTTTTCCTTCGTTCTTCTTGCTCAAGAGCTTCCACATGCTCTCGCTCAATGCGTAGCGCTTCTTCTAACCTATGTATATGGTCGGACTAACCTACTACTGAAGGTTCATGTCTCTCTAACTCTATGCGAGGAGTTCTAATGTTTAGGCCTCTCAAGGAGGCTCCTACTATGTTCTTGCCCTTGTCTACTAGGGTGACTTGTTCTGTGTGCTATGATATGTGTTGTGTACCCCCATGGTCAGAGGTAGTGTATGTGCTTCGGGGCCACTTGGAAGCTTCCCTTGGTTCATTGGTGTGTCTAGTAGTTATGCTACATGAACTTCCTAAAGTAGAATGTGTGGTAGTAATGCTTCTTGGAGCTGGTCTTGAGGGAACTCGATCCAACTCATCAAGTTATCTAGTTCTCCATGGCTGATCTGATGGAGTCCCATTAACACCAATGAGATTGTAATCTAGGGGTACCCTCCCATATTTAGGGAGGCTATAGGATGTCCTTGGTCTATGATTGGGCGCAGGCCTAGTGTCTTACCCCTTAGTGGGCTGATCTATCCTAAGTGTATCATGTGAATTTTGGGGTCTTGCAACCCTTGCATGCCTATGTGATGATGGAGGCCTTGATGCCTCCTCATGTCTATGTGATGATGAAGGCCTTGAGGCCTCCTCATGTCTATGTGATGAGGGAGGTCATGATGCCTCTACATGTCTATGTGATGAGGAGGTTGTGATGCCTCCCATGTCTGTGTGATGAGGAAGGCCTTGAGGCCTCCTCATGTCTATGTGATGAGGGAGGTCTTGATGCCTCCTCATGTCTGAGTGATGAGAGAGGCCATGAGGTCTCCTCATGTCTATGTGATGAGGAACTAGGATGTGGCTCTCTCACTGGGGTTTCTCGAGGAGTCCCCCCAAGGGTTGAGTTGTCACCCCTAAGACTTGTCGAACTTTATCCGATGACACTGTGGGTGGGTGGCTCAATGCTAGTGTGACTATGAGTGTGCGGAGCATTAGTTTCCCCCTCGATGTTGGACCGAGGGTGGTTGCTCCATGTGTATACCATGATGATTATGAGTTATCTTCTTAAGTAGATTCCAAACCACACAAGCAAAGCAAGCATATGTTTATCTCATTTAAGGATTAATGTGTGTTCCCTAAGTTGTTTTGTGTGTTTTGATTTGTTGTATATAAATAAGACCTTACTCTCATCATGTTTTGCATTCCATTGGATGATATTATTGTGTTTAAGGTATTTCACCTATATACTCTCACAAGCCTAATATGGTAGTGAATTCCATACTCAATGAGGTAGCATAGGTACTACCAACCCTCACATAGCATGTCATGTGTAGTGATACACCCCTTAAAGAGGAATGTATGCTATTTTGCATGGTATGGATAGTTCTTGGGTCGGCCTTGGCCATGGATGGGTCTCGATGATACTCTTTCTCATGAGCCAACCAAGTGGTAATGACCTCCACTATTGGTCTCGATCAACGGGTTGGATGTGAGAGCCCAATGTCATTGATGTTAAAAATGAGATGTGATGTGTGTGGGGTTCTTTTTAGATTTTTATAATGGAAAACTATGCAGCAAAGAGCACTCATGATCATTTCCCTACATGCCTAAAAAGAATGTTTGAATTCAGAAAATGCATCTCTAATTGATCTAAATGACTTTCATATAATGCACTTTCTACTTTATGATGTAACGGCCTCTAGCTGGGCCACATGCAAGCAAGCTTAAACACACAAAAGCCTAGCACGCTGGAGACTAGGGCAGACCTTGAAAACAGAGGCCCATTGTTCCTAGCAGTGCCTAGAGGAAAGCTAAAAAATCTAAGAAGCTTCAAATGCACTTTCCTTCCATATTTTCTTATATTTTCCTTAATAAAATGAAATAAAATATGATTTCACTTGCTATTTTCTAAAAAAAAGTTGTAGATAAAGAAAAGAAAATCAGAGAATGGTACCAACCTCAAATCCTCATCTGATGATGAAAATTCTACCCTCTACTACACTTTTCTGCTAGCCACTATCGACCAGAGTAGTTATAGTTGACTTAGGAGCAACTAAGATCTTCTAGTCGTTGTCGACTAGAGTGGCCAAACCTATGGGTCATTGTCGACCAGAGTGGCCAAACCTGCACACAAAAAACCTCTGAATGTCAGTAAATCAACAAAAAATAAAAACTTGGTGGGGGTCCCACCGTGATCGCCATATGTGCGACCTCAAGGAGCGTGCACCATAGCCCCACTTGCAGTTATTTATTATTATATCAAATGGAAAATAAACAAAGCAAATATGCATAACATAGAAATAAAAACAACAAAGAAAGATCTTTTTTTATTGATTTCAAAATGAATCCGGTTACATATTCATCCCTCTAAGGGATACCCAATTTGATACAATGGATTACAAGTGGGACAATGGTGGAATAAATATCCCCTCACAAAGGGGTGGTGCGCTTTCGTAGGCTTCCCGATCTCACACATGAACTTGTGTGAGGGCTTACAGATGCCTCCTTCTCCTTCTCTCATCTAGGAGGGATCTTGTGCTCTGAATGTCTTGAACTGGTCCTGTAAACCTATGGCCTACATACATAGAAAAAACAAAGCACGCTTAGTAGTCCAAGATTTCTCCTCATGATCCAAGGGTTGTAGTACTAGGTACCTCGCTCTAATTGATGTTCAAGGATTGGTGGTTGTGCCCTGGTACATTGGTTGGTGGTAAATAATAACAAATCTAAATAGTGGGTGCATAGTCTCTTCTTAGTTTGATAGTACTTTAGTGATCCTCAAGGGTGCACATATTCGCTCTCCAATATGATAGAGCTTCACTACATAAACTTTAAAAATCATGGATATTTTACTTTTCTTGGGAGAGTCCATATGTAGAATTCCCTCTATTTTAGATTTGAATTTGGGTCTTGACTTATTATAGAAGCCAAGCACCAAATTTAGATGCAACTAACCATCCCAAGTGGAAAGCATCAATTAAAATTCTACATTGAAGGGGCAATTAGGAGTAACTCTATGAGTTCCACGCTAAAATTCACCCGTAAACAATGCAAGGTGTTGTAGACACCTAAAAGTTACACACTACTATACCTAAGTACTTGTAGATCCTTCTGGACACTTGTAGGTTTACATAGGCCGTCCTAGGTACCCCTAGGCTATCGTAGACCAGTAGACTATTGTAGATCCTCCTAGACATGCATAGATTGCTAGTCATGCGTAGTCATACGTAGACAACCGTAGTCATGCGTAGATTGCCATAGATTGTCATAGCATCATGTAGACTCCCATATACCACTCCATCGGCTTTTAGGTCCTAAACCCTCATAAGCCTTCCAAATTACATCCGGTGCATTGGGATATCATTCGACAACCTATTCACACTCAATTGAGGCCCCCACAGGGTATTAGTTGACCAAAAAAATTAATAAGTCAATACCCAAATTCTAATTTAATGTTGACTTCACTTAAGTCACCTTTTTAGGGCAAATTTTATTAAAAGAACCCTTAATCTTGATTAGCACTAATTACATCCTCCCACATGTGTGAAATTAGGGTTTGTTGAGATATTTCTTTAATCATGTCCTAAATTGGCTTAAGCACCTCCTAATCAGGATTAGCCCTAATCCATCCTCACACATGTGTGAGGATGAGATATTTCTCATAAGGAATGTGATGTTGCCACATTGCATTTCTTAACCTAACCCTAGTCAAAATCAAACCTAGGTTTAGTCTATCTAACCCCCCTTGCACCTTGCTTTTGCCTATAAATAATGGGTCCCAAACCCCTAATTAAGTTTGATTCACAAATTCAACAAAGCACAGTTACTCTGCTAAAATGGAAAGCCAATATTGAATAGTCAATTTCTCAATGCACATAGTCGGATTTCAATGGTACACAGAGGCACCCTAGCTGCCTAGGAGTCGACCCATCGGAAGGATTTTGTAGAAGAGGCATCACAGCTCAGATCACCCCTTGCCCCATGAATCCGGCCTCAGTTCACCCCTAGGTGGTGAATTGGGTCTACAGGCCCCAAATCACTCTATATTTGGGTGGTAAGCTCCCTTTCACCATATTATTACTTTATGCATAGTTTATTTCATGTTTTATTATGATTTTATAGTCATTTCGTCTTCATAAACATGGGGCCTGACTAAGGCAAGCCCCCCATCGTACTAACCCCCTTTTGCAGGTTAATCACAGGTTATGCAGCAAATTTGAAGAGGGAAAGTAGCATCAAACCAATAGCAACCCGACGGTGGCCCACATACAAAGAAGCCCACCTACACTGAGGGACATCAGAAGAAGGCATCATGCCTATAGTGTATTCATGAAAGGAAAAATGGGAATTCACCCTATTTGTAACCCATATCAAATTTATCATGAATAAAGCATATATTTCTGAATGACTTGTGTTATTACTTATTGTTAGATCAAATGTCAACTTCTGGTCATTTCATTCTGGCACGCCCGATGGGACCCCCACAACGGATAGTGCTAGATTTATTTTCTTTGTAAATCTGACATTATCCTCTATTTTTTGTGTTTTTAGGTACCAAATCTACTTTCCACAGAGACCTCCAAAGCCCTAGGAACCATCCTAGGCCATCAGATTTCTGATTTGAAGCCTCTAAACCTGATTCACCCCCCGCCCCATGAACCAGTCCTAATTTTAGGTCACGATTTGGGTCAAATTCACCCCTCGGGTCACGATTTGAACACAGAAGCCTCAAAAACCCCCAAATCAGCTGGGGTGATATTTTTAGGGGCCAATAAAACCCCCCTTAGCATCAGAATGTAGGTATGCTCACCTTTTTTGCCTCTATTGCAAGTTTTGGAAACAAAAATTTCACTAACTAGTTAAATAATCATTGCTAGACATAGTTTTGTTTTCATTGCAAAGTTGTCGAATCCTTAGGGTTTCTAAAATTTTTAGGACCTGCAACTTTCCAACAAGTGTACAAAATTTATTTCTCAAATAAATTTGCATTTGTCTTTTATTTTTGCATATGGCATAAGCCTAAGTTGTTCTTCCTTCGTTCATAGCTTCCATTGCTAAAAGGAACTTTACATTCTAAAGTAACATTAGGGTTTCTAATCCCCTCTTACATTTTTGAAAGAATTTTGCATTCTGAAAGTTCAAGTTAGGGTTTCATAATCCCCTCTATTCCAAACACATTTGGATTGCATGTTTCTATGTTTTGCAAAGTAGATTAGTTTGCTTCACAAAGGCATTTAGGCTAGACCATTTCTTTACAAAGAATACAAGTTATCTAATCATTTGCTTTCAAAAAGGCATTAGGATTAGTTTTCTTTTGAAAAGGCAATTAGTTAGTTTCTTACCTTGCAAACACCGTTAGAAAAACACAAACCCACACACACTCACGTGGTACCTTAAACAAGTGGTGATATTGGACTTCATCCCCAATCCATCGCTCGAGACTGGTGTGGATCGAGTTGCACTCTCCATCAGCTCACCCCCCTAGACACCTAGCAGCCCCATAGGAGTGGTTTTCTGGATTTCATCACCAAAAAATCCCCCACTTTTGCGATTGGGCCCTGGATTTCATCACCAACGGTTACCTACAGAGTGGGATAGGATTAGACGCCTTCATCCACAAGGCTTGTATAATTTGTGGAATTGGTAACTATCATTCTTGACTAAGCCCGACCGAGGGTGAAGCAAAAGCATGGGTATTATGGTAGTAGATCTCAGACAGTGCCACCTCTTCTCATGAGAGGATATTGTGAACTCGCTTTAGCATAGTGAGTTCCACCCCTTTAGGATATCATTTTACTGCACCTTCCATACAGGTCACCATTCGCACATTGCGGTACCATTCTATCCTGTGCATCTTTGGGTGTTGTAGGAGGTTTGATATTGATGACATTCCCGATTTTCTAGAGTATTCACTCCATTACCCATGATTCTACATAGGGAGTATCAACATTACAACACACAAAATGAACATAACACTTTTATTTTCTCAGCATTTAGAATTGATTCTGGTCTACCGTTGTTTGCATGATCACAGACCGGTCTCAACACATTGCACTATATATTGTTTTGCTACACACAACATGCCACTTAATTCACACTCACATTAGACATAGTTGAGTCTACATCACATAGGGTTTATTCTTAAAAACCCCTTTTACACATGCTACTATGCCTGTGGTCACCCGTAGTAGAGCGCATGAGCAATCACGCTCTATGGAGGAATGGCCTCCCCCTTCCTCTAGTCAGTCCACTCTTACTCCTTTGATCATGAAGGAGAGGATCATAGACACATCTGATTCACACATAGAATCTGATGTACAATTCACACACATGATGCCTCATGAGGAGACATCAACTTTGAGTGAAATCCTCGCTACTTCACTCGTAGAAGATTACCCACTCCTTTCAGCCCCATCCTCACCTAATCCATCGACCACGTTCTATGACCATGTGATCTACATAGCACCAGGACAATCTCCTCCATCCTTCACCATAGATGAGGAGGTCATGCCTACTTCACCCACCTTTGCACATCCCTTCTTCCAAAATCTATCTCAATCCCTATTTGAGAATGATTCCTCCCTCCTAAATCGTACCCATCCTGAGGTCGCATCATTCACCCCTACCATAGGAATGGTGTCTGACCCATCCTCCTCCACTATAGGAAGCCATAAGCCATCCTTCCAAACTACACAATAGATCCCTACCCAGTAGGAACCATAAGCATTCCCTCAAACCTCACACCCATACTCCTCACAAGAGTACCAACCATCCTCTTCCCAAGAGCCATTCTTCACCATATCTGAGGGTACCTCCTAGCAGCCTCTTCAGGAGCAAGATGCACAAACCCAAGTGGGAGTGTACACCTACACTTTCCCCTCAACCCAAGCTCCTACCTTGGTAGCTTATCCCACATTTTTGATAGCTTTCCCACCTATCTCCTAGGTATCCGGAGTGCATGACACCCAACCCTTGGAGCCACCTTTGCCTACGATGACCTTTAGGATATCACCACCTATTCCTTTTTAGGATCCCACTACCCATCTCCATCCTACCTATGGACCGACACTAGCAGCTTATCCACCCACTCAACCAAATTATTCCACATAGTTTAGCTTCCCTACTTCCTACCCTCCAGGGCAGAGATAGATCCCATCTTTTGATACCTCATCTCGACCACCCCTAGCACCAGTAGCATCGACACCTACACTACCACCAGCTACACCTAGCTTCTTTATGCCTCCTCCAGTTTGGTCATCACCACCCATGGTCCAACTAGTACAGCAGGCTCTAAACCAACAAGTACCCCTACCACAACCACATGTTGCCCAGTCATAGTACTATTATCCTCAACAGACACCTACCCCACAACCTAGTGTGCCCATAGACACGACATCACATGTCACCCAGTACCCACCTTATCATGATCAGGCACAATAGTATTCCCCATAGTATTGTGAAGAACAATAATACCAATATCCACCACATCCATAGGGTCAGCCTACCATAGCCCAACCCTCGACTCCTATGACACCCGAACTTCAAATCTTGCGAGATGAAGTCAAAATGTTGAACCTACACACCTCTAGCTATGGGCCACAAAAGCCTTGCTATGATGAACTATGCAACGAGCCAGTTCACCCATCAGTTCCCATTCCTCCTTATCCCTATCACTTCAAAATACCAAAATTTGACAAGTATAGAGGTAAGGAAGATCCCAGAGAACATGTGAGCAACTATCGCTCGTCCTACTACCAACTTCATAGTAGTAACCCCCTTATGTTGTGTACCTTCTCCCTGTCCCTCACTGGGCCAACATTGGATTGGTACAACATGCTACCATGCCATAGCTTGTATACCTTTGAGCAGTTAGCCAATTCCTTCTTAGAGCACTTTTCCATCAACATCAAGAAAAATACCACATTTTTTGATGTCTATGCCTTACGACATGAGGACGATGAACCCATTATAGAGTTTGTTGCCATATGGAGAGCGATTATCCATGACCTCGCCCATAGCCTCCCCACCTCGAAGCTTGTGACACTATTTTCCAAGAGTTACCACAAACACATTTCCACATCCCTCCAACTTCACCAAAGTCATACTTTTGAAGATGCTATCTCACAAGAAAAAGTGATCGAAGATATTAAGGTCCAGTCTAGGAAGATTAAGTTGAGAGCCAAATCCAACTATAACTCCAACTTTCACTTCAATAGACCCACACCGAATCAACCTTACCCACAACCACCGCAAACCAACCAAGTTGCATAGTGCTACCCTAGCACTAGTACCGACTCCTCCACCCTATACACCACAACCGCAAGCACTCCAAGCTAATGTGCCTACCCCACCTTGACCACAAAAATATCGTGACATGTGCCCATAGGGTCCACCATGCAACTTTACACCCTTATCTGAACCATTACTAGCCCTATTCCATAGATTGTATGAGGGCAACCATCTCGTTCTACCCGAGATCCACCCATTGGATCCAAATTCACCTAAGCCTCATGACTATAATGAGCAGCTCTTCTATCCCTTTCATAGGCAGCGTGGCCATAATATCGATTCATGTCACTCCTTTCGAGGGCAAGTTCAAGACCTAATCGATAGGGGCACTATTCAGGTAGCAAACCCTCTAGCCTTGTAGAACCAAAACCTAGGGATTTTCCAAAACCCTCTATCGGATCATAGAGGACCCAATCCCCCTAGACCTCCAAACAATCCTCCAGCACCACCTCACCAAGTCAATAATGTCCAACATGATCCTCCATCACATGGAGTAGTAGGCATGATCAACCTTACTACGAGAAACCAACGGTATCCATCGTGCCAAACAACACCTATTATTTCTCCCCCTATCCAGTTTACGTCCCCGCAAACACCCCAAATGCCTAATACCATACCACCACCACCTCAAAATGTGATTACCATCCATGGTAGTCTAACCCATCAACTACGCAATGCCCCCATATGGCTATCCATATTCGATCTCCTACAACAGTCTCAACCCCATCGTGAGGTATTGAATGACATCCTACATTCCATTGACTTAGAGACACATGACACAAATGCTTTTGTCAATTTTGTAGGGAACATCCCATGATGCCTTCAACCTTCAATTAGTTTCCATGACCATGAGATAACAAAACTCGTTGGTGAAGGAGCCGATCCTCCCCTCCACATACAAGCTAATATCAATGATATTACCTACAAGTGGGTACTCATTGACATGGGCTCATCCATTAGCATCATATCCATAGCAGCCCTACATCACCTACACCTCCCTCCAGCCCATTTCACCACACCTTCCCTAGACCTATGTGCTTTTGATGGTTCCATGAGACCTACCATAGGATCCATAGTTCTACCCATTCATGTAGGCATCCGTACGATCCCCATCCTCTTTCACATCATCCAAGGAGAAATGCAATACAATATTCTCCTCGATCACCCTTGGATTAGAGACATGCAGTGTGTCCCATCCACATTGCACCATTGCCTCAAGTACATCCACAATGGACTTGTTCATTGTGTCCCAGCCGATGGAGACCCCTTTAAGTTTTGTAATGTCATAGACCTTCCCCCTGTGCCTTCATTCTCATCTTCCCAACTGTTCCTTGTATCTTCTCACCAGTCAGTAGGAGCATCGGTATCCTCCCCAATTTCCACCCCAACATCCCAATTTTCATCAACAACACAAGCCTCGATATCTGCACCATTAGCATCATCTTCTAGGGGACCTAAAACTGATACCATGCCTTCCTCACCACCATTCTTATGGCCTCTACAATCCTCCCAACCTCTACCATTCCAATTTCCACCCATGGTGTCGCAACCACCATTGCCACCCATCACACAACCAACTATATTACCTCCTCCACCCTTGCATATGGAAGCCCCTATCCTTCCTACATCGTAAACACCTCCTCTTCCCTTTCGACCAAAACCTAAGACATTCACATCTCCATGCATCCCTGCACCTGCACCGATGTCATACCCTATGTAGAACAAATAGCCTATTCAAGCCACAACAACCAAACATCATGAACCCAAACAACCAACACCCAGCTCAGATGAATCTCCACACCCTTTAGCTACCACCATTAGGGAATCCCAACTTTCTCCTTCCTCGTCTGATTTGGATATGCCACCCCAGTCGCCAGAGCATGCCACACCATGCATATCCATCTTCATGATAAATAATGGCCTAGGAGACTATAACGTATGTGATGCCCATGTATGTGACACCCCTATCCAATATACCCAAGATTTTGGTTGTCCCTCAGCCTCGGTGTTGACTATCGTAACCGTCATACAGTTAGGAAGTCCTGAAAACCACACCAACTTTGTGTATGTAGGAGTAGACTCTTCAATCCCCTCATCAACTTCTCCACCACCACAATCTAGCTCTGGTGATGCAATTACACACCTAGCCAACCCTCAATTTGCCTTGCACTACCTACAATACTTTCATTGGCATGGGTTCGGGTTAGGCCATTATGAGCAAGGGCTACGTACACCCATTAACCCTCGTGTCCGATCACCTATCGAAAAAACTAGCCTAGGTTATCACCCAACCACCATCTATACATTAGAAGATGAGATCCAAGATCTCTCTTTACATCCTCCTCCATGCCCAACACACACCTTGGAAGAGTACATTGATATGGATATGCTAGAAGACACGCCTTCACCCACATCAACCATCACCGTCCCCTATGATTTCTTCCAAGAATCTCCTATGCCCGATACCTCCTTATTTTGTGATATTCATAGATTGGTAGAACACTTTGCTACCTTATACCTAGCTACACCACCAATAGATCTGAACACACTCCCGCATGATCCACCACCGATAGAGCTAGACCCAATCCCACCTGACCCACCATCGATACACCTACCTGTATTCCCGCCTATACATAGATAGCTACAGAGAGTAGCCTCTCATCCTCGTTCACCACCAGTCATCCTGTGACCTCCCTTGAGCCTCTTAGGATGCACACAACCTATCCAACCTCCCTCACCAGACTCTACCCCACCTACTTCACCTACAACATCGATTAACATGGTTGAGGTAGACTTATGCTCTCCCCTCTGTTATAGCCACCAGCGGATTCGAGATGATACCCCAAACCCAAAATTTATTGATCTCGCACACATCTCACACATACCAGCACCTAGAGACTTCCTTCTCTCTCCTCACATCTTGTGGGTAACAAATGCCCCTTCCTCATCCACGTCATCCCAAACCCCTCAAGTCCATCACATGGGCATTTACATAGATGATGAGTACGAGTTTAGTGAGGCCATTGATGACTTCAATCTCATTCCTATCCCTGAATAGTTGCGTGATGGATCTCGCATGCTCATCGAGGACACGATCGATGTTGACATCGATGACGATCCAAAAAATCCACACATCCTCAAATTAGCCACTAGCCTCTCACCCGAGGAGCACATCGCCTTCACGAACTTCCTATGCAAGTATATAAAAGTGTTCACATGGTCTTACAAAGACATGCCGAGACTTGACCCTGTCGTAGTAGTGCATAATATCATACTAGATCCCAATGCCAAACCAGTAAGATAGAAGCTACGATGCATGCATCCAACTGTCATATTGATAGTAAAATATGAGCTCCAAAAGCTCCTAGACGTTGATTTCATAGTACCCATCGACTATCCCGAGTGGGTATCCAACATGGTCCCTATCCCCAAACCATCCAGTGACGTTCGCGTTTGCACAGATTTTTGTGACCTAAACAAATCTTGTCCCAAAGACAACTTCCCTTTACCCAACATTGACTCCCTCATTGACTCCATCATAGGTCACGAAATGATTTCCCTCATGGATGGATTTTTTGGATATAATCAAATTAGGATCAACCTAGCCGATCAACACAAAACTTCCTTCACAACACCCTGGGGGACATTTTGCTACAAGGTCATGCCCTTTGGCCTTAAAAATACTGGGGCAACCTATCAACGAGCCATGACCTACATATTTCATGATCTAATGCACAAAAATATGGAAGACTATGTAGATGACCTCATAGCCAAATCAAAAAAACGTGTCGACCATCTCGAAGATCTCCATCAAATTTTTGATCGACTACTAGAACACAACGTGCACCTCAATCCAAAAAAGTGCATGTTCGATGTTACATCAAGAAAAATACTAGGATTCATTGTCTCCCAATGAGGCATTGAAGTAGATCCTAGTAAGGTGAAAGCCATCATCGATATGCCTCCTCCTACCACCCTAAAGCAATTGCACAGCCTCTAGGGCAAGATTACCTCTATTCGTAGATTTATAGCGCAATTATCAGACAAATTCCAACCATTCAATCATCTCCTACAAAAAGGAGTACACTTTAAATGGGATGATAACTATCAAGCTGCATTCGATGCTATCAAAACTTACCTTACATCACCACCGATCATGTCACCGCCGCACCCACAATTACCACTGACTCTATACATCTCAGCCATAGAACTTGCGCTAGGTACACTCCTAGCTCAAAAGAACACTCTCAACAAAGAGTAGGCTATCTACTACATCATTCACACACTAGTTAGTTACAAAATGAGATAAAAATACATGGAGAAGCTATGCCTAACAGTAGTATTCACCAGCCAGAAATTAAGACACTACATGTTAAACCACACAAATTTTGTCATCGCTCAAGATAATCCCCTTCGGTACATGATGAACGAAAGTTATCACAACTCACACATAGCCAAATGGATCATGCTCCTAACCGATTTTGACATAGAATTCATATCTTAAAAGTCCATAGAAGGATAAGTCATCATCGACCAACTGGAAGAAGCACCACTGACTGATAATAAACCCCTAATCATTCAACTCACTGATGATTCCATATTTCACATAATAAAATATGAGGAATACGTTGAACCAGAGTTTGTGGCTGACCTTACCATGTTCTTTTATGGTTCCAGGTTTCTCCATGCTGGGGGTGTAGGCATTGTCTTCTTTACACCTGAAGAACTACTCCCATTTTCATTCAAACTTGATTTCCCTTGTACCAATAACAACACAGAGTACAAATCCCTAATCCTAGGACTGAAACAAGCATAATCTATGCACATAAAATACCTCCACATCATAGGAGATTCACTTTTGATAGTCAATAAAGTGTAGGAACTTTGGCTATGCAATTGCCCAGTTCTCCAACAATACAAAAAAATCACCCAACAACTCCTATCCCAATTTGAATGGTATTACCTCAAAGATGCTCAAGAATAATCAAACCATTTTGTAGATACTATGGCCTCCTTAGAGTCCCTCATCCCACAAAACTCAATGTCCAACACAACATCTGTATCCATTCATACAATTACACAATCTGCTATATCACCTAAGTTGCCTATAGATGATGGTGGTGTGTGTGGTAAACATCGAACCTCATGACCCATGTGATGAGGACTGGAAATGCCTCAATCATAACATTTTTTGAACACTAAAAATGCTTATAAACTCTTATGTTTTATCTGATATGTTAGTTAAGTTGATTAAATATGTTGTATATTAACCATTTTGCATGATCAATGTATTTGAAATATTATATGCTAATTTTACAGCTTTTTGCATAGTTTTGTGTTCTTTTTGCTATGATTTGCTACAATGGGATATGCTTAGAATAATAGCAGCATTTCACTAATCATATTTTGATTTGTCAAGCATTTATTTCACCTAAATCTGGCAATAGTGCAAGCAAACTATTGTTGTGCAGCAAAAATTGGTCTTTCCCATGTAAATTCCAGCCAGCTGTCCATAAATAGCAAGGCATGGAATTCACATGAGGAAAGGGATGAAGACCATTGGAATTTGATCTTAGGAGATAACCCACATGAGAGATGCAGAAAAAATCATGAAAAAAATCATACATTTGTTCATTCTAAAGTATCTTCAAAATGAACAGATATCTTCGGAATGAAGAATGCAGCATCTTCGAAATGAGCGGATCTTCGGAATGAAGAATGTAGCATCTTCGGAATGAGCGGATCTTTGGAATGAAGCATGCAGTATCTTCAGAATGAGAATGTAGTATCTTTGGAATGAGCGATCTTCGGAATGAGAATGCAGTATCTTCGGAATGAGCGATCTTCGAAATGAGAATTGCATTGTCTTCAAAATGAAGCCACTTATCTTTGGAATGAAGAACAGAATGGTTTCTTTGACTTGTTGACCAATTTTTGAAGCCAAAAAAAGGGAAATAAAGGTTGGAAAAGGTAAAGGGAAAGATCTTCCATCTATCTTTGCCGTCATTGCCGACCAAAGCCATCATTAAGGAAAAGATCAAGTTTTAGTCCTCTTCTAGGATAACACCAGAATTTGTTGCAGCATTATAGGATTAGATCTTTTGAGATATTCTTTGTTTGTAATCAGATTACAGGATAGCTATAAATATTGCTCCCTTTCAGGTTGAGCCTAGTAAGTAGAGAGGAAGTAGATAGTAAAGGAAATAAAAAATAGTGTAAGGAAGCTAGCAAGAAATACAGAGTATAGCTAGAAATTAACTGTTACAGTCCTGTAACAGTTTTCTAGCAGAATTATTGTAATCATGTATTTTGATCAATAAAGTGCACCAATTCTATTTCATATTGCTTGTAAATGAGTGTTATTAATATTTAGAAAGAGAGAGATACTTACACCTTCTTTTGGACAAAGAGGCTGGCCACTTCCAGACCTAGGAGGAGGACTAACAAAGCAGGTTTTTATTTTGATTTTGCTGCAGTAGAATGAGTTGTAGAACTTGTTATTTTAATTGCTTGTAAACAGTTGACAATATTTGCAGTCTTAGTTTAATTTTTCTTAGATTAACCTTGTGCTTAATATTTTAGTTGCAACCTTACTTTCAGCAAAGCCTCCACTTTATTTCAGACTGTTTTCCAGAATTTACTATTTTTTAGCAATTCCCTGCATTTTATTTTTTGCTGTTAAAACCTGAATAGAAGATTGACAACCTTCTGTTACAGAAATTTGACAGTTTTTATTTCCACATTAGTTCTAGACTTTCATTACTGCAAAAGTAATTAGATTTCCTTTCTGCAATTAGGATCAGACTTTCAATTCTACAACTGTTATTTCTGTAATATAATTAGGTCTTACTTTGCAATTGTAATTAGGACTTCATTTCTATAGTTAATGATTAGTTTCTAATTTTGAAACTTAGATTAAGATTTAATTCATGCAATTTAGAGATAGGAATGTTCCAAAACCCCCCACACAACCGGATCTACCAATAAAACCTGTTGCTCTAGATTGACCTAAGTTATAGCTGTTTCACTTCTTCTTTCACAGATAGCCTTGTACACTGCCCTGGATTGACAGATTCATTGAGAATTAATGATGGTATAACGACTACGCATCACCATGGTTCTCACAGATCAAACAATACATCAAACTAGGTTTCCTACCATGTGATTTGCCCCACACCCAATGCCAAACTTTTAAACAAAGAGTGATATGCTACACATTGTTTGGGAACATCCTTTATCGCCACAACTATGATAACATACTCTTGTGTTGCCTAGAACCACAAGAATCACAATAGGTTGTACAAGAAACCCATGATGGTACTTGTGGTGGCCATTTTAGTGGCATGGCAATTACCAAATGCATCCTTTTTATGGGCTACTACTGGCCTAAAATGGAGCAATACTGTTACGAGTATGTCAAACATTGCATAAAATGCCAACAACATGCCAACCTAACACATTTACCATCCCAAGAACTTCAACCAATCCAGTCCATGTGGCCCTTCTCCCAATGGGGCCTAGATCTAATTGGACAAATTACACTTGCTTCCTCTAGCAATCATAAATTTATCATTACAGCAAAATAATATTTTACAAAGTGGGTCAAAGCCATCCCACTGGTCCAAACTACAGGAGCCAAAATTGCAGCATTCATCATGGAGCATATCATATGCCGCTTTGGAATTCCCTCCCAAATTATTTTAGATAATGGGAAATCTTTTAAAAACAAGACTATCCGAGCCCTGTGCGATAGATTTCACATACACCATAGCTTTTCAACCCCATATTACCCTCAAGGAAATGGCTAGGCAGAAGCCACTAACAAAACCATCTACTCTATTCTTCGTAAAAGTGTAGCAAAATCTCACCAGGACTGGCATAATCAAATGCCCCTAGCCTTGTGGGAATATCATATGAGAATTCATACTCCTACTGGGGAAACACCTTTTTCACTTGTCTATGGGGTAGAAGCTATCATGCCCTTGGAGCTTGAGATACCCTCCTTATGGATATCTATGAAATATTTCATTGACGATGACACTGCTCGCCAAGCTCGTCTAGATCAACTAACACTCCTCGATGAATGTCGCATCCATGCCATCGAGCACACACGAGTATATCAAGATCACCTTCACCATGCCTACAATAGTAAGGTACATCAGCATGAGTTTAATATTGGCAACTTGGTTCTCAAGGAGAACCAACAAATCACAAGTCATCCTCGCTAGCAACATGATAAATTCACTCCAAACTGGTTGGGCCCATTTATTATCACACACAAATATGGTTCAAAATCATCTAGCCAATCTTGAAGGCCTTAATGATCCTGAATCCATCAACATCTTGCAACTTTATGTCTTCATGCATGTGCATAAACCACCATCGAGTGCACAAGTAGAGGTAAATACAACATCGGTGTTTTTTTTTTTATTTCTTGATGTACTTTCACTTCTCTTTTTTGCTTGGGTTTGTTTTTCTTTTGAGCTCCATCATTAGAGGAATTCTCGTGGCCTCACCTACACCTCGACCATCACCCATACAAAACCATTACACCGGTCGATCTCTCTCGACCACCAATCGCCCTTCATACCAGGTACTCCTCGCATTCATCCCATTCAGGTCATCACACCTCACCTCGACACCACTCTCCTCACAAGCGAGGTTCATCCTATTTGCCACACTCTGGCTATAGCCAGATCACCATGTCCTCTTTTAATGACAAAGAGGAATCCACCCAACCCCAAGCACAAGGATCATCTTCCCATCCGTCTGATGATCTCAGATGTCACTATTCACCTACAAATCACCCCCATCATCCCATAGGATCCTACCACCCACCTAATAGGGACTATACACCTCATCAACCTCACCCTACATTTCTACCCGCTCCCCTCCCCAATGGTGAGTCTACCTACGCCTAGGATTTGCAAGCCCACGTGGCCCAAGCTACTCAAGATGGTCACGCAAACATCCCTCCTTCCCATTCACATCACCGTTTAGGGCCATCACCTATGCCACCGATCCTAAAAACATCCCCTTCACCACTACGAGGTTTACCACCCCAGCCAATTTTATAATCACCATAGTCACTTCACTTCGCTGCCTCCTCATCGCAGCCTCATCCTTTTTCTACCACACATACAGCCATTCCATTTGCATTGGAATATAGATTGTCCCATTTCCCTATACCATCACCACCACACCATGAGATACAACATCTCATTTCTCGTATCAAATCTCTAGAATTGCAGATGAGCCACTACCATTGCCACGTTCACCCACGGTAGTCTCCCATGACCCGTCCATCCTCATTGCCATGTAGATCCCTTCCCCGACCCTAGACTTAACCCATGCTAGAACCCAGACCCATGCCTCCATTACCAGATCATTCTTCACCTAGACCTCACTCACCTCTAGAAGACCCATACGTCTATCCTATGCCTATTCCACACATGCCATTTTCCAAAATGTTCCATCATCTCATGCATCAAGGCCTTATCGACCTACCTGAGATTTAACCTATTGATCTGTATCATTCTAAATTTTGCAACTACAATGAGAATTAATTTTGCATTTACCATATCTAGCCAAGCCATGATATCGAAGAGTGTAGATCATTTAAAACCCTGGTGCACAACATGTTGCACGATGAGCGTACCCCATCACCAGAGCATTCTTTTCCATTTAGCTGACTTGTTAGTCCTCCGCACCACACCACTCCCAGGACTTTACCACCCCGTAGTACCCTAACAATGCCCACCCACTATATTCATAACATTTCCAACTATGGCTCCAGCCGCAGTTCTAGCCATGTCATCACTTCACCATCCCGCTCCCACCCAGATCTATACCATTTTTCTCGATAGTAGTGTGAGTTACTCTTCTTCTTCTATCTCATTATTCTACTTCTTACATACGTTGATTCATTTCTTCTCTACTATCCTTGTTGGCCTTTGGTGATCCCATTTCCTTGATTGATTACCAAAGCCTACTTCTTCTCACTTCTTCCACCTGTACATTCCACTCTCACATCTTCCTTCTTCTTGGTGACTATTACATACACTTATACAGCTCACAGCTTATACATCTACTACACACACACCCCACATGTTGGGGCAACCATGATCATAGCATCATGCTTCTTGTCATCATTACACACTACACTCATCTGTAAATAGGTTCTTCTAAAATTCTCCTTCTACACAACATAACTTTCTTCTTGTAAATATCACATTCCTCCACTTGCATCATTTATAGTTACATCCATTGCACATATTCATATGCTTTATAGTTAAAATTTTAATTCATGTTTGTACATTCTCCCCCAAAATGCACCTTAGCAGGAATAATACATGCATTTGTTAGCATCACCACCTGGATGTCCATTCCCCCTTTTTAGGATTAGGGTATACATAGGTGTCATGTTTAATTTTGACTACTCTGTAGTTTAGGCAATCAAGTGTCACCCATAGCTACTGAGTCTTGTACATTATTCTTATGGTCTTTTAGGTTGGTTCAACTTCTCTCATGGATCACTCACAACAGGTTACACATTAACAATTTTGAGCCTAGGAAAGAGGACATTTTGAGTAGATATCGCCATCTAGCAAATGGTATCCCCTACTTGTCCTATCGCCTACATGGTCAACATACGACCTAGGGATAAACAAAGGGATCAAGCATAAGCAAAATTAAATAATTGGGTAGAAAAAAAACTTCATCGCCCATACAAAAAGAGAAAAAAAGGAAAAATAAAATAAAAGAAATGAAAATAGCACTACCACAATCAGATAGGTTAACACTAGAATAGGGGCAAAAAATAAAAGGAAATACCTCTTGATATCACATATGTTATGCTTATCGCCTTTGGTCCTTAGGTTCAACATAACACCATGGGATGATTCCAAGAACCTGCCTACCAGTGGAATAGTCTTACAGGTGACAACACATCTCTCACATTAGCATCTCGCTTTTGTAGAGATCATTGTTATGGACGGATGAGCTAGCTAGTCCGGTAGCATCTACAACGGGTTAATCCTACCTCCCTCAAAATGGATAAATAAACCTTACACATTCACACACATAGGTCCAAGATAGAATTTGAACCAGCCCGATCATGTTATAAGTTGCCACAAAACTTGTATAGCTAAGGGTTTGATATTTTATTGTCATAACTATGTTAGTCAAAACCATTACACATGCCTTACATTATCCATAGTCCCTAAAATCATGGAATGGATCGCATCCATATAGGAAAATGCCACAATACAAGTGCTTCCTTGGCGCATTTCAGTAAGTCCATACATGCACCTATGCATCTATGTCATATATGTTTGCTACACCTTATAGTTATGCATTTTTCTTACATATATTCATACAATTAACTTACATTATGCATTCATGCTACACACATTCCAAAATCAAATTATAACATTGCATTTATTCTATGTACATTCATTACAACATCACATCCGATATCACATCACACTACATTCAAAACATAATCATGCATAATATTCTACAATTCATCCATATGAAAGAACGATAATAGATCTAAACCATTCATGCATATGTATCTATTAATCATACATACCTATGAACTATATTGTGCTATCTATGCAAACATAAACACAACACATTTCAAACCATCAAAACAACACATGTATGTATAACAACCAAAATCAAGTTGTATATATATATCATCATCCAAAAATGGCCGAAGGCTACAACCTGGGACCATGCCCATCACATATAATATCCAAAATTCTCGTAGGCTACAACCAAAGATATAACTCCTAACTATCACCATGAGTCTCCCCACACCTCTTCAAGATCATGTGCCTCTCTGTTACCTAACTTGACTCTTCAAAGACCTCTAGAGCTAGATCTACCACATGCTGCTCCATAATAGGTGGATCCTACACCTCAACTCTAGCACCAGTATCTACTATCAAAGCAACACTATGTTGACTCTGATGAGAGGGTGCCCATACTCATGATTGTGTCCCAAACTACGAGACCACTTGTGTATAGTCAGGGAGAGGAATCCCATGCACCGATAGGGAAGTCTCACATAATAACCTCCTAGTAGTCTCCACACCTAGCTGACCAGTTAGGTTCATAATCGTCTTAGCCTGCCTCATCACCATAACCCTCAGTTGCTCTATCTCGGTCCCCTGCCTAACCATATCAACCTGTAGCTGCTCCACCTCAACCTCCAACTTACGGACTCTATCCTATAGAGCCCGTGCCTCATCCGTTGCATCCCCCCTCATGGGGATATCAACAAGAATTTGTTGTGATGTATCCATGAACACACCAATGTTAATGGTGTCATCTACATCACCCATAATAGTATCAACACCTCCCTCCACCTTGAGCCCTAGTGGCCTATCCCATACCACCATCTACATCCACTGGAACCTCCTCCACCTCAACATCCCCGAGCACTTGATCCACCCTCACATATTGGGTGCTCACTCCACCACCCAAGCGGTATCATGAGTGCCATAGAGGAACCTCCTCTGTATCGACAACCACATCCTTAGCCTAAGCTCTCCTACCTATCCTCCCCACCTATGAAGGTACCCCAATAGTAGGCACCACCCACTGATCAACCATGCCCCTGCCAGGCACCCAAATCTGCCAAGCCCACCATGCATCAAGTTGCTGAAGTCGTCCCAACATCCCCTACAACTGGGATATCCATAGGAGGATCCCTCTCTCCAACCCATGGTGGCACCATAGGTCATTCTCCTCTGTCACCCTACCACCTAAAGTAAATCACAAGAGCCCATGGGACATCCTACTGCAAACCAAACTACCTCCTCACTCGGTCAAACTAAAAATACTCAGTCTATCGAGTATACCTCCCCACCAACCATATGCCCTATTTGATGGCTCATAGTTGCTCATCGTCCTCATCCCAACTCACTCCACCCAAATAGGGTCTCCACCTAATATCATCAGGAGTAGCATCCCCAAAATTACCCCTCCAAAATAGTGGGCCACCCTCATGTGGCCTCTTAATACCATGCTCAGTCGTTGTGCTCCATCTCAAACCATAGGGTAAATACTTCTTGCCCTCATCATGCATAGTATGGGGTAATAGAGGTGGCCTCTCAATAGCAATGTGTTCCCATGCCCATACCTATAGCAAAGGGATTACACTCAATCCTATCCTCCTACCCTGAACAGCCTCATACAACTCTCGATAGACTTGGGCCAATAGAAGGTGCCCAAGCAAACACAACCCTATGCTCCACCATGTCACTAACCAAGTCTAACATATTCTAGGTAAACAAAAACCTAGAACTATCAGGTAGAGTATACTTGGAGATCATCATCATAGCCACGCACTACCGATCTGATATCTTATCCCGTACCCACAACCACTCGTAATCCATATTTGAGACATCAATGTCTCTCCAATCAGCCCCAAATAATCTCTCCAATACAACATCCTTCCTATCATCTGTGACTGCTCTCACAGGAACACCCTCGATCGGTAGTCTATAAATTCGATACACATCCTCTAGTGTAATGGTCATTTCCCCAGTAGGAAAATGAAAAGTGTTTCGATCGACATCCCACCGCTCACACAACATAGACACATAAGCTCTATTTGTGTGGATACTCTTACATTCCCACACACCTCAGAAATGTATGTCATCCAACCATGACAACTCATCTTCAGTCTTCATCAACTCCTCGAAACCCTTCTTAAACTTCCTCACCCGATGGTGGGGTTCAAGCATCTTCACCTGTTCAAAACACAATACAACACACACCAATAATCCACATAACAATCCAATCGATCCAATCAAACAAAACTGCATCACTCATAATTTTCAAATTAAACCTATTTAATTTAGCACACATTTCAAAGCAAAACAATGCACAAAACACATGACAAAAAACATCGACATAACAGTCACACATTTGGACACCCATTTTGACATTTCATGGCTAAATTTCAAACTAACGTGACAAACAACATCATTTGGAGTCCCAACAACCCAGTTCAAATTTACAACTACCTATTAATTGACATGCAAATCAAACACAAGCCAAACAATGACATCTACAAAAACAAACAATATTTTTGGATACCCATTTGCCCACTTAGCGGTAAATGTGTCGATAAAATTCAAAAACAACATACCAATATACACATATCTAAAAGTCAACATTATCATAAATACCTCCAAATCGAACATGCATCAGTACACATAATTCAAAAATAACAGTTGTATTTTTGGATACCCATTTGCCTACTTAGTGGTGAAAGTTCAAACAGACGTTGAGTACAGTCTAAATCGGGCTCTCTATAGCTTATTTTTAGTTTAACACTAATCTACACCTTGGCACGCAAATCAAAGGTAGGCCAAACAAAGTCATTCATCAAAAAAAATAACATTTTTGGACACCCATTTTGCCCTTCTACGATGAAATTTTCATCGGTTTTCCAAACCTTTACACCTAACATGTCAAATCTAATATTCTAGGTTTGATATATTACTCCTAAAAGTGACAAATTCAAAATGCACATCAAACGGAGTCAAAAAAATATAACAGTCGCATAATGAAATACCCATTTCCTACTTTAGCGGATAAAATGCAAAAACATGTTAATGTCAATACATCGTTACTTCAAAAACTGACAATCAAACTTCATATCGACTCTACCCATTACCCAGTCAAATTAATGACAAAACAAGTATAATTTTGAAATGGATCACATTTTTGGGTACCCATTTGGCTCGTCTACCACTACGTATTCAAATTTCCATTCAAAATTACAAAAAAATTTAAATCGGGACGAAAACCTCCCCCCTCATTCACATTTCCTAGGAAAATTAAAACAAAAACAAAAACAAAGCAAAAGAACACTTACCGGTGGGTCCCCATGCCTACCAGCTGCTCTGCATCCCCTCGTCATTGTCACTCCCAAAGTCATCGCTTTCGTTCTCCTCGTGTCGTTGGATGCTTTCACAAATCACTTTTCACCATCGTGCAAAGTCAAAATGAGCCCATTCCAAGCAAATTAGGGCTCAAATATTCATTTATCACCGATTTGCCCCAAAACACCCCAAAACACCCCCAAAACCCTAGGAAAGCAGGCATTTGTCTCATAAAACCCTAGGAACCTTCTAAACTTGTCTTTTCACTTCATTTGATTTCATAATCATCATGTATTGATATTTATTTATCAATCACTGCATCATCAATTCATCACACTTCATTCACCTCATTGTTGATTCCTCGTTTGAGGGGGTATTCACATCCAAAGTCAACTTTGCATGCAACCAAAACATCAAAAATCCAAAAGCGTAGTTAGCATATTTGTCTACAAAATTTATTCTGAAGATTATCATACTATTATAATCTCAATCCCAAATAGACATGGGTTACATCATGAGAGTTACGCGTTTCCATGGAGAAGTCAATCTAGCATTCATGTACATCAAGTACACAACAGATGATACGTTTGATTAATCCTAGCGCAACATTTGGAAATGGACTTCGCGACCATGCTGATCTGGTCATGAGTTGACGATCCAAATGTTAAACTAACTCAAATGGTTTGACACTTGTCACCATGTTCTCATCAATCAATAAATAGCAAATATTTAGTTAGGCTTTTGTCCTAATCATACTTTTGGACCACATTGATATGGTCGCAAAAGCAAAGCAGTCAAAAGTTGTCATTCTCAAGCAATGGGTATGGCATCGAAAGATGTCATACGGACTCAGCAAAATCACATCATTGCATTCATAATCATTCATTTTCATTTACCAACATTATTTTTATCTCTTTCCTCTTTTCCTTCTTTCCTTCCTCTCTTCTTCCCCTATGGACATCAAGTTGATGTTGTATGGTCACGCTTCGAGCGACTACATACCTTTGATTAGATTCCATTATTTCTCTTCTTTTCCCAGGATACCCGATTGATTTGTATGGTCACACTTCGAGCGGCTACATACCCTTTGATTGGATTCCATTCCCCTTCTATCCCTTTTCCTTCTACATAAACCCTTCACATTTTTGTATTAAATTGTGTTCCACATAGTATAGTACAAAAAGGGGCAAATGTAGACACCCAAAAGTTGCACACTGCTATACCTACGTACTTGTAGATCCTTCTGGATACTTGTAGGTTTACATAGGCCATCCTAGGTACCCCTAGGCTATTGTAGACCAGCGTAGACTATTTTAGATCCTCCTAGCCATGCGTAGATTGTTGTAGTCATGCGTAGTCATATGTAGACGGTTGTAGTCATGCGTAGTCGTGCGTAGATCACCATAGATTGTCATAGCATCGTGTAGACTCCCATATACCACTCCATCGACTTTTAGGTCCTAAACCCTAGTAAGCCTTCAAAATTGCATCCCGTGCATTGGAATATCATCCGATAACCAATTTGCACTCAATTGAGGCCCCCACGGGGTATTAGTTGACCAAAAAAATTAATAAACCAATACCCAAATTCTAATTTAATGTTGACTTCACTTAAGTCACATTTTTAGGGTAAATTTTATTAAAAGAACCCTTAATCTTGATTAGCACTAATTACATCCTCCCACATGTGTGAAATTAGGATTTGTTGAGATATTTCTTTAATCATGTTTAAATTGGGTTAAGCACCTTCTAATCAGGATTAGCCCTAATCCATCCTCACACGTGTGAGGATGAGATATTTCTCATAAGGAATGTGATGTTGCCACATTGTATTTCTTAACCTAACCCTAGTCAGAATAAAACCTAGGTTTAGTCTATCTAACCCCCCCTGCACCTTGCCTTTGCCTATAAATAATGGGTCCCAAACCCCTAAGTAAGTCTGATTCATAAATTCAACAAAGCACATTTACTCTGCTGAAATGGAAAGCCAATATTGAATAGTCACTTCTCGGTGCACACAGTCATATTTCAACGATACATAGAGGCACCCTAGCTACCTAGGAGTTGATACATAGGAAGGATTTTGTAGAAGAGGCATCATAGCTCAGATCGCCCCTTCCCCATGAATCCGGCCTCAGTTCACCCCTCGGGTGGTGAATTGGGTCTGCAGGCCCCAAATAACTCCAGATTTGGGTGGTAAGATCCCTTTCACTATATTATTACTTTCTGCATAGTTTATTTCATGTTTTATTATGATTTTATAGTTATTTCATATTTATAAACATGGGGCCTGACTAAGGCAATCCCCCCATCGTACTGACCCCCTTTTGCAAGTTAATCACAGGTTATGTGGTAAATATGAAGAGGAAAAGCATCACCAAACCAACAACATCCCGGTGGTGGCCCACATACAAAGAAGACCACCTACACTGAGGGACATCAGAAGAAGGCATCAGGCCTATAGTGTATTCATGAAAGGAAAAAAGGGGAATTTGCCCTATTTGTAACCCATATCAAACTTATCATGAATAAAGCATATATTTCTGAATGACTTGTGTTATTACTTGTTGTTAGATCAAATGTCAACTTCTGGTCATTTTAGGTGTAGTTAGACTACCTGATCCGGGCTCGTATTCATAGCCAGACTTGTGCATGGTTCTATCTACTATCAAAAGTAGTGGCTAGGTGTAGCCACTATCAGCTTCAGTGGCTAGAGGTGGTGGTCACTCTACTTGAGAGTGGCTAAGCCTGAATGGTCCAAGATGACTCTGAAAGCAATGTAGAAAGATAGTTTACCGATGTGATGCAAACAAAAATGGATACAAATGCTAAGTCCTATGAATGCATGAAGGAAATGATGTAGAAACAAGATGTAAGAAAACAAAGAGGAGCATATTTTATTGATATTGATTTTAATACAATTACAATACATCCCCCCTCTAGGGCTCATGACATGTGATACAATTTGTTACATCAATGGATGCATGGATGAAGCCGCGTTTCCAAGGTCAGACGGTATGCTTCCAGCATCTTTTGCGTGCCCAGATTCGAAGTGGGTGGGCCAAAAGTTGCTATTTCTTGTGTTCGTGTGTTCGTTGTTCCTTGCTACCCCTCTAGTATTCCTGGAGGTGAGATCCTACGCACAGAAAGACAACAAATTGTTAATATCATATGCATATCCCAAAAGACATGCAATCTCCAAGGCCTCCACCGGGTGCTTGTGGGATATCGATGATAAGGTTGATAAATTTATTACAAAATGACATGAATATAAAGGACAACTTCTAGAATTGGTATCACCTGATTTTGCATCGAAGCGGCGTCGGAAAACCCCATTATGTGCGTTTTCCCGTCGAGGGCTTCTCCAAGGTGAGCGCTCCAATGTCCCACCTATGCTCATCCAAATCACTTGAAACTCACGATTTAGGCATTATATGTGATTTTAAGACTACCCAAATGCTCATAATATGCCTATCCTACCCAAATTTTCCTATATGTGACAGGGGCACCCTGCGAGCTAGTTAACACATAAAATGATAGAACTATAGTCAAATCATGTTATAATGCAATGAAACTTTAACATAGGTATTAGGATATCATCTGAGACATATTGCAAAAATAATATTAAGGAAATCATGCACAAATTTATAATCTCTCCAGGGTGGGAGGCTGGGGACTATCACAAAACTTGCAAAAAGTGACCTTGCAAATGTCATGCCCAGAGGCCTCCAAAACTCCTGCAAACTTGTGGTTAGACTAAAAATAGCATTTTGAGATGACCCAAAAGGTCAGATTTGTTAGATTCTACCCAGGTTATCCTATATCTGAAGGTAATCCCTGAAGGTTAGTAAATGCATAAAAATGACATAAACTAGGTCAAATCATGTCAGAAAGCAATGAAACTTGGACAACATAAGTACATTAAATAAAAGTGAATGCAAAAATAAAAGTAAAGAAATAATGCACAAATTTCTAAACACTCTGGGGTGGGGCGATTAGGACTGCAACAGTTTGGGAGGCGCTCGGGGGTGGGATGCCCATCGTTTAGGGCCTAGTTTTGACACCAATCCATGTGGGATGGGTCAAAAACCTCCTCGGGGGTTGTGTCAATGAGTTTGGGGTGGGATTATGGCCGATTGCTTGGGTTTTGGGTTTGGATTGTATTCCTAGTGTTCACCCGATAACCTCTCTTCTAAAAGAGAAATTAGGTATTAGGATATCATGGTATAGTTCGGCAGCACTTCATTACTCCAAATGCTCCAGCTCTGTTCCTTTTTTGGGTGAGGAGGCTCACATTTTTATAGACCTAAGGGTCTCCTTTGAATGCACATGTGAGGGTACCACTTGGCTCATCATGCCTTTTTAGGGGAAAGAAGATTCCTCCCTGAATTAGAGCCTCCTTGAATGAGGCCTCCATGATCAGGGCAGGCTTGACTAAAGTCTTTGATTTGAAACCATTCCTCACAATTGCATGCCTTGAAGGTGAAGTTAGGTAGCAGATCTAGGCTGCCATTTTTCAAGGTTTGACTTTTTTCCAATCAAACCTGCTAATCATCCCACCCTGGAGAGATTGCTGCTAATCATCCCGGGGTGGGATGAATAGGATTCTAATCATCCCAAGGTGGGATGAATAGGGATCAAAGTGCTTAAAAGGTGCAAAACTGACCTCTAACATTCCAAAACTGATTTGGGAGTGGTTAGGACCACTGTTTAACCTTTGGAGGCTACCCTAGGGGGTATGTATGCCAATTCGGTCAATGCTTGTAGTCACATAATCAGATTGGTGTTGTTTTGGTGTCTACAGATGCCCCTTTTTGGGATGCGTTGTGTGTGGTGTAGTGCTAAGCAAAAATAGATGACCAAAGCACTTAATTATTAGGATTTCTCAATAACCTAACCAAATTTTGATGCCCCAAGTATGAAACGCATTCTTGAATCCTTGCTTTTGACGAGCTAAGGAGCTTAACTCAAGTGTAACATTTTTTAGTGAGGTGTACTTGATCTTGGACATTGTTCATACATGAATAGGCAAAGGGCATAACCTTTTGTCCAAGGAACCTTTTCTTCATGCTTCCAGAATGCCAAGTGTTTGTTTAGCTTGTGATTATTGCTTGTTTGCTGCCCCAAGCAGGAGCGTGATTGTCTTTGTCAATGATTCTTTGAATGCATGCCATTTCCTTGATTGGGTGTGTATTTTTTTATTGGTGACTAAGTGTGACTACCCCCTCAAGCGACGAATCGATGAGGGAATGACAAAAAATGAGAAAAGTGACTAGTCACTTGATCCAAGATGACATTTTTAAGGGTGTCTTCAGTTGTTTTTCGTTGAACGCTTATGCAGTTTTCCAACCATCGGACCTATTTTTGGTGGGTTTTGACCCCTTTTTTTTTATGCCTATTGGGGTAGAAATTATCGAAGATCCTCCTTCCCGTGGAGTGGTCCAACTATGCTAGCCTTCTTAGGGAGTATGATAGTGAGTATTTGTGACCTCGATTGTGGTTTTTCATGCCATGAATGTCAGGTGCAAAGGCACCTTTGTTCGGCAGATTTATTGTTGTTTTTGATGCATTTTTTGGATGCAATTTTTGTTACTTTATTTCTTGCTCTGTAATCATCCCAGGGTGGGACAAATACCAATTTTGTAATCATACCAGGGTGGAATGAGTGCTAACTAGAGCACTCATCCTAGGGTGGAACAATTACAGGCCTAACAACCTATATAAGGACCAAAACTAGGTTTTGGGCTCATTTGCAATATTTTTTTCTTGGCGATTTGGAGCAAGGAGGAGGAGAAGTGCGAGTGTGTAGCAGAGAGCTGCTAAAATTTCATAGGCACCATGAGTGCAAGAACTAGATCTTCGAGTGGAGGAGCCGAGGCAATACTGGTATGATTTTCCTTCTCTCTACCTATTATTCGTGCTTGTTGATTTAAAACTCACATATAAAATGTTCGATTAATTTATTTTGTTTTTAAGGTTTTAAAAACCTAATTTTTTTTTTTGTGTGTGTTGGTTTAATTTCATTCATATATCAAGTTAAAAACCTAATATAGGAACTTTATTTGCTTTGTTAATTTTCATATATTAAGGTCAAAACCCTAGTACACAACTGTTGCATGTACTTTGTTTGTGTTTGTATTTAGGTTTTAAAACCCAAACGTTTTTGTTTTATGTTGTTTTTGCCATATTAAGGTTGAAACCCTAATATTTTTTTATTTTGTTTTGTTTGGTTCATATTAAGGTTGAAACCCTAATATGATTTTTGTTGTTTTATGTTGATTGTACAGTTATTTTCATGTCTGTTGTCATTGCTGTATAGTTTTATTTTAATGTTTCTGTACTTTTGCTATACTTTTTATGTTGTACTTTTGCTATATAATTGTAAATTGTAGCTGCTTGTTCTTCTGTACAATTTTATTTTAATATTTTTTTTTATTATGATGTACTTAATATCCCTTTTTATTTTGTTTTATTTTGTTATTTTAGGTGGTGAAGAGTCGGTACCGCCAGTCGACTATTTTCTCTGATGCTCGGGATGCCCTAACAGTTGTCGATTGGGAGTGGCTTGATGCCCTTGGGCTCAAGCACATGACACGTCTGGAGCCTATGGTGGGGGTCGGGCATATTTGACTACCCTGATCAATCTATGGGATCCTTGTACCAACACTTTTCATCTTCCAACAGGGGAGATGACTGTTACTCTGGAGGATGTGTATCGGATTTTGTAGATTCTGATGGATGGATTGCCTATCTAGATGACCCACCATCACTAGCGAACATTGGTATTGACTGTCCAGCCTAGCCTGAGGCTGGAGAGTGGCTCTAATATGTATGTAGGGGTATATGGTTGATTAGGCAGCATGAGACAGAGCAGGAGTACTTTTTGTATGTCTGGGTGACATGGCATTTTATGGTGTGCCAGGGATTGCCTAGTGATCCCTTGATCTATCGACATCATGATGACAAAAGGAATCTAGTTTGGCCTACCATTAATCCACTAGGTGAGAGGTACGATGCCGTTATTGATGCACCTGACATGGACGATGTCAGGGTGACTATAGACTATGACTAGTGGTGGATTATGTGGTGATGGTGGAGTGAGGGGTCTCTAGGAGGCACAAATACTACAACAACGGGAGGTGGGGGTGCAGAGGCATCGATGGAGGTTTGGGGGGCTCCACTTGATGATGCTGACATGGTGGAGGTTGATGACTTCAGTGGTGATGGAGATGATTTGGGGGTTTCAAAGCAATTGAATGTATAGGATGTCCCAGAGCAGTGGGTGCCAGAGCAACAGGTCATCCTGGAGGAGCCCATGCCTCAGGCTATCTTAGGGGATGTGGAGGCTAGGATTTGTGTTGAGATAGCATGATTTGAGGGTCTCCTACAAATATGGGAGGAGGAGCATAGATATGCTTTTGTGGAGGTAACACAGGAGGGGGATCTCCTACAGACTCAGTTGATAAAGCATGATAGTGCACTGGTTGTGTATCACCGACGAGATATGAAGTGGGGTCGATATCGGATAAAGTTAGATATAGAGGTTGTCTGCCTTAGTGGATAGTTTTCTATGCTTGATGGAGGTGGGTCATCATGTCGTACGAGATGTAGTGATACTAAGCAATCTGCATCATCTCATCACAGGTGGCTAGGTGAGGGTAGTGTTGGTGGGCAAGGTGCGAGGGTTGGCAGTAGCTGCCCTGAGAGGTCCCATAGGATCCATACTACTGGGGGTAGTTCCAGTCACATCAATCCTATGTGATCATGGTTTCCGAATCCCTAGGCTTTGGGGATTTTGAGTTTTTGGTTTTTTTGTGAGGTCAGAGGACCATCTTATTGTAGCCTGAGGGCATTTTGACTTGATATATATACATGACTCTTTTTTTTTGGTTTGATTATATACTTGTCGTGGTTTATTATTCTTTATGAACATTTATTTATGTTTATGTATGCATATGCTATTATGACTATGAATGATTTAATTATATGATATATATGTATGCATATGGAATGGATGGAATGATTTGTTGGTATATAGGCGATGGCACCATAGACTGTACAAGATTTACTGGCTTTTTGTACTATGTGATTGCTTTATGGAATAACTTTGCATTTTTAATTTTTGTTTTGTATTTTATTATGGTGATGTAAGTAATGAAATGTACAACAGTTGTTTTAGAATGTAGTTAAGGTTTTTCTGAGACTCATATGCTTTAACTAACTATTCAAGACTGTACATTATTTTACAAGACTTTTGAACAAGGTACGAATCATACTTGAGTTTGAACAAGTTATTTCACATCCCTATGTGTCTAATTGAGTTTGTTTATGTCGTATTTGTAGACACCAAAACAACACCAATCTGATCATGTGGCTACAAGCACTGACCGAATTGGCATACATAGCCCCTAGGGCAGCCCCCAGAGGTTAAACAGTGGTCCTAACCACTCCCAAAGTAGTTTTGGAAGGTCAGAGGTCAATTTGGCACCTTTCAAGCACCCTGCTCCTTACTCGTTCCACCCTGGGGTGATTAGAATGCTATTCGCCCCACCCCGGGATGATTAGCAACAATCGCTCCAGGGTGGGGCGAATAGCAGGTTTGACGGGCAAAAAGTCAAACCTTGACAAATGGCAGCCCAGATCCGCCACTCAACTCCACCTTCAATGCATGGGAGTGCGAGTGAGCATTTCAAAGCTCAAAGAGGTAGTCATAGAGGCAGTCATGGAGCCCTTAATCAAGGAGGAATCTTCTCTCCCTTGACAAGGCATGATGGCCAAGTGGCGCCCCTGCATGCACATTCAAAGTAGACCTTCAGGTCTATAAAATGGTGAGTCTTCTCACCCCAAAAAGAGGATAGAGCAGGAGCATTTGGAGCAATGGAGTGCTGCCGAATTATACCCTCACCCTCATTGTGCTTCCTACATCCTTGATCTCTCTTTTGGAAGGGAGGTTATCGGGTGAACATTAGGAGCGCAATCCGGACCCAAAACCCAAAAAATTGGCCACAATCCCACACCCAATTTTCTGACACAACCCCCTAGGAGGTTTTGGACCCATCCCAAGTGGATTGGTGTCAAAACCAAGCCCCAAACGATGGGCGTCCTGCCCCCGGGCCCCCCGCACTATTGCAGTCCTAATCGCCCCACCCCAGAGTGATTAGAAATCTATAGTATATTTCTTCACTATTTATTTTGCATCATGTTTTGTGTGTTTCATATATGCTGCAGTTCAAATTTCAAAGCATTCTGACTTGTTTTGACTGTGTTTTCATTGTTTTACGCTTTTACTAACATACAGGGAGCGCCTTCGGATACAGGGCGATCGGGGTAGAATCAGCAAAATCCGACCTTCTGGGTCATCTCAAAATGCCCCATTTTGCCTAACCCCAAGTTTGTAGGTGTTTTGGAGGCCTCTGGATGGGACATTTGGGAGGTCACTTTCGGACATTTTATGACAGTCCTAATCGTCCCACCCCAGAGCGATTAGAAATCTACAATAGATTTCTTGACTGTTCTTTTTGCAGTGTGTCCATGATGGTGTTTACATGCTTCTATTCAAGTTTCATCTTATTCTGATATGTTTTGATCACTATTTTAATTATTTCATGTATGCATTAACCGGAGGCCTTGGGGATTGCATGTTTCCCTCCATCCGCATGTGCTATTAATCATTTGTTGTTTCTCTGAACATAGGATCTCAACATCGAAGGGGAAGCAAGGAACTACAGATGCATTCACGCAAGCGGCGGTGACGTTTGGCCCACCCATTTCAAATGTGGGCACGCGGAAGATCCCGAAGGGAAGCGTACCATCCGTTGGTGTAACAAAACTATATCTAACGCTCCGAGCCCCTGAAAATGGGGGAGACGTATTGTAACCTGATCACAAGAAAAATTAATAAAAGAGGCTGCACTTTACTTTTTCTTTACATCTCATTTCATTCATGCTTCGCTTTCCCTTTTCATGCACTTGTTCTTTGTTCATTCGTAGGACTTAGCGTTACATCTGCTTTTGTTTGCATCGCACCCGGTGCGCCTATGCTTTCGTAGACATGCTTTCAGTGGCGATCATGGTGGGACCCTGTCCCTTAATTTTGGGATCAAGTTTTTGATCAAAATTTTGTGTTTTTGCTTGCAGGTGTTAATCCTTCAAGCGTTGGACTGCTGCTCGTGCCACCCTGTGACGAATACAGAGCTGGTATTCGTTTCACCCAGGGATGAATAGGCATTCATCCCACCCTATGATGAATACAGATCTGCTATTCATCCCACCCCAGGATGATTAGCTCTCTGTGCATTTTTTGAGCAGAAACTCAGGGGCATCCGGTTTGGGCAGAGAAGAGGTAGGTTTTCTGAACATCCTCTGTAATTTTTTGTCTCTGTTTCTATGATTTTTCTATTTTCTTTGCTTGCATAGAGAATTTTGTTGCATGTTTTCTTTCTTTGCACAAGTAAAAAGAACCACACACACCACGTGATAATATAAACATCAAGGAGTTGGTCGTAAAACCCCAACACTTGATCAAGACCAACGGTGGATTTCATCACCACCTTGGCTTGAATTTTGCATACATAACCCCGATCATGACTATTGCTAGACGTAAATCCTGATGAAAGCTGACCAAGTGTAGTTGGGGTGATTCCCAAGTGCATGAGGATAAGTCTTCTATGGTAGGTGTCAAAAATAGAGTGATTCCCCTTCCGTACCGCCTATGTTCCACGTACTGTTCTGCTCTCGCGTACCAATAGTTTCCCTCACGTAAGGGCGGGTATATTGAGAGGTTCGGTATAATGGCTTGGTAGTGGTATATTGAAGGGGCGACCATTTTGGGAGATATAAGAGCCCTCATATTGCATGTACAACAAAATTTTCTTTACAAGGCTTTCAAAACAAAAATCAAAACACACTGAACCAGATTTAGGGCACACATTTAATCTATAAATGAGATAATCACTTCTTTGTTTGTGTGGTCCCCTTTGTTTAGTGTAGCATAAAAAAATCATAAAAGAAGATAAAAACATACATATCTTTTAGAGAACCACCACCATGGTGTACACCCGTAGCCAAGCCCAATCACGGGCAGAAGCTATGGAAAGTGTACAAGGGGGCACAAGTCACCTCCGTTATAGCCCCAAGGACTTGGTCATACCACCTTGGTGGCCTGACCCACAAAATAGTCCACATCATACCATGACAGAATAGGACTATAGAGGCACCCCTTTGAGGGGCACTCCCATTCAACATAGACCCTTTCAGGAGGAGTACATACATAGGAAGGCCCCCTTAGACACTCATTATGAGTGGCCACCATGCGATGAAGTGCTAGAATAGCATAGGGTCCATAAGGAGGGGCCACATGATTATATCATCCCTCCTCTACCCCTCATTACTATCAAAAACAATAGGCCAAATCCAGAGCGCAAGGCTCTTCAGACAGGGTGAGCCAACTCTGCCCGCCCCTTTCACATATATGAAAGGGAGCATGAGGAAAACCACTATATTCCTCAAGAGCAATACACAGCGTGGGAGCAATGCACCTCCGCACCTACTATTTATCAGGATCACCTACTGAGGCCAGAGCCTCGGGTGAATGCTGCTAACCTCGATAGAGGGAAGCGACCTATAGAGATCTCGGATCACTATGACCGAGATAGATATGTAGGGGAGGCATCTAGGCCTCCTAGACCTAAGACGATGGAACAAATCGACTTGGCATTTGCCAAACATGCCACCCACCAAGCGCAAATCACGCAGCTTGAGCAAGATCAACAATAGTTAGAGCACCTGTATCATCTTAGCAAAGAGCGCATTCAGCATCAGACGGATGAGTTGCTCCAGAACACTATGCATGAGAGGATTCCAACCCCTCGCACACATAAGATAGAGCTTTATGAGAGGCATAACCCCTTGGTACGAGACAGGTCTCCATGACCTTATCAAGCATTGCCTCCAAGACCTCCTAGACCTGAGCGGGAGGCCACCCCTAGAGCCAATGATGGGCACCCTCCTCGGGCACCCACCCATGTTTATAGGTCATGCCCAAGAACTCCTCAAGAAGCCTATGAGGAATTCGAGCAAGAAGAAGAGCGGGCTGAAATGCCCTACCAAGGCAGGGGGCGCTATCCGGCTACCCCTCCATAGGCCTCAAGTTCCCCGTAATTCACAATGGGAACAAACCAAGGAGGAAGAGATCAAATCTTTCGATGCATACAAAGCGTTGCTAGAGCGCTTAGAGTCTATGGAGACCAAGACTTCTGGGCCCCAAAAGCCCACTTTATGCCAGCTCCATAGTCACCCTATGCATCCTTCAGTGTCGACACCCCCATACCCTGAACACTTCAAAATGCCTCAATTGGTAATTTTTAGAGGGGATGAGGATGCCCAAGAGCACGTGACAAGATTCTTGAGTCAATGCTTTGGCATTCAGGACAATGATGCTTTGCTTCTAAGAACATTTATAACCATGTTCGTAGGCCCTACCTCGGATTGGTTTACCTAGTTGCCAAAGCATAGCATCAATAACCTAGACCAGCTAGTGGATGCGTTCCTCGAATGTTTCACCTTCAACACCAAGAAGAAGGCATCATTAAGCGACCTAGCTAGCCTCAGGCAGTATGAGGAAGAGACCATGGTGGCTTATGGAAATCGGTGGAGGACGTTGCTTTCAAGGCTTCCTTACCTCCCTCCCATGGCCGACCTGACCCAAATGTTCTCAAAGAGTTGCCTAAGGTCGATCTCCATGCTATTGTAGCTACAACAATATGCCACTCTCGAGGAAGCCCTGGCGCAAGCCAGAATAATTGAGGAGATCAAGATACAGGATGGCGAGATTGCCAAGCCATGCAAGAAAGAGTGGCCCAAAAATGCCAAAACTGGGTCCATGCAACCGAAACCCACCATGGTCAATCAGGTTGCCATAAACATACCAAAGCCTACACAGATGACACAACCCCCAAAGGCTAATTATCAGGTAGTTCCTCTTGACAGCTATGAGAAGGAAAATCATAGGCAAGAGCAAAATCAGCAGCGTCACCCTAGGCGACAATTCACACCCTTCACAGAGTCTAAAGACTCCTTGTTTGACCGCTTGTCCATGGCAAACTTGATAAACCTGCCAGAAAGTCGACCCATAGACCCCAACGTACCAAAACCCAAGGGCTATAGGGAAGACTTGTATTGTAGATTTCATCGATAGAAAGGACATGACCTTTACGCATGTTGGAAGTTCAAAAGCTTAGTGCAAGACCTAATAGACAACAAAATGCTAGCGGTGGATAATCTCGTAGCACCAAGCAACCAATAGATGGAGGTCTTCAAAGACCCCCTGCCTGCCCATGATGCATAGGCAAAGACTCTACAAGTCAATGAGGTGACACAAAACTGCCCCATGCAGGGGTATGTAGGGATGATAAGCATAGTGACATGGAACAAGAGGTACCCAAGCACAGCTACCCCCGCTGCAGCTACAGGAGAGGTTCCATCAACGTCACAACCTCAACAACACCCTACGCAACCTCCCCTGCCTAGACCAGTGGCCATGATTCGGACTAAACTTACCCAAAGTTTAAGGACCACGTCGGCTAGGCTCTCCATCTATGAGCTCATCCAACAATCACCGCCCCATCGGGAGGCTCTAATGGAGATACTCAAAGCCATCGAGCTACAGCCCCATGAAGCAAACTCTTTCAACAACTTTGTGGGACATGTAAAATGATGTACAAAACCAGTCATCACCTTTAGAGAAGATGAACTAAAATCGATGATTGGTGATATGGTGGATCCACCCTTGCACGTCATTGCATGGGTCAACGGGATTCCATTTAAGAGGGTGTTGGTGGACACTGGCTCATCCAACAATATAATCACAACAGTGGCATTGAAACACCTCAAGTTGCCAGCATCTCACATTGTGGCCTCCACCTATACTCTTCGAGCATTCAATGACGTGATATGCTCGACGGTTGGCACAATTGTCCTACCCATCCAAGTGGGACAAAAGACTATTCCTACGTTGTGCCACATCCTGGAAGGTGAGATGGCCTACAATATCTTGTTGGGCCGGCCTTGGATCAGGGACATGAAGTGTGTCCCTTCGATAGCCCATCAATGCCTAAAGTACACATACGAAGGGCAAGTGCATGTAGTCCCAGTAGACTTAGAGCCCTTCAAGTATTGCAATGCGGTGCAACTGATGCCACAATCGACCCTCCCATCGACACATTTGGACTTTCAGTTGAATCCATCCAAATAGGGTTCGATTCCGCATACATCCCCACTGTTAAGTCCCTCAAATCACCAATCGGGCCCATCTTCATCGTCTGGTCCTTCACCAATGACACCACCTATGGTGGCCACATCGAAGGACAATGGGAAGAAGCCCCTGGAAGAGATACCACCATTGGTCTCAACCATCTCTACCGAAGAGGTGCCCAGCCGAATGGAAGTCGAGATGCCTGGTTCACCCAACATGGAGTGGACCTAGGAAGAACTCCCATTCCCTCCCCCTCAACCACCAATGATCACCATTGAGATGGCCAATACGGGCCTAGGGGAGTATCTAGTGCGGAACATTGTAGCAACACCCATGCTTGAGTCCATGCAGGACATGGGGAGACCTCGCCTCCCCATCGACACTATTGTCCCTTTGGGCTACCCACCAAATCAGACAAATTTTGTATATGGGGGCCTCGACAATGGCATTGAACCTTACCTGCAAGAGGAAGAGGATGAAGAGCCCTTTGCTGAGAATGTCAACTATCTGTCCAACCCGGACTTCACTTTGAAATACCTTGGCCAATGTAATTGGCATGGATATGGGTTGGGCAGATATGAACAAGGGGTGCACATTCTTTGTCAACCAAGATATCAGATGCCATACGACAAATCAGGAGTAGGGTTCAACCACCCTCTGCCCCTTGACATCTTGGTAGAAAACATGCAAGGCCTAGGGCTAGGCAACAAGGATGGGTTGGCACAAGATCCATATGCCAATCCTAACACAACATACACATTGGGGGATTATCTCCCATTGCTAACAACCAACCTTGTGGGCCTCAACAACTCCTCCCCTTCGATCGAGAAAGGGGAAAGTTCAAGAACTTGCCTCCAAGAGGGATATAGACAAGGCCAAGAAGGATCTTTAGAAGATGAGTCAGAGTATGAGGTAGCACCTTGGGACCCTTTCGAGTCCGATAGCAATCACTCGCAAGTGACGCCCATAGATGACTATCAGGAGAACTTCATGGCGATGTTCCCCTTGAATGCTCCAATCGAGCAATTGCCACCTCAAGAGAATCAGGTCCTCCCATAGAGAGCGGAACAACCCCGATGGGACCAAATTAACTTGCTCGAGCAGAATGAGCCTCACATGCCACAAATAGTTGTCGAAGCCAATGAAGGCCTATGGATCTTCGATAGCGATTATGAATATGAGACTGAGATGGCATATCTCAACCATATGCAATAGCAAAAATACCCCATGGACATTGATGACATGTTTGAATAGCTAAACATGGGGCCAAGGCATAGGTGGCATTTGAACCAAGCATAGTTGGACCAAGTGCTGCATCCGCCACTTCAGGCATACAGAGAGCACCCTCCACCCAGAGACCCTATAGAGCCATCAGTGCCAAGGGTAGACCCTATCCTTTTATCTACACATAGGGCCGATCCATTTGTGCCAATACCCACAGAGCCAGATCCAGAGCACAAAGATCACCAAGGATGTCCGAGTCACCACCCACATGGTAATGGAGACCAAATTCACTTCATCAACATGATCTCCATTGACTTAACCACCCCCATCCACAATCCAACCGATCCAACATGACCATTGTATCTAAACCTAGATGCCATAGACTGGGATCATGCTAACTCGCCACCATCCCCATCAGAGTACTGGCCTTGCGGTGAGATGCTTCATTTCACCCCAGGACCAACTCAGGATATCTTCCATGCTGAAGAGGAACCCGATGTTCCAAACGTAGATCTAAATTCAGCAAATGATATCCACCTGATCCCAACTCCACACCAGTTGGAGGATGGGTCCCACATGTCAATCGAAGAGACGACTGACGTAGACATCGGCTCTGATCCAATGAATCCACAAATCATCAAGTTGGGGGTAAGTCTATCCCCCGAAGAGCAAGCCGATTACATTGCCCTTCTCAAAGAGAAGAAGGAGGTTTTTGCATGGTCCTACAAAGACATGTCGGGGCTAGACCCATAGCTAGTCATGCATAATCTAACGCTTGATCCGACAGTCAAGCCAGTCAAGCAAAAACTATGTAAGATGCACCCAACAGTAGCCTTAATGGTCAAATATGAGCTACAAAAGTTGTTGGATGCACAGTTTGTCATCTGCATGGATTACCCACCATGGTTGTCCAACATGGTACCCATCAAAAATCCTGATGGGAGGATTCGCATATGCACCAATTTTTGAGATCTAAACAAAGCGAGTCCCAAGGATGATTTCCCCTTGCCTAGCATCGATGCATTGGTAGATGCTACAACAGGCCATGAAATGCTTTCCCTCATGGATGGTTTCTCGGGATACAACCAGATTCATATCAATCTCGATGATCAACTCAAAATGGCGTTCACAATGCCTTGGGGGACATTTTGTTATAAGGTCATGCCCTTTGGCCTTAAAAATGTTGGCGCCACCTACCAACGCGCTATGACATACATCTTCCATGATCACATGCATAAAACTTTGGAAGATTATATGGATGATTTGTTGGCCAAATCTCTTTTGCGCCCAGATCATCTCGATGACTTAAGCAAGATCCTTGATCACCTCATCGAACACAAAGTTAGGCTAAACCCCAAGAAGTGCGTATTTGGCATCACATCTAGAAAACTCTTGGGTTTCATAGTCTCAAAATGAGGCATCGAGGTAGATCCAAATAAATTCAAGGCAATCCTTGAAATGCTTCCCCCAACCACCATCAAGCAGCTCAGAAGCTTGCAGGGTAAGGTCACGTCAATCAAGCGCTTCATAGCGCAACTATCTGACAAGTGCCGACCCATGAATAAATTATTACACAAGGGGGTAGCATTTCACTGGGATGATGAGTGCCAGTCAGCCTTCGATGACATTAAACAATACTTGGCTTCACCACCAGTATTGGCACCACCTAGACCAGGAGTGTCATTCTATTTATACATCTCAGCTATTGAGGTGGCATTGGGCGCCATGCTAGCCCAGAAAAATGAACTACATAAAGAACAGGCTAATTATTATCTTAGCCGCACCCTGGTCAGTTATGAACTTAACTATGCATACATCGAGAAGCTATGCTTAGCAATGGTATTTGCCACCAAAAAGCTATGCCATTACATGTTGAGCAATACGACGTATGTTGTGTCTAAGGAGAATCCATTGCGGTACATGATGAGTCGATACTTATCATAGTAGCCGCACGATGAAATGGATCATGTTGTTGATGGAGTTTGACATCGAATTCATTGGACAAAAGTCCATCAAAGGTCAAGTCATCACCGATCAACTAGCAGAGGCTCCTCTCGAAGATGATCAGCCTCTGACCATAGAGCTACCCGATGATGGGGTCTTCCATGTCTCAAAATCGCTAGATTCTGATGAGCCTGAGTCACAGGCCGACATAACCCTATTTTTTGATGGTTCTAAATGTGAGCAAGGGGGTGGCATGGGAATCATATTCTTCACACCTCAAGGGGCTCCAATGCCTCTATCATTTAAACTTGATTTCCCATGCACCAATAACAATGCCGAATACGAAGCCTTGCTCATAGGTCTTCAGACAACCATCACCATGAACATCAAATGCTTGAACATCTTTGGTGATTCACTGTTAATTTTCAACCAAGTGAAAGGGGTATTCCAATGCAAATGCCCAGTTCTACAGGCCTACAAAGCCCTTGTGGATAAATTCTTGGCAAATCTTGAATGGTACGACATCGAGGCACTCCCTCGATCATCGAATCATTTTGCGGACACTATGGCCTCCTTGGGGTCACTAATCCCATAAGACCCTTCTGGTGAGATGACAACCATTCAAGTCAAAACATTATCGCAATCCATGATGGAGCGTGCAAGCTCTGACCTAACGCCAGGAATCCACCTGATCCAGATTGAACCATCTCAGGATAGGTTCTCTCGAATCCATGATAGTCTGAATCATGCCAACTGGGGGTCCTTGTTCTCCCCAACCCCTCTTAATAGCAACACAACACTATTCTTACAAGTTCTTTCCCACTCAACTTTTGCTAGGGATGAACTTCAAGAGGGATTGGCCATTCATACCATCGAGGTTTCTGATCAGCAGGATTGGTACACACCCATAAGAGACTATCTCAAGTTAGGTAGCCTCCCACTTGGATTGTCGCATGCCATGAAAAGATCATTCAAATAGAAAGCGGCAAAACATGTCTTGCTAGGAGACATTTTGTACCATCGAAGCTACGAAGGGATCCTCCTCCATTGCTTGGACCAGCAAGAGTCCACTTGGGCGATCACCCAAGCGCACGATGGTACATGCGGTGGCCACTTCAACGGTATGGCCATCGCAAAGTGCATTCTTCGCATGGGCTATTATTGGCCATATTTAGAGCGAGATTGTTGCGCGTATGTGAGGAAGTGCATGAAGTGTCAACACCATGCTAACTTGACACACGTACCTTCTCAGGCCTTGCAATCGATCCAATCGGCTTGGCCATTTTCATAGTGGGGCTTAGATCTAATCGAAAAGATCTCCCCTGCATCGTCAGGCCATCACACGTTTATCATAACGGCCACAGAGTACTTCACCAAGTGGGTGGAAGCAATTCCGCTTACCTCTACGATTGGGCCCCGCATTGCGGAGTTTATTTTACATAACATCATATGTCATTTTGGTATTCCATCCAAGATCATCTCGGATAATGGGACATCATTTAAGAACAAATATGTGCATGCTTTGACAACAAAGTACAAAATTCAGCATAGTTTTTCAACACCCTATTATCCACAGGCAAATGGGCAAGCAGAGGCGTCAAACAAAATGCTAGTTGCCATCCTTAAAAATATGGTCATAGATAGTCATAAGGATTGGCACATTCAAATCCCACTTGCTCTTTGGGCTTATCACACTAGCATTCGAACGCCCACTAGGGCAACTCCATTTTTGTTGGTGTATGGCTCCGAGGCAGTCATGCCTCTCGAGTTGGAAATACCTTCCTTACGCATATCAATGCAAGAGTTCATCGATGATGACACTACATGGTAGGCCCGGTTAGACCAGCTTACGTTGCTCGATGAATGATGCATCAATGCTCTCGAGCATTTACGTATCTATCAAGAGCGACTTAAGAAAGCATACAACATGAAAGTTCACCTGAGGGACTTTCAAGTTGGTGACTTGGTCTTAAAAGAGAACCAACAAAATTCTAACTTGCCGCCCCATTTAAGGGACAAGTTCATGGCAAATTGGTTAGGTCCTTATGTAATTGATAGTAAAATAGGACCTGGAACATACCGGCTCGCCTCTCTTGAAGGAATCAAGGAACTAGAACCCTTGAACATCAGTCATTTGAGGCCATTCCACATTTAAAAGAGCCATGGCCCACCCCAAAAAGCTCCAAGGATATTCACCAAACAAAGGTTATAATCCTTTGGTCAAAAATCTACAAGGGTTTTAACATCGCTTGGTCAACCCAAAATGCTCCAAAGGTTTCTATAATCCCTTTGGTCAAACCAAACTTCCCCAAAATGCCCCAAAGGTATCTATAATCCCTTTGGTCAAACCAAAAGCTCCAAGGATTCCAAATCGCTTGGTCACCCCAAAAATGCCCCAAAGGTAGCCATAATCCCTTTGGTCAAACCAAAAGCTCCAAGGATTCCCATAATCGCTTGGTCAACCCAAAATGCCCCAAAGGTATCCATAATCCCTTTGGTCAAACCAAAAGCTCCAAGGATTCCCAAATCGCTTGGTCAACCCAAAATGCCCCAAAGGTATCTATAATCCCTTTGGTCAAACCAAAAGCTCCAAGGATTCCCATAATCGCTTGGTCAACCAAAATGCCCCAAAGGTATCTATAATCCCTTTGGTCAAACCCAAGGATCGAAAAACAAATATCAAAAACAAATCAAAAACAATAAAATAATCAAAAATAACAAAAAAATTGCATCTCACTTCCATGCATACTCTTAAAAATCAAAACACAAAAAAAATAAGTTGCATTAGGCATCGCATACATACATTGCATATTTGTTGGTCATACAAGTCAAATGCACCATAGACTGTAATTACTCGACAATTCCATCATTTTCCACATTTTTCCACTTTGTAAATAATCCAACAAAAATAATGCCATCCACATTTTTCACCATATCATAATCAGTTGTCTTCTAATGTATCTAGGGCTTTCGTCATTCAATTGTCTTTAGATTTCTAGCCAAAAACTGTACAAAGTCAGATATATTTTTACAAAGGTAGAGTTTTACTTGGATCACACCTTGTTACGTCGCATCCCAACACAAGTTAAAACACATAAAAAATTCCCAAGTTGTGTGAACGAAAGATGAAACCTGCAAAGCAATCTAGGATACCATATAGTGAAAAGGTTATCTCGCTCATCCCCCTGTGCGAATGACCCCAAGAATGCTGAGAGTTGGCAAAAGGACAAGCATCTTCCCTACCCAATTCCCCAAGAATCCCAAATTCTCAAAAAGTTGCAAATATCCAAAAAAATTGCAAAAAGTCAAAGTACAAACTCCAAAGTTTGACATCAAAACCCACATAGTGCATACATCAAAAAGCACAAGAAATAGTGATTCTCATCACTCAAAATTCCAATCCCTTGCTCAAAAGAAAAAAAAAAATAAATAGTGATTTTTATCACTATATATGAGAGCAAGTATCCCAATAAAAGTAAAGAAAAGAAGGGAGTCGAACTTGAATCCTTGGAACTCTCAGCATTCGAAAGGTCATGAGGTGATCCTCAGTACCGGTTTGGTGGATAGCCTACTGGTCACTGGCGGCAAACCTCCCGCATGATGATATATCTATCGCATTAAATTGTGTACAGATCAATGTTTGCATGTGGATGAGCTAGCTTATGGTATCCTAGATTGCACCGTAGATTAATCTTACTAAATACAACAAAGGAGTTAGTGGAGCTAATTAGGTGATCCTCAGTACAGGTTTGGTTGACAGCCTATCTGGCACTGGCGGTATCCTGACAACTACCACATAAACAAATTCAATCGCACACACAGGGATGTGAAATAACTTGGTCAAACTCAAGTCTGATTCGTACCTTGTTCAAAAGTCTTGTGAGATAAATGTACAGTCTTGGCTAGTTAGTTAAAACATCTGAGTCTCAGAAAAACCTTAACTACATTCTAGAACACCTGTGGTACATTCCATTACTTACATCACCATCAGAAAATACAAAACAAAAAATATTACACATGCAAAGTCATTCCACAAAGCAATCACATAGTATAGAAAGCCAACAAATCCTGTACAGTCTATGGTGCCACCGCCAAGTTATCAACAAATCATTTCATCCATTCCATATGCATACATCATATAATTAGAAATAGTCGCATTCATAATAACATATGCATACATCAACATAAATAAATGTGCATAAAAGTAACAATAAATCATGACAAGTGTATAATAAAAAAGAAAGTCATGTATATATATCGCCAAAAATGCCTGTAGGCTACAATAAGTCGGTCCTCTGACCTCACAAAAAAATCAAAAACTCAAAAACCCCAAGCCTAGGGAGTCGGCCACCATGATCACGTAGGATCGGTGCGACTGGAACTACCCCCAATGGTGTGGGTCCTATGGGACCTCTCAGGGTGGCTGCTGCCAGCCCCGCATCATGCCCACTAGCGCTACCCTCACCCACCCACCTACGATGAGAGGATGTTGACTACTCAGTCTCACTATCTCTCATTCGATATGATGATCCACCTCTAGTGAGCTCAGGTAACTATCCACCAAGGTGGATAATCTCTACCTCCAACTCCACTTGAAATCGACCCCACTCCACATCCCATCGATGGTATGCAACCAATGCTTCATCCCGCTATGCCAACTGAGCCCGTAGGTGATCCCTCTCGGCACTGTGCTCCTCATCCCATCTCCGTAGTAGGTCCTCCAATCATGCTATCTCAGCATGAAACCTAGCCTCCATATCTCCTGGGACTGCCGAGGCATGGGCATCTCCGGGATGGCATGCTGCTCTGACACCCACTACTCCGGGACGTCCTGTGTATCCAGCTACTCTGAACCCCTAAATCATCCCTAGTCAAGTCATCTACCTCCACCATATCTGCATCATCGAGCGGAGCCCCCCAACCCTCCCTCGGTGCCTCCGCAACCCCACCGCCTCTGCTACATCCGGACCTCCTAGAGGCCCCTCACCCCACCATCGCAGCATCGTCCACCACTGGTCATACTCTACAGTCACCTCGACATTGTCCATGTTGGGGACATCAATCACTACATCCGACTCCTCACCTAGTGGCTCAATAATCGGCCAGGCTAGAGTCCTCTCATCACCTCGACGTCGATAGATCAAGGGCTCACTAGGAAATCCTTGGTGCACCCCAAACTATCGAGTCACTCGGATGTACAAGAAGTACTCCTGCTCGGTCCCATGTCACCCGATCAACCACCTCCCCCTACACACCTATCGGAGCCACTCTCCAGCCTCAGGCCAAGCTGGACAATCTTGGTATGGCTACTAGAACACCTCCCCTGGAGCAAGATGAGAGAAGGCATCAGTATAGTGCCCTACGACACCTGCCCACCATCGACTCTACCCCTGCTCCTCTGACCTCCACCATAGAGCAGCATAGCCAATCTCCCTATCCACCATCTCCCCCTGAGTGGTCCAAGGCAACCCTTGCGGCCGCTCCATAGCTATGTGCTACCACCCCAACACTACAATAGGTAGTTGCACCCAATCCCCTTTCACCTTCGATAGTGGACCTCGTACAACTCATCATACAGCTATGCCAGTAGCGTCTGACCCCACCTCATAATCAGTGGTGCTACCATCGAACACTCCACAAGTCTGAACACTACCTCAAGCAGGTTCCAAGGGAACCTCGCACCTGAGGAGTCAGGAAGCAGCATGTTGGAGATGAGGGTCATAAGCAATGCATGCCTCACCCCCAACACGCCCTTCTCAAACCACCACCACACCAGAATCCCACCAATCAGGTAGTCCCCCTCTGCCCTCTCCACCACCCCATCCACCCCCATCTCCGTTGCATGCCCAAAGCACCATGTCAGCACCATCATCCATTGATCATGAGGAGTCATCCGAATGGGCAGCCCGTCTATCGAAATCTATAGAATCTGATACACGTCCTCTAGAGTCACCATCATCTCCCCTATTGGGAGATGAAAGGTGTTGGTGCGGGGATCCCACAAATTGATTAGGGCAGTCAGATATGCCCGATCCCCCACCATAGGCTCCAACCGCGTCACCTGCTTGAGCCCAAGGGCATCAAGCCACTCCCAATCCACCATAGTCAGTGCATCCCGTGCATCAAAAAATATCGTCGGCTGATGGTACCGACTCTTCACAACCTGAAAAACAAAAACAACACAAAAACATTAAAACATGACAACAAAACAAATGTACAACAATGTACACAAAAACAATAAAACAACAAAAAAAATTAGGGTTTCAACCTTAATTTAAAAAAAAAACATTCAAATAAATATAAAGACAAAAATGTAAAAAAACAAAAGTATAAATGTACAAAGTACAGATCAATCAACTAAATTGTACAATCAAGAACAAAAAAATCAAATAAAACAAACAAAATCATACTAGGGTTTTTAACCTTACATGTGGACAAAAAATAAAAACAAAAACATTAAAACTATACTAGGGTTTTTAACCTTAAGTGTAAACAAAAAAATAAAAAAAAAAAAATTATCTAGGGTTTTTAACCTTAAAAAAATAACTAAAAAAAAAAAATATCTAGGGTTTTTTAACTTAATGATGAAAAAAAACAAATTAAAACAAAAAAATTCAAACTAGGGTTTTTTAACCTTATGATGAACAAAACAAAACAAATAAAACCACAACATTCATTTAGGGTTTTAACCTTAATATGACAAAAAACAATGATAAAATGCGAGTTTTAAAAATTCATATAAAAACAAAAAAAAAAAAAGAAGGAAGGAGCACCTACCGGTCTCGCCTCGGCTCCACCACTCGAGGATCCGGTCCTTGAACTCATGGTGTCCATAAAAATTTGGTAGCGCTCCGCTTCACAAACTAGCACTCCTCCTCACAGCTCCAAATCGCCAAAAAAAACAATTGCAAATGAGCCCAAAACCTAGTTTTGGCCCTTATATAGGCTCTTAGGCCTGTAATCGTTCCACCCTGGGATGAGCACTCTAGTTAGCACTCATACCACCCTGGGATGATTACAAAATTGGTATTCGTCCCACCCTGGGATGATTACAGAGCAAGAAAATAAAAAACAACCAAAATTGCATCCAAAATGCACCAAAAATAACAATAAAATTGCCGAACAAAGGCACCTTTGTGCTTGTGATTCTTGGCATCCAAAACTAATGTTGGGGTCACAAATTATCACTATCCTACTCCCTAAGAAGGCTACCATAGTTGGGAACACTCCATGGGAGGATGGATTTTTGACAATTTCATCCCCAAAAGGCGTCACAAAAAGGGTCAAAACCCACCAACAAACATAATAAAATTGCGAACAAAGGCACCTTTGCGCTTGCATTCTTGGCATACAAAACTAATGTTGGGGTCACAAATTATCACTATCCTACTCCCTAAGAAGGCTACCATAGCTGGACCGCTCCACGGGAGGATGGATTTTTGACAATTTCATCCCCAAAAGGCGTCACAAAAAGGGTCAAAACCCACCAAAAAAATAATAAAATTGCGAACAAAGGCGCCTTTGTCTGATTCTTGGCATAAAACGATGTTGAGGCCACAAATTATCAATATCCTACTCCCTAATAAGGCTACCATAGCTGGACCGCTCCACGGGAGGATGGATTTTTGACAATTTCAGCCCCAATAAGCGTCACAAAAAGGGTTAAAACCCACCAAAAATAGGTCCGATTGTTGGGAAACTGCATAAGCATTCAACGAAAAACAACTGAAGGCACCCTTACAAAAGTCATCTTGGGTCAAGCGACTCATCGCTTTTCTCATGTCGGTCATTCCCTCATCGATTCGTCGCTTGAGGGGGTAGTCACACTTAGTCACCAATCAACAAATACACACCCAATCAAGGAAATGGCATGCATTCAAAGAATCATTGACAAAGACAATCACGCTCCTGCTTGGGGCAGCAAACAAGCAATAATCACAAGCTGATCAAACACTTGGCATTCTAGAATCATGAACTCAAGGTTCCCATAGACAAAAGGTTGCGCCCTTTGCCTATTCATGACTGAACAATGTCCAAGATCAAGTAACACCTCACCGAAAAAGGTTAACACTTGAATTAAGCTCCTTAGCTCGTCAGAAGCAAGGATTCAAGAATGCGTGCCCTTTCCATACTTGGGGCATCAAAATTTGGTTAGGTTACTGAGAAACCCTAATCATTAAGTGCTTTGGTTATCTATTTTTGCTCAACACTGTGCCACGCACAACGCATCCCAAAAAGGGGCATCTGTAGACACCAAAACAACACCAATCCGATTATGTGGCTACAAGCACTGACCGAATTGGCATACATAGCCCCTAGGGCAGCCCCCAGAGGTTAAACAGTGGTCCTAACCACTCCCAAAGTAGTTTTGGAAGGTCAAAGGTCAATTTGGCACCTTTCAAGCACCCTGCTCCTTACTCGTTCCACCCTAGGGCGATTAGAATGCTATTCGCCCCACCCCGGGACGATTAGCAGCAATCGCTCCAGGGTGGGGCGAATAGCAGGTTTGATGGGAAAAAAGTCAAACCTTGACAAATGGCAGCCCAGATCCGCCACTCAACTCCACCTTCAATGCATGGGAGTGCGAGTGAGCATTTCAAAGCTCAAAGAGGCAATCATGGAGCCCTTAATTAGGGAGGAATCTTCTCTCCCCTGACAAGGCATGATGGCCAAGTGGCGCCCCTGCATGCACATTCAAAGTAGACCTTCAGGTCTATAAAATGGTGAGTCTTCTCACCTCAAAAGAAGGACAGAGCAGGAGCATTTGGAGCAATGGAGTGTTGCCGAATTATACCCTCACCCTCATTGTGCTTCCTACATCCTTGATCTCTCTTTTGGAAGGGAGGTTATCGGGTGAACATTAGGAGCGCAATCCGGACCCAAAACCCAAACAATTGGCCACAATCCCACACCCAATTTTTTGACACAACCCCCTAGGAGGTTTTGGACCCATCCCAAGTGGATTGGTGTCAAAACCAAGCCCCAAACGACGGGCGTCCCGCCCCCGGCGCCCCCGCACTGTTGCAGTCCTAATCGCCCCACCCCAGAGTGATTAGAAATCTATAGCATATTTCTTCACTATTTCTTTTGCATCATGTTTTGTGTGTTTCATATATGCTGCAGTTCAAATTTCAAAGCATTCTGACTTGTTTTGACTGTGTTTTCATTGTTTTACGCTTTTACTAACATACAGGGAGCGCCTTCGGATACAGGGCGATCGGGGTAGAATCAGCAAAATCCGACCTTCTGGGTCATCTCAAAATGCCCCATTTTGCCTAACCCCAAGTTTGCAGGTGTTTTGGAGGCCTCTGGATGGGACATTTGGGAGGTCACTTTCGGGCATTTTATGACAGTCCTAATCGTCCCACCCCGGAGCGATTAGAAATCTACAGCAGATTTCTCGACTGTTCTTTTTGCAGTGTGTCCCTGATGGTGTTTACATGCTTCTGTTCAAGTTTCATCTTATTCTGATATGTTTTGATCACTGTTTTAATTATTTCATGTATGCATTAACCGGAGGCCTTGGGGATTGCATGTTTCCCTCCATCCGCATGTGCTATTAATCATTTGTTGTTTCTCTGAACGTAGGATCTCGACACCGGAGGGGCAGCAAGGAACTACAGATGCATTCACGCAAGCGGCGGTGATGTTTGGCCCGCCCATTTCAAATGTGGGTGTTGAGTGAATATTTTGTCTCACAACAAAATGACCACACAACTAGAGTTTCTGACAGGAAACTCTTTCTTGCAAAGAAATAAGTTATTAATTTTTTATTTCTCCAAGCTTCTTGTGGAACATATCTCTATATGCATAAAACCAATTTCAACTTAATGCACATAAACAAATATATCCCAAAATAACTCAGATCCTGCAAGTAACTGTTAACAAGGGGCCTTTGTTGATTCACAGCCAACTTTATAACCCTAATTTGTTAAAATAATCAATCATGCAAAAAAAATCCTTCTAATGTTCTAACATTAATGGTTTATTCTAATGTTAATTGGTTCATTTTATCTTTGTTTAATCATTCTGTTATTTTAATGTTAGTCTTTAATATGAGATTAAACGTATTAGGAACTAAAACGAGAAAATGTTCTTATACAAATCAGTTGGAAAACCAAAGAAGGATGTTAATCCGGTTAGCAATCTCCTCCCTGCAAAACCCCAAGTTAAGAGATGAAGTTCTAAGACAACCCAACTGAGCGGACCTATACTAACACACAATCCAATCAGATCAGATGCAAGACTCTAAGGAAATAACATAACTGCATCATTCTGTCATTCACCTATCATAACCCATCTTATGGCGTAAACAAATAGATACAAGAAAAAATGATGCAAAGGAAAGATTGACAATGAAAATAGTAGTCTTAGCTTCGATCTCCTTTTGATTTTACACACAAAAGTCACTTTTACCAAATAACTCCTTTATTTCAACAAATAATGTCCTTTTTTGTTACAATCTCCAACCCCGTATCCATTTACATTTTTGCTATTTAAACTTTCTGTCGCTGCTCTCGGCTGCTCTGTGACGCTTCGTTTCAGTTTCTAGGATGCTTCGTTTTAGTTTCCCGCCTCTTGGTGTTCTAACCCTTCGCATGCATTTGCAACGCTTGATCTTCTTTGCGGCCAACAACTGTCGATTCGAAGCGTTACTCTGATCCTCATGCATTTTGCCACGTGTTCAGTGCTCTCTGCATGCTCAGTAATGGTCCCTGAAAATCTTGACTAAAAATAGCCCGTGGCCTTGCTTCTTTGCTTTCGTGGCGATATCGTGACATGTCACGATATCACGACATGTCACGATATCATGATGCTTTCATTCTCCGTATGCTTTGGTTGTAACCCCATCGCGAAATCGTGACCATTTTACCCATCGGGCCATCTTACCGCAACCCGTCGCGATATCGCTACCGCTTTCTCTGCTTCAGGTGTGGTCTTCATTTCTGTCGTGATATTGCTACCATTTCTCTGCTTCGGGCATGGTCTTCATTTCTGTCGCGATATCGCTACCGTTTCTCTGCTTCGGGCATGGTCTTCATTTCTATCGCAATATCGCTACTGTTTCTCTACTTTGGGCATGGTATTCATTTTTGTCATGATATCGCTACCGTTTCTTTTCTTTGGGCATGGTCTTCATTTCTGTCATGATATCGCTACCATTTCTCTGCTTTGGGCATGGTCTTCATTTCTGTCATAATATCGCTACCGTTTCTCTGCTTCGGGCATGGTCTTCATTTCTATCGCGATATCGCTACCGTTTCTCTGCTTCAGGCATGGTCTTCATTTTTGTCGCGATTTCGCGACATCTTCTCTGTGTCGTACACTTTGCCGAAACACGTCGCGAAATCGTGACCATTTTCCCTGTCGGGCCACTTTGCCAAAACACGTCGTGAAATCGTGACCATTTTAATCAGCCGTACACTTTGGCAAAACACGTCGCGAAATCGCAACCATTTTCTCCTTTGGCCCTTTCTATCCACTTGTGCCGCGAAAATGTGACACGTCACGATTTCGCGACGCCTCTTCGAGCTATGCACCTCTATCCTAGTTTTGTCACAATTTCGTGACCATTTTCTACCCTGTGCCCTCTATCCACTTTCAAGCCGCGAAAATCAAACACGTCATGATTTCGCGACGTTTTCGCCCACCTGCTACCGTTGACCATGTTGACCGCGATTTTGCGACACGTCACAATTTTGCTACAGTTTTTCCTTCTGCCTTTCTCTCTCCTATTTGGGCCGCGACGAAGCAACATGTCACGATTTCACTACGATTTTCATCGTCCGTACACTTCGTCAAAACACATCACGAAATCGTGACCATTTTCTCTGCGTCGGAGCGACATGTCACGATATCGTGACACTTTTATTTTTTTAGTGGCGACGGTGCGACATGTCACGATATCGCGACACTTTTCTTTTTTCAGTGGCGACGGTGGGACATGTCGCGATATCGTGACACTTTTCTTTTTTTAGTGGTGACGGTGCGACATGTCGCAATATCATGACACTTTTATTTTTTCAGTGGCGATGGTGCGACATGTCGCGATATCACGACACTTCTTTTTTCAGTGGCGACGGTGCGACATGTCGCGATTTCGCGACACTTTTCTACACTTGCACATTTTGCCCCCTTTTCTTCATTTTTGGCATCTGGGTCAGTGAGATTTTCTTTGAAAACCTCCAACAAGGTGGGTCCCCAATCTTGGGGTGTGTTGTGGATTAACCACAACAGTGGGCACGTTGAATATCCTAAAGGGAAGCGTATCATCCGTTGGTGTAACAAAACTATATCTAACGCTCCGAGCCCCTGAAAAGGGGGGAGACATATTGTAACTTGATCACAAGAAAAATTAATAAAAGAGGTTGCACTTTACTTTTGCTTTATATCTCGTTTCATTCATGCTTCACTTTCCCTTTTCATGCACTTGTTCTTTGTTCATTCATAGGACTTAGCGTTACATCTGCTTTTGTTTGCATCGCACCCGGTTCGCTTGTGCTTCCGTAGACATGCTTTCAGTATTCATGAGGATACCGCCAGTGCCAGGTAGGCTGTCCACCAAACCTATACTGAGGATCACCTAATTAGCTCCACTAACTCCTTTTGTTGTATTTAGTAGGATTAATCTACAACGCAATCTAGGATACCACAAGCTAGATCGTCCACATGCAAACATTGGTCTATACACATGCAAAGCTAATGTGATAGACATATCGTCATGCATTTAGGATACCGCAATTGCCAGGTAGGTTATCCACCAAATCAGTAATGAGGATCACCTAAATGGTTTTTCAAATGCTGAGAATTCTGGGGATTCAAGCTCAGGCATCTTTCGGTTGTTCAATTTTTTGGGATACTTGCTCTCACATATAGTGATGAAGATCACTGTTTATTTTTCTCTTTTTTCTTTTCTTGAGCAAGGGGTTTGGGTAGTGGTGATAACCACTATTATTTTTTTATTGTTGCTTTTTGAGGATTTAGATTTTGAATTTTGATTTCAAAGTTGAGCTTGTGGGATTTTGGCTTGTGAATGGCATTGATCCTTTAGGCCTTGGGGATGACTACCCATCCTTCTCATGGGCGTGTAGTACGAATCCTTATGACTTTGGGGATCAAAGGTGTTTGGGAATTTTGATGGTGAACTTTTAGGATTTTGCTTTGGATTGGCATTGATCTTTTAGGGCTTTGGGATGACTACCTATCCTTCTCAAGGGCGTGTAGTACGAATCCTTACGACTTTGGGGATCAAATGTGTTTGGGAATTTTGATGGTGAACTTTTGGGATTTTTCTTTGGAATGGCATTGATATTTTAGGCCTTGGGGATGACTACCCATCCTTCTCATGGGCGTGTAGTACGAATCCTTATGACTTTGGGGATCAAAGGTATTTGGGATTTTTGATAGTGGTGAAAACCACTATTTATTGTGGGGAATTGGATGGGGAAGAGCTTGTCCTTCTGTCAATTCTTAGCATTCTTGAACCATTCACACAGGGGGATGAGCAGGATAAATTTTTTTCTTAAGGTACCCTAGACCACTTTGTATGTTTCGTCTTTCGTTCACACAACTTGGGAATTTTTATGTGTTTTAAGCTTGTGTTGGGATGCTATGTAACAAGGCGTGATACAAGTAAAACTCTACCTTGTAAAAATTAGTCTGACTTTGTATAGCATGTGACTAGAAATCTAAAGATATTTGAATGACGAAAACCCTAAAGACTTTAGAAGACCATTGACTATGATATGGCGAAAATGCAAAGGGTTTTATTCTTGATGGATATTTTACAAAATGGACTGAATGTGGGAAAGGATGGAATTGCCGAGTAGTTACAATCTATGGTGCATTTGACATGTATGACCAACAAATATGCAATGTATGTATGTGATGCCTAATGCAACTCTTTTTTTTGTGTGTGTTTTGATTTTTAAGATTATGCATGAAAGTGAGATGCAATTTTTTTTGTTATTTTTGATTATTTGTTGTTTTTGAATATTTGTTATGGACGGTTTAACCCGAATGGGTGCGGACCAAGTGATTCTTACGGATCCTTGGAGGTTTTGACCAAAGGGATTATAGATACCTTTGGGGCGTTTTGGGTGACCAAGCGATTGTGGGAACCCTTGGAGCTTTTGGTTTGACCAAAGAGATTATGGATACCTTTGCGGCATTTTGGGTGACCAAGCGATGGTGAGAGAACCCTTGGAGCTTTTGGTTTGACCAATGAGATTATGGATACCCTTGGGGCTTTGGTTTGACCAAGCGGTGGTGAGAACCCTTGGAGCTTTTAGTTTGACCAAAGAGATTATGGATACCTTTGGGGCATTTTAGGTTGACCAAGTGATTGCGAGAACCCTTGGAGCTTTTGGTTTGACCAAAGGGATTATAGATACCTTTGGGGCATTTGGTTGACCAAGCGATTATGGGAACCCTTTGAGGTTTTGGTTTGACCAAAGAGATTATAGATACCTTTGGGGCGTTTTGTTGACCAAGTGATTGCGGGAATCCTTGGAGCTTTTGGTTTGACCAAAGGGATTATTGATACCTTTGGGGCATTTGGTTGACCAAGCGATTGTGGGAACCCTTGGAGCTTTTGGTTTGACCAAAGGGATTATAGATACCTTTGGGGTGTTTGGTTGACCAAGAGATTGTGGGAACCCTTGGAGCTTTTGGTTTGACCAAAGGGATTCTAGATACTTGTTGAGTGGTATTTTCACCCAATTGTGAAAGTACACTCTCCCTTAGGATTTGGATTCCAAATCCCCTCTTGCAAAGAATTTAAACAAACAACTTCTCCAAGGTCTCCGTTATATTAGCATTTGCATATGTGCATTAGTAATCTCAAATAAAGATATTCAATTTAAATGCTTGGAACACCTTAGTGATTGCAAGTAATTGTAAACAAGGGGCAATGTTGGTTTATTTTACCATGAAACTTTAGTGATTGGTCATTGAACCAAAATAAATCAAATGTGAGTTGGCCCTCATATGACCACGATGTAGTGCTTTAATTACTTTTATCTTGATGGTTTTAAAATGGATTTTATCTTGCATTAAATCCTCAATGATGAATAGAATCTTCAAAATGTCACTTTAACTTATCCCTCTTAAATGAAATCAAATTTTCATCAAGATGAACAATTAAGTGCTTTAAGGCAAAGACCTTCAATATAATACTCAAATTATCCCCCTTTCGTAAAATTGGAATTTTTATGAAGGATAATTTTAGGCCCGAAATGGAAATTTGCGAAAATGCCGTAAAACATAACTCCTTCAATGAAATTGGAATTTTCATGAAGGGAATGTCATCATAGGCTCATGAATGCAAAACAAAACTGGAAAAATGAAATTTGACCTTAAAATGGAAAATTTCTATTTTCGGATTTTTAAAATCTGTGACAAAATAGCAACTTCGGTGAATTTTTAAAAATACTAAAAAACTCCGAAAATGAAATTTCAAAGTGCGTAATGGAAGTCTGGATTATAATCTACGCAATGGTGAAATTATTTTTGGATTTTGAAAATTTTTTGATGTTTATTTTAATGCCTGAAAATAGGAAAAAATTCTGAAATTAAAATTTCTGAAAATAGAAAATTCAAATTTTGCATCAAAATAATTTCGGAAATGCGGACAATGCAAAAGCTCCTTCGATTTGATGCTCAAATTACCCCTCTTTCGTAAAATTGGAGTTTTTATGAAGAAAGGGTAATTTTAAGCCAAAAATGGAAATTTATGTAAATGCCATAAAACTGAAGGAGCTTTTGCATTGCTGCATTTCCAGAAATTATTTTGATGCAAAATTTGAATTTTCTGTTTTCAGAAATTTTAATTTCAGAATTTTTTCCTATTTTCGAGCATTAAAATAAACATCAAAAAATTTCAAAATCCAAAAATAATTTCACCATTGCGTAGATTATAATCCGACTTCCATTACGCACTTTGAAATTTCATTTTCGGAGTTGTTTAGTATTTTTAAAAATTCACCAAAGTTGCTATTTTGTCATAGATTTTAAAAATCCGAAAATAGAAATTTTCCATTTTAAGGTCAAATTTCATTTTTCCAGTTTTGTACAAATTTATGATATCGCGATTTCTTAAGGATGAAATCACGACCTGTCTCTCCATCGCTGCAAAAATTTGAAATCTGTCGCGAAATCGCGACGTGTCGGCAACAGGATAGAAAAGATGTCACGAAATCGCGACGTGTCGGCAGCAGGACAGAAAAGGATGTCGTGAAATCGCGACGTGTCGGCGGCAAAGAAAAAAAGGATGTCACGAAATTGCGACGTGTCGGCGGCAAAGAAAAAAAGGATGTCACGAAATCGCGACGTGTCGGCGGCAAAGAAAAAGGGGATGTCACAAAATCGCGACGCATTTTTTGGAAGCGTACGGAAAGTTGAAAGGGGTCGCGAAATCGTGACATGTCGCGATATCACGACATGTCACGAAATCGCGACCTGTCTCTCCATCGCTACGAGTTGCCGAGAGGAAGCACAAGGTTGAGGGTGGTAGCGAATCGCTACCACTTCTTGAAAGGAAGGCCCGAAACCAAAGTGGTAGCGATATCGCTACCACTTCTTGAAAGGAAGGCCCGGAACCAAAGTGGTAGCGATATCGCTACCACTTCTTGAAAGGAAGGCCCGGAACCAAAGTGGTAGCGATATCGCTACCACTTTTTGAAAGGAAGGCTCGGAACCAAAGTGGTAGCGATATCGCTACCACTTTTTTGAAAAGAAGGCAAAGCAAAGTCAGTAGCGATATCGCTACAACGAGCTACGACGGGCGTATGGACTAAGAACATGTCACGATTTCGCGACATGTCGCGTTATCGCGGCTAGGAAACAGAGGAGGCAAAATGCAAATTCTGCCAGGATTTCCGCGGGAAAGCGTTACGAAAGGTGCCGGAGATGCAGGACACGTGGCAGAAATGACAGAACCAGAGTAACGTTTCATAACAACAATTACTGGCCGCAGAGATCGAGCGTTACGATTGCATGCAAGGGTTAGAATACCAAAAGGCGGGAATTGAAGCGAAGGGTCCCGGGAGTCAAAACGAAGCGTCATGGAGCAGCCGAGTACGCACGACAAAAAGGTTAAATAGCAGAAGTATAGATGGATACAGGGGATGGAGATTGTAACAAAAAAGCATTACTTATTGAAATAAAGGATTTTTCTTTGGTAACACGACTTTTGTGTGTAAAATCAAAAGGAGATCGAAGCCAAAACTATTGTTTTACTGTCAATCTTTTCGTTGCATCATTTTGTCTTGTATCTATTTCGTTTACGCCATGGGATGGGTTATGATAGGTGAATGGTAGAATGATGAAGTTATATTATTTTCCTTAGAGTCTTGCATCTGATCTGATTAGATTGTGTGTTAGTACAGATCTGATCGATTGGGTTGTTTTGGGGATTTCATCTCTTAACTTGGGATTTTGCAGGGAGGAGATCGTGAACCATTTTAAATATCCTTCATTATTTTCTAGCTGATTCAAAATAACAAGTTTCTGTTTTATTCCTTGATATGCTTAATTTCATGTCAGAGACTAACACTGAAATAACAAAACTATTGAATATAGATAAAACGAACAGGTTAACCTTAGAATAAATTGTGAATATTAGAACATCAAAAGGATTTTTGTTTATTTTTTTGATTAATTAAACAAGTCAAGATTATAAAGTTCATTAAGAATCAACAAAGGCCCCTTGTTAACAACTATCTGTAGGATTTTGAGTTATTCTGGGATATATCAGTTGCATGTATTAAATTGAATTCATTTTTATATATGTAAAAGGTCGTTTCACAAAGAAACTTGGAGAGATAATAAAAGGAAGGAAAATAAAATAAATTATTTCTTTGCAAGAAAGAGTCTTTTGTTCGAGACTCTAAGTTGCGTGTTATTATTGGTAATATGACAAATTAACACTCAACAGATACCTATTGTGGCTGATCCACAACACACCCCAAAATTGGGGACCCCCTTTTTTTGCACGCTTTCCAAGAAGATTGCAGTGGCCCAGATGTTAAAAGAGCAAAGAAAAGCAAAAATGAAAAAATGTCGCGATATCGCGACATGTTGCTCCGTCGCGGCCAAAATGAAAAAACATCGTGATATCGTGACATGTCACGTTTTCGCGGCTCAGAACGGCAAAGTACGTCGGAATGAAAAGGTGTCGCGATATCGCGACATGTCGCGTTTTCGCGGTTCAAAATAGCAAAAGTACAGCCGAATGAAAAGTGTCGCGATATCGCGACATGTCGCGTTTTCGCGGCCCAGACAAGCGAAGTACAGTGGAACGAAAAAGTGTCACGATTTCGCGACATGTCACGTTTTCATGGCTAAGAGCAACAGAATGCAGCACAAAGTGAAAAATGTCGCGATATCGCGACATGTCATAAAATCACGGTCAAAGCAAGCAGGAAGAAGTGTTGACCAAAAATTGTCGCGATATCGTGACGTGTCGTGAAATCGCGGGTCAAAGAGGAGAGAGAAGACAAAATAAAAAAAATGTCGCGATATCGCGACATGTCACAAAATCACGGTCAAACCAGTCAAACAAGGCAAGGCACTAAAGTTGTCGCGATATCATGACATGTCGGAGTTTCGCGACCTGGAGCAGCCAAAGTGAACATAGAGGAAAAGTGTCGCGATATCGCGACATGTTGGATTTTCACGACCAAAGGCAGGAAGATAGAGCTAAAGAGAAAAACGTCATGATTTTGCGACAGATTGCATCTGCATAGCCCGAAAGAGAAAAGCGTCATGATTTCACGATAGAAAGCAGCGAGATGGTACGAAATGAAAAAGTGTCACGATTTCATGATAGAAAGCAGCGAGATGGTATGGAATGAAAAGGTGTCACGATTTCGTGACATGTCACGTTTTTGCGGCTAAGTACAACAAAACATAGCGAAGGAGAAAAATATCACGATTTCGCGACAGGTTGCATCCACGCGGCCCGAAGGAGAAAAACGTCGCGATATCGCGACATGTCTCATTTTTGTGATGCATGAAGGCAAACAAGGCTGCTGATAGAAAAATGTCATGATATCGTGACATGTTTCATTTTTGTGGTGCTTGAAGATGAATAAAGTTGTGGGTATAAAAACGTCGCGATATCGCGACATGTCTTGTTTTCGCGATACAGGTGGAAGAACAAAGCTGCAGATAGAAAATGTCACGATATCGTGACATGCTATTTTTGTCATGATTCATGGCGGGCCATTATAGAACATACAGGGGAAGTGCTGAACACATGGCATAAAGGTGTAAGAATCATGGGAAGCGTTATAGTTCATAGAGAAGATCAAACGTTTTGACGTCGAGCAGAAATTCAAAAATGACGAAGAGGCGAGGAAGATGAAACGAAGCGATCTGGGAGATGAAGCGAAGCGTCACAGGGTGAAACAGAGAGCATTGCCAGAAAGTTTAAAAGCAGAAGCATAGATTGGTACAAGGGTCGAAAACCGCTACGGGCAGAGTTGCAGAGCTGAAGGTGATAGGCCATTCTGGGCCTGCTTTGGAGCGTTTTCCTCCACTTTTTCTGGTTTTGAGAAAACTAGAAAGTTCTGTTGTTGTAAAATGATCAATTTTTAATACAAAAATTACAGAGAGTTGCATCTCATTGACAAGAAAGAAGGAGTTATTTTCTGCATGCAAGATTTAATGTTTATTTTTCCCCTTTCAGATTTTTAGGCTTATAGGTGAAGTTTAATGCAAGTTCTCTTGGTTGCTTCATGCGAATGTCTAAATCTGAAAACCATAGTTAAAACCCTAGAAACTAGCACTTAGCTTATCTGGATTGTGCATGTTTTGCAGGTTCAATAGGTTAGGTTGTATGCAGAAAACCTCATTATCTTCGGTTTTGTCAAAATAGGATCGTAACAACCTGAATGTACTTTAGTTTTATTTTCTTTACATTTTATTTTCATTTTCTTTTCTGCATTTTTATTTTCCGAGTTTAATTTTATTTTAATTTCCAATCATTAAAATAAAATACTTGAAAATTTACCGAAATCAAAAATAAAATAATTTCATCATTAAGATTAATTCACATTGAGTTCATTCGATTAAATGAACAATCATTAAAGTTTCAAAATAAAATAAACCAACATTGCCCCTTGTTTACAATTACTTGCAACCACTAAGGTGTTCCAAGCATTTAAATTGAATATTATTATTTATGCAAAATGCTAACATAGCGGAGACCTTGGAGAAATTATTTATTTAATTTCTTTGCAAGAGAGGATTTGGAACTCAAATCCTATCGGAGAGTGTGTTTTCACAATCGGGTGAAAATACCACTCAACAGATTGGCGCTAGAAGGAGGGCTGGATGGGTTTATTTTAGTGAGATTTAAATTTTTTGTATATTTCATGCCCTACTGATTGTTATCTTTAGTCTTCTAACACCACTCAACAGATTGGCGCTAGAAGGAGGGCCTGAATTGGTTTATTTCAGTGTGATTTAAGTGCTACAGGGATGTCAATTTTGAATATTTCATGCCCTATTGGTTATTATCTTTAGCCTTCTCTTAACAATACAACTTTGTACTGTTAAAAGGAGGACATGAATTGCTATGCACTATTCTAACGCTTTGATTGTTCATACAGGAATAATGTGATTTGATTTGATTTAAAAAAAAATAAAAAAAATTGTTAAAGTTATATTCTTTAAGATTCACTAATGGCTATGTTTACACCGTGGATGCCAGGTAGCCCATTGAACATACCGGGAGTTCAACATTATTTGCCCGTTGGTTTTGAGAGATGTCTTCCTCGATTTTTGTCTAATGGGACAAATACTGCAGAAGAACATATTCAAGCATTCAAATTTGTTGTGAATCACTTAACAATTTGGTATGATGATGTTGTTTGTAAAATGTTCCCTTACACCTTGGACAAAGTGGCATATGATTGGTTTACAAGTCTGCCTTTAGGGTCTATCACTTCTTGGGCTCAACTAGAGGCAACATTTCTTAATCAATTCAACAAAGAGCAAGTTGACCCAATCCGCATGTATGAGCAGTTTTTCACTATTAAAAAAGGACCAAGTGAAAATGTGAAGTCATTTTCTGAAAGGTTCTTTGGATTATATACTCAATTAGTGACATTTTATGCTCTTTCAAAAGAAGTGGCTCTCCAAATATACGTCAATGCTCTTGACCCACTCACTTCCACATATTTGCGAGGGATGCCTCAAATCACATCTTTGTCACAAGCCTATACTCAAGCAATGGCAATTGAGCAACAATTAAGTTGTCAATATTATGGTGTGGGTTTTGGATCATATAATCTTCAATCATTTAATACCTCCCTTACCCACCCAATGATTTATCCACCTCAACCAAGTTCAAGTGTGAATCAATTTCAGAATCAACAATCATTCCCAAGCTTCAATCAATTTCAAAATCCTCAACCTACTATGCAAGATCAACCATCTTTCTTAAGTATGAATCAACTTCAAAATACTCATCTTGATTCAAAAGATGTTTCTAAAATCAATTTCAATGATTTTCATAAGAATATGATTTTAGGCAAGGGAGGAGTACTAGATCCAACTAGTATTGAAACATGTGATAGATTGGAAACCCTTGACTCACCAAAAGATGAATTCTATGAGGATGAATCTGTTTCGGATGACACATTGGATGACATTGTTGAAAGTAATGGCCCAGAAAATTCACACCTTCCAAATTATGTTAAACGTGAATCATGGGTTACACATGTGGATTATGATAGCCTTATCAATTTGAATACAAGCAATAACCCAATTTTGGAAGTAATTGAACCATCTAAGGAAGGTGAAGATAAATTTGATGAGAAACATGTTGATGAATTAAAAGATGATGAAGAAATAGTTGAGCATCACAATTTGATTTTGAAAGATGATCATTATGATTCTTGGGATAAGAGTATGCTCACTCCAAACCTTCTGATGAATTTTGTGTGCCTATTGATATACAGGATAATACAATTGCCTTTTCATATGAGGATATTACAAGTCCTGTGCAATCTGAGAATGTTTTGGAAGAAGGGTTGGAATCTCATCAAAGGTTGGAGAAGGATAATGATTCTACTACCATGGATGAAGAAGGAGAATCAATTGATTTTGTTCCCCTTGAGGGGCAAGAAATCAAAAATCTTGATCCACCTATTGCTTCTACAATGTCTATGCCATCTCAAAATGATGAAATTACAAAACCTAAGTGGTGTGGGTTTGATACTATTGATGATCCTAATGAAAATGTGGATTTCGAGGCAACTCAAGCCATTGATCATGGAAAGGTGTCACGCGACACATATCTTGAAAAACTAGGCTCTTGTTTTGAAAAGGATGGACGCATGTTTGATTGGGTGCCTAACTTTGGTGTTTTTGAACAGGTGTTGGATGATGAAGAAGACAATGAGAAAAAAGAAAAAGCTACTAACACTCATCAAGTTGTGGTAAATTCTAATCATGATGGGTTGAGTATGGATGACAAGGTGAAATCTTTACCTTTGGTAGTAGCTACAAAAATTTTAAGTGATAGGTTACATGATGTCCCTTTGGATGCTAATATCATTAATGAGGAAATGTCAAATTTTGTTGATGCTTGTCAAGTTTTGAATGATTTTGATTGCTTTAAAATCCTGGAAAATGATTTGAATTCAAGACTTTTAGAAATAGGCTCTTGTTTGCAACATCTCATATTTGAAAAGGAAGGCCTAATTTTAAATCATGAATCGAATTATGAAATGGATACTTTCAAGAATAGACAAGATAAAATTGAATATCATTTATTGTCTAATCATTTTAGTAATTTGACGCTCACCTATGAGAGTACTAATGGAATTAAATCTAATTGGTGGGGTGAGCGAGGTAAGTTAAAAGTTGTTGCATGGTGCGGTCTAATCTTGTTTTTGTTGGATTCCTACAACATTTGGCATGCGTATCACGTTATATTTTTGTTGAAGTGTTCTAATCATGTTTGGGATCCAGGAAAGTAATAGTCCAAGCTTTGCATCATCTTGTATTATATTGTATATAGATTTTGGTTTTTGGTTTTGGTTTGTGTTTTCAAGTTTCATTTTTGGAATTGCTATTTGGGTTTGGATTTAAGTTGTGTGTTGGTCCTCTGGACATGTTTGGTTTGTCTATAAAAAAAAAAAATTTTGAGATGTCAACTTATGCCTAAGATCAGGAGAATATGAAACATTGGAATTGTGTTGTAGAAAGCTCCACAAGTAACACAAACATTTTAAATAATATCGTTTGAAACTTGTGATGCATGAAGTTGTCAGTTCTACAAATTATGGCAAAGGGTATACTCCATCCGCAATTCAGAAAGGGCAATGCATTCATATTACATCCCACTTTGCATATACATGCCATCTTAGTTGCATATCCATTTCAAATACAATCATTGAAAAAATGTCAAATCCTCTTAGGGTTATTCTATAACATAAAAAAAAAAAATCCTAAGGTTGGGAACTGATGCCCGAACTATCTTGAACCAAGCACATTCTATTCATATTAAAAAGGATCTTGAGCAAAATGATCAAAACCTTACTTGGAAGAAAAGGTGAGGCGAAAGGAGTATTTCATGTCTATCCTATTATGCAACATAATCCTTAAAACAGTGGTTTTTACCACTCCCATAAAAGCTTAAAGCCTAAAATCGGAGTAGTAAGGATAGGGTTAAATCCTCATCGAACTTAGGTTGAGGATCCAACTCCCCAAAGCTCTGATTTGACCTACATGGAGTAGTAAGGATAGGGCATAATTCTCATCTCGCTTAGGTTGAGAATCTGATTCCCCAAAGCTCCATGTCTCATTTCATCATAAATCTTGGATTGGAAGGATCGTACTACATGTCCTCTCGCAAAGGATGGGTAGTCATCCCAAAGGTCCAACAAGAAATAAATAAAACAAATATTTCCCATTTCATCTTAATATTGGATTGGAAGGATCATACTACATGTCCCTTGCAAGGATGGGTAGTCATCCCAAAGGTCCAAGAAATAAAAGTAAAAGACTGGAAATCATGGATTATGGGGTTAAGTATGCTCATGCGTGGCAACATGTCTTGTCTAAAACAAGACCACTGATCGCTCAAACGGATAGACTAGCTTGACAATTTCATCCATAACTGGTTAAATTATTTTGCTCAAAGTGAGGTAATGAATTCCATATCAGAGTAGTAAGGATAGGGTTAAATTCCCATCTCGTTTAGGTTGGGAATCCGATTCCCCAAAGCTCCGATTTCACTTTCACTTGCACATGGGTTCAAGATAGTAGTGACTCATAACCAACTTTGGGATCTAATAAAGCAATTCATTATACATATAGTTGATCCTAAGAGGGTTTGATAATTTTAAATGTTTGTGTATGATATTAGAAAGTTTAAGTTTTTATAAAGCAGATTGTTATATCCCTAAACATATTTATCAGGCTGCGAAAATCATTCACAACCTCACATATGCATTCATGTAAAACTGACAATGGAATGTGGATCAATTTCAAACGATAGAAAATGGAACACATTGCACACACCGAGCTGATACTTAATGATTCTAATGTTTCATGTATTTCTGATCTATCGACATTTGTTTTATCTCTTGTGTGCTGATGCCTGTATCTAAGCTTGTATATTTCCAGGTTAGGTTCTCACCGAAATGCTCAGGAGCATTTCCCAGCAGAGTCACCATTTGTTGTGGCTGATCCACAACACACCCCAAAATTGGGGACCCCCTTTTTTGCACACTTTCCAAGAAGATTGCAGTGGCCCAGATGTTAAAAGAGCAAAGAAAAGCAAAAATGAAAAAATGTCGCGATATCGCGACATGTTGCTCCGTCGCGGCCAAAATGAAAAAACGTCGCGATATCGCGACATGTCACGTTTTCAAAAGAAAAAATGAAAAGGTGTTCAAAATAGCAAAATAGAAGGAATGAAAAGTGTCGTGATATCGCGACATGTCGCGTTTTCGGCGGAAAAGTGAAGTAGTGGAACAAAAAGTGTCACGATATCGTGACATGTCGGTTTTCATGGCTAAGAGCAACAGAATGCAGCACAAAGTGAAAAATGTCGCGATATCGCGACATGTCATAAAATCATGGTCAAAGCAAGCGGAAGAAGTGTTGACAAAAATTGTCGCGATATCGCGACGTGTCATGAAATCGCGGGTCAAAGAGGAGAGAGAAGACAAAATAAAAAAATGTCACGATATCGCGACATGTCACAAAATCACGATCAAACTAGTCAAACAGGGCAAGGCACTAAAGTTGTCGTGATATCGCGACATGTCATGTTTTCGTGATCTGAAGACGAGATGAAGGGCAAATAGAAAAAATGTCGCGATATCGCGACATGTCGGAGTTTCGCGACCTGGAGCAGCCAAAGTGAACATAGAGGAAAAGTGTCACGATATCGCGACATGTTGGATTTTCGTGACCAAAGGCAAGAAGATAGAGCTAAAGAGAAAAACGTCATGATTTTGCGATAGATTGCATCTGCATAGCCCGAAAGAGAAAAGTGTCACGATTTCGTGACAAAAAGCAGCGAGATGGTACGAAATGAAAAAGTGTCACGATTTCATGATAGAAAGCAAAGATGGTATGGAATGAAAAGGTGTCACGATTTCGTGACATGTCATGTTTTCGTGGCTAAGTACAACAAAACACAACGAAGGAGAAAAATGTCATGATTTCACGACAGGTTGCATCCACGCGGCCCGAAGGAGAAAAACGTCGCGATATCGTGACATGTCTCATTTTTGCGATGCATGAAGGCGAACAGGTTGTTGGTGCTTGAAGACGAATAAAGCTGCGGGTATAAAAACGTCGTGATATCGCGACATGTCTTGTTTTCATGATACAGGTGGAAGAACAAAGCTGCAGATAGAAAATGTCATGATATCATGACATGCTATTTTTGTCATGATTCATGGTGGGCCATTACAGAACATACAGGGGCAGCGTTGAACACATGGCATAAAGGTGTAAGAATCATGGGAAGCGTTACAGTTCACAGAGAAGATCAAACGTTTCGACGTCGAGCAGAAAGTCAAAAATGACGAAGAGGCGGGGAAGATGAAACGAAGCGATCTGGGAGATGAAGCGAAGCGTCACAAGGTGAAACAGAGAGCATTGCCAGAAAGTTTAAAAGCAGAAGCACAGATTGGTACAGGGGTCGAAAACCGCTACGGGCAGAGTTGCAGAGCTGAAGGTGATAGGCCATTCTGGGCCTGCTTTTGGAGTGTTTTCCTCCACTTTTTTGGTTTTGATAAAACTAGAAACTTTTGTTATTGTAAACTGATACATTTTTAATACAAAAATTTTAGAGAGTTGCATCTCATTGACAAGAAAGAAGGAGTTATTTTCTGCATGCAAGATTAAATGTTTATTTTTCCCCTTTTCAGATTTTTAGGCTTATAGGTGAAGTTTAATGCAAGTTCTCTTGGTTGCTTCATGCGAATGTCTAAATCTGAAAATCATAGTTAAAACCCTAGAAACCAGCACTTAACTTATCTGGATTGTGCATGTTTTGCAGGTTCAATAGGTTAGGTTGTATGTAGAAAACCTCATATCTTCGATTTTGTCAAAATAGGATCGTAGCACTCTGAATGTACTTTAGTTTCATTTTCTTTGCATTTTATTTTCATTTCTTTTATTCTCTGCATTTTTATTTTCTAGAAAGTTTAACTTCATTTTAATTTACAGTCATTGAAATAAAATACTTGAAAATCTACCGAAATCTGAAAATAAAATAATTTCATCATTAAGATTAATTCACATTGAGTTCATTCTGATTAAATGAACAATCATTATAGTTTCAAAATAAAATAAACCACAGTGCCCCTTGTTTACAGTTACTTGCAACCACTAAGGTATTCCAAGCATTCAAATTGAATATTATTATTTATGCAAAATGCTAACATAGCGGAGACCTTGGAGAAATTATTTATTTAATTTCTTTGCAAGAGGGGATTTGGAACTCGAATCCTATCGGAGAGTGTGTTTTCACAATCGGGTGAAAATACCACTCAACAATACCTTTGGGGCATTTGGTTGACCAAGCGATTGCGGGAACCCTTGGAGCTTTTGGTGTGGGCCATGGCTCTTTAAATATTGAATGGCCTTAAATGATGGATGTTCAAGGGTTCTAGTTCCTTGATTCCTTCAATAGAGGTGAGCCGATATGTTCCAGGTCCTATTTTACTATTGATTACATACGAACCTAACCAATTTTCCGTAAACTTGTCCCTTAAATAGGGTGGAAAGCTATAATTTTGTTGGTTCTCTTTTAAGACCAGGTCACTAACCTGAAAGTCCCTTAGGTGAACTTTTATTTTGTATGCTTTCTTAAGTTGCTCTTGATAGATACGTAAATGCTCGAGAGCATTGACGTGTTGTTCATTGAGTAATGTAAGCTGGTCTAGCCAGGACTACCATGTAGTGTCATCATCGATGAATTCTTGCATTGATATGCATAGGGAGGGTATTTCCAACTCGAGATGCATGACTGCCTCGGAGCCATACACTAGCAAAAATGGAGTTTCCCCGATGGGCGTCCGAATGCTAGTGCGATAAGCCCATAGGGCAAGTGGTATTTGGATGTGCCAATCCTTATGACTATCTATGACCATATTTTTAAGGATGGCAACTAGCATTTTGTTTGACACCTCTACTTGCCCATTTGCCTGTGGATAATAAGGTGTCAAAAACTATGCTGAATTTTGTACTTTGTTGTCAAAGCATGCACATATTTGTTCTTAAATGACATCCCATTATCCGAGATGATCTTGTATGGAATACCAAAATGACATATGATGTTATGTAAAATGAACTCCGCAATGCAGGGCCCAATCATAGAGGTAAGCGAAATTGCTTCCACCCACTTAGTGAAGTACTTTGTGGCCGTTATGATAAATGTGTGATGACCTGACAATGCAGGGGAGATCTTTTCGATGAGATATAAGCCCCACTATGAAAAAAACCAAGCTGATTGGATCGGTTGCAAGGCCTGAGAAGGTACATGTGTCAAGTTAGCATGGTGTTGACACTTCATGCACTTCCACACATATGCACAACAATCTCGCTCTAAATATAGCCAATAATAGCCCATGCGAAGAATGTTCTTTGCGATGGCCATACCGCTAAAGTGGCCATCGTATGTACCATCGTATGCTTGGGTGATCGCCCAAGTGGACTCCTGCTGGTCCAAGCAATGGAGGAGGATTCCTTCGTAGCTTCGACGGTATAAAATGTCTCCTAGAAAGACATGTTTTTCCACTTTTTGTTTGAATGATATTTTCATGGCGTACGACAATCCAAGTGGGAGGCTACCTAAATCGAGATAGTATCTTATGGGTGTGTACCAACCCTATTGATCAGAAACCTTGATGGTATGAACGACCAATCCCTCTTGAAGTTCATCCCTAGAAAAATCTGAGCAGGAAAGAACTTGTAAAACTAGCGTTGGGTTGCTATTAAGAGGGGTTGGAGAGAACAAAGACCCCTAGTTGGCATGATTCAGAATATCATGGATACGAGAGAACCTATCCTGAGATGGTTCAATTTGGATTAGGTGGATTTTTGGCATTATTTTAGAGCTTGCACGCTCCATCATAGATTACGATAACATTTTGACTTGAATGGTTGTCATCTCACTAGAAATGTCTTGTAGGATTAGTGACCCCAAGGAGGCCATAGTGTTTGCAAAATGATTTGATGATCGAGGGAGTGCCTCGATGTCATACCATTCAAGCTTTGCCAAGAATTTATCCATAAGGGATTTGTAGGCCTACAAAACTGGGCATTTGCATTGGAATACCCTTTTCACTTGGTTGACAATTAATAGTGAATCACCAAAGATATTCAAGCATTTGATGTTCATGGTGATGGTTGTCTGAAGACCTATGAGCAAGGCTTAATATTTAGCATTGTTATTGGTGCATGGAAAATCAAGTTTAAATGATAAAGACATTGGAGACCCTTGCGATGTGAAAAATATGATTCCCACGCCAACCCCTTGCTCACATTTAGAACCATAGAAAAATAAGGTTATGTCAGCCTGTGACTCAGGCTCATCAGAATATGGCAATTCTGAGACATGGAAGACCCCATCATTGGGCAGCTCTATGGTCAGAGGCTGATCATCTTCGAGAGGAGCCTCTGCTAGTTGATCAGTGATGACCTAAAATTTGATGGACTTTTCTTCAATGAATTCAATGTCAAACTCCATCAACAACATGATCCATTTTGCCATGCGATTACTGTGATAAGTACGACTCATCATGTACCGCAATGGATTCTCCTTAGACACAAAATACGTCATATTGCTCAGCATGTAATGGCATAGCTTTTTGGTGGCAAATACCACCGCCAAGCATAGCTTCTCAATGTATGCATAGTTAAGTTCATAACTGACCAAGGTGCGACTAAGATAATAATTAGCCTGTTCTTTATGTAATTCATTTTTTGGGCTAGCATGGTGCCCAGTGCCACCTTAGTAGCTGAGATGTATAAATAGAATGGCACTCCTGGTCTAGGTGGTGCCAATACTGGTGAAAAATCCAAGTATTGTTTGATGTCGTTGAAGGCTAACTGGCACTCGTCATCCCAATGAAATGCTACCCCCTTATGCAATAATTTATTCATGGGTTGGCACTTATTAGATAACTATGCTATGAAGTGCTTGATCAATGCGACCTTACTGTATTGCTCCAAATTTTTTGCATCCTTACCCTCAGGCTATAGGATCCACGCCCGAAAGGGGGATGCGAGAAGGATGGGACAATACCTCGGACTGAGAGGCCCTTTGAAGGTCCCGCCTCTCGGGGAGGGGTATAAAGGTGAATTTTTGATGGATGGTGGGTTCACCAGGAAACTTTTGAGTGGCAGTTTCCACACCTAGGTTGATAGTGAGTTTGATGTGTTCATTTTGTACTTTAATCATTCAACTCCTAGGTTTGGCCAAGATGAATCTAAACTATTCTATATGCCAATGCTGATTTAGATGAATACAAAAAATATGAATGAATGCTAAACACAAAGAATATGCTAACTAGAATAGTACATACCTGATTTCGGATGTTTGATGAAGATTCTGAGTTTTGTAGCAGTCCAAATCGTCTCAACTCATACGTAATCATCTGATATTTCACATAATCGTCTCAAATCATAGTCGGTCATCTGAGATCATATGGAATCATCTGATATCTGACGAATTCGTCAAAAACCTGCAATCACAAAAATAGATACAAAATACCAAATATGCAACTACAGAAGCAAAGGAGAATGATAGCAATAACAAAAAACGTGCCTAAATAATGGATTCAAATAACAAACAAGAGAAATGCAGTAGATTTAATGATTGATTTTAACTTTATCATGTGGTTATGCTAAATGAGGTGAACTCCAAGATGCATAAACATAATAACTAAGATAATGTATAAAGAAATGCAGAAAAATGATAAAGAGATGCAAACTCTAGACTCTGATTGCCCCCAATCTGGACTACAGTCGGGATCACCTCCAATCGTACGAGATCGTCTATGCTCCTCGACAAGATCATCCGAAATCATCCGGAATCGCTTGCGATGATCCGAGCTAGCTTCGACTGAAAAACAGTAGAGTTCCTGCAAGAAAACATGAAATACCGAATGCAAATGATGGTGTGAGGATGCTCTGAGGTGCGTGGAAGTTCAGGGAAGTTTAAGCAGAGTTTCAAGCAAAAATTCAGGGGGAATCAGGGGGATAAACTGAGAAAATCTCAGTTTATATAGGATTAGGGAGAGGTTAGGAGGTTGGGGATCATCCCAATCTGGGAGATCTCCAACGGGGGAATCTCCAACTGTGCAGACACGCTTCTGCCCAAGTTGGAGAGGCTATTGAAACAAAAGCTAATTATGAAAATTTGGTTTTGGGACAAAATCGTCTGGACGTTCTGTCCATGATGAATTCGTCATCTGGGATGATTTCGTCTAATCTACGATGATATCGTCCAACGGTCAAAACAAATCCTAAAAATGGCACAAAAAATGAGGAAAGCGGGTAACAGGTGGTTAACGGGCGGTTTGAGGTTAAAATTTGAATTTTTATCTTTTTACTAAGGTTTAACTATGCCAATTTTAGGGTGCTACATTTTGCCCCCTCTTTAGCAAATTTTTCGAAGAAAATGCGTTAAAGACGAGTTTTTCCCGTTTTACGAGAAAGCAAAAATGTACTCAATTTTTTAGACGACGATTCTTGGTCGAATCGTACGACTGCTAACTATGGTGCCCCCTCCGTGTTTTTACCCAAATCGAACGTTTGAGGTAAAAATGCGAAAAAGCAAAAATTAAAAAAATGTTGTTGGTTTTGAATAAAATTAAGAAAAATAGGGAAAACCCTAATTCATTTTTTTACTATTCATTTTTACTGTTCCAGAGCTCTGCAGAGAGAAACAATGGTGGAGACAGTGCACAGAGCGACAGAGGTCCGATGCGGGCTACGGGTAAGGATCTAATCCTAGTAGATTAGGTTTGATTTTACTTTGTGCAATTTTTTTTATTTAAATTTTGATTGTTTGGGGCATCGCGGCCGTTTTTAGGCCATCGACGCCGTCGGGACGAAATCGTCCCGATTTCGTCGAAATCATCCCTATATCATCGATTTCGTCGGAGGGCGAAATCGACGAACTAGGGGCGATCCCGTCCAACAAGGGGCGATCCCCAAGTTGCGAAATCGGAGATGATTTCATCCTACAAAGGACGACTTTGCCCAATTTGGGATGATATCATCCAATGGTGGACGATATCATTACTTGATGGTTAAAATGTATTTAATTTGATTTTAATGATTGGTTGATTAATGAATTTTATTGTTTTATTGTTTTTTTTGCAGAAAGGATTACTAAAGAGCCGGGAATGGAAATACGACGGGCTGAGAGACGACTTGGCCACTCTCGACCAGGCAGAGCATGACCAACTAGCACAGTTCGAGCTACGACATGTGGCAGAGATGCCACAAGTATCGACGGACATGGGGCTACTGACAGCCCTAGCAGAGAGGTGGTATCCGGGGTCATCCTATTTTTGGCTACCGATAGGGGAGATGGCTCCCACTCTAGAGGACGTATGGAGGATCATGAGGATCCCCATACAAGGACGGCTGATGATGCCTATGGCCAATCAGGGCCAGGCTATGATGAGATTGACTGGAGACCCGAGCTTCACCCTGGAGAAGGGCGGGGTGAACATCGAGTCTCTAAGGCAGATGCCTAGGGCATCTAGGCTGACTCAGGTTTTGGTAGGGGTGGTAGGTGGCTTACTGTTGTGCCACCAGAGCGGGTGCAGACTACCATGGCTCCTCTCAGATATAGTTTGCGACATGAGAGACCACGGGTATAGGTTTGCATGGGGCAGCTTTGTACTATGCCACTTGTATAGGATCCTGCATGGGGTCGTATACAAGGGAGGTCGATGTCTGGTCTTGACATCACTGCTACAGGTTTGGTGTTGGGAGCACATCACGGTGCGGAGGCCGATAGGGCTCCCATTGATAGGGGTTGACCGGGAGAGGCCCTAGGTTTTCTACTGGTGGCTACAGAGGGGGTCACAGTGGCGGATAGATCTGTCGATGTCACGGAGGTTGCTGGATGACCTCATCCCTGACCAGATCACCTGGAGGCCATGGCGAGAGCACCCCGGGTGGGCAGAGGATGGGCAGGAGCCGGCTCGCATCGAGGGAGTCTGCTGGCTGAGGATGGAGCGAGGAGAGGTAGAGCTCCACCGCTATGATCGGGTTCTATGGTAGTTCGGTCTACAGTAGGGGATCCCTTCTCTTAGGGATTACGAGTACTCCCGGACTATTTGGGATAGTACTACGCTGAGCGGGGCTCCAGACATGCAGCGGTTCTAGAGTCAGGACATGGATGATGCCCCCATCCAGCCAGTGGATGGTGACGATGCTGGGGTGACTGATGGATACGATGCCTGGTATGCAAGCATCCGCCCTCCTCGGATGATGAGGGCGTAGGGTCCAATGCATGTCATGGTGCATCGGATGGGGAGGCAGCTCTAGGCTGCTATTGAGGCAGCGCGAGGTCATGGCAGGAGAGAGCAGCGATGGTCTCCATAGGAGAGATGCCGAGAGGATGGCATGGTCTATGGCTCAGACTACGTTCTACCGGGGAGCATACTACCAGATGGTTCCTGAGAGCCAGAGGTTACAGCTACTAGCCGACATTACGGGGCCGATCAGGATGGGGTCATCGAGGACATCGTCACGATCGACGTCGAGGACCCACGACACAGGGCGGACTCCGATGGGGCCTCCTCCTCCACCTCAGGGTGGGAGAGGAGACGAGGCTGAGAGCTCGAGGGCTCTGCAAGACTAGACACTCACGGCACAGAGATTGCATTTATTATTATATATTTTTGTTTTTGAGAGGATGGAGTATGCCAGGCTATTGATTGTGGCATACCAGTCCAGTTTTGATATGATGTACATATGTTGATATATATATGGTCTTTTGATGATATGACTTGTTGAATTTGTTGTATGATGCTTTAATGTTGAATTTCGATTGATTATTGATGATTCATGTGATTATGTCATTTTTAGAAATATTATAATTTTATGTCATGTTGTAACATTTAAATGAAATAATCTGATGTAAACAATTGGTTGTTTTGGTGTGATTTGATGAGAATAAAAGGGACTTCTAACAATAATTTCAAAGGACATTGTCGCTGTTATAGACCATTTCATGGAGTCGCCGCTCGCTCGGTCGTCAAGCTAATCCCAGTATAGAAATATTGCTAAAAGTAAAAGAATGCTTAAGAGACTGTCTTAAGACTTTGTGTTGTGATGGTGATGATGATGGTTTGTGATTTGTTTTCAGATTTTCATAAAAATAATATGCATGAGATACTAAAAGAAATATGATTTTGCTAGGCATAAATTCCTAAGTGTGATAAAATTTTGAACAATTCCTTAGAAATTATACCATGGTTGCAAAATTGAATGTTGACATAATGACATGAAATAGAATAAGTGTTCGTTCATTTTTTTTTAAAGCACAATTGTGTAACATAATGATGTAAGTCATATGTTTGGATGAATTTGTTTAAAATAAATGGAAAATAAGATTAGAACAATGGTTTGCGCTAGGCATAGAATTATAGATATAGACTTATACCATCATCACGAAATCCAAAGAAGAAATTGATATTTTAGTTTTATTGCATGATTGATTTTTGATTTGGAGATAAACAGAAAATAATAATATATAACTTGACTTTGCTTACTAGATTTTGTAATATGTTGTTTTAAAAGAATTTTGGATTTTTTGAAAACAATGTATGTAATTGCTTTTATACTAAACAGATGTTCTGAAATAAGAATAAAATTTATTCCAAAAGAGTTGCAAAAATATTTTAAATTATCTCAAAGACAAATGTAGATTTGTAAGGAACCCTCATGTGCATATGTGAGTTCATTGCCGATCTTGATTTATCATAATGATAGAGAATCTCTCAAATACAAATGTGTGTGCAATTGTATTGTTCATTCACCAATTTTGAGCAAGATAATTTGATACAAGTAATTTGACTTAACCAAATGAATGTTCGTTAACCATGATTTGTATGCATGTAACCATACTAGACTACTATGTAAGTTAGGTTATCAAGAGCTAGCTAATCCATAAGCCGACATAGGTCTATACAAAAGAAGGTCGCTAATGTGACAGACATATCACCATGCTAGGGATTACCCAAGGCCAAGCGGGTTGGGCACAAACCACCTGTTATGGGGCTTACCTCACAGTTTTTGAATAATTGAGAATTCCAGGGATTCAAGCTCATTCACCCTTCTTTTCTTTTCAAGGGGTAGGGAAGGATTTATTGCATTTTGCTTTTGCTTTTTCTCTTTTCTCTTTTCTCTTTTTTTTTTTTTTTTTGTATTTTTGCTTGATATTTGAGATAATGCTGAAACATTGTTGTGATGATACAAAATAACATTTTTCTTTTTCTCTTTTTCTTGAACTTTTCTTTTCTTCCTATGCTAGGGATACTTGCTCGGATTAGCTGTAGAGCAAGGGATTTTTATTCTGGGTAGGGGTGAGCTTGTCCTTTTGTCAATTCTCAAAGATTCTAGACCATGTGCATGATAGGATAGCAGGGAAACTTTTCGCTCAAGAAACCATTTCTACTATGTAGCATCATATCGAATTTGCAATGAAATCATTTTAATGTGAAAAGATATACTTGGTTCAAGTAAATAACAAGATCAATTCTCTATGCTCAAAACTTTATTTAATTCAACTGTGGACTTTGATATAAGAGAGATTAATAATCATACAAAATAAAATCAAGATATTTATTCATGTGAATGTGAAAGTGCGGGATTCCAAATAAATGCTAATTTATCCAAAATAATTGAAAATATAACTGCAACACTTCAAGAATTGACAGGTATGAAAATAAAATATGTTTTTGAAGATTTTGACGATTTTGATGTTTTTATATTTTTATATTTTGATTTTGATTGAGAGAATTGCAAGAAGAAATACTATTACTGTTCTTTGAAAAATATTTTGATAGAAATGGCTAAAATGAAACAATATGCAAAATACAATATATACAAATGATGAAATGACCCAATGTTATGCATAATAACGCTTAAGATGCATAATGTTCATAGGTTCTTTAAGATCTTTACCGTCTAAGGTAGCTAATCGATATGCTCCCGATCCAAATTTAGCAGTGATGACATATGGTCCGAGCCAATTGGGCTCAAATTTACCTTTAAGATCTTTAGTTGCATTAGTATTTTTCTGATTTTCTTTTAAGACAAGGTCGCCGATCTCAAAGGATCGCTGATGAACTTTCTTGAGGTATGCTCGTTTAAGCTTGTTTTGGTAGGCACGAAGATGCTCCAAAGCATTGATGCGCTTTTCATCTAGGAGTTCCAGCTGACTAAGTCTGCCAGCATGATATTCATCTCCTACTTCAGTATCTTGAAGTAGCAGAGCCAAAGAAGGAACTTCTAATTCAAAGGGAAAAACGGCTTCAGCACCATAAACCAAAACAAAGGGGGAAGTGCCTGTGGGAGTACGAACGCTAGTTCGATAAGCCCACAAAGCAGGATATAATTGGATGTGCCAATCTCGACCAGATTTATTGACCAGTCTTTTGAGGATTTTGATTAATGTTTTATTAGATGCTTCTGCTTGGCCATTACCCTGAGGATAATAGGGAGTGGACCAACGATGTTGAATTTTATACTTTTGACATAATTTTTTGACATCTTTATTTTTGAAACAAGTTCCATTATCTAAAATGAGATTTGCAGGGATTCCAAACCTACAAATAATTTGATTAAAAATAAACTTGGAAACTTGGGTTCCAGTACAAGAAGCTAATGGCATAGCTTCAACCCACTTCATGAAATACTCAGTGGCGGTTATGATAAATTTGTGTCCATTAGATGACACAGGGTTGATTTTTCCAATGATGTCTAAGCCCCATTTTGAAAAGGGCCAAGGAGATGAAATGGCCTGCAGCTCTTGTGCAAGCGCATGGACAAGGTCAGCATGTTTCTGGCACTTGTCACAATGGCGCACATAAGCATGTGCATCATTCTCCATGGTAGGCCAAAAATATCCTATCCTGAGGAGTTTTTTAGCAATGGCGCTACCACTAAAATGCCCCCCACAAGATCCATTGTGGGCTTCACTCAAAGCTGATCTAGATTCTTCTAGATTCAAACATCTCAGTAAGATGCCTTCAAAAGATCTCCTATACAAGGTATTACCAATAATCACGAAGCGACTTGCTCGTCTACGTAATAACCTACGCTGGTTACTATGACAACCTTCAGGGAAGGTTCCATTTTGCAGAAAATTAAATATATCAGTGTACCATGGTTCAGGAGTAGTTTCGTTGATTAGAAACACATCCAAAGGTTCTAAGCATGATTTTCTTGAAGCGGGCTCCTGGAGTCGATGAATAATGATGGTAGCATATTCATCATCTAACTCCAAGGGCAAAAGAGATGCAATTGCAGCCATAGCGTCAGCCGCACGATTGCTAGTTCGAGGAATAGCTTCCAAGGTAACTTGATCAAATAAAGATAATAATTGTAAGACATATGCTTTGTATGGATGCAATTTGTCATCTCGGGTTTGATAAACATCATTGATTTGATTTATGACAAGTTGAGAATCACCAAAAACCAATAAATTTTTAATTTTCAGTGCTAAAGCAGCTCGTAATCCAAGGATAAGAGCTTCATATTCAGCAGTGTTATTAGTACAAGCAAATGTTAATTTGAAGGACAGAGGTATAAGATGTTTTTGTGGAGATATTAAAATAATACCTGCACCAGCCCCACTCATACATCGGGCTCCGTCAAAGTATAGGGACCATTGCTCTGGATGGTCTGCCTCTAGTTTAAGGCATTCATCGGGAAACTCAATGATGAGGGGATGGGTAGACTCTAAGGGTGCAGCAACTAATTGATCTGCTATGATTTGACCCTTAACAGACTTCTGTCCTATAAACGTGAGTTCAAACTCGCTTAGCGCAAGAACCCACTTGGTTGTGCGACCAGATAAGTACGATCGACTCATGAGATATCGCAAAGGGTCGAATTTGGCAATAACATACGTTTTCTGACTGAGCATATAATGTCGTAGTTTCTATGTAGAAAATACGACTGCTAGACATAACTTCTCTAATATGGTATAGCGAGTTTCATAACTGATTAAGGTCCTGCTAATGTAATAATTAGCACGTTCTTTCTTCTCATCGTCAAGCTGAGCTAACATAGCTCCTAAGGCAAAATCGAAAGCAAAAATGTACAAAATAAATGGACGATCAGATCTAGGTGGGGAAAGCATCGGTGGTTTAAGGAGATATTGTTTGAGGAGTTCAAATGCTTCTTGACATTCGTCGTCCCAATGAAAAGAGACATCTTTCTTAAGAAGCTTAAGAAAAGGTCCGGTTTTGTCTGCCAACTTATCAATAAAGCGACGAATAGCTTGAAGCTTACCTTGTAGACTTCGTAATTCTGATATATTTGTGGGTGCGGGCATATCAGTGATAGCCATGATCTTGAGAGGGTCAATTTCAATGCCACGTAAAGAAACTATAACCCCTAATAATTTATCGGACTTAACTCCGAATATACATTTAGCTGGATTCAATCGGATAAGATACTCCCTTAACCGATCAAATACTTTTCTCAAGTCATCTAAATGATCATCTTCTTTGATGGAACGAGCTATAATATCATCTACATAATCATGTAAAATATCATGCATCATATCATGAAAGATATAAGTCATGGCTCGTTGATATGTTGCACCTGCATTCTTTAAACCGAATGGCATCACTTTCCAACAAAAGGTCCCCCAAGGGGTAATAAAGGTTGTTTTAGCCTGATCTTCAGGAGCTATCCTGATCTGATTATAACCAGAAAATCCATCCATTAGGGATATCATTCCACTCCCAACAGTAAAATCAATGATCTGATCCATGTTGGGAAGAGGAAAATCATCTTTAGGGCATGCAACATTAATATCTCTGAAGTCTATGCAAACCCTAACTTTAGTGGCTTCTTTCTTAGTTATTGGAACTACATTTGAGATCCATTCAGCATAATCAATGGCTTGTATAAAAATAACATTTAAGAGTTTTTCTAATTCTCCTTTGACTAGTAAGGCCACTTTGGGATGCATTTTTCTAAGTTTTTGTTTAACAGGTTTAGCATCCGGATGGACTACTAGGTGATGCATAACTACAGAAGGGTCTAATCCTGGCATATCTTCATATGTCCAAGCAAAGACGTCTTCATATTGTTTAAGGAATGCAATGTATTTATCTTGTTTTTCTTGACTCAATTCTGATCCAATGTTGATTATGTGAGGGTTATCTTTGGTTCCAATGTTAATTTTTATGATGTTTTCTACTTCCATATGTAGATCTCTCTCAAAATTAGGTGGGGCGGGTGAAACGCCTAATTCTTGTAATTCTTCCAAGGTTAGCTTGGATAATTCGTCTTGAGGAGTCGTGGCCTCAAGCTGGGCTATACTAGGTATAGAGCCATCGAAATAAAATCCGTTATGTAACAATTCCTCAATGGAGACATCATGAAAGATATCCCCCTCCAACTCATCGTCGGATTCGACAATCATCTCAGGGTAAGCTATGGATAGCATATTGCATGTAAGAGGCTTATTCATTAAATGCAAGACATCCCGTTTATCCAAATAATCTTGGTAACATATAAGATGGTCATCATCCTCAAATGGGAAGGGCTGACCTTTACTAGGAAATAGGCCCACACCACATCGGGCAGGCCACGGTTCTACCTCAATAGGTTCTTTCATACCATTCTGGAAAGGTCCCAAACCTTTCCCTTTATATCCCAATTTAAGCATTATGGGTTTAGCTTTAATATACTCATTAGCAAAATAGCATCTAGCATATCCATCACAATGTGTCTTGATGTTTCTAGGTATTCTTCCCCAGTCATATCCCTTATAAATAAAAGCACAACTCCCAACTTGGTAGATACTTCCCATAGGCTGTGGGAGGCCCAAGGTACGAGGAGAGGGTGGGAGTTTATTTAAAATAAGGGAATCTTGCATGGCAGTGTTGGTTTCTTCTGATATAAGAATTTTAGATAAATCGGGTAAGAGCTCATCAGTAAGAGCATAAGAGGTAGAAGGAACATTTCCTACATCGTCGGATGTGGAAAGGATGCCTGTAGTGGATGTAGATGTTATAGAGATATCGATGGGTGAGTCTATAGGTATGGAAGTTATAGGAGTAAAACAAGAAGCATTGGTTGTAGTTTTAGGATCTTTTTGAGGTCCTAATGTGGTTTGTTCGGAAGATGGTTGAGCTATATGTAGAGGTGTAGTTGATGGGGAAAAAGTAGATGATGTTATGGGTGTGTGTTTCACACGTTTAGATGGTTGATGAGAATTAGGATGTGTGGATGATAGAGCAGGGCAAAATTGAACTCCAACCGGTTCTGCCAAAGCACACATATCAAAGGGTCTAGGATCACCATGAATGGTAACCAACTAATTTTTAAATTTGAATTTAACACACTGATGTAAAGTTGAGGGAACAGCTCGCATTGCGTTGATCCAAGGGCGACCCAAAAGTATATTGTATGATGCAGGGCAATGTACAATAAACACGGTCGTGTCTAAGGTTCTCGGACCAACTTGCAAGGGGATAGTAATAACTCCACACGTTTCTTGTGTTTCGTCATTGAAGGCTTTTATGATCATATCAGTTCTTTTCATTTCATCACTTCTAAAGCCAAATATTTGGTAGAAGTCAAAAGTGCATATGTTTAAAGATGAACCATTATCAATCAAGACTCGTTTAACGGCTACATCCCCAATTAGGGTAGTAATATATAAGGGGTTATCCTTATGTAAACTATGTTGTGGTATATCTCTATCTCGAAAGTCAATACAATCGACTTCTCGAGTTATGATAGTATTGGACATGGCTTCAGGTTGAATATTTTGTGGTACCATCATTTGGCTTAATGTGAGCATTAATTCATCCCTATGGGTAGGAGAAGATCTTAAAAGGTCCAAAAGGGAAATTCTAGCTGTAGTATTTGATAATTGTTCATTAATATTATAAGGAGGCTTAGGTTGAACATTAGGCGCATGATTCCCTTTATTGGGATTTTTCAAAACAAATGGAGCTGATCCATCGTTCTGAGTTTGATCCTGTTGAGAGTTTTGAGTCTGTTGTCTGGTAACGGCTCCGATGGTACCTACAATATTATTTTGAGGATGATGAATGGGCCTTGGTCTAGCGTTTATGGCTTGTTCATTAGAAAGTAATTGGTGAGAAGATGGTCTAGTAGTGACTCTTCTAGGAAATGGTTCTTCTGGAACCATAAAACTTGTGATAGGTTGAATAGGATCTGATTCATCTTCAGAGCTATTCGATTGATTTGAGGTGATTTCCATGTCACTTTCAGTCTCATATTCTACATCACTAAGATCAGGTGTCTGAGTATTATATAGAGGTCTGGTCGTAACCATGGATAAAGTTGTGTCAAATACTTCCACATCATGAGTAGGTGAATGTCCACTAATAGTTCCTACATATCGGGTAGGAGGGGGAACATTATGATGCTCAATTTGATTAGCCACCTCTTTACCATGCTTTGGTAAAGGATGTTGAAATATGTCCAAGTGATTGATTGGCATTCAGATTCTGATTTTGGGGGATGTTATTTTGAGCATTATTAGAAGGATTTTGTTTAGGTTGAAAGGCTTGCACCTCCATCTCATTGTTATCAATCAGGTCTTGTATTTTATGTTTTAATATTTTACAAGAGTTGGTAGCGTGTCCATGCCCTCTATGGAAATCACAATGTAAATCAGCTCTGTATCCGGGTATAGTTGGATCAGGTTCCCGGATATTTGGTAATTGAATCAAACCTCATGCTAATAATTGCGGGAGAATGGTTGATAAAGGTTGATTTAACCTAGTAAATTCTCGGGGTGGTTTATCAGGAGGTTTCAATATGAACTTCTCTGTTGTTTTCATAGTATTAACATTGGCAATGTTTCTGCTATCAGTGACTCCATCACCCACAACTTGTTTATTTTTATATTGATTTCTGGATGTTTTCTCATCATCTTTCTTTTTGAGCTGACCTCTTCTAATGAGAGCATCTTCCACCCTTCGAGCTAAATCTATAGCTTGATCGAAGGTGGTCAAGGTAGCGGTTGATAATTCATAGGATAGTTGTTCTTGTAAATTATTGATAAAAATATCCAACATTTCCCGATAAGGTAACACAAAGTGTAATTTTCCTATCAACTGCCTCCATCGAGCTAAGAAGTCAGCAAAACACTCATCTTTGTCTTGTTTTAGGTTGTACAAATCTTTAATGGTTACATGCCTTTCAATATAGGCACTAAATTGATGCACAAAAGACTCAGCGGTCTCTTCGAAATTTCTCAAAGAATGAGTGGGCAATTGATAATACCACTCCAATGCCATCCCCCCTAAACTTTTTGGGAACATTTTTAGTAATAACAAATCATCATGGGATATATCATGGCATGCTATCCTAAACATTCGAAGATGCTCTATGGGATCTTCAGTTCCTTTATATATAGGTAGGACAGGCATAGGAAAGTGTTTAGGATATGGTTGTGCTACAACTATAGGATCTAGAGGTTGACTACACATCTCTCGATAATTGTACGAGGGACGGTAGGGATCTATTTGGTCCATGCGGGAGACTAACTGTTTCACCATGGCTTCCAGATTACCAGTTTGTCCACCATATTGGTTTGGTGGTACATGAGTATGGGATTTGTGAGCGTAGGAAGGCGTGACATAAGGATTAGATGCTATATTGTTGTTATGCAAATGGTTGGTAGGAAGAGTATTATGAAGAAGATTTGTTGTAGCATTATGTTGTATCCCAGATTGTTGGAAATTGGTATTTGGTTTTGTTTTAGGCTTTTGTTGATTTGAGGTATATTGATCAATAGCTTGGCAAAATAGAGCAGTGAATGAAGGTTTCTTTTGTGTGGGAATAACCCTAGGCTTGATAACAGGCACTCTAGGTGGTTGGGTAACCTGTTGTTGTTGCGTGTTCTGGATTATAGCGGCCATATCCAAATTGGATGGTCCAGCTTGATCACTTTCTTGATCAACGAAGGACAAAGGATTAGTGCGTGTGTGATATATGTCTTCTAGGGTTGCTTGAGTGTCACTAATTTGATCTTTGTCCATATGGACTGCTCTATTAAGAGTGCCAATATTAGTACTGAGGAACTTCCAGAAATGTTCCATGTTCTCAAAAGTAACAGCTCCTTCTGGAGATATTTTAGGGGATGAGGATCCTTCCTCTCTATCATTTTCTTTTTGTTCATTTCCTACAACAAATTCTTCTTCTTGTTGGTCGAAGGTTCCTTCTTCCTGAATTGGGTCTTCAGGAAGGACATCTAGGTTATTTTCTGGTTTTCTTAACCAATCTTCTTCTACTTCCATTTGTTTTCCATTCCTGAGTCTAGTCATTATGTCTAAATTTAGATTTTAGCAAATATATATTAATATATTTGCAACAAATTTGGGAGGTATATATTTTAACTATATACCTACTATAATGCTTAAAAGAAAATGTTTTGATTTTTGTTATGATTTTGTTTTGTTTTTATTTTTATTTATTTATTTATATATATTTTTTTTTTTATGTTTATAAAGACAACAAACAACACACTGAATGCAAGAAATAACAATAATAAAAGAATAGCTTAGTTTTCTATAAATAGTTTATAGATGTCATTGATAGGATCAAGTTCATCGGGAGTCATGAAATGCTCCTCTTCAAATTGGAAATGGTTTTTCAAGAACTTGATAAAATGTGCTATAGTGATATTATCTGTTTCATACCCCGACTGGTAGAAATAAAGTTCATGGCAATACTCTCGATATAACACAGCTCTAGGAACTCTATTCCATATTTTTCTATCCGTAAAAACAACCTCTTGATCCTCTATATGAGATAGAAATTTATGTACTACAACTGCATTCTCAAGATATTCCTCAAAGGTGTACAACTCTGAAGACACATGGGCTCTTTTATCTGCTAACCACCTATGGCAAGCTCTCTGAAGTTCATGATATAAGGTCACTTGATCGAGATACAGGATTCTATCTAGGACAAACCTCTTAATTTGCCTAAGTTCTGTTGCCCTAGATCCAATGATACCCAATCTCCTATCAAGTTCGTCCCACAAAGGTTGAACCCTATTTTTTTGAGGTACTCTAAGCACGAAGTAACCTCTATAGCTGCTAATTGATTCTCAACATTAATGGTGACAACTCGTCTTTTATTATAATCTACCATCTAAATATGATATGCAATCTTTGGTTCTAAATGCATTTATGTTTTGTTTTTTTGGATTGTTTTCAAAAGGTTTTTAGTTTTCACGTCGGGTTCACCAAAATGTATCGCTCCAAATTTTTTGCATCCTTACCCTCAGGCTATAGGATCCACGCCCGAAAGGGGGATGCGAGAAGGATGGGACAATACCTCAGACTGAGAGGCCCTTTGAAGGTCCCGCCTCTCGGGGGAGGGGTATAAAGGTGAATTTTTGATGGATGGTGGGTTCACCGAGGAAACTTTTGAGTGGTAGTTTCCACACCTAGGTTGATAGTGAGTTTGATGTGTTCATTTTGTACTTTAATCATTCAACTCCTAGGTTTGGCCAAGATGAATCTAAACTATTCTATATGCCAATGCTGATTTTATGGATACAAAAAATATGAATAAATGCTAAACACAGAAAATGTGCCAAATGGGACAGAACATACCTGATTCCGGATGTTTGATGAAGGTTCTGAGTTTTGTAGCAGTCCAAATCATCTCAACTTGTACGTAATCATCTGATATTTCACATAATCATCTCAAATCACAATCGGTCATCTGAGATCAGACGGAATCATCTGAGATCTGACGAATTCGTCAGACGAATTCGTCAAAAACCTGCAATCACAAAAATAGATACAAAATACCAAATATGCAACTATAGAAGCAAAGGAGAATGATAGCAATAACAACAAACGTGCCTAAATAATGGATTCAAATAACAAACAAGAGAAATGCAGTAGATTTAATGATTGATTTTAACTTTATCATGCGGTTATGCTAAATGAGGTGAACTCCAAGATGCATAAACATAATAACTAAGATAATGTATAAAGAAATGCAAAAAAATGATAAAGAGATGCAAACTCTAGACTCTGATTGCCCCCAATATGGACTACAGTCGGGATCACCTCCAATCGTACGAGATCATCTATGCTCCTCGACAAGATCATCCGAAATCATCCGAAATCGCTTGCGACGATCCGAGCTAGCTTCGACTGAAAAATAGTAAAGTTCCTGCAAGAAAACATGAAATACCGAATGCAAATGATGGTGTGAGGATGCTCTAAGGTGCGTGGAAGTTCAGGGAAGTTTAAGCAGAGTTTTAGGCAAAAATTCAAGGGGAATCAGGGGGATAAACTGAGAAAATCTCAGTTTATATAGGATTAGGGAGAGGTTAGGAGGTTGGGGATCATCCCAATCTGGGAGATCTCCAACGGGGGAATCTCCAACTACGTAGATGCGCTTCTGCCCAAGTTGGAGAGGCTGTTGAAACAGAAGCTAATTATGAAAATTTGGTTTTGGGACAAAATCGTCTGGACGTTCTGTCCATGACGAATTCGTCAGATCTGGGATGATTTCGTCTAATCTACGATGATATCGTCCAACGGTCAAAACAAATCCTAAAAATGGCATGGAAAATGAGGAAAGCGGGTAACGGGCGGTTAACGGGCGGTTTGAGGTTAAAATTTGAATTTTTATCTTTTTACTAAGGTTTAACTGTGCCAATTTTAGGGTGCTACACTTACCTTGTAATATTCTGAGCTACTTGATGGTGGTTGGGGGAATAATTTCAAGGATTCCCTTGAATTTATTTGGATCTACCATGATGCCTCATTTTGAGACTATGAAACCCAAGATTTTTCCAGATGTGACGCCAAATATGCACTTCTTGGGGTTTAGCCTAACCTTGTGTTTGATGAGGCGATCAAGGATCTTGTGTAAGTCATCGAGATGATTTTGGCACAAAAGAGATTTGGCCAAAAAATAATCCATATAATCTTCCAAATTTTTATGCATGTGATCGTGGAAGATGTATGTCATAGCGCGTTGGTAGGTGGCGCCAACATTTTTAAGACCAAAGGGCATGAACTTATAACAAAATATCCGCCAAGGTGTCATGAATATCATTTTTAGTTGATCATCGATATTGATACGAATCTGGTTGTATCCCAAGAAATCATCCATGAGGGAAAGCATTTTGTGGCTTGTTATAGCATCTACCAATGCGTTGATGCTAAGCAAGATAAAATCATCCTTGGGACTCGCTTTGTTTAAATCTCAAAAATTGATGCATATGTGAATCCTCCCATCAGGATTTTTGATGGGTACCATGTTGGACAGCCATGGTGGGTAATCTACACAGATGACAAACTCTACATCCAATAGCTTTTGTAGCTCATCTTTAACCATTAATGCCACTGTTGGGTGCATCTTACGCAAATTTTGCTTGATTGGATTGACTGTCGGATCAACCATTAGATTATGCATGACTAGCTATGGGTCTAGCCCCAACATGTCTTTGTAGTACCATGCAAAAACCTCCTTCTTCTCTTTGATAAGGGCAATGTAATTGGCTTGCTCTTCGAGGGATAAAATTACCCCCAGCTTGATGATTTGTGGATTCATTGGATCAGAACCAATGTCTACGTAATTCATTTCTTTGACTGACATGTGGGATCCGTCCTTCAACTAGTGTGGAGTTGGGATCATGTGGATATCATTTTCTGAATTTAGATCTACATTGGGAATGTCGGGTTCCTCTTCAACACGAAACATATCTTGAGTCTGTCCTAGGGTGAAATGGAACATCTCACTGTAAGGCCAGTACTCTGATGGGGATGGTGGTGGGTTAGCATGATCTCAGTATATGGCATCTAGGTCTAGGTACAATGGTCATGCTGGATCGGCTGGATTGTAGATGGGTATGGTTAAATCAATGGAGATCATGTTGATGAAATGAATTTGGTCTCCATTGTCGCATGGGTGTTGATTCAGACATCCTTGGTGATCCTTGTACCCCGTATCTGGCTCTATGGCTATGGGCACAAAAGGATCGGCCCTATGTGCAGACAGAAGGATAGGGTATGCCCTAGGCACTGATGGCCCTATAAATTCTCTAGGTGGGTGGTGCTCCCTATATGCCCGAAGTGGTGGATGAAGCACTTGGTTTAAATGTACTTGGTTTAAGTGCTACCTATGCCTTGGTCCCATATTTAAATGTTCAAACATATCATCAATGTCTATGGGGTATTCTTGTTGCATCATATGGTTGATATATGCCAAATTAGTCTCATCCTCATAGTTGTTATCGGAGATCCACAGGCCTTCATTGGCTCTGACAACTATTTGCCCCTCTGGCTGGTATAGCCTCCCAATAGGCATTTCTTGATCACTTGGCCTTATGGCCGACATGGGAGGATTTTTTTATTTGAGCAAGTTGATTTGGTCCCTTCTGGGTTGTTTTGATCTATACGGGAGGGTTGGATCCTCTAGAGGTAGCAATTGTCTGATTGGAACATTAAAGTGGAACATTGCCATGAAGTTCTCCTGACAGTCGTCAATGGGTGTCACCTACGAGTGATTGCTATCATACTCAAAATGGTCCCAAGGTGCTACCTCATAATCTGACTCATCTTCAGAAGACCCCCCTTGATTTTTTTCATATCCTTATTAGAGGTTACTTCTTGAACTTTCCCCTTTCTCGATCAAAGGGGAGGGGATGTTGAGGTCAACAAGGTTTGTTGTTAACAATGGGAAATAATTCCCCAATGTGTATGTAGTGTTGGTATTGGCATATGAATATTTGGCCAACCCATCCTTGTTGCCTAGACCTAAGCCTTGCATGGTTTCTACCAAGATGTCAAGGGGCAAAGGGTGGTTGAACCCTACTCCTAATTTATCATATGGCATATGGTATCTCGATTGACAAAGAATGCACATTCCTTGTTCGTATCTGCCCAATCCATATCCATGCCAATTACATTGGTTTAGGTATTTCAAGGCGAAGTTCAAGTTGGAAAAATAGTCAACATTCTCAACAAATGGCTCTTCATCCTCTTCCTCTTGTAGGTAGGGTTCAATATCGTTCTTGAGGCCCCCATATAAAAAATTGGTCTGATTCGGTGGGTAGCCTAAAGGGATGATGGTGCTGATGGGGATGCGAGGTCTCCCCATGTCTTGCATGGATTTGAGCATAGGTGTTGCCACAATGTTCCACACCAGGTACTCCCCCAGGCCCGTATTGGCCATCTCAATGGTAATCATCGATGGTTGAGGGGGAGGGAATGGGATTTCTCCTTGAGTTCACTCCATGTTGGGTGAACCAGGTGTCTCGACTTCCATTCGGCTAGGCACCTATTTTGTAGATATGGTTGAGACTAATGGTGGCACCTCCTCTAGGGGCTTCTTTTTTTTGTCCTTCGGTATGGCCACCATAGGTGGCATCGTGGGTGAAGGAACATATGACGAATATTGGCTAGTTTGGTGAGTTGAGGGACTCAACAATGAGGATGTAGGCAAAATTAGACCCTATGTGGATGGATTCAATTAAAAGTCCAAATGTGTCTATGGGAGGGTCAATTATGGCATCAAATACATCGCATTGCAAAACTGGAAGGGCTCTAAGTCCATTGGGACTACATGTACTTGCCCTTCGTATGTGTATTTGAGGCATTGATGGGCTATCGAAGGGACACACTTCATGTCACCCTAGCAAGATATTTTAGGCCATATCACCCTTAAGGATGTGAAACAATGTAGGAATGGTCTTTTGTCCTACTTGGATGGGTAGAAAAATTATGCCAACCGTCGAGCATAACGCGCCATTGAATGCTCAAAGAGTGTAAGTGGATGTCACAATGTGGGATGCTAGCAGCTTAAGGTGTTTTAATGCCATTGTAGTGATTATGTTACTAGATGAGCTAGTGTCCAACAACATCCTCTTGAATTGAATCCCATTGACCCATGCAATGATGTGCAGGGGTGGATCCACCATATCACCAATCACCAGTTTCAGTTTGTCTTCCCTAAATGTTATGACTAGTTCTATGCATTGTCTCACATGTCCCATGAAATTGTTGAAAGAATTGGGTTTGTGGGGTTGTAGCTCAATGGCTTTGAGTATCTCCATCAGAGCCTCCTTATGGGGCGATGATTGTTGAATGAGCTCATAAATGGAGAGCCTAGCAGATGTGGTCCTTAAACTTTGAGATAGTTTAGTCTGAATCATGGCCACTGGTCTAGGCAAAGGAAGTCATGTAAGGTGTTGTGGATGTTGTGACACTGACAAAATATTTCTTGTAGCTGCAGCGGGTGCAGCCGTGTTTGGGTATCTTTTGTTCCATGTCATGATGCTTATCATCCCTATGTATCCTTGCATGGGGAAGTTTTGTGTTACCTTGTTCACTTGTAAAGTCTTTGCCTATGCATCATGGGTAGGCAGGGGGTCTTTGAAGACCTCCATATATTGGTTGCTCAGTGCTACGGGATTATCTACTACGAGCATTTTGTTGTCTATTAGGTCCTTCACTAAGTTTTTGAATTTTCAACAAGTGGAGATTTTGTGTCCTTTCTGTCGGTGAAATCTACAATATAAGTCTTCCCTATAGCCCTTGGATTTTGGTGTGTTGGGGTCTATGGGTCGAATTTTTAGCAAGTTTATCAGGTTTGTTGTGAACAAGCAGTCAAAAAAGGAGTTTCTAGACTCCGTGAATTGTGTGAATTGTCGCCTAGGGCGATGCTACCAATTTTGCTCTTGTTTATGATTTTCCTTTTCATAGTTATCAGGAGGAACTGCCTGATAGTTAGCCTTTGGGGGCTATGTCATTTGTGTAGGCTTTGGTATAGCTATGGCAACCTGATTGACTACTACGGGTTTCAGTTGTGTGGGCCCAATTTTAGCATTTTTGGGCCACTCTTTCTTGCACGGCTTAGCAATCTTGTCATCTTGTATTTTGATCTCCTCAATTATCCTAGCTTGTACTAGGGCTTCTTCGAGGGTGGCATATTGTTGTAGCTACAATAGCACAGAGATCGACCTTAAGCAAATCTTTGAAAATATTTGAGTCATGTCAATCATGGGAGGGAGGTAAGGTAGCCTTGAAAGCAATTTCCTCCATCGATTCCCATAAGAAGTCATGGTCTCATCATCATACTACTTAATGCCAGCTAGGTCACTCAAGGATGCCTTCTTATTGGTGTTGAAGGAAAAATGTTCAAGGAACGCGTCCACTAGCTGGTCTAGATTATTGATGCTATGCTTCAACAACTGGGTAAACCAATCTGAGGCAGGGTCTACGAACATGGTTATAAACATTCTTAGAAGCAATGCATCATTGTCCTGAATACCAAAGCATTGACTCAAGAACCTTGTTATGTTCTCTTGGGCATCCTCATCCCCTCTAAAAATTTCCAATTGAGGCACTTTGAAGTGGTCGGGGTATGGGGGTGCTAGAACTAAAGGATGCACAGGGTGACTATGGAGTTGGCGTAAGGTGGGCTTTTTGGGCCCCGAAGTCTTAGTCTCCATAGACTCTAAGTGCTCTAGCAGTGCTTTGTATGCATCAGAGGATTTTATTTCCTCTTCTTTGGTTTGTTCCCATTATGAATTGCGAGGAACTTGAGGCCTATGGATGGGTAGCCGGATAGCACCCCCCTGCCTTGGTAGGGCATTTCAGCCCACTCTTCTTCTCACTCAAATTCCTCATAGGCCTCTTGAGGAGTTCCTAGGTGTGACCTAGAAACATGGATGGGTGCTCAAGGAATATGCCCATCATTGGCTCTAGGAGTGGCCTCTTGCTCAGGTCTCAGAGGCAATGCTTGATAAGGTCATGGAGACCTATCTTGTACTAAGGGGTTGTGCCTCATAAATATATGTCTTATGTGTGCGAGGGGTTGGAATCCTCTCGTGCATAGTTTTCTGGAGCAACTCATTTGTCTGGCTCTAAATTCACTCTTTGTTAAGATGATATAGTTGTTCTAACTACTACTGATCTTGCCTAAGCTGCATGATTTGTGCTTGGCGGGCGGCATGTTTGGCAAATGCCAAGTCAATTTGTTCCACCGTCCTAGGTCTAGGATGCCTAGATGCATCCCCTACACATCTATCTCGGTCATGGTGATCTGAGATCTCTATGGTTCACTTTCCTCTATCGAGGTTAGTAGCATTCACTCGATGCTCTGGCCTCAATAGGTGATCTTGATAATCAGCAGGTGCGGAGGCACATTGCTCCCACATGGTGTATTGCTCTTGAGGAATATACTAGTTTTCCTCATGCTCCCTTTCCTATATGTGAAAGGGATTGCCAGAGTTGGATCGCCCTATCTGAAGAACCTTGCACTCTAGATTTGGCCTATTAGTTCTCACAGTAATGAGGGGTGGAGGGGGAATGATATAATCATGTGGCCCCTCCTTATGAACCCTATGCTGCTCTAGCGCTTCATCATGTAGTGGCCACTCATAATGAGTGTCTAAGGGGGCCTTCCCATGTGTGTACTCCTCTTGAGAGGGTCTATGTTGAATGGGAATGCCCCTCAAAAGGGTGCTTCTATAGTCCTTTTCTGGAGTGGCATAGTGTGGACTATGTTGTGGGTCAGGTTGCCAAGGTGGTATAACCAAGTCCTTGGGGCTATAAGAGAGGTGACTTGTGCCTCCTTGCATACTTTTTGTAGCTTCTGCCCATGATTGGGCTTGGCTATGGGTATACACCATGGTGGTGGTTTTTATAAAAAGATATGTATATTTTTATCTCCTTTACAATTTTTATGCTATACAAAACAAAAGGGGACCACACAAGCAAATAAATGATTATCTCATTTACAGAATAAATGTGTGTCCTAGATCTAGTTCAGTGTGTTTGATTTTTTTTGTGTAAATATTGTAACGAAAACTTTGTTATACATGCATAATGAGGGCTCTTATATCTCCAAAATGGTCACCCCTTCAGTATACCATTGCCAGGTCGTTATACCGAACCTCTCAATATACCCGCCCTTACGTGAGGAAAACTATTGGTATGCAAGAGCAGAACAGTGAAGTGGAACATAGGCGGTATGGAAGGGGGATCACTCTATTTTTGACACCTACCATAGAAGACTTATCCTCATGCATGGGGAATCACCCCCACTACACTTGGTCAGCTTTCGTCAGGATTTACGTCTAGCAATAGTCGTGATCAGGGTATATGTATGCAAAATCCAAGCCAAGGTGGTGATGAAATCCACCGTTGGTCTTGATCAAGTGTTGGGGTATTAAGACCAACTCCTTGATGTTAATTTTATTAGGTGGTGTGTGTGGTTCCTTTTAATTGTGTAAATAAATAAAACATACAACAAAAAATGATTTTCACTAATGCAATGCTTTAAAGTATGTTTTATCTTTCAGAGATAATTAGTAGCAAAAAGGAAATCACAAAACCTACCTAGAACTGAAACCTATAATGAGGACTTGCCACTTGTGCAAGTATCATGCAAGCAAACCAAAGAAAAATGCATTCCTAATCAAGTTCCTTCCATTTAATGTATTCTATGCTTTTTTTATTACAAGAACAGAAAACAAACTACTTAACCTTTCCATGCGAGTGTCTAAAAATAAAGCAAAGAAATAAAAAATTTGCAGAAACAAAAAGTAGAAAAACACAGAGGATATTCAGAAGGCCTACCTCTTCTCTGTCCAAACCAGATGCCTCTGAGTTTTTACTCAAAAAATGCATAGAGTTCTAATCATCCTAGGGTGTTATGAATAGCATGTCTGCATTCGTCATAGGGTAGGATGAATATGCATTCATCCCGGGGTGGCACAATTAGCAGTCCAATGCCCAAATGAGTAACACTTGCAAAGCAAAACCACAAAATTTGGATCAGAAAATTGATCCTTATAGTAGGGGATAGGGTCCCACCATGATCACCACTAAAATCAATGTATAAATATAGTGTATCGATGTGATGCAAACAAAAATGGATACAGATGCTAAGTCCTACGAATGCATGAAGGAAATGACATAAAAACAAGATGTAAGCAAACAAAGAGAGGCCTATTTTATTGATATTGATTTTAATATAATTACAATACGTCCCTCCTCTAGGGCTCAAAACATGTGATACAATTTGTTACATAAATGGATGCATGGATGAAGCCATGGTTTCAAGGTCAGACAGTACACTTCCAACATCTTTCGTGTGCCCACATTCGAACTGGGCATGCCAAAAGTTGCCACTGATTATGTTTGTATGTTTGTCATTCCTTTATGCACCTCTAGTATTCTTGGCAATGAGATCTTGCACACAGAAAGACAACAAATCATTAATAGCATATGCGTATCTCGAAAGACATGCAATCCCCAAGGCCTCCAGCAGATTCTTGTGGGATGTCGATGATAAGGTTCATAAATTTATTACATAATAACATATGAATATAAAGGACAACTTCTAGAATTTGTATCACCTAATTTTGCATCGATGTAGCATCGAACGGCCCTGTTATGCGTGTTGGCCTATCGGGGCTTCTCCAAGGTGAGTGCTCCAATGTTCCACCTACGCTCATCTAAATCACCTAAAAATCATGAGTTAGGCACTATATGTTATTTTAATACTACCCAGATGCTCAGAATTTTCCTATCCTACCCATATTTTCTTGTATGTGACAGGGGTGCCCTACGAGCTAGTTAACACATAAAATGATAGAACTACAGTCAAATCATGTCAGAATGCAATTAAAATTTAATAGAGGCATTAGGATATCATCTGGTACATATTGCAAAAATAAAATTAAGGAAATCATGCATAGATTTCTAATCGCTCCAGGGTGGGATGCTGGGGACTGTCATAAAACTTGCAAAAAGTTCCCTTACAAATGTCCTACCCAGAGGCCTCCAAAACTCCTACAAACTTGTGGTTAGACTAAGAACAATATTTTGAGATGACCTAGAAGGTCATATTTTTTAGATTCTGCCCAGGTCATCCTGTATCCGAAGACGCTCCCTGCAGGTTAATAAACGCATAAAAATGACAGAAACCAGGTCAAATCATGTCAGAAAGCAATGAAACTTGGACAACAACATAAGTACATTAAATAAAAGAGAATGCAAAAATAAAAGTAAATAAATCATGCATAGATTTCTAAAAACTCCTGGATGGGGCGATTAGGACTACAGTAGTTCGAGGGGCACCCGAGGGTGGGATGCCCACCATTTAGGGCCTATTTTTGACACCAATCCAAGTGGGATGGGTCAAAAACCTACTAGAGGGTTGTGTTTATGAGTTTGGGGTGGGATTATGGCCGATTTCTTGGGTTTTGGGTCTGGATTGCATTCCTAGTGTTCACCCGATAACCTCTCTTCCAAAAGAGAAATTAGGGATGTAGGAAGCACAAAGAGGAATGAGGGTATAGTTCGGTAGCACTTCATTGCTACAAATTCTCCAGCTCTATTCCATTTTTGGGGTGAGGAGGCTCACCTTTTTATATACCTAAGGGTCTCCTTTAAATGTGCATGCAAGGGTGCCACTTGGCTCATCATACCTTTTTGGGGAGAGAAGATTCCTCCCTAATTTAGAGCCTCCTTGAATGAGGCCTCCATGATCAGGGCAAACTTTACTGAAGTCTCTCTTTGATTTGAAATCGTTCCTCGTAATTACATTCCCTAAAGGCGAAGTTAGGTGGTGGATTTGGGCTACCATTTGTCAAGGTTTGAATTTTTACCAGTCAAACCTGCTAATCATCCCACCCTGGAGCGATTGCTGATAATCATCCTAGGGTGGGACAAATAGGATTCTAATCATCCCAGGGTGGGATGAATAGGGAGCAGAGTTCTTAAAAGGTACAAAATTGACCTCTGACATTCCAAAACTAATTTGGGAGTGGTTAGGACCACTTTTTAACCTTTGAAGGCTGCCCTAGGGGGTATGTATGCCAATTCGGTCAGTTCTTGTAGTCACATAATTGGATTGGTGTTTTTTTGGTGTCTATAGACTCATATGGTCTCTAAATGTTTCCATATGGGTAGTATCCTAAACATGATGCATTTTAGGTGTCTATAGGTAAAGTGTTTTTGCATGTAAAGGTAGGGCATAAGACCATCCTCATGATGTGTCACATATTGGAAGGGGTTATGCAATACAACATTCTTCTAGGGCATCCCTAGATAAGGTACATGCAATGTGTTCCCTTAATATTGCACCAATGCATCAAGTATGTGCACAAGGGGCAAGTGCATGTGGTTCCATCAAATGAAGAGCCATTTAAATACATGGATCAAGTTGACTTGCTGGGGGAATTTATCCTTTCATCAACACATCTATACATAAGAAATTCATCCTTGACCATGCAGCTAGAAAGCAAGAGAAAATTAGTGTGAGGTGACCCATCCACATTGGCACCAATTCCTACATCTAAAGCTACTAGCACTTTTGAGAAACCTTCAACATCCAAAGCAAAAGATACTCATAAGCTGAAAGCACACCTAGTGGAGAAAGGACCTAAAGAACTTCCAACTATAGAAGCTATGGAAATTCCAAATCCTATGGAGGAGGAATATTCCTAGGACATATTCGAGGAGGTACCACAACCTACCTCACTTGCTTCATAAACAATATCATTTGCATCGCAGGTGATAGTTCACTTAGCCAACACAAGGTTAGATGAATATCTTGTGTAGAACATGACTTTCATGCCTTTTATTGAGTCTATGCAATACATGGGATGGCAAAGAGTCCCAAATATGCTAGTAGGGATAGTGATTCCATTAGGGATTCCCCCTAACCAAACCAACTTCATATATACTGGTTTAGACTGTGCCCATAATGCTTCTGATATTGAAGATGATGAGGATGAATCATTCACCATGAATGTTCATTACTTTTCAAATCCTAATTTTTCTCTAAGGTACTTTGAGCAATTCCATTAGCATGGCAATGGCTTAGGTTTGTACTAGCAAGGGTATCTATTTCCATTTCAGCTGCAATACTAGTTGCCTACTGATAGGCAGGGTCTAGGGTATTAGATACAAAGTCATAATTATTTATTAATAGTAGCCCTATATAGGTTGATCTTAGGGTGTAGGGAAGACATTGAATGGAATCCCTATCAAACCCCTAGCAAAAACTATTTGGGTGACAGATGGGTGTCTATGGTGAATATCAAACCACCCAATGAGTATCACTCTAATTTGTCTCTCAAATCATACCCATCAAGAATGATCCTATGGGAGGATGAGCCAACCCATGGTCACAAGTGAGAGGAAAATGAATATATATCAAGTGAGGATGAGGATTAAACTAGCTTGGCTTATCATGGGCCTTGGTATATGCAAAACCTCACTTAGTATGGCAACATAGAGAGGATACATCTTCGATGAGAGTGGCTATGAGTTAGAAGACTCAATAGATATGGCCTACCTTGGTCTTAGACACGCATTCCATATCGTAGGGCCAAAATTAAATGGCAATGTATTATTAATAAGTGATGATGATTATGAATATGAGATTTAAATGGCCTATCTTAGGCATCAACAGGCAAGTCACACCCAATTCTAGTGGGTAGGAATGAGGGTTTCTTCATAAGCAATGATAATTTTGAGGACAATACCAAGATGGCTTATCTTGAGCCTCATCATTTATGTCAATTCAATATACTGGTGGAAAGAGAGGTGATACTCCACACCATAGATCTTGACCTTTACTTTCTAGGAAGACTGGTAAATCTAGACATCATCTATCATATGGTCTTCTTGGATCTACCAACATTTAGAGAGTTGTTACAACCTAACGATCCCATAATCTCATCTATCCATAGATTAAATCTTGATATCCCTATACCATCAAAGCCTCGTCATGAGTATATAGGGTACACCATTGATGCAGAGTTTCACCCACATGGTCCTAGATATTTCATCCCATCCATCAACATGATCTCCATTGATTTGACCACTCCACTCCATAACCTAATAGATCCTTCAAAACCATTGTGTCTTAACTTAGATGCTATTGATTGGGATCATGTTGATTCACCCCTAGAGCCTAAATATTTCTTCCCTAATCAAGAGATGCTACAACCATTTCATTTTGCACTAGACTACACACATGATGTCTATCACTGGTCTGGACCCTAAGTTAGTAGGACCTGTAAATCTAGTAGATGACATATATTTAATCCCCACTCCTCACCAGCTTGAGTAGGGGTCACATATGGCAATAAATAAGACTTTTGAGGTGGACATCAATGATGATCTTTCTAACCCAAATAAATTCAAGTTTAAAGAAATCTTATCTCTCGAATAACTGGCCATCATTATTCCTCTTTTGAAAGAGAGACCTATTGTGGAGTTTTCTTGCTTACCTTTTAAAGCTTTGTCATATCACAATAAACTTAGAATCATAACCAATATTGTGGATTATGGCTGATCCACCCCTTCAACCTAGGAATAGATTACTTTGAGAGCTCTAGACAGACTAGTTTGGGTAAGGAAACCCCAAGTGGTGGGTTTATCTATTCTATTTTAATGGTGCAAATACCCACTTATGCCAGAAAAAATAATTTTTCATTGTTTATATATTAATGATAAAACCAAGTGATAATGGATCATAACAAGACCAGATCAGTGCCTTATCCATTAGGTAGTCATAGCAAGTTAATATTTATGACCAGAGTAGAAAGAGAGAGGGGAACTAGTTTATTTTAATTCATTTGAATAACGTAATGCAATAAAATGATTATACTAGTGAAAATAAAGTGCCATCCACATTTTTTGATTGCAAGAACACATAAATGAGCATAACATAAACCATAAACATAGAATATGCCAAGGGAAGAGTTCAAACTTTCATTTATATACAATTTTTTTTACATATATAAATATCAACAGAGTGTTGGATCCTTATATGCCACTATATTACAAAAAAATCCTAGTTTGAATATTCATAACAAGGGGTGATCTCCCTCCATCTTGATTGTAGTGATGTAAGGATATCCAACTCTAGCACGTTCCATAGGAAATGATCTCGGTGAACAACGCTCTTTAGAAATCCCTGGAAATAGCAAAAGGAATGGCATTAAGAGACATAGACAGAGAACACAAGGATAATATAACTAAAACACTATACAAGACTTATACTTGGGCTTTTCTCTCTCAAAATTTTGATCAAAAAATCTACTACTGTAGTATTCTCCCTTATATAGTGCAATTTATCCGAGCGAGGCTGTAACCATTTGCTGTAGCTGGATCAATCATGTTGTCCTCAAAAATTAGATGTAATAAAAAATGAGCATGTAGCCCACATTTTATTGCTCACGTAGGTGGTGGTTGTGTATCCTCTCCTGTACTACCCTGGGGTGGTAGCTGTATATCTCCTAGTGTGTGTGTCCTAGGAAAACTGGGCTCCACTCTCATTCTAAGATTTTGAATTGCCGATCAATAAACTCCCATGCCTCGTCATGAAAAGTTAACAAGAATAACAAATTTAATTCTTGAGTTGCTTTGTTGACCTGATATCTTGACCACTGCAAAGTATTTTTAGTGAAGACACATAGGCAGTCCACTATCTCCACCAAGGCCGTAAATTGCTTTGATAATTTACCACCAAAGTCTAGGTCAAAGTATTGGATATTTTGAGATACAAGGTTCTTGATATTGGAGGCCTACATGAACTCACTCAACTTAAAACCACAGTCCTCCAACTCATCGTTAACTTCCTGCTTGACATCTATTACCTCTTGGTTCCATTTGAGCCAAATTGGTCTATTCTAAAAAAATATGAAAACCTTGGTGAACTCCTTAGCAAATAAACAATGGGAATCATCTGATAAGGTGGCTATCATCCTAGCAATGGGCAAGTAGTGCTCCTTGAATATTTGGTATATAGGGAGTATGGAATTCACCCATTGATCTCCTTGCTACAATCGATCTTGCAAGAGGCCAATAGTATGCCTAGTGGCATAGAAATCAATGAAGAGGGACTCTAGTTCTCCCATCCTTTCCCCTATTTTATCTTTTCACATCTTGCTTAAGTTCTTATACTAATCCAAGTTGGACACTGACCTGTGTAGTAGGAGTGACCATCTTCAATCTATCAACTTCACTTTGAAGTTGTTTCACCTTGATCTATAACTGCCCTACTTTTATAGCCTTAGACTTCCACCCTTCCAAATATTTCTCTATTAATTCTGCCACCTATGTTTGGGAAGCCATCTATGATTTCATTATTTCTATAGGTGCAGTTGTAGCCCTTATGAAACCATTGCTTACGTTGATGGTGGCTTCTATCATGCTAGGTGGCAATGGGATATCAAAGGTGGTAGTAGATACATCAATTTCCTCCTACCCAAATATACTTTAAGGTCTGATTATTGACCTTTGCTCCTCCATATCCTGTATTTGATCTTCATCAGCGATGAACTGGAAGGTGTCTCTCACCCTTGTTAGTGTAAGGTTCTTGGTGTTCTCTATAGAAGGTTTTTTTCTAGCCTTTTTGCTGGTAGGAGACTATGAGGGGGTTCTTTCTTTAACCTCATACTCTCTCAGTATATTAGAAATCCCCCCAACTTCTACTATTTTCCTTAAAACCTTATGGGGAATGAGATATTTTTCTTGATTGATGACCAAGGTGGTAGAAAACAAGGAAGGTTGGCCCACTGCCAGGTCAGTTCTTTCTAAAATACCGGTAGGGTACCTAGGAATAGATATTTGGGGATATATTATTATATTGTATAAGGTTTGGCATGGGCCACACATAACCCAAGGTTGATTGTATTATAATATTATATTATATTAGTAGTAGGCTCCCCAAAGTAGAATAAGAATATGGATATATAAAGAAGATATATTTGTTATTATAGGGATTCATATCATTGAAGAAGAATCTTATGTAATCATCATGACCATGAAGTGGCCTCTCACTTTGGGAGATATTTTGGAGTTATTCCTTAGGGATTATTATTGGTGTTTTCCTACCTTAAGGGTATTATCTATCTCTCTCTCATTTGTGGATTGTTATTGTGGATAATGTATTATGGATGAATGATTTGATATTTCTGCATATTGGTGAATAATTATGTTAATAATAATAAATATATGCAACAAGTGGTATCAAAGAAACAATTTTGGCAAAGTGGGGATTTTTGTGTGAAATTGCAAAATTAGGGCAATTTTTTTTTGGAAAAATGTCTCATCTTTTAGGAGCCATATCTCTGCGTAAGTTTATCCGATTCAGGTTACTCTTGGATTAAATTTTGTAGAATTGGAAGAGCTTTAAAATGAGATGTCATATGAAGGAATTTGAGTAGTATTGAGGGAGATACAAAGTTTTGAAGTTAGTCATATGAAACAAGGATAGTAACAAATTTCGCAGATTTTTTCTAGAAAAATGTCTCATCTTTCAGAAACCATATCTCTGTGAATGTTTATTCGATTCAGGATATTATTGGATCAGTTTGTGTAGGATTTTAAGAGATTTAAAATTCATGGTCATATGAATGAATTTGAGTATTATTGAGGGAGATACAACCTTCTAAAGTCAGCCATTTGGAACACGGGTAGTGAAAAATTTTCAAGTCATGCATTTTTCAAAAGATGAAATTTGTTTAGTTCGGGTAAGCAAATCAGTTGCACCTTATTTTTTTTGGAATAAAAATTGCAGATCTAGTTTTCTATGTGGATTTTTAGCTTCAAATCAGTGGAAAGATATTTATTTCCATAAAACCCTAGTTTGCATTAGGGCATGATATATATTGTCAAAAAACCCTAGTTGCATTAGGGCATCAACTATGTCATTGAAAAATTTTAATGGAGAAAATGATATTGATGTGAGAGTGGAAAATTTTAATGGAGAAAATGATATTTATGTGAGAGAGTGGTTGAAAATAGTAAAATCTCAAGTTAGTGAAAAAATGTTACAATATGGTTGTCATACCTTGTTTACGGGGAAAGCTTTACAATGGATAAAAGAGTTTAAATGTGGTAAAGGCTTGTGCGAATGGGATCACATTGAACCAAAATTCTTGAGCACATGGGTACCTATTAAATTAAAAATAAAGTTAGATATTTGTAAGAGAAAACATGAAGGAAGGGATAAAAATATAGATAGCATGTTGGATTTCTTCAAAGACCTTGAAAAGAAACTTCAGGGAATTCAAAATGAGAGGAATTAATTAAAATGAGAATGGAAAGTTTTCAAGAAACAAAATGAAGACCATGAAAAAGAAATAAAATTACTCAAGAAGAAAGAGGAAAAGCTCAAGAAAGATAAAAAATATGTCAGTATGCATACGCAGGAAACCATACCTTTGGTAGAAGATAAATTAAAAAATGGACAAAGGAATTTGTTTGAATCTCAAAAGTCTATTTTAAAGGTTCATGGAAGCATTAAAAAAGAACAGGTTATTATTTCCATTGACCCTGGTAGTAGATATAATTTTATTAATATTGCTTTGTCTAAGAAGTTGCAAGTTCAAGGAACAAAAAGTAAGGACACACACCTAGAGGATGAGTATGTTTATATTTTTGAATATTTGAATATCACCATGGATAAATATGTTTTACATTCAGATTTCTATGCTATTGATATGGATGATAAGGATATTGTTCTTGTTTATCCTTGGTTATATTCTTCAGGTACTATTAACATTAATGTGTAAAAGAATTTTATGAAGCTATGGTACAGGAAAAATAATATGACATTCTAGGATATTTCTCAAAAGTGGTTGTAGAAGAAGTGGGTGTAGAAGAACAAATTGAATAACTTGAAGTAGAATCCAAGAAGGTAGTAGCAACAACAGAGTCCATGGAAGAAGTAGTAGCATTTTATTTAGGGGAAATAATAGTAACATAGTCCAAGGAAGCTTTGATAGAAGAGCACAAGGACACACCAAACAAAGAGAACATGAAATAACACTATGTAGAATAATTTAAAACAATGGAGCCAAAGGTTGAAAAGTCAAAGAAGGTAGAACAAAAAGTAAAGGTTGCACCATATCGCCATCCACACCACCATGAGCAAAAACAATATTGGAGGTATGGTTCAAGGCAACAATATTATGGTTCTACATGGAATCAGAAGGGCACCAACTATGGCAGTGTTTGGAAAATAAATCATAGTGATCATGGTTTTCAGCATGGTTCATCAACATCAAGGAACAAGTGGACCCATCATTCAAGTTATCAAAATACAGTAGCAGAAGCATGGAGCCAACGAAGTAGATTTGGATACTCAAGTAACAAAATGGTGTACCAACATCAACGTGTTTCACTTGGATGGATGGATGATCGATATTGGTACTAGTTTCTAACATTGCTTAGCAAATCATATTATCATGTTTCTTCATATATTTCGAGGATGAAACATTTGTAAGGAGGGTGGCATGGTAGGGTACACAGGAATAGATATTTGGGGATATATTATTATATTGTATAAGGGTTGGCATGCCACACATAACCCAAGGTTGATTGTGTTATAATAATATAATATTATATTATATTATAATATAATATTATATTAGTAGTAGGCTCCCCAAAGTAGAATAAGAATATGGATATATGAAGAAGAGATATTTTTTATTGTAGGGATTCATATCATTGAAGAAGAATCTTATGTAATCGTCGTGCCCATGAAGTGGCCTCTCACCTTTGGAGATATTGTGGAGTTATTCCTTCCTTACGGATTATTATTTGTGTTTCCCTACCTTAAGGGTATTATCTATCTCTATCTCATTTGTGAATAGTTGTTGTGTATAATGTATTGTGGATGAATGATTTGATATTTTTGCATATTGGTGAATGATTTATGTTAATAATAATAAAATATGCAACAAGGACACATTAGTGTTAAAGTTGATGATGTTGTACTTTGGGACAAGGAGGAAACTAGTTCCTTTCCTTTTGAGGTGGCGATAGGAGAACTAGAAGAAGGAGTTTTACTTGCTCTTACTATGCATCATCTATGATTTTCATCATGACCTCAAATAGGTTAGTGTCCTGCTAGAAAAATTGGAAGGTGGGGTTGTCAAATTCTTCCAGGGGAGCAATTGGGACCAATGGGACCACCTTATCCACAAATAGCCCCTGATGCAACTTTAATTGAGAGCCATAATCACCAACTATTTGTAGCCTAATATAAGGCCTCTCCTTCATCCTCCAAACTAGATCCAATGATTGGTTATTTTTTAAAGCCTTCTACATTTCATCTTCAAAATTATCCTTACTATGAGTGACTTGCATAAGGGTGAGCTTACCAACAATATTTTTCCTATGATGGTCGTCTAGATCATAGGCCCTCCAAGTAACTTCCGAGAAATAGTACGTATCCATGTTCCAAATGGACCGCAACACTGTAAAATGGCCTAGGTATGTGTAGGGGCCCATTGAGCAAGGGATGGGCAGCCATGGCATGAATCCTTTCTTCCTTAGGTACCCAATTTTAACCTCCTTGTCTATTTTCTGAGTAATATCCAATATAGCAATTGAAGTTAGGTAGTGTATAGGGAGTGCCTTCGAAGGTAGTTTTGAACCATAAAGCCTGATGTAGAAAAATTCTTCTATGTAGAATAAATCCCCTACTTGTACTTTGTGTAGAAAATCCCTTACTCCAACCCCAATTCTATCTGTCTCTTCCCCACACAATAGAAGGTGTACCATGGGAAGGATTTTCTCAAATAAGGTCTTGTAGCTAGAGCACCCCTCCTGGATGCATAGTAACTGATATTGAATAGTACTAGTTGTCACCCCTCCCATACGATCTACTAAATGTCTATCCAATTGTGCTACGAACAAATGCATCAAAATGGAATAATAAGAGAAAGGATACATCCCCCCCTTATCGGCCAATATAGCCTCCTGTAGAGCTTGTAATTCTTGGTCAATGATATCACTGATCATATTTTCCCATAAGTAAAGGAGGGGTTTATTAGTTCTATTGTACTATAGGATTAGAAACATGACCTCCTTCATAATCAACTCTAAATCCTTAATGCCCAATACTAGGTTGATCATGTATGTGTAATATTACACCCAGGTCCAAAGAATTTTTTTTTTGATAGGAAAGCCCGATGGTTTGTGTTTCCCCCTCATTGGGAGTGTCTTTGGGAATGAGATGTTTATCATATAATTGACCTAGAGGACCAATGTTTTAAAGTCCAACACCCGAGATTCCGTAGCAAGGTTGAATACCTACATGATTCTATCTGCTATCACCTTGGTCAAAGCCTAATTTTTATAGTCATGAATGGTGTGACTTCTAGAATCATATGCTACTACCAACCAAACTAATAGGTCTGAGGAGTGATAGAACCTCGAGTAGGTTAAACATCCCAAATTGGTATTCCATTTATTGCACACAAGGGGAGGCTTGGTGTTGTCCCAGTATGCCCTCATGTATAGACTTCTCAAAAGCGTAGGGTGGCATTGGCTATCCTCCTCTATAGGATCAAAGCCATAGATAGTAACCCCCTATAACTCCTTCTACTACTCTATAGTAATTTCTCTATTTTTATATAGAAAATTTGCCATAGATTTTAGGTCTTGGTCTCTACTTGTTCTCCTTGTTACCGAATGTGCCTAAGTAATTTTGGTAATTCTTTATTTAAAAATTGATACCTATATTATGGCTAAGCTAGTGGAAGCCATGGGAAGGAGTAGTGAAAATAGAAAATATTTTTTCTCTTATCTTCTATACTCAACCTCATAAAAAAAATACTTCATGCATGAATAGTGTAGGGAGGAGTCCACCACCCTCTAATTAAAGCATATGCATTGAATTTTGGTAGGTAGGGACCATGCACTTTTCCATCCAATGAGGTAAGCTGATTGGCTAGGCATGCCACATCACCTACACTTTTGGTAGAACATCATACCTATAAAATGGAATTATGGATGGGAGGCAAGTTATGGGATACATAGTGGTATTAGGCTAGTTGGTATTGGGTGCACTTGAGTGAAGTGCTCATGAAGTTTGTGCCCTATTAATTTCTTGCATGCTCCATTGGGGAAGGAGAGTGCATGGCCCTTAAGGCAAACACATGAGTTCATGCACTTGCTTACTCTTCATGTGCCCCAAGGGAGTGGGGCATGTGGGACCTAATGGGGTGCATAGGTTGTGCACCCTCAAGAATTTTGTACGCTCCTAAATAGAGTGCACAAACCTAGAGGTGGATGCATAGGTTGTGCACCCTTAAGACTTTTGTGCGCTCCTAAATAGAGTGCACAAAACCAGAGGTGGATGCATAGCTTGTGCATCCAAGTAGACCTTTGCATGCTCTAAGGAAGTGGAGTGCATGAGCTCTATTTGGGGTGCACAATATTGTGTGCCCTAGGGGACATTGTGTGCTCCAACAAGGAGTGGAGCACATAGCTAGGAAGGGAGCACATGGCTTATGTACTCTAAAGGTTTTTTGTGCACTCTATTTGAACAGAGTGTGCAATGGGGTTTAGGGAGCAAGTGAAGGCACACGCTCCTTACATGACTTGGTGCACTCCACTAAAGAGTGGAGCACATGGGGTGAAAGTGAGTGTGCAAGGATGCACACTTGTAGGGACTTCATGAGCTCCATCTCAATGGAGTGCATGGGGCTACTTTGGGGTGCACAACTTCATGCACCTCCTAAGGGCTTTGCATGATCCACATCCTTATGGAGTGCATGAAATCAACACAAGTTGCATGGCTCATGCGCCCCTTAGGGGCTTTGTGCACACCATTATCCAATGGGGTGCATAGACTAGGAATAGGTGTATGGCTTAATGCACCCTATGCAGTATTTGCACACTCCACTAATGGAGCATGTGGGCATGGTTTAGGGTGCACAACTTGTATGCTTAGGGTATTTTTTAGCATTCTTCATTGAGGGTGGAGTGCACGAGGCTAAGTAAGAGCACACCACTTTGTGCACTCCTAAGGAAGGGGGACTTAGAATCTCAAAAGAGGAACTCCCATTTTGGAGTTAATAAGACCAAATCTCTTCACTTGGACCTACAAAGACATGCTAGGACTAGATCCAAAATTGGTTATCCATAACCTTTTTCTAGATACCATAAAGAAACTGGTCAAGTAAAAGCTTAAAAAGATGCATCCAGCCATTGATTTGATGGTAAAGAATGAGTTGTAGAAACTGTTGGATGTAGTCTTCATTGTTCCCATTAACTATCCAAAATGGGTATCAAACATTGTGCTTGTAGGAAAACTTGTTGGAAGAATCCACATTTGCATGGATTTTAGGGATCTCAATAAGGCAATACCAAAGGATTCATTCATTTTGCCCAACATAGATGCTCTTGTAGACGCAACTGTAGGTCATGAGATGCTCTCCCTAATGTAAAATATTTTTGGCTACAATAAGATTTAGATTAAACCCAAATACCAGCATAAAATCACATTCACAACTCCATGGGGGATATTCTACTACAAAGTGATGCCATTTGGTCTTAAAAATATTGGTGCCACATATCAACAGGCTATGACATACATTTTCCATGACTATATGCACATGATATTAGAATATTACATTTATAACATACTGGCCAAGTCATTGTTGCATGAAGAGCATGTTGAGACCCTCAGAAAGGTTTTTGATCACCTAATTGAGCACAATGTCAGGTTGAATCCCAAGAAATGCATCTTTGGTGTAACTTTTGGAAAATTCTTGGGATTCATCATTTCTAAACAAGGCATCAAAGTAGACCTAGAAAATATAAAGGCTATCCTAGAAATGGCCTTGCCCACCAAAATCAAAGAATTGAGAAGCTTACAGGGCAAAGTAGCATCCATAAAGTGATATATCGCACAACTATTGGACAAATATCGATCCATGAATCGACTACTACACAAATGGGTCCCATTCTAGTGGGTCAAATAATGTCAGTAAGCCTTTGCTAAAATTAAGAAATACCTAGCAATACTACCAGTATTAGCCCCACCAAGGCCAGATGTGTCATTCCTGCTATATATATCCATTACTAGTTTTTCTTTGAGCACCATGTTGGCTCAAAGGAACATGCAAGATAAATAACAAGTGATATATTACATCAGCCACACCTTGGTGAGCTACGAGTTAGGATACACATATGTGGAGAAGTTGTGCTTAGCAATGGTCTTTACAACCAAGAAATTGTACCACTACATGCTGAGCCATACGACGTATGTAATATCCAAACAAATTCCTTTGTAGTATATGATGAGCAAGACATATCGTAATATACGTACTACAAAGTGGACCATTTTATTGAAAGAATTTGACTTGGAATTCATAAGCCAAAATTCCATTAAGGGATAAGTCATAGCTAATCAACTAACAAAGGTACCTCTTTAGAAAAGTAGGCCTCTCACCATATAACTTCTTGATGATGCAGTATTTGCATTATCAGAAGCACCCAAACCTGAAGAATCAGAAAACAAACTCACATGACTTTGTTCTTCGATGGTTCAAAGTGTGAGCAATGGGGTGGTATAGGGATTGTATTTTTCATGCCACAAGGTGCTCCAATACCCTTGTAATTCAATCTTAAATTCCCTTCCATGAACAACAACACTGAATATGAGACCTTAATCTTGGGTCTCCAAAAAACCATCGCTATGAAAATCAAAAGGCTAAACATATTCGGTGACTCCCTGCTCAAATTCAACCAAGTCAAAGGATTGTTTCAATGCAAGGATTCAATCCTGAAAGCTTACAAAGAGCTTTTTGACACATATCTATCCCAAATAGAGTGGTATGACATCAAGGCAATACCTCACATGTCAAACAAATTTGTAGAAACTATGGCATCTTTGGGATCCTTTATCCTTCATAATCCATATTATGATTTCACTACCATTCATGTGAAAATGCTCTCACACTTAGTGATGCAGCATGAGGCTTTTGATAACAAATAATAAATCAACATGATTCATATAGAACTAAACCATGACTGGTTTTGTAAATCTAGAGACTTTCTCAAGAGCACACCTTGGGGGTCCTTGATATCACAGGGTCCTACGGAGAATGATACCATCATTTACCATAAGGTTATTTCACAATATACATTTTTGCACATAAAATTATAGGAGGAACAAGTTGTCTTATCTGTTGAAGTTGTAGCTTATCAGGATTGGCTATCCCAATTACAAGATTTCTTGAAACTCAGAATTATCCCACAAGGACTTTCGCATGCCAAAATATGATAATTCAAGAAAAACATGATAAGATATGTATTTCTAGGAGGTATATTGCATCATCAAAGCTATTATGGAGTTCTCCATTGCTTAGAGCTCCAAGAATCATCTTGGGCGATTTTGCAATCTCACAATGGTATGTATGGTGGCCACTTTAGTGGCATGGTCATTTTCAAGTGCATCATTCAAAATGGGTTATTACTGGCCAACCATGGAGAAGGATTATTGTGAGTATGCCAAGAAATGCATTAAATGACAACATCATGCAAATATGATACACGTACCATCTCATGCCTTACATCCCATTCAGGTGGCTTGGCCATTTTATTAGTGGGGTTTCGATCTAATCAGAAATATTTCTCCCTCATCATCGAATCAACACATGTTTATCTTAACAACCACTGAGTACCTCACCAAATGGGTGGAAGTGATCCCCTTAACCTTTATAATAAGAACATAGATTGTGGAGTTCATACTTCACAATATCATCTATCATTTTGGGATCCCCTTCAAGATAATCTTGGATAATGGTCCATCATTAAAAAAATAAATGTATAGGCTTTAACATCCAAATACAATATTTAGCACAATTTTACGACACCATACTATCCATAGGCAAATGGGTAAGCAAAGGCCTCAAACAAGATAATAGTATCCATATTAAAGAAGACGGTGAAATAAAATCATAAGGATTGGCATCTGCAATTACCCCTGGAATTATGGGCTTATAGGACTAGCATGCAAATTCCCATTAGGCCAAAAACATTTTTACTTGTATATGGTGTTGAGGCCATTATGCCCTTAGAGTTGGAAATTCCAAAATTACACATTGCATTGAAATAGTTTATCAATGATGACACTGCATGACAAGCTCACCTGGACCAGTTGACTCTTCTGGATGAATGTCACATCAATGCTCTTGAGCATCTTCATGTTTACCAAGATCATATAACATGAGATTACAACAATAAAGTCCACTTGAGAGACTTTAATGTTGGAGATTTTATGCTTAAAGAGAACCAATAGAACTCAAATCTACCCCCGCACCTACGAGATAAATTTACAGCCAATTTTATAGGTCCCTATATCATCTCTAAGAAGATTGGACCTAGGGCATATCATCTAACATCCATAGAAGGTGTTGAGGAGCCATATCCCTTCAACATTATTCATCTAAGGGTATTTCACACAAGCACAACAAAACACAAAAAAAATTAAATAAATATCATAATCATAAGAACAATAAAAAATTCAAAAGCAAAAAGACTCCAAAGGCATCTTAAATCCCTTTGGTGAACTCAAAAAAAGTATCCAAAGGTATCTTAAAGCCCTTTTTTCAACTCACAAAAAGGCTCCAAAGGCATCTCCAATCCGTTTGGTTAGATCATAAAGGCCCCAAATGCATCATAAGCCCTTTGGTAAAAATCACAAAAAGCCCCAAAGGCATCTTAAGGCCCTTTGATCACACACAAAGGCCCCAAAGGCATCATAAGCCCTTTGGTAAAAATCACAAAAAGACCCAAAGGCATCTTAAGGCCCTTTGATCACACACAAAGGCCCCAAAGGCATCATAAGCCCTTTGGTAAAAATCACAAAAAGCCCCAAAGGCATCTTAAGGCCCTTTGGTCAAAACAAAAATCAAAAGCACAAAAACAACTTAAAATCAAAAATTTCAAAAAACATTCAGAATAATCATAATAAAAAATAATTAAAAGCATCAAAAATACAAAAACATTTGCATTCATGTAATTGCATTACATTAGGCATGTTGCATCTATTGCATTTGCATTTAGATATATTTGTGTTTACAATATTACAAATGACACCATGTTTGTACATAAATCATGCATCTTCAAAATCCACCATCATCCATAACCCATGCGAGTAACTATGTTTTTCAACACAACCCTCCTATTGCTATAAGGAATATACTAGGATTTTTTGGTCACTCAGCCATACCTAGTGGTTTTATCAAACTTTGTAGAAATTTATATTTGCTTTTGATAGATGAGATTTGGTTTTGATAGCACCTGGTATATTTCATAATCCTATCACTAATCAAAATACTAAAATCCTAGTTGGAATAAAGGGAAGATGAACACTACAAAATGGTACTAGGTATCCTTAAGTGAAAAGTTTATATTGCTCATCCCCCCATACGATCGGTTCGAAAATGCTAAGAATTGACAAAAGGAAAAGTTCCTTCTTACCCAATTCCTCAAAAATCAAAATAAAAATAAATAGTGATTATCATCACTACCCAAAATCCCTTGCTCAAGAGGAAAAAAAAAACAAAACAAAAAATTCAGAATAAATAGTGATTTTTATCACTAAGCATGAGCAAGTATCCCAAATAAATATGAAGAAAAGAAGGAAGTATTGAACTTGAATCCCTAGAGTTCTTAGTATTTTATGAATGATAAATTTTATCCTCATTACAGGTTTGGTGGCATCAATCCTGCCTAGAAATGGTAGTATCCTTACGCACGATGATATGTCTATCACATTAGCAGCTTGCTTTTGTACAGACCAATGTTTGCATGTGGAAGGGCTAGATTTAGGTGTCTTGTATCACCTAGTGGTCTAATCCATCTAAGTCCAACTTAGGATAAGGATGAACATTTGAGGATCCCCAATACAGCAATGGGTTGCATGAATCCCTCCTGGCACTGGGGTATGCTTGTATTTTATCTAATATATTAATTTACACACATAGGGATAATGAGTATCTAGGTCTTCATAACAATAACTTTATCCTTCAGAATATATATATGTTCAGTATACAACTTTTGATGAAGTAACTAGGCTATTTGAGTCTCATAGAAAACCTCAAAAATCCTTAATAGTAACAAATCATTTCATTTATCGAATCAACTTTCTTTAAGAGGTTTTGTTTGTTAAATAGTGTGCATGAGATAGGATAGATACCGAATGAATGTCAGCAATGAAATTTAGATGACCACTGACTATTTCGAGTATATATTTTAACTTACAAAAAATTATAAAGAAATTACATACATATCACATCATATCATCTCACATTTGGACGTTTAAATGATTAATTCTTATTATAAGAGTTATTATTTAGTCATGATTTTTATACATTCTATGGTGTCGTCTATTAGATTTTCAAAAATCATATCACATCATACCTTATATTTTAAGTGATTAAAGCATACAGGTTCATTTACATTAGATCATCATCATGGTGCATTACACACATTGCATTTATCATATCATAACAACATGAGTTAGATGCATACAAGTAAAATCAAAATTAAACATGCATTTAACAATAGCACTACATCCATATATGCATACATCACATCATACATATCTATATCACATCATCTAAAACATACATCTATCATATAGCTAATGAATTTCATACATCACATCATATAGCATAAAATCATAGTACTACATCACATAAACATAAAAGTAAAAATATATGAATACACATAATGAGTCTCAAAGTGTAGATATAATATATCTATATATATGTGTGTGTGTGTGTGTACATAAGAGTACAAAATTATCCATAGGATACAACTGTGTAGGTCATATAACCTTACATTCAAAAATAAAGCTAGTACAATCAAATTAATTAGCCTATGCTTGCACCTCTAGCCTCACCTCCACCCTTGGACCCATCCCTATGAGTGTAGCGAGAGCTAGTCCCTATGGTCTACTATTTTTGAGTCATGGTCCTGTGGCTTGGCCAGAATGACGACTACCTAGATGTGCTTCGTCCACTCCTGTACGACCCTCATGCTATAGGCCTATCTTGTAGCCGAGCTCCTTGAAGCCTGACCTCATGCTCCAGTGCAAGGATGTAAGCATTGTCTATGTTGCACTTATCCAAGTCCTCTAATAGGAGTCCATGTAGATTTTTGTTCTTCATATCTATATCTAGCCCAACTGGCCTTTGAGGCACTGGCATAGCTGGCACAACCTATTCTTATGTAGCATCCCTCTCGACCATAAGCTCATCTATCTTTATCTATGTTGAGTAAATATATGTCTAGAGGGTAGTCCTCTCCTCAAAATCCCAGACCTGTGCTTGAAACCCAACAATGGTGAAATCCTACTGCAAGACCTGAATCTAAGTTGACAGAAGCTCAACCTCTACATGGTGTATCTGAGCTTGAAGAGGGGAAGAGCTAACTTCTCCTCCTTAGGAGCAACATGCTCCTTGACCACCTATTACTCTATGACCTACCCCTAATCCTCTTTTTGGGCCTACACTCGATGCCCATCAAGATCCTCCTCAACAACTACCTCATATCTATCCTGGCCTAAACTACCACCATCATGCCAAAGCTGTGTGACCCACCACTAGGGGTATGTATTTGTGACCTCACCATATGTAATCCCAGTATCCACTACTAGAAGATCATCATCCTTCGTAACTGCCTCAACTTGGGGTGGTAAGATATCCCTCTTTGTAGTAACCCACCTGTACAAAATGGGTACTAAAGGTACATCCTGCTATAGACCATACTATTGAAGCACCCAAGAATAGTGGAAGAACTCCTTGATGCTATCCTTATGATATATAACCAATTGATTGCATCTAGTCTAGTTTATAAACCTATCTACCTCTATCTAGGTAGGGAAATCATGATAAGACCTCCAGATAATGTCCTTGACCTACAGACCAATAAGAGATGTTGTGTAGTGAGAAATCTCCCCTGTGAAGCATCGACTCTTATGATCCTCATGATCATGGGCCCACATACCTTTGTAGCACTAAGCCACATATGCTATATCAATAATATCAACTGGAAGTCCTCCTAGGTGGTCCATCCTAATGTGCTTCCATCCCTAGATTTGGAGGAGCAAGTTGCAAGTAATGCTATCTCATCCATGGCATTGAATTCGATAGAGCTCATCATAGAACTAGACCAAAAGTGAACTCCCCAAAGCCATGATGATCGGATTTGTGATATCCATCAAGTCCTAGACCATAGCTAGGAGGTTCCATGGAAACCTCACTCTAAAGAAGTAAGGTAAGAGCATATTACATATAACCATCATCAAAACTACCTATTGTTGAGAGAAGACATCCTCTTGGTACCACTAATCCATATATATCTAACCATGATGACAATCACCAAACACATCAGTGGCATGGGCTCCAAAAACCCTCATAAAGACTACATACCTATCATTAGTAGGAGAGGACATGATGGGAACTCCATCAAAAGGGATCTGGAAGATCCTGTATACATCCTTCAGGGTAATAGTCATCTCATCAATAGGGATATGAAAGGTATTAGTCTTGGATTCCCACCTATGGACTAGGGCAATGAGGTAGGCCTGGTCCGACATGATCATCGGTAGTCTCACAACATACTACAGTCCATGGGTATCCATCCAATACCAGTTTATGTCATCCATTCAGGGTAGAAGATCCACAAGCAATTTAGGGTCTTGGGCCTACGCAGAAAAAATCTAGAAGTGTAAAATAAATGCCTACATTAAATGCACTTACAAGCTAAAATCAAGAATAAAATAAAAATGATGCAGAATAAAACTAAAATAGCCTAAGGCTACAAGCATAATGGCTAAATGCACCTAAAAATTCAAAAAAATCAAAATTTACACTTCAAAGTTCCAAAAAAATAAATTAAATCTCTTAAAAAATGAAAAATTTCAAAATTAAACCTAAGGTCGTGTAGTTGCTCATGCAAGGAGTGGCCAAGTAATGGTCATTGAAGCTGATAGCGGCCAGTCACCAACGATAAAAAAATTGATCGTTGAAGTTCAAGTTGGTCGCTGACGGTAACAACAACCTCTCTTTGGCAATTTAGGGACCTCTCTGAGCGTCAGTAACCATGAGGCAGCATGCCAATGATGTCTTCCCTCATAAAAAAATAACAAAAAACTTAAAACTAAATAGAACCCACTAAAATTAAGCCTAAACTAAGCCTATCTACGATTTCTTTTCGTTTCCAATAGGCTTAGTTTAGTTAAGTTACCAGTTACTTAGTGAGGTTTGCTTTACCTAATAAAACAAATAAAAGAGCTAGGGTTTGAGAGATACATGTGAGTCATTCGTACCTTTACTTATTGATGCCTCACCCTGGTCGACCATGGTGTTTGAATTCGGTAGCACCCAAGATCACACTCAGTCACTTTCACCTCAAAGCTCAAAAGTGCAATTTCCAATTGGTAGATAATGAAAATTCAAATCCTAAAATCACTTTTATATTTTCAATTTATGCCTTGGCTACTACTAGAGCCTGCACTTTTGGCTATTGATGCTAATAATGGCCAAAAAATGACAATTAGGGGCCACTGGACCTGATAGTGGCTAAGAAAAAAAGTCGAATAACATAAAATATCACCATGAAGCACCTCAAAATGGGCCAATAAGCACATCTATCAATCCAAAACAATCAAAAATTGCATAAATACCAAAAAATCACATAAATCAAAATCCAAAAACATTGTAAAGTTCAAATAAAAAAATCAAATAACAATAAAATCTTAATTGAGCCTCGTATTCAGTTATTTACTCTATACACTTGGCGGTTGTAGTGACTTGCGACCTGTGCAATTTAGCAAGATGAGGAAATTACCATAGGGCCACTTGGGGTAAATTATTTATGGTTTAATTGGGATACTTCACTTCAATCCTAAAAAAGGCCATGGCAGTCGGACTGCCCCATGGGAGAGAGGATTCATCTCATTTCTCCTATAACATCTTGTAGTAGATCATTGAATATAGTGATTAAACATAGGCTTAAATAGAATTGCTATCATCTTAATTCCCTAAGAAGGCCATTGTAGCTAGATCACTTTGTGGTAGAGAGATGTACAATTACTCAAAATGGTTGAAATCACACCTAAAATGGGACCTGCCCTATAAAAACAAAGCAAACCTTTAAAAGGGTCCAAATCATTCATATTGGTCAAGTGAAACATCGCTTTATTCATTGTCCTTTCCACATAGTCATAATATCAACAATCATAATCAAAATCAATAAAGGATCATTTGATCATGTCAAATTGCATTCATCGTGTGAATCATTACCAATAACTATCATAAGCTTACCCTTTTCTAGGGCAAAAAGCAAACATGACAATTAAGTTTGTAGCTCTCCTCCTTTCAGATCTATAGCACACCTATAGTAGCATTGAGGCTACCTGATTATCTAATGAACGAGTGCAAGCTTTTGCAAATTCAAGCCTTCCATACTATTGGAAGCAATGATTCTAGGAAACGCACCCTTTCTCATGATTGGGGCATCTAATGTTGATCAAATAAATGATCATCACACACCCTACAATGTGGACCTAGGTGGTCTATTTTTTCTTCGCATTGTGTTTTCCCATAATGCATCCAAAAATGGGCATCTATAGACACCTAAAAATGTCATTTTTAAGAGACTACTTGTATGGGCACATTCAAATATCATATGAATGATCTTGGACCTTTCCAAGAGCTGGTAGTGGCATTAAAAACTCAAAAAGGCCAGTTCTATCCCATTCAGGCTTAGCCACTATCAAGCAGAGCGACCACCACATCTGGACATTGAAGTTGAGAGTGGCCACAACTAGCCACTATTCTGAATAGCGGCTAGCACCAAGAATAGTATAGCCATGAAGACAAGCCTAGATCATGCATTCTAACTACACCATGCATTGCTTATGGGTGGATTTTGGCATGGAACTCCTAGATTTCCTCCTAACTACATATTTAATGTAAATTTATGACTGATGTTTTTCCCCCAGGAATGTTAGTTGCATGCAAATTTGGAGTTTGGCTTCTCTAGGTATCCAAATTTCTGATCTAAGTCTAAATCTAGGAGGTCTACATATGGGCCTTACAAAGAAAAACAATAGATCTATGAATATCATAATTTTGTGCAAAAGCCTTGGTAAATCGGAGAGTGATTCCATGCCCCCTTGATGATCAATGAAGTGTTGTTCGATTGAGCTACATCCATGCACCTACATTTAGATCTATTTATTCTTCACTACAAACTAGTGTACCAGACACAACAAGTAAACCTTGAACATTTGGAGCAAATAATCTAGTGCTAAAGACTCTAGTTCACGAAGGGAAAGGTTTTATTTTATGGTCGTTGTCCTAGACAGTGGCCCGCAGGCATAGCCTAGGGTTTACATATTATTTTCCAAGTTCTAGCTTAGATTTGATTATTGCTTTTTATTTGTTAATTAGTTCTAGCATATATTTGTTTTCTTGCAATGCATTTACATTAATACTTCTGAGTTTTACATTGGTACATTGCTTAGATATGCTGCATTTTAAATCATATTATGCTTATTTTATATGTTTATCAGATTTACTAATAACAACCTTATCTAGAGAGGCTACTCATGCTACTAAGTATGTTTTGTTATTTCCATACACGTAGGTCACAGGTTCACAGGACTGATTCAAGGCATTCAGAGCACAGGATCCCTCCAGGATGAGAAAAGGAGGAGGCATCTATAAGCCCTCATACAAGTTCATGTGTGAGATCGAGAAGCCTACAGAAGTGCACCACCCCTTTGCGAGAGGACATTTTATTCACCATTTTTTTTCTTGTATCTTATTGTATCGAACTGGGTATCCCTCAGAGGGATTGGTATGTAACCAATATTGTGCCAAGAAATTAATAAAATGATCTTTCTTTATTTTTCATTTCTATATTATGCATATTGCTTTGTGTTTTTCCATTTGATATAATATTGAAAATAGAGCAGCGGTTCACACTCCTTGGGATTGCACAACGATGTGTTTTATAGGGAAAATATCCACATGCAAGCTGTAGGTTTCTTAAGAGCTAGGGCCTAATAGGCACAGATTGCATTTAACTACATTTTTTTTTTTCATTTCCTTTTGTAGGTGAATGGCCTTATTGTACAAAAAATAGGCATCTTGGAATCAAGGCCTAGATCGGCTCAGCATCCATGAACCTACACATTTTTTTGAGGAGATATTTTTGATCCAAGCATGGGCATGGGCACTAATTTCCTACAAAGGAAAAATTATGCACTTCCATGCTTAGGTGAAGCATACGCTAATGCAACACGAGAAATTTTTTTAGAAGGCTTGATCAACCTTGCATCAATGAACACATGAGCTAATGCTAACTTTTCAACAGTGGGAGAGCACCTTACTCCAAAGGGATGCACCTTACTCTTTAGGAAGGTGCCTTACTCTAAGGTAGGTGCCTTACTCTGAAGGTAGGTGCCTTACTCCAAAGGGAGGTGCCTTACTCTTTAGGAAGGTGCCTTACTCCGAGAGGTAGGCACCTTACTCGAAAGGAAGGTGCCTTACTCCGAAGGTAGGCACCTTACTCCAACGGGAGGTACCTTACTCTTCAGGTAGGTGCCTTACTTGAAAGGAAGGTACCTTAAACCGAAGGTAAGTGCCTTACTCCAAAGGGAGGAACCTTACTGTAGCACCCTAAAATTGGCGTAGTAAAAACCTTAAATAATTATAATTACTCTAGTAAATAATTCAAATTCAAATTTTAACCCCCAAAACCGCTCCCAAACCGTCGTTTAACCCGTTTCCTCCTTTCCCGTGCCATTTTTAGAGTTTGTTTTGACCGTTTGACGATATCGTCGCCGATCAGACGATATCGCCTCAGATCGGACGATTTCGTCTGGACTAGGACGTCCAGACGATCTTGTCCCAAAACTAATTTTTCTCAATTAGACTCTGTTCCAACGGCGTCTCTAATCCGGGCAGAAGCGTGTCTGCGCCATTAGAGACCCTCCCCCGTTGGAGATCTCCCAAATTGGGATGATCTCCAACCTCCTAACCTCCCTCCTAAGCCTATTTAATCTTAGGCCCTCCCCTTAACCTACCCCTTGGCTGAATTTCTTGTAACTTGACTTTATATGCATTAAAACATCCTAAATTGCTATTTGCATTAGTCCTTTCCAAATTTTGTTGCGGGAACCTCAGTATTTTTCAGCCGGAGCAAGCTCAGTTCATCGTGGACGATCCTGTTCAATTCGAGATGATTTCACACCGATTCAAGACGATCTCGACTACAGACTGCATTGGGGGCAATCAGTGCCCAAAGTTTGCATTTTTCTCCTTTCATCTCCTATTCTATTTTGCATCTAGTCATTTTATTTATTATTTCCTGCTATTCTGCATCTTGGAGTTCACCCATGTAGCTTAATTGCATAATAAAATCATGATTAGCCATTAAAACATTGTAATTTGCTTGCATTCCTATTTAGGATTATCTCTTTAACATCTTTATTGTCATTTTACATCTTTATCCTCTATTAGCATTGTTGTATTTTTTGTATTTTGTATCTATTTCTCTGTTTGTAGGTCTTTGACGAATTCTTCTGATGAATTCGTTAGATCTCAGACGATCCTGCAGGTCGAAGATGATCTTGTCAAATTCCAGACGATCTTGACTGCTTCAAAAATCAGAATCTCCATCAGACATCCGGAATCGGGTATGGCATTTTCATTTAGATTTTCCTCTCTGTTTTCTGTTTAAAATTTATTTTTTGTATTCATTTAAATTGCATTTTCATATAGAATAACTTAGATTCATTTGGCCAAACCTAGGACTTGAATGTTTAAAGATAAAACTGAACACATCAAACACATTCCAAAACCTAGGCGTGGAAACTGCCATTCAAATGTTTCCTGGTGAACCCACCATCCATCGAAAAATCACCAAAATACACCTCCCTTGAGAGGCGGGACCTTCGCAAAGTCCTCTCAGTCCGAGGTACCGCACCATCCTTTTCCCATCCTCCTTCCGGGCACGGATCCTATAGCCTGAAGGTAGGGATGCGAAAAATTTGGAGCGATACATTTTGGTGAACCCGACGTGAATGCATCATAACCTTTTGAAAAAAAAACAAAAACAAAAAAAATAAAATATATATATATATGTATACAAGAAAAACAAAAACAAAATCATCATTTCAAGTTTGTATGTTTTAGATTCAATTCTAAATAGTAGATGCTAAATATTACTTTTAGAAGTACTAAAGAAACCATGAGTTTTTACTCAAATCAATATGAGCCCATCAGTAATGTTGGAAGAATTCAGCCAAATACATTTGTTGATTATGACCAACCTCATCCCTATTCAACATCACCTCCATCACACTTTTCTCATTTTTCATCCATAACCCAACAGGACAATCCCTTTGCCAATCCTCTTCATAATGATATTATCTATTCTCCCATATATCCATATTATGTCTATCAACCCACATATAATCCTCCTCCACCTTTTCAATATTCTTCTTTCAATACAACACATCCATTTCAACAAGAAAATACTTATTCTTCCAATTCTACCATGCACTCACCTCATACTTCGCAATCTTCCTATCATCATTCTACCCATAATAAAGAAAGTAGAGGTGAGAAACCATTAGGTCCTTTTATGACGAAATTCCTAAGGCATTTATCAAAAACCTCTCAAAAACCTTCATCACGTAAATTTACTAAGCTCAATCAACCAATGGATATAATTCTCAAGTATTTACTTGACACAAATAAGATTGAACTCCCTTCCATAAGACAACTTGATACCACAACAGATTGGTTTAAACCCGAGCTACATTGTGAATATCATAGAGTAGATGGACATATGACACAAAATTGTAAAGATTTAAGATGTGCAATTCAAGATTTGATTGATAAGGGTCTTTTTAATATAAAGGAATTACAATCTACAACTGATTATAAATCTCCAGTAAACAATCAAACTCCTACACAACAAATACCAATAATCAATCAAGACATGGGGATCTCCCAAGAACCCCTATTCAATTATCAACAACAAGAAACCAATCAAATATTGCATGTTAATGTGTCCCATCATGATGATATTATTAATATTGTAACAAAAACTACAAATGAGCAACCTCAAGTTCAATCAACTCAATCTGATATTCAAGATATGGATTCCTCATTTGACCAACCTTCAAAACTATCTTTGGCTCTAGAGAATGATCCAAAATGGAATGTAAGCATAGAAAGCTCATCTTTAGAATCAAAATCTCAATCTGAAATCCACTTTGATAACCAACAACAAGTGATTAATCCTCAAGCAAAGATATCCCTTTTAGAAGTATTACAAATTTCTCATAAGGAAATTTTGTTCAAAATACCTAGCCAACAATTTGTTCCTCATCATATTTTCTCTAAGAACATAATTAATGGTGTAAACCCTCTTGAGGTTAACCATATTTCATTCTATGATGAGGAGATTCCTTCCTCTACTCCACAAGAAGACTCCTATCTTTACATTATAGGATCTAGTAAAGAAACACTTGTTAAAACTATCATGGTAGATAATGACTCCTCTCTTAATTTATGCACTTATCAATTATTCCAAAAACTCAAATTAAAGGAAGAAGATCTTAATGAATCAAATGTTATTATAAAATATTTTAACAATGAAATTCAAGAAGCTCAAGGTACTATAATTCTTCCCCTTAATATTGGATCCAAGATCCTGGATACTTTGTTTTATGTAGGATATTGCCCTTCACCTTACAACCTACTTCTCAGAAGTCCTTGGATTCATACGATGAGGGTTTTCCCTTCCACTCTTCACCAATGTTTGAAGTTTGAACTTGCAAATAAAATTGTTACCATACATGGTGACCCAACACCATTTGAAGAATATTTAACGGTTGAAACATCAAGTTCTATACATTCTCTATTATCACAATTATCTTCTATCCATCACTTTTCTTCATCCATATATGATCATCCTTGTTTACCAAATAACACCCATGCATATCTTTCACATATACTTTCTCCATCTTATCAAGACTTGGAATATAGTGATAAGAATGAAGAACTTTCTTATCCTTCTTACATTTTATTTTGTAACATGATCAATTTTACACATATAAAAGTCAAATCTTTTGCTACATTATTCTACATTATAACAAAGCTTTTGTTATCACTACCTTTTATTCATCACCTTTTGTTCTTACCTTCACCTCAACCAGATTATCCTTCAAAACCTCCTTTGATTTTGAAGCAACCTTAGACATGCTATACTCAAATAACCTTGTATAGTGTATATAGATCATCTTGTATATACCACCAATTTCAATTCATAAATTAAAATCAAAATACAAAAAAAATCAAAATCCTCAAAATCAAAAAAAATACTAATGCAACTAAGGAACTTAAAGGTAAATTTGAGCCCAACTGGCTTGGACCATACATCATTACTGCTAAATTTGAATTAGGAGCATACAAATTATCTACCTTAGATGGTAAAGAACTTAAAGAACCCATGAATATTTTGCATCTTAAACGTTACTATGCATAAATTTGGTCATTTCATCCATTTGTATATATTTGTGCAAAATTACTATCTTGTATTTCTTTTCATTTTATTCAAAATACATCAAAACTTTCATACATCAAAAATCTTCAAAAACTTTTTTTTTTTTTTTTTTTTTGAAAACAAAAATCAAATAAAAATATAAAAACAACAATATGCTTGACTCTTTCAAAACCAAAACAATATACAGAAGAAAGAGAGAGTCAACATTCTCAAAACTTCTCAAAAAGTATTTGTATATATTTTTCTTACAATTATTGCAGTTATATGTTTCAACTTATTTTGGATAAATTAGCATTTATTTGGAATCCCTCACTTGCACACTCACAACAATAAATATCTTGATTTTTATCTGGCATGATTACTAATCTCTCTTATATCAAAGTCCACAAAATTCAATTAAATAAAGTTTGAGCATAGAGAATTGATCTTGTTATTTACTTAAACCAAGCACATCTTTTCACAATAAAATGATTATATTTGTAATTTCCATGTTTTGCTACATAGTAGAAGTGATTTCTTGAGCGAAAAGTTTCCCCTGCTATCCTATCATGCACATGGTCTAGAATCTTTGAGAATTGGCAAAAGGACAAGCTCACCCCTACCCAGAATAAAAATCCCTTGCTCTCCAACTAATCTGAGCAAGTATCCCTAGCATAGAAAGAAAAGAAAAGTTCAAAAGAAAAAGAGAAAAAGAAAAATGTTATTTTATATCATTACAGCATTATCAAGCAAAAGAAATACAAAATAAAGCAAAAGAAAGCAAAAGCAAGAAAGCAATAAAATCCCTTTCCCTACCCTTTGAAAAGAAAAGAAGGGTTGATGAGCTTGAATCCCCGGAATTCTCAATTATTCGAAAACTGTGAGGTAAGCCCCATAACAGGTGGTTTGTGCCCAACCCGCTTGGCCTTGGGTAACTCCTAGCGTGGCGATATGTCTGTCACATTAGCGACCTTCTTTTGTACAGACCTATGTCTGCTTATGGATTAGCTAGCTCTTGATAATCCGACCTACATAGTAGTCTAATATGGTTATATGCATCTACATCATGGTTAATGAACACTTATTTGGTTTCTTCAAATCACTTGTATCATAGTATCTTGCTCAAAACTGGTAAATGAACAATGCAATTGCACACACATTTGTATTTGAGAGATTTTGTCTATCATTATGATAAATCAAGATCGGAAATGAATTCACATATGCACATGGGATTCCTTATAAATCTAACTTTTGTCTTCAAAATACTTTGAAATATTATTTTTGCAACTTGTTTGGAATAAATTAAGTACAATTGTTTACCACAAAGACAACTATATAATAGAAAAATCAAAAATTTCTTTCAAAACATACAATCAAAAAAAACACACACACACACAAAAATATATATATATATATATATATTGTCGACTTTCGCGACGATGGTATAGTTTCAAAACCAAAATTGGAATTTTATGCCTAGCGCAAGTCCTCATTTTCATATTTTCTGTTTATTTTCAACAATAAAATCAACCATGCAATAAAACTATTTATTTTTTTCTTTGGATTTTCGCGATGATGGTATAAGTCTATACCTACATATTCTATGCCTAGCGCAAACCATTGTTACAATTTTATTCCCCATTTATCAAAAATCACAAAAACCATATGACTTCATCATTATGTTACACAAATTATGCTTTTCAAAAACAAACACATTTTTCACATTATTTCATGTCATTATGTCAACCTTCAATTTTGCAATGATGGTATAATTCCTAAGGAATTATTCAAAATTTTATCACACTTAGGAATTTATGCCTAGCAAAAATCATTTTAAAATATTTCATGCATAATATTTTTCATGAAAATCTGAAAACAAACCATCATCACCATCATCATTTGCATCATTACAACACAAAGTCTTAAGACAGTCTCTTAAGCACTCTTTTACTTTTAACAATATTTCTATACTGGGATTAGCTTGACGACCGAGTGAGCGGCGACTCCATGAAATGGTCTATAATAGCGACAATGTCCTTTGAAATTATTGTTAGAAGTCCCTTTTATTTTTTATCAAATCATCATCACAACCACCAATTTGTTACATCGGATTATTTCATTTAAAATATTATAGCATGACATCCAAATTATAATATTTCCAAATGACATAATTACATGAATCATCAATCCAATCAATCAATCAAACATAAAAGCATCATAAAAACACATAACACAAGTCATATGATCAAAAATATCATCAAAAATAATAGTAAAAATGAATTAGGGTTTTACCCTATTTTTCTTAATTTTATTCAAAACAATTAACAAATTTTAAATTTTGCTTTTCCGCGTTTTTACCTCAAACGTTCGATTTGGGTAAAAACACGGAGGGGGCACCATAGTAAGCTGTCGTACGATTCGACCAAGAATCGTCGCCTAAAAATGGGAATAATTTTTTGCTTTCTCGTAGATCGAGAAGAACTCATCTTTAACGCATTTTCTTCGGAAAATTCGCTAAAGAGGGGGCAAAATGTAGCACCCTAAAATTGGCGCAGTAAAAATTAGAATAATTACATTCACCTTAGTAAATAAATTTAAATTCAAATTTAACCCCCCAAACCGCTCCCTAACCGCCGTGTAACCCGTTTCCCCCTTTTTCGCGCCATTTTTAGAGGTTGTTTTGACCGTTTGACGATATCGTCGCCGATCAGACGATATCGCCCCAGATTTGACGATTTCGTCTGGACTAGGACGTCCAGACGATCTTGTCGCAAAACTAAATTTGCATAGTTGGAATCTGTTCCAACGGGTCTCCAATCTGGGCAGAAGCGTGTCTGCGCCGTTGGGACCCTCCCCCGTTGGAGATCTCCCAAATTGGGATGATCTCCAACCTCCCAACAACTCCCTCCTAAGCCTATTTAAACTCTAGGCCCTCCCCTTAACCTACCCCTGGCTGAAATTTCCTGCAAATTGACTTCCTATACGCTTAAAACATCCCAAATTACTATTTGCACTAGTCCTATCCCAATTTTGTTGCAGGAACCTCAGTATTTTCAGCCGGAGCAAGCTCAATTCGTCGTGGACGATCTCGTCCAATTCGAGACGATTTCGCACCGATGCGAGACGATCTCAATTGCAGTTCACATCGAGGCAATCAGTGCCCGAGTTTGCTTTTCTCACTTTCTCTCCTGTTCTATTTTACATTAGTCAATTTATTTATTATTTATTCTATTTTGCATCTTGGAGTTCACCCATTTAGCTTAGATTGCATATCAAGATCATAATTTGCCATTAAAATATAGTAATTTGCTTGGATTTCTATTCTTAATTAGTTGTTAACATCTTTATTGTCATTTTACATATTTTGCCTCTATTAGCATTGTTGTATTTCTTGTATTTTGCATCTATTTCTCTGTTTGCAGGTCTCGACGAATTCGTCTGACGAATTCGTCGGATCTCGGACGATCCTGCAGGTCGGAGACGATCCTGTCAAATTCCAGACGATCCTATCTGCTTCAAACATCAGAATCTCCATCAGACATCCGGATCAGGTATGGCTTTTCATCTAGATTTTCTCTCTGTTTTTTGTTTTCAAATCTGTTTTCTGTATTCATTGAACTTGCATTTTCATATAGATTAACTTAGATTCATTCGGCCAAACCTAGGACTTGAATTCTTAAAGTTTAAAACGAACTCATCCAAACACATTCCAAAACCTAGGCGTGGAAACTGCCATTCAAATGTTTCCTGGTGAACCCACCATCCGTCGAAAAATCACCAAAATACACCTCCCTTGAGAGGCGGGACCTTCGCAATGTCCTCTCGTCCGAGGTACCGCACCATCCTTTTCCCATCCTCCTTCCGGGCGCGGATCCTATAGCTTGAAGGTAGGGATGCGAAAAATTTGGAGCGATACATTTTGGTGAACCCGACGTGAATGCATCATAGACCTTTAAAAAAATGAAAACAAAAAACAAAAAATATATATATATGTATACAAGAAAAACAAAAACAAAATCATCATTTCAAGTTTGTATGTTTTAGATTCAATTCTAAATAGTAGATGCTAAATATTACTTTTAGAAGTACTAAAGAAACCATGAGTTTTTACTCAAATCAATATGAGCCCATCAGTAATGTTGGAAGAATTCAGCCAAATACATTTGTTGATTATGACCAACCTCATCCCTATTCAACATCACCTCCATCACACTTTTCTCATTTTTCATCCATAACCCAACAAAACAATCCCTTTGCCAATCCTCTTCATAATGATATTATCTATTCTCCCATATATCCATATTATGTCTATCAATCCACATATAATCCTCCTCCACCTTTTCAATATTCTTCTTTCAATACAACACATCCATTTCAACAAGAAAATACTTATTCTTCCAATTCTACCATGCACTCACCTCCTACATCGCAATCTTCCTATCATCATTCTACCCATAATAAAGAAAGTAGAGGTGAGAAACCATTAGGTCCTTTTATGACGAAATTCCTAAGGCATTTATCAAAAACCTCTCAAAAACCTTCATCACGTAAATTTACTAAGCTCAATCAACCAATGGATATAATTCTCAAGTATTTACTTGACACAAATAAGATTGAACTCCCTTCCATAAGACAACTTGATACCACATCAGATTGGTTTAAACCTGAGCTACATTGTGAATATCATAGAGTAGATGGACATATGACACAAAATTGTAAAGATTTAAGATGTGCAATTCAAGATTTGATTGATAAGGTCTTTTTAATATAAAGGAATTACAATCTACAACTGATTATAAATCTCCAGTAAACAATCAAACTCCTACACAACAAATACCAATAATCAATCAAGACATGGGGATCTCCCAAGAACCCCTATTCAATTATCAACAACAAGAAACCAATCAAATATTGCATGTTAATGTGTCCCATCATGATGATATTATTAATATTGTAACAAAAACTACAAATGAGCAACCTCAAGTTCAATCAACTCAATCTGATATTCAAGATATGGATTCCTCATTTGACCAACCTTCAAAACTATCTTTGGCTCTAGAGAATGATCCAAAATGGAATGTAAGCATAGAAAGCTCATCTTTAGAATCAAAATCTCAATCTGAAATCCACTTTGATAACCAACAACAAGTGATTAATCCTCAAGCAAAGATATCCCTTTTAGAAGTATTACAAATTTCTCATAAGGAAATTTTGTTCAAAATACCTAGCCAACAATTTGTTCCTCATCATATTTTCTCTAAGAACATAATTAATGGTGTAAACCCTCTTGAGGTTAACCATATTTCATTCTATGATGAGGATATTCCTTCCTCTACTCCACAAGAAGACTCCTATCTTTACATTACCGGATCTAGTAAAGAAACACTTGTTAGAACTATCATGGTAGATAATGACTCCTCTCTTAATTTATGCACTTATCAATTATTCCAAAAACTCAAATTAAAGGAAGAAGATCTTAATGAATCAAATGTTATTATAAAATCTTTTAACAATGAAATTCAAGAAGCTCAAGGTACTATAATTTTTCCCCTTAATATTGGATCCAAGATCCTGGATACTTTATTCTATGTAGGATATTGCCCTTCACCTTACAACCTACTTCTCAGAAGTCCTTGGATTCATACGATGAGGGTTTTCCCTTCCACTCTTCACCAATGTTTGAAGTTTGAACTTGCAAATAAAATTGTTACCATACATGGTGACCCAACACCATTTGAAGAATATTTAACGGTTGAAACATCAAGTTCTATACATTCTCTATTATCACAATTATCTTCTATCCATCACTTTTCTTCATCCATATATGATCATCCTTGTTTACCAAATAACACCCATGCATATCTTTCACATATACTTTCTCCATCTTATCAAGACTTGGAATATAGTGATAAGAATGAAGAACTTTCTTATCCTTCTTACATTTTATTTTGTAACATGATCAATTTTCCACATATAAAAGTCAAATCTTTTGCTACATTATTCTACATTATAACAAAGCTTTTGTTATCACTACCTTTTATTCATCACCTTTTGTTCTTACCTTCACCTCAACCAGATTATCCTTCAAAACCTCCTTTGATTTTGAAGCAACCTTAGACATGCTATACTCAAATAACCTTGTATAGTGTATATAGATCATCTTGTATATACCACCAATTTCAATTCATAAATTAAAATCAAAATACAAAAAAAATCAAAATCCTCAAAATCTTCAAAAAAAAATACTAATGCAACTAAGGACCTTAAAGGTAAATTTGAGCCCAATTGGCTTGGACCATACATCATTACTGCTAAATTTGAATCGGGAGCATACAAATTATCTACCTTATATGGTAAAGAACTTAAAGAACCCATGAATATTTTGCATCTTAAACGTTACTATGCATAAATTTGGTCATTTCATCCATTTATATATTTGTGCAATTAATATCTTGTCTTTCAATTTATAAAAATATATCAAAATTTACATCAAAAACATAAAATCTTTTTTTTTTTTTTTTATTTTTGAAAACAAAAATCAAAATAAAAATCAAAAACAACTATATGCTTGACTCTTTCGAAACCAAAACAATATAAAGAAGAAAGAGAGAGTCAACATTCTCAAAACTTCTCAAAAAGTATTTATATATATTTTCTTACAATTATTGCAGTTATATGTTTCAACTTATTTTGGATAAATTAGCATTTATTTGGAATCCCTCACTTGCACACTCACAACAATAAATATCTTGATTTTATCTGGCATGATTACTAATCTCTCTTATATCAAAGTCCACAAAATTCAATTAAATAAAGTTTGAGCATAGAGAATTGATCTTGTTATTTACTTAAACCAAGCACATCTTTTCACAATAAAATGATTATATTTGTAATTTCCATGTTTTGCTACATAGTAGAAGTGATTTCTTGAGCGAAAAGTTTCCCCTGCTATCCTATCATGCACATGGTCTAGAATCTTTGAGAATTGGCAAAAGGACAAGCTCACCCCTACCCGAATAAAAATCCCTTGCTCTACAACTAATCCGAGCAAGTATCCCTAGCAAAGAAAAAGAAAAGAAAAGTTCAAGAAAAAGAGAAAAAGAAAAATGTTATTTTAATCATACAGCAATGTTCCAAGCATTATCAAGCAAAAGAAATACAAAAGCAAAAATATGCAAAAGTTCAAAAGCAAAAGCAAGAAAGCAATAAAATCCCTTTCCCTACCCTTTGAAAAGAAAAGAAGGGTTGATGAGCTTGAATCCCTGGAATTCTCAATTATTCGAAAACTGTGAGGTAAGCCCCATAACAGGTGGTTTGTGCCCAACCCGCTTGGCCTTGGGTAACTCCTAGCGTGGCGATATGTCTGTCACATTAGCGACCTTCTTTTGTATAGACCTATGTCTGCTTATGGATTAGCTAGCTCTTGATAATCCGACCTACATAGTAGTCTAATATGGTTATATGCATCTACATCATGGTTAATGAACACTTATTTGGTTTCTTCAAATCACTTGTATCATAGTATCTTGCTCAAAACTGGTAAATGAACAATGCAATTGCACACACATTTGTATTTGAGAGATTTTGTCTATCATTATGATAAATCAAGATCGGAAATGAATTCACATATGCACATGGGATTCCTTATAAATCTAACTTTTGTCTTCAAAATACTTTGAAATATTATTTTTGCAACTTGTTTGGAATAAATTCAAGTACAATTGTTTACCACAAAGAGAACTATATAATTAGAAAAATCAAAAATTTCTTTCAAAACATACAATCAAAAAATATATATATATCTTGTCGACTTTCGCGACGATGGTATAGTTCCAAAACCAAAATTGGAATTTTATGCCTAGCGCAAGTCCTCATTTTCATATTTTTTGTTCATCAAAAAAAATCAACCATGCAATAAAACTATCTTCTTTTTCTTTGGATTTTCGCGATGATGGTATAAGTCTATACCTACATATTCTATGCCTAGCGCAAACCATTGTAACAATTTTTATTCCCCATTTATCAAAAATCATAAAAACCATATGACTTAAATCATTATGTTACACAAATTATGCTTTTCAAAAGCAAACACATTTTCACTTATTTCATGTCATTATGTCAACCTTCAATTTTGCAATGATGGTATAATTCCTAAGGAATTATTCAAAATTTTATCACACTTAGGAATTTATGCCTAGCAAAAATCATTTTAAAATATTTCATGCATACTATTTTTATGAAAATCTGAAAACAAACCATCATCATCATCATCTTTGCATCATTACAACACAAAGTCTTAAGACAGTCTCTTAAGCACTCTTTTACTTTTAACAATATTTCTATACTGGGATTAGCTTGACGACCGAGTGAGCGGCGACTCCATGAAATGGTCTATAATAGCGACAATGTCCTTTGAAATTATTGTTAGAAGTCCCTTTTATTTTTTATCACATTACATCACAAACACTCAATTTGTTACATCAGATTATTTCATTTAAAATATTATAGCATGACATCCAAATTATAATATTTCCAACGACATAATTACATGAATCATCAATCCAATCAATCAATTCAAACATAAACGCATCATAAACATACATATAACACAAGTCATATGATCAAAAATATCATCATAGAAAATATATAAAATGAATTAGGGTTTTACCCTATTTTTCTTAATTTTATTCAAAACAATTAACAATTTTTAAATTTTGCTTTTTCGCGTTTTTACCTCAAACGTTCGATTTGGGTAAAAACACGGAGGGGGCACCATAGTAAGCTGTCGTACGATTCGACCAAGAATCGTCGCCTAAAAATGGGAATAATTTTTTGCTTTCTCGTAGATCGAGAAGAACTCATCTTTAACGCATTTTCTTCGAAAAATTCGCTAAAGAGGGGGCAAAATGTAGCACCCTAAAATTGGCGCAGTAAAAATGCAATAATTACATTCACCTTAGTAAATAAATTTAAAATCAAATTTAACCTCCCAAACCGCCCGTAAACCGTCGAGAAATCCGTTTCCCCCTTTTTCGCGCCATTTTTAGAGGTTGTTTTGACCGTTTGACGATATCGTCGCCGATCAGACGATATCGCCTCAGATTTGACGATTTCGTCTGGACTAGGACGTCCAGACGATCTTGTCGCAAAACTAAATTTGCATAGTTGGAATCTGTTCCAACGGGTCTCCAATCCGGGCAGAAGCGTGTCTGCGCCGTTGGGGACCCTCCCCGTTGGAGATCTCCCAAATTGGGATGATCTCCAACCTCCCAACAACTCCCTCCTAAGCCTATTTAAACTCTAGGCCCTCCCCTTAACCTACCCCTGGCTGAATTTCCTGTAAATTGACTTCTATACGCATTAAAACATCCCAAATTACTATTTGCACTAGTCCTATCCTAATTTTGTTGCAGGAACCTCAGTATTTTCAGCCGGAGCAAGCTCGATTCGTCGTCGGATCGATCTCGTCAAATTCGAGACGATTTCGTACTGATGCGAGACGATCTCGACCGCAGTCCACATCGAGGCAATCAGTGCCTAGAGTTTGCTTTTCTCAACTTTATCTCCTGTTCTATTTTAAAAATTAGATTAATTTATTTATTATTTATTCTATTTTGCATCTTGGAGTTCACCCATTTAGTTTAGATTGCATATTAAGTTCATGATTTACTATTAAAACATTGTAATTTACATTGATTCTATTTAGATTATCTTTAATATCTTTATTATCATTTTACATAATTTCCCTCTATTAGCATTGTAGTATTTTTTGTATTTTGCATCTATTTCTCTGTTTGTAGGTCTCTGATGAATTCGTCTAACGAATTCGTCAGATCTCAGACGATCCTGTAGGTCGGAGACGATCTTGTCAAATTCCAGACGATCCTATCTGCTTCAAAAGTCAGAATCTCCTTCAGACATCCGGATCAGGTATGCTTTAATTTAGATTTTTCTCTTTTTCTGCTTTAAATCTGTTTTTCGTATTCATTTAACTTGCATTTTCATATAGATTAATTTAGATTCATTCGGCCAAACCTAGGACTTGAATGCTTAAAGATAAAACTGAACTCATCCAAAACACATTCCAAAACCTAGGCGTGGAAACTGCCATTCAAATGTTTCTTGGTGAACCCACCATCCGTCGAAAAATCACCAAAATACACCTCCCTTGAGAGGCGGGACCTTCGCAAAGTCCTCTCGTCCGAGGTACCGCACCATCCTTTTCCCATCCTCCTTCCGGGCACGGATCCTATAGCTTGAAGGTAGGGATGCGAAAAATTTGGAGCGATACATTTTGGTGAACCCGACGTGAATGCATCATAACCTTTTGAAAACAAAAACAAAAAATATATATATATATATATATGTATACAAGAAAAACAAAAACAAAATCATCATTTCAAGTTTGTATGTTTTAGATTCAATTCTAAATAGTAGATGTTAAATATTACTTTTAGAAGTACTAAAGAAACCATGAGTTTTTACTCAAATCAATATGAGCCCATCAGTAATGTTGGAAGAATTCAGCCAAATACATTTGTTGATTATGACCAACCTCATCCCTATTCAACATCACCTCCATCACACTTTTCTCATTTTTCATCCATAACCCAACAGGACAATCCCTTTGCCAATCCTCTTCATAATGATATTATCTATTCTCCCATATATCCATATTATGTCTATCAACCCACATATAATCCTCCTCCACCTTTTCAATATTCTTCTTTCAATACAACACATCCATTTCAACAAGAAAATACTTATTCTTCCAATTCTACCATGCACTCACCTCCTACATCGCAATCTTCCTATCATCATTCTACCCATAATAAAGAAAGTAGAGGTGAGAAACCATTAGGTCCTTTTATGACGAAATTCCTAAGGCATTTATCAAAAACCTCTCAAAAACCTTCATCACGTAAATTTACTAAGCTCAATCAACCAATGGATATAATTCTCAAGTATTTACTTGACACAAATAGGATTGAACTCCCTTCCATAAGACAACTTGATACCACATCAGATTGGTTTAAACCTGAGCTACATTGTGAATATCATAGAGTAGATGGACATATGACACAAAATTGTAAAGATTTAAGATGTGCAATTCAAGATTTGATTGATAAGGGTCTTTTTAATATAAAGGAATTACAATCTACAACTGATTATAAATCTCCAGTAAACAATCAAACTCCTACACAACAAATACCAATAATCAATCAAGACATGGGGATCTCCCAAGAACCCCTATTCAATTATCAACAACAAGAAACCAATCAAATATTGCATGTTAATGTGTCCCATCATGATGATATTATTAATATTGTAACAAAAACTACAAATGAGCAACCTCAAGTTCAATCAACTCAATCTGATATTCAAGATATGGATTCCTCATTTGACCAACCTTCAAAACTATCTTTGGCTCTAGAGAATGATCCAAAATGGAATGTAAGCATAGAAAGCTCATCTTTAGAATCAAAATCTCAATCTGAAATCCACTTTGATAACCAACAACAAGTGATTAATCCTCAAGCAAAGATATCCCTTTTAGAAGTATTACAAATTTATCATAAGGAAATTTTGTTCAAAATACCTAGCCAACAATTTGTTCCTCATCATATTTTCTCTAAGAACATAATTAATGGTGTAAACCCTCTTGAGGTTAACCATATTTCATTCTATGATGAGGAGATTCCTTCCTCTACTCCACAAGAAGACTCCTATCTTTACATTATCGGATCTAGTAAAGAAACACTTGTTAGAACTATCATGGTAGATAATGACTCCTCTCTTAATTTATGCACTTATCAATTATTCCAAAAACTCAAATTAAAGGAAGAAGATCTTAATGAATCAAATGTTATTATAAAATCTTTTAACAATGAAATTCAAGAAGCTCAAGGTACTATAATTCTTCCCTTTAATATTGGATCCAAGATCCTGGATACTTTATTTTATGTAGGATATTGTCCTTCACCTTACAACCTACTTCTCAGAAGTCCTTGGATTCATACGATGAGGGTTGTCCCTTCCACTCTTCACCAATGTTTGAAGTTTGAACTTGCAAATAAAATTGTTACCATACATGATGACCCAACACCATTTGAAGAATATTTAACGATTGAAACATCAAGTTCTATACATTCTCTATTATCACAATTATCTTCTATCCATCACTTTTCTTCATCCATATATGATCATCCTTGTTTACCAAATAACACCCATGCATATCTTTCACATATACTTTCTCCATCTTATCAAGACTTGGAATATAATAATAAGAATGAAGAACTTTCTTATCCTTCTTACATTTTATTTTGTAACATGATCAATTTTCCACATATAAAAGTCAAATCTTTTGCTACATTATTCTACATTATAACAAAGCTTTTGTTATCACTACCTTTTATTCATCACCTTTTGTTCTTACCTTCACCTCAACCAAATTATCCTTCAAAACCTCCTTTGATTTTGAAGCAACCTTAGACATGCTATACTCAAATAACCTTGTATAGTGTATATAGATCATCTTGTATATACCACCAATTTCAATTCATAAATTAAAATCAAAATACAAAAAAATCAAAATCCTCAAAATCTTAAAAAAAATACTAATGCAACTAAGGAACTTAAAGGTAAATTTGAGCCCAATTGGCTTGGACCATACATCATTACTGCTAAATTTGAATCAGGAGCATATAAATTATCTACCTTAGATGGTAAAGAATTTAAAGAACCCATGAATATTTTGCATCTTAAACGTTATTATGCATAAAATTGGTCATTTCATCCATGTATATATTTGTGCAAAATTTCTCTTGATTTTAAAAATATATTCAAAAACACAAAAACATTAAAACAAAACAAAAATCAAATAAAAATCTAAAAACAGCTATATGCTTGACTCTTTCGAAACCAAAACAATATACAGAAGAAAGAGAGAGTCAACATTCTCAAAACTTTCTCAAAATTATTTTTTCTTACAATTATTGCAGTTATATGTTTCAACTTATTTTGGATAAATTAGCATTTATTTTGAATCCCTCACTTGCACACTCACAACAAATAAATATCTTGATTTTATCTGGCATGATTACTAATCTCTCTTATATCAAAGTCCACAAAATTCAATTAAATAAAGTTTGAGCATAGAGAATTGATCTTGTTATTTACTTAAACCAAGCACATCTTTTCACAATAAAATGATTATATTTGTAATTTCCATGTTTTGCTACATAGTAGAAGTGATTTCTTGAGTGAAAAGTTTCCCTTGCTATCCTATCATGCACATGGTCTAGAATCTTTGAGAATTGGCAAAAGGACAAGCTCACCCCTACCCGAATAAAAATCCCTTGCTCTACAGCTAATCCGAGCAAGTATCCCTAGCAAAGAAAAAGAAAAGAAAAGTTCAAGAAAAAGAGAAAAAGAAAAATGTTATTTTATATCATTACAGCAATGTTCCAAGCATTATCAAGCAAAAGAAATACAAAAAGAAAAATAGCAAAAGTTCAAAAGTCAAAAGCAAGAAAGCAATAAAATCCCTTTCCCTACCCTTTGAAAAGAAAAGAAGGGTTGATGAGCTTGAATCCCTGGAATTCTCAATTATTCGAAAACTGTGAGGTAAGCCCCATAACAGGTGGTTTGTGCCCAACCCGCTTGGCCTTGGGTAACTCCTAGCGTGGCGATATGTCTGTCACATTAGCGACCTTCTTTTGTACAGACCTATGTCCACTTATGGATTAGCTAGCTCTTGATAATTCGATCTACATAGTAGTCTAGTATGGTTATATGCATCTACATCATGGTTAATGAACACTTATTTGGTTTCTTCAAATCACTTGTATCATAGTATCTTGCTCAAAATTGGGTAAATGAACAATGCAATTGCACACACATTTGTATTTGAGAGATTTTGTCTATCATTATGATAAATCAAGATTGGAAATGAATTCACATATGCACATGGGATTCCTTATAAATCTAACTTTTGTCTTCAAAATACTTTGAAATATTATTTTTGCAACTTGTTTGGAATAAATTCAAGTACAATTATTTACCATAAAGACAACTATATAATAGAAAAATCAAAATTTCTTTCAAACCAATGAAAACATACATATATATAACTTCTTATCGACTTTCGCGATGATGGTATAGTTCCAAAACCAAAAGTGGAATTTTATGCCTAGCGCAAGTCCTCATTTTCATATTTTCTGTTCATTCAACAATAAAATCAACCATGCAATAAAACTATCTATTTTTCTTTGATTTTCGCGATGATGGTATAAGTCTATACCTACATATTCTATGCCTAGCGCAAACCATTGTAACAATTTTTATTCCCCATTTATCAAAAATCATAAAAACCATATGACTTCATTATGTTACACAAATTATGCTTTTCAAAAGCAAACCCATTTTCATTATTTCATGTCATTATGTCAACCTTCAATTTTGCAATGATGGTATAATTCCTAAGGAATTATTCAAAATTTTATCACACTTAGGAATTTATGCCTAGCAAAAATCATTTTAAAATATTTCATGCATAATATTTTTCATGAAAATCTGAAAACAAATCATCATCCTCATCATCATTTGCATCATTACAACACAAAGTCTTAAGACAGTCTCTTAAGCACTCTTTTACTTTTAACAATATTTCTATACTGGGATTAGCTTGACGACCGAGTGAGCGACGACTCCATGAAATGGTCTATAATAGCGACAATGTCCTTTGAAATTATTGTTAGAAGTCTCTTTTATTTTTTATCAAATTTCATCACAAACAATCAATTTGTTACATCAGATTATTTCATTTAAATTTTATAAAGCATGACATTAAAATTATAATATTTCCAAACGACATAATTACATGAATCATCAATCCAATCAATCAATATCAAACATAAAAAGCATCATAAACATACATATAATACAAGTCATATGATCAAAAATATCATCATATAAAATGAATAGTAAAAATGAATTAGGGTTTTACCTATTTTTCTTAATTTTATTCAAAACAATTAACAAATTTTAAATTTTGCTTTTTCGCGTTTTTACCTCAAACGTTCGATTTGGGTAAAAACACGGAGGGGGCACCATAGTAAGCTGTCGTACGATTCGACCAAGAATCGTCGCCTAAAAATGGGAATAATTTTTTGCTTTCTCGTAGATCGAGAAGAACTCATCTTTAACGCATTTTCTTCGAAAAATTCGCTAAAGAGGGGGCAAAATGTAGCACCCTAAAATTGGCACAGTAAAATTAGAATAATTACATTCACCTTAGTAAATAAATTTAAATTCAAATTTAACCTCCCAAACCGCTCGTTAACCGCCGGGAAATCCGTTTCCCCCTTTTTCGCGCCATTTTTAGAGGTTGTTTTGACCGTTTGACGATATCGTCGCCGATCAGACGATATCGCCCCAGATTTGACGATTTCGTCTGGACTAGAACGTCCAGACGATCTTGTCGCAAAACTGAATTTGCATAGTTGGAATCTGTTCCAACGGGTCTCCAATCCGGGCAGAAGCGTGTCTGCGCCGTTGGGACCCTCCCCGTTGGAGATCTCCCAAATTGGGATGATCTCCAACCTCCCAACAACTCCCTCTAAGCCTATTTAATCTCTAGGACCTCCCCTTCCCCTACCCCTGGCTGAATTTCCTGTAAATTGACTCCCTATACGCTTGAAACATCTCAAATTACTATTTGCACTAGTCCTATATCAATTTTGTTGCAGGAACCTCAGTATTTTCAGCCGGAGCAAGCTCAATTCGTCGTGGAGCGATCTCGTCCAATTCGAGACGATTTCGCACCGATGCGAGACGATCTCGATCGCAGTCCACATCGAGGGCAATCAGTGCCCGAGTTTGCTTTTCTCACTTTCTCTCTGTTCTATTTTGCAAATTAGATCAGTTTATTTATTATTTATATCTATTTTGCATCTTGGAGTTCACCCATGTAGCCTAGATTGCATAATAAAATCATAATTTGCCATTAAAACATTGTAATTTACTTAATTCTTATTTTAATTATTTGTCCTAACATCCTTATTTTCATTTTACATCATTTTCCTCTGTTAGCATAGTATTATTTCTTGTATTTTGCATCTATTTCTCTGTTTGCAGGTCTCGACGAATTCGTCGACGAATTCGTCGGATCTCGTGACGATCCTGCAGGATCGGAGACGATCCTGTCAAATTCCAGACGATCCGATCTGCTTCAAAAGTCAGAATCTCCATCGGACATCCGGAATCAGGTATGGCTTCTCCATCTAGATTTTTCTCTGTTTTCTGCTTTAAATCTATTTTCTGTATTCATTTAACTTGCATTTTCATATAGATTAACTTAGATTCATTCTGGCCAAACCTAGGACTTGAATGCTTAAAGGACTAAAACTGAACTCATCAAAACACATTCCCAAAACCTAGGCGTGGAAACTGCCATTCAAATGTTTCCTGGTGAACCCACCATCCGTCGAAAAATCACCAAAATACACCTCCCTTGAGAGGCGGGACCTTCGCAAAGTCCTCTCGTCCGAGGTACCGCACCATCCTTTTCCCATCCTCCTTCCGGGCGCGGATCCAATAGCTTGAAGGTAGGGATGCGAAAAATTTGGAGCGATACATTTTGGTGAACCCGACGTGAATGCACATCAGACCTTTAAAAAACAAAAACAAAAAAAAAAAATATATATATATATGTATACAAGAAAAACAAAAACAAAATCATCATTTCAAGTTTGTATGTTTTAGATTCAATTCTAAATAGTAGATGCTAAATATTACTTTTAGAAGTACTAAAGAAACCATGAGTTTTTACTCAAATCAATATGAGCCCATTAGTAATGTTGGAAGAATTCAGCCAAATACATTTGTTGATTATGACCAACCTCATCCCTATTCAACACCACCTCCATCACACTCTTCTCATTTTTCATCCATAACCCAACAAAACAATCCCTTTGCCAATCCTCTTCATAATGATATTATCTATTCTCCCATATATCCATATTATGTCTATCAACCCACATATAATCCTCCTCCACCTTTTCAATATTCTTCTTTCAATACAACACATCCATTTCAACAAGAAAATACTTATTCTTCCAATTCTACCATGCACTCACCTCCTACTTCGCAATCTTCCTATCATCATTCTACCCATAATAAAGAAAGTAGAGGTGAGAAACCATTAGGTCCTTTTATGACGAAATTCCTAAGGCATTTATCAAAAACCTCTCAAAAACCTTCATCACGTAAATTTACTAAGCTCAATCAACCAATGGATATAATTCTCAAGTATTTACTTGACACAAATAAGATTGAACTCCCTTCCATAAGACAACTTGATACCACAGCAGATTGGTTTAAACTTGAGCTACATTGTGAATATCATAGAGTAGATGGACATATGACACAAAATTGTAAAGATTTAAGATGTGCAATTCAAGATTTGATTGATAAGGGTCTTTTTAATATAAAGGAATTACAATCTACAACTGATTATAAATCTCCAGTAAACAATCAAACTCCTACACAACAAATACCAATAATCAATCAAGACATGGGGATCTCCCAAGAACCCCTATTCAATTATCAACAACAAGAAACCAATCAAATATTGCATGTTAATGTGTCCCATCATGATGATATTATTAATATTGTAACAAAAACTACAAATGAGCAACCTCAAGTTCAATCAACTCAATCCGATATTCAAGATATGGATTCCTCATTTGACCAACCTTCAAAACTATCTTTGGCTCTAGAGAATGATCCAAAATGGAATGTAAGCATAGAAAGCTCATCTTTAGAATCAAAATCTCAATCTGAAATCCACTTTGATAACCAACAACAAGTGATTAATCCTCAAGCAAAGATATCCCTTTTAGAAGTATTACAAATTTATCACAAGGAAATTTTGTTCAAAATACCTAGCCAACAATTTGTTCCTCATCATATTTTCTCTAAGAACATAATTAATGGTGTAAACCCTCTTGAGGTTAACCATATTTCATTCTATGATGAGGATATTCCTTCCTCTACTCCACAAGAAGACTCCTATCTTTACATTATCGGATCTAGTAAAGAAACACTTGTTAGAACTATCATGGTAGATAATGACTCCTCTCTTAATTTATGCACTTATCAATTATTCCAAAAACTCAAATTAAAGGAAGAAGATATTAATGAATCAAATGTTATTATAAAATCTTTTAACAATGAAATTCAAGAAGCTCAAGGTACTATAATTCTTCCCCTTAATATTGGATCCAAGATCCTGGATACTTTATTCTATGTAGGATATTGTCCTTCACCTTACAACCTACTTCTCCGAAGTCCTTGGATTCATACGATGAGGGTTGTCCCTTCCACTCTTCACCAATGTTTGAAGTTTGAACTTGCAAATAAAATTGTTACCATACATGGTGACCCAACACCATTTGAAGAATATTTAACGGTTGAAACATCAAGTTCTATACATTCTCTATTATCACAATTATCTTCTATCCATCACTTTTCTTCATCCATATATGATCATCCTTGTTTACCAAATAACACCCATGCATATCTTTCACATATACTTTCTCCATCTTATCAAGACTTGGAATATAGTGATAAGAATGAAGAACTTTCTTATCCTTCTTACATTTTATTTTGTAACATGATCAATTTTCCACATATAAAAGTCAAATCTTTTGCTACATTATTCTACATTATAACAAAGCTTTTGTTATCACTACCTTTTATTCATCACCTTTTGTTCTTACCTTCACCTCAACCAGATTATCCTTCAAAACCTCCTTTGATTTTGAAGCAACCTTAGACATGCTATACTCAAATAACCTTGTATAGTGTATATAGATCATCTTGTATATACCACCAATTTCAATTCATAAATTAAAATCAAAATACAAAAAAAATCAAAATCCTCAAAATCAAAAAAATACTAATGCAACTAAGGACCTTAAAGGTAAATTTGAGCCCAACTGGCTTGGACCATACATCATTACTGCTAAATTTGAATCAGGAGCATACAAATTATCTACCTTAGATGGTAAAGAACTTAAAGAACCCATGAATATTTTGCATCTTAAACGTTACTATGCATAAATTTGGTCATTTCATCCATGTATATATTTGTTCAAATACTATCTTGTTCTTCAATTTATACAAAATATATCAAAACATCATTATACATTCAAAAATCTTCAAAAACTTTTTTTTTTTTTTTTTTAACACTTTTTTTGTTTTTTTTGCTCAAAACAAAAATCAACATAAAAATAAAAACAACTATATGCTTGACTCTTTCGAAACCAAAACAATATACAGAAGAAAGAGAGAGTCAACATTCTCAAAACTTCTCAAAAATGTTTATATATATTTTCTTACAATTATTGCAGTTATATGTTTCAACTTATTTTGGATAAATTAGCATTTATTTGGAATCCCTCACTTGCACACTCACAACAAATAAATATCTTGATTTTATCTGGCATGATTACTAATCTCTCTTATATCAAAGTCCACAAAATTCAATTAAATAAAGTTTGAGCATAGAGAATTGATCTTGTTATTTACTTAAACCAAGCACATCTTTTCACAATAAAATGATTATATTTGTAATTTCCATGTTTTGCTACATAGTAGAAGTGATTTCTTGAGTGAAAAGTTTCCCCTGCTATCCTATCATGCACATGGTCTAGAATCTTTGAGAATTGGCAAAAGGACAAGCTCACCCCTACCCAGAATAAAAATCCCTTGCTCTACAGCTAATCCGAGCAAGTATCCCTAGCAAAGAAAAAGAAAAGAAAAATTCAAGAAAAAGAGAGAAAAGAAAAATGTTATTTTATATCATTACAGCAATGTTCCAAGCATTATCAAGCAAAAATACAAAAAGAAAAATAGCAAAAGTTCAAAAGTCAAAAGCAAGAAAGCAATAAAATCCCTTTCCCTACCCTTTGAAAAGAAAAGAAGGGTTGATGAGCTTGAATCCCTGGAATTCTCAATTATTCGAAAATTGTGAGGTAAGCCCCATAACAGGTGGTTTGTGCCCAACCTGCTTGGCCTTGGGTAACTCCTAGCGTGGCGATATGTCTGTCACATTAGCGACCTTCTTTTGTACAGACCTATGTCTGCTTATGGATTAGCTAGCTCTTGATAATCCGATCTACATAGTAGTCTAGTATGGTTATATGCATCTACATCATGGTTAATGAACACTTATTTGGTTTCTTCAAATCACTTGTATCATAGTATCTTGCTCAAAACTGGTAAATGAACAATGCAATTGCACACACATTTGTATTTGAGAGATTTTGTCTATCATTATGATAAATCAAGATCGGAAATGAATTCACATATGCACATGGGATTCCTTATAAATCTAACTTTTGTCTTCAAAATACTTTGAAATATTATTTTTGCAACTTGTTTGGAATAAATCAAGTACAATTATTTACCACAAAGACAACTATATAATAGAAAAATCAAAAATTTCTTTCAAAATATACAAAAAAAATATATATATATATTGTCGACTTTCGCGACGATGGTATAGTTCCAAAACCAAAATTGGAATTTTATGCCTAGCGCAAGTCCTCATTTTCATATTTTCTGTTCATTCATCAAAAATCAATCATGCAATAAAACTATCTTTTTTTCTTTGGATTTTCGCGATGATGGTATAAGTCTATACCTACATATTCTATGCCTAGCGCAAACCATTGTAACAATTTTTATTCCCCATTTATCAAAAATCATAAAAACCATATGACTTCATTTTACACAAATTATGCTTTTCAAAAGCAAACACATTTTCATTATTTCATGTCATTATGTCAACCTTCAATTTTGCAATGATGGTATAATTCCTAAGGAATTATTCACAAATTTTATCACACTTAGGAATTTATGCCTAGCAAAAATCATTTTAAAATATTTCATGCATAATATTTTTCATGAAAATCTGAAAACAAACCATCATCATCATCATCATTTGCATCATCACAACACAAAGTCTTAAGACAGTCTCTTAAGCACTCTTTTACTTTTAACAATATTTCTATACATGGGATTAGCTTGACGACCGAGTGAGCGACGACTCCATGAAATGGTCTATAATAGCGACAATGTCCTTTGAAATTATTGTTAGAAGTCTCTTTTAATTTTTATCAAATCATTGCATCACAACCAATCAATTTGTTACATCAGATTATTTCATTTAAAATTTTATAGCATGACATTCAAATTATAATATTTCCAACGACATAATTACATGAATCATCAATCCCAATACAATCAATCAATCAAACATAAAAGCATCATAAACATACACATAACACAAGTCATATGATCAAAAACATATCATCATATCAAATAATATAATAATATTATTCTTAATTTCATTCAAAATAATTAATTCAAATTTTAAATTTTGCTTTTTCGCGTTTTTACCTCAAACGTTCGATTTGGGTAAAAACACGGAGGGGGCACCATAGTAAGCTGTCGTACGATTCGACCAAGAATCGTCGCCTAAAAATGGGAATAATTTTTTGCTTTCTCGTAGATCGAGAAGAACTCATCTTTAACGCATTTTCTTCGGAAAATTCGCTAAAGAGGGGGCAAAATGTAGCACCCTAAAATTGGCGCAGTAAAAATTACAATAATTACATTCACCTTAGTAAATAAATTTAAAATCAAATTTAACCTCCCAAACCGCTCGCTAACCGCCGGGAAACCCGTTTCCCCCTTTTTCGCGCCATTTTTAGAGGTTGTTTTGACCGTTTGACGATATCGTCGCCGATCAGACGATATCGCCCCAGATTTGACGATTTCGTCTGGACTAGGACGTCCAGACGATCTTGTCGCAAAACTGAATTTGCATAGTTGGAATCCGTTCCAACGGGTCTCCAATCCGGGCAGAAGCGTGTCTGCGCCGTTGGGACCCTCCCCATTGGAGATCTCCCAAATTGGGATGATCTCCAACCTCCCAACAACTCCCTCCTAAGCCTATTTAATCTTAGGACCTCCCCTTCCCAACCCCTGGCTGAATTTTCTTGTAACTCGAATTCCCTATACGCCTAGAAACATCTCAAATTACTATTTGCATTAGTCCTATCTAATTTTATTGCAGGAACATCAGTATTTTCAGCCGGAGCAAGCTCGGTTCAGTCGTGGATGATCCTATCCAATTCGAGACGATCTCGTACCGATGCGAGACGATCTCGATTCGATCCACATCGAGGGCAATCGATGCCCGGAGTTTGCTTTTTCTCCTTTTCTCTGTTCTATTTTGCATAAATTAGATAATTTATTATTTCACTATTTTGCATCTTGGAGTTCACCCATTTAGCTTAGATTGCATATTAAAGTCATGATTCACCATTAAAACAATGTAATTTACATTAATTCTATTTAAAGTTATCATCTTAACATCTTTATTGTCATTTTACATATTTTGCCTCTATTAGCATTGTAGAATTTTTTGTATTTTGTATCTATTTCTCTGTTTGTAGGTCTCTAATGAATTCGTCTGATGAATTCAGATCTCAGATGATCCTGTCAAATTCTAGACGATCCTATCTGCTTCAAAATCAGAATCTTCATCAGACATTCGGATCAGGTATGGCTCCTCATCTAGCATTTTTCTCTGTTTTCTGTTTTAATTGTTTGTTGTATTCATTTAATTTGCATTTTCATATAGTTTAGATTAGATTCATTTGGCCAAACCTAGGACTTGAATGCTTAAAGACTAAAACTGAACTCATCAAAACACATTCCCAAAACCTAGGCGTGGAAACCGCCATTCAAATGTTTCCTGGTGAACCCACCATCCGTCGAAAAATCACCAAAATACACCTCCCTTGAGAGGCGGGACCTTCGCAAAGTCCTCTCGTCCGAGGTACCGCACCATCCTTTTCCCATCCTCCTTCCGGGCGCGGATCCAATAGCCTGAAGGTAGGGATGCGAAAAATTTGGAGCGATACATTTTGGTGAACCCGACGTGAATGCATCATAACCTTTTGAAAACAAAAAACAAAAAATATATATATATATGTATACAAGAAAAACAAAAACAAAATCATCATTTCAAGTTTGTATGTTTTAGATTCAATTCTAAATAGTAGATGCTAAATATTACTTTTAGAAGTACTAAAGAAACCATGAGTTTTTACTCAAATCAATATGAGCCCATTAGTAATGTTGGAAGAATTCAGCCAAATACATTTGTTGATTATGACCAACCTCATCCCTATTCAACACCACCTCCATCACACTTTTCTCATTTTTCATCCATAACCCAACAAAACAATCCCTTTGCCAATCCTCTTCATAATGATATTATCTATTCTCCCATATATCCATATTATGTCTATCAACCCACATATAATCCTCCTCCACCTTTTCAATATTCTTCTTTCAATACAACACATCCATTTCAACAAGAAAATACTTATTCTTCCAATTCTACCATGCACTCACCTCATACTTCGCAATCTTCCTATCATCATTCTACCCATAATAAAGAAAGTAGAGGTGAGAAACCATTAGGTCCTTTTATGACGAAATTCCTAAGGCATTTATCAAAAACCTCTCAAAAACCTTCATCACGTAAATTTACTAAGCTCAATCAACCAATGGATATAATTCTCAAGTATTTACTTGACACAAATAAGATTGAACTCCCTTCCATAAGACAACTTGATACCACATCAGATTGGTTTAAACCTGAGCTACATTGTGAATATCATAGAGTAGATGGACATATGACACAAAATTGTAAAGATTTAAGATGTGCAATTCAAGATTTGATTGATAAGGGTCTTTTTAATATAAAGGAATTACAATCTACAACTGATTATAAATCTCCAGTAAACAATCAAACTCCTACACAACAAATACCAATAATCAATCAAGACATGGGGATCTCCCAAGAACCCCTATTCAATTATCAACAACAAGAAACCAATCAAATATTGCATGTTAATGTGTCCCATCATGATGATATTATTAATATTGTAACAAAAACTACAAATGAGCAACCTCAAGTTCAATCAACTCAATCTGATATTCAAGATATGGATTCCTCATTTGACCAACCTTCAAAACTATCTTTGGCTCTAGAGAATGATCCAAAATGGAATGTAAGCATAGAAAGCTCATATTTAGAATCAAAATCTCAATCTGAAATCCACTTTGATAGCCAACAACAAGTGATTAATCCTCAAGCAAAGATATCCCTTTTAGAAGTATTACAAATTTATCACAAGGAAATTTTGTTCAAAATACCTAGCCAACAATTTGTTCCTCATCATATTTTCTCTAAGAACATAATTAATGGTGTAAACCCTCTTGAGGTTAACCATATTTCATTCTATGATGAGGATATTCCTTCCTCTACTCCACAAGAAGACTCCTATCTTTACATTACAGGATCTAGTAAAGAAACACTTGTTAGAACTATCATGGTAGATAATGACTCCTCTCTTAATTTATGCACTTATCAATTATTCCAAAAACTCAAATTAAAGGAAGAAGATATTAATGAATCAAATGTTATTATAAAATCTTTTAACAATGAAATTCAAGAAGCTCAAGGTACTATAATTCTTCCCCTTAATATTGGATCCAAGATCCTGGATACTTTATTCTATGTAGGATATTGTCCTTCACCTTACAACCTACTTCTCCGAAGTCCTTGGATTCATACGATGAGGGTTGTCCCTTCCACTCTTCACCAATGTTTGAAGTTTGAACTTGCAAATAAAATTGTTACCATACATGGTGACCCAACACCATTTGAAGAATATTTAACGGTTGAAACATCAAGTTCTATACATTCTCTATTATCACAATTATCTTCTATCCATCACTTTTCTTCATCCATATATGATCATCCTTGTTTACCAAATAACACCCATGCATATCTTTCACATATACTTTCTCCATCTTATCAAGACTTGGAATATAGTGATAAGAATGAAGAACTTTCTTATCCTTCTGACATTTTATTTTGTAACATGATCAATTTTCCACATATAAAAGTCAAATCTTTTGCTACATTATTCTACATTATAACAAAGCTTTTGTTATCACTACCTTTTATTCATCACCTTTTGTTCTTACCTTCACCTCAACCAGATTATCCTTCAAAACCTCCTTTGATTTTGAAGCAACCTTAGACATGCTATACTCAAATAACCTTGTATAGTGTATATAGATCATCTTGTATATACCACCAATTTCAATTCATAAATTAAAATCAAAATACAAAAAAAATCAAAATCCTCAAAATCTTCAAAAAAAAATACAAATGCAACTAAGGAACTTAAAGGTAAATTTGAGCCCAACTGGCTCGGACCATACATCATTACTGCTAAATTTGAATCAGGAGCATATAAATTATCTACCTTAGATGGTAAAGAACTTAAAGAACCCATGAATATTTTGCATCTTAAACGTTACTATGCATAAACTTTGGTCATTTCATCCATGTATATATTTGTTCAATCACTATCTTGTATTTCTTCCATTTATAAAAATATATCAAATCTTTCATACACTTCAAAAATCTTCAAAAATTCTTTTTTTTTTTTTTTTAAGCTCGTTAAGTTCTTTTTGCTCAAAACAAAAATCAACATAAAAATCCAAAAACAGCTATATGCTTGACTCTTTCGAAACCAAAACAATATACAGAAGAAAGAGAGAGTCAACATTCTCAAAACTTCTCAAAAGTGTTTATATATATTTTTCTTACAATTATTGCATTTATATGTTTTCAACTTATTTTGGATAAAATTAGCATTTATTTGGAATCCCTCACTTGCACACTCACAACAATAAATATCTTGATTTTATCTGGCATGATTACTAATCTCTCTTATATCAAAGTCCACAAAATTCAATTAAATAAAGTTTGAGCATAGAGAATTGATCTTGTTATTTACTTAAACCAAGCACATCTTTTCACAATAAAATGATTATATTTGTAATTTCCATGTTTTGCTACATAGTAGAAGTGATTTCTTGAGTGAAAAGTTTCCCCTGCTATCCTATCATGCACATGGTCTAGAATCTTTGAGAATTGGCAAAAGGACAAGCTCACCCCTACCCAGAATAAAAATCCCTTGCTCTACAGACTAATCCGAGCAAGTATCCCTAGCACAAGAAAAGAAAAAAAAGAAAAAGAAAAGAAAAAATTCAAGAAAAAGAGAAAAAGAAAAATGTTATTTTATATCATTATAGCAATGTTCCAAGCATTATCAAGCAAAAGAAATACAAAAGCAAAAATACAAAAGTTCAAAAGTTCAAAAGCAAGAAAGCAATAAAATCCCTTTCCCTACCCTTTGAAAAGAAAAGAAGGGTTGATGAGCTTGAATCCCCGGAATTCTCAATTATTCGAAAACTGTGAGGTAAGCCCCATAACAGGTGGTTTGTGCCCAACCTGCTTGGCCTTGGGTAACTCCTAGCGTGGCGATATGTCTGTCACATTAGCGACCTTCTTTTGTACAGACCTATGTCTGCTTATGGATTAGCTAGCTCTTGATAATCCGATCTACATAGTAGTCTAGTATGGTTATATGCATCTACATCATGGTTAATGAACACTTATTTGGTTTCTTCAAATCACTTGTATCATAGTATCTTGCTCAAAACTGGTAAATGAACAATGCAATTGCACACACATTTGTATTTGAGAGATTTTGTCTATCATTATGATAAATCAAGATTGGAAATGAATTCACATATGCACATGGGATTCCTTATAAATCTAACTTTTGTCTTCAAAATACTTTGAAATATTATTTTTGCAACTTGTTTGGAATAAATCAAGTACAATTGTTTACCACAAAGACAACTATATAATAGAAAAATCAAAAATTTCTTTCAAAATATACAAAAATATATATCTTGTCGACTTTCGCGACGATGGTATAGTTTCAAAACCAAAATTGGAATTTTATGCCTAGCGCAAGTCCTCATTTTCATATTTTCTGTTCATCAAATAAAATCAATCATGCAATAAAACTATCCATCTTTCTTTGGATCTTCGCGATGATGGTATAAGTCTATACCTACATATTCTATGCCTAGCGCAAACCATTGTAACAATTTTTATTCCCCATTTATCAAAAATCATACAAAACCATATGACTTACATTATTTACACAAATTATGCTTTTCAAAAGCAAACACATTTTTCATTATTTCATGTCATTATGTCAACCTTCAATTTTGCAATGATGGTATAATTCCTAAGGAATTATTCAACAATTTTATCACACTTAGGAATTTATGCCTAGCAAAAATCATTTTAAAATATTTCATGCATAATATTTTTATGAAAATCTGAAAACAAACCATCATCATCATCATCATCTGCATCATCACAACACAAAGTCTTAAGACAGTCTCTTAAGCACTCTTTTACTTTTAACAATATTTCTATACTGGGATTAGCTTGACGACCGAGTGAGCGACGACTCCATGAAATGGTCTATAATAGCGACAATGTCCTTTGAAATTATTGTTAGAAGTCTCTTTTATTTTTTATCAAATCATTTCATCACAACCAATCAATTTGTTACATCAGATTATTTCATTTAAAATATTATAGCATGACATCCAAATTATAATATTTCCAAACGACATAATTACATGAATCATCAATCCAATATCAAATCAATCAATCAAACATAAAAGCATCATAAACATACACATAACACAAGTCATATGATCAAAAATATATCAATATATCAAACATAATTTCATTCAAAAATAATTCAAATTAATTTTGCTTTTTCGCGTTTTTACCTCAAACGTTCGATTTGGGTAAAAACACGGAGGGGGCACCATAGTAAGCTGTCGTACGATTCGACCAAGAATCGTCGCCTAAAAATGGGAATAATTTTTTGCTTTCTCGTAGATCGAGAAGAACTCATCTTTAACGCATTTTCTTCGAAAAATTCGCTAAAGAGGGGGCAAAATGTAGCACCCTAAAATTGGCGCAGTAAAAATTATAATAATTACATTCACCTTAGTAAATAATTTTAAATTCAAATTTAACCTCCCAAACCGCTCGTTAACCATCGAGAAACCCGTTTCCTCTTTTTCCGCACCATTTTTAGAGTTTGTTTTGACCGTTTGACGATATCGTCGCCGATCATACGATATCGCCCTAGATTTGACGATTTCGTCTGGACTAGAACGTCCAGACGATCTTGTCGCAAAACTAAATTTGCATAGTTGGAATCTATTCCAACGGGTCTCCAATCCGGCGGAAGCGTGTCTGCGCCGTTGGGACCCTCCCCGTTGGAGATCTCCCAAATTGGGATGATCTCCAACCTCCCAACAACTCCCTCTAAGCCTATTTAATCTCTAGGATTTTCCCTCCCCTTGACCTACCCCTGGCTGAAATTTCTTGTAAATTGAATTCCTATACGCTTGAAACATCTCTAATTTGCTATTTGCACTAGTTCCTATCCTAATTTTGTTGCAGGAACATTATTGATTTTCAGCCGGAGCAAGCGTCGAGATGTCCATCGATCGGAGCGCGATCCTGTCCAATTCGAGACGATTTTGCACCGATTCGAGATGATCTCGATCGCAGTCCACATCAGAGGCAATCGGTGCCTGGAGTTTGCATTCTATCTCCCTTTCATCTCCTGTTCTATTTTGCATCTAGTCAGTTTATTTATTATTTTCTATTATTTGCATCTTGGAGTTCACCCATTTAGCCTAGATTGCATAATAAAGTCATGATTAACCATTAAAACATTGCAATTTGCTTTCATATCTTATTTAAAATTATCATCGTTAACATCCATATTGTTATTTCTACATATTTTGCCTTCTATTAGCAATGTGTATATTTTCTTGTATTTTGCATCCATTTCTCTGTTTGCAGGTCTTTGACGAATTCGTCGGATCTCGAGACGATCCGTACGAGTCGGAGACGATCCTGGTCAAATTCCAGACGATCCGGATCGCTTCAAAATCAGAATCTCCATCAGACATCCGGAATCGGGTATGGCACTCCTCATCTAGCATTTTCCTCTCTGTTTTCTGTTTAAAATCTGTTTCTTGTATTCATTTAAATTGCATTTTCATATAGTATAACTTAGATTCATTCGGCCAAACCTAGGACTTGAATGCTTAAGGATTAAAACGAACACATCAAAACACATTCCAAAACCTAGGCGTGGAAACTTTCACCAAATGTTTCCTGGTGAACCCACCATCCATCGAAAAATCACCAAAATACACCTCCCTTGAGAGGCGGGACCTTCGCAAAGTCCTCTCAGTCTCGAGGTACCGCACCATCCTTTTCCCATCCTCCTTCCGGGCACGGATCCAATAGCCTGAAGGTAGAGATGCGAAAAATTTGGAGCGATACATTTTGGTGAACCCGACGTGAATGCATCATACCTTTGTCAAACATAAATAAAAACAAAAACAAAAAATATATATATATATATGTATACAAGAAAAACAAAAACAAAATCATCATTTCAAGTTTGTATGTTTTAGATTCAATTCTAAATAGTAGATGCTAAATATTACTTTTAGAAGCACTAAAGAAACCATGAGTTTTTACTCAAATCAATATGAGCCCATCAGTAATGTTGGAAGAATTCAGCCAAATACATTTGTTGATTATGACCAACCTCATCCCTATTCAACACCACCTCCATCACACTTTTCTCATTTTTCATCCATAACCCAACAAGACAATCCCTTTGCCAATCCTCTTCATAATGATATTATCTATTCTCCCATATATCCATATTATGTCTATCAATCCACATATAATCCTCCTCCACCATTTCAATATTCTTCTTTCAATACAACACATCCATTTCAACAAGAAAATACTTATTCTTCCAATTCTACCATGCACTCACCTCATACTTCGCAATCTTCCTATCATCATTCTACCCATAATAAAGAAAGTAGAGGTGAGAAACCATTAGGTCCTTTTATGAAGAAATTCCTAAGGCATTTATCAAAAACCTCTCAAAAACCTTCATCACGTAAATTTACAAAGCTCAATCAACCAATGGATATAATTCTCAAGTATTTACTTGACACAAATAAGATTGAACTCCCTTCCATAAGACAACTTGATACCACAGCAGATTGGTTTAAACCTGAGCTACATTATGAATATCATAGAGTAGATGGACATATGACACAAAATTGTAAAGATTTAAGATGTGCAATTCAAGATTTGATTGATAAGGGTCTTTTTAATATAAAGGAATTACAATCTACAACTAATTATAAATCTCCAGTAAACAATCAAACTCCTACACAACAAATACCAATAATCAATCAAGACATGGGGATCTCCCAAGAACCCCTATTCAATTATCAACAACAAGAAACCAATCAAATATTGCATGTTAATGTGTCCCATCATGATGATATTATTAATATTGTAACACCTTTAAAACTATCAATGGTAGAAAGTCAATCAACCCAAATCGATATTGCATTTTTATAAAAAAAAAATTTTTTTAAAAAAAAAATATAAAAAAATAAAAAAAATTTAATTTAAAATTTTTAAATTTTTTTTAAAAACAAATTTTTTTTTTTTTTTTAAAAAATAATTAATGGGATAAACCCTTGAGGTTAACCATATTTCATTTATGATGAGGATATTCCTTCCTCTACTCCACAAGAAGACTCCTATCTTTACATTACAGGATCTAGTAAAGAAACACCTGTTAGAACTATCATGGTAGATAATGACTCCTCTCTTAATTTATGCACTTATCAATTATTCCAAAAACTCAAATTAAAGGAAGAAGATATTAATGAATCAAATGTTATTATAAAATCTTTTAACAATGAAATTCAAGAAGCTCAAGGTACTATAATTCTTCCCCTTAATATTGGATCCAAGATCCTGGATACTTTGTTTTATGTAGGATATTGTCCTTCACCTTACAACCTACTTCTCAGAAGTCCTTGGATTCATACGATGAGGGTTGTCCCTTCCACTCTTCACCAATGTTTGAAGTTTGAACTTGCAAATAAAATTGTTACCATACATGGTGACCCAACACCATTTGAAGAATATTTAACGGTTGAAACATCAAGTTCTATACATTCTCTATTGTCACAATTATCTTCTATCCATCACTTTTCTTCATCCATATATGATCATCCTTGTTTACCAAATAACACCCATGCATATCTTTTACATATACTTTCTCCATCTTATCAAGACTTGGAATATAGTGATAAGAATGAAGAACCTTCTTATCCTTCTTACATTTTATTTTGTAACATGATCAATTTTCCACATATAAAAGTCAAATCTTTTGCTACATTATTCTACATTATAACAAAGCTTTTGTTATCACTACCTTTTATTCATCACCTTTTGTTCTTACCTTCACCTCAACCAAGTTATCCTTCAAAACCTCCTTTGATTTTGAAGCAACCTTAGACATGCTATACTCAAATAACCTTGTATAGTGTATATAGATCATCTTGTATATACCACCAATTTCAATTCATAAATTAAAATCAAAATACAAAAAAAAATCAAAATCCTCAAAATAAAAAAAAATACTAATGCAACTCAAAACCTTAAAGGTAAATTTGAGCCCAAATGGCTTGGACCATACATTATCACTGCTAAATTTGAATCGGGAGCATACAAATTAGCTACCTTAGATGGTAAAGAACTTAAAGAACCCATGAATATTTTGCATCTTAAGCGTTACTATGCATAAAATTTAGTCATTTCATCCATGTATATATTTGTTCAAAATGATTATCTTGTATTTCTAAAAATATATTCAAAAACTCGCTACACAAAAAAAAAACTTAATTTTTTTTTTTTTTTTTTTAAAAACTTTTTTAGTTTTTTTTTGCAAAACAAAAATAAAATAAAAATCTAAAAACAGCTATATGCTTGACTCTTTCGAAACCAAAACAATATACAGAAGAAAGAGAGAGTCAACATTCTCAAAACTTCTTAAAATATATTTTCTTACAATTATTGCAGTTATATGTTTCAACTTATTTTGGATAAAATTAGCATTTATTTGGAATCCCTCACTTGCACAAACACAAAATAAATATCTTGATTTTTATCTGGCATGATTACTAATCTCTCTTATATCAAAGTCCACAAAATTCAATTAAATAAAGTTTGAGCATAGAGAATTGATCTTGTTATTTACTTAAACCAAGCACATCCTTTCACAATAAAATGATTATATTTGTAATTTCCATGTTTTGCTACATAGTAGAAGTGGTTTCTTGAGTGAAAAGTTTCCCCTGCTATCCTATCATGCACATGGTCTAGAATCTTTGAGAATTGGCAAAAGGACAAGCTCACCTCTACCCGTAATAAAAATCCCTTGCTCTACAGACTAATCCGAGCAAGTATCCCTAGCAAAGAAAGAAGAAAAGAAAAATTCAAGAGAAAGCGAAAAAGAAAAATATTATTTTATATCATTACGGCATTATCAAGCAAAAGAAATACAAGAAAAATAAGCAAAGTTCAAAAGCAAAAGCAAGAAAGCAATAAAATCCCTTTCCCTACCCTTTGAAAAGAAAAGAAGGGTTGATGAGCTTGAATCCCTGGAATTCTCAATTATTCGAAAACTGTGAGGTAAGCCCCATAACATGTGGTTTGTGCCCAACCTACTTGGCCTTGGGTAACTCTTAGCGTGGCGATATCTCTGTCACATTAGCGACCTTCTTTTGTACAGACCTATGTCTGCTTATGGATTAGCTAGCTCTTGATAATCCGACCTACATAGTAGTCTAGTATGGTTATATGCATCTACATCATGGTTAATGAACACTTATTTGGTTTCTTCAAATCACTTGTATCATAGTATCTTGCTCAAACTGGTAAATGAACAATGCAATTGCACACACATTTGTATTTGAGAGATTTTGTCTATCATTATGATAAATCAAGATTGGAAATGAATTCACATATGCACATGGGATTCCTTATAAATCTAAATTTTGTCTTCAAAATACTTTGAAATATTTTTTTTGCAACTTGTTTGGAATAAATTCATTCTTTAAAGTACAGCTTGTTTACCACAAAGACAACTATATAATAGAAAAATCACAAATTTCTTTCAAACCAAAACACACACACAAACAATATATATATATATAATAATATATATATATATATATCTGTCGACTTTCGCGACGATGGTATAGTTCCAAAACCTAAATGGGAATCTTATGCCTAGCGCAAGTCCTCATTATCATATTTTTTGTTCATCAACAATTAAAAATCAATCATGCAATAAAACTATTATATCAACTTTTTATTTGGATTTGGCAATGATGGTATAAGTCTATACCTACATATTTTATGCCTAGCGCAAACCATTGTACCAATTTTTATTCCCTATTTATTTAAAATCATAAAAAGATATGACTTAAATCATTCTGTTACACAATTATGCTTTACAAACAAACAAACACCTATTCTATTTCATGACATTATGTTCAAAATTCAATATTGCATCCATGGTATAAATTCTCAAAGAATTATTCAAAAAATTTATCACACTTAGGAATTTATGCCTAGCAAAAATCATTTTGTAAAAAATATTTCATGCATAATATTTTTATGAAAATCTGAAAACAAATCATCAAACCATCATTATCTCCATCATTACAACACAAAGTCTTAAGACAGTCTCTTAAGCACTCTTTTACTTTTAACAATATTTCTATACTGGGATTAGCTTGACGACCGAGTGAGTGATGACTCCATGAAATGGTCTATAATAGTGACAATGTCCTTTGAAATTATTGTTAGAAGTCCCTTTTATTTTTTATCAAATCACACCACAACCACTAATTGTTTACATCAGATTATTTCATTTAAAATCTTATAGCATGACATCAAAATTATAATATTTCCAAATGACATAATTATATGAATCCTCAATCCAATAATCAAACATTATCAAACAATAAAAGCATCATAAAAACACATAACACAAGTCATATGATCAAAAACATATCATCGAGAATAATAGCAAAAATGAATTAGGTTTTCCCATTTTCTTAATTTCATTCAAAAAAATTAACAACATTTTATTTTTGCTTTTTCGTGTTTTTACCTCAAACGTTCGATTTGGGTAAAAACACGAAGGGGGCACCATAGTAAGCTATCGTACGATTCGACCAAGAATCGTCGCCTAAAAATGGAAATAAATTTTTTGCTTTCTCGTAGATCGAGAAGAACTCATCTTTAACGCATTTTCTTCGAAAAATTCGCTAAAGAGGGGGCAAAATGTAGCACCCTAAAATTGGTGCAGTAAAAATCTTAAATAATTACAATTACTCTAGTAAATATTTAAATTCAAATTTTAACCCCCAAAACCGCTCCCAAATCGCCGTTTAACCCGTTTCCTCCTTTCTCGCACCATTTTTAGAGTTTTTTTTTACCGTTTGATGATATCGTCGCCGATCAGACGATATCGCCTCAGATTGGACAATTTCGTCTGGACTAAGACGTCCAGACGATCTTGTTCCAAAACTAATTTTTCTCAATTAGCCTCTGTTCCAACGACGTCTCTAATTCGGGCAGAAGCATGTCTACGCCATTAGAGACCCTCCCCGTTGGAGATCTCCCAAATTGGGATGATCCCCAACCTCCTAACACTCCCTCCTAAGCCTATTTAAACTCTAGGATTTTCCCTCCCCTTAACCTACCCTTGGCTGATATTTCCTGTAACTTGACTTTATACGCATTGAAACATCCCAAATTACTATTTGCACTAGTCCTATCCAAATTTTGTTGTAGGAACCTTAGTATTTTCAGCCGGAGCAAGCTCAGTTCGTCGTGGATGATCCTGTTCAATTCGAGATGATTTCGCACCGATTCAAGATGATCTCGATTACAGTCTGCATTGGGGGCAATCAGTGCCTGGAGTTTGCATTTTTCTCCTTTCATCTCTTGTTCTATTTTGCATCTAGTTAGTTTATTTATTATTTCCTACTATTTTGCATCTTGGAGTTCACCCATGTAGTTTAATTGCATAATGAAAACATGATTAACTATTAAAACATTGTAATTTTCTTGCATTCCTATTTAGGATTATCTGTTAACGTCTTTATTGTCATTTTACATCTTTATCCTCTATTAGCATTGCTGTATTTTTTGTATTTGGTGTCTATTTCTTTGTTTGCAGGTCTCTAACGAATTCGTCTAACGAATTCATTAGATCTCAGACGATCCTACAGGTCAAAGACGATCCTGTCAAATTCTAGACGATCCTGTCTGCTTCAAACATCAGAATCTCCATCAGACATCCGGATCAGGTATGGCACTGTAATTTAGATTTTCATCTCTGTTTTCTATTTAAAATCTATTTTCTGTATTTCATTTAGATTGTATTTTCATAATAGAACAACTTAGATTCATTTGGCCAAACCTAGGACTTGAATGTTTAAAGATAAAACTAAACACATTAAACACATTCCCAACCTAAGCATGGAAACTGCCATTCAAATGTTTCCTGGTGAACCCACCATCCATCGAAAAATCACCAAAATACACCTCCCTTGAGAGGCGGGACCTTCGTAAGGTCCTCTCGGTCCGAGGTACCGCGCCATCCTTTTCCCATCCTCCTTTCGGGCACGGATCCTATAGCCTGAAGGTAAGGATGCAAAAAATTTGGAGCGATACATTTTGGTGAACCCGACGTGAATAACATAGGCATATTTCTGATTCAAAAATAAATAAAAACAAAAAACAAAATATATATATATATGTATACAAGAAAAACAAAAACAAAATCATCATTTCAAGTTTATATGTTTTAGATTCAATTCTAAATAATAGATGCTAAATATTACTTTTAGAAGTACTAAAGAAACCATGAGTTTTTACTCAAATCAATATGAGCCCATCAGTAATGTTGGAAGAATTCAGCCAAATACATTTTTTGATTATGACCAACCTCATCCCTATTCAACACCACCTCCATCACACTTTTCTCATTTTTCATCCATAACCCAACAGGACAATCCCTTTTCCAATCCTCTTCATAACGATATTATCTATTCTCCCATATATCCATATTATGTCTATCGATCCACATACAATCCTCCTCCACCATTTCAATATTCTTCTTTCAATACAACACATCCATTTCAACAAGAAAATACTTATTCTTCCAATTCTACCATGCACTCACCTCATACTTCGCAATCTTCCTATCATCATTCAACCCATAATAAATAAAGTAGAGGTGAGAAACCATTAGGTCCTTTTATGATGAAATTCCTAAGGCATTTATCAAAAACCTCTCAAAAACCTTCATCACGTAAATTTACAAAGCTCAATCAACCAATGGATATAATTCTCCAGCATTTACTTGACACAAATAAGATTGAACTCCCTTCCATAAGACAACCTGATACCATAGCAGATTGGTTTAAACCTGAGCTACACTATGAATATCATAGAATAGATGGACATATGACACAAAATTGTAAAGATTTAAGATGTGCAATTCAATATTTGATTGATGAAGGTCTTCTTAATATAAAGGAATTACAATCTACAACTAATGATAAATCTCTAGTAAACAATCAAACTCCTACACAACAAATACCAATAATCAATCAAGACATGGGGATCTCCCAAGAACCCCTATTCAATTATCAACAACAAGAAATCAATCAAATATTGCATGTTAATGTGTCCTATCATGATGATATTATTAATATTGTAACAAAAACTACAAATGAGCAACCTCAAGTTCAATCAACTCAATCTGATATTCAAGAGATGGATTCCTCATTTGACCAACCTTCAAAACTATCTCTGGCTCTAGAGAATGATACAAAATGGAATGTAAGCATAGAAACCTCATATTTCGAATCAAAATCTCAATCTGAAATCCACTTTGATAGCCAACAACAAGTGATTAATCCTCAAGCAAAGATATCCCTTTTAGAAGTACTACAAATTTCTCATAAGGAAACTTTGTTCAAGATACCTAGCCAACAATTTGTTCCTCATCATATTTTCTCTAAGAACATAATTAATGGTATAAACCCTCTTGAGGTTAACCATATTTCATTCTATGATGAGGAGATTCCTTCCTCTACTCCATAAGAAGACTACTATCTTTACATTACAGGATCTAGTAAAGAAACACCTGTTAAAACTATCATGGTAGATAATGGCTCCTCTCTTAATTTATGCACTTATCAATTATTCCAAAAACTCAAATTAAAGGAAGAAGATCTTAATGAATCAAACGTTATTATAAAATCTTTTAACAATGAAATTCAAGAAGCGTACTATAATTTTTCCCCTTAATATTGGACCCAATATTCTGGATACTTTTTTTTATGTAGCATATTGCCCTTCACCTTACAACCTACTTCTCAGAAGTCCTTGGATTCATACGATGAGGGTTGTCCCTTCCACTCTTCACCAATGTTTAAAGTTTGAAATTGCAAATAAAATTGTTACCATACATGGTGACCCAACACCATTTGAAGAATATTTAACGATTGAAACATCAAGTTCTATACATTCTCTATTGTCACAATTATCTGCTATCCATCATTTTTCTTCATTCATATATGATCATCCTTGTTTACCAAATAACACCCATGCATATATTTTATATATGCTCCCTCCATCTTATCAAGACTGGGAAGATAGTGATAAGAATGAAGAACCTTCTTATCCCTCTTACATTTTATTTTGTAACATGATCAATTTTACATATATAAAAGTAAAATCTTTTGCTACATTATTCTACATTATAACAAAGCTTTTGTTATCACTACCTTTTATTCATCACCTTTTGTTCTTACCTTCAACACAACCAAGTTATCCTTCAAAACCTCCTTTGATTTTGAAGCAACCTTAGACATGCTATACTCAAATAACCTTGTATAGTATATATAGATCATCTTGTATATACCACCAATTTCAATTCATAAATTAAAATCAAAATACAAAAAAAATCAAAATCCTCAAAATAAAAAAAATACTAATGCAACTTAAAACCTTAAAGGTAAATTTGAGCCCAACTGGCTTGGACCATACATTATCACTGCTAAATTTGAATCAAGAGCATACAAATTAGCTACCTTAGATGGTAAAGATTTAAAATAACCTATGAATATTATGCATCTTAGGCGATATTACGCATAAAATTTAGTCATTTCATC